>OX335688.1:1380833-2741666 GCA_946894065.1 Acleris literana | reverse complement strand
TGGGGTCCGCCAGATAGGTATGTCTTTTTATGTATACTCGGTGTTGTTAAGCAAATAAAGTTTTTTGTACTTTTTGTAAAAAAAATATGTTAAATAGCTATCCAGAGAGGTAATGCAGTGTCATGTGTTCTTTTCATAGTGGTGATTATTATTTATATCTTTAATATTTGAGTAGCTTAGTTTAATTTTAATTTAAATACGTTTAGTTTTAATTTTTAATTGTATTAATGTTGAATTCTGTACTTAGTTGGATGTAAATAAAGTCTTGATTTTCTTATTGTACATACATACATAATCTCACGCCTTCGTTCCCAGAGTGGGGTAGGCAGAGCTACAGAATTACAAACTAAAAACTTGTTGATAATTCTATAACCACAATTTGCACAATTAGGCTAAGATGTTTACCAGCGTATTAGTGACAGGTTGCAAGCCCATCGCCTAACAGTACTACAAGCCCTTATTCCCTTAGTCGTCTCTTACGACATCCACGGGAAGACATGGAGTGGCACTATTCTAACTCGGCAACCACACGAGGGTTTCTTATTGTATAATTCTTTAATTAATATGTTTCACACATTGCACTCCAGGGTCCCAATTTACAGGCTCAGCCTATAGTTTGGGGTGCGCGCCAGATATATATTTTTATGTATATTCGGTGTTGTTAAGCAAATAAAGTTTTTTGTATTTAAAATAAAAAATTGTTAAATTGAAATGTCAAAATAAAACTCGTTCCAATTAAACTATTAACCACGTATAGATAGTTTTTTTTTAAATCACATATAGATAAAAACTGACTCTGGTTCTAGATTAATGCCATAACAAACCCAAAAAAAAACGCTTTCATCAAAATACTTTATGAGTAAAAATAATTATGGCAGAGAATATATATACAGAGATCCGATAAATCACCTCTTTTTACCCGACTGCCGAGGTAATGTTTTCCACAGCCTATATATGTATTGTATGTTTGTTCCTTTGCGTCACTATAAAAACTAAACCCGTTGTCCGATGTTGATGATTCTTATGTCAATCGATTTGGTGAGTGTCACTGAAGATATGTCAGTAATCAAAATTCAATATGGCGACAACCAGACGCCATATTGTGCAAATTAAAAAAAAAGTCGACCAAGTATGACAAGTGGGGTATCTTTGAATAGGGATATAAAAATCATCTTTAGGTTTCTTTCATCATTTTTCATTTTGAATGATCATTTAGGATTTATAACGGTTTAAAGTTGGTTAGCAACAGTCGGGTTTTGAAAGCTTGCTTTTTGTTAAAGTTATTGTACCTATTACTTGCTTGCGAGTATGGCAAGTGTTTCATATTACGAAATACGTCTGTCACAGGACCACCCACGAATTAGTCCTCAGGGTTGGCAACACATTTCCAGTCTTGTGATTGGCGTCTTGAAAACTAAAAAGGTATATATGTCTTAGATCCCACTTATCATTTAGGTAAGTACTCATGTGCTGCAGTTTATGGCACGTGAAAATCGAATCCTATATTCCTTTCTTTCACACCCCAAATCTAGAATCGAGAGAAAGGGAGAGGGCTGGCAAAACATTCTTGTAATGGAAACTGTCTGACTTTAAAGCCACGACAATTTGTCATTGTCTATGTCAGCCTACGCTCACTTTATATGATGAAGTTCGTTAATTCTTAAAGAGAAAGATGACTGACGACTTAAAAGTTGGGGAATGATCAGAGCATTCTACAGAGCAAACAATTGCCTTTGACGAAAAAAGAGAGTTAACAAAGAGAGATTTTCTCTTAGTTGACAAAAATGAAAACAATATTTAAGATATTAGTTATATTTCTTTAGATTCAACTAACATCTTTGTTGGTGTACCTAACGTCATAGTACCAATTTCACCATACGATATTAACAACTTTAGACGACTAGAGTGTTAACATAGCTGTCAAAATGTATGAACTAACGGTCGATTAACATTGATTAACATTTAACATCGTATTGATGTATGTGACGTCTTGTTAGGCTCGTATGGAATCAAGATGCTTGCGCAACAATCACAATCTTGCTAGAAGCGACCAATAATTTTTTCAGTGTGGTATTGTTTTTAACTCCACTGGCAATACTGTCAAATAAATATGAGCTATAATAAAATAGTAACATTGACAATACAATAACACGTCAGAATACAGGTTCTAAAGTCCCCAGTTGGGCGTCACCTTACTGAATTCCGTTATTTTATTGGATATATAACTTACACTTACTTATATGTTTCCTGATATTCACAATTTAGTTCATCTGTTTGCCACCAGAGGCCCGTTTCACGAAGCTACAAGTTACAAATTACAAGCGGAAGTCTATTTCTAACTCCTTTTGCTAGAAAGAGAGTTCCGCTTGTAATTTGTAACTTGTAGCTTAGTGAAACGGGCCACAGGGGCACGTTTTATAAAGCTACAAGTTACAATTTTGCAGGTCTAAACTGGCAACACTGCTCAAATGGCTGGGCGTCATTGGTCGAGGTTGTGTCAAATGGAAACTTGTAACCTGTAAATTGTAATTTGTAGCTTTATAAAACAGGTGACTGGGCTGAGATTGTACACGGTAAACCCTTATTGTTTTTGACGTGTTTCCGTATTGTCAACGTTTTGTTAGCTCTTATTTACTTGACAGTAATGATTAATGTCGGCCGACCTAAAAAGAATACCATAACACGTCACAGACAATATTATGGTTTTACCTCGTTGAATAGAGGCCGGCGCTGTCTGTTACTATGAACCACGGACACACGTTTTGTGTAATATTGTTATCATTATTTCACTTTTCTTTTGTTTGTTAATGTACCATGATGTCTGTATGACCTTCAGTGTTTTCACCGAGCCGAGCGGGTTATTCCCACCTGTTACAGTATGTGGTCGCTGTGAAACCAACGCTGGTCTTCCGTTAGGACCGCTCGGCTGGGTTATTCCCACCTGTTACCACCAATTTGTTACCACTGGTAACAGCTGGGATGTTTTTCCCACCTGTTACCACTAAAGTACTCGGTGGTAACAAGTGGGAATATTTTTCCCATTTGTTACCACTAAAATATTTGGTGATAACTACCACGAATTAGTTTAGTGGTAACAGCTGGGAGTTTTTATTCCCAGTAGTTACCACTGGTAACAGGTGGGAAAAAAAATCCCAGCTGTTACCAGTGGTAACAAATTGGTGGTAACAGGTGGGAATAACCCAGCCGAGCGGTCCTAACGGAAGACCAGCGTTGGTTTCACAGCGACCACATACTGAGTTGGGACTGTTTCGCAACAATGATCAATGTCGTCTCTTTTACTTTTTTGTATTGTTCCTTATCAGTGTATTATTGATGTGGTTTTTTTTCGTTTTTTTATTCATTTAGACAAGTGGAATTAAATAGCATTTAGCAGGCTCTAAACAGCGTCTTTGTGCAGAATCTAAACTTTTTATTACTTATAGGCAGTCTTCAGAAGGGAACGTTGGGCTCTCTCCAAAGGAACCATGTGAGTCTTGATGACAAATGACAGCGCTTATTTGAATCTGACGCTTCTTATTTTAGACGGTCTACTCAATATTATATTGACATTCTGTAATAGCTCTTGTTAAATCTGCCGTCTTAACTATGTCTAAAAATTAGTCAATTTAGTTTTAGGCGATGTGCACGTATAATCGGGTCCAATATCTCCTAAAAAATATCTGGCTCGTCGCACATGCCCCGTAGACGCACCTACCCCGACTCACAACATAGGTCTTCAAAATTTGTTATAATCGGACTGCCTTTAAAGGAAGAGAAACGTAAAAGCTTTATTAAGGCCCTATCATCCCGGCCCATAGACTCCTCCGGAGATCCTAGAGCTGGTGCTTACCTCTCCCAAAGGATTGGGCTAGGTATCCAGAGAGGTAATGCAGCCAGTGTCATAGGGACCATGCCGCGAGCGGACCTGCTAGAGGGGGTGTTTTTTGAGAAACGTTATCCAATTTTGTATCTAAATTTTTAGCTTCACCTATCCTCCAATAAAATAATTCTGGTAAGTTCAATTAGCTAATTGCCATCCAGTGCTGACTTGACTGAAATTCCACATGTCGCCAATAATGAATCAAGTATAATTTATCTCATAAAAACATTTCTTACTAAGTAAATATTCGAAGGCCGCAGGTTGATTCATAATTACGCAAGTACACTTTAAAACCGTTGAATCGGGTCACTGTGCATACAAATTAGTAGATAAAGCTACCGGAATTCACTGCTCTTGTTTATAAAATAGGTCTGTTTGGCTTTACAGAGGAAAATATTGTTTATGGCAACTGTGTCAAGGGGATACGCAGAACTGGTGTGCGGTTTTGTCCATATAGGTTGTATGCGCTAAATATATAAAGATTCGTAATTCGCTCCCATTGATAAGTAAAGTGGAATATGAGGTCAGTACGGGAAACAGCTGGGGTCTGTTTTATAAAGCTACAAACTACAATTTACAGGTTGCAAGTTTCCATTTGACACAACCTCGACCAATGTCGACCAGGGGCACGTTTTGTAAAGCTACCAGTTACAATTTTACAGGTCTAAACTGGCAACACTGTTACACTGTTCATAGCTGGTCCTCATTGGTCGAGGTTGTGTCGAATGGAAACTTGTAACCTGTAAATTGTAATTTGTAGTTTTATAAAACGTGCCCCAGCCATTTGAGCAGTGTTGCCAGTTTAGACCTGTAAAATTGTAACTTGTATTGTATTCTCACGGACAAATAAATTGCATCAACTAACGAACAACTCACAAACTGATGCAGTTTATTAGTCCGTCTGTGTATATTAAAATTTATGCTTTATCAAAAACCGGCCAAGTGCGAGTCGGCCTCGCATAAGACGGGTTCTGTACCATTCTTGTATGGGCCCCCTTTAGTGTTTTTATTATTTATTTAGCTTAAAATCTTTATTACGCAAAAAAAGGACACAATTATTTGTTGTTTTAAAGATAATAGGTAAATTAAAACCAAAAAAAATGCGTTTCCTCTTCCTATCGTAAAAGGAAGTTGTACCCATCAAGAAATAAAGCCATGAGCTTAGGCAAAAAGCGCCGGAAAAATAAGTTTTTTATATCTCTTATTTTTAACCCTATTCAAACTATTTTATCTTTATTATTTGTTTTTATAGCGGCTATACCTAGTGATACACAGCCTGGGACTTTTAGGCTGCGGCTCCACTGAGGCGGAGACGAGCGGAGCGGAGCGGAGCTGAGCCAATATTAACCAATAGAAGGCGCATGCGGTCACGTCAAGCGCGCCTTGCGCACGTTAGTTTAGATTATACTTATTGGTTAATATTGGCACAGCTCCGCTCCGCTCGTCTCCGCCTCAGTGGAGCCGCACCCTAAGTGTCTAATTATTATGGTTCATAATATACAGCCCGCTGACATACAAACAGACGGAAGGCCAGCGGAGGCTTAAAAATAGAGTCCCGTATAGCACGTACGTTTGTACGTAACCCTAAAAAGGATTTCCTAAAATAATAATCGACCAATGAAAACAATTCACATGGCAAGTTTCCTTTTCAGTCCTAACTCGTTTAGTATGGTGATGCGAACAATAATGTATTTTTTTCTGTTTGTTGGATGATTCAGAGCGGGACGACGGCGTGATGTCATTCTGCCACAGTTAATTATAGTATTTGCTCTAATCAAATAAATAACAAAAGTTCTCAGTCGCGTACGGAGAATGGGTTAAAGAATTTATTAAGGTTATTTTTTACTTCTGCCCGCGACTTCGTCAGCGGTGAGCAGTGACCATCCTTCAGAAACAGATTATTTCCTTATAAAAGGTAGCCATTCAGGATCAGCAATGTTCGCATTGTTGTGTTCCGGTGTGGGGATAAGACAACCATTGAAATTACTAGCATAGAGGCATTTCATCTTAGTCCTCAGGGTTAGCAACGCATTTGAAGTCTTAGCATTGCAGTCTTGAGATTGTTGTCTTGAGAATTCAAATGTGTATGGGTCTCAGGTCCCACTTACCATCAGGGGCCTGTTTTCTAAAGCTACAAATTACAATTTACAGGTTACAAGTTTCCATTTGTTTGACACAATCTCGACCAATGACGATCACGGACCAGCCATTTGCCAGTTTAGACCTGTCAAATTGTAATTTGTAGCTTTATAAAACAGGCCCCAGGTGGCCTGAGTGATAATGCGCCTTCTCCTTGCCATAAAAAAAGGATATTAGGTACATTCATTTTTCATCTAATTCCGTCCAGCCGTTTCAGCGTCAAGGAGAAACAAATAGAGAGTATAAGTATGGAAGAAAGAAAAATAATGCTGCCTGCTAAATGCTATTTAATTCCACTTGTCTAAATGAATAAAAAAACGAAAAAAAACCACATCAATAATACACTGATAAGGAACAATACAAAAAAGTAAAAGAGACGACATTGATCATTGTTGCGAAACAGTCCCAACTCAGTATGTGGTCGCTGTGAAACCAACGCTGGTCTTCCGTTAGGACCGCTCGGCTGGGTTATTCCCACCTGTTACCACCAATTTGTTACCACTGGTAACAGCTGGGATGTTTTTCCCACCTGTTACCACTAAAGTACTCGGTGGTAACAAGTGGGAATATTTGGTGATAACTACCACGAATTAGTTTAGTGGTAACAGCTGGGAGTTTTTATTCCCAGTAGTTACCACTGGTAACAGGTGGGAAAAAAAATCCCAGCTGTTACCAGTGGTAACAAATTGGTGGTAACAGGTGGGAATAACCCAGCCGAGCGGTCCTAACGGAAGACCAGCGTTGGTTTCACAGCGACCACATACTGAGTTGGGACTGTTTCGCAACAATGATCAATGTCGTCTCTTTTACTTTTTTGTATTGTTCCTTATCAGTGTATTATTGATGTGGTTTTTTTTCGTTTTTTTATTCATTTAGACAAGTGGAATTAAATAGCATTTAGCAGGCAGCATTATTTTTCTTTCTTCCATACTTATACTCTCTATTTGTTTCTCCTTGACGCTGAAACGGCTGGACGGAATTAGATGAAAAATGAATGTACCTAATATCCTTTTTTTATGGCAAGGAGAAGGCGCATTATCACTCAGGCCACCTGGGGCCTGTTTTATAAAGCTACAAATTACAATTTGACAGGTCTAAACTGGCAAATGGCTGGTCCGTGATCGTCATTGGTCGAGATTGTGTCAAACAAATGGAAACTTGTAACCTGTAAATTGTAATTTGTAGCTTTAGAAAACAGGCCCCTGATGGTAAGTGGGACCTGAGACCCATACACATTTGAATTCTCAAGACAACAATCTCAAGACTGCAATGCTAAGACTTCAAATGCGTTGCTAACCCTGAGGACTAAGATGAAATGCCTCTATGCTAGTAATTTCAATGGTTGTCTTATCCCCACACCGGAACACAACAATGCGAACATTGCTGATCCTGAATGGCTACCTTTTATAAGGAAATAATCTGTTTCTGAAGGATGGTCACTGCTCACCGCTGACGAAGTCGCGGGCAGAAGTAAAAAATAACCTTAATAAATTCTTTAACCCATTCTCCGTACGCGACTGAGAACTTTTGTTATTTATTTGATTAGAGCAAATACTATAATTAACTGTGGCAGAATGACATCACGCCGTCGTCCCGCTCTGAATCATCCAACAAACAGAAAAAAATACATTATTGTTCGCATCACCATACTAAACGAGTTAGGACTGAAAAGGAAACTTGCCATGTGAATTGTTTTCATTGGTCGATTATTATTTTAGGAAATCCTTTTTAGGGTTACGTACAAACGTACGTGCTATACGGGACTCTATTTTTAAGCCTCCGCTGGCCTTCCGTCTGTTTGTATGTCAGCGGGCTGTATATTATGAACCATAATAATTAGACACTTAGGGTGCGGCTCCACTGAGGCGGAGACGAGCGGAGCGGAGCTGTGCCAATATTAACCAATAAGTATAATCTAAACTAACGTGCGCAAGGCGCGCTTGACGTGACCGCATGCGCCTTCTATTGGTTAATATTGGCTCAGCTCCGCTCCGCTCCGCTCGTCTCCGCCTCAGTGGAGCCGCAGCCTAAAAGTCCCAGGCTGTGTATCACTAGGTATAGCCGCTATAAAAACAAATAATAAAGATAAAATAGTTTGAATAGGGTTAAAAATAAGAGATATAAAAAACTTATTTTTCCGGCGCTTTTTGCCTAAGCTCATGGCTTTATTTCTTGATAGGTACAACTTCCTTTTACGATAGGAAGAGGAAACGCATTTTTTTTGGTTTTAATTTACCTATTATCTTTAAAACAACAAATAATTGTGTCCTTTTTTTGCGTAATAAAGATTTTAAGCTAAATAAATAATAAAAACACTAAAGGGGGCCCATACAAGAATGGTACAGAACCCGTCTTATGCGAGGCCGACTCGCACTTGGCCGGTTTTTGATAAAGCATAAATTTTAATATACACAGACGGACTAATAAACTGCATCAGTTTGTGAGTTGTTCGTTAGTTGATGCAATTTATTTGTCCGTGAGAATACAATACAAGTTACAATTTTACAGGTCTAAACTGGCAACACTGCTCAAATGGCTGGGGCACGTTTTATAAAACTACAAATTACAATTTACAGGTTACAAGTTTCCATTCGACACAACCTCGACCAATGAGGACCAGCTATGAACAGTGTAACAGTGTTGCCAGTTTAGACCTGTAAAATTGTAACTGGTAGCTTTACAAAACGTGCCCCTGGTCGACATTGGTCGAGGTTGTGTCAAATGGAAACTTGCAACCTGTAAATTGTAGTTTGTAGCTTTATAAAACAGACCCCAGCTGTTTCCCGTACTGACCTCATATTCCACTTTACTTATCAATGGGAGCGAATTACGAATCTTTATATATTTAGCGCATACAACCTATATGGACAAAACCGCACACCAGTTCTGCGTATCCCCTTGACACAGTTGCCATAAACAATATTTTCCTCTGTAAAGCCAAACAGACCTATTTTATAAACAAGAGCAGTGAATTCCGGTAGCTTTATCTACTAATTTGTATGCACAGTGACCCGATTCAACGGTTTTAAAGTGTACTTGCGTAATTATGAATCAACCTGCGGCCTTCGAATATTTACTTAGTAAGAAATGTTTTTATGAGATAAATTATACTTGATTCATTATTGGCGACATGTGGAATTTCAGTCAAGTCAGCACTGGATGGCAATTAGCTAATTGAACTTACCAGAATTATTTTATTGGAGGATTGGTGAAGCTAAAAATTTAGATACAAAATTGGATAACGTTTCTCAAAAAACACCCCCTCTAGCAGGTCCGCTCGCGGCATGGTCCCTATGACACTGGCTGCATTACCTCTCTGGATACCTAGCCCAATCCTTTGGGAGAGGTAAGCACCAGCTCTAGGATCTCCGGAGGAGTCTATGGGCCGGGATGATAGGGCCTTAATAAAGCTTTTACGTTTCTCTTCCTTTAAAGGCAGTCCGATTATAACAAATTTTGAAGACCTATGTTGTGAGTCGGGGTAGGTGCGTCTACGGGGCATGTGCGACGAGCCAGATATTTTTTAGGAGATATTGGACCCGATTATACGTGCACATCGCCTAAAACTAAATTGACTAATTTTTAGACATAGTTAAGACGGCAGATTTAACAAGAGCTATTACAGAATGTCAATATAATATTGAGTAGACCGTCTAAAATAAGAAGCGTCAGATTCAAATAAGCGCTGTCATTTGTCATCAAGACTCACATGGTTCCTTTGGAGAGAGCCCAACGTTCCCTTCTGAAGACTGCCTATAATAAAAAGTTTAGATTCTGCACAAAGACGCTGTTTAGAGAAGTTAAGGTACTCACGGTTCGTCAGCTTTTCTTTAGGAAATTTATTCATAACTACTGTAGGGAAACAAATAAAATATTTGACGCTGATACTAGACGACGCAAAAGGTGGAAGATGAGATGTGCGCGACTAGATTTGCGCAGAGGTTTAGTCCATTTATTGCTCCCTTTATTGCTAAAAAACTCTGCGACAGGTTTAAGGATGCTCTCGAGCCACCTTACAAGCGCAGGTTGACGGAGTGGTTAGCCCAGCTCGATCACCACGAGACCGAGAGTCTATTAGTTGTAATGCGTTGACCCTGTTGTTTTTGATGTTCTTTTTTATCCTGAAATAATGATTCATTAACCTCTAAAAATTATGTGTACTTACGTTTTATTCTTTAATTGTATTTTACTTATGTGTTTCTATCTTATGTAATTAATTACGCGCACGGGTGTACGTCATTTTATATTGTACATCTTTATATATTTTATATTATATATTTATACATCGAGTGTTTGTAATAATAACATAGCCACTAAATTTAGTTGAGTAAGTAGATTCGTTTATTTAATAAATTATCAGGGTTACGACTGTATTGGTACTAGTTATATAGGAATAGGAATTGATCTGCATTATCCGCAAATGAACTGTGCCTGTTGCAACTGATTCAAATTGGGTCCTGCAACACAGGGAATCCTAGCGCAGGACCCAAAACCATTGTTTTGCCTTAAGTTAAGTTTTTCTGAATAAACATTTTCATTTTTTATTTTCATTTGATTATGACAGCTGCTTATAGAATAGCAAAGTGTTTAAGCGACACCTAAATAAAATTTTGTGGCCGCTGTAGAATCGGGTCCATTGTTGGTTTGGTGCACTTGCTCCGTAGGCGAACTTATCCCGAGTCGCCTTAGATATTGTTAAGGTTCGCTGTTTGTAGCGTGCTATAGCTACATCTAAGCGGCTGTCTATTACGTAAGTAATATTTAAATTGAATGATTAGGAATGTGGTAGATGAGTTTTTATTATAACTGTGTCAGTCGTTTACTGGTAATGGGTTTCATGAAGCCCTGAAGTGTTTGCGTAATTATTAAGTGAAATAAACGTAATACCACAAAGTTATTGGTGTTCATCTTTACCTCAAATTGTAGGTCTGTACATTGTCCTTTCCAAGAAAATATTTCTCGTAGAGAAACAAATGAAGAAGGGATCAAAAAAGGGAACCATTCTTAAAGGCCCGATTTGACAGCTGTCAACTCAGTACAAAATGTGTTTGAGGTTACATTTTATACTGCGTTGACAGCTGTCAAATCGGGCCTCTTAGAACGACCAAACTGTAGTAATTCAACTACAACATACTCGAAAAATTTGGAAATCGGACTTGATTTAGGGGTAGAGGAGCGTTATCGCCCGGAGCTAGGGCTGACGGCACCAATATGTTCTCTTAATTCAAAGATCGTACATAATAAGGTTATAAATTGATGTCTCCAAATAAATGAATAACCCTTATCTTCTGTACCATAAGAATCAAGTGTCCATTTTTGGTCCTTGTTCATTACTGGTTCTACCACCCTAGTATGGAAAAAAAATGACAGCTACGCGATTGAAACCTCGCTTCATAATCCTCTTAAAAACTTTAATTAATTTATTTATTTATTTATTTACGTACACACAACTATCCTTACAGGCTAACCTAATTCGACAGTGTGGATCAATATTACACTACTTACTAGTACTAATCCTTCTCGTAATGGTAGGATAAAATATACAAAGTTATTTTTGTGAATTCCGGCACGTTGAAGCCCACCTCTGCCAGAACTCCCGGGTTGAACAGCTTGCCTCTCAACAGCTTGAAAATGTACAGAGCCAATGCTAGCTCCCTTCTAACCTCCAGTTTATTGTACCCCACCATTCCTAACACAAACAATGTAGGATACATTAACGGGTAAAAAGGGTAGACCCTATATAATTTCCAATACAAAAACCGAACTACTAAAAATCGTTTTCTTGATCGTAATGGCCGCTAGTTAATGACAATTAAGTCAGTCCCTATCCCTAGTGACGACTTTTCATGGTTAACCTTCGGGGATGCAAGAAGATGGCCGATTGAAAGATGTCTTTTGATTCATTTGGCTTACCTACTGGTAAACCAGTAGGACTTTAATTGTTATACCACTATGGAACACTGTCACAATGACAGCGTCAAACCACATGACCAGAGGTCGGAATAGGTAGTGCTTATTAACCTAAACTTGACGCATGTTCATTCATACGTGAGTGAGGTGGGAATACATTACTGAATGAAGATGCATCAAGTTTAGGTTAATAAGCACTACCTATTCCGACCTCTGCACATGACAGATATAACGCTTAAATGAATGATTAACGTTATGCGACAGGGATCGATTGTGGCATAACAATTAAAGTCCTTGACTGTACGAGTTCATAATAGGTATGTGTAAACTTTCTTTAGTACCTTATCAGGGAAGAAAAACGCTATCGCATTTTGTATGGATTTTTTTGCTTCGCAATCCTCATGGCGATCCACCGCGGTATTCCACAGAGATTCCGCCAATGTCAAGTGAGTGATAGATAGTACCTTCAATCGAGGTCATAAATATGCGTACACTTTAGTACCTTGTCTATTTAACGTCATGTTTAGACTGCCATATGTGAATTGTCACACCGATTAAAGTGACAAGGTACTGAAGTGTACACACACATATTTATGAACTCTACTGTACCACAGCGAAGTCCTAAATCCGCCACCTAAGTCGCGGGAAATAGCTATAGTGTAGGGAGGGACTAATACAATACTTTTTTGCGAGCAATGATTGATAGCCTGGACACAGATTGTAAATAAATGTTAGTTAATAATATAAACCAAAGAGGTCAAGTAACCTTTTTTGTTAGCGCATTATTCGTTTTAAGAGTTTATTAGTCTTAACTACCATGCCCATAACAAACGTTTTTGATGAAGTTTAAGTTCTTATAACTTAGTCAAAACTGAAGGTAATTTTTTGAAATTAAATATATTATTATCCATATATTCATCTTTGATTTTGACGAACAGAACTTCAAAATAATCCATGGTTATTTGTTTATAATTTTTTAAAACATGTCTATACAAACACAAAGTTGGATATAACTTTTTCATCTTGGCGTCAATTGATATGGAAACTACATCTAAATATTCTTCATTAATATATCTAATAAATCAACGAAGGTTTTTTTTCTAAAGTGAAAAATATGGAAACAAAGGCAAAAAAACTACTTTTTTAGAGTAAAAATGACAAACTTTGATAGCATAAATCTCGATATCAGTGAATTGTAAAAGAAAAATTTAAATGGCAGCTAGTTTAGAACAGCAGTGTTAATGCAAATAGGTTTTAACAACAACTAAAAGTTTAGAGGATCAGATCGAAGGTCATCTGCCCATGGTAGCCCCTTAATGGCCTTATATTTTACCAGTAGGTAAATAGTAAATAAAAACTACATGCTCCCCTGCGAATAGGGGTGGCCTGTCACGTAAAACATCAGAATATTATGGCCCCCAGTCCCGCTAGCTAAAAATACACGCATGATCACACTTACAATGTAAAAAGGAACCAAACAATTAAGAAAAATAACACATTCAATGTCACATCAGTCAGTACAACTACTAAATTATAAAGTGTACTGCACAATAATACAGATAAAAAAATCTTTTTATCGTTTAAGGCACATTAATAAAAGATCAATGCCATATATAGAAGAAAAGAATCTCTCCTTTTCGGCGCTACATCTGCGAAAATGGTGTGAAGTTAGCAACATAATAAGATGGCGGATGCAACAGCCAATCAGCGCGGCCGGTTCAAACTATGCGTGGAGGCGAAGCTGGCCTCAAAAATCCCCACTGAGTCGCAACGTTGATCAAATCTTCGAGCAGTGTTGTGCGAGAGTCGCGCGTGTTTAGTCAATTTATTCAATTTTAATCGTTAAATATGAGGGAAATCGTACATCTTCAGGCCGGCCAATGCGGTAACCAGATTGGAGCTAAGGTAATTCACATTTTTACAACCCTATCTATTCCATTTTCAAAAAAAAGAATTTTTCATTCAGCTTTGTTTGACTTTTATAACGGTTGCTAACGGACGCGTTATCTCGCGGTTAACCAACGGACAATTTAATTCACAATTAAAATTACGATACTTAACTAAGTAGACAAATGATTTCCCATGCGAAAGCGAAATCGAGATTTTTTATAGACTCGTGTGGGATATCTTGCATAATTCCATTCATGAAAAGACGGTTTGAATTTGGAAACTTTGCGCATGACCGCCTAGGGTTGTCACGCCCTCTGACGCGCGTGCTATGTATCAACGGAATATTTAAAAATTAAACATGGAATTAATGAACCTGAAAACAGCTGTTGAATCATTCTTTTTTTTTATTCATCGTGTCTATAGCGGTTCGTAGAATTGTAATAAAATGACTAATGCATGTTAGTCAAAACACTTATTTTGTTTCGTAACGTTTCTTAAACGGGCAATGACTAAGTTGACGTGTGCTTATCATCGTTGTTGTGAGAGAATAAAAAAAGATTGATACCGGTCTGATATCGATTTTAATGTCATACATATAATATGTTACGAAGGCAAACAGGTATGATTACAGAATGAAGTCTCTCGAATGTCATGTAAAGTGGTATAAATGTTTGTATTATTATGTATTTGTAGTTTTAGATGGTTATTTGTAAAGTAGTTCAACGTAATTACTTGACTGAGTTTTCGCGCGACGATTTTTACGCGCCCATTGTTTCTCTGAAAGCGGTTGTTAAGAAAATGACATGTAAATAGGTCTAGGCGCGATTTGCTTAAAATTACTATTTACAAACGAATTATTGTTAGGCCAGTTCTTTTCCTTAATTTGTTTCACGTAGGTACATCTTATTTATTTATAACAATTTTTCATTTACTCCCCCTGTAGGGTTGAATTTAAAATATTTTCTAGACTTTTTGTCACAAAAGAAAGCAATATCCCAAATGGCATCTTCAGCGGTTTGAGCGTTTATATTTTAGTCAGTTTCGTCACATTCAATATAGGTAAAGGGTGATCATTTTAAAAATCACGAAAAATCCTTAATTTCATGTTTTATTTAATAAGTTTTTTAGTGGTATCTTACAAAATTATAATAATTACGAATCAGCGAAGTTTTTAAAACCTACTTGCCCGTTTTTTTTTAAGTAATCACAATAAGTTGTTTTTTCCATACAAAGTGCAAAGCAAACACTGGGACACCTAGTATGAAGAAACAAACTTTATGTGATTACTTAAAAAATATTTAAAAAAAAACTTATACATAATGATTCTAATTATGTAAGAAACCGCTGAAAAACTTATGAAACAAAGTATAAAAGTCATGATTTTTCGTGTCATGAACATAAGAGAAAATTACAAAAATTCAGATTAAAATGAACAATATCTCAGAAACTAGTAAAAATCGCTGAGCACACATAGGGGTTAAATCGATAGCTTTTTAGCTGCTCTATCAGCCCTATGCGGGTTGACGTCGGTTTCTGAGACAACCTGTATGTATTTTGTTTATGCTAGTGTAATAAAAACCAGTTTTCTATGTATTCACAATCTAATGAAATAAATGATCGTCTGAGTCGCCGTAACAGGCATATGTAATATTAGTGTATATCAATAGTGCACACACATTTTGTTTGCTCTTTAAATATAGGTCATCACGCTTGCATCCAAGTGTTAATAGAGTTGCACACAATTAGCGACTTTCCTACTACGGTGAAACCAGGCGCGCGAACCATGCGATTTGCTTACACCACGGCCATTGGCTGCATTGATATCGATCTTCTAATTAACGGTTTTCTTCTTCATTAGATTTCTCTTTATCATTGATTTTCTTTACGAGCTTGGTGAATTTTTTAATTAGGAGAATAAACTGTTAAAATTGTATCATATGGAAAAATTAACGTATTCATACACATACCTTCCACATTTTCCTATTGCACTTCGTTTTTCTTAAAAACTTAAGGGAATATTCATCTGGATCGGTATAGAAAATGTTTTAAATCGTTACCTCATGCATTTTTTTTTTTGTGTTTTCTATTATTACAAATTTACGCCACCCAAAAAAAACAGAAAATATATAAAAACATAACTAAAAATAAATCCTAAAATAAAATAACTTATTATAAGTAACTATAATATGTACAAATATCCCCTAGGCCACTGCCACTGGGAATGGTGCCCATAAAGCTGGCTCCATTTCCTCGTTGGATAGCTATTGCTAGCCGTTGGCATGAGCTTCATGACTTAAAGAAAAGAAAGAAAAAGAAAAATACATTTATTCACTACACACATAAGACACACAGAAAAAAGTAAAAACCGAAAACAGCAATAAAGAGAGTGTGAGCGTGTCTTCGCGTCAGTGAATCGGACACTGGCTTCTTACAAAGATATGCTAAAACTTCTTCTACGAAAAAGTTACACACTAAACCTATAAAAGTTTAATAAAACGAGAAATTGTCGTGAATGAATAGCAAGGTAACGGGTCAATCAATAACATGGTATGGGGATCGAATGTGGCGGCCCACTTAGCATTTTGATGTTTCTGATCCGTGGAATCAAACCATTACGGTAGGTACAGCGGTGAATTCCGATTTATTGGCCTTAATTGGACGCCTGTTGTTTCATTTAAGTTTGGCGTTGCATTTTATTATGTTTCTTGTAATTCGTATCATACGAATGAGGTTCAAGAAGACATCACTGTTACTGTATTTTTTTACGTTTTCAACTTGTCATTCAAGGTCTCTTTAAACTTATTTAGCAACATTCGTTTCATTACTAATTGTATTTCTGCTCCAAAGATCGTAATAGGGACAAACATCATCAATAGCATTAATTTGTACGGATTGTTATTGGAGGTTATTTCTACGCAATATATTATTATTTACTTATTACTTCTATTATATGTATTGTACACAATATACCTAGGTGTTAAGTAACTTATAACTACTTTAAGGTATTCGTGTTAACATGCCTGTGGTTTTGTTAATATTTTCTTAGGGACATACAAGAAGAGTATAGTAATGTAAATAAAAAAATCTAAGAAGTCAACTCTCATCGTTTTTATTATAGTTCTCTAACATTATATTCTATTAAACTGAATGAATCACATGTACTTCATTCAAATGTAATAATAATGGCTGACGATCACTAGGAACAGTCGGAACGTGAATCACTTATCACAATACGCCTTGGAATCTCTTCGCAGAAAGAGATGGTCGTGCATTTTTTAACACCTGCTAGTGATGCTTTCATACGCGTACTGTTTACGTAATAACATGAGAAAGAACGAACACACTCAATGCAAAAAATTGTATGTCTTTTATTTGATCTTATTTCAATTTATTTTGAGATAAAGCTGGTCTTAAGAGTATTTCTTGGACCCAGTAATCATTTGTACCATTAGAAAATTTCATAGCCTCCTTGAAAATGAAAATTAATGGATTTATGCGGGCAAAATTACAGCAGACAAAGTAGGACGACTATAGTTACAGTAGTCCCACATTTTCGCGATTTTAATATCTCGAACAAAGCGCTGGGTATGGGGTCACGGGTAATTTGATGCCATGATTGCCGACCGAAACAATAGCGATGAAGCACCATGATGATTCAGAGAACTTTTCTACTCTGATGATCACGCTCTTCGATGATTTAGCTCGGGAGTTTGTGCCAGTAGTGTTACCTAAATGTTCGCTTAGCAAAGCGATACCTTATCAGAGCTCCAGATTTGGTCGCAAACTTATGGCTAGATAGAGGAGTGCGTTGACCTCGCGGGCGATGACCAGCGCGTATAAATAGCTCCCATCGACCGCCATAACGCCAAGTACACTCCGAATGCACTTACACGATTCAAAGCTGTATTTTTGTCTCAAGAGCCGTTAAAAGATCCCCGACCCGTATTCAATCGGAGCATGAATTATTCAGTTATATTCATATTTAGCGGTTGTGGCGAAACTCCATTGTACAGGTGGGGCACAAAACACCTATTGTAGTGGCTAGTAAGAACTGCGGTTTCCCTCGCAAGTGGCGCATTGCGTTCACATGCCACTTTCATCGGACCTTCTCTTATCTAGTTACGACTAAGAAAGCAGCCTTTCGCATTGAACAGCCAGATCGCCTTTCACTTTTTGTTGTTATTTAAAATCATCAGTCATGAAGTTTTGAAAGTCGATATTTTTGCATGTTGCCGCGTAATGGCCACTTTTGACAGCGAAATCTATCTCGGCTTTATCTTTGAAAGTCATTATAACAGTCCAAAAGCATTTATAGTATGAGATTGTTAGTCTCCACAGCTGAATGTCTATTTAAATATTATTTATCCATCGAATTAAAACCCTGAACCAAAAAGTCAGCCTCCGCGTTAGTCACTTCGCCTTATAAGGCATTGTCAAGCAAGTCTCGCTCGCCTTAGGCATACATACCTACAGCCCGGTGACATCATAGCCATCGCGCGGCTCGATGAATGTTAATGTTCTTCGAACAGTTGCTATGTTCTTCGTAAAAGTGCTTTTGTCTCTGTCAAGGATTTCTAGTATTTAGTTTGACCATTACGTAAGGCTGAGCAAAACAAGTCGCTATATGAAATCACTGTGCGTCATCACATCACAGTTTTCACTTTTTCAGTTTTTCGGTATGAAATTACATTAATAGTAAACAAACACACTTATTTAATACCATTGTTATTTCTTTCCGGTTTTTCTTGTAAGTTTCGGAACTCCGACCATATGGCGCACTGCAAACGCAATCAGGCCATGGACTTAAAGGAGAATCGAAAACTAGTAACATTCGAATGCTAATGAGTTTCGAACGAGCCAAGACATTCTCTACTTATATGGCGAGATAAGCCCTATAAGGAGCCCTGTGGGCGTCGCCGCCGGCGCCGCATTGTGAGCTATAACTCAGCCTATTGTCTTGCGTAATCCGCTCCGCCTGTGCCACACGCCATTAAAGATGTATCCTGCCCTCCATTTACGCGATGGTTCATTGAGCTTTATTGCAGTTGGCGGCCGCTGAGTTAACTATTGTCTCGCTTCCACTTTCAATTTAAATGAACTCTAAACAGTAATGTAACTTGGGACTGCGAGTACTTGCATCTCCCCCGAGATATCGCTTTACACGGCGCAACCGGTTCGAAAGTAGCAATGAGCCGACGCGCACTTACGATGCCCCGCGCTGGCGCAGCTTTCGTGAAGGAATTTTAATCGACTGCATTCTGTGCTGCGCCCTATTTCCGGTACTAACGGACATTCTCTTTCTTTTACAGTTCTGGGAGATAATCTCGGACGAGCACGGCATCGACCCCACCGGCGCCTACCATGGCGACTCGGACCTGCAGCTGGAGCGCATCAACGTGTACTACAATGAAGCCTCCGGCGGCAAGTACGTGCCCCGCGCCATCCTCGTGGACCTGGAGCCCGGCACCATGGACTCGGTGCGCTCCGGGCCCTTCGGACAGATCTTCCGCCCCGACAACTTCGTGTTCGGCCAGTCCGGCGCCGGCAACAACTGGGCCAAGGGCCACTACACCGAGGGAGCTGAACTCGTAGACTCCGTTCTTGACGTAGTACGTAAAGAATCAGAATCATGCGACTGCCTTCAAGGATTCCAGCTCACACATTCCCTTGGTGGTGGTACCGGATCCGGTATGGGCACACTCCTCATCTCCAAAATCCGTGAGGAATACCCAGACAGAATCATGAACACATATTCGGTGGTCCCCTCGCCCAAAGTATCAGACACCGTTGTGGAACCTTACAACGCGACTCTCTCAGTTCACCAGCTCGTAGAAAACACAGACGAAACCTACTGTATCGACAACGAGGCCCTGTACGACATCTGCTTCCGCACGCTCAAACTGTCCACCCCCACGTACGGTGATCTCAACCACTTGGTCTCCCTCACAATGTCCGGTGTCACAACTTGTCTCAGATTCCCTGGTCAACTAAACGCTGATCTCAGAAAGCTGGCCGTCAACATGGTTCCCTTCCCACGTCTCCACTTCTTCATGCCCGGATTTGCGCCCCTTACATCCCGTGGAAGCAGACAATACCGCGCTCTGACCGTGCCCGAGCTGACGCAACAGATGTTCGACGCCAAGAACATGATGGCGGCGTGCGACCCGCGCCACGGCCGCTACCTGACCGTGGCCGCCATCTTCCGCGGTCGCATGTCCATGAAGGAGGTCGACGAGCAGATGCTCAACATCCAAAACAAGAATTCATCGTACTTCGTGGAATGGATCCCGAACAACGTGAAGACCGCCGTATGCGACATCCCACCTCGTGGGCTCAAGATGTCCGCTACCTTCATCGGCAACTCTACCGCGATCCAGGAGCTGTTCAAGCGCATCTCGGAGCAGTTCACGGCTATGTTCAGGCGCAAGGCTTTCTTGCATTGGTACACCGGCGAGGGCATGGACGAGATGGAGTTCACGGAGGCGGAGAGCAACATGAACGACCTGGTGTCGGAGTACCAGCAGTACCAGGAGGCCACCGCCGACGAGGACGCCGAGTTCGACGAGGAGGCCGAGCAGGAGATCGAGGATCACCACTAGACGTTAACACCGACCTCGTTGCCTCGCGACAAAGTACATGCCATTATATCTCGCGTTACTTTTTGTGTAACATTAATGATTCCTATATTGTCTATTGAAAATGCCTGCTTTCTAACTTTTAACAGAATGCACGTGTTAACAAACCCCGGTCATGACATAGCGTGAATGTTTGCGTTCGTTTGTATTGATTCAATACATTCCTGACTCCAACAATCTCCGTTGCGAGTAAGATCTGATACTAGTAAAGGCTGATCTGTTAGACACTCTTTATGTATTTAAAGTTTGGGCGTCGTCCCAATGTGATGAATGACGGCTTCAATAACCGAAGTTGATTTAAATTGTTTTGATCATTAATTTAATGTATATAATAAAGATTTTTATTTATTTATGTGGGTTTCCTTCAAGTTCACCTTTGAATCATAACTGGAATTAATAAAACATTAATCTGTAGGAAACTGGATATCCTAGTCCTACGCGACCACAACGAGTAAAATAAAACAAGTTGATGGATGGACTGGAAGTTTTTACGTCTGTTGTGTCATGGATGTCGTCGCTAACAAAAAAATTACAAAGATTTTATTACCCTCAAGTTATTAACGCAAGTCAAAGCCTGGCAAATCAATAACACAGAAAAACACCAATAGCATTCTTGCCAAAAAAGGCCATTATCTTGTTTTTTTTGATAAGGAAATTATGTATGAACGTAAAAATAATAATATGGCTATTTGTATTTTAATATTCTCTTATGAACGATAGTATTCCTGATTCTGGGCAGAAAATATGTGGCATTATCTATGATAAGGGACCTTATTGTCCATGGCGCTTACGCCGCACTGCGCCTCACGCGACGTTGTATTTATATCGGAGCATCGTTAATAATGGCGGAAGCGCCATCGACAATAAGGTCCCTTTTTATAGATAACGTCTCATATTAATCATGAAACAAATGCTTCTATGGAATGTATTACAGTGCTGCCACACCGTCATGGAATGCAAATTTTACACTCACGTGTCTCTTTTCGCACAGAATCAATAAAGTAAAATAAAAAACTACTTAATTACCTATAGTAGTTAATATTTTATCAATTGCGGTCCAGTTCCTCCAATTCGTTCTCAATCCGAGAGTGACATCATTTACCTTGATTCTATATTTAGTAATGCACTTATACGACGACTGGACCAGAAAGACCTCCAAACAACGAACGTGACCTCAAAGTTCAGAGTAATCCGCCGGTTATTGGGGGTCTCACTTCAGTGGTGATACAGTTTTCCTGTGATAACAACATGATGTCAGAAGTCTGTAAACAACCGGCCTTATGTCATCACAGTAGGCTTTAAGTTGAACATGGTTCAAATAAATTGATGACAGCACATCTCAGTGATGTGGTTGTGCTGTGTAGGTGACATTCTGCGATAATTAGGTCACCTTGTTTGAAAGCTAAACCAATGACAGTGGGCTGTAGACTGCAAACCTACAATGAACAAAACATCGTCAACATACATATCTATTAGATAGCGATTGTGAATATTGCTGATAGTAGCTGATTACTTTGAAGAAATACAGCTGTCCGCTGTGTACAAACAAACAAAAACACCGTAAATTGAGCATGCAGACGCAGACATAAATTCCGCTTTTACAAATGAAGCTAATTTTGTTCGCAGGTCACATTAATAAGGTTAATTGCTGACATTTCTAGTATTTTTTTTATTACTTCAGCATTTATGCTAAACAGTATACAAAAAATAATCATTCAAAAAGACAATATTGATTTGTGTTTTTTTTATATACCTATATTAATTCTTATAATTGTAATAAATACTGGTGTTCATTTTATCATACCTACAATATAGTTTCTTTTTTTAAATGAACTTGTAATATATTTACAGAATTCAACAATAATACAATTAAAAATTAAAACTAAACGTATTTAAATTAAAATAAAACTAAGGAACCCAAATATTAAAGATTTAATTAACGGGTACACTACATAAATCCGTATTATTCAGAATTCCGAATTTTCTTAATTCCGAATGCAATATTTTGATAGAAAGCTTTATTTTTTGATATCGCTTATAAATCAAACCTATGGCAACTAAATTATACATTTAATTTAAAATAGCTTCAGCATAACATAGCTTTCGGAAAAGTGAAAATTCTAAGGTCGAGAAATTTAAGGTGTTCCCGTAATTAATACGTTATAATTAAAACAAACAAAAATAAAAATCGATTTTAAAAAGCAAGCGTTTGCCAACCCTGTGCTAATGTCACTTTATCAGCGCCGTCATTTCGCAAAGTGTTTAAATTTGGAATTTCGCATTCGATTTTAATAACGATAATTATATGAATTTCACGTCCATTGCTTCTTAAATTTTCCGTTATTGGTAGGTAGGTGGAGTATATAAAATCTTTATAAATATCGTTGTTAAAATCCGGGAGAAAGTTTTGAATGAGTGACATTGTTGGTCGTCAATTATTTATAAGCAAGTATACATATGTTTAAAGAGATATACCTACAGAACCTGCAGTAAGTTAGGTTAGTTTTATAACTAATTATAACAATCCAGAAAAGTTAAACGGCTTAAGAGAAAAAAGATTTTTGGACAAATAAAAATTCGGACAAACAAAACAGCGAACAAAAGTTTTACAAACTTAAGATAACACACTGTGAGTTACTTTTACATTAAAAATATTTGTATAAATAAGTTGTAGCGACTCATCTAAACATGGAGTCTGTTTATTTTTGTGTTCCAGAGTTATATTAGTCACCGTAACCTCAACATTGATTAAGTACCAAACGTGGCCGGGGGCGGCGTGACTCAACTTTATATGTAACTTAAGCAAGGCTAAATAAAAACAGCTGAAGTAATGCACATCCATTGATTCAGGAATACGGCATCGCATTGGTCTTTATATTTTTGTGTGCAACTCGCCGTAAAATTGGATTACAACCTCTATCTGTACCTTGTCACTTTAAACGCTGTGACAATTCATGTATGGCAGTTTAAACATTACATTAAATAGACAAGGTACTAAAGTGTACACATATTTATGAACTCGACTGTACATTATGTTATTTTAACTGGTAACAATTCATAACAGGAACTTTTTAAATTTACAAGGTGTTATGAAAGAAAACATGGTAGAGGTTTGTCTCAAAAGCATAACTACATATTTTTTTGCTTATTTTTTGTATTTTGTTTGTAAGTGCCTTTTTTTCAAGTCTAAGCACTTTGTGTGACGTAGAAAATATGTAGAAACGGGTAGAAAAGACCATATTGTGGCGTTGAAACTCTTTAGTCGTTAGCAAAAATTTGTTTGTTTATTTTCTCAGTTAGGGCAGCCACATTCGGAATTCTGTTTCGGAATTCCATTTCGGAATATCGATTCGAGATTCACACGTCACACACACATACGTTTGTTTTCGTTCGGAATACCAAGCCACAGTTGAGAGTAGGCTAGTCGTTGAGTTCCGAAATTCTGGCAGCGAATATGGACTTCGATGACGATTTTCTGATTGCGATTGCATTGTTGCTATATTCTACTGGGAAAAAGAAATCTCGCCGTTACTGGATGTTACTGGGTGCATCCCATGAACACCTTTTATGTAAAAAGAGCCAATTTACGATACAAACCCGAAAAAATCATTAAAATTAAATGTGTTTATTATTATTTATGTTGATTATATTTTATTAGGTACTTAGACTCGAAATACGCATGCACTGGTTTCGGTCGTCCGACACAAACTGAGCGCGTTCCGTACAATGATATTTTATATTATCATTGGTTCGGTACGGAATTTACGAATGTGTGATACCACCCATACAAAATCTATGGAAGACTTGCATTCGGAACGGTTTTTTTACGTGCTGAATTCCGAATCGGAAAAAAAAACGAACGGAAAACTACTCTACGTGTTTGGTAGGGTCATTGGTTTTGTATGTATTAGCTGCCTTCGAAATTGCGAATCGATATTCCGAAAAGGAATTCCGAAACGGAATTTCGAATGTAATGTGGCCGCTCTAATGAACAAAACAAAAAACAGTAGGTATGCTTTTGACTTCAAAAGTAAAAAATAAAATAAGTAGTATGCTTTTGACTTATTGAGAAAAATCTCCAAGTATAGGTACATACTTCAAGAAATATGAATTGGCCGTCTGTAATCTTCACTAAGATATTTTTTTAATATCAAACAAAAGGTAATCGTAAAACTGCCCTCGTTCTTCAAACAGCACAGTGGGTTGAAAGGTTTTGATACTTGAGTCACATTGTCCGGTAAGTCTTAACGCAGAAAAAAAGATCGCAAAGTAGATAACAGACGACCAAATCATATGTCCTGGGGCCCTAATATGGCTGCGTTTATCCTGTGACAAAGCGTGGACAAAGCATCCGTCACCTTCTGACACGTAAATAAGTACGAGAGTGATGGAAGCTTTATGCACATTTGACACGCGATATAGACACAGCCATGATAGGCCCGCAGAACTATCTAAGCATGATTTTTATCCATAACACCTTTTTAAAAAGTTATCGTAGTCAAGGCGCGGCTAGCGGCAGGCTGCGGTAGTCTGGACACGCCTGGTTTATGCGGATTTTTCAGTTTCACCGCAAGTCCGCAACACGAGGCGGCGATCTATAATAAATGTAAGTAGGTATGTATACTGGAGGACGCGTCCGACTTCGGACACGTGTCAGTTTCTCGCTACTCCCCCTATTTCTTCTCGATTGGATTCGATTTTCGAAAGTCCTTTCTTAGGGCGCGTTCACATAGAACGTCCGTTTTACAGGATCAGTTTTAACGGATCTTTTCGCCTTGTAATCTTCTTTTTTACTGGATCCAGAATACTGTTTTGGGTGTGAACTCGGTCATACAACTGCATACGCCATCGAGATCCGTTAAACCGGATCCTGTAAAAACGGACGTTCTATGTGAACGCGCCCTTAGTGCATGCACCCTGAAGATATACAGGGACCCTTTCGCTGAATTGGGACGGTGTAATAAGAGAACGGGAGGAAACGCGCTTGCAACTGGCCAGGCCTCCCTAAATACTCCGTTTTGGGAACCCCAAGGAATATACCAAAATTCCAAGTGGGCTGTCTTAATGACATGGTTCTGGGCTAGCTCAACCATTAAAGTTGACTTTACGGAGGACACGAAATATTCAATATTATAATGGAATCAGTTTTATCATTTCTTCTTAAAATTAATTCATACCTACTCTGTAATCAAACCTGTCTGTTACTCTGTCTGTCTATCTGTCCATCTGTCACTGCAGATTTGCTTCAAAACTTCTGGACCGATCGAGTTGAAATTTGGTACAAATATGTAAGTCGGTGACTCAAGACGGATGCATAACGTAAATAAATGAATTTTGAACAAGGTGGCTACTTTTGGGGAATAAATCGTCCGCCTTTGGGTCACTGACTTACATATGTGTACCAAATTTCAACTCGATCGGTCCAGTACTTTTAGAGAAAATCGGCTGTGACAGACGGACAGACAGACAGACTCACGAGTGATCCTATAAGGGTTCCTTTTTTCCTTTTGAGGTACGGAACCCTAAATCACGTTTGTTGTATGGGAGCCCCCTTAAATATTTATTTAATTTAAAATTGAACTATTTATTTTTAAAGTGAATATACAACTAAATATTCTGTGAATATTTCAAGCGTCTACCTGTTGCCGTTATCGAGCAAAAAAAGGCAAAAAAATCACGTTTGTTGTATGGGAGCCCCCTTAAACATTAATTTTATTCTGTTTTTAGTCATTGTTGTTATAGCAGCAACAGAAATACATTATCTGTAAAAAAATCAACAGTCTAGCTATCACGGTTCATGAGATATAGCCGGTGACAGACAGACAGAAAGACAGAAAGACGGACGGACAGTGGAGTCTTAGTAATAGGGTCCCGTTTTTACCCTTTGGGTACGGAACCCTAAAAAGAAGACATTAAGTTAATTAGGATTCCTCCCAGTCCCGGGTCGCAGCATTGTGCCGTATTGAAACTGCGGTGCGATGCGGCGCTGATTTTCAGAGGGACCCTAGCTCAGTCATTAATACACCATGGAGAGAAATTGTATAGCAACGAATTTTATAAAAAGCTAAGGTAATGATCAGATTGAACTTAAATGAAAATTGTTTGAATTTTAAATCTTTTCTAAATACTACTAAGAGACCAAAATTGATGGACTCGTTAAATCTAATCTCAAATACCTACCTACATGTGGCAACGTAAGTAGCAACCAAAATAATTATATATAGCCCCCAATAATGTTAAATCTTGTCGTAAGCTGTTGATTTGAAAATTAAAAATGTGAAGAATTTAAAAAAAGTACCTACCTACCTATTTGATTTATAATATATTTAATTCTCCCGACAACAATCCCAAAATCCCGTCATTTTTAAATTTTGACCAGATATTTTGGTCTTCCGATCTGGCAACCCTATGTATAGTATACATGAGTGTACAACTGCACACTGTCCTACTAAGAACCTATACTTATATACCTAACAATATTTAATATACCTATAGCGCAATTACACTAGGTACCACAAACTATACAGAGATACTAAAAGTAGGTATGTAGGTAGGTCCTAAGCTGGTAGCGATCCGGACGGGACCTGCGCAAGGTCATAGGTACCACAAGCAAAGTAGACAGGTACAGGATTGGGTACAGGTAGGTACCTAGGTATGTTTAAGCGGTTCAATAATTACTTACCTACCGACTTGTGGCTCAAGTTGTGACCACAGCACAGAGAAATACCTACCTACTTACTTAGATAAATAAATAGATAGGTAATTTAATTAGTAGCTACTATGAATGATAAAGCTAAGTACAGAAATATTTACTTAAAGATCTAGGAATATAAAGTAGTTACCTAGTAGAGATACCTAACTATTTTATGTGTTTGACCCCACCGCCACGCTACCTAAGTACCTAACTATAAATTAAAATTAAATTTTAGGTAATTTCCTCGAAACAGGCATTAATAAATGTGATAAGTAAACACCTACTTTCAAATCATTATACAACAGACAAAATGCATAAAGATAAAGCTTTAATACCCAGCCAGGCGATATAATATCATTATTTTTATTAACATCGACAAATAAACTACACATACATCTTAGCAACTATAGATGCACACATAGTGCCTATAACAATTAATATGTACGTATGTATATGCTGGCCGGCCGGCAGCCGGTTACAGTGCACCAACATAACAAAACCAAACACCTGTGCCATATTGGCACCAGCAATAACCTTCGTACAGGTGTAACATATTATCGTGTATCTGATTTCGGTACATAATAACGTTTTATATATTTTCAAAGCAGTATTGTTAACAAATTTAATTAAGAAAAATAAATTAAACGAAAACGATCTTGTACATTTACTCTTTTACGTTGGCTGCCTTGGATACAAAATGGCCGATGGCGTTACCCACTCAACCAATAGGAAGAAGGCTTGGTAAAATAGAGATGTATTAGTTCTATTGAATACATCTGTCGATATCGACGCATCATATTCTTGATATTTTATCGATATTGACCGATATAGTTTAAATGATTCTACTTTCGATTTTCGGAAATAAATAAGGATGTAATTTTAGCGAAAAAAGACGACATTCGATGGATTTACTGACATATTAAAATATTCAAGGTAATTTTTAGATGTAAAAGAAAGGTGTGTGTGCGTTTACCTAATGAATGTGAAAATTGTACCCTACTTTATGATTATTACATGTTTATTAGGCGAGCGTTTACAATCAAATACTTTTATTATTGAACCACCATGGAACCCTGTCATAATGACAACATTAATTTACGAGTAGGAAATGGCGTGGTAATTTATCACTGGTTTTCTGAGACAGGGTTCTAAAATGGCACAATAATTACTCTTTTTGACTGTGGAAAGGTACAGTCGTCCAAAAATGTGGTCTACCACCTTACGGATGAAGTTCATTTGAACGTAATGATACAACAAATTCGATTTTCGTTCGACTCGTTCGACGCGTTCGGCTCGGATAAGTTTTCGTTCACCTTAACGATCTAGTTAAGAAATTTATTACCCTGTTGTAGTAAAATTAACATACGAGTAAATTGACAAGTTTGACGATGATATTTACAATGATAAGGTATTTAGACTGTACAATGAATAGAGTACCTTGGAATCTTATGATCATCTTTTGTCATGCACATCTGGATAGTGATTTTCTTGTGGTGATTGTTACCTATTCGTTTGTTGGAACTTTGAATACGCAATTGCTTTTGTCAATATGAGAACTTATGCTCTTCTTTTATTTTTTCGATCATCCTATTACAAATAATATGAACTTATTTAAATAGGCAAATAATTTAATTTAAAAAGCTTTTAAACATATTCACCGCTATGCCAGTTACAAATTTTGTAATATACACACTAATGAAATGACAGTTGAGTCATAATAGGGATTTTGACGTAAGTCATATTAAAAAATTTCGCACAAATCCCAAAATACAGCTTTCACAGATGAGCTAAATATCTAAGATCGAACGCATTTTATTAATCGTTGTGAAATTTGAATCAACAAAAACTAGGTAATTCTATTTCTAGGTAATTCGATTAATTAGCAATAAAAGTCTTTGTAAGCTATAGATACATTTGACACTTCGTAAAAAGTAACTGATTTGACTAGTCTGTCAACTAGCATAAGTAAATTTATTTTCTAAGTGTGTGATGTACAGTCGAGTAAAAAGAAATACACGTCGCAGCGTATTCTATTGAAATAAGATACCAAAGTGTATACATATCTTTGTACTTATACAGTAAGGAGTATTTTTTATATTGCATTGTACTTATATTTAAACAAGTGTGTATGCGGATATACATTTAAATAATAAACCGAGATATATGTGTATAAATCCACTACGAAAACCGTAAATAACGTGTGGGTGTGTCGCAATGCGACAATTTTTATCGACATCACGTCGCGTGTTCGCATCACTAGCGGCCATCGCTCCGCTACATTGCTTGCGCGAAACGAAATTCGGCGTATTCTTCAACAAGCGGCCACGGAAGTACGTGGTGCGTGCGGAGCAAACAAATTTTATAGTGTTAAGTAATTTAATAAGTTCACATTCAACAAAATGAGGGAAATCGTGCACATTCAAGCTGGACAGTGCGGCAACCAGATCGGCGCTAAGGTAATTAAGCATTCTTTTGTTTGGATTAACGAGAAACATTTCAGATTTCGAATCCCCGGCCGGCATTTTGTGACCGGTACGTAAAATTGGCCAGACGGAATGACATCATTTTACTGTGCTGTTGGGGTGTTAATTATTGTGTGATTGTTCGGTAATGTCAATTAATAAGATTTCTTTGTGTTTTGTGAGAGGGTGTGGTCGGTAGCAGTGAGTGCTTGGGATGCGTTGCAGCATATTATTCGATATTTTTAAGTTCGCGGTTAGTAGATTGTGCCACGTTCATTCACAATGGTTTAATTTTTGAGTGGGAGTGGCCACACCTCTGTATCATCGATCGGTCTGTGTCTGTAGCCTATAGTACCGTAGGTCCACAGCGGATACTGTTATCCACATCCACGTGTCGCCATTTGCTAGGATTCCTGATCATAGTTGAAGTCGGAACTCTGCTGATGTTACCGATCGGTATTACTATTTCACTTGTATTTTTCTTTTAGCAAAACTTATTTTTTTCGCTAACAGCAATCGTTATCTTGATAAGAAATGCACTGTAAAAACGTCACGCTTACAAAGATAACTGTAGTTAGGTGTGGGCTTATTAGTGTACCGGATATTTATTTATAGCACTAGATTACTATTTAATCCGATGTATCCTTCCACGAAAATCCGTTACAGAAGGGCGCGATTCGATTATGTTTTGAACCTCGCTCAAGGTTACATACGCGACGCGCCGATAAGGGCCGACCAATCATAGCCCTCTATTCGTAACGTTCGGATCTTAATTGTAGGGAAAAAAAACCGTTATGAAACAGATGGGGCATTCGTAGCAGACATGGCGTGGTATTTCTTTTAGGTGAAAAAATACTTAGGTATTATTTATAATCACGAGTTTGGTTTTTTAGATTACTCTCCTAGACTGCTGGTAACATTACGTAAAGATTCCATTGTAGTGCATTACTTTTTGTGATGCAGGCCACGGTTGCGCTTGCAAAAAAACTGATAAAAAGCGTTTCGAATGTGGCCTCTATAACTTAAATTAAATGGTTGGCTATTCCGATTTTTAGTCTTCTAAAAAAACAGGTACCTAGTTAGTGACATTAAAGCAACTGATATTAAAAACTAGTTTGTAACAGGCTTTCCTATCGCACTGATTTTAATTGTCCACGAAAAACGTAAACCAATTAATAAAATTTGCATAATTCCGTAGTTAACTCGTTGGAATAGGAAGAGCTATTACCGCTCGCGGACTGGCTAAATTCTCGTGGCAGTAGGTCGATGAACCTTCTTCCGCATGTTAAAATAATCTAACAGCGCGGAAACTGTTTTATGACAGAAACAAAGGCAAACGCCTCGGTTTATAGCCAGTGCAATGACCAAAATAGCGAACCATCTGGGCAATATCCATTTTCTAGTCTTGGTTATGATAGGTTTCCATTCTGAGACCTAGATATCACATCATCTGTAGCTAGAGCTAGCCAAGTATTTGGAGAAAGTAGTTTAAGCATATTTTACATTACTGGGGATGTCTTGGATGGGGTGACCGCATGTTTTACCAAGAAATCACTGCTAACTAGGTCGGAATTGGCAAAAACATTTGAGTCATCGGCTGTAGCAACACAGAGGAAACATTATAAAACTTGCAGCAGTTATATTTATTGTTTTACTTCCTGTTAATCCAGACAGGTAGTTTTCCAGTTTAACCACCCACACGTAGTTATATCTACAGTTTTAATCTTACCGCTTTAATTGGATAAAAGTTAATCGGCCAATTATCCAGCTCAAGTAGAAATTTCATTAAACGGACTGTATTTTTTACAATCTGCCGACAAGACAGATATCTGTAACTGAGTGGCATATAATATAACGTAGTTAATTGCAAACTCTACAATTTTGATACAAAAACTTTTTTTAAGTGGCTTAAAATGATCTTTCCGTGTGACATTCTAATGTCGTTTTCCACGTTAAGTTAATGTTTATAAGATCAAAAATCTTGATTATCAGCCAACTCGCCTGACAAAATGCAATCCCGGAAAGTGTTTTTTCCAGCACACTGGCACTGTGCCAGCATTTGATAGGTATCAGATGTTTGCCTTAAGCATTCACGCTGTATTTTTAGGAAATTCTACCTAACGGCTATTTCACCACTTAAATCCAATCCACAGGAAGTTTGTAGTTAAAAAGCCATAACCCGTTAATCCATTCTTGGCAAAGCTACAAGCATAGGCAAGAAGTAGGTAGGTATCAATTTATCCAATTTATTTCGATTTGTATAGGTAGGTACCAAAATGCGATGAATTAATTTGTTTACCGCCGAGTCTGTTTGCTATAGGTACCTACCTAAACATAAATCATTCTCTTAGAAGGTATTCGCTATCTAATCTATCATGTATCTATCCACTTTAGTTCGCTTTGTATTATAGTTAGGTACCAATATTCGATGAATGACTTGGTTTACCGCATATACCAAAACATCATGCTCTATTCACTATCTAATCTATCATTCTCGTTATTAATATTGTTGATTTTATCAAAAGAAGCACTCGCGGTTGAGTCAAGATATTTGCTCACGTTCGAGTAGAAAGGCGCTCGATTAAAGATAACATCTGCGCGCAATTTTATGTTAATGCAGTATTGTACGGCGTTATAGAGAATTATGCTTATATCGACCCACTAAAGCCGACGCGGAGCGACCCGGCGCCCCTTGATTTACGAACTGACAGACTGACAAGGCGAAGCTCCAAAATAAGAAACTTGTCTCGCGCTCTCCGCTTATATGGTGCCGTTATATAAAGCCACGAAAGTGGGCGGTCATCTCACTTATGGCGAGTTTTTTGCAGCAATTTGCGCAACGACTGATTCATACCGTTTACAGTAACCCGGCCTTATATGGGTAATGTAATGCATCTGCAGGATCGATAATGTTACGCAAAAGCATTACGCCCTCGGAAATATGTTAATGTGGACGACCTCAGCGTTTGTTTCGAGCGTGGTCGTCTAGGCGACCAATGAGTCATCCTATCCACACGCACGCGGTACCAGTCAGTGATATTGATATTCTACTTTTTCGGTCCTGTTAGTACCTACTTAAATTAGTTATGGTCGTGACGGTTTGTTGACATTTCATTTTCTTTGTTACAGTTCTGGGAGATAATCTCGGACGAGCACGGCATCGACCCCACCGGCGCCTACCATGGCGACTCGGACCTGCAGCTGGAGCGCATCAACGTGTACTACAATGAAGCCTCCGGCGGCAAGTACGTGCCCCGCGCCATCCTCGTGGACCTGGAGCCCGGCACCATGGACTCGGTGCGCTCCGGGCCCTTCGGACAGATCTTCCGCCCCGACAACTTCGTGTTCGGCCAGTCCGGTGCCGGCAACAACTGGGCCAAGGGCCACTACACCGAGGGCGCCGAGCTCGTAGATTCAGTCCTAGACGTCGTACGAAAAGAATCAGAGTCATGCGACTGCCTACAAGGTTTCCAACTTACACACTCGCTCGGAGGCGGCACTGGCTCCGGCATGGGCACACTCCTCATCTCCAAAATCAGAGAAGAGTACCCCGACAGAATTATGAACACATATTCAGTTGTACCTTCGCCTAAAGTGTCAGATACAGTAGTAGAACCTTATAACGCAACACTCTCAGTCCACCAGCTCGTAGAAAACACAGACGAAACCTACTGTATCGATAACGAGGCTCTCTACGACATCTGCTTCCGCACGCTCAAACTGTCTACCCCCACGTACGGCGACCTCAACCACCTCGTGTCGCTCACCATGTCCGGCGTCACCACGTGTCTGCGGTTCCCCGGTCAGCTGAACGCCGACCTCCGCAAACTCGCCGTCAACATGGTTCCCTTCCCGCGTCTTCACTTCTTCATGCCTGGATTCGCGCCTCTTACGTCCCGTGGCAGCCAGCAATACCGCGCTCTGACCGTGCCCGAGCTGACGCAACAGATGTTCGACGCCAAGAACATGATGGCGGCGTGCGACCCGCGCCACGGCCGCTACCTGACCGTGGCCGCCATCTTCCGCGGTCGCATGTCCATGAAGGAGGTCGACGAGCAGATGCTGAACATCCAGAACAAGAACTCGTCGTACTTCGTGGAATGGATCCCGAACAACGTGAAGACCGCCGTGTGTGACATCCCGCCGCGTGGTCTCAAGATGGCCGCCACCTTCATCGGCAACTCAACCGCGATCCAGGAGCTGTTCAAGCGCATCTCGGAGCAGTTCACGGCTATGTTCAGGCGCAAGGCTTTCTTGCATTGGTACACCGGCGAGGGCATGGACGAGATGGAGTTCACGGAGGCGGAGAGCAACATGAACGACCTGGTGTCGGAGTACCAGCAGTACCAGGAGGCCACCGCCGACGAGGACGCAGAGTTCGACGAGGAGGCCGAGCAGGAGATCGAGGACAACTAGACCCCCCTCTCTCTCTCTCCCCCTTTAACCCTCGTCACCATCACACTACCCCCCTCCCGTCACTCGCGAACCGCGTCGCGCGATGACTGCATTTTTTTTGCTTTGATAGTATTTTACGAGTACTTTTTTACATTGATTTTGACATTTAGTTCCCCACCTCGCTAGGGAGTACACATTGATGTTGCGATGCATGAATAGCGGTTACATTCCCGGTTGTTTTCCTTGAGGAAGGGCTCTCTCTAGTGTTTATTGTCCAATAAACAGTCCCCGCAATGACGTGGCCCCTTCTTGACCATCGTACGGTGCTGTCAACACGCGACACGAAAGGAAAAGATCTTTTTGATAAGGCTGAACTTTGAGTTTTTACTACCTAAGTTTATTATTAATTCTTTGTTTGTAACCAGTGTGATGAGTTTTTATTGGCTTTTTACTAAAAAGCTAATTATCGTACAATTTTTCGAAGTCGATCAAAGTTTTTAATTATTATATTCCAGCTGGTGAATAATAAAACACATTGAATTTATGAATTGTTTTATTCCATACAACATACACAATACAATCATGAATATTAGAAGAATCTTAATATTCGTCAATAGTTGAATAGAACTGATCATGAGTCATTTCTACTAAACAATAGCTTACAATAATTTGCTATGGCACTCGCCATATTAGAAAATCCTGACACCCAACTATACTATCTTAATGCATTATTCGAGATTGCCTAAAGAATATTGCTTCTAATCGTTTTCAACAGCTTTAATTTGCAACGATTGGATACAAAATTGCTTGGGCAACTTCAGCGCGACTGATATGATTGACATAAAAATATTGTTCTCCACAGAAGTCTCGAATCTTAAACAGCTTTACTACCAATTTCACCATAATTATAATGTTAACCACTAACAGACTATTAGAACATTGATTAAATTTAACATTGTCTGGTGAAATTGGTACTAAACTTATCTAACCTTAATTAGGCCGGATTTATTATGTGGGTAGACCTCGCCGTGTGCATTTCAAAACATTGTGTACCTCTCCCTAAAGAACTATATCCAAAACAATGTCCACCCCCCATCTTCAAGCACATGGAAATGCCCCCTAAATACAAATTGTAAAGCGCGTTAAACACGGACCTATAATGTAATATACAGGGTGGTACTCGATAAACTGTACATATTGAAAGGGATGACATTTTAGGTTAATTTATAGGTAAAACAAGTTTTTAGCCACTGTTTTTTTTTTACAGATTGTCAAACTTTTTAATAAAGGTTGGGTAGTACACTTACTTGTGACGGTGTAACTTTTGATCTAATAGCCCAAAAAAGATAAAACAAAATGCATAGTATTGACATTAGTTAGGTTTATAATAATTGATCACCATATTATACCAATTAAAAAAAAAACTGCTTTTTTTGTGGAAAATTACTGCAAAAATATCATTTTGTTTTCATAAAAACACGATTTACTCAAAATTTTGCAGATATTTTACATTTTTTTTAACGTTTTTAGATCTAAAATTAAACGAGGAATAATAATAAGCAAAATAAAAGTGAAATATCTACAAAATTTTGAGAAAATCGTGTTTTTATGAAAACAAAATGACAGTTTTGCTGTAATTTATTAAAAAAAATAAGAAAAAAAAGTGGCTTATTTAAAAAAAAAATGTTTTACCTATAAATTAACCTAAATTTTCATCCCTTTCAATATGTACAGTTTATCGAGTACCACCCTGTATATTTCGGTAGGTACGTTAACATAGATTATAGCTCCGTTTGTGTTGGCCTTTAATAAGCCGCTAACTGTATATCTTTGACATTGGTGTTAAACTTATAAACTAGTGGAATTTCTTACTTGGTTTCTAATAGAAAACCTAGGCCAGTATCAGTAGGTATGTATAACCGGAATGCACATAGAATGCATTAGCATTGCTTCCGGGGCCCACATTTCCTTATCTAGTGTGTCTAACGGTCATCACAGGCCATAATATTTAATATCTAGTACGTTAACAGTGCGGTACCTTATCTAAAAGATTAGGTATTAATGATAATGAATTAGCTCTGGAAAAAAATAAAAAACCGTCATGACCATTCCAACTGACTTGTTTTATTTAGTAAACACTTTTATAACCTCAAAATTCTCCCTTTTCGCCTAAAATTACAATTTTGTCATAAAAAAAACCATCCATAATGCAAAATCAGGAAAATAGTGTGCAAAATATGGTCTCTAGTTGCTTTAATCAGCAGAAAACGGCCGTTTTAGCCAAAAATGATGCATTTTGAAGTTATATTTTTGTTTACTAAATGAGATAAGTCAGTTGGAATGGACTTTAAGTAAGTATCAAAATTGAGATATATTTGATAACAGGTATTTTTTTTTAAGTTTTGAAAAAAAACATGCTTTTAGAGGTCTTTTCTTAAAAGCATGATAATTTCTTTCATATCTCTTTATCTCTTAGAAAAAAAATGAATAGTAGTGTTTGCTAAACCTGCTTGGACTAGTGGTCGGAATGATGTCATTTTGTTTGTAACCGCGTTTTTTTTTTAAGTCGACACTATTTGTGCCGTAGGAAAGACCATTTGGCGTTTAAGCTCATTTTTAGCCATTGGCAGAAATTTGTTTATTTATTTTATAACTAACAAAATATAAATAGTACCTATGGTCTAAGATCCAGGACTAAGGGCTGTATTAATAAACTGATCTCAAACTCTTATGCTCGTCTCGAGATGCGTCAAAAATGACTGTTCTATGGTTTGACGTTTATGTTGACGTATCTTGTGACGAGCATCTCAGCCAAGATGAGTTTATTAATACGGCTATTATAAGATAGGACTAAGAAGGTCTAAGATAGGACACGACCTTCGGGCTGTTTATTCGATAAAAAGTATTTTATATCAAATTTAATATGCTAAGTAATATATGGCGAATAGGTTGACTGAAAAAATTCAGTCCAGTGCTTATATGATTTAAAAAAAAACTGAAAATGAACTTTTTTTTATGGTTCCGTACCTCAAAAGGAAAAAAGGAACCCTTATAGGATCACTCGTGCGTCTGTCTGTCTGTCCGTCTGTCACAGCCGATTTGCTCCAAAACTACTGGACCAATCGAGTTAAAAGTCGGTACACATATGTAAGTCAGTGACCCAAAGACGGACGCATAACGTAAATAAATGAATTTTGGACAAGGGGGCCACTTTTGGGGGTAAATTAGGAAATAATAAAAAAAGTTTTGCACACCTCATTGTGTGACATGGCATGCCAAATGAAAGGGCCTGTTGTGAGCATCTGAAATATATATATTTTTAATTTTAATATAAACAGTTTTTAAGTTATTTAAGAAAATAGGCGAAAATTGACCATTCCCCCCTATATTTGAGATGCTCACAACAAGCCCTTTCATTTGACTAGTCACACAATAAGGTTTGCGTTTTTTTTTAAAATTTCGTAATTTATCCCCCAAAAGTAGCCCCCTTGTTCACGTTACGCATCCGCCTTATAAGGAAGCTCAAAGTCACTCAGAGGGCTATGGAGAGGGCTATGCTCGGGGTTTCTCTCCGTGATAGAATCAGAAATGTTGATATCCGCAGTAGAACTAAGTAGGTTACCGACATAGCCCGAAGAATAGCCAAACTTAAGTGACAGTGGGCGGGGCACATTGCTCGCAGGACTGATGGCCGATGGGGCCAGACGGTTCTTGAGTGGCGTCCGCGGACCGGGAGACGAGCTGTAGGTAGGCCTCCAACTAGATGGAGTGACGACCTTGTAAAGGTGGATGCGAAAAGCACAAGACCGGTCTGAGTGGAGAGCCTTGGGGGAGGCCTATGACCAGCAGTGGACGTCTTTCGGCTGACATGATGATCATGATGATGATGATCCGTCTTTGAGTCACCGACTTACATATTTGTACCAAATTTCAACTCGATCGGTCCAGTAGTTTTGGAGCGAATCTGCTGTGACAGATGGACAGATAGACAGACAGACTAACAGACAGGCATTGGCCGGTTTTTTAAAATTGCTATTGCTTAATTATTAAATGGGTGAATCAACTTTTAAGGTACTCCTTCTCTTTTGCGGTATTAAAACTTTCCTGGTGACTTCTGATTAATGATAATGTATGAATATTAAAATCAGACCATTATATTTACAGACCTTACACATTAAACACCTCAAATATTTTTTAATCTTCGATAAAACCTGGTAACTCAGGGGAAAATGTACATTTTCCATACAAAACCTAGGGACAACATCGTCCCCTGCGTTACCAACTATATCATTATTTAAAACTGTACTATTTTAAATAAAATCATTTGAAATGTTAGCCTATTTGTCTGGTTAAATAAGCGTGTAAGCCACGTCGTTAGCAAATATATAGTTTTTCTAAAAACATGTAATTTGTAAAGCATGTCGAAAAATGGGGAGTACCTTAAGTTGATTCACCCAAATAGACCAATTACATATTAATCGAAAGCATGAAGCCTATAGAATATGCAAACGTTAGGTTTAGTGCAAATTATTAGTACCGACTTACCTACCTACCCAATAGTTATGACGGGAAAAAATAGTCAACCTAACGTTTGCATATTCTATAGGCTTCATGCTTTCGATTAGTATGTAATTGGTCTGTTTAACAAGCAATAGCAATATAAAACCAAACATTTTCAGTTTATTTATTGTCATAATAAGGACGGGACAGAAAAAATTCAGTCAACCTATTCGCCATACATTACTTAGCATATTAAATTTAATATATAATACGTTTTATCGAATAAATAGCCCGGTGAAGGTCGTCTTCTATTCGGATCCCCTACTATATGCTTAGAGTGAAAACCTACTTAATACATTGAGGTACCTATATCAATGACTTAATACTAATAATTAATTCAAATATGTACTACTTGGCAGGTAACAGTTAACACAAGCCGACGTTATAAGAAGGTTTTTAAAGTCTATACAACAACTCAACAACATCACTACTTATGGAACCGCTATAAATATACAAAAGAAGAACCCTTGACAACCTATCTATCATCGAAATAAACATCTCTATCATCCGACTATAGACATTTTAGAGACGATAACTCGTTCCGTTTTCAAACTTGAGTATGAAAAAATCGTCACCAAGGAACGACACTCGTTATTACCGGACTGAGTGCGTCCGTAAATCATAAAAGAATTTCAGTGCAACAAAGTTTATCAACTTATACGGGCTCTGTAGATAGAAGATACTTTATAACAGGATGTTAGTAAATACCTAAGACACGAGTATTGATCGAACGGTGAATCACCCAAAATCCACCCAGAAATAGACATTATACAGGCGTTGGCCGCCTCCTCAAAAGCGGGATAGTCGTGGTGACATCTGCGTTTAAGGACACGGTAAGTAAATCGATGGAAAGAAGCACGCCATTACCCAGCCATACCATGGTATAATTTACTACTGTCTACACATTCCAACCAAGCGAAAATAATTACTAACGGCCTAAATGCGCAAAACTATTCAGCTATTTCTAAATTATCGCCAGTGTCGAACTGACACACTTTTATGTGATCGGATACCATTTCTGCAGTTTCCTCGGTTATTCGACCGGCATCTTTGAGCATATTCACCAATTCGCTCATTGTGAAAAGTGAGTGCAGTGTAACGCCATTGCTTTTCACTATACTAGCGCCACCTTGTTCGCGGTCAAGAACTATAACAGCGTCGGACACGGCGAGGCCTTCGTCGCGTAGCGTGGCAACTGTTTCCAGCAAACTGCCGCCAGATGTCACTACGTCCTCTATAACAAGGCATTTTTGTTCCGGCTGAAAGATTCCTTCTAGAATTTTCTTTGTGGCGTATACCTTGGTTTCCTTCCTCTTCATAATCATGGGAGTGTTGGAGTTGACCGACATTACGGCTGCGATGGGAAGGGCGGCGTACGGTACTCCGCAGAGGATGTCGTGCTTTATTTCATCGGCAATCATTTGGAGGTGCAGCGCTACTGCCATCTATGAAACAAATTAAAAGTTTAATGGTCAGTTCGTTAATACTTGTTGTCACAACAGAGGTCGCCTAACCGGGCTAACATTTTTAAGGTGTAAAATTAAAAACGTACAGAAATAGTATGTCGATAGTATGTGACAAAGTACCAATGGTATATTTATCGATCATTCATTACAACACAACATCTGACCTTTAACTAGATAATTCCAGAAATACAATCCTGTCTTTCTTACTAAGTATATACTGTAGATAGATAATCCGTGTCTGTTACACACTACTACTACACTATTTCTTAATTAATTATTACAATTAATAAGCGAGACCTAGGTCACCTAGGTGTGAGACAGTGTGTAGGTATTTCTATATTTAGGCACTTTAGAAAAGGTCAAGACAATTTTTAATACGTTTTGTAATCAAATGTATTTTTCAAACCAGTTTTTTTAAGAACTAGTTTTTTTGGCTGTCTGTACTTTTTTGCACAGTTACGTAACGTACAGTCCAGCCGTCCAGCGCACATCTTTCAGCTTACTATATATACTAATAATATTATAAAGCTGAAGACTTTGTTTGCTTGAACGCGCTAATCTCAGGAACTTCTGGTCCGATTTGAAAAATTCTTTCAGTGTTAGATAGCCCATTCACTCACTTTAACGTCATGTTTGAACTGCTTATTAAGCGACTGCCCCAAAAAAGGAGTGTTATGTTTTCAGGGTTCATGTTTGTATGTATGTGAGTTTCTTTATTCCACTATAACTTCTAAATCCCTTGACCGATTTAGATGTGTCAGGTATCGTTAGAATCCTTACGTCATCCCGGGTGACATTGGATACCTATATTGTTAAAATTGAAAGAACAACAATGGCAAAATGACAATTATTAACATATGTAGGTATAACGACGACAGTATAAAAGATGCAGTCGGGTTTTTAAAGCTTGCTTTTCATATAGTTATACAAATTATAGTTTAAGCAAAATGAAAACAAACAAAGCTAAATAAAACTAAATGTTTTAAAATCGAAACTCAATGTTTAAAACAGTTTATTTAATCTTTATTGGACTAACTACTTAATACCTATACAAAAAGCGAACTTAATGCCGTAAAGAAAGTTTGAAACAATATTTGTGATGCAAAAATGTAACTTGAGACGTCAAATTCTTTGCTACCATGTAAAAGAGTTATTTTAAAAACTTTAAACGAACTATTCTGGCTGAAAGTTATCCTTTTGTCGTCTACACCGGAATTAGAACAGCTCTCTCTTAAATTTAAAGGGCTTTTGCAACATAAAAGCCAAAATAACTTAAACTCTCCCACACTTTAAATAAAGTAGAAAATGCTAAAGAACTTCTCTAACAGTTGCATCCCTCGTTCTAAGGCGGGCAGAATAGACGGGCGGGAAACGCACAAATTCTTTACAAAACCAAGTTACCAAAATACTCCCTAAATCTCTTTGTATTGATTTTGAAACTTAACTCCATGACATTAAGTTCTGTTTGATTCACAATTAGTTTTCCAAGTGCACGAGTATTGTAGAATTACTTTAACTTATTTTATTTAGGAACGCATCTTAGTGTAGCTATTTGAGAACGCGAGTTGTTTTTTTTCAGCGACGAGAAGGCAAGTGGCTGAAATATGAAAATGCCGTGGATTGCTGTGGGACAATCTGTGTTATTTTTAATGTAACATGTCAATTTGACATGTTATGGTATTGTTTTTAAAACTCCGCCATTACTGTCAAGTAAATAAGAGCTATTTAATAAACTTTGACAATACGATAACGTGTCAAGAGCAATATGGTTTACCGACTGTGATTAGAGTCTCTGCTGGGTAGGTACAGTCGAGTTTATAAGTATGTGTACACTTTAGTACCTTGTCACTTTAATCGCTGTGACAATTCATGTATGGCAGTTTAAACGTAACATAAAATAGACAAGGTACTTAAGTGTACACATATTTATGAACTAGACTGTAGTTGAATTTTACGTAAAAGAAAAAATAGCATCCGGTTAATTTTTCTCTAGCTTTTGGAAAAAATATGCACTTTTGTTGTATTGGTGTCATCATTTTGAACAAGAAACAACAGTATTTCCGATATGTCACCAAACATTTGTTCCTTGTTGTCCGTCTTGTTACCGAAATCTAATACATTTCTTGGTAACAAACTAACAATAATACATTATGTTTGTGGACAAATCAGGAATTCTATTTTTCTTGTTCAGAGCGATGGTCCCAACGGTTTTTTTTTCAAAATCTGGCATAAAAATAATTCGGGTGCAAGTAACGGCACCAATGATGGACACTTTTAGCTGACAGGCCCCAGTAATGGACACTTTCACTCTTAATTCAAATTCCATACGGTCCTAAATTGATTTTTGCAAAACAAATGAATAACCCTTATCTTCTGTAAAATAAGAATCAAGTGTCCACTATTGGTGCCTTGTCCATTACTGGTTCCATCACCCTATTGTTTTACTACTTACTTACTTTCTACCTACTCGTACCTCTAATTGAAGGGCAGTTACCTCGCCGCTGCGGGTAAAAAACTAATAAAACGCGTAAATACACGAATCATTAATCTACATTCGAAATCTATTTCCGTAATTTGGCAAACTTTCGATTTTCCCATAAAACTAGTATTTACGTTATGGGTGTTTGCCCCGGATGCTGTTTCGCGGGGTGAAACGACTTGGATTTTCAGGTCAGATAGTTGTAAACAGGAAACCTAGTTTGGGTCAGGACAGGAAGACAGGGTAAAGTAAATCTCTTGCTGTCTCATTGACTGTTGATAGGTAGATCACAATCCGGCTTAATTAGAGGAAGATGGACGAACGAGTTTAAGTAGTCCCGTGTCCAAGCGGCGAGTTTAAGTAGTCCCGTCAGAGCGAACAAAACACATTTAAGAGGCCGTATACGAAATTTTGCCGGTTTTGCTTATTTTTGTGATTTTACAGTTAAAATGCTTTTCTATAAGTTTTAATGCTCAACATTAAATGTCATTTTAGTTATGATCGAATAAATGAGCCACTTTTTTATTTTTGTCGAGTATGATAATGCGAGATTTAGGTTGTTTTAAAACATTATTTATTGCCAATTTTTTTGAACTTTTTGGATATTTTTTTTAGGTAATGGATTGATTTTGAACTAAAGTATATTTCTGTTGTTTTAATTTTGTGAACGAGAGTTCTGAGTAGCCGAAATCAAAAATATTTTTTGCCCGTTTTTTATAAAAAATTACCAACTTTATTATTTTTTTACTCGATTTTTTTTTATGAAAGTGGTAAAAAGTAATTCATACATTTTTTAGACGACTTTCACAGCAATACATTGTAAATTTTTCATACCGTTAAGACGTCAAAACGATTCATGAATATGTGACATTCTAAACCTCTTCCAGCAAAATTCAAGTAACAGTTAGGTCGATTAATCAAAATAAAATAATAAAAACAAAAAAGTAGCTCATACATTCGTTAAAATTAGATATTATCCTTCCTTCGGGCCTTATAAGGAAGCTCAAAGTCACTCAGAGGGCTATGGAGAGGGCTATGCTCGGGGTTTCTCTGCGTGATAGAATCAGAAATGATGATATCCGCAGTAGAACTAAGGTTACCGATATAGCCCGAAGAATAGCCAAACTTAAGTGGCAGTGGGCGGGGCACATTGCTCGCAGGACTGATGGCCGATGGGGTCAGAAGGTTCTTGAGTGGCGTCCGCGGACCGGGAGACGAGCTGTAGGTAGGCCTCCAACAAGATGGAGTGACGACCTTGTAAAGATCGTGGGAACGCGGTGGATGCGAAAAGCACAAGACCGGTCTGAGTGGAGAGCCTTGGTAGGCCTATGTCCAGCAGTGGACGTCTTTCGGCTGACATGATGTGCATTAAAACTTGTAGAAATACAGTATTTTAACTGTAAAATCACGTAAATCAGCGAAATCGGCAAAATTTCGTATACGGCCTCTTAAGCGCCGGATTTAATTTGGCAGCTTGGCTTTTTTTATTGATTATACTCTGACTTGCGGAACCACGGGCAAACGCCATTAAATAAAAAATATGAAGAATATTAGAAGTCAATACATGAGACATGTCAATCCAGGGGGTCTAGACAAAATACATTCGGCAAACGTAATCGTTATGCGGATTGACGTAAGCTGCCGGACGCTCACGTCGAGCGTTACGAGTATGTCAATTCCATACAATTTGATAGTTCTCAATTGTCGTTACACTTAGGTACGCATCTTATATAGAGCCCAGTACCATTATAATGTCAATTAAGAGTACTTTAAATTGTACTGCGATGAATGGTGTCAGGATTGACTTCCTTTCTTCCTTTCACTATTCATTGTAAAGTCCACGAGTATCTACATCACTGGGCTTTATTTAACCTACGCAATGTACACAGAATAGTTGCTTATCACCTATCAAAAAAAGGAAAATCCCGCCCCGGTGCCGTCGACCTTTTGACAGCCAGCCATACTAGTCGTTTCTAAAAAGAAAGCCTCTGCAATTCCTTACCATAATACGAGGGTGCGACACGATCACCCTGAGGTCGAAGTATATAGGCGTCCTCCTCCCCACCTTCGCCTCGATGTCTCCTAGCCGCACTGCGCCTGCGTCGAACAGCTGCACCGCTAGTTGATCCAGTGTCGCCATCTGTTGAGTTTTGAGGTGTCTTCATCATCATATTTTTTTATTGCAAGGAGAAGAAAACGAGCAGCTGATGATATGTGGGATCTGAGACCCATAGACACATACAACCTCAACACTAGAATAACAAGACTGCAAGCCTAAGACTGCAATTGCGTTGCCAACCCTGAGGACTTCAGTGGAATGCCTGCTAGAAATTTAATTTCACCGGTTATCTTATCCCCACACCGGAAGACAATGCGAACACTGCGGCTTGGCGGTAGCTTAAATTAAGGATGAGATGGTGGTAGCGATCCGGACGGACCCTGCATAAGTTCCACCACCTACCATCATACTTTACATCTGGGCAAAGGCCTTCCCTCATGTTCGCCAAAGCAGTGTGCACATACTTCGAACTTCTATAACAAGGGAATGACTATAATAGTCGCGCCCTAAGTGGCCCGATTTGACATATTGTACTGACAGCTGTCCAGTCTGGCCTCTAAGAACAGCGCGACTATGGTATATACTTAAGCATAGAGCATTATATCTTTGATCTTATACTCTAATTATTCTAAGACCATGCGGACCATGCCTGTGACAGCCGTATTTCGTAATATCAATCACTTACTCACAAGCGATGTGTTTAAAAATGGGCAATTAATTATTTAAATTCCTGAACGGCGTCGCTAGGTTTGTACCGATGTAGTATTTATGTAAAGTTAAAGAAATAAGTGTTTATATGAGCTGTTACAGGCGTCATCTTAGAATAATCAGAGTATAGTCCTCGTGTTGGCCACTGAACATAGAAAGAGGTTGGCAATGCAATCGCAGACTTGAGATTGTAAATGTCATTGGGCTTCAAAGCCATCAGTCTGTTCCCGATGGCATGTGTGTGCTCGTTTGCCTTCCCCGTGCTTTTAAAAATCCTAACAAAATCAATGAATACCACCAAAGTTTATGGTTTCCTTTTTGGAACGTGTTCTTCGGAAGCAACGATTTTTCCATCCAGAATCTTTATGAAGATATGCTTGGTGTTTAATATTAGGAACGTCAAAGCTATAGACAACTTAATTGAGAGTCGGGGTATGCATGAAGTGCGGGGAGAGGGCAAGATGACGATGACTAGTCGACATTGTTCGTACTTCACCCCCAACACCTGACCTACCCCGACTCTCAATAAGTTGAACATCTATAACATACTGTCTTGAATTTTAGCAATTATTATCCAGTGTCTATCTTTGTAAACGTGCAACAATAAGTGACGCAACTAACCCTGGTAAAAAACCAGTTCGCTCAAGAATTCCGTAGAATCAGACCAACAGGTCCAAAGCAACACGAGTAACTTGTACCTATGACTCGACTCTGCTTCCTAAAAGTTCCACGATTATGTAACATTTAATTTATTCGGTCGTATAAAAGTCATATCCATTAACTATCAATGCGCTATTCATTCGCTGCACATTAGAACTTTAAATTGAACTGATTGGCTCACAGGCTTCATACATCTTCTTTATATTATTTTCATAGTATTCTGTCCGTATGTCCGCTAATTTCCCCTTAACCACGCAACGGATTTTGATGCGGTTTTCTTCATCTGTTAGATATTTTTTCAAGGAAGCCGCAAGAAACTGTATACAGTCCTGTATTGAGTTTCTTGCGGCGCATCAACAGAGACGATCTTAAAGCGCAGGGGTGTGATCCTCTCAAAAACGGCGGTCGGTCGGACGAACGAGTGAATGTCGCAGCGGCGAGATAAAGTAGTCCCGTCAGAGCAAAGAAAACACATTTTAGCGCGTGCATTTTCAATTTGGCAGCATGGCTTCTGTCGATAAGATCGAACGTATAAGGCTGCCTAATTGAGAATGCACGCGCTAAAATGTGTTTTGTTCGCTCTGACGGGACTACTTAAACTCGCCGCTGCGACATTCACTCATTCGTCCGACTGACCGCCGTTTTTAAGAGAATCACACCCCAGGGGCCTGTTTTATAAAGCTACAATTTACAATTTACAGGTTACAAGTTTCCATTTGACACAACCTCGACCAATGACAACCAGCCATTTGAGCAGTGTTGCCAGTTTAGATCTGTAAAATTGTAACTTGTAGCTTTATAAAACGTGCCCCACGTAGACTCAGACTTGTAAGTGCTTACAGCGATCGTATTATGTATGAGCCTACCAAATTCCAGGCATTGAAAGAGTCAATGCTATAGCAGTTACATATGTACATCCCGTTCTTATAGGCACTTGCAGATTGTAACGTATCATTATAGTACGGTTGACCAGCCGAATGGCATTTCTATGAAAATCTGTTCTTTCCCACGATATGTGATGTTATTGAGGTACAGAAATTGTTAGAGCTTGCTCCATAATAAATAAGTTTAAGCGTTGGTAGGTAAGTCACTTAGTCCATAACAAAAGGCATGACATTGCTAGGCGATGTTATAGTGTTCGGGAAAAAATAGGGCGTAGTCCAAATACTACTGCTTATGGATAAATAATGGTGACCTAAAAATATTACAATATTCCACCTGTCACCCGTTCTTTTATTGTCAATTTTGTGACTTAAATAAAGCAGATATACCTACTTACGCGCTTTAAGAGCAGATAAACGACATTTTGGTGAATGCATCTAGTTTAACTGCTAGTTGAGAAAACTTGTTTTTTTTAAACGTGTGCTGGGCGTTTAAAAGAAAACAAATTTTCACAAAACTAAGGCATAGTGAAATTTACTATAAAATTACACTTCTTACCTTTATAATTGACAAAAAATAACAACACTGACATTCACAAAACCGCGCGAAACTTTCAAAATGGCGCACCGTATTTACTTTTTAATTAAGTTGGACCACAGGCGACACATACGTCCTACTTGTATCGAGATCTCCGCATGAATCATGGATGTAAAATTGTAAACAAACGAGTAGTGGTTTGAATCGAGTGCCAACCACATCAGTAATAAATTAACTCATAAATTGATAGAAGTGTGTGTTTATTTATAGGGACATTTACATATTATCTGTCACTCTTGAGAAGGACGAGGTTGATTTGTTGCTTCGGAATATTTGGGCTAACACGTGGAAAATTTAACTAAACTAGTTAACAAAAGGAACGTAAAACTCGAATGCATTTGTTTTTGTTTGGTTTCAACCCCGGAGCAAAAAACGGGGTGTTGTAAGTTTGACCGCTATGTGTGTATGTTTCTGTCTGTGGCACCGTAGCTTTAAACGGGTGAACCGATTTGGATGGGGTTATTTTTATTTGAAAGCAGGTTTTCTAGCGATGGTTCTTAGCTAAGTTTCATGAAAATCGGTTGGGCCGTTTAATCTAATTTAATTGTGGTATGGTGTGACTTTTTAACCGACTTCAATAAAGGAGGAGGTTATACGTTCCACTGTATGTATTTCTTTTTATATCAATTGTGGACCGATTATAAAACATTTTTTTAGTTTGATAGAGTATACTTTCGAGGTGGTCCCATTGTCACAAATCTGAATCTGATGAGGGGATCAGTGAGGAATTGAGGGAACTCCTCAAATATTGTAGGCAAACATATAGCGATTTTAGTATTTTTAGTAACAAGTCCAGCATTTGCATTCAGAAATTATCATTTGGTGATGATGTAGACCACAGATGGCCACCGGAACTCCTCAACGGTACTGATTTCAAGGGTGGCGATAAGATATCTCGATTAAGATAGTTGATCGACTACAACGAAGAATGTTTACTTGTTGAGATATGACTATGACTTTCCCGCGGCGTTGCTTGCAGCGCGCTTTTAATAACTTAAAGTTTCATATCAACCAATAATTGGGACTACGTAACAGCCTATTATGATCACTAAAAAGTATAAAATAAAATAAATGTTTAAAAAAACAAAAAACCGCCTTCAAAAACGCAAAAAAAACTTTTAATTAACTTCTAACTACGGCGGGTTTTTGTTTTTTAAAACATTTTCATATCCTGTCCTACTTCATACTAATATTATAAATGCGAAAGTTTGTGTGTGTGTTAGTTTGTTACTTCTTCACGTTGCAACGGCTGGGCAAACACAAACATATGGGAATGTACGGTGTTGTTTATAAAGATGCGGGGCGTGATGTGGCGCGTGGTGTGGGGCGTGGAGAGTAGCGGTGTCCGCTACATCCACGGCGGACTCTCGCTCGAGCGTGTAGCGGAGCGCGCGGCGGAGCACAAGACTGTCAGAATGTTCCGCCGCGGCGGGCCCTGCTGCGGGCGCAGTGGCGGGAACCGCCGTTATTGACGAGTGCGACGCTGCGTGCAACGCGGCGATGCCATCCGCGGGCTCCGCCGCAAGTTACGCTATATTTGAAGCAAACGCGCGTAAAACCGCTTCTCCGTAAACGCTTTTATACAACGCCATATGTTAGAATTTAGTGCAGACCGCGCCGCCCAACGCTGCGCGCGACGCCCGCGTCTCCGTAAACAAGCACTAAGTCACTGTTCGTTCGGTGCAGTTTTCATACTATCGTCATATATTAGACGTATAAAGTATAAAGTAGGTACAGTTCAGCATCAGAAGGGAGTGGATAGTCGAAGAGCTCATAATTATCTACATAGGTACGCTCTTATTCCTAGGACAATAGAATCGTGTCGATAGTTTTGTTTTGAGCGCTTCGACTGTCCATCTCCCTTCCTCCTTGGCTTGGTTGGCCCCTGTTACAGCACTATCGCATTCCTTAGAATGGATTCAACTCGCGCGCTAACTATACAAGTTTTACAAAAAGCAAACTTTCAAAATCCTCCTTTATGTTTTAATATTTTCATCTGTATAAAGGGTGGCCCAAAAATTTACGTCCAAAAAAAACATTTAGGTCCCTCGTGTCGTTGGGTATCCGAATCACCCCCATGTATGTTCCGCGAATTTTAGTATTTTCAGAGATATTGATCATTTTAATCAGAATTTTTGTAATTTTTCCTTATGTGCATGTTATGAAAAACCCTTGAGTTCATGTATTATTTTAATATTTTTTCATTGGTTTCTTACATTGATAGAATAATTATGAACTTAGGATATTTTTAAAACGACATGCCAGCTTTTTTTCATGATGACTTTTTGTGTAATCACACAAAGTTACTTTCTCCATACTAATTGTACCCCATGTTTGTTTTTCACCTAGTATGGACAAACAAACTTTGTGTGATTACACAAAAAGTTGTCATGAAAAAAAAACTGGTATGTAGTTTTAAAAACATCCTAAGTTCATAATTATTCTATCAATGTAAGAAACTACTGAAAAAATATTATAATAATACATGAACTTAAGGGTTTTTCATAACTTGGAGATAAGGAAAACTTACCAAAATTCTGATTAAAATGATCCATATCTCCGAAAATACTAAAAATCGCGGAACATACATGGGGGTGATTCGGATACCCCACGACACGAGGGACCAAAATTTATTTTTTGGACGCCTATTTTCCGGCCACCCTGTATGTTAATTAACACGTTTATATTTTAGAATCCGCCATTTTAGCATTAAAAAAAATATATATGACACCTCTTTTGTCGAAATCGAGCCGAGATAACCATACATCAGATCCACATACATAGGTGCCATCCGTTCAGCTTCTATGGTAAAAAACCATATATCGGATCTACATACATACATACATACACTTACAGGACTAAAACAGCAGCAGTCGCACTCGGATTCAAAACATTACCCTCCTTGGGTAAAAAGGGCGAGCCTATTTAATTTAATTAACAAATGCGGACACTAACACGTTAACCTTGACCGCGTAATTAATGAGAATGGTTAATTACTAAAAAGCCACTAACAATAAACCTTGACAAACGCCATAGCCCATCCTTAGTTCAAGATTTAGCCAGTACATTATATTCGACTCGAGTGTTTGGACCTGTGGCTCCTGAAATTAGAGAGAAACTATTTTCAATGGATTTGCCGCAAGAAGTAAAGATTAGAAACTCGGCGTATCAAGAAAAGTGGTTTAAATAGTAACCAATAATTCTGCAAAGAAGACAACAGCTTCTGTTCTCACTGCAGGAGCTAGGTGTAGGCTATATTTGAAGCCATCTCCAACCAACCATCATAGACGTCTACCAGTGAAGATCAATGATCTTTACAACCTAGCGTCTCATGAGGAACTGCAAATACTACGTAAAGAAGCTATATAAAAGATACCTTCCAGGATACAATTATTAACATCATCGTTTTCGGCTATTAAATTAAATTTTGTTACTTATGTAGACGGCAAGGCTGCGGCACTAACGCATCCTTAGGAACACAAAGCCTAAGATGGAGACGAACTTGCTCGTCTCAAATTGGTTTGTATAGCCATTAAAGGAAGTTAAAGTTATAGGCCAAAGTCGAAAGACGTCCTCACTGCTGCACGGCCTTCAACAAGGAGCTCCACGACTATCGGCTTTGTGCTACTGGCATCCATCGGTTTCCTGCCATCTTCACCAGATCATCGGCCGCCACTCTAGAACCTTCCCGCCCCAACGGTCATCAGTTCCACGAGCAACGTGCCCCGCCTCTGACAATTAAGGTTTTCAATTGTAGGCCAATGATAATAAAAATTGTTTAGTAGTGAGATTGTCTAAAGTGAAAAGAGATTTCTTAGATGTTTTGGAGTACGTACGGAAGGCTTAATAGTGGAAAATCTGGTAATTCTGATGATTGTGAAGGTGTTTATATACAATTGCTATATTGAGGGAAAGATATGAATTATCAACCGTTGGATAACTCAGGAAACACCGATTAAAAAATAATAGCGACGCCTCCATTCAAAATTATTTAAATTTTCTGATCCGACTGAGGTTTTATCTAACTTTGACGTCTTAGTTATGTTATCTCTGAACAGAAAATACTTGAAACCAGTGTTTTGTTAATGTTTTGCAAAATAATATAATTATAGTCAATCATTTGCTACAGGGTATTTGAGAATTAACCATTTGCCGCGCACACTTTGAGAAGACATATTATAGGTAAAAGAACCTGGATTTCATTTATCTGACCCGACGTTCTAAATACATAAACATGCAGCTCTCGCATCACGTTGTGTTTGTCTGGTTTAAAATGCTAGCAATAAGTGAAATATTAACAATATTTAGCATAGCTTTCGCCATTGCTACATGGGTGTTCTTAAAAAAATTCAGACTCATAAAAAACTATACTATTCTTAATATGTTAGTTAACAGATTCTGTTATTACAATGCCATTTTGGTGTATTTCGTAGTGCTTGGAACTAGAGAAACCGATGACTCTAACTTTCGATTGACCAGCACTTTAATACTATTCATATTAAAGGCGTTTTTAACCGCTTCTTTCGTGAATTTTCAGGTAGTTATCTTAGTTATATTATACAAGGAGTTAGTTAACTCTAAGGAGGATAACCTGAATTATTTTTATGTAAATTTGTTCGTTTGTTTGTTTACTTTACTTGAAACACTTCTCATCCTAATAGGAGTCTGGTCTTCAGTGTTAACTATTCCTCTTGTATCTGTGACTATTATTTCAATTCTTGTACTAAACGTTATGTTGTACTTAGATACTTTACATTCTATGATTAAGTCGACTTCAGTAACATCTCCATCAAATTCATTAACGATGCTGTGTTCAAGAATTTTGATGGCCACTTTGGTTTGTTTCTTCTTTACTTCGTACATTGTATTGTCTGCGGTACTTTTGGTGGATGTTTTTTGGCTGGATAACGACACGATCTTTCACTGGATGGCGGCTTGGGCACTGGAATTTGTCATAAATTATGTGATGAATGCTTTCTTCCTAGGTATAATGTCTCGTACTATTCACAGTGCTGTGTGGACGGAGAACCGACTCAGAAGTCAGAATGATGCGAATCCATCGTAAATTGTTATAATTTCTATAAATACTTAGGTACCAATATAAAAAGCGGCCAAGTGCGAGTCGGACTCGCCCATGAAGGGTTCCGTGAAAGGTAAATTGCGGTTTACGATTTATGACGAATAAAAAAAAACTACTTACTAGATCTCGTTCAAATCATTTTTCGGTGGAAGTTTGCATGGTAATGTACATCATATATATTTTTTTGTTTTATCCGTCTCTTATTTTAGACGTTACTGGGGGGGGACACATTTTACCAATTTGGAAGTGTCTCTCGCGCAAACCATTTAGTTTAGAAAAAAAGGATATTAGAAACCTCAATATCATTTTTGAAGACCTATCCATAGATACCCCACACGTATGGGTTCGATGAATTTTTTTTTTTGAGTTTCAGTTCTAAGCATGGGGAACCCCCAAAGTTTATTGTTTTTTTCTATTTATGTGTGAAAATCTTAATGCGGTTCACAGAATACATCTACTTACTAAGTTTCAACAGTATAGTTCTTATACTTAGTTTCGGAAAAAAGTGGATGTGACATACGGACGGACAGACAGACAGACATGACTAATCGATAAGGGTTCCGTTTTTTGCCATTTGGCTACGGAACCCTAAAAACTGTAGGTATATCAGGTAACAAGGCCTATTTATATTATTTTTGATTATAGTAAAATAAAAAAAAACCCGTTGCGCTCGCGTTGATTCGTTCGAAATCGAATGCAAATTGCAATTAAACTAATAAATTAATAATACCTACTGCGCGGTGCCGAACCCTCGGTGCGCGAGTCCGACTCGCACTTGGCTGTTTTTTTATGTGATGTACTTATACTTGTTATCATTATGGTAATAAATTGCCCCTATCAGTGTTCATGGTTTATCTATAATGTTAAACTAAAACTTAATAGAATTGATAAGTACATTGTCTATAGATTTACGAGTAATATCTTGTCACGATTGTCAATCTGATTGTATTGTTTGCATTGTCTCGCCATCGTACTTGTGAAAATTATTACTTATTATCCCACGTCTATAATTGGGAATTATTTGATTTTAAATTGTAAATAAAATAAAATTATATACCAGCCAGAAGACTGAGTTTTGGATTGTGTTCAATTTCGTCAGTAAAAAAATATTTATTTGTATTATTTTAGTACCTTATATTTTAGTTCATAAATTTAGAACCATCGCCAACCCTAACTGGTTGTCATACGTCATTTCAATGGATTTTGCTCGCATTTTACGATCCCTGGTGATGTAGCTTGACTAGCTTGTCATTGCGACCGGGTTCCATGTTGCTTGTACGCGATTAGCCGGTCCACGATAAAATCGGGCCATGCATGCTCTGGTGTATCTTTGCAATGAATGCATATTTTCAAACAGTTTTTTTTTAATTACTTGTTTAATTATAAAACATTATAATAAAATAAAATCGTATCATAATGTATGGGTATGTGTGAGTTTTCGCCGAGTATATTCTATCATACCATTCATCTCCTGAACAGCGTTTTTTGACAATCTTCCCACGCTTCCTGCTACAATGTCGCAGTTGGATTTATATTTTTACTAGCTGTTTAACACACATTAGAATGTCGTCTTCCCAAAGAAATACTTTTTGAAACTCATTTCTATTTGTAGTAGTCAGGAAGACTTTTTACTCCAAGCACTGAAAGCTGATTTTGTATGGGAGGCATTTATTTGTCAAAAATTCAAATTCGCCAAAATTAAAAAACCTCAGAACTATCTCAATCTAAATCCAATTACAAAAGTTTTCACTATTGGGAAAAGATAATGTAATAAGGTTTAATTTGGCTTGCATAATTAAAAATAATAATATGTTTTAAACAGTAGAATTCAGAAAAGACTGTCAGTAGACCGTGTACAAAAAAATATTGGTACTGTGGATTATTATAGTCTCTTAGTCACAGACGCTGTAACATTTTATCATGATTGTATTTTTATTATGTAGTTTCATAACCACTGACTATTACAAAAAAGGTGCTGCTTGAAAATTAGCATTCATTAAAAAAATACACCAGAGCATGCACGGCCCGATTTTATCGTGGACAGTCTTTAGTTTATCCAATTACTATCATTTGTTTTTAGATTTACTTTTACATTGTATAGTTTTATAGTTATACAAGTTTTACTAGAGGACGCCCGCGACTTCGTACGCGTAGAATTACTTTCCCCTATTTCTTCCCGTTGAGGGTCGATTTTCGGAAAATCCTTTCTTAGTGCTCACTTACATCATGAAAGGAACCCCTGTACCAAATCTCAAGTTTCTAGGTACAGTGGTTTCGGCTGTGCGTTGATATCTAAGTCAGTCAATCAGGTTTGCCTTTTATATATATAGATAAAGATAAAGATTTAATATTATACTTACTTGTAACTTTTTTCTAACACCCTTTCCAGCCTCACTACTTCTGCTTCCTACTCGTAGTAGGTACAGATGTAGTGAAATATCCTTTCACATCGTATTTTCTCGGAAATGTTCGTATTTGTCATGCTACTTCAGTCTGACTCAGTACCCATCAAGACAACGTGGGGGAACGTCGCATCGCGAGAGTGATAAGAAAATCGATATAGAGTGGTTAATACCAGGAAATATTTTGTTAATTAAGATTAAGTTTGTTTTCAGTTATTTTTAATAGTCATGCCGAAATCATTTAGACCTGGGAAACGTTTAGATCGACAAGCCTGTGAAATTATTTTCAACATTACATTTATTTATATTTCTTCTTGTTTACCTACACCTAATTTCTATATACTTGAACGTGGTGGTTTTAACATCTCGGTGTGATATACTTCAAACTCTTGGTTTGACATTTGACACTCGTAACTAAAGTACTCTATTTATTTAATACAAACATGTCACTTAATAATTCAATAATTCATAGACACGTCGGCATCATTCGGAAGTAGACGTGAGTTCCGAGTTTTCACGATGTGAAAGGATTATTCACTAGATCTGTACAACCCTTTGTAATAAATAAATAAATATCAAGGGACAATCTCACACAAATTGACCTAGTCCCAAACTAAGCTCTAGGCTTGTGTGTATGGGTACTAGACAACGATTTACTTGCATGCATAGAAAACATCCAAGACTTAGGAGCACTCGCGCTCATCACACAAATATCTGCCCTTACCGGAATTTGGACCCAGGACCGCTAGCTTCATAGTCAGGGTCACTACCAACTAGCCTGCGCGTCCTCAGAATGAAACAGTAGGGTGACGGAACCAATAATGAACACATTATTTTTATTTTACAGAAGATAAGGGTTATTCATTTGTTTTGCAACAATCGAAATCGATTGTTTTCTAAATAGAGCCGTATGAAAGGGCATTGGGTAAATTTGTTTGAAGAATATTGTCATATTTTTTTTCAGCGGCCACGTATGATTTTTAGATACTTATTTAGAGGACCTCTAAATACACATAGATATGTATAATTTATGTCGTTAAATAATACCGGAGTGGAGATTTTAAAGATTTAAGTATTCCGTTTTTAGTACGAAAGTACGCCCAAGTATGAATATTTAAATATCTCGGCTCCGATGCACTTAAGAGTATTACATCATGTAACAAAATATGTTTATTTTGAATAATTCTATCATAATTTACCACTTTTACGAATGGCCGCTCACCTTGAAAATGTATGAATTTTACAAATGACAACACTTTTACCCAAACCCCTTTGAATTAAGTCAGCTAAAAGTCACACACTGGTGCCATTATTTAGCGAGCGGACTTGCTAGAGGTTTTCTTTTTATATTGGTGATTATTATTTAATATTTGAGTAGCTTAGTTTTATTTTAATTTATTTAAATTATGGCTGCGTTTATCGCGTGACAAGGTTTGGATAATGCGTCACCTTCTGACACGTAAATAAGTACGAGAGTGACGGATGCTTTATCCACATTTGACACGCGATATAGACGCAGCAATACTAGGCCCAGGTACTAAATATTAAAAGTAATTAGGATAGGTTCTAGTGGTGGTACCCTATTAGGACCTGGTTCAGGGTTCGTTGAATCGCTACCACTACCCGATAATCTACCGCCAATCTGCAGTGTTCATATTGTTGTGTTCCGGTGTGGGGATTGTGGAGATATCAGCCGGTGAAATTACTAGCATAGAGGCATTCCATCTTAGTCCTCAGGGTTGGCGATTTGTACTCTTAGGATTACAGTCTTGAGATACAATAGAAAACACTTTGTTATACACTAAAAAACACATTAGAATGAAAAAATATACAGGTAAACAACAGGCGGTCTTATCGCTAATTAGCGCTAAATCTCTTCCAGACAACCTAAGAAGGAATATGATGACAATTAACACATTTTATAGTAGGTACCTTCAAAGACATTAAATGTTGATCCCCATAGAACCTTGTCATAATGAGAGCGTCAAGTGACGAGATAGAAATTACACAGGAATTAATCGTTGGTTTTATGCGACAAGGTTCTATAGTGGTTCATCAATTAAAGTCCGTGACAAGAGTCTTCTCGAGACCAATATTTGAGATTGTTATGTGGCTTAAGACTCAAATGTCTATGGCTCACAGATCCCACTTACCATCAGGGGCCTCTTTATAAAGCTACAATTAACTTACAGGTTACAAGTTTCCATTTGACACAACTTCGACCAATGACGACCAGGGGCCTGTTTTATAAAGCTACAAATTACAATTTACAGGATACATACAAGTTTCCATTTGACACAACCTCGACCAATGACGATCAGCGATTTGAGCAGTGTTGCCGGTTTAGACCTGTAAAATTGTAACTTGTAGCTTTATAAAACGTGCCCCAGCCATTTGAGCAGTGTTGCCAGTTTAGACTGGTAAAATTTTTACTTGGCACTACATAGTATAAAACAAAGTCGCTTCCCGCTGTCTGTCCCTATGTATGCTTAGATCTTTAAAACTACAAAACGGATTTTGATGCGGTTTTTTTTAATAGATAAAGTGATCAAGAGGAAGGTTTTTATGTATAATAAATTCTGGATTATGTAAGGGTTTTTCAGAAAACTCATGTAAACCGAAGCGAAGCGAGGGCGGGTCACTAGTAGCTTTATAAAACGTGCCCTTGCGGGCCGTTTCACGAAGTTACAAGTTACAAATTACAAGCGGAACTCACTTTTTAGCAAAAGGAGTTAGAAAGAGACTATCGCTTGTAATTTGTGACTTGTAGCTTCGTGAACCGGGCCTCTGTTGGCCTGTGTGTTCGTTTGACTTCTACTAGCCTTAACCTCGTGAGGCCCAGTGTGCGATATAATGTACGTTACCGAGGCAATTTATTTAATTAACTGTATTGCAATGGGAATAAAGTTTATTTTCCTTTCTTCATTAATTGAAAATGGCGTTTTCCAAGAAACGTAATTGAACTTTATTGTCTTGATGGTAGATTCAAAGTCCCACTCACAAAACACTAGCTGTTTGTAGTACGGTAGGCCTTACGAGGATAAATAAAAATATGTACATGAAGATGTCACAGCCATCTGTTTTAGAAACTTTTGTAGAAGCAAACATAGCTTTCTACAGTTTGGGACAACCATTAACGTCCGGTGCCGTTGAGTGCCCGTAAACAACAGATAAGATATCTACGTCCACGTAAGTGCAACGCGTCATTTTTTTGTGTTGGAATGTTATTTTAGTTTAAGAGTTCGTCGACTTATTTTTTTTTAATTTGCTCAATATGGCGTCTGGTTGCCGCCATATTGAATTTTGATTACTGTCATATCTTCAGTGACACTCACCAGATTAAGACAAATCGATTGACATAAGAATCATCAAAATCGGACAACTGGTTTAGTTTTTATAGTGCCACAAAGGAACAAACATACATATATAGGCTGTGAAACACATTACCCTCCTCCTTCGGCAGTCGGGTAGAAATTAGGAACTATTTTAACAAAATCTCCTAAGCGTTTTATAAAAAAGTGCAAAGTGCTGTCTCGAACAATGATCGTTTTTTGCTCGCGCAAGCGTCTACGAGTAACGGGTCGTGTGATACTCCCGCGCAGCATTGGTTCACTCAGAACTGACAAAACGCCACATCTCTTTCCCGCATTCCAGTCACGAATCAAGGGCGAAAGGGATGATCGACAGCCGTGCAGCCCTAACCTTTTATGGCACTTTGATTTGCCGTGTTATCCTGACACAGGTTCACTCTCCTAAAAGGAAGTCCCAACCCCTAATATGTATTTGTACTTTTTAAAAAGGAAATAAACTATTTTTAACCGACTTCAAAAAAGGAGGAGGTTATACGTTCCACTGTATGTATTTTTTTTTTTTTATGTATGTTCACCGATTACTCCGTCAATTGTCGACCGATTTCAAAATTTTTTTTTTGGTTTGATAGAGTATACTTTCGAGGTGGTCCCATTGTCACCAAATCTGTATCTGATGAGGGGATCAGTGAGGAATTGAGGGAACTCCTCAAATATTGTAGGCAAACATATAGCGATTTTAGTATTTTTAGTAACAAGTCCAGCATTTGCATTCAGAAAGTATCATTTGGTGTAGTGGAACTGATGATGAAGACCACAGATGGCCACCAGAACTCCTCAATGGTACCGATTTCAAGGGTGGCGATAAGATATCTCGATTAAGATAGTTCAGCGACTACCTACAACGAATAATATTTACTTGTTGAAATATGACTATGACTTTCCCGCGGCGTTGCTTGCGGCGCGCTTGATATAAGTTAAAGTTTCATTTCAACTAAGAAGTGGGACTACGTAACAGCGTATTATTATCACTAAAAAGTATAAAATAAAATAAATGTTTTAAAAAACAAAAAACCGCCTTCAAAAACGCAAAAAGCCGACATCAGTTGGACTAACCTATTAGGTGCCTACAATTTTAAAGAAGTTATTTTTTGCGTTTTTGAAGGCGGTTTTTTGTTTTTTAATTATTTTCATTCTCCCGTAGTACCTATGCATGCATATGAAGACAAAATCAGAGAGGAACAAAAAAAAACACCGGTGTCCACGTCAAACTTTTTTCGCCATGGTCGCTTTTTTTGGTATGCGTCTTCCCGTGCTCTGTCCCTCTGTATGTACGCTTCGCTCTATCAAACTTCGCAACGGATTTATATGCGGCTTTAACTATCAGTTAGATCAGTGATCCCCAAAGTGGTCTATATCGACCCCCACGGGTCGCCGACGACCTGCAAGGGGTCCATGTAAGCGGAAAAAATAAATAGGGGTCCATGAGAAAATGGGGGTCCACGATAGTGGATCTCATTTAGACAGGTCGTGACTTTAATTTTGGCTTTCCATTAATAGAATAATCCATATTAATACACAGATAGTAGGCACCTACTTATGTAGGTACGTAATCTTATCTTATCTTATTGGCGGGGTCCTTACGGATACACTTCGACCCTATGGGTTCTTTTGTGTAGTTACCCCTTCCTTTTTTTTAGCACTTAGTCCAATGCAGCCTCCACCCCTTCCAGAAAGCGGATAGTGGAGTGCAATGGCAGCGCCTTGAAATCGCTCGGCTCTGGGTAGCCACAACCGAGGACTTTCATTCTTACTCCGGCGAGGGCATCACATTCACACAATAAGTGTTTCACTGTTTCCACCTCTTCGCCGCACATTCTACAATCTGTGTTGTCATAAAGGCCCATCTTTTCTAGGAGATGTTTAACCCCGAAGTGCCCGGTAAACACTCCTATAATATATCGGAGTTGTCTTCTGCTGAGTTTCCAAAGTTTATTGGTCCAGCTCTGGTCAACTCCATCTATGAAGAGCTTCGCATGCCCTAAGCCTTCCGTAGTTTTCCACTCTTTTAGGTGATTTACTAGGGAGTTATTGTTCAGGGCTGCTTTTATGGTGCCCGGTGATGGTGCCACAAATGGTTCAGGTCCGACGTAAGCGCCCTTGGACCCTTCCCTTGCCAGCTCGTCCGCGGCTTCATTTCCGGGAAAGCCTTCGTGTCCTGGAATCCACATCAGTTTCACCTTGTTGTGCCTACCAAGCTTGTTTAAGGCTTGGATTCCATTGTAGACTAGTTTTGAGTCTACTTTAGGCGCTGTCAGCGCCTTAAGTGCCGCTTGGCTATCACTTAAAATAAAGATAGTTCTCTCCTGTGGCGGCCTATCAATATTCTCTTGTGTGCAGGCAATTATCGCATACAACTCCGCCTGGAAGACCGTTGCGTAGTTGCCCATACTTATGCTACTGTTATAGTCTTTGGCGTGAATACCCGCCCCCGTACCGGAGCTCATTTTTGAACCATCCGTGTACCATATCGCGTTGTCTACCTCTGATAGGTGAAACCCATCTTTCCACTCATCCCTTGTCGGAATGTGGACATTGAAGTTCCTCTGGAATATATACTTAGGCTGCATTTTATCGCAGCCCATCGTTAGTATTCTGTTTGGAGCAACATTGTGTGCCATTTTAGTGTGTCTGGTTCTAGGCGCTGCGTCGTTCCACAGGCCAGTCTCTTTCAACCTCTGCAGTGACTTGCATGCCTCAGACTGTATGGCGATATGCAGCGGTGGGAGGTTTAGTAGGACCTCCATTGCCACTGTCGGCGTCGTTCTGAATGCCCCTGTTATGGCCATACAGGCCACCCTCTGCACCTTAGTAAGAGAGTCCTTGCATGTCTTTAGTGTTGTTCTTGGCCACCAGGCCAAGCAACCATACATAATTATGGGTCTTACCATCATAGTATAGATCCACTTTAGTACTTTAGGGTTAAGGCCCCATGTCTTACCATATGCCGATCTGCACATTCCAAACACTCTCAGCGCTTTTGTTATCGCGTTGTCTACGTGCTTTTTCCAGATGAGTTCTTTATCTAGTGTGATACCTAGATATTTTACCTCACCTGACAGTTTTAGTACCTCGCCAAACAGCTTTAGCTGTTTCACATGTTTGAGGTCCCGTTTCTTAGTAAATGGAATCACTACAGTTTTGCTGGGGTTGATGGATAGCTGATGGCTAATGCACCAACTTTCTACCTTTCCCAAAGCTTTTCCCATGATTTCCGATACTGTTTCCGGAAACTTCCCGTTAATAAGTATCACGAGATCATCTGCATACCCAACAGTTTGTAGTGGGCCAGTGTTGAGTTCCTCTAGAAGAGAGTTTACCACCAGACTCCACAGAGTTGGTGAGAGAACCCCCCCCTGGGGACAACCTTTTGTCGTAGTGGCGAATAGAACGTCGCCCAACAGACTTGACTTTATTAGCCTACTGTTTAGCATGTTGCCTATCCATTTACATATGGTTGGTTCAATGCCGTGCCTAGCAGCCGATGTGTTTATGGCTTCGAACGTAGTTCTATCGAATGCTCCCTCCACATCGAGAAATGCTGCGAGACAGATCTCTTTGTTCTCGAGGGCATTTTCAGCTTTATTCACTACAAAGTGAATCGCAGTATCCGTGGATTTGCCCGGTTGATACGCGCATTGCATTTTGTGCAGTGGATGCCGCCTTAGAGGTCCATCCCTTATGCGCCTGTCTACCAGCTTCTCTAATGTTTTTAGAAAGAATGATGATAGACTTATAGGCCTGTATGATTTGGCATCACTATAATCTGCCTTGCCTGGTTTTGGCAGGAAGATCACTTTTACAAGCCTCCAGACATGTGGAACGTGCCCGAAGGCCACGCACGCTCTGTACAGCCTGCTTAAATGCGGGACAATTATATTTGCGCCCTCTTGTAGTAGGATTGGATATATTTCATCCGGGCCCGGTGCTTTGTACGGTTGGAAAGTGGATACTGCCCACCTTATCTTGCTGTCGTCTACTACCTTTTTGGCAGTGTCCCAATTGTATCTTGTGGTCCGTGCTGTCTGCTCTGACACACAAATTGGTACATTGTCAATTTCGCTCTCTCGTATGATGGAGCCGGGAAAGTGTGTGCTACACATAACTTTCAGGGTATCTAAACCCGTTTCTGTCATCCTTCCTTTATCGTCCTTTATTGATGTTAATGGGTTTGACCTTGCTACTGCTAGTGCTTTTGTGAGCCTCATACCTTCAGGTATCGAGCCTATTTGGTTGCAGTGGTTCCGCCACGCACTCCTTTTTGCTTTTCTCACAGCTTTATTATACTCCGTGAGCTTGTGGGCGTAATTGCTAAAGTCATTTGTCGCCTTCGCGTCATTGAAGATCGCCCTAGTTTCGCTTCTGATTTTGGTTATCTCAGGATTCCACCAGGGTATCTTCTTGGCTAGCACCCTTTTTTCCGGGCAGTTATTGGTCCAAGCGGTGTGTAACGCCCGTACCATGTTGTCCGCTTCAAATTCAATGTCAATAATGGAATTGAGCTTACCTTTTGGATCCCCTAGTTCCACCTTTAGGTCACGTTTAAAGGATACCCAATCGGTGTTCCTAGGATTTATTTTACACACAGTTTCAACTGGTATGTCGGTCTTGTACCTAAAGCATATATATCTATGATCTGAAAGTGAGATTTCATTGGAAACATGCCACGAGTGAATATCTTCGTAAATGTGGTTAGATGCCACCGTTATGTCAATTACTTCTCCACGCCTAGCATTGACGAAAGTTGGGCTGTTCCCTTTATTTAGTAATTGTAAAGAAGAGCTCACCAGAAAATCCAGTAACTTCTCTCCCCGCTTGTTGACATCCGAGCTGCCCCAGATTACGTGATGTGCATTAGCGTCGCAGCCGATGATCAGGTCGGTGTTCACCTGACTGCCAGTTGCGACAAGACTCCGGATTTGAGGTGTGATGGGGTCCGTCGCTTCGTATGGGAGGTAGGCAGACGAGATGATGAGAGTCTTGCCTAACCTCTTCTCCTGGATCTTAATAGTGGTAAGATCCCTGGAACAGTAAGCATTATAAGGCATGGCATTTATGCCATTTCTGACATACACACAAGTCCTCATATTATTCTCGGGGCAGAGGTAATAGATAACTCCCCCCGTGCCATTTAGTCCCCTGATCTCGCCCTTATATAGATATGGTTCTTGAATCAGGGCTACATCGAATTTATCAGTCTTCAGCTGCTTCGCCAGAAGGGCTGTGGCTGCTTTATTGTGTTGCAAATTGATTTGTACGCACCTTATGCCTCCCATGGCTTCTTATTGTGTTATTGGAGGCTTAGGCTTGCTGAGGTCAGCAGCCTCCGCCGGCGCCTCGCAGTCCTCGGACATTGGCGAAGAGGGGTTTCCGAGGTAGAGGGCCTCCAGGTCACGCAGGTTCTCGGATGTCGTCACCGATACCGGTGATGCCTCCCGACACCCGCGCGGCCTTTCGTCCACTCCATCCCCGTCCACCTCGTCCACCCTGTCCGACTCCTCGTCCGCCGCCACCTCAGTAGCCACGACAGTGTGGGGAGCCTCTACGGGATCGACGCCAGCACCCCTCTTCTCGGCATCGTCCAAGAGTTTGAAGGTGCTAACATCGATCCCCGATTTCAGAACGTAGCCGGCCTCTCGGATTACGTCCGCTGACTCCCGGTCCATCAATATGATGCGCCGGGTGCCAGCCGCCGCCTCCGAGGTGTCGACCACCTTCCACTGGTCAGTGTTCAGCCGCTCGTTGAAGCGTTGGAGCAGCTGAAACACTACCTTTGCATCGGGGATGCCAATGATCTTCGTCTTCCAGGCCATCTTCACCGGTTTTGGAAGATCCTTGGCATCCACGACTTTGAGGCTCATCCCCGCAATATCTCCCTCGCTGATGAGGGAGCTGAGCCACGTGGAAGATGCCCTGTCACCGCAACTGATGTGCAGGGCGCCTCCCACAATGGTCCCGAAGTTAATGTCGGGGAACGGCTTGGGGATGATCAGGAGGCGCTGGATTACCACCCCCTGAATGGCCGCCATGTGACACCCCAAGATCTTGTTGGCTGGGAAGGTCGTTGGTATCACCGCTACCTTGATGCAAGAAAGTGCCTCCGCATACGACCCTACCCTCGTCCTTTTGGAGTCACCACTGGTTTTTGGTGATACCAACGGCCTTTTTTGTGTCCTTGCTGTCCCCACTTCAACGGTGCCGTCCCTAGGTGGGCCGGCATCCGGACGCTGGAGCGCTGCAGCCTGCGCTTCCCTCTTCCTCTGCCTCCTGCTCCCTTTCTTCACACCCCCTTCCGGCTGGAAGCTTGCAGGGGGTGGTTTTGGGGAGGCCAGATTCAGATGAATAGGGAGGCCCTCCTTACTGCAACTTGCCTCTGTTACGCCGTCAGCCCCGCCAGCACCGGTCAATCCCTTGAAAGGGAAACTAACGCGTCCTTCCTGCAGCCCCGAGGGGAGAGGTCGGCTCATGCCTTTGGGTTGTCCGGCGACACTTCGGCTGTTGCCCTTGATGGCGTGAAGCGCCCTATCTGCCCCTATGGGCTTGTGTGCACCACTGTTCCCGGATCCCGCGTCCCTGTCTGCGACAGGTCGGCGTCTCATCTCACAGTCCTTCTTTGCGCTAGGCGCTTTTGCCTCACTCCTTGCGGAGGATTCAGCTTTCGTCATTTTGGGTTTGTTGTTGTCCATAAATCACATTCTAAATTTTCATCCAACCCGTTCCCCACCCTCCTTGGAGCCCTCCTACTGGGGATGCTTTGACGCATCAGGGATACGAGCCGGATATAGCGTCCCAAAGTGAGCTGCCGAGTGAGCCCGCACGGTGCCAAGCCCTCCGTCACCTACCACGGCGACTCGGGGCCGTACACCGCCGGCTACCGACCTCAACACCCCAGAACACTCGCCTGCGGCCAGACTACTGTAAACGCAACAGCCGCTTGATTCTGACTGGCTAGGCCAGAACCTCCCGTGTGAGATGAATCCCGAGCCAAAGTGGCGTGTTGCTATCCGAGGGTAACGACTCCGACTCTCTTCAATCTCAACCTACCAGGATCTCGTTCTCCACCCGTACGGGTCCCCGCGCACGGCACAAACACGCGGGTGGCATTTTACCGCTACCCATCCTTTACTGTTGGATATGAGGCCCGCTGCGACATGCCACGACATCGCTTGCAGCTGATTAGATAGGAAATATAGGAGGCATGGAAGGGTGAATATAGGACGATCAGGAGTTCGACTATTGTTTTGGTTCTACTCGTTTAATCCGGGGAAACCGAGTAGTTGACAGGCAGCAACCTCGGGAAGGAACACAACTGGTCTTGCCTAGGGTATCAGTGCAACTGTGAGCTCCACCTTCGGCCGTTAACCATGCCACCTACCGGACAAGTAGATTGACATAGGGACGGACCCATATCACCTGGCGACCGGTCGCAAACTAGCGCTGATTTGGACCCTCCCCCGCCCAGGTACGTAATACTTTCTTATAAATATAATTATGAATATACACATATCTATCTACATAAATTATGTTTTAATTTTCTCTGCGTGTAAGTTTATATTTTGTATAAAATAATTTTCCGCACAAAATTTTAATTGTTGTAAATTTTTTGCCGACTAGATCTTCAATATTAGGTAAACAGGGGTCCACCCAAAACCGAAAAAATTGCCAAGTGGTCTACGAATCAAAAAAGTTTAGGGACCTCTGAGTTTGATCATTTTCCACGGAAGGTGTTATGTATAAATCTAGTTAATGTGCGGGTGTTACAGAAAACTCGCATAAACCAAAGCGAAGCGAGGGCGGATCGCTAGTGTTATACATATAGGTACAGTCAACATAGAAAACCTTACATCATCGCTTTACAGCCAATTAATGCAATAAAGTATAAAATCGAGTATCTACTTTTGACGTTGACTATACCTACTCGGAAGTCGTAGCCTAAGTGCCTATAAATTTTGAAGAGTTCCGTCGATTCCTCATGGTTTCCACCATCAGATCTTCATTTTGAAGATGGGACCAATCTGGAAGCACCAGCTTTCAAATAAAAAAAGAATCTTCAAAATCGGTTCACCCAGTCGAAAGTTCTGAGGTAACAAACATTAAAAAAAAATAAAAAAATAAAAAATACAGACGAATTGAGAACCTCCTCCTTTTTTTGAAGTCGGTTAAAAAGTACGTGATGATCGAGTAATCATGGTGAATTGCTTCGTTTGGTGTTGTTTACATTTTTCGCAAGTTCTATTGACGCCGACCTTAGACAGGTATTCAAATATAAATGATTGGTAGTAGCGAATAGTGGAAATGGACACTGCATCTATACCTACCGGTAGAAATAAATCTACTAAAACGTGCACTTATCCCTACCAGTAGGGATAGCTCGGTAGGGATCTTGTGTACTAGCTGATTAATAATAATACCGCACGATATTTTTTTTACCCTGCTGCATACTATTTTATAAAGCCATACCGTGTGTTTAAAAAAAACCGCATTAACATCGGTCCATCGTTTGAGAGCTACGAAATCGACCCATAACCGGTACATATTTAAACCTTAGTTTATTAGTTAACGATAAGTGTAACTAAAAATGAAATTGGTTACGAACTTTTTGATCGGTTGTCAAAATTGAAAAGTCATATTTTATTTATTTATTTATTATCATCAACTTATTCTATCATTACAGGTTAAATACCTAATGCGATAGAAAAGGCCAACCAATTAATTAATTATTAATGCATATAACATGTAAGGCCACTTTTTTAAATTCGCTCAGAGTGCAATGGAACAAGTCAATCATTATGGCTATACGGTTGAGAGTAGCGAGTGCGCGCGTGAACGGCGCCCGGGCCAGCAGCTTGGTGCGGCTGCGCGGCAGCGCCAGCAGCGGCGGCCGAAGCCTACGCTCCACGTACTTATCGGGGGCGCACAGCGCGACGTGTCGCAATACGTATGGATTGTTATGCTTGCCTCGCAACAGCTCCAGAATATAGACGACCAACGTGAGGTCCCGCCTTGTCTCTAATTTGTTATACCCGACCATACCTAAGACAAATAATTGTATTGGGCAATTGTATGGGGAAAATGCAAGCGTTCTTAATTATGTGGCTACCACTGTATATATAGTGTAAAATGTTATTAATAGGATCACAATCGCAATAAAGCCCTACTTTCTTAATTTCTCCGCGGAAAGTGAACCAATGCTCAAGGGAGCGACTATAGCCTGAATAACTCTGACGAATGCTAAATGTGAGACTCATTTCTAATTCCCTTATTGCTTTGCGGTTAAGTTTGCTTCAGGCACTGGTTCGACTTCTAGCCAAGTTATAGTTTTAAGTATTTCATGCAAGGGGAGGAATACTTGACACGGGGGCCTGTTTTATAAAGCTACAAATTACAATTTACAGGTTACAAGTTTCCATTTGACACAACCTCGGCCAATGACGACCAGCCATTTGAGCAGTGTTGCCAGTTTAGACCTGTAAAATTTTAACTTGTAGCTTTATAAAACTTGCCCCGGTTCTAAACGGCTATGTCTATGTCTATGGACTTGCCAATCCATACGAAGTATAAATATATAGGTTTATAGGTCCATGGCAGCAATAGGCTTGGGCCCTACTTTGGAAATCGAAGTTCAAAGTTACGTTAGCTCCGTCCTTTTCACTTGTCAATCTTGTCATTCGAGATTAAATTGGCAGAAAGGGATGAAAATAACGTAACTTCGGACTTTGATTTTCAAGGCAGGGGGTGGGTACGGGTGGTTCTAAAAATTTACGTGCGTTGTAAAACGTTTTGCAAAATACGCATAATTGGTTGAGGGTGGTAGACAGGCAGTCTTGAAAAAGCCTTCCCTCTGCCTCTTCACTCGTCCCTATGCAGAGCGCGCTGACGCCAATCCCTTGCAGACTCATCGAAGCTATCCCGCCATCTTCTTTTGGGTCTACGCCTACTACAATGGTGGTACTGGTGGCAGCCGTGGTAGGGGTTATTCCCACCCGTTACCACCAATTTGTTACCACTGGTAACAGCTGGGATTTTTTTCCCCACCTGTTACCACTAAAGTCGGTGGTAAAAAGTGGGAATATTTTTGCCCATTTGTTACCACTAAAATATTTGGTGATAACTACCACCAATTAGTTTAGTGGGTGGTGGTGGTGGTTGGTAGTTATTCCCAGCTGTTACCAGTGGTAACAAATTGGTGGTAACAGGTGGGAATAACCCCGTGGTAGGACCTTGCGCAAGGTCCGTCCGAATCAATACCAGCATTATACTTTAACCTACCGCCAAGCAGCAGTGTTCACGGTTGTGTTTGTGGCGAGTTAACGTCGTGGATCGTTGAAATAATACAGACTCTTGGAAGAACGTATTGTAATCTTGACTTGGTCACAAAGCTTTCATACAATCCGTAGCAGATTAATCCTAATCTTAACGATTGAAACACACAGCGTTTAAACACTAATGGGCCAACACGGCCGGGTAGTTGTGCCAACTGAGAGGGACGCAGCTATCTGTAGGAACGAGACATATATATTACTATCTCATTCTCACAGATAGCTGTGTTCCCCTCGGTTGGCACAACCACCCGACCGTTTAGAATGCCTTTAAGGAAAGCAAGAGTGGGGTTTCGACATACAGACAGGATGAAGCAACAGAAGCCAGAGAGGTGTTGCCAACACCCGATATCAAAGGCATAGACACACATCAAGTAATACACACAAAAATCGACAGTGTTCCGGAAGAGACAACCGGTTAAATTACTAGCATAGCGGTATTCCATCTTAGTGTTCAGGGTTGGCAACGCATTTGCTGTGTTAGAATTGCAATCTTTAGATTGTAGCTTAGAGAATGCAACTATGGGCCACAGATCACTTGTACCATCAAGTGCCCTTAGTACCATAGTATAAGATGGTACTCATGTGCCTTCTCCTTGAAAACACATAAGTACCATCTTATGCTATGAAAATAAAAGTGACCCGGTGTCTTGTTTGTCTAATCTTGTAAGAAATAAAACTATAACTTCTTCTATAGGAGCGTCCTCGTCCTCGCTGAGAGCATTCGCGTGTAATTAGCTTTCGGCGCGAACATCGAGTGGTGTGTAAGCTTTGTAAGGGTATCAGACCAATCGATTGATCGTCGATCGATTGGTCTGGTAGGAACTATCGATCGACGGATACAGTTCGACTAACCAATCGATCGATTGCCGGTCGATAGTATCCGTCGAGCTTTAATTGATGGTAGGAACTATCGATCGACGTCGACTAATCCATTCTACGATCGATCGATGCCGTCGATCGACGATCGATCGATTGGTCTGGTAACACCCTAACACTCTGCTCAACGTCCAACCCACTCGAATATTCAAGCGAATGCCCTCAGTGAGGACTCTCCTTATAAGGATAATTCCTTCTTAGTGGAACCCTAGAATATTCAAGGAATTGTCTCTCCAAATTTCAAGTCCCTGGGTCCAGCGGTTCAGGCTGTGCATTGATCGATCAGCTGTAAGTTTATTTTTTATAGAATATAGTAACATAACATTGTTTATCTAAGAGTACACTCATGTCATAAGTCCTCTATTATGCGTTCAAAACCCGTAGGCAATGACCAGCATTACCTGTGGTAGTAGGTGACAGCGATGACAGCTGTTAAATTTTGGAAGATGTTACAAATTTGGATCTCATTACCTTACAATATTCGATAACGTAATTTCAAAATTACGTTACAGCTGTCATTGCTGTCACCTACTACCACAGGTAAGGTAATGCTGGTCATTTGCCTTTCGGCTTCTGAACCCATCTTAGAGTACTTATAATATGTGTGTAGATAAAGTATTGTACGAGACTCTGCGTACCGTAAAACGGGGTAAATAGGATTTAAGGGGTAAGTAGGGACACAACCTAAAATGTAGCATATGTTACTAATTATAAGACTGAAATTATTTCCAATAGACGTAACGTTATTGTCCATTTAGTGCTTGTTCTTATTTGTAACAAGTTATGACTTATTTTAGGTTGTGTCCCTACTTACCCCTTAATCCCAAATTACCCCGTTTTACGGTAATTAGCTTTACGCAACCGTCACGTAAACTACTATTTCAGAGTTCCGTACCCACTACCCAAAGGGTGACAAAGGAACCCTATTACTAAGCATCCGCCGTCCGTCCGTCTGTCCGTATGTCTGTCAGCGGGTGGTATCTCATGAACAGTTGAAATTTTCAGTGTTAATTTCTATTGCCGTTATAACAACAAATAATGAAAATTACAAGAATGGAACGGAACCCTTCGTGAGAGAGTCCGACTCGCACTTGGCAGGTTTTTATATAATTCATTAAATGAAAAAAAGGACAATTACGATACAATAATTCTATTCGATAATTCAATAACAAAATAACGTTTTATCGAACTTTCTTATTTCAAAGTTCAAGATCGATGCGTCCAAAATATGGGGAGCCCCGTTTGCATCGGCACTATTCGTTGTTAGAGGTCAAGTTTTGCTAGGTCTGGATAGTAATTGCAGCTTGAGTTAATTTATAGTTTCTTTGTCGCTTGAACTCGCGGGGAATCATCAATGTTGCCAGCTGAAGTTAACAATACCCCGAAAAATTAAAAAAAAAATTAAAAATTGCCTATTAAGAAACCTATTACAGTCAAAATATCGTTTCATTAAATAATTATTTCCGTAACCTAGGTATTAAGCAGCTAAATACATAAGAATATCGCTTTTTTTTTAGACTACTACCAATCAAATTTCCAAGCATATGTTTTTTTGAACACCTAAAATTGAAAAATTGTTGAATTATCATATTTTTTACTTGTTTACAACTAGAAATTATTTAATAATTATAGGTAGCATTCGTTAGTTTTCGTAACTGTAGCCTTATTTTTCATGACAACGTAGGCAAAAAGGCAAATAAGATGAGAATTTATTTTAATAAACATATAATACTAAGGTTTCAATACCAAACCTATAAGTAAGTATACCTAATTTAAAATTTTATTAGGACGTTATTCTTTGAAAAAATAAAATAGTTAAAAATAACATTAGTTTTAAATATATGACATACTTATATGTATCTCGTGTTTGTACTCCCTGTAAGTAAATTCGCTTCTTTGTCGAGTTTGTTCCGACTCTTTGGGTTCGACCCATCTAATAAAAAAATAACTGGCACATAATAAACACTTTATATAAAGTACCAGAGTGCCCATAAAAACACAAACAATTAGCTCCCATGTCAGGGGATCAAATAAGCCGGCCACACACGCACCCTCCGCGCCGTTCGTTCATTCCACTCGTTCACTTCAGTTCAGTTCAGTCGGCGAAGCGGGAGCGCCAGTCCGACACCAACAGCCACGGCGTCCTGTCAATATAGTAATTAAAAAATAAAAATATAAACATGAGGGAGATCGTGCATCTTCAAGCTGGCCAGTGCGGAAACCAGATAGGAGCAAAAGTGAGTTTATTTTTAAGAACGCTTTTTGAATTTTGACAGTTGCAAACGGATTTGGGATTTGACGTGCAGTTTTGATGGGAACTGAATTGATGAGTGATTCTGATTAGTTTTTGTTTGATATTGTACAAAAAGTTATAATATTGCCGTGACAATGTAATATTAAATCTGTTAGATATTATACTTATGTGTTTTTCATGAAAGTGTTAAGTAGGCAATTTATGTAGGCATTATAGCTGAGTTCAGTTGAGCTGGTACTGCTGGTGCCTGTCAAAGTTTACAGTTATTCCGTAGCCGTTGTTTTAGAGCCCGTTGTTTTTGCGGTTAGCTATTTTCCTTGTCATCGATTTGAAAACGTAACTCTGTACATGTTTATATTATTATAGGGTAAATTATGTTGAAATAATAATGAATATTATGCTATTTATTTGCAACTAGGTATTGTTATAATTTTGTTCCATTTATAGGTGCATTTAGATTGCAACATCGTTAGAAATAATTATGAATTATTAATATTTTATGCATATAATAGAATAACAGGAGCCTTGCTTGAAATAAATGAAATTTGAATTTGAATTGCAATTTCGACATTTGACAATTAAAACATAATCATGACATAAAAGCAATGTTATAAATATTTTGTGTATTAATTAATGATATAATAAAATGGTTAATTAGTCTTCTTGCCCTTCGGTTATGGAGCGCTGAGCTTAATGTAGTAATTAAATACGTCTACAGGTTGTTACTTGTTACCACCGGCAGTTACTTCGAATGCCTGTCATAAAAATATCGTAATATTTGAGGGGCATAGTTTCATTCTAACCATACCAATCTCAATAATTTTCACGTTCATTCAGGTATAACACACTTTCCCAAATTCTCCATTCCCAAAAACTACTTTTTTGACAACACGTCGAAATGGAAATCGCTATTCAAAATTTCAAGTCTGCGATTCTTTCCGACCACTACCTAAGTGTCACGGTCGTGCTTCGCTTCTACACCTTTTTATTAGAGCAAAGCAACCGATATGCTTTCTAACGTAACGCTGCGCCGGCGCCACTTACAGTTTTATCTAGACTGGTTCTAAATTGCAACAATTTTCAGCCAACTTAGAATTCAAAATTAACTGTTCTGACTAACTGAAAGTAATTAACTACCTAATTATCAAGAAGATGTGCTTATAGTAGATTATACACCGAGGGGATAAAGCACTGTTTTAGTCACGGGCGCGATATTGAACCTGAGCAAATGAGGGACTCCAGATTTAACTCCCGAGCGTAGAAAGGGTGTTATGAGTTAATTGCAGAGCGAAGCGAGGGAATTAAAACGGGGTCCTGAGTGCAGCGAGGGATTCAAGCTCGCTCAACACGAAAACAGCTTTATCCCAAAGGAGATACTCTACTTTTCTCACCTTTTGTTTTATTTTCTTTGTTTTGCGTATATGGCTTGTAGTGGCCAGTTCGATTTTCAAATAAGTTCTGTTTGCTGTAGGTTTCTATGGAACAATTAAAATCTCATTATTAACCATCGGGTTATAATGAGATTCAGTACAATATTATAACCCGCCGGGTTAAAATATTGTACTGAAACTCATTATAATTTATAACACTTAATTTAGGTAAGGTTTGGTGTGAAAAATAATAATAGTATGTAGGCGTTTGAAATTATGATGTTGAAGTCAGCATTCTGTTTCTATAGGGGAAAATAAGTAAAATCTTTCTGCTGATTCACTGCTGTCTCATCAGTTACAACTAATGTTTATCCTCAATGGATTTAGCGCTAAAGTAAATGTATTGAGTAGCAAACGATTTATAATAAATATTTCTATCTATAGGAATTTTATAATTTAAAATAGAGTAATTAGCTATAATAGTATTAGATGATTGATTGAAGTATCAAGCTTATCATATGCTTAGAAACTATTCTTATGAATGTGTAATTAAATACGAAAAATGATTTCGTTTTATTTAGTAATTCATTTAGTAATTTATTTGTCTATAGCGTAGTATCAGATGACTTCAAATAATTCACGTAATTTTTAAATATTTTAAGAATACGATGAAATAAGTATAAACTACCTACTTTTTTAATTCAATCAAACTTCCGTTAGGTAAATTATGGTAATTATTGAAAAGAACCATAAAATATTGTAATGAATGATCATAACAAACTTTCTCTCGTAAGAGTAGTGATAATTCCCAACTGAGCTCGTTGACCTACAAACCGGCGTGATAATGATAACATTAACACAATTGTTAATTGCTAATAATATCATTAGAATCATTAAATGATTCACACGCACACTAACCACATAAGTGGTTGGTACTTTACTATAAAACAAAACATGAAAATCAAATTTTCTAGTAAAATTGAGGACGATCTCACACAAATTGACCTATTTAGTCCAAATCGAAGCTTTAGGGCTTAACTATTATACAGTAGTATAACGATAAAAATACTTAAGTAACATACATCCAAATATTTGCCCTAACGGGGAATCGAACCCGGGACCGCTAACTTGGCAAGCAGGCAGGGTCATTAGTTCAATAATACATTATGAACGAAGTAGTTTGTTGATCAGATTCAATAGTTTATAATTCTCTAGCGAACCGCCCCTCGCTTCGCTTTGTTTGCTGGAATACCCGTAAATACACAATAATTTAATATATATAAAAACCTTCCCTGAAAAATCCTCAAATTGATGGTGAAAAGCGCATCCAAATCCGTTTCGTGGTTTAGGAGGAGTTAGCGGATACACAGACAGACAGAAAGACAGGCAGACGCGGAAAGCGACTTTGTTTTAAAGTATGTAATAATAACAGCAAAGAAAATATTTTTTTGTCAGCAAATTGCATTTCTTGCGACGTTAATGATCCCTAATCTAATAATGCAAAAATGGAAAGGCTAATAGATGCTTTTAACGGGTTCACTCATTGCAAAATGGCGCCGACTAAACTACATCTGGCATTTAATTCAGTGTCTCGAACACAATCAACGCGGAAACGAGACACAACATCTGTAACTGACACTGGCCGTCTATAATTTCGTATCTAATTGCCTCTCCAGTCTTATAATACCACAAACTTATCAGAACAACCCACAGTGGCGCTGCCAACTGATAATACTTGCAAAGCTAGTATGCAGCGATTTTAATATCAGTTTTGACCAACTGTAACCATAACTTTGTAGTGCTTCAGCTAACGATAATAATTCTACTTGTCATTACTACTGGCCATTATTACAGAAAAGTGGTCACCCGACCGTTAGCGACCGTTAGTTTATCATCAGAACACTTTCAAATATGGAATCCATACGCGATTACAATCGGTAATGAATGAACGAATGGAATTCGTGCGGTCAATTTTTTAATTTTTATTATCGATTGATGCGAAGTGCCGCTGGATTCCGTGCGTTCCGTCCCGGGTGTTAAAATCTTTGCGGAACTGTGATTTTAATATCCGCGACGAATTGGTGAAGCTAACACGCGTTATATCTAAAATCTAAACTTGTTTTGGCCATAAATATTCTAGGGTGTCCAAATGGTACCCAAAAACAATTTACCAATTTTCTGATTTGCCATAAGATCAACTGGTATAGAATGCTATTAGGCATTAAGTTCACCTTTTGTACTCAATTTTGTATTTTTGTGCAATAAAGATAAAATAAATAAATATAGGCGAGTCTACAGCAAAATAAGTTCTTGTTCATTAGAAAATTGCACAAAGCAACTGATGCCTTACCAGTGAAATAAATATTACCTGTGTATTTTTACATATTGTAAACATTTCCAACGAGTACCTGTAGGTACCCATATTTAAATATAAATTATTAGACAAAGTACCGTAATTTTTTACACCACACTGACAAACATAGATACGAATAAAATTATATCCAATAGTTTGTTTACATTGTTTATAGAACTATGACTTATCTCTGTCCAAACATTATTCATTCGTTCACGATAAAAACATTCATTCGAGCGCCTATCTTATCTATACTAATAATAATAATTTCCTTTTAAGTTTTGTTTTGACTCAATCTTGTTCATGACCATTGAAAACCGATTCTCAATTTATGTTACTAGATTTATTTAATTGAATTTAAAATAAATAAATAACTCGCCTGCATAAAGCTCTTCCAATATATCTTGTTACGTTTAAATAAAGTGTATAATAAAATACACGCTAAAAATAAACCGTCCCTTTACTGGTCTTCAAGATTAATCTACTTTTTACTTGAAGTCGTTTCTCATTTATTATTCCGAGCTACTTGACGTCTACGCGTCGTCTGTCAGAGTGATCGCGATTAGGATTATCACGTCACTTCACTGAGATTCCAATCTCAAATCAAAATAATTTCAATTAGCTATATCTCTTAATTTGCCGATATACTAAACTTGTTATAGATACACTAGCTAAACAAAAAAATATCTACAACCCCTTCGCGAAGTGAGAAGGCAGCCGGTTTTTCGTGCAACTGAGATATCAAGTCATCTAAGCCATTTATTAATCGTAACATTGACAAGGTACCCTATAATACAGTAAGATAGTTTGAAGCATTGGCATCTGCTTTTATTCCTTGAACACGCTGACTTTTGACTAAAATGCGACCTAATTAACAAGGCATTACAATTTTCAGTTGAAGATTATTTAACAAACGACGTAACCAAACCGACACCTTTTGGATTTAAATGCCTTTTATTCAGTACAGCATATTAGCAATCATAATAACTTTCCTTATGCCTTTAGCGCCCCACAGGCCGTGATTCACCCCTAATCTCCAAGTCGCTGCGCGTACGCAATAGAGGAATAATACAACCGCCATGTTGTCCATTGTCCTGCACAGCTGACGAACATCCGGCCATTTGCAATTGTCGTCCTTTTTAGGCTATTTGACGCTAATTGTGCGAAATTTGGAGCTTGGTCGCTTTATTTGGATTGATGACCACCTTAGGCGGTTGATGTAGATAGACCTGCTTAGCATCTAATGAGTTTTTGCCTAAATGAGGAGTCTAAGTAGAATGATTTACATTGCTGATTGTCGTAGAATAGACCAAATACACCATCGAAAAAAGAAGGTGATAGAACTCAATCGTCGGAGCTACGATAACCATGCCATGGACACGTAGACAGACAGGGGTTAAGCCCGTCGAACTTATGACACTCCCTTTAATAGAGGATTAAAATCTCTGTTAATTTCGTTAATGCTAAAGTGGCAGGAAGATTTACTACCAAATTGCACGCAGTTACGCAGTCAGTTAGTCTATTCAGCACGGTTTACCAACTTCGTAAAGATAACAAGCAGAAAATATAAATAAATTTGGCCTTAGCTACCATGTGTTGGAGATCAGTCAAACAGTTACAAAATGTATGTCTTAATGTATGCATATGTGAACAGATCTACAATTATCTGTTTCCTCAAACTGTTTCGTTTCAAACCCACACAAATCTATATGATTGGAGTTTCCTACATATTGGTCGGCGGTCAGTTGAAACCCGACAGTGGCTAGCAGCGAACCTCTCGGATTACCTCGATTGACCACCAGGTAGGTACTACAACGCTATAAATATTTTCCTTATATTGTTCATTGTTCAAAACAATGCGTAGAATAGCTGAGTGCTGACTTACCTATTCATTACAATTTTTACTTTACGTGCAATATTAGTTCGTATTCATTCGTCTTATTTCATCCATCCTGTGCCAATTTCCGAGAACCAAAAGGGCTTAGCTTACATCAATCCCATACATAGCTTTTCATTTCGGCAATCGTTGACGTTTGTAAAATGCAACTCATCTAAGCTTTCTCATTCGTTTTGGTCGGTGTCATGTCATATCATAAGCTAACAAACAATAAACAGCTCTAGAACCCGTTTACCTGTTATCGCGCAAGGATGCCTAAGACAGGCAGACATACAGATCGAAGGACAAAGGGGTCCAAATTAAAAATACTAAATTGATTTCGTTGCAGAAGTAAACGTAAACATATTATACGTGTTAGTAAGCATCTTAAACCTAAATATCCTAACGAATAATACTATCTCAAAGTGTACACTACGTTTGAATTTCTCTCGTGTTAAAACAGAACCACGGACCGACGTTTTTTTTAGCATGAATGCAGAGCCATTCAACTTGGAGGACTTTTTATTTCTATCTAGTCTTGGGTTAGCAAGTACTAATAAGTAATAAATAAGCTCATTTAAAGAATAAAGAAACAATGCAGTCAACGGTGCATCCGTGCAAACAACTCGGGTAAGCAAATTCATAAAGGTTTTTTCGCAAGCGGCGATGGTCGGCGCATTGTGCAGTCATCGGGCAACGTCACGGCCACTGCTCGGAACCGAATCTTGATTATTCATTGCCACGTTCCTTGGACTTCCTAATGGTATAAGGACGTATGGGCATTTGTACAAGGACTCTTGTGGCTTTTGTCTTTTGCGTCTATTCAATATTGGCCCTAAAATCTGGAAAGCTATGGAAAGCCTTCACTTCAAAGGACGGTATAAGGTAAAAAACTCAAGTAAAGCCCGTCTTGCATATCATTGTAACACGTCTGTATAGACCGTTCGACATTCTATATTTGAAATTTGACATAAATTCCATATTAGTTGCCTGAGGGATTTCTTTACTTAAGTTTTTTATCTACATAACCTTTAGTCCTATTTTATCTAAAACTAAACAGAAGAGGGCTTGATCGTACCTTGCTTCATAACAGAAAAACATATATGTATGTAAGTTTTCTTTTAAAGTGTTACTCATTCTATATTCTCGTGTTTATTTTTTGACAATTGTATTAGCCACAGGTTACATTCGGCCATTACTTCTATGTAATAAATATACCATAGGTATCTGTTATTTAAAGGATTGTTTTACCTCTATAATCTTAATCAGTCTAGCGACTCACCAGAGTCACCAGCTTCATAAAAAATATGACTAACGCCAGACAAATAACGATTCGTTGTAGCCGGAGTCACGTTTTTAATCCATTTCACTACGAGCCTGATTCACTCTGATTGCGATCCTCGAACAATATCTTGCATTATGTACCAACCCAACTTACTTAGTCATTTTAAACACTTCCGTGAATTTAGTCTTCCGCTGTTTTTTATGTTGTCGTCAATAGTTTCGTTCTTCGGCGAATGAATGAATGAATGGAATCATAATCAAAAGTGTGCAAAACAGGTTTAAATTTTAAATTTGAGAAAAAGGAACTTTTTTACTATTAAAGTTGCAGTTTATTTATTTTTCAATACATAAATATTATAATGTATTTTCTGGCAGCCCGCCAAATGCCAACTTGTCCAGAATGGAAACAAATTGTTTTTTTTTGTAAAGATGTTTTTGTTCATGTTAACTAATGCTGTTGGATTTAAGTCCGAACACTCTGAATTCTTTAATAATTACAATTAAAAAAATAATTAATTAAGTAAGTAGCTAAAAATGTACAGTATTCCTAGTTTCTTACTAGCTTTCGGCTGGCTATCGCTATCACGCTTGCACTCGCAACTGAGGGCTCTGAGAAGAAGCACTACGCTAACTAACGTTTCTATTCGATTCGTTTTTAAACCAATCGCGTCACTGGTAGACCACGTGACTTTTCGTATCACGTCATCTCCCAGTGACGCGATTGGTTTAAAAACGAATCGAATAGAAATGTTGTAGTGCATCTTGTCTGAACCCTATTTATCACTCGTGTGTCATAGAAAAACGAAAATTGCCGATAGCTATATTAGCTATTAAGAAAATGGAAGCATTGTAGGCATCGTGGCTCTCATGCAGCGGCGGTCTTTGACCTACGTTCTTAAATTCATGACAATGTCATGACACATTAGGTAATTTCGACGAAACGACGTTAATAGAATAATTGAGCTTAATTTGACAGTAGCCAAAGGATAATGGTAGGTATAAATGGTTTAAGAACGAATAAAACGATGTACTTATAATTCGCCCCCATCTCGGAAACCTTTAAACCTATCCTTTTTTTCAATTTAACTTAAGAACCATAGGCTCTTGTCGCCGGGGTGATTACCACTTTTCTCTGCTATTTACCAGCTTTTCCATTAAAAAAAAACTGACCAAATGCGAGTTGAACTCGCGTGAACAGGTTCCGTACATACGTAATTTTTTTTTCGTCTTCTTTCATGAATAAATGAAAACTATGTATTTCACGTTTTTTTTTATTTTTTGTACGGAACGCTAAAAACACCGCAAGATTGCAGTAAATAAACCTATTTATTTAAAGTAATGGGACCCCCGGTGCGAGTTCGATTCACACTTGCTGGAATTCTTTTTATTTATTGACACTGCGCTAACTAACATCATAGATACAATCTAAGCATCAAACGTGCATTTAAAAACACGTCATTCTTATTTTAAAATGGGTTAATTTTTATGGTAGTCGGGTCAATGACCGGCGGCCATAATTGCTGATCTGTCAGACGTTGGCGCGCGTCTACACTATAGGTACGACTTGCTGACGGTATTTTTTATGTTTTCCTTAATTGAAAAGTTAGTATTGACGCTTAAAAATAATAATAACTCGAGACATAAGTACGTAATTTTCTAAGCAAGTCGAGAATTTTAATTTATAAAGGAGGTACTTTTTAGAGGACTTGACTTTTTCGAATAAATAAAAGGATTCCGAATCGAAACTCCGAAGTTTTGTTTCTCATTAATTTGTTAAAGAGATATACCCAAAGAACCTGGCCCGTTTATCAAACGCTTGTAACTTGTATTACAAGCGGAACTCTCTTTCCGACAATATGTATTAAAAAGAGACTTCCACTTATATCACAAGTTACAAGCTTTTGATAAACAGGCCCCTGGGGCCCGTTTATCAAACGCTTGTAACTTGTATTACATGCGGAACTCTCTTTCCAACAATATGTACTAAAAGAGACTTCCACTCGTATTACAAGTTACAAGCTTTTGATAAACGGGCCCCGGCCCGTTTCACGAAGCTACAAGTTACAAATTACAAGCAGAAGTCTCTTTCTAACTCCTTTTGCTAGAAAAAGAGTTCGTGTTCGTGAAACTGCCACTGTTGGTTAGGTTTAATTTGTTTTATACCAATCCAGGATTCCACATGGTAAAACCATATTGCTTTTAACGTGTTATGCATTTTTAACTCGGCCGCCATTACTGTCAAGTAAATAAGAGCTATCAAAACGTTGAAGAGGACACGAAAAAAAAAAAAAAATTGACTTGCGCTGTGTCTATTTTTTGACAAGTCAAGCGAGTAATTTAAAAGAAGTCCGAAAGGGAACCTGTTGAAGCTTAGCTAGGTTAGAGTAAGTTAAAAATACATTGTGCTCCCTATGATGTGACCCCATGTTCCGATATCGGATCGGATCATGTGAAACCGCTGTAACACGGCAGTAGCGTAGTGTGAACGCGCTCTAATTTATATTGTCGTTTGCTTTTATTTTATGGCGTCGTCGTGACTGTACTGCCAGCATTTTTCTGTCGTCGATTGAAACATGGCGCAAACTGTTTAAAGTAATAACTTATTGCCTTTTCATTTGCTTGTTTTTTATGATTACGGATACAGGACCAATACGAGGTTATGTTCCATTTTCATGTATTTAATTTACAATATAATTTAGAACTCTAATCATGAGCTATATGTTTTCATTTGTGTAAAAACTTGTACTTTTTTACTAAGAATCTGGGGCCTCTTTTATAAAGCTACAAATTACAATTTACAGGTTACAAGTTTCAATTTGACACAGCCTCGACCAATTATGACCAGCCATTTGAGCAGTGTTGCCAGTTTAGACCTGTTAAATTGTTACCTGTAGCTTTATAAAACGTGCCCGTGGACTACCCAAATTGTTATAATAAAAAGTTATTAAAAAGTTTTACAGTTTAAGCACTTGCCGGGTGAACAGAGGAAGCTTAAACGCCATAAAAATCCTTAGTAATAACACTAATAAGTTGAAAGCTCGGGTGTAAATTATTTTTAGTGCGCGATGGGCACTTCCCTTTATTGTCCAAACAAAGTTCACATGAAAAATAAACGCATACCAGCTGTAAGTATAATGATTTGTTTGTCTTGTTGAACACACACAAGAAAACAGAGAAACAAGTCAATATGGTACTGGCCGTTTAAACGCTGTTATCCTGGCAACATTGCAAATTTAGATTTCTGAACGGATTAAAACATATACTAGAAGTCTCATTCTCGATAGGTAAACACCTAAACACTTCCTAAAATATACATGATGATGATGGCATTGATGGTGATATTTGTTAGCTGTCAATAAGATCTGTTAGGTCAATAATAGACTGATAGAAAACTTCTCCGGTTTTAATTTAACTTCGCCATTTTACCTATTTCTTATAGTGCCATAACATTTACACCTATAATAATATTCAATTATGAAATAACTTGCTTATGGTCTTGAAAAGTAATGCAAAAAGTTCCTTTCTTCATACGGAAACCGATTTAACTGGCAACACCATAAAATAAAACAGCTTCCGTTTAGTTCTTTTTCTCTTGTTAAGTGGCTGCGAAATGTTTACATTGTTAGTAGTTTTATTTCAACATGTAGCGTATTTCTGTATGATGTTTTTAAAATAAGGAACCGTTAGCATTGCTATACGCTGTAAATAGTTTTTTATAAAGGTAGCGGATCGAGTCCTTTATGTAATACATTTTTAAACAAATGTTTACGGATAGTCTATTCCAAGAAGGTGTGTTTCTATTCAATCGACAACATCTGGCGGTGTTCTTAATCATTTCCATATACTATTTTAAACTCAATCCCTTTGCCGCACCGAGACAACATTGAGGCACTTAAGGAGCGTTCGTTGACAGATAATATCCTCTTTGCTTGAATCCTTAAGGATATAAGAGACCCGTTGTCTCATATCCATTTCAGCTTCCAGATATGGCATCCCTCCCAGACTGGCCGAAAATAAGACGCAGTAGATGTCAACGGCCAACCCGCGATGCAATAGGAAAAAAAAGAAGCTTCTATTTTCAAATTGCAGCGGCGCGCCGGACGCGGGAAAGGGAAATAAAAGAAATTATGTTAAATAGCCGCGTATTTCGAAACGCAGGAGGTTGCTTTCTAAATTTGAAACAACGGGAATATGAATCCATTCTGAAAGCTGGTTTGAGAACCACGAAGTGATTTTTGCTCGGTAAATGTTTGTTCAACGACCAACAAACATATTTAAATATTTTGTTAACTGTTCGTCAATAGAAGTCTTTACCGACGACATTCTCCAAGAACTTCGCATAATCAATTTTCGAATTTTAATTGAATTACGAGTGATGCCATATTACATAGTTTAAATGTTAAAGGGTTTCGCACTAAACATAATTAACAAAAGCTTCAAAGAACTTTAAAAAATGGATCATGTTGCCAATTTGATTCTAAACAGCGTCCTCATTTTTCCCAAACTCTTTTTGCCAACCTATACCTGACTTAAAAAAAAACTGAAGTTCAAAGCATCTGTTTTTTAAAACACCACGTAAACACGTTTCGCATCCAAGACCGTTTTATGTTACAGGTGGTAAAGATTGGAAAAACAAAAAGCAAACGTTCGGAATTAATTGGCAATACGATTCAATCTTTTACTTCGTGGTTGCCACTTCATAATACTGTAATTACACTTGTCACTATGTCATACCTTTTTTTGCCGACCGATGGTTTTTTGTCGCCCCGTGTGCGTTACGGGCTTTGCAGCCAAAAGCCCAAGAGAGACTCAGGCGAAATTGAAAAGGCTTTCTCCATTGATTGATTCGTCTAACCGTCTACAACGTAAAACGGTCTTTCATTTTTTTTGTCAATCAAGACGAAATCATGATCCGGTGTCAGTTATTTCGCACTTTCACTCATCCTCGCGATTTGATCTGAATTGCACGTACTAATTTTAAATTTCGAACTTCATTAGATTACATTGCAACGGTGTGTTTTAATTATAATTCTAAATTAATATGGCAAGAAATCATATTTTTTTATGGGAACATTATAACTGTATTTCAATTTACATGACGTGAAACTATTTACTTTTCTTAAATCAGCTGTTATAATACCTACTCAAATGTCACGAACATTAACTCAATATTTTTGGCCTTGCATCTGCGTTGGTGTGTGTAAACGTGCATAAACAAAAGACAATCGCAACTAGTTCAAATATTTACTTAGTTCGCTGTTGATCTATGTTCATAGAATACTTCAATGTGTCATACTTCTATTGTAGGCACATTTTCACTTTAGCTTATTGAGTGGGTTTTGTGCTAGTTTATAAACCTTTAATGCTATCTAATCTAATTTAACGTTAAGCCTTTACCAGCCAAGCAAAAGGAAATGAAATGGCAACACAAAAGAAACATTATAGAGCTTCAGAGTTGGCTACATCTAGGGTTGCCATCCGTCCGGGTTTCCCCGGATTTGTCCCAGTTTAGAGGGCGTCCGGGGAGCGTCTGGGTGGGGCTTCATTTGTAGTCCGGGTTAAAAATTTAGTCTGGGGCCGCCGCACCGTCCGGGTTCTGGGCTCCAAAATCCGGGGTTTTCACGCGTCTTGTCCTGGTTGCCAAATTTAAGAGATGGCAACCCTCGCTACATCAAATCATCAAATCCAACTAATCTAAAGTACAATTTTTAATCCATGGGTAGAGATGGGCAAGGATCAATACTCGATGTATCCACCTAGGTAAATATGTGTGTATACCAAATTTACCGGGTATATACCTGTGTATAGGTACCAAATTTACCGGGTAGATTAGGTATAGACCCGGGAAATATCCACTATTGAGTATATTCCTGAGTAGTTGCCGAACTATCCCCGGGACAATGATGCCTAAGCCACAGAGCCCAAATAACGTGGCCTGCAAGATCGTTTTCTTTTTGCATGATCCTAAAAAACCCGAATTTTGGTCTTATGGGTATATTTATTATATTATAAGTATTTTGAAATAATAGTACCACAGTCTAATAGTCGGACTAAAACTGGCCGAGAGGGACGCAGATATTTGTTAGAATGAGAAATATACGTCTCTGTTCCAATATAATATAATACGATGAACTCGCACATCATCGGTGTGAAGCCCGTTTTAACTGTGTTGCCCATTACAATGCTTCATGAACAGCCATCTGCGCTGAAAGTGTAACCCTTTCAGTGCCCAAAATCATCATTTACATTTATTCACGACGCACCGGGTGCGTCACGGGCGGTGTACGTTAATCGAACGACAATAGCGAGGATTGCTCCCCATTGATTCAATACGGGTCCCAATTGACGGCCATTTCTTTGGTAAGCGGGTAAGCCAATTGACGTTACTTTAAACTGTTAACAAATCAAAATCCATTTCAATATCTACCTACTTGCTACAGTTACCTACGTTTAGAAAATAAATAAACAAAACGCGGTTACAAACAAAATGACGTCATTCCGACCACTAGTCCAAAGCGGGCGTAGCAAACACTAATAATATTTAATAAAGTATAATTTCTTTAATTTTAAGTATGGGGGTCACTTTACGGGGGAAATTAGGAAATAAATAATTCCAAACTTTACCGTGTCACGTGTTACATATCAAAATGAAAGGGCTTGTTGTAAAAGTAAAAATAAATAATATTACAATGATTTACTTTAAAAACAAAGACATAGGAACCATATTGAGTGTATGTACCTACATTATCATGTGTTATATTTTATATTATTAATTTTATTTAATCAACAACATTTATTTAAATTTAAATAACTCCAACGGCGTTATAGCCTAGATAGTAGACTAACTCGCTCGGCTGACGGACAACAGTATCGATTGGGGGTAACCCCCTTAAATTGACCGGTCGGACACGGTACAATCACCCTTTCACGTTTACGCCCCCACCATAAGTCGCACAACTGTCATTAGAGTGGGTAAATACCTAACACAGGGTGAAATCGAAGACGTGATCAAAAGTGATATGACTGAAGCATTAAAGTAGGATCTTAAAAATATGTAGGTGTTTAGATGTAGTATTCAGAATTTCAGACTTAATCATAGTAGGAGATCCGAATAGGAGACGATTTGCACCGGGCTGTATTCGATAAAAAGTATTTTATATCAAATTTAATATGCTAAGTAATATATGGCGAATAGGTAGGCTGAAAATTTTCAATCCAGTACATAATTAATAAAAAAATTAAAAATTAACTTTTTTTTTAAATTGTAATAGCTTGTTTAATAGACAAATTACATACCAATCGAAAGTATGAAGCCTATAGAATATGCAAATGTTAGGTTGACTATTTTTTTCCCCTCAAACTATTGGGTAGGCAGGTATAAACAGGTAAGTCGGTACATTTGCACCAAACCTAACGTTTGCATATTCTATTGACTTCATACTTTCCATTAGTATGTAATTTTTCTATTAAACAAGTATTTGCAATTTAAAAAAAGAAGGTCATTTTTAATAATTTTTTTAATGATAAAAGTACTGAACTAAAATTTGTCAGCCTAACTTTCGCCACATATTATTTAGCGTACTAAATTTGATATAAAATACTTTTCATCGAATAAACAGCCCGGTGCTAATCGTCTCCTATTCGGATCTTAGACCATCACGCAATTATCAAAATTAAATAATTTATTGTAAACAGTGTGGTCACCCTACTTGACAAAAAGAGTTTCTAATTTCCACAAAACAATAAAACAAATAATTGACAATGTCTGACTTGAATTTTCATTGTAACTGAAGTGTAATTAGAGGGTATGATTTTAAAAATAGGGTAACCATGATTTACTTAATCGGGGATTTATTAAGGGGTAAATTAACAAAAAAGAAATAGCTGTTTCTTGTAACTAATATTGCTTCGAAATGGCCATCAATTGCAGAGTTTGAAACTGGTTTCTGATCACGTCTTCGATGACACCCTGTATAGTCATAATAAGTCACCCGGTATAAAAGGGACTTGAGAGAAAAACCGGCCAAGTGCGAGTTGTACTCACGTGGAGAGGGTTCCGTACATACGTTGTTTTTTTGATAGAATTCTTATATGTTTTCCTGTCATCTTCAAGCAATGAACTATATTTTGTATTTTTTTCAAAATTTTAAGCTCAGTTGTTTCGGAGTTTAGGGGGGGGGGAATAGTCAAGTTTCTTTCATAAATAAAATCAGAACTATTTATTTTACAATAATAACAAAAATATATTCGAGATCCTCATAACGAGCCCTTTCATTTGATACGTGACACAGTAAGGTTTGCAAAACTTTTTTTTTATTTCCTGATTTGTCCCCCGAAAATGACCATTAATTAAAAAAAAAAATGCACATCTGTGTTTGGGACATCAATTTACATTTGTGTACTAAATATCAACTCAATCGGTCCAGTAGTTTCGGAGCAAATTGGCTGTGACAGACGGACGGACAGACAGACGCACGAGTGATCCTATAAGGGTTCCGTTTTTTTATTTTTTGTACGGAACTCTAAAAAAACGCGTGGAGCTAGTCCCACGTGCGTCTGTTTAGTCCACAAGAGAAAATACTCTTTTACCGAACATTTATTGTTCTTGCGTCTGATATCCATGGACTTATTTCTCTAATAAGTCCATTAGAGTGTGTCTATAAGTAACGCGACATTGACGAGATACACCTTGGGTGTTATTCTCTTAAAAACGGCGTTCAGGTCATTTAGGTCCAGTCCAGATAGGGTTACCACCCGTCCGGATTATTCCCGACATGTCCGGACTTTTAGATTAGTCCGGACTTTGACCGGCTCTTTAATTTGACTTTTATCGAAATGTCAGGCTTTTTGTCAGGACTTTCAAATTCCTAAAGGCTCAGCCACATCGGATGCGTGCGTGTACGTGACGTGCGCGTGCGCTTTCCACTGCGGTGTATAGTATGAATTCTAATACATGTCACTATACAACGCAGTGGAAAGCGCACGCGCACGTCACGTCTACGCGCACTTAAAGGCCGAGCCACACCGGTCACGTGACGTGCAAGTGCATGTGCGCGTTCGCTTTCCACTGCGTTGTATAGTATGAATTCTCATTACGACATGTTACTATACAACGCAGTGGAAAGCGAGCGCGCACGTGCACGTGCACGTCACGCAAGTGGTGTGGTGGGCCTTAAATGGTAACCGATGTAGTGAATAATGTTTTGTCATCGCTTTTTCGGATAAGTTCGTATTGATCTTGCTTTCTCAATTAGCTTATCGGTGGGTACTAAAGTTGACTGAGACAGCACGATAAAAACGAACTTTTCCGACAAAATACGATGGCAAAACATTATTTACTACATCTGTACGCCTTTTAGGACTCGCGTCGCGTCGCGTTTCAAAAATATTTATAACGTACTTACCTACACTACGTTATCACCTAAGTTCAAACACGCGACCAAGTTATTCACCTCGGCCCTATTCCCTTAATTTAAGTAAGTAGGTAGATCAATAGTAATTCGGGCCATGGGTATTAGTTATTTTGTATAGATTTATGGTTCTTAATAATGATAAATGATAAGTAATACCTAGTTGAAATTAAATTAGGGCACTTTGAAAATGTTAGAAATTATTGGTTTGTTAACGTTACCGATTTATTTTATTGCTTTTTAATTTGCGATTTATTTTTAAACATTCATCTAGAGTTATTGAAGCATTTTAGATAAAGTATATAGGTGAACTAATATAAAATATAAACTCAAATTAAAATAATTAAATAAGCGTTGATCATATATAAAATATACAGCAAGGTAAGTACGTGCCTACAAACTGCAAAAACATGTTGGAGCATGAACGCAGTCCAACTTTTTTTGAAGGGTCTCCTTTTGTCAAGAACCCCTCTCTTATACAAGCTCCAACTGGTTTTCTTGTGCATTGACATGTGTACTTACGTGTGAATCATCATCAAATGGTATGGCTAATTGTATAACAGTCGCTAGTAGTTATTTTTATACTAGAACAGAGTTCTCCAAACTTTTTTATCTCGTAGACCAATTTTAGCAATTGTTTCGGTTTTGGGTAGACCCCCAGCTTACCTAATGTCAAAAAAAAATCGGCCTCTCTTGTACGGATTAAATGGGGGGCCTTCTAAAACTTGACACAGGTTACAATTAAAATTTAGTGAGGAAAAATATTATTTATAAAATAAAATCTTACACGCACAGAAAATAAAAACATACCTATTTGTGTTTATTTATATCTTTATAAGAAAGTTTTACCTACTATCTGTGTATTGATTATTCCATTAATGGAAAGCCAAAATTAAAGTTACGAACTGCTTAAACGGGATCCACCATCGCGGACCCCCATTTTTTTCCGCTAACTTGGACCCCTTGCTGGTCGACGTCGACCCCTGGGGGTCCATGTAGACCACTTTGGGGATCACTGTACTAAAGTACGCCCGCGACTTCGGACGCGTAAAATTCGTTTCCCGCTACTCGCCCTATTTTAACCCCATAGGGGACGAATTTCTAAAAACCCCTTCTTAGCGCACCCCTAGACCTCATAAGGAACCTACGTGCCAATTTTGGAATCTCTAAACCCAGCGGTTTGGGGTGTGCGTTGATATGTCAGTCAGTACTTCTTTTATATATTTAGACTAGAGGACGCCGTACGCGTAGAATTAGTTTCCCGCTATTCCCCCTATTTCTTCCCGTTGGGGGTTGATTTTCGGAAAATCCTTTCTTAGTCACCCCTAGGGCATAGTATAAATAGATATCTCTATACTGTGCCTAGGGCACCCAAGGAATACTCCCTCCAAATTTCAAATTTCTAGGTACAGTAGTTTCGGCTGTGCGTTGATATCTAAGTCGGTCAGTCAGTTTTGCCTTTTATATATATAAAGATTTAGAATAGAATAGAATAGAAATGCTTTATTCGGTACTAAAATAAAATAAAAATGTACATAAACAACAGAAAAACATAAAAAGTAGAGTAACACGAACTTAGAGTACTTAATCTAAAATTAACACCGAAATAGTTGCCACTCAGCATGGTGTCAGGTCATTTAGTAAACATATAACTCGCTAACTCGATACAATTTTCATATCCCATTAGGTACCTATTATTTTCAGAACAAAGTGTCAATTTTTTTAAATTAAAAACTTAATCGGACAAAAAAAGAAAGCCAAATCTGTCCCAACGAATGCCTTTTTAGGGGTCCGTACAAAAAAATAAAAAACCTTCTAGGATCACTCGTGCGTCTGTCTGTCCGTCTGTCATAGCCAATTTACTCCGGAACTACTGGCCCGATTGAGTTGAAATTTGGTACACATACGTAAATTGATGACACAAACACAGATGTGAAATGTATTTTTTTTTTAAATAATTGTCATTTTTGGTGGACAAATTAGGAATTTAAAAAGAAAGTTTTGTAAACCTTTCTGTGTCATATATCAAAGAGATGAAAGGGCTCCTTATGAGGATCTCAAATATATTTTTGTTATTATTTTAAAATAAATAGTTTTGATTTTATTCATGAAAGAAGACGAAAATTGACCCCCCCCTGATCTCCAAAACTACTGCGCCTAAAATTTTGTTTTTTTTTTTACAAAATATAGTTCATTGCTTGTAGATTACAGGATTACCTATAACAATTCTATTAAAAAAAAAAACGTACTTATGTGGAGAGGCCACGCGAGTTCAACTTGCACTTGGCGGGTTTTCATTTATATAAATAGATGGGGGAAATAGATGGGATCCCAATTTGGATGACTGATGTACTCTCAGCCCAATGGAACCCTGACCCACCAAAGAACGGTGTCACAGTGACGTTAAAGGTAAAACAACTGTGACGTTAAAGGTAAAACAACAGTGACGTTAAAGGTACAACTTCTTACGACTTGAATCATAACGTCACTGTGACACCGTTATAAGGTGGGTCAGCGTTCAAAATTACAAACTACCTACCAGAGGCCCGTTTCACGAAGCTACAAGTTACAAATTACAAGCGGAAGTCTCTTTCTAACTCCTTTTGCTAGAAATGGAGTTCCGCTTGTAATTTGTAACTTGGAGCTTCGTGAAACGGGCGGGTGAATATTCGGGCGTTTCAACCGCCGTCATTGTTGTCTTCATCATATTGACGAAAATAATGATAACTACCAGCAACTTTTGATGTCAAAATCAACGGACCCGGGGGTAGTATCCATTCCATTTAAAAGAACAAGAAATTTATAAAGATTATCTGTAATAATATGCGAAGGCAATAATGACGGCGGTTAAAACGCCGAATAATTACCCGGGCCACAGTTTTTACATGTACATATATTTTTTGCAAGTGTCGTTATAGTTTATAGTCGTGCAAAGTCGCGGGCGTCTGTATGTACAGTAGAACACAATTTATATGGCGTGTCGTGAATCTTCATACAGACACGAACAACGATTCCGAAGATTTCCGAAATCACGATTAAAACCCACGATCAGACTTGTACGTAATAGTTATAAGGTGCAAATTAAATTGCATCTACTTTTTCCATCTCACTCACGGCTCACTGAATGACACTGACTCGCGTCAAAATGGCGTCACTAGTAACCTAATAGCACAGAATACAGACGCGCAACGCGTGGATCATGCTGATTGGTTGCCGCGCTTCGAAAATTCGTCATCTGCGCATAGATAGGTATATTACCTACATCGGTAAGCCATTTCAGTTGTGTTTTACTGTAATAAGCCTTAATTGTCCCCAGTTCTGGGAGATCATCTCGGAGGAGCACGGCATCGACCCCACCGGCGTCTACAAGGGCACGAGCGACCTGCAGCTCGAACGCATCTCAGTATACTACAATGAGGCCTCTGGTACGTATTCTCTACCCTTACTAGGGTTGCCACCGTTTTTTTTACAGAATAAAGTATTACTTACCAAAAGCGGAATAAAAATAAAGTACGCAGCATAAATGTAAAGTATTTGTTTAATTATTTTTTATATTTCTTATCAAGTTATCACTCGTCAGACCTTGCTTATTCTAACAGCGTATTTGGCAACATTTAAAGTATCAATCGCGTTAACACATGGCAAAACAAAGTTTTTGTCGAGGGTTTTTGACGGTTGCGTTCAGGTACAATTTCGTTTAAATTGATTGATTATTAGAAAAAAATTAACATTAAAAACCGAATGTCATAAATAAATTACTTTTCCGTACTTTATGTGTTGCGTAAAATATAACGTACGGGAAACTAAAATAGAGTACAATACTTTATAATAAAGAACGGGTGGCAACCCTAACCCTTACCTACCAGTTTCTTGATAGCTATCGGCAATTTTCGTTTTTCTATGAACCACGAGTGACAAATATACTGTCAGCTGCGAGTGCAAGTGTGATAGCAATAGCAATTCGAACGGTATTAAGAAGCTGGGAGTACAGTCACCCAATAAAAATGTTGAGCATACTTAGAACCTTGTCATTGTGAATGTCATTGTCACTGTCATGTGTGTCATTTGATGTTCTGTTTGAAGTTTAGTATGACAACGCACTAAAGTGCTTAACATTTTCGTTGGGGTACTGTACATGCTGCTGGGCTTCTATTCTAAGTGGTAAAAACCATTTAGTCTGACCTGAGGGGTGGTTTTTGACTTTCGAGCGCTCGAAAGTTTCACTCGAAAGTGAGTAATATCCAGAGATCGGAATAGGTGAGCTACCTAATTTGCCTAAACTTGATGCATGTTCATTCAATAATGTATTCCCATCTCTCTCACGCATGAATGAATATGCGTCAAGTTTAGGCAAATTAGCTCTACCTATTCCGATCTCTGTTAATAACAGTGGAACCGTTTTTTGAAATACGAGCGGTAGAATTGAAAACGAATGGTGTGGACCACTCGTCTTTGAATTTTCTATCGCTCGTAATTTCAAAAATACGGTTTCACTAATTTTGCTCACTTTCGAGCGCTCGAAAGTGAAAAATCGGCCAAAAGTCAGTTCGGTATATTTTTTAACTCGGCCGTCATTACTGTCAAGTAAACAAGAGCTATCAGAACGTTGACAATACGATAACAGCTCAAAAAAGATATTGTTTTCACCGTGTTGAATTGAGGCCCAGCCCAGGTCAAATACGCTGGGCTTGCATCTTTTCTAGGGCCCCAGAATAGAATTACAAGTAGGGTTGCCACCTTTTTATTAACAGAATAAAGTATTTCTTACCTGAAGAGGACCAAAAATAAAGTATAGTAATGTAAAGTATTTTTAAACTATTTTTAAATGCATATTTCATATCAGACCTTGCTTTTTCTAAGTGTTTTGAATCAGTATGTTTTAAAAAATAGCAAATTTTTAATGAAGTATGTGCAATTTTATTTCCGTCGTCCCGCCACTTGGCTTTCGTCACAGAGAATTTCCGTTCTGTAAATACCGAAGTGGCGGGAACAGACAGCAATATTGTAACTATTTTAAATAAATTCGGAAAATGATTTGTCTCCTTGGAAAAAAATACGTGTTATTTGTCGGTAGTGCTTAATTTTTTTAAATTTAAATCTGACTCAAATAGCTTTCCTCGCAATTTTTTAAGAAGATTTTGGAATACAGACAATCCATGTCTAATTTGGATTGCAAGTCTGATACTTCAATGGTTTTAAAAATATACAAGTATATTCGACTGGTGAATTTTAATTAAAATGGCTAATAATGGCCAACCCAGTTATCATTTTCAAAATTAAACCACTCGAATAAATAATTTAATTGAATGAAATAAATAAAGTACTTTGGCGTACTTTATGTGTTGCGTAAAATATAACGTACGGGAAGCTAAAATACAGTACAATACTTTATAATAAAATACGGGTGGCAATTACAAGCGACTTTAAATTTCGTTGCACTGTAACATTGGCTAATCATTTTAATTGTTCGTATTTAATCTGTGGCTGGGGTTGACGACCGCTGGATTACAAGTCTGGGTCCATGATTACTTCTTTGTAGCTATAGCTAAGTTATTGCTAAACCGCTCCTAATTCGTAGCACTAGAGTGTATTATCCTGTGCTGTTGTTCTCTTAGATACCTCGTCATCCACTTCGTTATTACACGACTGCCCCAAAAAATGAGTATAATGTTTTCAGGGTTCATGTATGTATGTACGATTCTTTATTCCACCATAACTTCTAAACGCCTGAACCGATTTACCCACACCATCCCGGGTGACATAGGATACCTAAAGTGTTAAAATTGAAATAACAACAATGGCGAAATGTCTATTATTAACATAGGTTTTTAAAGCTTGCTTTTCATTTAGTTAATAACTAATATTATACAATACAATACAATACAATACAAAAAACTTTATTGTACACCAAATAAAAAAAACAAAACAGAGAAACAGTACCTACATTAAAAAAATACAGGTAAGTAACAGGCGGTCTTATCGCTAATTAATTAGCGATCTCTTCCAGACTACCTTATTAGGGACATGGTGTCAAATTAAAATATTTTACACAGTAGGTGGTGCAGCCTTCACGCGAGCAATAACAAGAAACTCTTTTAGCAATTAAACATGAATACAAAAAAAAAGTAAGAAAAAAAAGTAACAAATAAACGCTTACCAAAAAAACAAATAAATAATTAAGCAAAAATACACAAATATAAGATACATATGACTTACATAAATAAATAGATAATTATACATAAATACAAAAATAAATATATAAATATCCCAAAATTTTCTTAATACTAATCATCTTAATACTAGTGCATTCGGTTTCTATATGAAACAGCTTTTAGTTTTTAAAATGACAGGCCTTTTTCCCTCCCTATACTCTGTTCAATCTATGATGATGTCTGCGGCAGCTCATATATAAACACGTATTACATACCTACATAATACTACATTAGTAAAAACCTGGCGACGCCGTTCAGGTGTGGCGACCTAGCGACATCTAACGGCAACTTGTATCAACCAACTCGCTACCTCGCTAGCGCCACCAGCGTCAGACAGCGCAACTTAAGTGTTCTACAACGCGCTAACGAAGTTTCTCCAGTCAGATGACATATATACAACTTCCAACTTCATTCCAATGGACTTCGGTCCCCAGGCATAACACCCGCCTGGAGAGAGATCTCTCTATTGTCCTCTCTTACTACATTGGTGACCCCGACGTGATCGTCATCCTACATTGGTGACCCCGACGTGATCGTCATCCTACATTTAAATAATCAATTGCCTATTTTTAAATACCTCGCTTGTGAAAGGGTATAGTGAGTGATTGAAATGACAAAATACGGCTGTCACAGGGATCATCCTTGATTAAACAGAGTATAGATTATATCACTGACGCAAGAATTTGATAAGAATTTTCATCCGCCCATTCACTATGCTTCTCCGAAAGCCACAATAACAAACAAGCATGCTTACAGCGAGCTAACCGGCGTACAGATAAGACTACTTGGGTAAATATTTACCCAAAAGTGGGCACTTGCCTCAGGTATTTACCTGGTATTTCATTTATTTACTTATTTCGACCATGACATTTTATATTCCGCGCTCAAAAACGTGCCTAAAATTGTGAGCCTAATGCCAAACTATCAAACTTTACCAATCTGGCTCTTTTCTTCATCAAACTATACCAATCTGGGTCTTGAAAACAATACTGCCCTACTAAGCATAATGGCGATATCTCAGACAAAACATCTGTAGAAATTGAAACCTAGTTACAAACAGAAGAGAGTTGAATCTGCTTTGGCTTTTGTATTTAGTTATTGCATTTTTGCTTAGCAGGGCAGAATACCAAACCATCATACGCGTCTGCATCTAAGTATGAAGTTACTTTCTAATTTATTTCTTTCAACAGCATATTGCCGTCTTTTTCTGTACCGATGTATAAAGAAGTACGGCAACATAGCAACTGACAGTGCTCTGGTTTTGAATGCATAAAAAATAAATTAAAAAAAAAGTATAAGCATAATATGTATCACTCTTTTTCTTATAACTCCACTATTATCTTTCTTATTTCTTTCCAGTTGCGTGCGCGGAGAACGGCGGGAAGTACGTCCCCCGCGCCATCCTCCTCGACCTGGAGCCCGGCACCATGGACGCCGTGCGCTCCGGCGCCTACGGGCAGCTCTTCCGCCCGGATAACTTCGTGTTCGGCCAGTCCGGCGCCGGCAACAACTGGGCCAAGGGCCACTACACCGAGGGCGCCGAGCTCGTCGACGCGGTCCTAGACGTCGTCCGCAAGGAGTGCGAGAACTGCGACTGCCTCCAGGGCTTCCAGCTCACACACTCCCTCGGCGGCGGCACCGGCTCCGGCATGGGCACGCTCCTCATCTCCAAAATCAGGGAAGAGTACCCCGACAGAATCATGAACACATACTCAGTTGTACCTTCCCCAAAAGTCTCAGACACCGTCGTCGAACCGTACAACGCTGTCCTCTCCATTCACCAGCTCGTTGAAAACACCGACGAGACGTTCTGCATAGACAACGAAGCGCTCTACGACATCTGTTACAGGACCCTCAAAGTGCCTAACCCTACCTACGGAGACCTGAATCACCTGGTATCCCTCACCATGTCCGGCGTGACCACGTGTCTGCGGTTCCCCGGACAGCTCAACGCCGACCTCCGAAAACTAGCTGTCAACATGGTTCCTTTCCCACGTCTCCACTTCTTTATGCCAGGTTTTGCCCCTCTTACTTCCCGCGGCAGCCAACAGTACAGCGCGCTGACCGTGCCCGAGCTGACGCAACAAATGTTTAACGCGAAAAACATGATGGCAGCGTGCGACCCGCGCCACGGCCGCTACCTGACCGTGGCCGCCATCTTCCGCGGCCGCATGTCCATGAAGGAGGTGGACGAGCAGATGCTTGCCATTCAGAACAAGAACAGCAGTTTCTTCGTGGAGTGGATCCCGAACAACGTGAAGACCGCCGTGTGCGACATCCCGCCGAAGGGGCTGAAGATGTCTTCCACGTTCATCGGCAACACGACGGCGATTCAGGAGCTGTTCAAGCGTATTTCAGAGCAGTTCACGGCCATGTTCAGGCGCAAGGCTTTCTTGCATTGGTACACGGGCGAGGGCATGGACGAGATGGAGTTCAACGAGGCGGAGAGTAACGTGAACGACCTGGTGTCGGAGTATCAGCAGTACCAGGAGGCCACGGCGGAGGACGACACCGAGTTCGATCAGGACGACCTGGAGGAGCTGGCGCAGGACCAGCACGAGTAATGCGCCGCGGCGCTGTTCTCTTACTCGACAACGTTGAGTTCGACGTCGAATTCGACATATATGTTGGGGTCACATTTCCGGGATTCGGTGAATGTTCGCGTTGGCGTATTTTTTCATTATTTATGACGCCAATAGGAATCTTTACTGAATTCCACAAATGTGGTCCAAGCATTGGGATTCGTTAATTAACCCTCATTTGTGTGAACGTTCAAAAACGAAGATAAAAGAATACTCAAAGGCTTTCATTTTCAAGGGTACACAGTAACGCGCAAACTCTCCGACAAACTACTTGTGACGCGTAAGGGAACAAACCACACGTCCCAACATTGTCGCCTAAACATGAAGGCAGTTCCAATAGTAGGTAAACCGTTTCGGAAAAAATAAATTAGGCACAACTGGAAAACAAGATCGGGAAAGTAAACATGTTTGGCCTATCTGCCGCAACAAGATAACCATAAGCTTGTTTTTTTTGAGCTTTTCTCACTTGCTAAAATATTGAGGGTGCAGACTAGTTAATTTATTTTCCCATCTGTTCGCAGTGTGGACTACGAAAAAAAATACCACTAGTTCCCAGCGCTAACAAGTGGGAGCCCATATTTTTTTCCCAGCCAGAGCTGGTTGTTCCATTGACGTAATCTGTACCATTGCCTTTTTGTTTTGTGCCCTTAAATCTGTAAATCTGGAGAATAAAGAAAATTATCTGCGACAATTTCAGCAGGATCGTCGAGTAAATTTCCTCTAGATTTCGAGCTGGAATTTGAGAGCGAAAATTACTTTTTACATGTGTAAAGTTACACGAGCAATTTTTGGAGCAATAATAGCCCATAATTAGCTGTCTTACTCTTAAATTGAGTCGCTTTACTTCAAACGCGGATATGTCCTTGAAATTTGGTATACGAATTTAAAACTTAATATGTTTGAAAAAAGACGTAAATTCCGTTGTCCTTTTGCATGGACTTATCGTCGTTTGAAGTAAAGAGACTTAATTGCCCGTGTAAGTGCGTCGAAAGAGGCTTGCTCGCATTTAGTCCGCGCATGGACCTACGAACAAACGCGTCTAGCAGTGATCGAATATCCTGCCCTCCTTGGAAAAAAGGCCGTATGTATCATAGAACAACGTATATTTTAGTGACCATATTTCTTAAGACAGAGGGTAAAAAATACTTTGGCTGATAGCCTATGCGTATGCGTCCTTTTTATTTAGGAGGGCAGTATCATAGTATTACGGATGAATTTTATTTAGGCTTAAGTCAATGAATCAATAAGGAACGTACCAATTCGTGCATTTCTTAGCTTAAGTGTAATGTCGTGTATGCCTTTATACATTATTTATAATTAAATGTTTTAAACAAATCTGGGTGATATTTGCTTTTCCAACATTTTTAGACGACGCGGGTATAAACTGACCAGAAAAATAAGAAAGAACCTCTAATAGGGTCGCCACTAACACTTTTTTTTATCTGTTATTCGTGAATATAGAAATGACAGTTCATATAATTCCCGCAATATGGCGAGGTTTTTTATTTTTCTGGTCAGGTTTTAGACTATAATTATTTTTCATATCTTAGGTAGGTTTAGTAGCGAGATGCCTACTATCGCACTTAGTTGCCTTTTTTACATTTTCATACAACAGTTTGCGTAACGCCAAATTAAAAAAAACTCCAAAAACTATGACTACACTTTTATTAGCAGACTTCCCCACGGCACAACATAAATATGGGGTAGGTTTAGGTAATGTTAGTTCTTCAGCAGGCCCGAAGGGCCAAAACGCTCAGAAATAGGAGCTCCGCTTAAGCGGAGCTCCGTCGACTCTGTTAGATTTGATTTTGAAATAGAAATCATTGTGCAGTTGGCACTGTGCTACCTATTGTATGAAAATGTAAAAAAGGCAACTAAGTGCGATAGTAGGTATCTCGCTACTAAACCCTTAGGTATTGGGCCTGTGATAGATGTCATTTGGCAAAGGATAGTGGGCAAAAATGTTTGGACGGCAAACCCAAGTCCGCCACAGCTTAGACTACTTTTGTTTGGAAGGTATCAAAGCTATGTACTTCCGTACCAATGTGCATCAAATTCTGTCCACTGGTTCTCTATTTATTTTAAGTCGAATGGGTTTAACTGACTGAGCATTATTGAGACAAGCATAACATATTAAACCTTTTTTTATTAATATAAACTCAATAATAACGTTATAAACTAAAAAATCTATTTAACAGTAATATATACAGTGGTGGTCACATAATTGGGGACACTTGTTTTTTTCTCATACAATTGCCTACAAATATGGCTTTTCAATTTTGACAACCATTCAAAAAGTTCTTAACCAATTATATTTTTAGTTTCACTTATCGTTAACTAATAAAGTAAAGTTTAAATGTATGTACAATTTATCTCTGTTGAGATAGGATCTTTCATTTTATAAGGATTTGAATAAATCAATATTCGGCGCTCATACAAAGTTGTAGAATTTTGTATGGACGCGTCAGCACTTAGTTTTTAAATCCTTATAAAATATAAGGTCCGTTTTTAATATTAGTTCACTGTACATCAGTTTAAACCTCAGTTAATTATGTATAGTAAAATGTATTTAGCAATAAAGTTGGTCGAGAACTTTTTGATTAGTGGTCAAAATTGAAAAGTCATATTTGTAGGCAATTGTATGGGGAAAAAACAAGTGTCCCTAATTATGTGGCCACCACGTATATATATATATATATATGTCTCATAATTAAAAATGCTTATTTTTGTTAGATGTTTCGAGTCATATTCAATATACGGCTGGCGGAGCTGGGTGTATTTTGCCCACTATCCTTTAGTGTAGTTTTTCCCATAAATTTTTCATAATTCGTTTAAAAAAAAAAAATTTTTAAAGTTCTTTGACTGGTTAGTTGGTTGGTACGATGTAAAATTTTAATCTGCCACAGACCCAATAAGATAGGGTTGTGTAGTACATTTACCAAGAGCCAAAAAGAATTAATTCCCGTCACTGTACTAGAACGAACTATTCCGTAAAGTTTCTGCTCTTAGTTCATTTAGTACACGCGGAGCAAGAACCGAACAGAGCAGGCAGAGCAGTGAGTGATGCTGACAGCAAAGCCGCCATTCATTCGTTCAAAGGAGCATGAACAGACCAGTTTCTTTCAGGGTACTAGTGTGCTAAAAGAACTAAAAGACCGAATTAGTACATTAGAGCGATGTACTAGTTTAGAGCGATCCGCTCAGTGAACGAGCGCGCACAACCCTAATAAGATATGAAAAATATTATTGGTAGCCTGCTTACGAAGCTAGCAGTCCCGAGTTCGATTCACGGCATCGGCAAATATTTGTGTGATGACCAAAAGTATTATTTGTCCCTGAATCTTAGATGTTTTCTATCCATTCTCTATACAGTGTGGAAAAAACGAACGCCACGTGGACGGCAACTAAATATTGCAAATTCTAAGCAAAGGAGAGTTGCTCATATTTTTGAAAACAATAGTAATAGCATGTATAGATTTTTTGAAATAGTCCTCTGCCTTGGTTGTGTCATTTGTTCCATGGAACTACAAATTTTGTATTAAACATTACGTCATAGCTTAATACAAAACTTGGAGTTGCATGGAACAAATGGGACATACCCTCTGCCTTAACCAGGAATAGAATAGTCGAATATGGTAAAACAATTAAGTCATGTTTTTTACGGTTGTATTCAGTTTAAAGGCGTATTGAAGATATAATTGATCACTATAACCAACCTTTTCGATTTGTATCATAAAATACCACTTTGTTTTGTCATATTTGACCAGTTTGATTCCCGGGCGAGGCAGAGGATTTTTTCAAAAATCCATAAATGCGGTATTTATTATTTTCAAAAATAAAACTAAGTCTCCTTTGCGTAGAATTTGCTATTACTAATATTTAAGGTAGCGTTCGTCCATGTGGCGTTCGTTTTTTCCACCCTGTATATAAGTATGTTTATTGTTGCCTAGCTCTTAGCACCATACCCATAGCACAGCGTACGATAAATAAAACTACAAGATGCTTCAATAGACAAATATTTATTCTCTCCATAAACTTGAACATAGCTCGTAGACTTATCGCTAACTCGAAGTCGAAGATACGAGAAATCAGCCGCGGTACGCCACAGGGTTCGATTGTAAGCCCGTTACTTTTTATTTTGTACACAGCAGACCTAGTTAAAAATCTCAAACACTGTAGTACGCATTTGTATGCAGACGACACCCAAATATATTACTCTTTCGCACCGAATAACCTGGATTTGGCACTTAGTAAAATTAACGAAGATTTAGAAATAGTAGCGGACTGGTCGCTCAATAACAACCTTATCTTAAATCCGACTAAATCTCAGTTCATAGTAATGGGAAATAAATGGCAACGAACAAAGATTATGGAACAAAACCCAAAAGTATCAGTTGGAACCGAGGCTATTTCCCAGGTAGAAAACGCAAAAAACCTCGGTGTAGTTATGGATGGACAATTGCGGTACGTAGAACATCTGAATATAAAAATAAGAAATGCCTTCTACAGACTTAAGGTACTGTATAAGATTCGCAAATACTTATCAGTACAGGTCAGGGAAGTTCTCGTTGAATCTCTAGTGCTCTCGCAATTGAACTACGCTGACATAGTTTATGGACCGAGAATTTTGGTTAAAACAAAAAAGGCCGTACAACGGGTACAAAATGCGTGTGTACGTTTTTGCTATGAGGTTCCCAAACGAGCGCACATCACCCCATTCCTTAATGATAGGAAATTATTAAATATGGAGAATCGAAGACGACTGCATCTAGCTTACACGGTTCGTAAACTTCTTGACTTTGAGAAACCTCGCTATTTGTTTGAGAAGCTTAAATGGGTTAAAGACACACGCGGCAGATCGCTAAGAAGATGCACTAAGCTTGCAGTGCCTCAGCATAAGTCAGCATTTTTTAGAGGGAGTTTTAAATTTGCTGCTGCCAAAATCTGGAACGACCTACCACCGCCACTGCGAGAACCTATGTCTCTGCAAAAATACAAGCGGTTACTTCAAACGCACCTAATAGCTACTCAGAGCAAATTCTCCCTCATAACGGCATAATCTTGGCGTTGTGATTTTTTACACGTCAGGCACAGCGCGCCGGCACAGTCACACACTCACACATGCATACCTGCATGCACAAACATACCCACACTCACACACTACACATCGCATGGCACTTTTTAAATAGTTTTTTTTTCTTTTTTTTAATTTGTGGTTTTGTAATTTATTCCTTTGTCACCTAACTTTTTAAAGCATGAACGTTTTATTGTACTTTTATATTTATTTATTTTTATCTACCTTTACTGTATAAACATTTTCTTTTGTCAGTTTGCGACCGTCCCGTCTCTAGGGACCAGTCTGAAAACCAGCGCCAGGTATATCTGCCTAGCACATGCTGAGATTGGGACCCTTTACTCAACCTAGCTTAGTTACTATAAGTTTTCATTTTATTTTTTTCTTCACTTGGTTTTTCATTTATTTTTGATTCTTTTATATTTACTAGTTTTAAGGTTGTGGCAATAAAGATTATTCTTATTCTTATTCTTATTCTTATTCTAACCTGCCTTCTATTTACACTTTAATGAACACAAGCCTAGTTCTTACATAGACAACATAAAGGCACTAGTAGCGATTGCTACGGTAGGAAATAAAAAACAACTGCTCCAGCCAATACTCGGGTCAGGTGACCTATCAAGTAATACAACATAAAAGACAAGACATAGAAAAAATATGTCACGTTTATAATTAATAATTAAAAAGTATGTTAGCTGCGCGAATGGCAGTTATACTCGAAAATCTAATTTAAGACCAAAATCTGACAGTTCCCGTCTTGATTATTTCGTTATTTGAACATTATTTCATAAAAACATGAATGAGAACTCGTGTAACCAGTAATATTAGGGTAAGTTTTATTGATAAAATACCTACACTTAAACCAAAATGCAGTAATCACAGCGAATGTGCGCCCGTTGAGGTTAGGATTTTGGTCTTGAATTAGACTTTCGAGTGTAGCTATCGCCTCAAGGACCTTGTAAACTACGAACTAACATGGCACTTCGGCAATCTCCGCTAGTTCTCGGAAACGTTGAAACAAAAATATAACTAACTTCCAAGTTTAATAACCGCGATGCATCTTAGCGCAAATATAAACGCACCAATGAACAACGACATTTTTTAACGTCCCCGAACAGTTGAGAACTGAAAACCTGTCACACATCGAGTATTTACTGATCAAGTACTATAAATGCAAGTCGGCAACCAATCCCACGAACAAGTGTACAATTTTAACAAGTGACCAAATCGAGATTCATTAGATTACCAAGTAGCTGGCACAAGTATATTGCTTAAACAAAACAGTTTATTCACTGTATACTTACGTATATTGTACATAAACTGAAGCACGCTCGCTGCGGCCAAGTTTCGTGTTGGCTATGTTGGTATCTCTTACGTCCACATAAAAGAAAAACTACAAAAAAATTAAAAAAAAGTTAATCTATAAGGTGTTTGTAAACATGCTCTCAGGTTCACTTTGTCCATATTCCCATTTCGTCCACATTCTCACCTCGGCCACATTCCCATATCGTCCACATTCCCATTTTGTCCACATTCCCATTTCGTTCAGATTTTCATCTCGTCTACATTCACATTTCGGTCACATTCCCAACCGAGTGATCGAATTGATATCGAACAGCCCTACAGCCCTAAGTTAGGTTGTAGACGAGTAAGGAATGAGGACGAGTTGGGAATATGGACTAGTTGGGAATGCGGACGAGTTGGGAATGAGGACGAGTTGGGAATGAGGACGAGTTAGGAATATGTACGAGACAAGAAGTGGGCAATTTGGGATTGGTATGAGGACGAGTTATGAATGTGGCCGAGATGAGAATGTGGACGAAATGGGAATATGGATAAAGTGAACATGAACGTAAACATGGGCCTCGTTGCCCGAAAGAAAAAAATCTTATTCTAATTATAACAGAAAGAAAGAGACCAACACGAAAATTCGTGAAACCCCGTAAAGTTCCTTTCGATAGGATCCGACAATTATATGCCTAAGCAACGAAGACAAATCAGTGGAAAAAATTCGTGTATAAGCGAATTTTGGCATAGTTGTAGGGAATGGTGTTTTAAACCACATACTAAAAGTACTGATGGGTGGGGGTGGAGCTAATGAGAACTCGTGTAACCAGTAATATTAGGGTAAGTTTTATTGATAAAATACCTACACTTAAACCAAAATGCAGTAATCACAGCGAATGTGCGCCCGTTGAGGTTAGGATTTTGGTCTTGAATTAGACTTTCGAGTGTAGCTATCGCCTCAAGGACCTTGTAAACTACGAACTAACATGGCACTTCGGCAATCTCCGCTAGTTCTCGGAAACGTTGAAACAAAAATATAACTAACTTCCAAGTTTAATAACCGCGATGCATCTTAGCGCAAATATATTGTACACACATCGAGTATTTACTGATCAAGTACTATAAATGCAAGTCGGCAACCAATCCCACGAACAAGTGTACAATTTTAACAAGTGACCAAATCGAGATTCATTAGATTACCAAGTAGCTGGCACAAGTATATTGCTTAAACAAAACAGTTTATTCACTGTATACTTACGTATATTGTACATAAACTGAAGCACGCTCGCTGCGGCCAAGTTTCGTGTTGGCTATGTTGGTATCTCTTACGTCCACATAAAAGAAAAACTACAAAAAAATTAAAAAAAAGTTAATCTATAAGGTGTTTGTAAACATGCTCTCAGGTTCACTTTGTCCATATTCCCATTTCGTCCACATTCTCACCTCGGCCACATTCCCATATCGTCCACATTCCCATTTTGTCCACATTCCCATTTCGTTCAGATTTTCATCTCGTCTACATTCACATTTCGTTCACATTCCCAACCGAGTGATCGAATTGATATCGAACAGCCCTACAGCCCTAAGTTAGGTTGTAGACGAGTAAGGAATGAGGACGAGTTGGGAATATGGACTAGTTGGGAATGCGGACGAGTTGGGAATGAGGACGAGTTGGGAATGAGGACGAGTTAGGAATATGTACGAGACAAGAAGTGGGCAATTTGGGATTGGTATGAGGACGAGTTATGAATGTGGCCGAGATGAGAATGTGGACGAAATGGGAATATGGATAAAGTGAACATGAACGTAAACATGGGCCTCGTTGCCCGAAAGAAAAAAATCTTATTCTAATTATAACAGAAAGAAAGAGACCAACACGAAAATTCGTGAAACCCCGTAAAGTTCCTTTCGATAGGATCCGACAATTATATGCCTAAGCAACGAAGACAAATCAGTGGAAAAAATTCGTGTATAAGCGAATTTTGGCATAGTTGTAGGGAATGGTGTTTTAAACCACATACTAAAAGTACTGATGGGTGGGGGTGGAGCTAATGAGAACTCGTGTAACCAGTAATATTAGGGTAAGTTTTATTGATAAAATACCTACACTTAAACCAAAATGCAGTAATCACAGCGAATGTGCGCCCGTTGAGGTTAGGATTTTGGTCTTGAATTAGACTTTCGAGTGTAGCTATCGCCTCAAGGACCTTGTAAACTACGAACTAACATGGCACTTCGGCAATCTCCGCTAGTTCTCGGAAACGTTGAAACAAAAATATAACTAACTTCCAAGTTTAATAACCGCGATGCATCTTAGCGCAAATATATTGTACACACATCGAGTATTTACTGATCAAGTACTATAAATGCAAGTCGGCAACCAATCCCACGAACAAGTGTACAATTTTAACAAGTGACCAAATCGAGATTCATTAGATTACCAAGTAGCTGGCACAAGTATATTGCTTAAACAAAACAGTTTATTCACTGTATACTTACGTATATTGTACATAAACTGAAGCACGCTCGCTGCGGCCAAGTTTCGTGTTGGCTATGTTGGTATCTCTTACGTCCACATAAAAGAAAAACTACAAAAAAATTAAAAAAAAGTTAATCTATAAGGTGTTTGTAAACATGCTCTCAGGTTCACTTTGTCCATATTCCCATTTCGTCCACATTCTCACCTCGGCCACATTCCCATATCGTCCACATTCCCATTTTGTCCACATTCCCATTTCGTTCAGATTTTCATCTCGTCTACATTCACATTTCGTTCACATTCCCAACCGAGTGATCGAATTGATATCGAACAGCCCTACAGCCCTAAGTTAGGTTGTAGACGAGTAAGGAATGAGGACGAGTTGGGAATATGGACTAGTTGGGAATGCGGACGAGTTGGGAATGAGGACGAGTTGGGAATGAGGACGAGTTAGGAATATGTACGAGACAAGAAGTGGGCAATTTGGGATTGGTATGTGGACGAGTTATGAATGTGGCCGAGATGAGAATGTGGACGAAATGGGAATATGGATAAAGTGAACATGAACGTAAACATGGGCCTCGTTGCCCGAAAGAAAAAAATCTTATTCTAATTATAACAGAAAGAAAGAGACCAACACGAAAATTCGTGAAACCCCGTAAAGTTCCTTTCGATAGGATCCGACAATTATATGCCTAAGCAACGAAGACAAATCAGTGGAAAAAATTCGTGTATAAGCGAATTTTGGCATAGTTGTAGGGAATGGTGTTTTAAACCACATACTAAAAGTACTGATGGGTGGGGGTGGAGCTAACGGGTGGAGGGGGGTGTAAAGGTCCCTTTTTTAGTTTTTCGTAAATAACTCGTAAACGGTGGCAGATAGCAAAAAATGTTCCATTACATAATTAATCTACATAAAATTCTCTACAAAAAAGATTCTATACACTTTTTTGCTTGGATCTATATTTAATAAGATATGGAGGGAAATATGATTCCCGAAAGGCCATATTCGGGTTTGCAAAGTAAGTCGGCCCTTACATAAAATGGGCTCGGGTTTTTTTTGTGAGTACCTCTTATAGTAAAGAATATTTATGCTGAGTATCAAAATCTTAATTGTGACAGTTCTCGACTTATGATAACTTCATGTTTTTTTTTTGATGTACTGTTTTTCGGGATGTATTCAAGCGATTTTCTTCAAATTTATAAATAATGTTCTTTTCATAGATTTGCATCGCCTCCCAAAAAACAAATACTAGTTATCATATAAAAAAAAGAAAACAGAACCGATTGAATACAGAACTGAATACACATATTGCTGATTTTTGGTAGGAAGTACCGCCTGGACAATTTTGATATTTTGGCAAGTATTAGGCCATTTTAAGGACTATTCTTTTTGGGAGGCGATGCAAATCTATGAAAAGAACATTATTTCAAAATTTAAAGCAAATCGCTTGAATACATCCTGAAAAACAGTACATGAAAAACAAATCATTAAGTAATCGTAAGTCGAGAACTGTCACAATTAAGATATTGATACTCAGCATAAATATTCTTCACTATAAGAGGTACTCACAAAAAAACCCGAGTCCATTTGATGTAAGGGCCGACTTACTATGCAAACCAGACTATGGCCTTTCGGGAATCATTTTTCCCTCCACATCTCAATTAATATTGATCCCAGCAAAAAAGTGTATTGAATCTTTTTTGTACAGAAGTTTATGCAGATTAATTATGTGATGGAACATTTTTTGCGAGGACCTTTACACCCCCCTCCACCCGTTAGCTCCACCCCCACCCACCAGTACTTTTAGTATGTCGTTTAAAACACCATTCCCTACCACTATGCCGAAATTCGCTTATACACGAGTTTTTTCCCCTGATAGGCAGCTCTTGGTTTTCGTTGGGTGGGCTAAAACATGGCTACGTAACATTGACCGGTTGTCTATGCCCCCTATTCTATATTAGTATCATACTTATAATAGACAACCCCGATTTAAAAAAGTAAAAAATGATCATATTGTTTTTTATTTTCACGTTTGGTATTACTTTATAAATTATTACGAAAACAATTATTAGTTAATGGAAATCAGCGTAAGATCAGGATTGATATTCAAATGTAAGTAATCACGGAGTAATAGTGATGAATTGTTTTGTTCAACTGATTGTCGGATTCTATTTATAGGAACTTTAGATGTGGCCACAGCGCGTGGCGACACTGGCGACGTAATGACATCTTTAAAATGCCCTTTAAATTATTGGAAGTTTTATAATAGTAGCAAGACAAGTCAGCTTTCATCCAGGAGCAAATGATAACCTCGAAGACATTCACATTATACATTTAAAAGAGCAACACAAGACTATAGGCCACATATGACAAAGTCGGTAGTATTCCGCGAACTGGATCTTAAAAACCATAACGCCTTGTCTGTTCTTTGGATATATTAAACTTGATTATAATTTCCTTGAGACTGTTAAACGTACAAATCGTATTTTAACGTTTAACAGACTTCAAACAACAGACACATAGGCGTTATGGTTATTGAGATTGAGATCGCGGAGCACTACTGATTAATAATTAAAATCAATCAGTTAGCCAACAGCGTCAGGCCGGAGCCCCACTGCTGCGCACGGTCAAGCTACACACGTGGGTACAAAAACGCTTTGTATGAAAATGTAAGTAGATACTTCCACAGTAGTCCACGAGCACGCTGCGCACGAAATGACGTCACTGATACACGCGTGGTCTGTTCCGAAGTGCCTGCCACGCACACGCTGGCGCGCGTGGCAGGCAAAGCCCCACCGCGACCCACGCTGAGTGAGTTGCAGAGGAAAGGTGGCTTCAAGGGCGTCGCACCCCCCGCGCGCGCGTGTATGTGCTTGGCCCGCAGGGGTGAATGTAGACACAGAACTATATCGATATAGTTCTGTGAATGTAGACACACGCAGCTGACCAACGTAGCCACGTTTTACGTGTGCGTGCATTGGTTGCTGTGAAAATATTGACACACGTATCCAGACCAATGGACCCACACGTGGGCGACGTGTATAGCGTGTCCGTGCGTAGCGTGCGCAGCAGTGGGGCTCCGGCTTTACATGTACTTAAAATTAACTCTGTTTAAACCTAGCACAATTTACACTTACAAACTACATTTAAATATTATTCGGCACTTCTGTTAAACAATATTAAGTACCTATCTAAAGGCATCTGTCAAATTGACAGTCCAAATGGTCATTTTATTTAGTAAGACACGTTTACGGTTTCACATTATTTTATGTTATGAACTTATGACTTAAGTCATTGAATTTCGTCCCATTTCACTAAACGATTACCTTGCTATAGGGTTATTGACTGTAGCACAAAATCATTATAAACTAACTACGAAGCTAAACTGTAAGAAAAATAAAGGCTGAACTTGTGTGTTGTATTTGATTCTCAAATAACGATAACAAAGAGTGCGACCCGCCCTCGCTTCGCTTTTCTATAACCAGAGGGCCCTGCAAAGATGCACTACGCTAACTAACGTTTCTATTCGATTCGTTTTTAAACCAATCGCGTCACTAATGACGTGATACAAAAAGTCACGTGGTCTACCGGTGACGCGATTCGTTTAAAATCGAATCGAATAGAAACGTTAGTTAGCGTAGTGCATCTTTGCAGGGCCCTCTGAGCTCGGAAAGGGTAAGCTGTTTTGAGACTTTCCATAATATAGAGATACCCTGTCATTTAATCGTAGTGGCCCTCAGTGTCATTTAATTATTAATGAAATGATTTTATTCAGGCTGCTTTTCTGCTACGAGTTTTACGTCGCCGTTAATACGAACATAAGTGAATTAGAATGTATGAAATGTGATTAGTCGATTTTGCGCAGCTCCCGTTCCAGTCCGCTCAAGTTCGAAGACAGTTTAAACAAAAATTAGAGTAAACCTCTTTAGATAGGTAAAAATATATCCACATGGATGTGACCTTGAAGTTTTTTATCTTGATATATACTTCAAAGTTAGTGTCAATCAATTATTTTATACATTCTCAGTTGAAGGAATGTTTCAAAAACAACATAACTAAATTTTTTGTTGGATTCGAGTTATTTAAATCATAATGAATTGTTTCGATTTTATTTTTAATAATAATTTTTCATCACACTTGCTCGTAAATAGTGTCCTAACATGCTAGAAAAATCGACCGTAAATACAAAATAATACCCGCGGGCCTTCTTTTTACCATTACACCCTGCGTGCGAACGAGCTTTTTTTTAAATATTATACGTAGACTCAAAATATCATAATACGCCAGGACCCCAATTCTTGTGTCATTCGATATGAAGTTTCATTCGAGATGAAATGAAATGTCATTGCTGCATACAATTTTCTAAAAATCTCGCATATAAACTATTGATCTCGACAGTCACTAGAATCGGACTCCTGACCACGTTTGACATTATCTGTGGTAAGTCATAGATAATGATGCAGTCTGCCGCAAATTTATAAATACTGATTATAAACTGTGTGATTCCAAAATAATAATTAAAAGGATGTCTTTGTGCAAATATTAAAATTTATATATCAATAAAAACATTTCGTCATCAGAAGAAATGGATAATGCGACTCCGCCGGACATCGCCAACGCGGCTAAAACTATTAGTGAGAATCGTAAGTTAAAAATATGATCTTTTGTCTGATTTTATTTCAGCAATTGTGATGAAAAACATTGTATGTTACACGGGTGGTAAAGGAAATACAAAGCTCGAGCCATTAAAGCCCTCAGCCTTCGGCTTCGGGCTTCCAACAGACTCTCGTTTGTAATTCTGTCTCTACCACCCTTAATACACAATGTACTATTGGGGTTGTGTCCATATTATTATCTACACATGACATTAATGACATAAGAATAGCTCACCCTTTCCGAGCTCTGTCTATACCTAACACACGTATAATCTATAAGCACTAAGAAGTTGCTTCGGATTTTGCTTCTCTCTCAATCGCTCTTAATAAGAGCGAATCAGAGACATGTACAATTCCGAAGCACCTTCTAAGAGCTATTGCACTGTACATAAACCAGTGGCCAGTATAACACGTAGAGGGACAATAAAAATAAAATACTCTGTATACGTTATAACATAATTAATCTGTACTACTGTCCGGTATGCTATTGGGTCGGGGTTTCCGTCTGTTCAATTTTCAGGAAGGTAATGCGAGCAGGACGATCCGCAGCGAGTATGCTATTATAGGTAGACCACTTCAGTGAGTGCTCGCCCGCGCGGTACAGGGGCGCGGGGGGCATGTGTTGGTACAGTTACGGTCGCTTTGTGGGATGACACACTAGTTTTTAATCTCAAGATAAGTCTGACTATCTTCGGGCAGTACCTGAATACTTATACCATACTGTCTAGTGCACAATTTCATCTTTTGTGAAACTACGCGCGCCTGCCAGTAGCGCGCGGGCGAGGACACATTACCGCCCTCCAGAACAAAGGGCATATGTCTCATAGAACCGCATATTTATTACTGACCTTATTTCTTAACCAGGGGAGTTTAATTTGCTTCGACAATCAAATTGCACATACGTCTTATTTGGAAGGGCAGTACCTATAAATCAATCGTCGACGCACGCGTCACAGTAGGTAGTGTTACTCTCACGTGGTGGTCCCCGCGCGGCCAGCTTGAGCAGCGTCTTCTTGACGCGCAACGCCGGGAGACGCTCCGCGGCGTTCTGGTGCCAGCACTCGCTAATCAGAGCCGTCAGCCCAGTCATCTTCTGAAACGGACGAAGAGTTCACATTATATAATAGGGTCCCGTTGGGCTCCCTTCAGGTACCCTTAAAGTAGGTTTATAAGTTTCCGTTTTTTTATGCTTCTTTCCAAGAAATATACTCGTTTAGTTAAAAATATATTTTTTGCTATACCTAACTATTATAATGATGTTAAAGGTTTTCTTACTTCTCTCCAAGTCCCGAACCCACGATAAAATGTTGTCAACCGTAGTGTTCCCAGAGAAACCGAGATAGCACATGTAAGCGTTGCCGCGGGTGCCATTCAGCACAGACTGGTTCGCGATCGGCTCCGAGCAACACAGATCGGCAGCAGAAAACCTGAAAGCAGCCCCAAGCTGGGCGCTGACATCGTCGACTTCGGTCATCGCGAACAATGCGACGGGCTTGCCGGCTTTGCACTCTATGTGGACTAATTGTGCTGGTGAACCCAAACCATGTAAAAGATTGACGCGTATGTTAAAACCACGTTTTGGCTCCAAGTACATAATACAATTTGAAAACACACTTATATCTGTTTCTGTCCAACTAATTTTGTAACGTGCATCGTCTGTGCTCTGTGTATCTTCCATTACCCAAAAGTTAAATGAATCTTCACTCAATCTGACCATTCTTGTTCCACTCTCCAAGTTGTATTTCTCCCATGCTATTTTGGGCAGCCCTTGGAGTTTACTTCTTATTGCATCGCCTGCCGAATTTATTTCAACTCCTGCGCGGAGTTCCACAAGCAGCGGCAGCAGCTGCCTTGGAGCCCAGCTCAACGCCCCTGACCAGTTCGGGTTGGTAGCATGCTCGGCAAGTACAGGAGTGACAATTCGCAAACGGTCTGTAGTGTTGCCAAGACACTCCAAGTACATAGCGAGCGGGTAAGGCAGCTTCATATCTGCTAGCCTATTAAGCGAAATCAATTCACTCCAAGTATAATGCTGTGAAACATTGGCACTAAAGCAGCATTTCTTCTGAGCACAACAGACTTTAGCCTCCGCTAAGATCAATGCTCCTTTAATAAATACATCTTTATTGTCCATAGTCCAAAACGTCTTAGTTCTGTCTAACCTTACCATCATCATTATCTTCCATACTTCATCAATGAAACCAGGCAGTCCAGTTAAGGAGACAGGAATTATCACAGGACCGTTAACCGAAAGAGGCCCCAAGGTGGAAGGCATTAGAGACCCCGACATAAGTTTCGCTACTTCCCTTGTTCTAGATGCATCCGGATTTGGATGTGTCCTCATACTAATGCCAGTTATTGTATCATAGTATGAAAGTATTATTTTATTAAAAATAGGTGTAGGATTAAGAGCACCTGACATGTAAGCGTTCTCTTTGGGTCCAGACAATATATTGTTTGCGTCTGACCCCGTAGCGCCAAATCTAAAGGCTGTTCCAAGTTGAATGCATCGATCGTCGACTTCTGTCATAACAAACCATTCAACGTGTTCGCCGACTGGCCACTCCGACGTTTGAACAAATTGTGCTTGCGATCCTACGCCTTTTAAAAGGTCCACAGGTATGATAGCAGTTTCGTGGAAAAAATCAAAATTCTGCACAAACTCAAGATAGTCTTTGTGCGTCCACCTAATACTGTCTTCCATTACCCAAAAGTCAAATGAATCTTCACTCAACCTAACCATTTGTGTTCCACTCTCCGAATTGTATTCCTCCCATTCTATTTTGGGCAGCCCTTGTAGTTCGCTTCTTATTGCATCGACTGCCGAATCTTTTTCAAAACCTGCGCGGAGTTCCAAAAGCAGCGGCAGCAGCTGCATCGGTGCCCAAGTCAATGCCCCGGACCAGTTCGGGTTGGTAGCATGCTCGGCAAGAACAGGTGTGACCTTTCGCGAACGGTCTACAGTGTTGCCAAGACAGTCCAAGTACAAAACCAGTGGGTAAGGAAGTTTTGTAACATTTTTTAATATAAGATTCAGGATTTCCAGTACTTTCTCATCATATTGCTTTCTCGGTGAGCCCAACCAAGTGTTTCTCTGGGCACAACAGACTTTAGCCTCAGCTAAGATTAATGCAAATTTAACAAATATATCTATATATTCTATAAGTATTCTATGGCACCCGTCCGGCCCCGCCATGACATGACAAACCCTTTTGATATAATTAGGTAGCGCTTTAAAAGAAATGGGAATAGTCACAGGAAACTGATGGACCATAAGATTCGAATAAAGATTATTCAAAAGAGGCTTTGGAGGCGTAAAATTTAGTCTTTGGAATATCATATTCTGTATAACTACATCCTGTGGAGGATGTCTTGACTTCCCTCTTCTATTCCGCCGGTTCATCTGCAAGTGAATACGTCAACATAAACATAGTAATGATCAGGGATCGGAAATTCGGATCGATATTTACTAAAGTTAGCAAAATCCCGGAAAAAGATAGGGGAACATGGCTTCGGCGTTTTAAAAATATTATTTTAATAATATAAGTTCCAGGATTCCGGGGTTCTACAAAACGATAGTAATAATAATAATACATGTGGGATAAAACGTTCCGTTTTGCTCCTATAATTTGTTTAGGTCAATGAGTTACAGGTAAATTAAATAACATTTTGGTAAATCTATACATGGAAAATAATTTCAAATAGTTCATATAAATACTTAATTATGAATTTATGCTGGCGTAATTTATTTATTTAGAAATCCCGGGAATTTTGTTAATGAATTATATGGAGTCCGCCTCCATACAACTGAACAACAACGCCGCCGCACAAAGGAGTATTTGTTCCAAAAAGTCGGCCATATATAAATATATATATTTTTGTGTTCAGGGATGATTGACCTACTTTAAAAAAATAGTCAAAAAATATTGGTCAAGGTCAAGGTACCCAAATTCTGGTTTTATTAATTAAATGAAACAAAAAGAATTGAAAATAAAAAATATATGATATATTAGCAAAAAATTACATTACTAATCTTCCTTCTCATCAGTTATATTATCAATAAAGCCTTCTGCTGTAAAATTAGGGACCCCCTCCCCATATCTTGTATTACTATTAATTTACCTATATGGTAAAAGGATCTCTTTCGCAGTTGCCGAAAATGAAAGTTTCTTTTTATGGGTTTAGTTTTTTTTTTTGTTTGGTTAGATTCATCCTTTAAACCCGTAGTCATGATAACCCTGACAACAGTAGCACCGTCGCTATTACTGCCGTCTTGAAGCATCATTTGACCAGCAAATAAAATCTCTTGTGCTTCATTATTTTCCGAGAGAGATACCGTTTTGCGTTTGCTTCGTTCACACAAAACTTCAAACGACTATTGCGGCCGGTGACCGATATTGCATAACACTTTCGTAGGTATTTCTATGGTTCCTTGCAACCAGTTACAATTTTTCTTCAAAAATCGACCTCAGCTCGACCAGCTGCTTGCCAGCGAGACTTCATATCGTATTTCAATCGAGCAGATCTCAGCAGGAATTCTTCTTTCCGCTCAACTGGGAAGCAAACAGTTTCCACGTGGCACTTTTCCACAAAATCCAGTTTTTTTGCAAATGTTTCTTTGCACACTCTTTAGCCATGTTAAACATGGCAATTGGAGTAACCATATTCACACCAGAACAACCTAAAACAAATTATGCCGGCACCACACTTCGCTATTCGCTATTCGTTATGCGGCTGCGCCGTATTTGTTAATATATTTGCTATAGCGCTTATGTGTTATGCGTGCGAATAAAGAAAACATAGACGAATAAACCCTCCACACTTCGTCGAATGTAGGCGCATAACACGAATAACGAATAGCGAATAGCGAAGTGTGGTGCCGGCATTAAACAGAAATGTTAGAATACACGATCGCAAAGTTATTGTGGTTTGGTCAATGGGGCCGTTATTTATAATATAAAAAACATTGATGCAGCAGTTTAAAAATATTACATAAAGAATAGTGATAATACTAATGTAGTAAGAAAAAATCATGACCTGATATTGCCGGCAAATATAACTAAAATGCGAATAATTATAATTTATAATCGATTGGTGAAAATGGTCAAATCTTGAGAGTACTTCTCTAAAATGTTAAATTATATAAAGGAACTATGCAAAACTAGACGTCTTCATATAAATATAAAATGTAAGTACGTACCTGGTTGAATAACTCTCCATTATATGAATCATTGCAAATCACTTTAGAATAATTTCAAATAATTCAAATGTAATGTAAATATTTGTGTTATATCATATCATATATGCACTAGCAAAAATTCAACAGAACGCAACAGCGGTCGAAAGTTGACTGATACTTAAGTTGTGTAAATCAGGGCTGGGAAACGTTATTCAAAATAACGTTTTTAAAAAGTTTCGAACGGTTCTTTATACAACACTTTGTTCGGAACGAAAACGAAACGGGAACGTTTTCGAAAACCGGTTTAATCCACAGGGGGGCCTGCAAAGATGCACTACGCTAACTAACGTTTCTATTCGATTCGTTTTTAAACCAGTCGCGTCACTGGGAGATGACGTGATACGAAAAGTCACGTGGTCCGCGCGTCCCGCGTTCGGCGACAAGCATGAAATTATTCGTAATATTCGTTCGAAGCTTCGTACCGAACATCCCAGAAAACGATTAATCGGTCATTCTCCAGAATTGTGTTCTCAGTCTAATTAACACCGCCCTTTTTTTCCACTTGGTTTTTGATAAAATTTATGCAAAATGTAGTAACATATCGACCATTCAAACTTTAATATTTATTGGGCACTTAATTAATATTAGCGGTTAATTAACTAGAAGGGTTTTAATATTTGCGTGACGCGCGAATTAGAAAAGCGATGCGTTAATTAGGTTTACTTGCTTGCGAATTAAAAAAACTACGCGTTTATTAGATAAATGTTCATGCGAAATATATATTTTTTAGGAAATAAGACAAGAACTGTCAGACTGTCTATTAATTTTATCATATTTATTATATTGCAACGTTGAAACTATTAGGAACATAAAATATCCATCACGATATACATACATAATAAGCTAACTAATATTTCACCGAAATAATCGTTCTATAATCAACAATGAAAACGATAAAAAAAATCAGAATTAATAACTTTATATTATACCTTAGGTATTATGAACAAACGATAACAAATAAATTGCCGTATCTGCTAAAGAAAAAATAATACTTCTTCCTCCTACTTTTTACATTCCCTATCTATCTTTAAAAAAAGTAATTTAAAATTTAAAAACCCGATGAACTAAAAGGATATAAATAAACTAGTTAATTTTATTGAATCTAAGGACACCTCATAATTCATAATGCTAAAATCCGTCGAGCCGTTTAAGCTTTACGAGTACATACATAAGTTATGTAACATAACATTCAGACATTCAACTTTAAGTATGTAGTTTAATTATTGCGGGTGGTTTTAATACATAATTTATACAAATATGAAGAATGATGCCGGGTCCCTAGGATTTTCCTTACATGATTAGAATTACAGCTGTCACTTATTGTCAAAATGCAACTTTTTAATGCGGTCAGCAAAATTTTCATGTTTTCCAAGAGAAATATGCTAGGAAAAATAAAATAACCTCTAATAAACATTGTCCAAACACTTAAGCACACAGATACGATCATAAGGATGATTTTAAGGTTAGGGCCCCTCTAATAACACCAGTTTGACATAATATATGTCATTCTAATCATGCCATCATTCTTCCAGGAATTACATTTTTGTAAAAAAAATATTCCTGTAAATTAATTTAAACTGGTTTAGCTTAAGCGAGCAATTAGAAATAAAATACTTTTATGTACCAAAAACCTTTTTTACTACACTTAAACTAATTAACGCGTTCATTTTTGGCCCGTGAATTAGACGTGTCCATTAGGGATTCTTGATAAAAAAAATATAACTTCTTTTAGGTACATGTGATAAACTACATAATCCAGTAACTGTTAAATACTGAGGTTCTTAATGTATACAATAATTTACAGAGCTATAGAGTTATTGGCTGATTTTAAAAACGTGAACGTGTTAATTAGAATTTACGAGAACCAAAACATGCGAATTAGATACTTACATTTGTAGTGTGCGATCCACACAACATTAACACGTCTTTCTCTCAAGAGGGTCTTGACATGAGTGTCTGCTCACGCAAAATGCATTACAGACGTCTGTCTAATTCTTCAATGGCTTTGCACGGACAAGAATGAAAGCGGCGCGTGAATTAGTACACGTATCGGGACAAAGTTTCTTTATTTTATATCTTAGTGATATATTACTAAATAAATTTGGTATTTTTTTTGTAATTTGGATATCTTATCTTTCATTAAATAAAAATACTTTCATTCATCTTTCCTCTTGTATATGATCGGGGAAAATAGTTATATTAGTGATTTCGGAAGTGGGACGCGCGGTGTTAATTAGGAGAATGGGGTATTGATTTCTTTTTTCTCCTAGAAAGGTATTGAATATTTACTTGAAAATTCATGTACACCTCAATACGAGTACCTTCTACGAACAAAAAATATAAATTATACCAAATTCAATAGTTTTATATTTTTTAAGCCCGAGGACATACAGAAATGGCTGTCTGGAGAATGACCGTAATAACGTTTTATTAATCAAAACCGATTAAAATTTTGATCCTGATCAAAAACGTTTTCCATAACGTTCCGTTCGAACGAAATTGAAATAAAACGTTTCTTAGGTATTAAAGACGAAACCGTTTCGATAAATATACCGTTTTCCAAGCCCTGGTGTAAATTCCATAATTTTATCCATCACGTATTATTATTACTTAGACCCTTGGGTAACCGCAGGTAAAAAAATACCTCGATTTCGCCTATTTGGTTTTTATAATTAATCTCCGCCGCGAAAATGTAAGTAAATATTGATCCGAATTTCCGATCCCTTGTAATAATGTTACCAATATTAATAACTAGGTACTGAATAATGTTAACTTAATCAATAAAACCCATCTACCATAGAACAATGCTAAATCTTAAAAAGTACACAGCCCCGGATCTACGTTTTTCCTAACCGGGTCAGAACTTGACAGTGACGCCCCCTTTCCACCAGGTCCAGGGTAATGAAACAAGTTTTTTTCTTTAAACAAATGCATATGCTTTTGGCGACCTTTTAAAACTGTTGCCCGGGGCAGGGTACCTCAATTGCCCCCCCCTAGATCCGAGGCTGAAAGTACGTGATTACAAAGCGAAATAACAATGGTTAATTTGGTTTGTTTGTCTGATTTCGCGTATGTTACCGGCTAATAGTTGATTACTATAATACAAGTATGCATGACATGATCCGGTCTCATGTTCCTTTATATTTACATACCTAGTTTAATTCATAACAAACAAGTTATACTGCTAATACGTACCTTAAAAAATGTAGCCTTATACTAGACTACCATAAAACAAAAGTATATTTAACGAATTAAATAACAAAGAAAATAAAAAATAAAATTATTTAAGACAAACAAAAAACAAAATTACAGCCGGTAGGTATTCAATCAATGCAAGCAAGAAAGAAATGTCAATCTCAGTAATGTAACTGTCGTTACTGTCAATGTCAGTCACATCAAAGTTTTTCATTTGTTAGGTTCGGACTATGGTCATAAACTATACTGCCAAGACTTCGCTACTGTTCGAAACAATAATCTTGGATTTTTTTTAAATTTTCACGCTTTATGCCGGCCGCATACATACGTTTTCCGAATGAGGAATTCCGATTTGGAATTCCGTGAGACTAGCGCGAAATAGAAATCTCCGGAAAATATGTAAAACTTAACGAGATCTCCATCCCATAGAAAATCTGATAAAAAGCAAAATCGTTCAGTGAATTTTCATGTCACTAGAGTAATAGGTATTTCAACAAACTTCAGAGGAGCCTTCTATGGGTTATCTGCCGTTTACCCGAATTTCATAACAATAATCTCATTTGCCCGAATGTCATTTGCCATAATTTTATATTCCATAACGATTCATATGTCATAATGATCATTTGCCATATTTTCATTTGCCAAAAGTTTAAGTGCCATAACGATACGTTTCCCATACATTTCATTTTCCCTGTTTTCAAGTGTTCTAAAATCGTTTGCCCCAAATTTCAAACACCATAATATTTTTTGTGTCATTTTTTTATTTTATTTATTTCCTCTAATAAAGTACACTTTTTTTCAAAACACTCTTCGCCAAACTGCGGTAACAGTTTGTTGGCGAATTTAATAACACTCTTAGGATATCTACTGTGTACTTACTTTAATTAATTTAAAATAAATAAATACTTAATCTAAAATCCATGCTTACTATGCTTAGGTGCCTTTCTCAGACTAGGCAGACAAATGCAAGCCATTCATTACGATCATTTCCTACCCTCGCCTGCCTCCTCCGAGGAAGGCATCTATTAAACACATTTTAACCTTATATTTAAACAAAATCTTGCTCGTGCAATCACTCTTAAGGAGAAGTTGGTTGTAGATGCGTGGTATAAGGAACTTCCTAGTTCTCTGTCCATAATAATTATTTGATCTCGGTTCTACATATTTTTTGCGAGTATAAAACACTGAATGCGTAATATTGCTGGGTTTTTTTTTGTTGTGTCGTAAGTATAGTATTATAAAAAAACCGGGTCTGGCGCTGTAGGGTCGCAGTTCAACCTAACACTCCTTGCTTTGTTCGTCGTCGTACCTAAAGTCCCCCATACATGTACAGGCCGATCGGATCAGGCCGAACTGCGTCAGTTCCGCCTGACCGGATCGAGTGGTCATACATGTAGAGGATAAAGAAAGAAAATAAGTTTATTTGGCAGGCATTTTACAATAGTATACAGATTCATAAGATTAAGGTAATATAAATATAAAACTAAAAACTAAGATTACAAAAGCCTACCAAAATGGTCTTCACTCAGCTAATGTGGTAAAACGTTGGAGAACGTTTCGTCACGCTGGTTTTCAGTGAAGCCAGAAACAATATTAAGAACTAAGTAGGATGATGGCGCTAACTTCAAGCAAGACATGAACCGTCACCGTCATACATCACAAGCAGCAGTTAGGTACTTATAATTTAAAAAAAAAACTCTCTTGAACAGCGCGTGGCAACATGACTAGTGGTCTTGGGAGTAAACAGTAGGTACAGGTAAAATTTTGAAAAGCACGACTGCCTATGTCTGAGTCTGTGATTTCTGCGTAGATAATAGATGCTTTTTAAGTTTCAATTTGAATGAGCTAAGCGATATGCAGTTCCTTATGGGCGGTGGTATGTCGTTCCAGCATTTCGTGGCAGCAAAGCGGAAGCTGCCACGAAAGGCAGCCGTGCGGTGCATGGGGCATATAAGTCGGACTGCAGATCGTACCCTGCGTTGTGAAACCTTGAGCTTTTCGAAGAGATACGAGGGCTCGGATCGTTTTATAATGCCGAAAAGCAGCGTTGCGAGATGCAATTTACGCCGGGCAGCCATATTCATAAGGTCATTTCTATTTGTAGAACTGGGTGCGACTTGGTGCAGACGAACGGTGGATTTTTTGAAAGGATAATGCAGTTCAAATTGTACACGTATTTAATTTAAAATTAATCAAAAATTACAGAGGTACGTGTATGCGTTGGTCGAGCAAGTTACGAGAGAATTAAAAATGGCGGCCGGCCGTCGCTGTGCTGCTGTTAGTGGTGGGAGTTTTACGACGTATGTGTGTGTGGCTGTATGCACAGCACACATGCAAGGCGTCAACATGTTGCGGCCCCAGGATTGAGATTCTTGTCGACGACTGGCAGCGGGCACAAACGGTTGTAGGCGCGTCGCAGTGTTCCTGCAGTGGTGAGTACGTCGGCCACGCGAGTCACGCCATCCGAGCCAGGGTAAAGGCGAGTCACACGCCCCAGCAGCCATTGGTTGGGGGGCACCCGGTCATCCTTAACTAGAACCATCTCGCCCAGTTGAAGCTGCCCTCTATCTTTGTTCCATTTCTGGCGCTTTTGAAGTTCTGAAATGTATTCATTATAAAATCTGTTCCAGAAATGGGTCTTCAGTTGCTGAATGCGCATGTATCGGGACAGCGTGTGAACAGCAGTATTTTCCTGAATCTGAGGAGTTGGAAGCAACGTTAAAGTTCGTCCGATCAAAAAATGAGACGGGGTTAAGGCCATGAGATCGGTAGGATCAGAAGATAGGGGAGTGAGCGGTCTGGAATTTAAAATGGCCTCTATCTGTACAAGAACAGTATTGAGCTCTTCGTAGGTTAAGTTAGCTGTAGAAACTATGCGTTTTAAATGAAATTTAATTGATTTGACCGCACCCTCGACCAAACCATTAAAATGTGGACTATACGCAGGCGAGAACCTAAAATTAATTAATAATTTGGCAGCCTCAGCACTGAGGTATTGGGAATTTTGTTTAAAAAATTTGGTAAGCTCGCTGTATGCGCCTACAAAACATCGTCCGTTATCTGAGAAGATATTGGCGGGCCTTCCTCTGCGAGCTATTAATCTGTGTAAGGCGGATAAAAAGGTCTCACTGCTTAGGTCGGTCACAAGTTCGATATGCAGTGCTTTAACGGCCAAACAAACAAAAATACAAATATAAGCCTTGTTTAGCTTACCACCTCTTCCTTTTCGGTTCAAAATCATGACTGGTCCCGCATAATCTACTGCAACATTTGCAAAAGGATAGTCAGCATGAAGACGTTGTTCAGGCAGATTACCCATTATTGGCTGGGTAATTTTACCAGAAAACCGACAACATTTGACACATGCATGAACTATTTTTCTTGCTAAGTTCCTGCCGCCGATTACCCAGAACTTATGACGCGAGGTGGCGAGAAGCAGTTGCGGTCCAGCATGCATTAGCATAATATGAAAATAATTGTATAGAAGGATTGCGATATGATGTGAAGAATGAATTAAGATAGGATGTTTTGTATCGAAATCATAGAATGAGTTGCATAATCGGCCTCCTACTCTCAATAGTGCGTCTGTTTCGTTAAAGAATGGATTTAAATTATTTAATTGATTTTTTGCTGGCAACGGTTTGTTTTGTTTTAGAGCTAAGTATTCATCTAAAAAGTTTTCACGCTGTGCGAATCTACATAATGAATTTAATGATGTGTTTAATTCTTCAATTTTTAAATGACCACTACGCTTATTTTTAGGATTAAAATAGTTAAATATAAAGCGCTGAACATAAGCAACGACTCGTTGTAATTTACCGAGGGTTGAAAACCGCTTAATAAAGTCGGAAATGTAGGTAACATGGTCGACTTGTTTTATACAGATATTACATTGCGCTTTTAATTCTGGCAAGTCAGTGTCTTGAATATGCTTAGACTGAACCGGCCATGTAGGTTCGTCATTTAATAGAAATGATGGCCCGGTCCACCATAACGCACAACTTTGTAGACATTTGGCGTCAGCGCCGCGCGAGCCGATATCAGCTGGGTTTACGTTGGTAGGTACATAACGCCATGCCGATGACTCAGACCTAATAAGAATTTCTTGAATTCTGTTAAAGACGTAAGGCTTAAGTAAATGATTTCTGGATGACTTGATCCAGCCTAACACGATTGTAGAATCGGTCCAGTATGTACAACCTTCTATTTTCAACCTAAACGACGATTTTACTTTTTCTACTAATTGCGCGGCTAGAAGTGCACCGCACAATTCCAACCGTGGCACGGTGAGTGGTTTTAAGGGAGCTACGCGACTCTTTGCTGTAACCAAGTTAACAGAAACATGTTTTTTGTCATGTGAAACAGACTTTATGTATACGCATGCAGAATAAGCGCGCAGTGACGCATCACTAAACGCATGAAGTTCGATTACAGCCGGAGACGCACATAGCACATACCTAGGAATCTTTATATTATTTATATACAGTAAAGAGCTGAGGAACTGATTCCAGGTATTTTGGATGTCTAAAGATACGGTTTCGTCCCATGTAGCCTTAGAAGACCATAGTCTTTGTAAAATTAATTTTGCTGGGAGTATGCATGGGTTAATTAATCCAAGCGGGTCAAATATTTGTGACGTAATGGAAAGTATGACCCGTTTACTAATATATTTAGTTTCTTCAATGGAAACATGAAATAACAAATTATCCTCCTTACAAGCCCAGAGTAAGCCTAAAGTTTTGGAATACTCATTATTGCTGAGATTAAGCAGTGAGTCGTTATTCTTATCTGTGACGTTTATAATTTGATCAATAATTTGGGGGTAGTTTGAGTACCATTTTCGTAAATAAAATTGAGCGCGCTTTAGTTGATCAATTACGCCTTTGCATATGTTAATTAACTCTTTCTCTGATGAAGCACCAGTTAATAAATCGTCGACATAAAAATCGTGTTTTATAATCTCTGAGACCGTGTCCTCAGTGCATTCCAAGCCTAATTGTTTCAAACAATATACTGTCAGGGATACGCAGGAACAGGGGTGTTACTACCCTGGACATCGGCATGCCAGGGGACCCGCGCCAGGTCTACGTTAACGAGCACCTTACCCCGACTAACAAGTCACTACTCAAGGAGACCAAAAATACTGCGTCCTCGTCGAAGTTTAAATACGTGTGGGTTAGAAACTGCAGAATCTACGTGAGGAAGGATGACTCGTCTCCGGCTATGTTTATCAAGGACATAAGTGACCTCAAAAAGATAAAGTGACTTATAGACTCAATCTTAGTTGTATATTCTAAAGTTATTAGCATGAAGCACGGTAAGCTTGCATTTTCTTTGTTAAGTTCGCCTACAACTATCGCAATTCATTATTGCATAACACTTAAAATAATCGCACTCATAAAAATGCATTTTTTTGCTTATATTAGTTTTAATTTACTTTATAGTCCCATCTGCTACTACGAAAATATTTCAAGTACCTTATGCCCACAAACGCTGTCAAGTCATGTTTTGTTATTTATCTGTTATCAAATATATAGCTTCAAAGTATTTCCGAATAAAAACTACTCTGTTTACTTAACGAAACCAGTGCGAATGCCGACTACGGATATAATAAATCGCTGCTTGGCACTGGTTGATAAAATGCGATGGAATGTTTATGAACGTATATAATGACTACAATAAATAAACAACTTAACATTTATTACCAAAACGTACGTGGGTTGCGCACTAAGACTTTAGAACTGTCAAACAATATCCTACTTTTCGACTACGATCTCATTTTTCTTACAGAAACGTGGCTACAAAGCGACGTGTTTGATTATGAACTATGCGACAGTAGGTATCAAATATTTAGATCAGATCGGAACCTTACCACGACAAATAAACAAACAGGTGGAGGTGTTATGATTTGCAGTAAGGTCGAACTTGGCGCGGAACTCTTCGCTGGGTACACGGGCGCGTCATCAATCGAGCATCTATGTGTGCGTATCCCCGCCTGCACTCTCGACACTACTACTCGTAGGGACCTGTTTTTGTTATTGATTTACTCCCCACCAGACGTAAACAATATTTGTAACAATATTATTTATATTCAGTCAATTATAACTCGCCTAATCGATCAATATTCTAACTCAAATTTTATCATATTAGGTGATTTTAATCTTTCATGTGTAAGGTGGGAGAATACATCAAGTTATTACATAACGCCGTCAGGTCGTAGCGAATTCCAAGACACCACACGGCGATTTCTAGACGTGCTTACTTATCGTGGCTTATCGCAGTATAATAATATAGTTAATATTAAAAACGGAATCTTAGACCTTTGCTTTAGTAATTGTTACCTATGTGTTACGCTATGTCCGATACCATTATCACGTATCGACAACTATCACCCGCCTTATCAGATTAACATCTCCGAAATATTTTTAAAACCTTTTAAAGAACAAACCGTGCCGAGATTTATTTTTCGGAAAGCAGATTATGACAACTTAAATATATTTTTTACTCAAATAAACTGGCGCGAAATACTAACGCTTGGCACAGTAGATGACGCCGTCGAAATGTTTTATTTAAAACTACAAGCGGGTTTCGAACTGTATATACCTCGTAAGTCCATCGGAAACTCTAATAGTACCTATCCGGCATGGTACAGCCGTCCATTGATTAAAATTATACGCGAATGTAACAAAGCTCATAAAAAGTGGAAGCGGTCTGGAAACCTTAGAGATTATGATGAGTTTTCCTTATTGAGAGCTCGAAGACATCGTAGCCAACAACATTGTTTTGAACGGTTTACTGAGCACTGTGAGAAAATTATACGGTACACACCGAAAGCCTTTTGGACATATGTAAAATCGAAAAGGGGCTCATCGTCATACCCTCAACAGTTCACTTATTTAAATGAAACACTGTCTGATGGCCCATCAATAAGTAACGCTTTTAACTCATTTTTCAAAAGTGTATTTGTCTCGCCATCGGACTCTGCAAATAACAACTTACAAGATTCGCATACGTCTTCAAGCACTCAGACTTCGTCAAAAATCACAGTGACACAAGATCAAGTGTTAAAGCTATTGAAGGCATTAGATTATACCAAAGGTGCCGGTTGTGACGGGGTGCCAGCGGTGGTCTTGAGAGGCTGCGCTGACTCATTATCTCTCCCCATCGCTTTTTTGTTTGAACGTTCTTTACGCGAATGTATTGTACCTTCTGCATGGAAGACTGCCAATATAATACCTATTCATAAAAAAGGTTCAAAGGAAAATATTACTAATTATCGTCCTATCTCCATTTTATGCACCCTAAGCAAGCTTCTTGAGCAGATTGTGTTGCACGAGCTATATCCTGTGGTGTCTGCCGGCATACCGAACACACAGCACGGATTTATCAAACGTCGATCTACTATCTCAAATTTGGCATATTTCACCAACTACGTTCTATGCAACATGGAGAGAGGAGGTCAAGTGGACGTGATCTACACCGATTTTGAAAAAGCCTTCGATCGGGTAGATCACGACATTTTGATCACTAAACTTCATGCACTAGGAATCCATGGCGATCTCCTTCGTTGGATTAAATCCTACCTAACTAATAGATCCCAGGCAGTTATAATAGGAGGGTTTAGGTCGAATCTCGTTTCTGTACCCTCTGGGGTACCTCAGGGATCCCATCTGGGCCCTCTCTTCTACAACGTTTATATACATGACGTTAACCATTATCTAAAACACGCAAACCATCTAGCATATGCTGATGACATGAAAATATTTAAAATTATAAAAAATGTCACCGACTGCGATCAATTGCAAAGTGATCTTAATCATTTGTTTACCTATTACACAAAAAATAAGATAGCAGTCAATATTAGAAAATGTCAAACCATATCTTTCACTAGGAAAAAGAACCCTATACGTTATAACTACCATTTTAATACCGTCGCTGTTGAGAGGGTCGAGATAGTTCGGGATTTAGGAATCATGCTGGACTCAAAGTTGCTCTTCTCCCAACATGTAGAATATATTGTAAACAAAGCTTATCGCAACCTTGGATTTGTTTTAAGAGTTTGCAAGCCTTTTAAAACCACATTAAGTTTAAAAATAGTTTATTATGCCTACGTAAGGAGCATTTTAGAATATGCCAGCAGCATCTGGTGTCCACAATACAAAATATATATAGGTAGTATCGAGCGTATACAGAAAAAATTCGTCAAGCATTTAAGCAACAGGGACAAGCGAAGTTTTGACACATATTTAGATAATTGTCATAGTAATGGCCTTCTTAGTCTGGAGGAACGAAGGAACCTATTGGACATGAACTTGTTGTTTGGCTTGGTTAGAAATCTGATCGACTGTCCGGATCTTTTGAACGGCCTAGGGATATGCGCCCCTACGAAACGTACACGTTCCATACGGTTATTCAATGTCCCAGCACACTCGACTAAATATGGTCAAAACGCAGTTCTAACTAGATTGCCTAGGACCTATAACGATTTATTCATTAATACAGACATCTTCAACGATTCCAAAGACACGTTTAAAAAACATATAGTGTCTATCATATTGGGTACTAGCTAGAGTCAACTGCACCTGCGGGCTGTTGGAAGTAATCACAACGTAAAACACTCTTAATCATTATTGTCCTTTCCCCTTTCGCTTTTTTTGTCAGCCAGTGTATTAGTGGTTTTTTTTTTGGCATTATAATTATTTTGATATAACAAAGCTTGATTTGGCAGCGGCGACGGCGTAGGGTAGGTACCTAAGACTATTTTATTTCTGGAATATTTAAAGCTTCGTTAGTAAGTTAATTGCAGATCAGCAGTGGGTACTTATTATTATGAGACTTAACAATACCGTGTAAGTCATTCGCGTGCGAACTATTGAATTCTTACATTTTCATGAGTTAGTATTCATCTACCTAAAATGAAATGGTGTACTTGCTTTTTATTTTATTTTGTTTTATTTTTTTCTTTTGTCAGTATCTGTTGCTTACATATGGCATTTCCTTCTTTATGTTTCATTAATTAATTGGAAAGCTTTCTCGATGGATAGTTGTTTATCAAGTAATTCTTTTTACTTTATATATACTTGTTACTGCACTGCCGTAATGAATATGAATCTCACAATGTAATTGCTTGACTAAATAACAAGATACTCGTCTTGGCCCTTATTCTATCTATATATTTACGTAGAAACCTGTCATTGGCTTTACTAATAAGTATATACTAAATTGTCAACATAAAAATGTATGCTGTTGGTTTCTTTCAATAAATTAAAAAAAAAAAAAAAAAAAAACATCTAGTAGCAAGGTAAGGAGCGGATGCCGTGCCGTATGTAACGGTCTTGAGCTTGTATAATTTTAGTTTTTCGTTTGGTTCAAAACGCCACAATATTTGTTGCAGCTGTTGTTGGCTGTCGTTGACGTTGATCATCCGATACATTTTTTCGACATCGGCGGTTGCTACGTATTTGTGCTGTCGAAACCTAATCAAGATACTTATTAGGTCATCTTGGACAGTTGGGCCGACCATCTGGATATTATTGAATGAGAGGCCCGTGGAAGTGGCTGCGGAACCATCAAAAACAACACGTAATTTAGTGGAAAGACTCGTCACCCGAAGAACTCCGTGATGTGCTAAAACGTGAGTATTTGTGTCCTTTTCCGGGTACTTGTTTTCATCCATATGACCTAGGTCAATATACTCCTGCATAAATTGATGATATTGTGCCTTAAATAACGGGTCTTTACTAAACCTGCGTTCTAATGATAAAAACCTGTATAAAGCCCGCTCGTATGAGTCACCTAATTTATCAGGTGAATCTTTCAAAGGAATAACAACTATGAATCGACCATCTGACTGTTGAGTTGTATTTTTTATAAAACTGTCCTCACATAATTGTTCTTCCCTTGAAATCTGTTTATGCACAGGAACATTCTCATACTCAAAAAATTGTTTTAATTGACTGTCTAATAATTCGTCTTGACTAATAATCGCGTGGTTGCAATGGACTGTATTTAAACTATTATTTAATTGCATAAGACCGGAAATAAGCCAGCCGAATTTAGTTTTACTTAGAGTCGGCATGTTTTTTCCTAATGATATGTTTTGAGAGTCTAAAACGCTCCAGAATATGTCAGCTCCTAAGAGCATATCTACATCGGAAGGTATATTGTAAGTTGGATCGGCTAAAGAAATATTTTTAGGTATCTTTATGAACGACTCATTTATTTGCACAGTGGGCAAAGGTTGTGTAATACGCGGAATTACGAAACACTTCGTATTTATGTTATAAGGTTCAATAAGTGATGATATTAATATATTACATTTTTTTGTCAATTTAGACGTTTGAGTATTTAACCCTTCAACTAACGACGAGGTTGAAACGGTTGACAATTTAAGTTTGTTGATTAATTTTTCAGTTATGAAGCATGCCGTGCTACCATTGTCAAGCAGCGCTCGAGCGGTATGCCTCTGACCATTACAATCCTGCACTTGGATTAAAGCAGTGGATAAAAGGACAAAGCTATTATGAACAGCTGACAGCGCGACATTATGTTGCGAAGTGTTGTCCGAATTAATTTGAGCTTCAGGCGTCGGCGTCGCCGGCGACGGCGGCGCAGCGCACAGAACAACATTGCTTTGAGAAGCGGATTCAGTCACAACAGGTGAGTCATGAATATGCAGCAAGCTATTTAGCGATTTATTGCACAAACGACACGGTCCAAGCCTACATGACCCGGCGCTATGACCTTGGCGCAGGCAATTCAAGCATAACTTGAGCGATTTTGCCTTTTGCATTCGAGATTCTACTGCCAATGATTTAAATTTTGTGCAACGGTAAATTGCGTGATTATTTTTGCACAATGGACACACATACTGCCGCTCCAAGGGAGGGGATTGAGGATTAACCACCAGTGATTTGTGGCGGTTGTGCGTGATATCACTATGCCTACGTTTAGTGTGAACGTCTTCCATCGTTTCCAATAAATCAGATCGATTTTTTATGAATGTTAAAAACTGTTCAAGCAAAGGCAACTCTGTCAGTGTGTTGCGATAAGTTTCCCATTCCCGAGTGGTTATGGAGTCTAATTTATTCGAAACGATGTAAATTATGAGCATATCCCAATGCTCTGTTGGTAATTTTAATGTTTTTAATGCTCGAAGGTTTCTTTTGACAGTATCAATAATATTACGCAACGATCCGGAAGACTCCCTAGTCAATGATTCTATGTTAAAAATCGCTTGAATATGATTATTGACAAGAAGTCTTTTATTATTATACCTATCGCAAAGCAACTCCCAAGCTACGTCGTAATTCTCTGCGGAGAAATCAAGTGACCGGACAATTAACGCGGCACTATCTTTTAACGCAGCGCGTAGGTAATGTAGTTTGTTTATTTTAGGTATGGATTGATCCGAATGAATAAGCGAGTTGAACGTGTCATGAAATTCCAACCAGTCCTGATATTGGCCCGAAAAGGAAGGCAGATGTATAGTGGGAAGTTTAAGTTTGGGCCCACCTTGATGTGCAGTACCAGACCCTGAGACCGACCCGCAGGCGACGCCCGCGGTCCCGTCCGCGCCCGCAGAGGCCTGGTTCCTCGCCAACACATCCCGAGCGGACGCGATAACTCCGAAGTACCTCGACTCGAAGCCTTCGCGGTCTTTGTATTGATCATCTGGAATTTCACAGACATTTTCTAAGTCAGATTGAACATTGTCATAATCTGAATAAAGTTCCTCCATTTTTGATAATCTGATGTTAAGTTCGCTAATTTGAATTCGATTTAAAGTCGGACAGCAGTTAAGGCTATCTAAATAAGTTATAAATTGAGTTACTTTAGTTTTGTGAGTAGCTCTCTGTTTAATTAATGTTTTAAAATCCATAATGTCGGAACGTATAAAACAACAGTGCACACAACAGCTTACCTATGCTATGAGTCTGTGAAGTTAAAGTTTTTTATTAAGTATTAAGTTACAATTAAGTTGCGATTAAGTAAGTAAAATTAAGAAAAATACTTAAATTTTTATTTTATGCGGAAAAGTGAGGGTGCGTCAAGAAATTGCAAGCGCGTAGCGAAGGCAAAGCAGATAGCGGGCGATGCAACGTTACCAAGCGGCCGAGCGCTTCAAGGTCGCGGCCGCCGCGGCTCGGCGGGAGCTGGCTAGAAATATGCACAAACACCTTCGTTAGCACTCAACACAATTAATGCACAGATTTTATGGCCCTGAACTTCAATAATTTACTTAATAGGGCTTAAAAGTTCAATTAAAATTTCTAGATAATTATAAATCAATTTTTATAGGTAAGCTAGTAGGTAAGCGGTAGAAAAGGTGCATGGAAGTGTAAAGTTACTTGATAGGTAGATAATTAAGAACAAATAATGTAATTTAATTTTAGTTATCGCTTTTAAAGTGCGAAATAGGTAGGTGGATATGGGTTTCAAGAAAATAAGTAATTCGCTTTTAAAGTACGAAATTACATAAAAAGAAGTGATTAGCTCGCTTTTAGAGTGCGAGAAAGGGCCTAATTGGTTAAAATCGGAACGAACTTACAGTAACGTTGTCACTACTTTCACAGATTCTCACTCTCGCTGTTAAGGTACGTAGACTGAGCTGATTCACGTTGAAAGCAGGTGTAAGTCCTCCAATGTCCAAAATAGGTAATGAAGAATTGTTTTCGTTAAGTGTTTGCTCAATTTCGAACTTCCTTTCTTCTTAAGCTTTTATGCAATCCACGTAACGGTCCGTCGTCGTAGCGCTTTTCCTTCGTTCTTTGCAGGCTCTTTTCTCTTAGGTATCCGGTCGTAGGAACAAAATGTAGAACTGGGTGCGACTTGGTGCAGACGAACGGTGGATTTTTTGAAAGGATAATGCAGTTCAAATTGTACACGTATTTAATTTAAAATTAATCAAAAATTACAGAGGTACGTGTATGCGTTGGTCGAGCAAGTTACGAGAGAATTAAAAATGGCGGCCGGCCGTCGCTGTGCTGCTGTTAGTGGTGGGAGTTTTACGACGTATGTGTGTGTGGCTGTATGCACAGCACACATGCAAGGCGTCAACACTATTTAAAAATGGGGTGATGTGGGATCGGCGAGGGATAGAGAAGCAGAAGCGGGCGCAAGCATTTTGAATACGTTGTATTACTTTTGTAGTTCGGGCCAGCAGGCATCCTCGTATCACTACGTCTGCGTAGTTAAGCTTAGATAGAATGAGCGAGTCGCATAACTTAATGCGCATATCCGTACTCAGATACCTACTCACGGATCCGATACAGAACTTTCAACCTGTAAAAACAGTTACGCATCGTTTCAAGAACATGCCCCTCAAAAATTAGCCGGCCATCCACAAGAAGACCCAAATTACGAGCCTCAGATACTCGCTCCAAAGGATTGCCATGTATATGCACCTGCGGATTGTTTCCTAAAATTTTGCTCAATTGGGTCTGTGTACCTAAGACCATATATTTAGACTTATTGGGGTTTAAAATTAATTTATGCTCTTTACACCAAGAGGCTATACGGCACAAATCCGCATTTATTTCCTCCACCGCTGTAGTTGTCAGAGTGGGGTTGAAAGATCTGTATAATTGAATGTCATCGGCGTACATGTGGTAGTTACAGTTCTTAAAGGCGTTAATTATGTCTGCACTATATAAAATAAAAAGAATTGGCCCAAGAATCGAACCCTGAGGGACTCCTCTGTTGACAGGTAGTATAGAAGAGGCCGATTCTGTACCATTTTCATTTGTAACTCTGACATATTGCTTGCGGCCAGAGAGGTAGCTAGAAAACCATTTCAAAGTTAAACCATCAAAACCATAAAAAGCTAGTTTGGATAAAAGAGGTGCAGTATTTATAGTGTCGAAAGCTCGAGAAAAGTCAAGCAAAACCATCAAGGATCCCTCGCCCACATCTCGAGTTGCTAAGATATTGTCCACAACATCAAGGAGAGCCGTTGCCGTGCCGCGGAATTTTCTAAAGCCGGATTGTTTCTTAGGTAGGATGTCATTAGCCTCGAGATATTCGGTCATTTGTATACAAACCACTTTTTCAATTTTTTTTTGACAGGAACGGAAGTAGGCTTATTGGTCTGAGATCCTTAAAGTTTGCAGGGTTCTTAAGTTTCGGGAGTGGTTTCACAACGGCCACTTTCCATTGCTCAGGGAAAATACCAGTTTCAATTGACCGGTTCAGGCCGAACTGCCGCCTGACCGGATCGAGTGGTCATACATGTAGAGGCCGATCGGTTCAGGCCGAACTGCGTCAGTTCCGCCTGACCGGATCGAGTGGTCATACATGTAGAGGCCGGTCGGTTCAGGCCGAACTGCGTCAGTTCCGCCTGACCGGATCGAGTGGTCATACATGTAGAGGCCGATCGTTTCAGGCCGAACTTCGTCAGTTCCGCCTTACCGGATCGAGTGGCCATACATATGGAGGCCGATCGGTTCAGGCCGAACTACGTCAGTTCCGCCTGACCGGATCGAGTGGCCATACATGATCAGTTTTTCCAACGGCCAATCGTTCAGGCGGACGGATGCGATTTGCCTTCAGGCCAAATTACACATACACGATGCTATTTTGCATCCGGTCAGTTAGACCTGAAGGTAAAACTGATCATGTATGGAGTTCTGTCCGGTCAGGCAAATCGTTCAGGCGGACAGATGCGATTTGCCTTCAGGCCAAATAACACATACACGATGCTATTTTGCATCCGGTCAGTTAGACCTGAAGGTAAACCTGATCATGTATGGATTTCTGTCCGGTCAGGCAAATCGTTCAGGCGGACGGATGCGATTTGCCTTCAGGCCAAATTACACATACACGATGATTTTTTGCATCCGGTCATGGAGTTCTGTCCGATCAGGAAAACCGTTCAGGCGGACGGATGCGATTCGCCTTCAAGCCAAATTACACATACACGATGCTATTTTGCATCCGGTCAGTTAGACCTGAAGGCAGAACGGATCATGTATGGAGGCCTTAACAGAGACCTTTCTTAAGGCCTCTACGCATTATCCTTTTTGACGTACAGCTGCGCACGACCGTCAGGCACGATGGTTCTGTACGCACTATCGTGCAAAGTATCCATCATGTTGTCACAGACCACAAATTCTTACTTCGCTCATTCCGTTTCATTCAGAAATTGTGGCTGCTTCACTCGCTTCAAGAACCTTGTGTATATATTTTTTTTATTACACAAGCGAAAATGACGGACGTCAAGTCTACGCATTACCATGTATAGCCTGACAACTTTCTATTTGGCCCTCGCCATGTTGCGGATTTTCAGTGATATTAATTTCTTTTACTGGCAATGATTACACTTTGACATCAGGCGTTGAATGTCATCGAATGTCACCGATGTAAACAAAACGAAAATATATCGCGATTTAAACGATTTTATCATAAAAATGCCGAAAAAGATTCCAAAAGATGCAAGAAAAATCATTTTAAATACAATGAAGTATTTAAAGCAAAGAAAGGATGAAGGATTGAATAGCATTCCATTGAAAAATGTTTTGCAATTGGTTACTGACATGACTGGTACTGACACTTTATAGTGCGGTTGTATTGAACTGGTTAGTTGTTATACTTAAACTTAATAGATTTTATTTTCTCATTTAAGGTGTATGTAGATCCATGATTAAAAATATTTCTAAAAATAATGAAACGGTCTCGACTTTGCCAACTGTACAAAATAAAGCCTCACGCAAAAGGCGAATTAATATAGATGACTTCGATAAAAGTGCCATTCGGTATAAAATTCATGAATTTTATGCCGTGCGAAAACAAGTACCTAGTATCAAAACTCTGCTTATCGCTTTGAAAAAAGACATTGGATTTCCAGGCAGCAGAGACCAACGCTCTATATTAATGGAGCGTTCCGATATTGTGGTTTGGCGTGAAAGCTATTTGGATGAAATTAAAGAAGCTAGGAATAAAGATATGCCAATTGTTTATTTGGACGAGACCTATATTCATACTTCTCTAAACCACGCAAAATGTTGGCAGAGCGATAATGAACCCGGAGAATCGAAAGCCGTTTCAACGGGGAAACGATATATTATTGTACATGCTGGGGGACCATCCGGATTTGTTCCTAATGCTCTCCTAGTGTACAATGATAAAGAAAAAAAAGCCGATTATCATGATTCGATGAATAAAGACAATTTTAAGAAATGGGTTACTCAGAAACTAATTCCGAATTTGAGTGAACCCACATGTATAGTAATGGATAATGCCCGGTACCATTCTTTTCGCATTAATAAACCACCAACATCTGTGGATAGAAAAGATATAATTGCAGAGTGGCTCCGTTCGAATAACATTTCATTTCCTCAAAAGGCAAGCAAAGCTAAATTGGTTGAGATTTTGAGTCGTCACAAACCGGAACCAATATATGAAATAGACACGATTCTCTCTACACATGGACACAAAGTGATAAGATTACCGCCATATCACTGTGATATGAATCCTATTGAGATGATTTGGGGCATTGCATAATCAAAAGTGGCCACTAAAAATGTTTCTCTCGATAATGATGCTTTCCTAAAGCTTGTTGAAGATAGTTTTCAGGTATAAAAAATACTTTGATGTTTAGAATTTAGTTGTGTAGTATAAATTATTTAGGATTGAGATGTAATTTATGCTTTATCTGTTTTTTTTTAATTTATTTCTACTACTTAGGAAGTCACTCGAGAAAACTGGGCCAACTGCTGTGACCATGTAAAAAAAATTGAAGACGATTATAGGAATAAAGGTCCTAACTAGACACCTTGATGAACTAAACAGACGTATAAACCTCACTTGGAACAAATATTGGAGCTATAAAGAAATCTTTAAATCAAATCTCCCAATAAACCTTAAAAAGAAAGTCCTAGACTCCTGTATTCTACCATGTCTCTCGTACGCCAGCCAAACCTGGATATTTAACAAATGTACTAGGAACAAAATACAAACATGCCAAAGATCGATGGAGCGTAGGTAGTATTTTAAAGTTGAAAAGATTAGACAAAAAACGAAATAGAGATATAAATCACCAATGTACAAGATGCTCTCGAACATTGCAAGAGACTTAAATGGAAATGGGCTGGACATGTTGCTCGCATGCACGACGACAGATGGACGAAGAAGATTACCACTTGGACATGACCGCCAAACAAGCGAAATAGAGGTAGACCGTCAGAGAAATGGATAGACGAATTAAAGAAAACGGCAGGTATCAACTGGATAACCTAGGCGAAGGATAGAGTTATATGGAGGAAAATGGAGGAGGCCTTCACTCGTTGAGAGGTCCTTAATAATGTTTAGTGAAGGGAAAATTATCAATTTTGATTAATCAATTAAATTAAAAAACAAAAATGATTATTTTGCATGCAAATGTCTTAAACATATTTATATTAATTATAAGTGCTAATTAATAACTATTACTACATCTACAAACTATTTAAAAATTTAAAAATATTACGAAATACTAGTAGCATGTTCCATGTAAATAGATTTTTAAAATGTTTTAAAATTTATTCCAATTAATTGTTTTTTATTTTATGAAATGTAATGTAACTATCTAAAGTATTTAAAAAATGTTTTAATTTATTAGTGTAAATTAAAATGTAAATTTAAGATCTGATTATTGTAATATTATTAAGGAAATAAAAGGCTTTATTATTATTATTATTAATCGAATCCCAGACTGAACGTTTTATAATCGAGGTTGGTGGTCCTGAAAGCGACACAACATCTGACGAAGATCAAACTTCACCAGAGTCAGAATATGAAGAATACAGAAATATTGAGTATTTGGAATCGGATTTTGACGAATAGGTAATATTACAAAGCTCTGATTCTCTGTAAACAATGTTTTGGTATTATTCAAATATCAACACAAACCCAATACACACCATGCTGACTATAAATGACGTATGCACATTATTGCCATACGTAAACTGTTTGTAGCGACACTGTGTCAGGGTCAAATAGAAAGTTGTCAGGCTTTAAGCGCGATGCACGATTGAACTGACGTACGTCAGGGCTACGCACCATCCAGCCGCACGTCGTGCGAGAAGTAGTGGGGGGCTGGTTGGATACAAATTCGGTCGTGCAAGTCCTTCACGCTAATAACAATAATAATTGATGTCCAGCAAGCCTACGCACTACGTTTTCCGTCGTGCATCGTGCCCGGGGGGATGGCACGGAAGGATAATGCGTAGAGGGCTTAAGTACACCGTACTTGGCCATTTTCATGAAAAAGTGTACCGAATTAAGGACTGAAATTAAGGAACTTTAACTTTGTCAGTTTTGACATTGACGGCCGCCAAAACTGACCAAGTTAAAGTTCCTTAATTTCAGTCCTTGATTGGGTACACTTTTTCGTGAAAATGCCCAAGTACGGCGTACGTACTTACTCCCCCGTCTATCACCCCTTTTAAGGTAGAATAGGAATGTTATTAGTAATAGCAGTACGTGTTCCAGATTATACCAGTACTTCATTATACCCACTGAACACACTGAAACAGTCTGGATCTACTATTTCCGTAATTATTGCAAATCATTGTTACGGCATAAAATATTAGGGATTATGAACGTTATAGAAAGTAAAAATTATGGACTGTTATTATGGTATCTAATATTAGGGAGGTTGAACATTATGACATTGACAATTATGGCACTCAAAAATTATAGTAAAGGCGCCGTCAATAGAATTTGCAAAATATGTAAACAAAACCAAACGCACCAATTCACCATGATTACTCGATAATCACGTACTTTTATAGATCAAATGAAGTCTTTGCAATGATTTATACACTAGATCATAAATTAATTTCAAGATAAAATAACTATTCATTATACATTATTTTTAACCTTTTCAACGCCACAGTTGGCTCTCGCCGTCAACTAAAAGTCGTGCCACTGACGCCACGTCGGCCACAGCCGACAATAGTTCAAGATTAAAAGAGACTTTGTTTGGTAGCAATAAGGTTTAATTTGCATAGCATAGCAAACATGTTTGGCGTGTGGGTGGCACATTTTGTATTCGACGTATGGCGTTCAAAAGGTTAATGAAAACACGGGTTACCTATGTTTCATCAAATTATGTTTGACAAATTATCACTTCCCAATATATTTTTCGTAAAATTTCATTTGCCAAATAATTACGTAAACCTAATATTTGGCACATGAATGTTTAGGCAATGACTCGCTTACCAACTGGTAGTTTGACCAAATTTCATTTAGACAAATGTTTTAGTTGGCATAACATATTTTACGCAAAACAAAATAAGGCAAATGATTTGTATATCATCAATATTCAATTTACAATTTCTATTCAGTCGGTTGTTAATTTTTTTGGGTGTCACAGTTCTACCTAACTTAACCTACTTTACCGGTAGAGTTTCTAACCTATAACCTACTTACCTGGCAGCAGTTCGGTTCTGGCGCTTCGCAAGCCGCTGCCGCGGCACGCTCGCTTTGCTCGCTCGGCTCGCGCGCTGTTATTGTCGCAGTTCTAATCTAACCGAACCTACTGTTCTAGTAGCAGTTCGTTTTTTAATGGGATCGTGCCGTTTTACCAATATTATTCTGGTCCAATTGTATTAATCAGACAAACTCAGATTTTTGTCTTTAGGTATATATTTTGTCATATCAATTCATTTGACTAAATGTTTATTATCTAATGTTTTTTTGCCCTGATAAAACATTTGCTAAAAGAAAAAATGCCTAAATGTCAGTTTCTGTAGTAAAACTCTGCTGAATGACAATTTGCCCGAAAGAAAATTTGCGTATTATAATTATGCCAAAGATTGCATGGCCAAAAAAAACAGTTGCTAAAATTTGTTTGGGTAATGAAATTTGACCAAAATAATTTTGGCATAACGGCAGGATCCCTGAAAACCTTTGACTATAGAAACTAAAGGACCCGAAATACCTACGAAAAAAACGTGACCCTTTTTGACGGTTAGTGGGTCATTCTCCGAGTTACGTAATTTGCTCTTTTTCGTTTCATAAAATAATACAGTATTAATAAATGCAGGGAAAATTATACTTAACATGTTTAATATGATCCATTCTTAATTGTGCAACAACTTATTTCACAATTGTATGTATATTTATGAAACCAAAAAATAAAAGTCTTCAATTAGTTCATTACCGGACTCTGTTCCACAGTACCGAATTTAATGCTATTTACAAAGTACAAAAAACGCATGCGAAGAACGCTTATTATAATACATTCCACAAGAGTTGCAATCTTTAGCGTTCCAAAAAGCATTAATATGAAATTTTAATACACCAATATTACGCACAATTATAAACCGAAAAGTTTGTCACAACGAAAACTTCATTTCCGTGCACGAAACAATATGCTTGCACAAGTCGCTACAAGTTCTTTTGATCTCACCGCCAAACGGTGTCGGCGCCGCAGACGCCGGCTTAATTCATCAATAATATTCAGTGGGATCTCGAACCGGACGGACGTGCGCTGCTCTTCCCAGCAAAAACCTAATTCAATTAGTTCTTTGGTGTTTTGTCCTGATTTGGTTTCATTGCCAGTCATCTTTTGTTTAGGTAAGTACTATTAATTATATAAGTTCAGCATGATAAAGGGTTTAGTGAAGTGAATTACTATGTAGGTATAATCATCGGAAATCGTATTTCATAACGTACAAAGGGTAATTCTACAAAAAGTGTTAAATATTCATTACCGTGACCGTCATTACCGTGTTTCCCGTATCTTTTTACACGTCACGGTAATGATGTAATCGTCCCGGTGATGATTTTTTTTTAAAGTATAAATTTTTATTTTATTTCAAAGGAACTTGGGAAATTAATAATGTTCGTCAAGTGAGGATTAATTAAAAAAATAAACAAATTATTGTTACAGTTAAACATAGGGCGACCTAAAAAGTCTAAAGAGGCTATTTTAGCGCGACGACGGTTAGCAAAACGAAAGAAGTATGCTGCTTTGAAAGAAAATGAGGAATTATATGCAATTGAGAAGGAAAAGGAGCGTCAACGTTACTTACAAAGAAAAAAGAAAATAAAATATTAGGAATCGATAAATTAACGCGAAGATAAAAGAAGAAGGGAATAAAGCAACTATGACCACAGGATGTTCAGCGAAGAAAAACATAAAAGTGAAGATAAAGGATGAAGGAAATAAAGCAACTATGACCAGAGGAAAAGGAAAAGGTACAGGACAAAAAATAAAAGCGAAGATTAAAGAAGAAGGGAATAAAGCAACTATGACCAGAGGAAAAGGAAAAGGTACAGGAAAAGGGAAAAAATAAGTGAAAGTAAGTGCTGCTGACTAAACTAAACTAACGAATTTGTTGATTATAATAATTAAACGAAAGCTTGAAATTAATGTTACAAAAATATGTTCGTTACTAATTTTATATGTCATTTGTTTTGACAATACCTTTATTTTCATTATGTGATTACTAGTTATATATGAACAATTTTAGTAGACTGATCTCATTGTTACTAGTTATTTTTATATGGACAATTAGACTGATCTCATTGTAAGTACACCTCAAAATTTGGAAACCTAGGTCACTATCAAATCATGTCACAATGACAACATAAACGTAACGATGGTCAAAACAATGGTTTTATACTTAATTGTCTAATGTACATCCGTCGCATTGCAATTTCCATGGACATACGCATATAATCTGTTGTTTACATGGTGGCTTGGGATTCCACTTTGAAGAGTGTACATTGTTTTGCTTTTAAATAAGTGTTATGTTTACTTAATTAGGTAATAATATTTTATGGTGAACCCCATAAAAGAACACCTCTGTTGATCTCAAATTATTGTGTTTTGATGTATCAAAGAATCATCGCTGTTGTTCGAATTATTAGAGGAATAGAAGTATTGTTTTGATTTCTATAGTTTTTTGTAAACAACAGTTTTTTTTTAAATAATATGTTCATTAAAGAAAAAGTTAATTAAACAATCAATTTTTATTTATTTAAACATTTTTAAAAACTTTAGTCATTGCCGAGACCTTAAATGTCATTACAGACTCCTCAAATGTCACTACCAGGACCTTTTATTTCATTACCGTACAGACCTCTCATTACCGTAACCTAATGTGGTTTTTGGAATTCAATAAACTCGAACTAAGAGATTGGCGAAGTGTGCCTTTACTTGATATTCAATTTAGCACTTGTTTCCTATCTCATTTCACTTCTAGTACTAAAAAAAAACAAGTTTGAAAAATAAATGAAAAATAAATGTGAATATCGTGATTTCGGAGAATGACCCTAGTGTTTCATAAAATGGCGGTTATAGTGATGCCCTGGTGGTAGTTATCATGTGTATCGATAAACCAGATTACGTACTGCATAGAGATTAATTTTGACGTTATAGTAACAGTAACGATTTAATTGCGAATATCTGAACTACGGTTCAAGGCTTAAAGTTTTATTTATGATAACAATCAATTATATCGGACGAGATCGTTGTTATATTATAATAATAATAATAAATAACAGGGGAGAATGTCGCACCAATTGACCTAGTGCCAAACTAAACTCTAGGCTTGTATTATGGGTACTAGACAACGATATCAATACTAATATAGAAAAATATATACCTACTTAAAACACGGACCTAAAACAAAATACGGAAGTAATGTTGCACTAACGTGTCAAGCGTTAGCCTAAGCAACGAAGACAAATCAGTGGAAAAAACTCGTGTTTAAGCGAATTTTGGTATAGTTGTAGGGGATGGTGTTTTAAACCACATACTAAAAGTACCGGGTGGTGGTAAAGGTCCCTTTTTTAGTTTTTCGTAAATAACTCGTAAACGGTGGTCCATAGCAAAAAATGTTCCATTGCATAATTAATCTACTAAAAATTTTCTACAAAAATGATTCAATACCCTTTTTTGCCGGGTTTGCATATTAAGTAAATGGGCTCGGGTTTTTTTTGTGAGTACCTCTTATAGTGAAAAATATTTATGCTGAGTATCAATATCTTCATTGTGACAGTTCTCGACTTATGATTACTTTGTTTTTTTTTTGATGTAGGTACTGTTTTTCGGAATGTATTCAAGCGATTTGCTTTAAATTTTGAAATAATGTTATTTTCATAGATTTGCATTGCCTCCCAAAAAACAAATACTAGTTATCAACTTATCTAGGTCTGAGGCGGGCAACCCATATTTCCCGCCGAAGTATGTATAGTGCTTTTCTCAAACATCAAACATAAAAATAATTCATTAAAAAAATTAAAACAATAATTACAAAGTCAAATTACTAGGAGTGCATAAACATTAAAAGTAACCTACAGTGCTCAGTCATCCGCGCTGTGTCGTGTGCGCCCGCCCGCCCGCCGGTGCCCCGCAGCGCACCGCCCGCGATCTGTTGCGCTACGCACCCCTAATAACCTTTGTTCTCCTAGTACTTTAGATAAACATGCAAACGCATTGGTTGGATGCACGGCTTAGTATATTTAAAAAAAAGCTATCTAGTCTGTTCATAAACACAGCCACCATGTTTACATTAAAATTTTAAAAAAATCGTTTGTTTTTTTTAATACGCATAGTGGCATAATGTCATGATGCCTGTGCCACAAATTTAAGTGGAATGCAAATTAAAAAAGAGGACTTTGCCGGCCTAGGCCTGCACGATTTATATGAAATTCCATAAACGACCTCTTGTCCTAGCCGCACCTGAAACGTCATACTTAAGGAACATAACATAACATCAATATTTCATGGCATGTTTGAGAAAAAATCTTTACTTTAGTAAGATTGAGCCATGCTAATATCTTATATTAACAGCCACTCATTGGTAAAACTAAACTGAGTCTTTCTTTTACACAATTCAGTATCAAGTTTCCTCATAATCCACATGAAAAGTAGAATAACTCGAGTGAAAGTCACCATTAATTTCACACTCGGAATATTAGCGCTCCACTGCTTTTAAATTTACCATACGTTGGCAATAGTTATAGCGTGATGTTAGACGATTTATGATATACTTTATAGTAGGTAGGTAAATTAAATTAAGTTAACAAATTTGTTACAGTAGGTATACAAATCGATTACATTTCCTTTATAAACCTTATCGATAATCGAAAAAAATAACTACTAAATTTTCCAAATGACATTTGACACAAGCACAATAAGATATGAATTAGTAGATTGTTCAACAAGGCACCAGAACAAGCCTAAATGACAAGAGATGTTTAGCCACCCGAGCTGAGCAAGGGTGGCTAGGTCGAGTGTCATTAATTCATTATGGTTGTCTAGTCTCGCGTTAAACACTCTACTTTTCTCTTTGAATGCGAGAAAAATAATAACACGATTCTCTATACATAAGTATGTTTATCGTTGCCTATACCCATAGCACAGCGTACGATAAATAAAACTACAAGATGCTTCAATAGACAAATATTTATTCTCTCCATAAACTTGAACATAGCTCGTAGACTTATCGCTAACCTGCCTTCTATTTACACTTTAATGAACACAAGGCTAGTTCTTACATAGACAACATAAAGGCACTAGTAGCGATTGCTACGGTAGGAAATAAACAACTGCTCCAGCCAATACTCGGGTCAGGTGACCTATCAAGTAATACAACATAAAAGACAAGACATAGAAAAAATATGTCACGTTTAAAAGCTATAATAATTAATAATTAAAAAGTATGTTAGCTGCGCGAATGGCAGTTATACTCGAAAATCTAATTTAAGACCAAAATCTGACAATTCCCGTCTTGATTATTTCGTTATTTTAACATTATTTCATAAAAATATGAATGAGAACTCGTGTAACCAGTAATATTAGGGTAAGTTTTATTGATAAAATACCTACACTTAAACCAAAATGCAGTAATCACAGCGAATGCGCGCCCGTTGAGGTTAGGATTTTGGTCTTGAATTAGACTTTCGAGTGTAGCTATCGCCTCAAGGACCTTGTAAACTACGAACTAACATGGCACTTCGGCAATCTCAGCTAGTTCTCGGAAACGTTGAAACATATATATAACTTACTTCCAAGTTTAATAACCGCGATGCATATTAGCGCAAATATAAACGCACCAATGAACAACGACATTTTTTAACGTCCCCGAACAGTTGAGAACTGAAAACCTGTCACACATCGAGTATTTACTGATCAAGATATAAATGCAAGTCGGCAACCAATCCCACGAACAAGTGTACAATTTTAACAAGTGACCAAATCGAGATTCAAACTTAAATATAATAGTTTAATTCTAATACTACCGAAGACGTACCAAGCAGCTGCACAAGTATACGGCTTAAACAAAACAGTTTATACACTGCATACGTATATTGTACATAAACTGAGACACGCTCGCTGCGGCCCAGATTCGTGTTGGCTATGTTGGTATCTCTTACGTCAACAAAAAAGAGAGACGACAAAAAAAAACATAAGAGAAGTTAGTCTATACAGTATTTGTAGACATGGGCCTCGTTGCGCGAAAGAAAAATTTCTTATTCTTATTATAAAAGAAAGAAAGAGACCAACACCAACATTCGTGAAATCCCGTAAAGTTCCTTTCAATAGAATCCGACAATCATAGAAACAAACATGGCCGCCTAACATCGACCGGTCGTCTATGCCCCCTATTCTATAGAATGAATTATGATCATGAACTATAACAATATAACTTTCAGGTAATCCCGATTTTAAAGTTTCATTTTTTTCATGTCCAGAATAGGTATATTCATTAATAGTAGTTTACGTGACGGTTGCGTAATGCCAATTACACACATATTATAAGTACTCTAAGATGGGTTCAGAAGCTGAAAGGCAAATGACCAGCATTACCTTACCTGTGGTAGTAGGTGACAGCGATGACAGCTGTAGCGTAATTTTGAAATTATGTTATCGAATATTGTAAGGTAATGAGATCAAAATTTGGAACATCTTCCAAAATTAACAGCTGTCATCGCTGTCACCTACTACCACAGGTATGCTGGTCATTACCTACAGGTTTTGAAAGCGTAATAGAGGACTTATGATATGAGTGTAAGATCAGGATTTATATTCAAATGTAAGTAATTATGGAGTTATAGTGATGAATTGTTTTGTTCAACTGATTGTCGGATTCTATTTAAAGGAACTTTAGATGTGGCCACGGCGCGTGGCGATGTAATGACATCTTTAAAATGCCCTTTAAATTATTGGAAGTCTTATAATAGTAGCAAGATAAGTCAGCTTTCATCCCGGAGCAAATAATAACCTCAAAGATATTCATCTTATACATTTAAAAGAGTAACACAAGACTATAGGCAACTAAGAGTCCACATACATAAGTCGGTAGTGTTCCGCGATCTCGGTCATAATAACCATAAAGCCTATAAATATAATTATGTCGGTTCTTTGGATATACTAAAATTCATCATAATTATTTCCTTGAGACTGCTAAACGTGCAAATATTATTTTAACTTTTAACAGACATTTAAATATGATCAAATATAGTTTATCCAAATAACAGACTTAAAGGCGTTATGGTTGTTGAGATCCAAGTTTTGTCATTCCAGCATTTTGTGAATATATTGTTTTGTATTTCGGGAATGAGCCGATGAGCGAAGCTGATGTCTACATGAACTGAAAGTTTAAATTAATTGCCGCGTTTAGCGCGTGATAAAATGTAGATAAAACATGCGTCACTTTTTGACACGGATGCTTTATCCACATTTTGTCACGCGCTAAATTAGATCAGATAAGAGGTTGAGAGAGTGAAGGAACGATATAAGAATAGGATTCTGAGGTTGCATTCGACCATACTGGAATAAAATTATTAATTAAACGCCGTATTTGCATAGATCTCGGAGTAAGTCTTATTCCAGTTTAGTTTATCTTATACCAAGTATTACAAGCGCCACATCAGATTGTGGAATTATACACAGGATGAATCCTCGGCAGTTAACAGTTATAGCTGTCAGTTAATTCAAACGTTTCCATTTGTCAAGAGTAAATGGAACATCCCTTACGACCAATGTCCTCATTATAACACGGACGTGGCCGCCGCATCCCTTACGACTAATAATTAAAATCAATCACTTAGCCAACAGCGTTACTTGTACTTAAAACTAACTCCGTTTAAACCTAGCACAATTTACACTTACAAACTACATTTAAATATTATTCGGCACTTCTGTTAAACAATATTAAGTATCTAAAGGCATCTGTCAAATTGACAGTCGAAATGGTCATTTTATTTAGTAAGACACGTTGTCGGTTTTTACATTGTATCCCCCTCCGCGCCCTGTACCGCGCGGGCGAGAACTCATTAAAGCGGTCTACGTATACTGGCCTCCTAAGAAAAAAGGGCGTACGTCTCAAACAACCGCGTATTTATTACTGACCTTATTTCTTAACTAGGAGGGTTTAATTTGCTTCGTCAATCAAATTGCGCATACGTCTTATTTGGACGGGCAGCATAAATCAATCGTCGGCGCACGCGTCACAGTAGTCTAGTGTTACTCTCACGTGGTGGTCCCCGCGCGGCTAGAGCGCGACCTCGGCGTCGTCGAGGCGCACGCCGGGGTCGCGCGCGGCCAGCTTGAGCAGCGTCTTCTTGACGCGCAGCGCCGGGAGACGCACCGCGGCGTTCTGGTGCCAGCACTCGCCAATCAGAGCTGTCAGACCGGTCATCGTCTGAAATGGATGAAGAGTTCACATTATTCTGGGAAAATAGGTTTGTATCAAAAAGATATTGGGACAAGTTTATATTGCCGTTTGTGGCATCGTAGCTCTGAAACGGATGAACCGATTCGGAGGCAGATTTTTTAAAAAGAAAGGTTAGTTTATTAATTGATAGCACCCATCGCTTGGCACAGATAAGCTACACAATATATACTGTCAAGACTAATGTAATGCGATACAGATATACTCCATTCTCTTTAACGACCTACTATAGGTTTCTCTCACTCGCACAGTCGCAAGAAGGGCAACAAACGCGTCCGTATCGTACAGATGTAAAAGCCGACTGATTACCTGCTCCATTGTGAGTGCGGCTTTAGCGGATTCTCAGTATCCAATCACCGGCTATTGCACTTTTCCAGTACAAGGTCGTTAAAGTAAGTCGAGTATAGTGTTAGTTTATGTGGTGGCCACGTTGGCGCTGTCTGTTGCGACAAACCTATAGGTGAAAAACTTAACTAAATGACCTATTTAGGGCTGATTTTTCAATCTCCAGATAACACGATCTGTCAGGTAAATTGTAGCTCTGTCGTTTTCTTTGTCATAAGAAAGATAAGGACAGAGCTACAATTTACCTGACAGATCGTGTTATCTGGAGATTGAAAAATCAGCCCTGAATGTTGTAACACATCTGTATAGACCGTTCGACATTCTGTATTTGAAATTTGACGTAAATGCCATATTAGTTTTGTACACAACTACATGCAAGAGTTCATTTGGTATCCTGCCTCTTTACCAAATCATCGTTTGGCAATAATTACATATTTTAAAAACTTCCATTTCGCGAAAATAAATTTATGCTAAAACCATTAAATATTACATAGGCTTGTTAAATAAGTTAGGTTAGGTTAGACTTTGACCACAAAAAGCATAAAATTATGTGGTGGGAAATACATCTTTGCGAAATGAAACTTTGTTAAATGATGATTTGATAAAATATTTGTGAACCAGGTCATTTACTAGTTTTTACCTATACTTGTGTGTATAATCAACGTCAAAAGTAACTGATCAAAATGGACTTTTCAAAACATGTCCTAGCATGACGCACCCGATCAGACTATACCAAAGTGTCATTTTCAACTGAACATTTCATTAGTTAAAATCATAATAACACAGGGACCTCCTTTGTTATTTCACTTCTATAAAATTTTTTTTTGGTCGTAAATCCGCCTTAATAAATAATACATTCTGAAAAAAATAAATCTATTACGGTTCAGGGTTTTGACATTGTGACAGCACGGATCGCTACTTTGGGCGTTTCGATATTCCATTCTAACGCGTACGAGAGCCTGTTAGTTAGCCATTTAGCTTATCTTTGAGATAAACCACGTGACCCCATACATTTCAACTCGGTGGAATGGAAAAACTCTAACGTCGCTTGGCTCTTGGGTAGGCCTACTGTTCGTTAAAGACAGACACAGTTCTTTAAAGTTATAATAAGTTTTTTTTGCTATAACTATTATAATGATGATGATAAATGTTTTCTTACTTCTCTCCAAGTGCTGCTCCCACGATAAAATCTTGTAAACCATTGATCTCTCTTCGAGATCAGAAGAGTACATGTAAGCGTTGTCGCGGGTGCCATTCAGCATAGACTGGTTCGCGATCGGCTCCACAGCGGAGAACCTAAAAGCAGCTCCAAGCTGGGCGCTGGCATTGTCGACTTCGGTCATCGCGAACCACGCGACGGGCTCGCCGGCTTCCCACTCTATTTGGACGAATTGTGCTGGTGAGCCCAAACCATGTAAAAGATTGACGGGTATATTAAAACCACGTGTTGGACCGTGCTCCAAGTACGTAATACAATTTGAAAACACTCTTCTATCTGTTTCTTCCCACCTAATTTTGTAACGTGCATCGTCTGTGCTCTGTGTATCTTCCATTACCCAAAAGTGAAATGAATCTTCACTCAACCTAACCATTTGTGTTCCACGCTCTGAGTTGTATTCCTCCCATTCTATTTTGGGCAGCCCTTGGAGTTTGCTTCTTATTGCATCGACTGCTGAATCTATTTCAAATCCTGCCCGGAGTTCCAAAAGCAGAGGTAGCAGCTGCCTCGGAGCCCAGGTCAATGCCCCGGACCACTCCGGGTTGGTAGCATGCTCGGCTAAGACAGGAGTAACCTCTCGAGAACGGTCTCTAGTGTTGCCAAGACACTCCAAGTACATAGCCAGCGGGTAAGGCAGCTTCATTTCTGCAAGCCTATTAAGCGAAATCAATTCACCCCAAGTATAACGCCCTGAAACATTGGCAGTTACGTAGCATTTCTTCTGAGCACAACAGACTTTAGCCTCCGCTAAGATCAATGCTCCCTTAAAAAATACATCTTTATTGTCCATAGTCCAAAACCTCTGAGCAGTGTCCCTCCTTACGATCTTCATTGTATTCCATACTTCATCAATGAAACCACGCAGTCCAGTGAAGGAGACAGGAATTTTCACAGGACCGTGAACAGAAAGAGGCCCCAAGGTGGAAGGCATTAAAGACCCCGACATCAGTTTCGCTACTTCCCTTGTTCTAAAATCATCCGGATTTGGATGTGTCCTCATACTACTGCCAGTTATTGTATCATAGCATGAAAGAATTTTATTGAAAATAGGGGTAGGATTAAGAGTGCCTGACATGTAAGCGTTCCCTTTGGGTCCAGTCAATTTATTGTTTGCGTCTGACCACGTAACGCCAAATCTAAAGGCTGTTCCAAGCTGAATGCATCGATTGTCGACTTCTGTCATAACAAACCATTCAACGTGTTCGCCAACTTGTGACTTCAACGTCTGGACAAATTGTGCTTGCGATCCTTTGCCATTTAAAAGATCCACAGCTATGTTAGCAGTTTTATGTACAAATGTAAAATTATCTGTAAACACACGATAGTCTGTGTCTTCCCACCTAATTTTGTCCTCCTTTATCCAAAAGTTATATGAATCTTCACTCAATCTGATCATTCGTGTTCCACACTCTGAGTTGTATTCCTCCCATTCAATTTTGGGCAGCCCTTGGAGTTCGTTTCTAACTGCATCGGCTGTTGAATTTTTTCTAACTCCTGCGCAGAGTTCCAACAGCAGAGGTAGCAGCTGCCTTGGTGCCCAAGTCATTGCCCCGGACCATTTCGGGTTGGGAGCATGCTCGGCAAGAACAGGGGTGACCATTCGCAAACGGTCTTGAGTGTTGCCAAGGCAGTCCAAGTACAAAGCCAATGGGTAAGGAAGTTTCCTACCACTTGTCATCATATTCAGGTATTTTAGTTCTTGGAAATCATATAGCTCTTTTGTTGAGCCAATCCAAGTTTTTATCTGGGCACAACAGACTTTCGCCTCAGCTAAGATTAATGCACCTTTAATAATAACATCTATATTTTCCATGAGTTTTCTTAGGCCAATGTCGTGTCTCTCCATGAGATGACAGACACTTTTGATATAATTAGGTAGCGCTTTAAATGAAACGGGAATAGTCATCGGAGACATATTAACAAAATTCAATTCAAGTTCTTGAGTATCCAAAAGAGGCTTTGGAGGTGTAAAGTTTAGTCTTTGGAATATATCCTGTATAACTACCTCCTGGGGAGGATGTCTTGGCCTCCCTCTTCTATTCCGCTGGCTCATCTGCAAGTGAATACGTCAACTACATAGTAATGATGTCACCAATATTAACAATTACTGAATAATGTAAACCGAATTCTACTCAGATAAGTTACCGGAAACACTCGTTGATCAATAAAATCAATCAATAAATCACTATACATTTTCAATGACATGACACAAGAACATGAAAATAATCAAATTGTAGACATCAACGATGATAAATCTTCAAAAGTACGTCATTACAGAGCGAAGTAACAATGGTTAATTCGTTTGTTTGTATGATTTCGCGTATGTTACTGGCTAATCGTTGATTTTACTAGAATAAAAGTATGGAGGTCTCATGTTCTTTTATATTTACATACCTAGTTCAACTCATAACAAGTTACACTGCTAAAACGTACCTTAGAAAATGTAGCCTTATACTAGACTACAATAAAACAAAAGTATATTTTACGAATTAAATAACTAGATGTAAACGAAGAAAATAAATAAAGTTGCTTTTATTTTTTTAGTCAACAAAATTACGGCAGGTATGCAAACGAACAATGCAAGAAAAGACTGTCACTACTGTCAATGTCAGTCACATTAGTTTTTCATTTTTTAGGTTAGGGCTATGGTCATAAACTATACTGCCAAGACTTCAAAACAAAAATCTTGGGTTTTTATTTTCAATATTCTCGCATTAACTTTAAAATGGCTACACATTATTTATTACGATTCGTAAAACTGACCGTGCACATTCGATTTATTTGAAGGTCACTTGCGCTTGAAGAGGCTTGAAGTGACGTCATCGGCCTTTGCTTTCATCTGTTTCGTTTAGAAATGGCGGGACGGGTTAATTAGGAATATTACCAAGAAGAATGGTGTATTAATAATGTATTCGTACGCCGACTAACATCTTTATTTCTGTACCAAAGCCACGGCTTAGTCTCATTCGAGAAAAATAAAGCGCCTGCACGGGTAGCACAAGTTGTATTTTCTCGCTTGTCGCTCAGTGCGTCTCTATCGTTACGGACTAGATAGGAAGGGAGATCCGAGCGACAAAGAAGTCGCGGGCAACTTGTGCTAGCCGTGCTGGTCAACGGTCGCCAACAAGCCCTTCCGAGAGCGTGCTCTTGATCGAGACCGACCGTGTAGCTGCTTCCAGCAAAATTTCGTTTGACCTTCGGACGCCCTTGGTCGCCAAGCTTGCTTTACACACGGTTTAAAACCGCTTGTGCCTATTGCCAACGGCGTACTAGGTGTATTTTTGCTAAAACATGCAGCCTGACAATAATGTTACATTTTTTCAAATATCATTTGCACTTGGTGCCGATTCTCGAACGACTCGAGATAAAAATAACACGAGAGATTTGTCAAAACATACAATTTTATATGCAGTTGACATTTTCATCCCGAATGAAAAAACCATGAGAATAGGGAATTAACATTCAAAACGTTGATAAAAAAAAACGTTTGCGTCTCGGGACACCCGACAGAAGTGATGACTTAAACTAATCTAAGTTAAACTATAGCCTCCCATATAATAAGTTATCACTTCTAAAAGTTCAAAATGGCGGCCATTTTTTTTTATATCTGATTACGGGTTCGCATTTGTAGTCCCGACGGATCCTCAGATATCGATTTTCAAGACAATCAAAGCAGTAACAAATAACTTAAACTAATCACTTTCAAAAACGGTGATAGTTTTAGGTTATATGCTCACTGTCAACGTGCTGTCAACAGTATGTTTTGAAACGCAATACGGGGTGACGTCAGCAGGTAAGATCAAATACCGTTTACCAATTTCGTCCATACCTGTAACTTACGATTGGCCTAGCAGCTGAGAGGTAGGTCTATGACACCATGGTGCCGCGGTTCAAATCCCGTCCGATTCCAGTAACTTTTTGTATTTAGAAATTGTTTAAAAATTAGTACTACCGCTGCCGTATGCGTTGAGAGAAAGGGAAGTCAGACATGCTGTCTAGTAACGCGCGTTACTTAACGAAATGGTGTACCCTCCGTAAAGAAGTTATCACTTCAAAAACGTGTGCGTCTCGGGACGCCCGACAGAAGTGATAACTAATCAAAATGTCTGGGTTAGAGTGAGAGAGGAGGAGCCTGCCTGCCGCTGCCGTATGCGTGAGCGAAAGGGAAGCCAGACAGACTAGACTGAAGCGGTTTGCACTCCCATAATAATAAGAACTTATCACTTCAAAACGTTCAAAATATCGGCCAATTTTTTAAATCTGATTACGGGTTCGCATTTGTAGTCCCAACGGGCCCTCAGGGGCCTGTTTTATAAAGCTACAAATTACAATTTACAGGTTACAAGTTTCCATTTGACACAACCTCGACCAATGGCGACCAGCCATTTGAGCAGTGTTGCCAGTTGAGACCTGTAAAATTGTAACTTGTAGCTTTATAAAACGTGCCCCAGGTCCAGGGTTATGAAACAATTTTTTTCTTTAAACATATGCATTTTGAAACTGCCGCTCTCCTAGATCCGGGGCTTGCAAATCGTATTTTTTTGGTTGGTAACACTTTCCGCAGAAATGGCAGAAGATGCGTAAATTTGGAGACAGTAATTGACAATCGGAAATTTTTGAAAGATATGCTTAAAGAAGTTTATCTCAAAAAGACATTTTCATTTTTCATGTTTTATTATTATTTCATGAGAAAAAAAAAGAATATTATCAGTGTTTGCTACCCCCGCTTAGGATTCGAGATTGGAACGAGGTCATTTTGTTTGTAAGTGCGTTTTGTTTATTCTAGTCTAGCACTAGCGCTGTGACGTCGACAACAACATAGCGTTCAATATAAGTTCTTTAGTTATAAGCAGGGTTTTTTTTATTTTTGTTAAAATTAATAATAATAAAAAAATATGCTTGTGAGACAAACCCCCATAAGCGTGATTTTTTATAGAACACTTAAGAAAAGAGTTGCTGTTGTCAGTTAGTAGTAAGCTAAGGTGAATGGGGCGCGCGGCGTCGACGGCGACCAGCTTCCGCATGAGGTCCCGGCTGGGGTCAGCGGGCGCCAGCTCCCACAGCACCAGTAGATGTTCATGCTGGAGAACAGTTACCGGATGCGTGTGTGTGGGCATGGTGGGGCGCGCGGCGTCGACGGCGACCAGCTTGCGCATGAGGTCCCGGCTGGGGTCAGCGGGCGCCAGCTCCCACAGCACCAGTAGATGTTCATGCTGGACAACAGTTACCGGATGCGTGTGTGTGGGCATGGTGGGGCGCGCGGCGTCGACGGCGACCAGCTTGCGCATGAGGTCCCGGCTGGGGTCAGCGGGCGCCAGCTCCCACAGCACCAGTAGATGTTCATGCTGGACAACAGTTACCGGATGCGTGTGTGAGGGCATGGTGGGGCGCGCGGCGTCGACGGCGACCAGCTTGCGCATGAGGTCCCGGCTGGGGTCAGCGGGCGCCAGCTCCCACAGCACCAGTAGATGTTCATGCTGGACAACAGTTACCGGATGCGTGTGTGTGGGCATGGTGGGGCGCGCGGCGTCGACGGCGACCAGCTTGCGCATGAGGTCCCGGCTGGGGTCAGCGGGCGCCAGCTCCCACAGCACCAGTAGATGTTCATGCTGGACAACAGTTACCGGATGCGTGTGTGTGGGCATGGTGGGGCGCGCGGCGTCGACGGCGACCAGCTTGCGCATGAGGTCCCGGCTGGGGTCAGCGGGCGCCAGCTCCCACAGCACCAGTAGATGTTCATGCTGGACAACAGTTACCGGATGCGTGTGTGTGGGCATGGTGGGGCGCGCGGCGTCGACGGCGACCAGCTTGCGCATGAGGTCCCGGCTGGGGTCAGCGGGCGCCAGCTCCCACAGCACCAGTAGATGTTCATGCTGGACAACAGTTACCGGATGCGTGTGTGTGGGCATGGTGGGGCGCGCGGCGTCGACGGCGACCAGCTTGCGCATGAGGTCCCGGCTGGGGTCAGCGGGCGCCAGCTCCCACAGCACCAGTAGATGTTCATGCTGGACAACAGTTACCGGATGCGTGTGTGTGGGCATGGTGGGGCGCGCGGCGTCGACGGCGACCAGCTTGCGCATGAGGTCCCGGCTGGGGTCAGCGGGCGCCAGCTCCCACAGCACCAGTAGATGTTCATGCTGGACAACAGTTACCGGATGCGTGTGTGTGGGCATGGTGGGGCGCGCGGCGTCGACGGCGACCAGCTTGCGCATGAGGTCCCGGCTGGGGTCAGCGGGCGCCAGCTCCCACAGCACCAGTAGATGTTCATGCTGGACAACAGTTACCGGATGCGTGTGTGTGGGCATGGTGGGGCGCGCGGCGTCGACGGCGACCAGCTTGCGCATGAGGTCCCGGCTGGGGTCAGCGGGCGCCAGCTCCCACAGCACCAGTAGATGTTCATGCTGGACAACAGTTACCGGATGCGTGTGTGTGGGCATGGTGGGGCGCGCGGCGTCGACGGCGACCAGCTTGCGCATGAGGTCCCGGCTGGGGTCAGCGGGCGCCAGCTCCCACAGCACCAGTAGATGTTCATGCTGGACAACAGTTACCGGATGCGTGTGTGTGGGCATGGTGGGGCGCGCGGCGTCGACGGCGACCAGCTTGCGCATGAGGTCCCGGCTGGGGTCAGCGGGCGCCAGCTCCCACAGCACCAGTAGATGTTCATGCTGGACAACAGTTACCGGATGCGTGTGTGTGGGCATGGTGGGGCGCGCGGCGTCGACGGCGACCAGCTTGCGCATGAGGTCCCGGCTGGGGTCAGCGGGCGCCAGCTCCCACAGCACCAGTAGATGTTCATGCTGGACAACAGTTACCGGATGCGTGTGTGTGGGCATGGTGGGGCGCGCGGCGTCGACGGCGACCAGCTTGCGCATGAGGTCCCGGCTGGGGTCAGCGGGCGCCAGCTCCCACAGCACCAGTAGATGTTCATGCTGGACAACAGTTACCGGATGCGTGTGTGTGGGCATGGTGGGGCGCGCGGCGTCGACGGCGACCAGCTTGCGCATGAGGTCCCGGCTGGGGTCAGCGGGCGCCAGCTCCCACAGCACCAGTAGATGTTCATGCTGGACAACAGTTACCGGATGCGTGTGTGTGGGCATGGTGGGGCGCGCGGCGTCGACGGCGACCAGCTTGCGCATGAGGTCCCGGCTGGGGTCAGCGGGCGCCAGCTCCCACAGCACCAGTAGATGTTCATGCTGGACAACAGTTACCGGATGCGTGTGTGTGGGCATGGTGGGGCGCGCGGCGTCGACGGCGACCAGCTTGCGCATGAGGTCCCGGCTGGGGTCGGCGGGCGTGAGCTCCGCGAAGGGCGCGCGCGCCTCCCGCGCCGGTGCCACGCGCCGCGCCAGCTCCCAAAGCACCAGCGCCAGCGCGTACATGTCGCAGCGCCTCCACGCCTCTAGGCAGTTGACGTTCATGCTGGGGAACAACACACAACTTTCTACTTCAAGGTCAACATATTTCAAGGTCAACGTATTTCAAGATTAACTACTTCAAACTCAACATATTGAAAGATTAACTACTTCAAGGTCAACATAATTCAAGGTCATCATATTTCAAGGCTAACCACTTCAAAGTCGACATATTTCAAGGTTTACTACTTCAAGGTCAACATAATTCAAGATTAACAACTTCAAGGTCGACATATTACAAGGTTAACTACTACAAGTCAGTACATTTCAAGGCAAATTGTTATCCAAAAGATAATGGTAATCGCGAGATAATTAAACCGCAGCGCCGACCCGTCATACAATCCACATCTCATTTCGACCGAGAGACAAGTGAACAAAAATTATATGTTACAGTAGCGGCATCGAGTGATGGCACTTTTGACGTTTGCTCGCTCAAGAAAGTCATGAAGTTCCCTAAATATTGACAGTAAGTATAAAGGAACAGATGTGAAACTTCATTGTTGCAGGTACCGGAATAGTTATAATTTACCAAAACGCATTTCGTAACTAGCTTCATCTTGAGGTTGATTTTATTTGCTCGCACTCTAGCGTTCATCGTTTTAATCATAACTAACAAAAAACATTTCAAAAAAACAATTTGCGTGGTGATAACAAAGGACCGCTGACTGGTACAACAACGTATATGACAATGAAGTCACTGCATTTTCACGTCACCGCCGCTGGCAAACTCGCGTCCTAGCTCTGAGTTAACGTGGTTTTATGATTATTTATTCACTCATTTATCAATAATTTCACATTTTGTAAATTTTGACTCAATATTTCAAATTTCTGACAATGTCTTCTTCTATCCACAGTTTATTTCGAGAGTTTGATCTACAATTTATGGCCTTTTTTATGCGTTATTTCTTTAACACTTTTTTTAACCTCGTAAGGCCCAGTGTGCAATAAAATGTACATAATCAAGGCAATATAATTTGAACTGTGTTGCAATGTGAATAAGGTTTATTTTCCTATGTTTATAAACTGAAAATGTCATTATCGAACAAACGTAATTGAACTTTATTGCGTTGACGGTAGATTCAAAGTCCCATTCACAAAAAACTCCCTGTTTGTAGTATGGTGGGCCTTACGAGGTTAAATATACTTCTAGCATTTGACTGAATTTTTTACGAAAATAAAATGGAGTGTTTCACAACACTATTTGTCAGCTATCAAAAGTGCCATCACTCGATGCCGCTACTGTAGAGCCACAAATTTTCTCTTTGAGATAAGAAAATATTGAGATCTAAAAATACTCACTTTCCGAACAGAAGAGATGAAATCTATGATTATAGTACCGAGCACAGATCACCCCCAATAGATACCGCATAATGCTACTTTTGTTAAACGTAAAAATCACCAAACATGGAGGTAGGGATGCGGGGAAAGAGGAAGCGATGACGTGATTGGTTATTTAAACCGAGTAGGGATGGGACATACTTATTGTGATGATATTTTTTATCGATAAAGATTCACCTCTTATTATTATTAAGTACCTATATATCAGTCATGGTATATTTTGGCATTGTGAAACATCTGGATCAGAATGTAAAAAAAGATAATCACGACCAATATCCTTAGTTACAAGTCTTATGTAAATGTAACTAACCCAGAATAATTAAAAACTTAAATGAAAGATACCTAAAAAACGTATTTTTTTAAATTGGCTCATTAAATTAAACTTACACTATACTTTACAATCATTACAGAAAAGTATAATGTACCTTAGTGTCATTTAATGGACGAATTTTAATAATAAGTGTAATATCAGTATCGTATTATTAGCTGTACATCTTATCTTCTTATCTTATTGGTGGGGTCCTTAAGGATACACTTCGACCCCATGGGATCTTTTGTGTATTTACCTCTCTTTATGTTTAGCGCTTAATCCAATAATGCAGCCTCCACCTCTTCCAGAAAGCGGATAGTTGAGTGCAATCGCAATGGCAGTGGCTTGAAATCGTTCGGTTCAGGGTAGCCACAACCGAGGATTTTCATTCTTACTCCGGCGAGGGCATCACATTTATACAATAAGTGTTTCATTGTTTCCACCTCTTCGCCGCACATTCTACAATCTGTGTTGTCATAAAGGCGCATCTTTGCTAGGAAATGTTTAACCCTAAAGTGCCCAGTAAAAACTCCGATAATGTGTCGGAGTTGGCTTCAGCTGAGTTTCCAAACATTCTTTATATTGTTTATGACATGTTTCGAAAGTTTTTTGGACTAGCTCTGGTCAACTCTTTCTATGAAGAGCTTTGCATGTACCCTAAGCCTACCGTGGTGGCTTTATTTCTTTTGCATTATTGCTTTAAATATCGATATCTGATGTAAGTATGATTTCCAGTTTCTGTTTCTGTATTGGCTGTCGGAAACCACTAAACACAACTAGTCTATTTTGAAAGAATTTAGCCCAATGGTGGCGGCTATTTTTCCTCATTCAGCAATCGCTCACAGAACTAAAAAGTTCGATCACGGCAAAACAGTGAAACTTCTTACCTAAAATATCACCATGGCGACTGTTGTTTAAACGTTACGATAGTAACCAATAAAATATTACTATCAATAATATACTTCACAAATATCTTCGAAATCGGAAAAATTATCGACTAAATATTGTATTTAGAAACAACGCCGGACATCACCACGAAATCAGAAAAGGACAATACCTAATGAGTAAAAGAGACGTTATGAAAGAGACCATTATAACTTGACCATTGATGGTCAAATATAAAATGTGCTTACCGGTGAATGTTATACCATATTTTTTAAAGTTTTCGTTCTTGATGACTTTCCACACAATTTCACGGAACATGAAGGCATTTTGAGCAATTTCTCGAATTCTGTATATTTTTTATGACATGTTTCTAACTCAAACGGGAGGCGTGCGCATAGGTCTCAAACATGGTTGACACCGACAGCGGTCATCGGCGCTATACCGTACATATACTAAATTTCGCATATGAGTGGTGACCATCGGCTGCCTTGTAAGCGGTATCTATTGGGGGTGATCTGCGCTAACGAGGGACCAACCCCCTTTTTCATCATCTTGACAATGACACGTGATAATTCGGTATACATTGCAAAGTTAACACGCTGATACATCACTGGGTTTCATATAAGTTGCGTCATGTACACTGAAATTTTTACTTTCACCTATCATTGTCAGGATGGTGAAATGGGTGGCTCCTGATGGGTGGTGGAACTCTTCAATGGCTACGTGCTGCAAACCAAACTGGGTCATAAAACGACCGTTCACTGCCTTGTGATTGGGTCTCGTGGACGCGCGTGGGGATGTTGCCGTGCCACTACCGATACTGAGTAAATACTCGTTAAATAATACAAATTAGTACATTATTGCCTAGGCATGGAAGTAGGCAATTGCGGACCGAGTATTTTTAAAAATACGAAGCACGCAATTGCTGTTCCTGGCGAGGCAAATATAGTGCTTTTCTCAAAAATCGCAAGATTTTTCTTGTGTTGGAGTTAAATCTTCATCGCATGAACTATTTTTTTTAATTGGATACAAACAAACTTCATGTGAAAAAACCATCACTCTTTACCGCCTTTTTGTTTATGACAAGGAAAATCGCAAGCTTTGTTTTTTAAAAAAACATAAGCTAAACATAAGTTGTTTCTAATAAAATTTGTATGTATAAGACTTGTGCCCTCATTTTATTATGGGCTTTTTCACTTTTTAAAAAGTTACAAGCTAGATAGTAATGGAATTTGTATGCAATATTGCAGGCTTGTGTAGCGAGCACGCAATGTTTTTTTTTTAATTTGAGATCTGTCAGCAAAATATGTCCTTCGCGTCTCAATATGTAGATAGTAATGTCAACATTTCCAGACATTTTTGAGAAAAAATTATTTAATGTATTATTTAGACAAAGAAATAAAATGTAATGTAAGGTATGTATGTTAATGACGACGTTGACGACGCGTTAGCCTTGTTGGTAGTGACCCTGCCTACGAAGCTAGCGGTCCTGAGGGCTCAGACAACATGCACTACGCTAACTAACGTTTCTTATCGATTCGTTTTTAAACCAATCGCGTCACTGGTAGACCACGTGACATTTCGTATCACGTCATCTTCCAGTGACGCGATTGGTTTAAAAACGAATCGAATAGAAACGTTAGTTAGCGTAGTGCATCTTGGCAGGGCCCTCTGGGTTCAAATCCCAGTAAGGGCAAATATTTGTGTGATAAGCACGAATATTTGTTCCTGAGTCATGGATGTTTTCTATGTATTTAAGTATATAAATAGTAAGCAAGTATTTATATCGTTGTCTATAGTACCCATAATACAAGTCTAGAGCTTATTTTGGGACTAGGTCAATTTGTGCGACATTGTCCCTGATATTTATTTTAAAAAACAAAAAGATCACTTAAGCAGAATGCAATTCAAATGTCGATGGTTATTGTAAATATTGTTACATTTTCTATACTTATATTCCTTTTAAATGGACAAAAAATATGATATACACAGTAAAAAATAACATAGAGGACTTAATTTCATCGATACGACGGTTTGCACGCGCACATCTCTTTTAACCTCGTAAGGCCGTAAGTGTGCAATAGAATGTACATGATCAAGGCAATTTAATTTGAACTGTGTTACAATGGTAATAAGGTTTATTTTCCTATCTTGATAAACTGAAAATGTCATTATCGAACAAACGTAATTGAACTTTATTGCCTTGACGGTAGATTCAAAGTCCCACTCACAAAAAACTCCCTGTTTGTAGTATGGTGGGCCTTACGAGGTTAAGCCCCACCTCGGGGTTTAATGTTATGACCCAGTGTGGCTATTTGGTTTGCCGCAGGGCTTTATGACCCAGTGTGGCAATAGGGAATATGCATGTTTTTTTTACATCTTCAATAAAAGCTGATTCATGTAATAAATATGAGAGATTTTTTTTTTTGAATAGCTATAAAAATAACCAAGATATAAGCCAACAAAGATTTGTTCCTATCTGTTTCAAGCAAAATAGAATTTTACGTGGAGTTTAAATGGCCGTGCTGCACGATGACGTCACTGGTGCACTTCGGATCTCTTTTTCTAATTAGCAGTTTAAAATGCTTGTATCATCCGTATTTCTTGACCGATTTTAATTTTAATTTCACTTTTGCTGATTTCTTTTACAGTGTTTTCATATTTTGTTGAGAAATGCGATTTAAAAAATCCATGCATATTCTCTATTTGATTTGCCGCAGGGTTTTATGAGTTTTATGACCCAGTGTGGCTATTTGGTTTGCCGCAGTGTTTTATGACCCAGTGTGGCTATTCGGTTTGCCGCAGGGTTTTATGACCCAGTGTGGCTATTTGGTTTGCCGCAGGGTTTAATGACCCAGTGTGGCTATTTGGTTTGCGGCAGGGTTTTATGACCCAGTGTGGCTATTTGGTTTGCCGCAGGGTTTTATGACCCAGTGTGGCTATTTGGTTTGCGGCAGGGTTTTATGACCCAGTGTGGCTATTTGGTTTGCGGCAGGGTTTAATGACCCAGTGTGGCTATTTGGTTTGCGGCAGGGTTTAATGACCCAGTGTGGCTATTTGGTTTGCGGCAGGGTTTTATGACCCAGTGTGGCTATTTGGTTTGCCGTAGGGTTTTATGACCCAGTGTGGCTATTTGGTTTGCCGCAGGGTTTTATGACCCAGTGTGGCTATTTGGTTTGCCGCAGGGTTTTATGACCCAGTGTGGCTATTTGGTTTGCCGCAGGGTTTTATGACCCAGTGTGGCTATTTGGTTTGCCGTAGGGTTTTATGACCCAGTGTGGCTATTTGGTTTGCCGCAGGGTTTTATGACCCAGTGTGGCTATTTGGTTTGCGGCAGGGCTTTATGAGCCAGTGTGGCCATTTGGTTGGCGGCAGGAGCGGTCACCTCTGGTCCAGCAGCTCGGGGCTCATGTAGCGCGTGGTGCCCTGCGGCGCGCCGGGCTGCGCGCGCGCGGCGTGCGCTGCCGTCATGGCGAGCCCGAAGTCCGCGATGCAGCACTCGCCGTTCACCTTCACCAGGATGTTCTTGGACTTGATGTCGCGGTGGGCTATAGCCGGCTTACCCTGGAAATAATACATACATATCTTATTTTCTCCCACATGGCCGGAAATACCTTACTGTTGTAAAAACAGCGACGATGTTCCAGGATCAGGCAAAAAAAAACAACCGAAAAGATTTTCACAACACTGCTCGGAAATATGGCCATAAATGGTGTTGTTTGGGGTCACAAAACGTCACTTATAAGGACAGACCAAGAAAGTTTTTGTCGGCGTGTTTGCTGATTGGTCGAGAACATTGTTGTCCAACTTTAAGAACCAATGAAAATCAATCAATCAAATTTGTGTCATAGCTCCTTAAAATGAAATTTTGAAATCAACCAATCAGAACACCCCATTTTGTGTCATAATATATTAGGTGTATCACTACATATTATAAAACAAAGTCGCTTGCCGCTGTCTGTCTGTACTTATGTATGCTTAGGTCTTCAAAAGTACGCAACAGATTTCGATGCGAGTTTTTTTAATAGATAGAGTGATTCAAGAGGAAGGTTTATATGTATAATACATGCATAATATAGTACAGAAACACTGATAATTTTAGAGGTTTCTAATGTGATGTCGTAAATAAACACATTTTTTTGCGCTTACATTGCAAACGCTGGCTAAACCTTAAGAGATATATCAAAATAATGTACTGAAGAATTGTAGTTCTTTATAAAACCTAAAGAAAAGTCCGCGATGGCATATGTCTATCTCCTAAGGATGAATCACAGTAACCATTTTTATCTTTAAAATTTTATTAAAAAATATTAGGTTATTTGCGAAGCTATTTTCTCCAATTCAGTATTTATTCTTATCCATATAAATACGTTAGTTACCTTGAGAATTTAATGTAGATTAAAATTGTCCTTTACACTATATTATTTAAATAAATACTTTAGAAGATATGGCAGATTCAAAATTACGCGCAACCTAAATCTGTATTATCGAAACGCTTGGCCACCGGCCCTATAGCCACGTATAGCCACGCTTATAGAATTGGCTCGGAAACTACTGGACCGATTTGGAAAATTCTTTCACCATTAGAATCCTACACTATCCCTGATGAACATAGGTTATATAATGTTTTCAAAAAAGTTAGGGATCCGTATGGAAGCTTTGATAATGTAACCCAAGGTGTGAAAAATATACCAAAGAAAATCCTTATATCGCGTACGCTGCGGAAACTATTAACAATAGAGCAATGTAATATACTACAATTTTATAGAAGACATCAATTTCTACAAAAAAGTTCGCAATACCATATGTCTAACTATTACAGTTATGTCACAATAAATACTTTTTCATGTTAAAATATGCAATAGTAACGCCGGTTCTAACTAGGCCCCATTATTCGTACCTTGGTATTAATCCGTATCCAAATAAATCATTTCGTTTTCAAGGCTATATCAGTAAGTGTAAATTACTTTTTGAATTATTCAAATCGGACATACCATTCAAAAGTTATCATGAGTGTAACAATTAACAAAATTGAAATATAAGAAACAGGCTGAAACAGCCCTCTATGTGTCTTTAATTGGTTTTATCTACAACAGAGAATAGATAGACACGTAAAATTTGGCTAATGGTTCCTGTATATTATTTAAATGAGTCAGCAGAGCATCAAAGAGTGTATGACTTTCTTACATAGGTACATTAAATCACGCCTGTTTCACAGATGGGTAGGTAGAGACCACTTCTTTCTTTTCACTTTCAAGAGTGTATGTGATGATGAGAAATCTATTACTTAAGTATCTAATAATTTAACCGAAACCATGCATCTCTTCTCTAATCTCTTCTCTAAATAGTATAAATTAGAGTCGCTTCGCGTTGTATGCCTGTTCCTCCGCTAACTCCTTCTAAACCACGCAACGGATTATGATACGGTTCTCACTGTCATTTAGGGAATTTATTCTTGATGGTTTATATGTACATTTCATTCTAATTAAGTTTTAATATAGTTGAGAAAACTCAATGTTTTCCTACCACGCCGTCAAAAATCGTTTTTCGGGCCCTTACATAGCTTACGCTGGCTAAACCTTACGAGATGTGTCAAAATAATGTACTGAAGAATCGTAGTTCTCTAAAAAAACTAGAGAAACGTCCTCGATGTCATATGTCTATCTCCTAAGATTGAGTCACAGTAACCATTTTTATGTTTATGATTTTATTTTAAAATATTAGGTTTATTACCGAAGCTATTCTGTCCGATTCAGTATTTAACCTTATCCAGATAATACGTTGGTTACCTTGGGCATTTAATGTAGATTAATATTGTCCCGTACAATATATTATTTAAATAAATACTTTAGAATATATGACAGATTCAAAATTACGCGCAACATAGATTAGAACTCAAAACAAATATGTGTTTCGTTGTCTGCACGTATGAAAACGGCTCTGTGCAGAGTCGTTGCTCAAAATAGGAAATGGACAGAAGCCCCAAGATAATAGGAGCATTAATCTTCAAAAGGGGAACCTTTGCGTTTTAGTAAAATAATTATTCGACAATGTTTATTCCGAAATTCATAATATTAATTCTAAGACTGTACTAAGGAGAAAGCTATTTTATCACCAACTAATAGTCAAGTAGGTATAGAAAATCAATGCACCGACACAAACATACTACTCTGTAGACACTGTGCTCGACCTGGAAGAGGCTATCCATTTCCCAATGGAATTTCTCAATTCCTTACAACCTTCTGGATCGTCCCGCATAAATTGGTTTTGAAAGAAGGGTGTCCTTTTATTTCACAACGGAACCTTAATCCACCCAAATAACATCTTTAAAAACGTTGATAATAGAGTGCACAATACTGACCGGATGTGCAGCTGGAAAAGTCGTTTTAATTCCCCGGATTCCATACTTTCCAGTTTAAACGACTGCAATGACAATTTACAAGTCACAAGCTCAAACATTCAAAGTTGCGGGCTTAGACCTGTGGGCCTAATATTGCTGCGTTTATCGCGTGACAAAGTGTGGATAAGGCATCCGTCACCTTCTGACACGTAAATAAGTACGAGAGTGACGACGGATGCTTGATCCACATGTGACGAGCGATATTGACGCAGCCATGCTACTAGGCCTGAGCGTTGAGTGTTTTTTCCATAGAGGTATGTAGCCCTTTCGCGCGTCACTTCCAGGCAAAATTTGTTTGTATTGTGCAATGAGAAGTCCACTGAAAACATTGTATATAGAGAGATTCTGTGAAAGCTGGCAGTCATGATTTGAATTGAATTTAAAATCTAACGGCATCAAAAACTCAATTTCGCAAAATCATGAAATAAAACCTCTATGCAGTGACGGATTAACACATTTGCCGCCAGTAGGCTATTCAAGTTTTGCCGCCCCTTCTGAACTTTGCATTTCGATACCCTACACGGACAAAAGAAAATGGAAGAAAATATTTTAGAATTAAAAGACATTTTTTTTTAAATTATTATTTAAAAATAATACGAACAATATTTCTATTAAATTATCTGTTAACAATCTGCTTGATGATTACAATAAAATCAATTAAGTTACATGACCTTTTTGCGCGATTTTATATCCGCAAAATCGTCAATTATATCGACGTATGAAATTTTGTTCATTAGTTCTGACTCTATGCACAACAGAGCTAAGGCATTTAGCTTTTCTTGACATAATGTAGATCGTAGATAGTTTTTCACCCGCTTTAAGCAAGAAAAGCTTCTCTCACCCGAACAATTTGTCGATGGTGTACACAGAGCCATGCGAACTGCTATATCCAAGTTTGGATAAATGTTCTCCAAATTCTGATTTCGCAGAAACGTTGATAGACTTTTTAATGATCCAGAATCTGGTTTTATCAAAATTCTTTCAGAAGAAAGATGGCCTTGAAAGTGTACGCATTCCTGAACTAGGTCAGTTTCTAAATCATTAGGATACATTTTTTCCAAGAAATTTGCTTTTTCCGTTAGGGTCGATGGTGACAACTCACCTATTTTAGTTAGAAATGAAAACTTCTCGTTAAATCCGTTGTAGGCCTCCTGTCGTTTTTCTAACTCGGACACGAGTCTATCAATGAGGATGAAAAACGTGTCAATCCTGAAAGTTTCACTCGCGGTCTTTCTTATATCTTCATCGGGTGTTTCGTCAAATCTTTTTTTTCTCTTCGGTTGTCTTTTTCCGATATCTCTTGTGTATTGCTTCGACACGCTTAATTCCATTGCCTTTTCTTCGAAATACTTGAAGTTCTCTCGTTCAGCTAAAAAAAACTTACGGAGTGATTCGTAAAGATCGGCAACGGTGATCAAATCTACGGTGGAGGCCTGAATTTGAACATTCACTTTATTTATTCTTTCCAAAAAATCATTCCAGACAACAACCATTACAGCCGTTTCCAGTTTTTCTAAATTAAAAAGTATCCCCGCCGCTTCGTTTCGCGTGACAGGCTTTTCGGTACAATCATCTTTTATTGATTCCAAAGTTTTAAGAATTTCGTACCAAGAATCTCTCAAACTTTTACACGCGTCCTCTCTAGCTGACCAACGTGTCAGATTCACTCTTTTCAGGGTTTTGCCTTTTCCGATTTCACTCGTTAATTTTTGCCAGCGTTGTGTCGAGCTTACAAAAAAAATGTAAATTTCCTGTAGCAGCATGAAAAAACGACAAGCTTCTGTGCACGATTCAGCAGCAGCAGTTGCCACTAAATTCAAAGAATGTGCAGAACAAGGCACGTAAAAAGCGAAAGGTGCTTGGTTTTTAATTTTTGCCTGCAAGCCATTGTATATGCCAGACATGTTCGCGGCATTATCATATGACTGTCCACGACAGTCTTCAATATTTATACCTAGTGTTTCGAGCTCCGTAATAATGGCAGAAAACATTTCTTCCGCTTTATGTCCCACTGACGACAAAAATTCGAGAAATCTTTCACACGGTTCGCCTGTTTCCGAAACGTATCTAATGACAAGGGTAAGTTGATCCACATGTGCTATATCTGGTGTTGAATCGACGATTAGGGAAAAATATTTCGCCCTTCTTATCTCGTTTCCAATCTGTTTTAAGATTTTATGTCTCATCAAGAGAATAAATTCATCGCAAATTGTCTTTGATAAGTAACTGGTAGTCCCTGATCCTTGATTCCCAAATCGTTCAATATGATGAGCTAAAAAAGGATCGAATTCCGCTAGCAGTTCCAAAATCATACAATAATTTCCGTTATGCGGATCACCGAACTTTTCATTTTTTCCTCTGAAAGCGAGGCCTCTTGAACACAGTCGCTTCACCACGGCAACAACTCTCTTAAGAACATTTCTCCAATAAGTAATTTCTTCATCGACCTGGACCTGCAGTAAATTGTCAAGACGGCCACCAATCTGACTTCTAGCTTTCAAACTAAGGATACTTGATTTATGACGGGCAGAGTTTTCATGCTTAGCTACTCGGTGTTCTGCATTTTTCCAGTCATTAAATCCTTCATTCTCGAACTGAGTTCTATATTGCAATGGACCGAAAGCCAAACAGGGTCCGCAATATACAGATTTTTTACTTTCAGAATAAACTAGCCAATTTCGGTCTTTCATTTCATTGTTTTTCATTTTTCTTTGAAAGATACCCACTGGTAAGAAACGACGCTGATCAGCATATATTTTTTCACTTTTAGAGAAGTCGCAAGACTTGTTTTGATCAAAGCCGTTCCTTGCGATAATATCCCTTAAAGTATCGTTAATTTCCCATAACGCTGGATCTTTATTTAGATTTACTGTTGTTTTACTTACATTTACATTTACTTGGTCATTACTTGTACTTGACGTATGATACCGAGATGCATCTTCAATTTTTATACTTATTGATGATGATGATTCCTCCGCCTCTTTGTCAAAATCATACATATTCGTTTCTTCAAAAGCAGATTTTTCAACAGATCCCAGTTGTTGTTGGGCCGCAGAGTTAATATCCGTTTCATCTTTTTCGGACTGTAGTATGTCACAGCATGTGGTTAAAGTTCCTGGTCTCCTTCCACTTTTAAGAAAACTGTCAATTTTCATCGTTTTACTGATAATCTGTTCTTGTTCTTCTTTTTTTATTTTGGCGTTTTTTCTATATACAGCTCCACTGAATCGCTTTCTTCCATCACTCATTCTCACAATTTTTATTTAAGAACTGAAAGAAATACATTAAGAGTCTTATTTTGCGTACGTAATTATCAGTATCCTTTGTTCAGATTTCAGATTCAGACCTTGAATAGTAAGTATACCTAATATAAGCGACAGAAATTTATTGAATTATAAGTACAATTATAATAAATATACTTAACAAAAATATCTAAATATGTAAATCTTCTAAAACAGTACCTAAATGTAAGTTAGATTATAATATTTTTCATTTATTATTTTGCCTCTCAAAGTCTCTATCTCAATATGAAAGTGAATAAAACCTAAAAACACCAACACGATCGTTATAGTTGCAGCGTCAATTTAGACGATTTATGATACGTTATTTTATAGTAGGTACCTAATTTAAATTAAGTTAACGAAACAACATGTTTACCCGAATTCTGAATCGATTACATTTCCTTTATAAGCCGAGTCGATAATCGAAAGAAATGTATGCGATTTTCAGTAGCCATATTACTAAATTTGTCTAATGACATCCTTCACAGGCACAATAATAAATGAACAAAATTATAAAACTTATTGATTCATTATGGATGATTTATACATTAGGATTAGGTACTTACCTACAATAAGTTTGTATGGTCCTGTCTTCACTTCACCGGTGTCCGGGGTTGTTACAGTACTTACAGTTGTTATTTGTTTATAAATAAGATCGATCAAATTTGCAAGAGCAATCAAGTGGCTAAGTAACAAAGTTTTGACAACTTGTTTCGCGGGTGTTTTTGTCTTTTGTATAGTGTCACTTTAAATGCTTGCATATTTAGCCAACAGATACAAACTTGAAAAACTATTTGGACCGTGTATAATAAAATAAAATAATTCTTAATATATTTGAATAGTTTCATATTCGTAATCATTAATTGTGTTTCACTAAATTAAATCTTTTTTTTATATTTTTGCACAGTTGTCATTTTGCGGTTTGTTTCCACGCCCAAAAAATGGTCCATACACAGTCATGGAAAATGGCGATAATCCTCCATTCATAAGTGACGCTTTAATTTAAATGCTTGCATATTTAGCCAACAGATACAAACCAACTGGAAAACTATTCGGACTATGTATAACAAAATATAATTATTCTTAATTATATTTAAACACTTTCATATTCGTAAAATTCACGAAATTAAATCGTTTTGTATATTTTTGCACAGTTGTCATTTTGAGGTTACTTTCACGCCCTAAAAATGGTCCATACACAATCACTGAAAATGGCAATAATCCTCCATTTCCAAAGTAAATTAAAAAAATCCTGGAGATTAATATGGAGCTTTAATTAATTCCCATGTGCTGAGACTAAAGTAACATTTAAAGAGCATGAGAAGTGAAAACACTTAATTAGAAATTGAAAGACGCAATTATCCGAGGTGACTTTTGTTTTCACAAGAAGTAAATACGGGACGGGTCCAAACTGGGAAGTCCTGTCCGACGGAATTTTTTATTTTTTATTTCTGTAAGACAAAAAAAGTTTTTGTGCCAAATTTGCCGCCCCCTAAAATCCGCCGCCCTAGGCTCCAGCCTACTCAGCCTACTGGTAAATCCGCCACTGCCTCTATGCCTAATGCACCTATCTATAATTTGAAAAGTATATTATTCCAGATGAACTTGGATTATTTTTACTTATTTTAACCGAAGCGAAGCGAGGGCGGGTCGCTAGTTTTTGCTAAAAGATACACAGACTAAAAACAGTCACTGCTTTTTTTTAAAATGTATTTCAAACTTGTCCCCTAATCTCGAACCACTAGAGATGAAATTACATGGGAGATATGGCTAAACAAATAAAATTTTATTCAAGAAATAGCTTTTGAAATTCATACCTTCTCCCCGCCTACAATACCTTTTCCAATATTCAATTTAAATTTAAATTGTTATAAATATCAATAAGTACATGCTCTTACAATTTTCTATCGATTATAGAGCTTGTTTTTCACTTTTCAGTTATTTTTTTTATTGCAGTCGGGTTTTTTGTTATTTTTAATAATTTAATTTATTTAACTCTTTTTAGTTTTTAATAATAAAATAGTGGTTTAATTAATTATTACTAAGCAATATATGAGCTCTGGAGCTTAAATTTTTAATGTCGCGAAGCTACAAGTATCAAATTACAAGCGAAACTCTCTTTCTAGCGAAAGGAGTTTATTACTTAACATTTACGTATTTTTTTGACTTTCCTTGTAAAATAGTAGCATAAAAGTATTATAACGTATATATATTTGGAATGGGCTATTTAATAGCTTTCATTTGATACCCATATAGTTATTTTTTTTTTTATTATTAATCCTCCATATTTTTTTCTGCGGACGCCATATTGAAATATTATATACCCTATGACACTTCGGCAATTAAGACGAATCGAATGACACCTCGTATGTTAAAATCCGTCAAACCGTTTAGGCTGCAGAGAGTGCCCAGAAATAGACATACATACATACATACATACGCTCGAAAAACATAACCCTCCTTCTGACGCAGTCGGGTAAAAAGTTATCTATGGTAAAATTGGCGGTGATGTCATATTAACATGAATTAAAATTTGAGTTTTGAATAAGAATTTTTATTTTATTTCCTCTCAGTAGTTAAATAGTCTTAAGTGGATGTACACACTAACATTAGATTTTAAGTTTGTATTTTTGTAATTAACCTATGAGCATGGGGGCATAACACGTACAAATTATAATTCGTGCTTATAATTTGTACTAGATGGCACCACCGGTATCATCAGGAATATTATTTTCTTCATTTGCGTTAATCAAGGAAAATTTAAGCTTTTATTAATCAGATATACCTTAATTTAAATGCAAACATCATTCTTTACATAAATTTAAGGCTTTATTTTAGAAACTAAGAGTGGCATTTTTTTGCGGTACACTGAACGGCCATCATTAGCTATTGAACTTGCTACGTGATATTCATTAGATCCGCTAGATGGTGCTATACGAGGACGTTAGCGCCGACTTGTGTCGTCGCGGTCACTCCCGGTATAGATATTCAATGGAACAACATTTAATTAAAGCGTTTGTTATTTCTTATCCCAAAAATACGAAAGTTTATTTATTTTAACACCACAATAAATAACTTCCCAAGTATTTTTCACTATGCGTTTGACACAAACAAAACTATAAATTATCTTTCTTACTCTCGTGTTTTTCGTATCTGTCCATCATTCATTAGTGAAACAAGTGAACATAATTGTAGTTTGTATAGCTATCTATATGCAACTGCGACTATTTTCAACCCACTTAAAAAAAAAAGGAGTTTCTCATCTCAATTTATCATGTATGAATGTATGTTCGCGATTATCTCGCGTTTGGCTGAACCGATTTTGATGTGGTTTTCATAAAAGTATTTGTTACACTAAGGAGGTTTTAGTTATTTAACCGACTTAAAAAAATAAGTTTCTCAGTTTGAACTTTTTACAGACTTGTCCGAGATAAAAAAATATTTTTTGTTTGATAGAGTATACTTCCGAGGTAATCCCATTGTCACCAATCATGAGTCTAAATCTGAATCTGATGAGGGGATCCGTGAGGAATTGAGGGAACTCCTCAAATTTCATAGGCATAGGTACATACAGCGATTTTAGTATTTTTAGTACCAAGTCCAGCATTTGCATTCAGCAAGTATCATTTGGTGAAGTGGAACTGATGATGAAGACCACAAATGGCCTCCTGAACTCCTCAACGGTAGGTACCTATTTCAAGGGTGGCGATAAGATACCTCGATTAAGATAGTTCAGCAATTGTAACGTGAATGTTTAATTGTTTAAATATGACTATGACTTTCCCGAGGCGTTGCTTGTTTAATTAAAGGCCCAGCCACACCGGATGCGTGCGCGTAGACGTGACGTGCGCTTGCGATTTACACTGCGTTGTATAGTGACATAGGTGGTCACATTTGCCTACAAATACCTACCTATGACTTCGATTTAGACATTCAAAAGTCCTTAAACATTTTTATTGTTAGTTACCTACATTTATTGTTACCTACCTACTTAAAAGTAAGATATAAATTAAGGACAATTTTATTGACTATTTTAGATGAGTATAAATAAAATATATTTAGTGCACGGACCTAAAAAAAAGGACGTAACGTTGCCCTAGACAGGAATGAAGCATGCAAGGTCGGCAATTTCGTTCGTTATAGGTAGGTACACGAGTTACCGCATGCACACAGATACCTACACTAAAAACGCACGCAGTTTACGTGTATGCCAATTTGCATTCTTGACTCACGATAAGACGAGGAAACACGTCCGTATTTTTTTTGGGAAGGTACGTACTTTAATTGTGTTCATAAAAGTTGTTGGTACAATGTTGTATGGACGCGTGACGCGTCATCACTTAGGTTCTTTAGCTTTTAAATCCCAATATAAACCTACTAGCTGTCCGCGCCCGGGCCGCCAATACTTAATCGATTACAATTTTTTCACAATCGATTATACATGTGCATCCTATTTTATTAGCATGATGATGATGATGATGATGATGACGATTGTGATTGTGATGGTGATGATGCTGATGGTTATGGTGATGAATTGATGATGATGATGGTGATGACGATGATGATGATGATGGCGATGAATTGATGATGATGATGATGTTGATGATGATGATCAAGATGATGATGATGATGATGATGATGATGATGACGATGGTGATTGTGATGGTGATGATGCTGATGGTTATGGTGATGAATTGATGATGATGATGGTGATGAATTGATGATGATATTGATGATAATATTGATGATGATGATGATGATGATGATGATGATGATGATGATGATGGTGATCAAGATGATGATCAAGATGATGATGATGATGATCAAGATGATGATGATGATGATGATGATGATGATGATGATGATGATGACGATGGTGATTGTGATGGTGATGATGCTGATGGTTATGGTGATGAATTGATGATGATGATGATGATGGTGATGCCGATGATGGTGATGGTGGTGATGATGGTGATGAATTGATGGTGATGAATTGATGATGATGATGATGATGATGATGATGGTGATGATGGTGGTATCGATGATGATTATGATGGCGATGATGATGATGATGATGATGATCTTTTATTTTCCTTATACAGTTGTGGTCATATAATTAAGAACGATTTGAAGTTGCAGAATATATTTATCTAAATCATGACATGTGTAGTTATAATGTTCCTTCTTAAAAGTAACTGGTTATGTTTTGAAATAGCCACATGAATAGAGCAAACGGGATTAGGAATATAAATTAAAATCGCTAACTATTTATTTTACAAATTGTATTTTTTCTCTATAGTAACAAATTCAAATAGTAATAAAGCTGAACAAATAATTAAGAACGATTTATTGAACTGCTCGAGAGTTGTATTATATGAAACTTAGACTAAATAAATCACATTAATGGGAAGTGCGTAAAGGAAAAAAATATATTTAATACATTTTAAACAAAAATTAATAGTTAGTAGCGTGTCCACGGCTTTTAATTACTGCTTTACACCGGCGAGGCATAGACTCTATCAATTTTTGACATTTCGCAAGAGATAGACTTCCATTCTTCTAAGAAAACGTCGTACAGCTCTCTTAAATTGCCACACTGTCGATTTGAAACCTTTTTCTTGACTTCACACCAAAGATGCTCTATAGGGTTTAGATCTGGGCTGTTAGCTGGCCAATCTAAGACAGAAACTGATTGCGATGTGAGAAATTCCTTAACGGTACGTGCAGTATGTTTTGGATCATTGTCGTGCTGGAATGTCCAAATAACCGGAAGCACGTCTTCAGCATAAGGTAACATTGTTTCTTCCAGTATATTTTTGTATTGGAATTGATCCATGTTTCCTTCTATCAACTTAACAGGTCCAACACCATGTCCAGAAAAGCACCCCCAAATTTTTACATTTCCCCCACCATGCTTTAATGTCACTTTTGTGTACTTAGGGTCGAATGCTTTATTCGGAGGTCGTCGTACATATCGTTTTCCATCAGAACATACCCTGTTTATTTTTGTCTCGTAAGAAAAAAGAACATTTTTCCACTGTCTAACTGTCCAGTTTTCATACCTTCTTGCAAATGCAAGCCGTGCTTGCCTATGACACCGTTTCAACATGGGCACCTTCCTTGCTATCCTCCCGTGCAACTTTTCTTCTACTAAACGCCTTCGAATAGTGCGTGCCGAGATTGCTGAAGGATTGTTTTCACCAAAATATTCTTTTCTCAGCTCATTAGACCCTTTAAAAGGATTTTGTTTTGCCAAACGAATGATATTTCGATCATCTCGACGACATGACTTCCTCTGTTTAGGTTCACGCGGAACATTTGAAGTAGTTTGATACGTCGCAAAGTGCTTCACAGCGTGGAAAACCATTGTTTTTGAGCATTGCAGATGGTCGGCTATCTTTTTATATGACGAATTCTTCTCGCGAAGTTTTATTATTACTTCCCTTGTAGATTTATTGCAACTTTTATTTTTCCCCATTGTTTTTACACGAAGCAATCACCTTTTAAACTCTTACAGCACTAAATGGCGCCAAAATCATACAAATAGTGACCTACAACCACAGAGCCACAGAGTGTTCTCTATTTAAATTTTAATAAAAAAATAAACCATTCAGCGTTCTTAATTATGTGACCAGCCAGTAAGAAGTAATACTAGGTTCAGATCTAATGTAAAAAGTTTATCTATTTATTTTTTAGCCAATCATTTGTATCAGCGAATGAACCGGTAGTATGCAAAAGTTTTGCGATACAGAGAGAAATACAAAAAAATACATGCAGTTAGTTATACTTGTTAGTTGGAAAAAAACTTCCCTTTAAATAAGCGTTCTTAATTATATGACCACCACTGTATGTGATGTGAAAAGCAGTATGTGTCACACAGTAGCAAAGTTATTTCCACCTTGGGCGTTAACACTTGAATCCCTCACTACGCTCAGGATTCTATTTTAGAATCCTTCGCTTCGTCACGCTTCGTTCAGGATTCAATGTACGCCCTCGCCATAAATATGTCATTTTGCTTCCTTGATACACAAATAACTATTACGACCTACCAAATTCCTATAAGTACCTATCTATCTATATAAATAAAAATAAAAAATTATAAAAATCGGTCGAGCCGTTTCGGAGGAGTTCGACCACAAACACCGTGACACGAGATTTTTATATAAGTAAATAGATCAGTTCGTTTTTAACGGAGGTTCAAACCGCATCAGTTTAGAGCTAAAGTACTTACGTAAATTATATATATACATATATGTAATTATATATGTATATATATAAATAGTACAAGTATAATAAATAATTATTCTGTTCTTTCACTTACTAGTCTAACTACGGCGATGCGCATCGTTTGCAAATCACTAAGAAAGTGAATAAATAGATAGGCAAACAAAAGGTAGTTTACGCCAAAACTTGATCACAAGGACCCAATATTTTTGCAAAAATATGCTTAAAGAATGTAGAATCAACGTTTAGTTTTATATGACGGCGCGCTGCGGCGGCGGCAATTCATAAAGCTTTGACAAAAATGCCATCTGTCGAACTGATTGCGAGGTTACGTGCCGTTCATAGCTTAGCAGACATGTCGATTGTGCTGCCACTGCTGGCGAAACCACAGAAACTTATAGTGTCGGCGGCTATCGACTTTAGGACGGCAACCATTTTCGATGCGCGACTGAGTATCTGTAGAGTATAGTAATCTGTGCTATGAGTATATCATATGGAGTAATCCGAAATAAATGATGATTTGATTTGATTTTGTTGTGAAAAGCGCTATGTCTGCCTCGGTAGAAAGTGCAATTTATGGACTCGTACACTAGAGGGCCTCAACTACGTTTCGGCCCTCTATATGACTCGTCCAACAATCGCGTACTTTCTATCCTCTGTAACAATGTACTATTGTTATTATTAAACGAAAGACTATAGTTATATAGTCTCTGTTTTATGGCTTGTTCATTCACATAATTCGTTTCCCGCTACTCCCCCTATTTCTTCTGGTCGATTTTCGGAGAATCCTTTCTTAGGCACTGGTCCCACCAAGGGCGAGGAAGCGGTTAGCTATCGACAAATTTTTTCGCTCAAGAACCGAACAAAAGATATAGATCCCGTGTCAATAAAAGAGACACGTATATTAATAGTTGGTCGCTGGCTGTACTCGCTTCCCGCTCATGGTCGGGGCGGTGGGACCAGGGCCTTAGTTAGTGCACCCCTAGGATACCCAAGGAATACTCGCTTCAAATTTCAAGTTCCTAGATCCAGCGGTTTTGACTGTGCGTTGATTAGGGAATGTAATTTAACCGGTTATTAAACGTTTTTGTATGAAAATAAACGGTTAAAACCGGTTATAACCGGTTATTTGCATTCCCTAGCGTTGATCGATCAGTCAATCAGTTAATAAACGGATTATTTGGAAAAGACAAACGTGAAATTTTCAAGTCTCAGATGCCACTTACCGGTCCGAGACCCATAGAAATTTGAACCCTCGATACTGCAATTCTAAGACTGCAAATGCGTTGTCAACCCTGAGAACTAAGACGGAATGCCTCTATGGTTACTTCACCGGTTCTCTTACCTGTGTGCCATGTATGTCTGTGTGTAGGTGCAACAGTCCGTTGACGATGGAGAGACTCATGACCATCATCTGCTGCCGCGTCAGCGTGGTGCGCCCGAGATGCTCGTATAAGGAGCCCAGCGGGTGGAAGTGGGTGATCAGCCACAACTGCAGGCCACATTCATTACGATGAATATGTTTCCAAATCAAGTTCAATCAAATTTTGGATGTCTTTGATTAATATTTGTTGGTTAAAATCTTAAACTCTACTTGTCAATACATACTTAAAGTACTACCAGTTTCATAATAGCGATCGGCAATCTTCGTTTTTCTATGAAACACGAGTGACAAATATACAGTTAGCTGCAAGTGCAAGTGTGATAGCGATAGCCAGCCGAACGGTATTAAGAAGCTGGGAGTGCTGTAACATTGATCAATAAAATTACATGAATGATTATGGTTTGATTTACATGTGGCAAGAGGCATGCAAACCACAACAGCTGTTTATGTATGGACAGTCAAAACTGTCCGAGATCATTGCATCAATGTACCTTGAATCACATCTCATCATTACATTATTCTAACTAGTTGTTTTAGTCTTTATTATTTGAGCGGAGCTTATCCTCTACACAAAGCTCATTGTTTGTGTACAATACTATTATCTTCCATTGTTTCCGTAACTGCAAGCCGAATACATACAAAAAAGTTAGAACTACATTGAATGTACTGAATTATCAACCCTATATTTTTAGTCAATGGGTTTAAAATGTAAAGTGCCAGAGTACAGGTATAAGTCTTTATTATTTGAACTGAGCTTACCCTCTACACAATACAATCATCTTCTGTCGCCAGGGTCGTACTCGCGTTGTTTAAAGTTTCACTTCAAATAAAACTATGAATTTAGCGAAGGAGTGCTAAATCACATAAGAGACGTGGTAAATATTACCAATCACCACTGGAAAAATTGCTGCAACCACGTCATTGAATTAAAAAAATAAATGAAACGAGACTATAATCATCCTGCATTAATTATAAGATTTATAAGCGTAACCGAGGACTCAGATGAAACTGAATTGGAATCCGACAATTGATCTATTTCCGCGTATGGTTACATCCTTTCATATGTATTCTCTGTATGTACTTTATGTTAATTTTTATATGTTTTTATTGTTACTTTTGTATATCATATATGTTGTTAAATTGTAAGTATTTACAAGCTGTATTCAGACACTTTTTGTATATCACTAATATTTTATAATCTATTATTATATTATTATACATGCTGATACTATTCATTACTTTAGTTGTGTTATTTATTCTAGATAAACAATGATTTATATTAATTTATACAAATGTACATTATTTTTGTTGTCTAATAAATATATTTATTTCATATATTGTTCAAAATGTTTTAATACCAGTACGTCCTTGTTATGTCCATGATGGTGAAATACAAAAATGTTGAATGTGCCATTTTACCTGTGGGATACTAGTTGCAACAAGTAAAAATATAGTAAATATTCATCGCACTATAATGCAGGTTTACTCGAAAATCCTAAAAGGTGGCATTAACACGTTTTGCTCCAAAATATCGAGTTATTCATAGTATTTGAAGTGAAACTTTAAACAACGCGAGTACGACCCTGGCGACAGAACATTATTGTATTGTGTAGAGGGTAAGCTCAGTTCAAATAATAAAGACTTATACCTGTATTCTGACACTTTACATTTTAAACCTATTGACTAATAAGATAGGGTTGATAATTGAATGTACATTCAATGTAGTTCTAACTTTTTTGTATGTATTCGTCTTGCGGTTAGGGAAACAATGGAAGATAATAGTATTGTACACACACAATGAGCTTTGTGTAGAGGATAAGCTCAGCTCAAATAATAAAGACTTTAACACAGTAGAAGTGCAACGAATTCGTACAACTTTACTACTTATATTTGACTAAAGCCTTCGATACTGTCATAACCCATCTTACTCCACAAACTTAAAAACAAATGAGATTCTCGGGGGTTCTCTTGCGTGGTTACACACAGCTATATCTCCGATAAAAGGCAGCTGGTTAAAGCGGTTCCTGTAAGGTGTGCTACCACACCAATTAATTCTGGAGTTCCACAAGGAAGCATCCTAGGTAGGGCATGCAGTACCGGGCCCGATTCCGAGACTTCCATTTCCCGGAAGCAGGGACGGTACCGGGATTCCCGGTTCTCCCGGTTCTTTATTTTTTACCTCAAATCACCGCAATCATGGACATTTGAGATATAAACCGATTGAAAAACATTAGGAAACTTTATTTTTTATAAATTTGCCATAAAATCATGCACGGTTTCTTCAACAAAAACATATCTTTATTAAGTAAAATACTTACTAGAAAGTTATTTGTTCTTCCTTTTTACAAAACTAGAGATCAATTATTGCAAATATACCGCAAAATATGATGGACGTTGATGCGATGTTGCCGCTTGTGCCGGCGTCGTCGCTCAGGTGTGAATTGGATATATGTGATACGCGCCACGATATTTGTTTGGTATTTATGGAAAGAACCGGGAGAACCGGGATGTAATCTTCAGTACCGGTTTTTTAGGACCTGTGAAATTCCCGGGATTTCCCGGGAATTACAGAACCGGGATTTCCCGGAAGGATGCCCTAATCCTAGGCCCACCCGCTGCAAGAGCCATACAAATGTTTTAGTACCTGCGTGCAACTGTTCCGGCTGGTCATGTCGCTGCCGACGTACGCTAGTATGTTGGAGTGTCGCAGGAGCACGGTGCTGTAGATCTCGGTCTCGCGGCGCCACGATGCTTCGTCGCGAGAGAAGAATATCTTCACGGCCACGCTGTCCGCGCACCAAAGGCCGCGCCACACCGAGCCGTAGCGACCCTGATGAAAAAGTTACTATTTATCAAGCGAGCATTTGGTGGCTACCTAACTTTAGTGATGTGCAATACAATTATCCAAGTCTCGACGTTGCAGCTATGTATGGGAGCTCCATTTTTTTTTGTGAAATTGTTCTGTTTCTTTGGCTGAGTCGCGTAGTAAAGTTTCAGGTGCACCATCACTATTACTTACTATTACAATGGATGATCAGGCGATGGGCTTGCAACCTGTCACTAATATACACATAGTAAACATCTTAGCCCGTTTGTGCAAAATGTGGTTATAGAATTAACAACTAATTGTTAGAGTTTTTGGTAATTCTGTAGCTCTGCCTACCCCACTCTGGGATGAAGGCGTGACGGTATGTATGTATGTACAACGGATGAGTCAGCCTGCGTACCTTCCCGACGCACTCGAGCAGCGTGACCTGCTTGCTGAGCGTCCGCTGCACCATGAGCGGCAGGCCGGAGCCCGAGCCGCTGCTCAGGGAGCCCTGCAGGTACTCGCGCAGCGTGGAGTCCCCGGCCGCTGTCGCGCGCACGCCGTTCTGTGACCCTTCCAAGCCTGGGGATAGAGGCAATAGGGAATACTCATGACTTTTTTCACAGCTGCAATAAAACCTGACTCATGTAACTGATGTAACAAACAGTTGAGAAAAATCATTTTTTTGCATAGTTATAAAAATAACCAGGATGTAATCCAACAATAATTTGCTTCTATCTCTTTCTAGCAAAACAGAATTTAAAATGGAGTTCATATGGCCGACCTGTTACATGACGTCATAGTGCATATCGGATCTCTCTGTCTAATCGCTGTTTATTTAGCAATCTAAAATGCTTGTATCATTCGTATTTCTTGGCCGATTTTAATTTAAATTTCTCTGCTGGTAATCTCTTTTACGGTATTTCGGTCACTCTCGCTCGGGGACAATCTGACACAAAGTAACGTAGACTAAAACTAAGTTCTGGGCTAGACATGTGCGCCGCGCCGATTTCACGCCGATGCGGCGTAGAAAAAATGTCAGCGTTGGAGTAAAATCGGCGGCGAATCGACGCGGCAATGTCTACTCTGGGCGAACATCGATAAACATACAAATAAAGAGAAATTACATACGTAAATACATAGAACACGTTAAAATTGTAGGTACTAAGCTAACAGCATCATGAGACAGTTGAACTATATGTACCTTCATAGAAAGCGCAGGTGACCTGTGGAGTGTACACGTTGCTAGAAAAGTAGTTGGAGTCTGCGCCTAACTTGTGAAGTGCCGCTTGGGACACTCGCAACCTGGAAAAAAATGTTAACATGACTACAGTTTTAAAAAAGCGAAGTAAGCACTTATTATATATAGTTCAAATTATAATCTGGCGAGCACGGGAGCGAGCCCGGGCTCGAAGCTAGTCTCCGTGAGTGATGTACAGTGACCTGTGAGTCTTGCGCAGCAGCAGCACGGCGGTGGCCGCGACGGCGGCGAGCGCGAGCGCGGCGACGGCCAGGCCGGCCCCGAGGCGCCACGCCGGCGCGCGGAGCGGCTCGCCCGAGTCCTGCGCGAGGGGCGGGAACGAGCCCGCGTTGCACAGGTCGCCGGAGCAGCAGACCACGTTCACTTGGCCGGCGTGCCTCTTGCTCAAACTACAACCAACAAGGAACGGAGAGATGTTAATTGAGATCTCTCTCGGACGCTGATGGCGCTGTCATACGTGGTTGTTACAAGTTGTCGCTAGATGTCGTTAGGCTACATTGGACCTAGGTTACTTAGGAACAATACACTATAACATACATCAAGAAGAAGTGTTTTTGAAGTTGTATTATTATATAATACAATTATATGTATAGTAAAACGGTAAGTTTCGATTTAAGAAGATATTATTCACCTATATGAACAAAAGATGCTACATAATAGTGAATTATCCACATTACAAATACGTATCTAGTACGCACGTCTGTAGATGTAAAAAGGTCGTTATCTTTATACAAGTGTATATTGAATTATAAAAGGAACGGACTGAAACTATATAATATGGATAAAAAAATACATTTGTGCGAATTTTTCATTTTTTATTTATCTTGTGGTGTATCCATATTTATTAAGAGGAAACCTGGAAAAGTGGAGCTATCTGGTGACTGATTGGTACCCTAGAGATGGCAAAAGAACCCGGGGAAGACCACGAAAAAGGGCTCCCACACATAACTGCGATGCGATGCGATACGACGCCACGATTAACGGATACGGGGATGATACGGTGCGAGCTCGAAGATATTTGCGATGCGATGCGAATTCGCAGTTATGTGTGGGAGCCCAAAGATGGGAAGATGAGCTGAAGCTTACAGCCTATCCTAACTGGAGGCGGGTTGCTAAAGACAGAAACCAATGGAAAATGTTAGAGGAGGCCTTTGCCAAGAGGCACACTGAGCTAAGAGACATATTGTAAAAACAACATACATACATACATACATAATCTCACGCCTTCGTTCCCAGTGTGGGGTAGGCAGAGCTACAGAATTACAAACATCTCTAAAAACTTGTTGATAATTCTATAACCACAATTTGCACAATTAGGCTAAGCCTCGTGTGGTTGCTGAGTTAGAATAGTGCCACTCCATGTCTTCCCGTGGATGTCGTAAGAGACGACTAAGGGAATAAAGGCTTGTAGTACTGTTAGGCGATGGGCTTGCAACCTGTCACTAATACGCTGGTAAACATCTTAGCCTAATTGTGCAAATTGTGGTTGTAAAAACAAATGTATTACAAATTATTTCAGGAAGAAAGCCTCATTGATTGATTGTATCCATATTATAGATATCGTTTGACGTTATTGTGACGTAATTTGCACCTGTCAGCCGCCCATTATATGTTGTACATACCCCTGAGGCGTCTTATGGCGACACGTGAACTGCGCGTGGTCGCTCGCGACGGAGCACCCTCGGGAGTACCGCAGCTCCCCGTCGGAGTCCCTCACGGAGGACTTGTAGCAGAACAGGGCTTCCGTGCACAAAGTCACTTCACCCATTAGACATTCCTGCCACTCGCACTGGTGGCATTTGTACCTGGAACATAGTAAGTTAATTTCACTATATTGCTGGAGCAGGTTTTTGTTGCTGACGGTAATTTTTTTTTGCATAATCATCATCTGCTTGTCAAGTAAAGCTGGGTCCGCATTTGTATTATTTTGCCGTATCGTGTCTCCGTGGCGTAGTAGTCAAGTGCAAAAATATGTATCGAAAGAATCCTGTCATAAATATGTTATGAAGTCCTTATTACGAATAAGGTGCATTGGGACATATTTTTGAGATGTTGCGTCCTCCCATATTTTTAACCGACTTCAAAAAAGGAGGAGGTTATACGTTCCACTGTATGTATTTTTTTTTATGTATGTTCACCTATAACTCCGTCAATTGTCGACCGATTTCTTTTTTTTTTGTTAGAGTATACTTTCGAGGTGGTCCCATTGTCACCAAATCTGAATCTGATGAGAGGATCCGTGAGGAATTGAGGGAACTCCTCAAATATTGTAGGCAAACATATAGCGATTTTAGTATTTTTAGTAACAAGTCCAGCATTTGCATTCAGAAAGTATCATTTGGTGAAGTGGAACTGATGATGAAGACCGCAGATGGCCACCGGAACTCCTTAACGGTACCGATTTCAAGGGTGGCGATAAGATATCTCGATTAAGATAGTTGAGCGACTACAACGAAGAATATTTACTTGCTAACCGACTTCAAAAAAGGAGATTATTGAAATATGACTATGACTTTCCCGCGGCGTTGCTTGCGGCGCGCTTGAAATAACTTAAAGTTTCATTTCAACTAAGAAGTGGGACTACGTAACAGCGTATTATGATCACTAAAAAGTATTAAATAAAATAATTGTTTTAAAAAACAAAAAACCGCCTTCAAAAACGCAAAAAATAACTTTCGGTTTTTTGTTTTTTAAAACATTTATTTACACTTGACTTTACCGACGCGTATTATGATCGTTAGTGTGGACACAAAAAGATCGCGATCATGCTACGCGCCGTATCTGATCGGTCGCGATCCATGTTGCTACGCATTTATTAAATACCCGCGGACAGACGCGTGCAAAACCTAGTTTAGGTATTACATTTAAGCACCCTAAAGAGACAAGCCTGTTAAATAGTAAAAACTTACCTCTTATCGTATTTCCTTGGTCTGATTGTGGCATAGAAAAAGTAATAAAGTTTAATAGGTAAACTGAATTATTGAAAACAATACATATATAATCTCACGAAGGCGTGAGATTATGTTTGTATGTAAATGTGGCAAGAGTTTTAAATATATATGTAAAGAGTGATATGGAAATCAAGGGAGTGGATACTCAAGCCAGCGGGCCTAGTATGGTTGCGTTTATCGCGTGATAAAATGTGGATAAAGCATCCGTCACTCTCGTACTTATATACGTGTCAAAAAGTGATGGATGTTTTATCCACATTTTGTCAAGCGCTAAACGCAGCCATATTAGGCACCCAGGGATTAAGTAGGGGACAAATGTCCCGCCACGTGTCGCTAGCAACTTCGGGTGAAGTGGCGCAACGTTGCAGGACTTCCAACGACATTTCTGGCGACATTGCGCGATAGGTGATTTGGCGCACCCGACCTGTCGCGCGATGTCGCCAGCTATGCTGACACGTTTCACGGGACGTTTGTCCCGTAGTGGCTCCCTGGCTTAAGGCTTATTCTCAGGGTGGATCTACATTTATCTTTACTTTGTTGGTTGTTCTAGGTTTCTTGTCTGATCCTACCGAACTGATGAACTATCAGTTTTTTTTTGTAAAAATTATCAATTTTACTCCTAATTTTGTACTAATTTTTGCCAAGCATATGAATAAAGATCAAAGTTATTTAATCACCTTGCTACCATCATCTTCTGAACGGAATCTTTGTCTTCCACGAGCTGAGCATCTGTACCCGAGCTGTGTGTGGAGTTCTCGTCCTGGTCCACCAGCCCAGGTAGACCAAAACCTCCTAAAAAATACAAATCTTATAATGACAAAACCAACATACTATCAAAGTATAAATACTTAGTCTGGCCATAAGTTCTGTTACTAAGGTTGAGTCAAATAAAACTAACTAATGTTATTTTTTTATTTCAATACATATAAAAATTAAAAGCTCAATTAATGTACATTTCGAAGAACAAATAATCATTTTGAATAGTCGCCGAAATTTCCGAGAAGATTTTTTAACATTCACAGCCGGCAACGATGAAATTACGCATGACTTTTCTGTAAAATTCATGTTTTGAAAACGCGTAAAAGTTAATTTTTCTTTACAAAAGAACTTTTTTGTTTAATATTATAAAACTTCCTATCTTTGTGTATGTTTAGAGACCAAAATTATATTTTTCAACAAGACTCAATTCCAACTTATGAAGCAAGAGATTTGGTGTGTTTTCGTATAGCTGCGAATTCATGTGAAATCGTAAAGTCGATTTAATGAGACATCAAGATTGACCGGTGTACAAGCGGCTCTTAAAAGTTGCTTGAAATACATTTGTATCAGAATTTAAAGCTAAAAGTCTGATCAATATTTCACACAAATTTGAACTCTTACAAAAATTGTGGCCATTATCAGTATAATCGTGGCGCGTAAATTGAACTATGGTTTTGATTAATACACAGATTTATAAAAAACTCCTTTAATTTCTTTTTTAAATTGTAATAAATCTCAGTAGGTAACAAAACTTATAACCGGACTAGGTAGATCAGTATCATCAGTAGTTAATCTTCAAAAAAAGATATAGGCGCGGCTTGCATGTGTGTGAGCCAACAGGACAGACCGCGCCGGTTAAGTCAGGCCGCGTAGTCGCCGCGTTTGGTTGCATGGATATAAAGTATCGAGCGACGCGCATCGTTTCAACCCTAGAGCCCGAGCAGCAATAGGTAATAGAAACTCCTAAAAGGCTGGAGAGGAACTACTTTACTATTTATACTTTAAAAATGCTGCTGTCCAAATCAAAATGGCAGTGTGCACACTTCATACTGTTATTCTTTTGGAGGGCAAAACACACTTCTATTTAAAAAACTGTCATTTATATTTATTTTATTTTAACATTTATTTCCATGACAGATATATAATATACACATTTATATATATATATAAAAAAATATTTAATTTAATTGTTAAAATACTTTTGCAATGTAGGTGTCCTCCAACAAACTTATATAGAGGAATAAATACTTATGGTTCTAGGCCGACAAAAAATCAATCCTGAGTCCTGACACATTGCACAAAAACTCCATCTGAATATTGATAATGTTAACAGCTGTAAAAAAACCCACAACTGCATGCAATGAACACTACCTATCCAAAGGTATAAATTTAACTAACATTATGTAAAGTACAAATTCAACCTACACTTTATGTCGAATCAAATTAACAAGCAAATATTATGCTTTTTGTGCTAAGCTATAAATTTTGTTGGTAAATTCTATACAGGGTTTTCTCGCTGACTGTACAATCTGTGAATGTCGATTGTCATCACTCAAAAAGTTGGGAAAGGTCTCCTAAGATCATTTTCGCGAGGCAGCAAGGGATCTGGTAGCTGCCCTTAATGCCCCATCTCAACTTTCCACCCCATATAGTCATCTAAGCTCAGTATATTTTTTGGTAATTGACATTAAAGTTTTGGTGCCATACTAAAGACACTTTTCGCATGCAAGGGCTGGTTTGAGTAGCCCTGAGAAAATAATGTTCGGTCTAAATAATAAAATAAACAATTACAGGGGGCAATCTCCAACAAATCCTATGCCCTAGTCCCAAACTAAGCTCTTAGGCTTTTGCTATAGGTACTACAGAAATGATAAACATACTTGAAAGTTTAATATTTGATAAGAATCAATAACATATAGGTTGTAGGTAATAGCATATAAAAGGCCATCACTTTCATTAAAAATCCACTTTTTTAGGATAAATCTAGAAATTTTCCTGTAACAGTATAATCTATGGCTTCATATTATAATTTGAGCTTTGGAAACCTATAACAGGGGTATGGCAAATTTTCACCATTATGATAGACGGACAGACACAAAAAAGTGATTTTATGGGGATTTTGTTTATCCTTTTATGGTATAGAACCCTGAATAAACACTATCACCAAATTGTAATTCAGCAATATTCTGTAAAACGTATTTCAGATAGTCGCACAAACATAGCCACACGATTTTTTTACATAACAATCTTTACATACATTACATAGTTAGAGCTACAATATCCAGTTAGTCAGTCAGTAAACTAATCCTTTCAGTTATACTCGTGAATCATCCAGGTTATTTATTTACAAGGGCATATTTTAATACACCTAACTATGCCTTAGTTAGGTGTATACAAAAATGTATCATTAATTACGATTTTAAAATAACATGAATTGTGAATTAAATATTTTATTTCACGGTAAAACTGTTAAGTATTAGTCGGGCGTAAATATAAAATAACGAGAGGAACTATTTTAATTTTAAAAACCATACAGAAATATTAAAAACAATAACTGGTTGTTCATGTAAAAAAACAAGAGTCTCTTTCTCGGCCTTTAGCGATCGTATATTCATGAAACTTGGCAGGTCTGTGTAAAATAAGTTGTTAATTCAATTAAAGTTATAAAATTTAAGATTACGTACCATTGCAAGCATTTATCAATAAAATTGTGAAGAAACATCCCACAATGACAGTGTCCGCCATTCTACGTTCATCATAACAATGCACTGCGTAGTCCAAATAGCGCTCTTATTAATAACAATTAAAACTATTATTGGTTTTTACACCAAATAAAATTTATGGTTTATTTTACTGTGCAATTTGATCTTTGTCATCATTTAATTAATAATAGAATGTAATCTGGTACAACAAATACATGTGTAAATATACTAATTGAATAGTGATGCTTCCGGTCATTCCTGACTGCGTTTAGTTATACGTATAACTTGAACGCGCTTGGGTAAAAAAAAAACATAATTATAAAGGTTGAATTCTACTAATTCTGAAATTAAAGTTTATATTATAAAACTCGTAAACATTGATTTTTATTTAGTTTGCCTTTGATTCTTGATAATAATTAATAATTTATTAAATTAAGTAACGCGGACTTGTAAGGTAATGAACATGCTTTGTAAACGCACTCTAGCATTTTTCGGTTATGTTTTTTCATTCGAATTTCGATGATTTGAAGTGATCTCTGAATGATTTCAGACAGAAAGAACCTGTAATATTTACAAAAATTGACTACTAATTCAAGGTTTTAAGCTAATTAGTGTAATTTTAGAGTTTAAAGTGTGAAACATTGAATATGCCTAGGACAAAACGACCAGTTCGCACTCAGGAGAAATCCGGAGTCAAAGACGATGTGTTGAAGAAACTTGACAAAATTGGTTTGTTGTTTACATATAATTTAACTCTAGATCATGTCATGCGCTTTTTTTAAGTTAGGTATAATGATTAAGTAATATTTAGTACTTTATTTGTTCATTACTTTAATTGTAAACACATAATTACATTCATTTGATATTTTTCTTTTTTCTTTTTATTGCAGTGGCAGAGCAGAAGGCGAACATTGATTCTCGCGTTCAGATGGAGTGTCGAAATGTGGAACTTGCGTTTAAGATTCTTCTTGGCAGCATCAGCAGCATACACTTGAACAAAACAGTTGGACAGCTGGTAAGTCCTGTTTTTTCTCATTGAGTTTGTGCTTAACTTATTACGAAAACAAATAATGAACGTAGATTATCGTAGAGCTATTTATAAGTTGGGGTCGCGTGTGTCATTGACGAAATTCTTTAAGGAAATAGATAGTCTAACACTGCGATTGCTATAATAATATGTATTTGAAATAATAATCTCTGTTAGGAAGAATTTACACAATTTCCAAACGAACATTGATAAGCCAAAAGCAACCAGGAGCACAGGAAAGCTCAAAAACACATTTTATAGACTGGCCAAAACTTCAAAATTATTCTTAGGAAATTGTATATTCATATTCATTAAGCTCTACCTACCTACCTTAATATACAAGTGTTCCGTGATCTGGATCTCGAAAACCATAATGCTTATGTGTCTCTTCTTTGGATATATTAAACTCAATCATATTTTTTTGAGATTGTTAAAGGTCAAACGTGATTAGAAACAACATCCTCTATAGTTTTAATTTTTAAACATGATACCTTTTTTGCATGTTTTGGCTGAATGTTTGATACCCTATGATCATAAATGATGATTTTTGATTAAATAATTTTATTTTTGTAACCTTAATCCTGGTAAACCATTTTTTTAATCAATGGTTGGTGGTTTTAAAGTAAACAGTGATTATTGGAATTTGACGCCGCCATCAAGGCGCTACCATACTATCTCCGTCTCGGGTTCTTCCTGCAGAAGCACATAAAGCCATCCTTTTTCTTTCTTGTGTGGGCGTGTTAGCATATGTGGCCTCTTAATAATAATTGTTTGATGTTTTTTCAGAAACATGAACTTCACATCAAAGAGGTGGCAAACCCCACCAGAAAGACGAGGAATTCAAGCCGTTCAGCCTCTCATGATGATGGTATGTTCATGATTCATTCTTGGGAGAAGTAACTTCTTCGATCATTATACTTACCTAAAATATTGATTGTACGTACAAGTTATTCGTCGTTATTGTTCACTTACTTGACCATCTTATGTCAATTCTCAATTTTCTTTTGATGTCAAGGACTTGTTCTATTTCTACGTACGTAGATCAAAATCTGAAAATTGTGTGCATTTCTAATGTCATCTAATATTGTTGAAAATTATTACTTTAAACAAATGTTCATGTGACGTTTTCTTAGGTTTTTTGGTATTCTCTTAACTGTAGTTGTGGTAGAACTTTCTTACTTTTCAAAGAGGTGCTTGCATCTTTTGCAAGCAACAAGCGTGTCTTGCAAAGTGTTGGCTAGCAAAGGTTTAACACAGTAATAAGCGTTCATTCTCTTCCTTAAGTGCTGTAGTGTCTATGGATTCTATGTCTTCGTTAGAAATCAATAAATTTGTATCCTTCTAGTGACATTTTAAATTCTGTTAGCCAGACTTTGTAGAGATGCTACTATGTATTTTTGTAGTCAAGTTGTTTTGGAATTTAGAAGATAAGCTTTTTTTAGTACTTACTACTTAGGCTTTGAAAACGTTTTGTAATGCAGGCCATAAGTTGACTGTAGTGTAGGTAACCCGCTTAAGTCAGTCCTTGCCTGCTATGTAACATGGGTATGGAGCTAGTTGATAGGGCGCAATGAAAAGGCGAGGAGCAGCCTGCCTGGTGCGCAATTTCTAAAGCAATGAAGCACGACTTACAAACCAGAGGGCTTATTGCCTAACGCAGTCAAAAGGCGAGTGCATACAAAATGAAAACAATTGTTCCATTTTGAAGCCGATTGCGATTGCGAGTGCGTTAGGCAATAGCAACACCGGTCTGATGTAAGTGATCCTCCTACAATTGTGAAATGTAGCTTCAATCCGATCTTTATCAACACGGTAACCGTACTATAAAATCTTAACAATCTTTTGACACATCTAATACATGTGTTTTTGATGGTGACAATGCTGGGGTCCTAATGAAAAAGGGTATAAGTCTTCTGAAGATCAAGTGAAAAAGGGTTTAAGTCTAGTATGCTCCGTTCATGTATATACCCTTTTTTATTACGAGTTAAGTCGACTTGTACCCTTTTTCACTATGACCCCAGTGTATTCTTTTTCAACTACCTCATGGTCTATAACTGCCGTACCTGTTCACGACTAACCCAACCATTCGTGCGTTTCCACTAACCGGGCGCTTTTGGGGCAGGCTATCTCACGGAGACGTCGCAGGGCTCCGGTGACCGCGGCAAGACACAGATGGGTAAGTGTTCTTTCCTGCTTCGACACTCGCTGGCCAACTGTATCGGATTAAATTGGTTGTTGGTTTTTTTATATAACTATTTATATTTCATTAAAAAGTTGGCCAGTGTTAATCGCTCTGTAAAATGTATTATCATCCTACTTGATCATTATAATCAGTCATATATGAGTAACTTTTAGTTTCTTCTTAACTAACTTAATAACTTAAAATTTGATAGAGATAACTATTATGGGTTCCTTTTGCCTAATGCATTCATGCCAATAAGTGCGAATAATTAACAATCAATGTATTTGCGTAAAGCGAGGGTTTTAGCACGAATGATAGTAACGAAACCCCGCATTGCGGGGCCGCGTTTACTTAGGTGTGGACGGTAAATATCGACCGCTACCGCTTGGGTCGTATTCGGGTGATGTTAGGTAGATGCTTGGTGTCGTCAGGTCCGCCGTCGACGGGGCGCAACGCACGCTCGCGCTCGGCCGACGCGTCGGCGCGCAAGATGGCCGCCGCCAGCGCCGCCAAGACCGCGCGCCGCCGCTCGCGCTCCGTCTACCGCACGCCCGCCTACAACAAGCTCGGCCAGCACCAGTACCCCGCCATCACTCCCAAGGTACACTATCACTCGCGTCGGAGCCAGCAGAACAGATACATATTTTTTCGCAAATGTATTAAAAAACATCGTTTGATACGCGTGCGGAACTGTCATTATCACTCGTCCCGAATCTTGTCCCTCGCTTGCAGCTCGGGCCAAGACACCTCGGGACTCGTGTAAAATCACATACTTTCCGCACTTGCATCAAATTGTAACTATACTCACTCATCACACCAATACTTACCTTTACTAGCACAATAAAAAAACAATACAAATATTCTTTATTGAACAGCACATACAATAACAGTACGAAAAGTAAACATTAAGAAAATGTTACAAAGTAAAAATGTGTACAGTCAAGGACTTTAATTGTTATGCCACTATGGAACCCTGTCATAATGACAGCGTCAAACCACATGACAGAAATTACGCTTAAATAAATGATTAACGTTATACGACGGGGTTCCATAGTGGCATAACAATTAAAGTCCTTGACTGTACCTAGTTAACGACTAAAATTAAAAACCACCCAAATAGCGAACTCGTCCAGGCGACCTTAACAATCTTTGAATTGAAAAACGTTTGTAAGTTTTTTAATCTTACTACAGAGAGGTTGGTGGGGTTTTTACTACTGCACAGCTCCAAAAGACATAGTTCGTTTTTCAAATGACTTTTCTTCCCAAGGATGACATGCATAACTTTCATCCCGCTTCTAAGATAAACAATGACCTACTATCGGGGAAGCTTGACGCAATAAATGTTGGGAAACCCTGCTCTTATAGTAGATTGTTCAACAAGGGACTAAAACAAGCCAGAATGACAAGAGGTGTTAGCCACGCGAGCGAGCGAGCAAGCGAGAGTGGCTATAGTTCGAGAGTCATTATGGTTGTTTAGTCTCGCGTTAAACACTCTACTTTTCATTTGGAATGCGAGAAAAAAAACGACATTCTATACAAAATTACAATATTTAACAAATATGTAACAAAGCTTCTGACAAATTTGCTGACAAAACTTGAAAACTATTTGGACTATGCCTAATAAAATAAAATTATCCTTAGTATATTCAAATAGATTCATATTCGTTATCATTAATCGTGTTTCACGAAATTGTCATTTTGAGGTTATTTCCACGGCCTAAAAATGGTCCATACACAATTACTGAGAATGGCGATAATCCTCCATTCACAAACACCGTGATTGACTGCCTAAGGGTTTCCAAAGTAAATTAAAAAGAAAAAGTACTTTAGTCCCTAGGGAGTAATGTGTCGTTTTAATCCCTAAGGATTCAATACATCACTTTAGTCCGCCACAAGGCTATTATGAGTCATTTTAGAGCCTGAGAAGTGAAAATGCACGTTGTTTGCAGGTGGCGCCGCACACGCCGCTGACGGTGCTGCGGCAGCCGCGCGCGGGCGAGATGGTCGTGTCCATGTCGGGCTCGCCGGTCATGGTGCCCAACGTCTGCACGTGAGTACGCCTGAGTTAATGGATTCCGCTCTTTGAATGTAGTGTAGTCTCAAGATCTGCGAGACGCGACAGACAGAGCGTTAGCTGTCGCAAGTTTCTGCTCGCACAGTCTGATGAAAATAGGAAACATCGAAACGAAAAGAAGAAGAATGTAGTTGTGACCAGGGCTTGAGATGCTTGATACTTATTATTATAGATATTTATTTATTTTTCTGTAAATTAGGTTTTTTATAACAAATATTCAAATATAAAAATAACAATACTAACACAAAAAAATATACATAAAAAACCTAACCGCCGCCGGCAGCGGGGCAGGGCTCAAGCTACCGGTGGTCAGGGCTGCAGAGAGGAACCTCCTCACAATGCGTGCCGTGTCGAGGAGTACTTCTGTTATTATTATAGGGCCATCTCAACCCCCCTATAACATAATAACCCATTATAGACTAGCGGTCCCGTTTGGTACCTGGGCGGTCGTGGTTAGAAATTGTGCCTTATTGTTCTATACATTAAAATTCAAAATAAATTTAAATGATCAAACAATTCAGTCTATAATGGGATAATAACAGAAGTACTTGCCTTGTGTGCCGCTTCGACCATGGCTGATCTTTTGTGGCAGCCCTTTGTTTAGGGGTCACCTCAAAGGCCCGTTGCGTCCAGGAATCCCCAGATGCTTTGGGCAGTGAGGAGTTGCGTCTCTTGTGGGTCCATGATATGTCGCCCTAGGTAGATACTTCTTTTTCTCAAACATGCCATGAAATATTGATGTTATGTTCCTTATAATAGGCCGCCAAGTATGACGTTTCAGGTGCGGCTAGGACAAGAGGTCGTTTATGGAATTTCATATAAATCGTGCAGGCCTAGGCCGGCAAAATCCTCTTTTATAATTTCCATTCCACTTAAATTTGTGGTTTGATGTTTGAGAAAAGCACTACCTATACATACCTCGGCGGGAAATATGGGTTGCCCGCCTCAGACCTATCCGGCCTCGCTTTGCTCGGCCGGCAACCCCTTTTGTCCCGGCCTCTGTAGTAATGTACTATTGCGCATTAGTGGTCCGCAACTGCGCATGAACAGAGGATGTGCATTGCGTTATCATAATAACGACTGTCGATTATTGTTGCTCCAGCATGGCATCAGACGAGAAGGCGAACTGCAACATCATGCTGATGGACGGCACCATGCTGTCCCTGCAGCCGCGGCAGCTGCGCCAGTCCAGCGCGTTCATCCCGTTCTCGCTCATGGAGCCCAGCGTGCTCTCCCAGCTCAAGACCCTCAAGGACAACCTGGACAAGGTGGTCAAACTCGGCGAGAACGCGTTCAAGTGAGAGACTGCAGAGGAATCTAGGGATTATTTAGATAGTAGATTTTGTTAGATCCGGTATGAATGAGTGAATTGGACAGAGTAGAAAAGACAGAGACGTAACTAAATAAAATAGCCAAAGCAGATTCAACTCTCTTCTGTTTGTAACTAGGTTGCAATTTCTACAGATGTTTTGTTTGAGATATCGCCATTATGCTTAGTAGGGCAGTATTGGAGTGAGTAGGAAAGACATGTGGCCTAGGGCATGAATTCCGAGATCTCGGAATCTCGGACCAATTTTTCAGATATTACAATTCCGAGATTAGACGGAGCAATACCGGAACACTTTCAATATCGAATTTGAATTCCGATATTTGGCCTATCAATATCGTAAATCCGATATTGATTACCTTTTAATTCCGGTATCGTAATATCGAAACAAACGCAGTATTTCGAAGTTATCTGTGGAGTTGCCTGGTTTAGTTTCAAGCTCCAACACATAAATGACAGCACCTGTGCATTACATGGGGCATCCAGTATCGGACGATATTTCCAGTATCGGGATTGAAAGTCTGTATTGAATATTGAATAGAAAGTGTGTTTTTTTAATGGATCCCCAATTCCGATACTAGTATTGGAATTCCGATATTGAGACACAATACCGAATTTCAATTCCGGTGTTGGAAATAGTTCAATATTGTATGGCAAGCGTGATTCCTAGATTCCGATATTGAGGTTCAATATCGATTTTCAATTCCGATACTGGAAATCGTCCTATACTACATGCCCTAAATTTATTGTGGCCCTTAAGGAAGTTGCTCATTGCGTAGTCTTCGTAAAGAGTCGAGGCGTACGGACCCTTTAACCCCGACGCCTCCGCCTCGCTCACGCCTCGACACCGCATCGATTATTGACTGTGAGTTTATTATTAGGCGCTAAGACCCGGTATAAATAAGCCAAAAATAGAACGTGTTTTGTAAACAATAAGGTTCAAAATTGAACTATTTTCTTATACAATTGTGTCACTTTTATAGAGACAGTACCGCCGCTGTCATTCTTTCGCTCGTATTATGTGTGTACAACTACATTGATAACTAACTATCTTTGTGTAAAAGATCTACACACACACACACACACACACACACACATATTGTTTACATTTCCCTTGTTCCGGCCTCATCATGAAACTGCCTAACTGCTGACTGACCAACTCTCACACTTAATTTTTTCACGGATATTTTGAGAAGTACCTTCCTGAGGAGTCTCATACACCAAATATCTCTATATAGACATTTGGATGGTGGTATTGTATTTTATAATTATTTAGCAAATGAAACTGTTTTAGAATAATGTTTTAGCTTAAGTTAGTTAGAGGTCGCTCGCACGAGAAGTAAAATCTGACCGTGCCCCGGGGACAGACGCGAGCGGCGCGAGAGGGGGCGCGCACGTTATTGTTTCTGTCACAAACCTGTCGAATGAGAACTAACGATCCGAGGCCCTAGACAAGATGCATAAAGCTTTCGAAATTTTTTAAAATGTTTGTAATTGATATAAGCGCTCGACGCGCTGCCGTCCTACCGAAGAAGGCGGCTAATTACATAGTAATCCCCTTACTAATAAACGTTGAGTAACGGTGGTATAGCTATCACAGAATAAAGACTAAAGGCATAGAAACCGTACTAAATAAGCAGAAAATACATTATGGTTCACTTCTTTTTACTTATGGTTTTCATAGTGAGTTGGAAAGAGATGAATCTATAGCTGTTCTTTCGTTATTTGGTACATCGTTATAAGTAAGGCGTGATTTGGACCTATAAGCACCTATACTATTTGGACCTATAGACAAGGAAAGACAAATCCTTCGTACAGGAAGGGCAAAGATGTCCCTGTGTAAAACCTTGTGACAATGACAGTTAAAGAAGACAAAACAGCCTACTTGTTTCATTTTTTCTCATGTAATACGTAATCTAAAAAGTAGAAAAAAGATAGCTGACGCAAAGTACGTCTTATAGTCCGGTTTCTATGCTATATGTCCTTATTCTGTGAGCTATACCACCGATACTCAACGTTTATTAGTAAGGAGGTTATAGAATAAGCATTGTAAATTTAATGTCGTTACCAATAGAGTATAGAATGCTTTAACTACTACATTGAAGTTAGCTGCCTTTTGTAGGACGCGGCAGCTTACGTCAATCCTTTAAATTATCGATAACGATAACGTTCTCGCAATGCATCTTGTCTCGGGCCACTGGGGCGCTATTCTACTTGGTAAATTCATATTGCTATTGACATGTTGTCAGAGCTAAAAACAATACGATAACATGTTAACCCCGTAAGGCCCACCATACTACAAACAGGGAGTTTTTTGTGAGTGGGACTTTGAATCTACCATCAAGGCAATAAAGTTCAATTACGTTTGTTCGATAATGCTATTTTCAGTTTACGAACATAGGAAAATAAACCTTATTCTTATTGCAACACAGTTCAAATTAAATTGCCTTGATTATGTACATCTATTGGATCTAAAGGAACAGAGACCAAACAGTATCTGTAGAGATCAATCAAGGCCTCCATACATGATCGGTTTTGCCTTCAGTTCTAACTGACCGGATGCAAAATAGCATCGTGTATGTGTAATTTGGCCTGAAGGCAAATCGCATCCGTCCGCCTGAACGATTGGCCGTTGGAAAAATTGTATGGGCGCCGTTCCGGAACTGACGCAGTTCGGCCCTAACCGATCGGCCTCTACATGTATGGCCACTAGATCCGGTCAGGCGGAACTGACGCAGTTTGGCCAGAATACATCGGTCTTTAAATGTCTTTGCCTTTGAGTTGAGGCCAGAGTGTGTGGGTAACCATTTTCTTTTATCCAAAAATGAAGAATGTCAGTAGGTACGCCAAATCGCTTGAAACTTTGTAGCAGTAAAGTTTATAAATAAACAAACATACTACTTTTTATTTTATTCAAAAAGACTCGATAGTTTTGATTCTATGAACGTTTAAAATTTGGGTCAATAATATTAAAGCGTGCGGGGGCCATCTTGCTGGGGTGACGTCATCGCTTAACAGCGCACAGAGGAGTATTTGTGTCAAAAAACCGATCAAAATTATTTAATCGGTTTTTGTGTTTTGTGGTGAAATAAAACATAGTAATTGACTGTAAATATGTATTAAAAAGAATCCTGCTATGAAATATCGCCACAAAAACAACTTTTCACATTAATTATGTCCAATTAATCTGAGTTATCATTTTCATCATCATTTTCATCGCTATTTTGGTCATTTGAAAGGTCATGTTGAGATACTGGTGTGTATTCGGCCATTAGACCAATTGCCTCCCTTGTAAATGGTATACTTTTCTTTCGCTGCTTTCCCCTTTTACAACTGAGGTATGGGTCGGAGCTCAATAACAGTCTATTTAGTACATCTCTATTACAATCTATTCTTGAAAATTTTCTTGAGAAATTCAATCTGTATTGGCGGAAATTCTTATTCCGCGCCTCAGCTGCCTCTTCCGAAAGCTGTCCTATTGGCAGTATGGCATGAGCTATGACCTTGGCACCATGCATTAAAACTTTATGCATTGTTGGTGACATAGGGTACCACCCATAAAGCTCAACGTACATTTTGCAAGTTTCGTGTGCGTAAGCTGCAAATTTGTCAGTGTCTATACTGTGGCCACTTGATATCACCTCCAAGATTACCCGTAATCTTTTTATTAAATCTGCATTGATGCCGGTGATCCTTGAAGATGTATCCGGATCCGCAAAAAACCTTCTTGAGGTGTTCCCATCATTCGTATTTCCAAATCCGGCTTTGGGAATATCTACCAGGAGTCCCATTTCTTCTTTAAACTCTCTTTGAATTCATTTTTTAGTTTCATCAACGCTTTTCTTTTCTACTGCACTTCGTGCTTGCCACTTTTTTAAAGGTAGTTTGTACGCCAAATGTAATAAAGATTCAAGAAACCGAATTCTTGCGTGTAAAACTGACAGCCCAAACTGTAGTGCTTCCTCATTTATCTCCTTTTCTTCTTTCAATTTATTAAAATCTTTAGACGTCTGCCCACAAATGTAGCATCTCATGGTGGATGCTGTATCAGTTGCGGCGTTACATACTTTTCCATCTACCATCGTAAATTTCATGATGTGCGTTATACTGACTGCACCATCATCATTCGAAATCTCGGTTTTTCTCAAGTTTTTCGCTTGGTCTTCCACGTAACGTATTTCGTTTTTGGTGATGTCTTTTGTCTCATGGACAAATCTTATCCGAATAGGTCTGCAGAACCTAACAGATGAAGGCACTGGGTTTTGCCAAATAACTTTTCTTTCTTCACTGTTAATAACAACACTTAATCTCAAGGGCACAAGCGAGCTTTGGAATATATTTGCATCACTGTCAGTACAAGTTTGAAATTTTTGTTTAAACTGACTTTGCTGGGATCCGTCACAGCCCCATTTGGTAATCAATACTAAATTCAATTTTTCCTCAAGTGTACACGTGTTTATTACCTCTGATGCATATTTAAAAAGACGCGATGCTGTATGATTTAATAATGCTTGCAACTCAATCTCGGAGCAGGTTTCAGTTATTCGCATAAACTCTTCATCGGGATAACAATTCATTTTTGCTTTTTTGACAAGTGAATAACAGGGATATATATTTTTGTTAGCTCCATGTATAATTTCCCACTGTTTTCTGGTAAAGTCTCCTTCTACGAAAATTGCCAGTGCTTCCTCAGGGGTATGTTTCTTAATTTGGTCTTGGTTTCTTACTTTATTTATAACTTTTCGTAATTTCGTAGCTCTCGTAGGCGAAGCAACCAGTTCTTTGATCATTTTAGAAGCGTCAGAATTTCCAACAGCTCGCTGGCTTACACCTGCTGCATATGTCAGCTCTTCAGCAGATACCTGTTTTCGTAGTTGCATCGTTTTTCGTCGCTTACTACAAGCACTTAATTCTTGAAAATCCTTGGCCGGCCTTCCTTGCTTTTTTTGTGCTACTACTTCCGGAGACCAAATAGGTAATTTTATAGAAGATGTCAGCCATTTTTCATTGCTTTTTAAGAAGCGCTCTTCTTTGTATTGTGCATTTTTCCATAGTATTTTAAAATCACTCTTAAAATATCTTAAAGCGCGATTTAAAACATTTTTTGAATGCTCGGGGCAATGAGTAATTTGAACCAATTTTTGTTCCAGCAAAAGTAACTTTTGCTCCGATTTCTCTCCTTTAAACTCTTGCATTATCTCAAACAATGCTTTTTTAGTAAATTCCTTAATCATTTCCGAAGAATCTGTGGAAAAAGAAAACAAAAATGTATAATTCAAACAATTCAAGTTTCTGACCCTTTGTCTTTCACCTATTGAAAAACAAAATGGCGGAAGAAGGCGGACAGTTTTTCTTTTTAATTCAATCCATATTGACCCTAACTTTATTTTAGTGAGAAAAATTTTATCCGACATGGCCCGACACATAAACAAAAAGACTATTTTTGGATATTTTACTGTCGAAATATTGAATTTCAAAAAAGCATTTTGAACTGCTTTAAAATTAGTCATTTATTCTTAAAAACAGTAAAATAATATGACATTATAAGGTACATACCTTCATCTTCCATGATCGAAAGCTGTTTTAAAAAAAAACTGCCACAAAAAACACCACTGCAAAGAGAATACGTTGCAAAAACGAGATCGCCGAGAACAAAGACGTGCACTTGTGACAATGACTAAGTTTCGACTGCCCGTGAGCAGGGGTCCGCGAGCAACGGGGGTTTTTATGGCTTTTGTTTGATGGGCCGGTTATTCAGGTATGTAAAAAAAAGGTTCGGCAGTGAATTAGACTAATTTTGTTATTTTGACTTTTAAGCGGTTTTTCAATGCAAATACTCCTCTGTGCAGCGGTACGCGCCCTTATATGAAAAAGTAAGTTTACAGGGCTATAACTTTTTAACCGTTATAAGTAGCCAGTTGAATTTTTCACAGAATACGTGTTATTATAAAATCTATCGTTTAAAATTATACAATGAACAATAAATCAAATCCCAAGAGGGGTCCCCATACAAGAAACATGGAAATAAATCAATTTTTTTAGCATTTTTATACGGCTTGTATTTTTATAATGGCTTCTTATTTTGATGCTATTTTGAGCTTAAATTGTAGTCTAATTTTTGTAGTTTACGACTAAATAGCAATGTCAAGTAAAACTGCTACAAATATGTGACAAAACTGATTTTATCAACTCGATATTCTAAGCGGTCACCCATCCTGTTTTAGACTACGTGTCTAGTTGCTTAACTTTGGAAGAAGTACGGGTTGTATTTGTATAATAGCTTTTTATTTCGGTGTAACATTAAGTTTAGATAATAATCAAAACTCCATACAAACATAATATAGTTTACGACCAAACAGTAAACTGTAGTAAAACTCTTACAAATATGTTAAAAAGTGCCAAATTTAAATCAACATGATCGATGTTTAGGTAAGCGGTGGTTGCTTAACTTTGGTGGTAGGCCTTTCTTTACAAATTTCGTGTTAATTTAGAATTAATATCGCTACTGTATAAAAGCAGTAGTTCTGATACTTCGTGTATTCATTTCATCGATTTCTAATTTCGCGCGCGGGCGCTACCAAGTCGATAGACGTACCTACCTACATACCTACAACACTCTCGCTTTGCTAGGTCTAGGCATTATTGCCACTATGCCAAAATTGAAAGTGCTTGATTATTATTCTAATTTTATTTCAGCAACTTATTCGACAAACATTACAAATAGAAAAGCCGGTCATTGACAGACAGTTCGTTATGTAATACAAAATAATAGATAAACATAGCTGCCATAGTAACATCAAAACGAATTCGTAAAAATATTACGACTTACAAAGTAAAGCAAGTACAAGCGTAGTCTATAACAGGATGGGTGACCGCCTAAAACATCGTGTTGATAAAATCAGTTTTGTCACATATTTGTAGCAGTTTTACTTGAGATTGCTATTTAGTCGGAAACTATGAAAATTAGACTACAATTTAAGCTTAAAATAGCATCAAAATAAGATGCCATTATAAAAATACAATCCGTATAAAAATGCTAAAAAAATGATTTATTTTCATGTTTCTTGTATGGGGATCCCTCTTGGGATTTGATTTATTGTTCATTGTACAATTTTAAACGATAGATTTTATAATAACACGTATTCTGTGAAAAATTCAACTGGCTATTTAAAACGGTTAAAAAGTTATAGCCCTGTAAACTTACTTTTTCATATAAGGGCGCGTACCGCTGTTAAGCGATGACGTCATCATCCGTGAGCGCTAGCCGTCGGGTTTCGAGCGCCACATACGATGTTTAAAATTTAATATCTCGAAAACTATTTGACGTATCGAAATGATGTTTTTACAGCTATTTTTAGTTTTTAATGAATAATACGGTAAGCCAAAAATCTAAACTGGCTGACATTCTCTATTCATCTAATATATAAAATTCTCGTGTCACAGTTTTCGTTGCCATACTCCTTCGAAACGGCTTGACCGATTTTGATGAATTTTTTTGTGCTTATACGGTATCTATGAGAATCGGCCAACATCTATTTTTCATCCCCCTAAATGTTAGGGGTAGTCCGGGTCAGCTAGTTACCTATAAATTAGGTTTTTTATCAAGAGATATACCGAACTTATAAGTTAGGTTAGCTTTGTTTTATAACAATCCAGAGGGCCTGGTATGGTTGCGTTTATCGCAAGATAAAATGTGCATAAAGCATCCGTCGCTCTCGTACTTTATGTGCAGTCGAGTTCATAAATATCTATACACATTATTACCTTGTCACTTTAATCGTTACGACAATTAATATATGGAATTTTAAACATGACATTGAATAGACAAGGTACTAAAGTGTATACATATTTATGAACTCGACTGTACGTGTCAGAAAGTGACGGATCTCGTACTTCACGTAAGTGTCAGAAAGTGACGGATGTTTTATCCACATTTTGTCACGCGATAAACGACTCTCCTTGCGGCTCGTTTCATAAACCACGCTCATGTGGCAATGCCTGTCATTACGCAACCGTCACTCAATCTGCCATGTTAATATTTCTGGACTATCTATTGAATGTACAGACCATAACACCCTGCCGTAAGCGGAGAGCGGCGAAAACAAATGTATATAAATCGCCTCAACCCGTGGCATGCTCTATACATCTCTATGTATTTGTTCTCGCCGCTGTCGCGCATAGTTGTGGCCAAGCCGTCAGAAATTAGGACGTCTATATGTAAGATCACGTAAATTATGTTAGAAATGTATGATTTGATTATGTATGAGTATTAATTCTGTATGCGAAAGACTCAAGTGTGTTTGTACGTTTTATTTTAATTTTTGATGTTATGGCTGAATTGTGCTGTGTAATTTTAATATAATCAATTATTATTATAACTTTTAATTACAATGATTTGTTTGATTTTTATATAGATCAAAAACCGCCCACTCGATTTCCTGCTTTGAGCTATTACAAAAATAAACAGTATAGTTCAGAAAATATGAATTGGCCGTCTGTAATCTTCACTAAGACCTTTTTGTTAATATCAAACATAGGTAATCGTAAAAATGCCCTCGTTCTTCAAACAGCACAGTGGATTGCAAGGTTAAGGTTCCGGCATAGTATAGATAATAGTACAAGTACAGAAGGCTCACTCCTTTGATCTTTACAAAAGCCGCTTTGTTCTTAGCCAAAGCATTATGATTTATGGTCCTCTGACGTCGTCGACTCCAGCGCAAGCCAAACGGAACGTTAAAGCTGTGTACGAACGGTGAAAATGAATTGGCTCACTCGCCGCGTCGCCGATAGTGAGGGCTGTCAACGACTAAAAATAAAATAATAATGTATCGCTCATTTAATTTCTTGCATTCAATATAGAGAGCAATAAATGCATATTCTTCACACATTATATACATTATTTCATTATTTATCTTTAAAATAATAAATCTACTTAGTACCAATTATTGACAGTTACTACGTTACCATATTTCTACAGATAAAGACGGCAATCCGTAGCGAACGCTATTGTTAGAAAGAGATAAATGACGCGGGGTGCCTATCTATCATGGGGGCCAATTAGCTACCCGTCTTTATCGCACTCATATAAAATTGGTGGCAGCCCCTGAATAGTACCCATCAGATGGGTAACCGGCATGTACTTGTAGCGATGAACGTAAATCGCGGAGTGAGCCGCGCCTGGTTATGATTAGGTCCGGTAAGTCTTAAAACGGAAAAAAAGATCGCAAACAGACGGCCAAATCATATTTCCTGAACTATAAAGTAGACCATTTTTTTATCCTATAGCTGTTCTGCCAATTGCTACTTTTCTAATTGCTACTTTTCCTGCATCATGGATTTTTCATTAAACATGACCGTGTCGCCCTCGCCATGTACATTATTATTTATTTATTTATATATAAGGAAAACCAACGGCTAAAATATACACATTAGAGATATAAATACATTCAGAAAGCCAATTACAGGTTATCGCCGATAGAAATATAGTATCAATAATAATTCACATCGCATAAAGCCGACATTGGTGCATCGACAAGAAGGGTAAGTACAAAAGGGTGGGCAAGGTAGGGAATATCAATGGGAAGACTGAGAGAAGGCAATCATAAGGAGAGGGGCTTATAAAAGGGGGGGGATTGTAAAAACTTAGTGCCCCACCTGTCATTCAAAACTGCCATACATCCTTTATTCCACATTCATACTAACAGGGCTGGGCCTCTATTCTAGGCTGTAAAAACCATATTGCTGTGGTGTGTTATCGTATTGTCAACGTTATGATAGGTCTTATTCACTTGACAGTATTGGCGACCGGATTTAAAAGCAATACCATAACACATCAAATTAAATATGGTTTTACTGAGATGAGTAGGGGACAAGCGTTGCTCTGAAGCGATTAAAATGTATTTCATTAAAACACCTATGAACCGATAAACCATAGGCATGGTTCATTTTACTACATGGAATGATGAAAAGTAAAATGGCTAAGAAACCTGGATATGTACATATGATATGACATGACAAACAAAAATGGTTAGGGCGCATAACTTCCCACTCGCAATACGTCCCTCCACCAAAATCGTCCCATTCGCAAAACGTCTTTTCTGCAAATGGTCCCTTATGTAAAATACCCCATTCGCAAAACGTGCCTTTCTCAAAAGGTCCCACCCCTTTCGCAAAACGTCTCTTCCTGAGAAAGCCCCTTTCGCAAAACGTCCCGTCTCCAAAATTACCCACTCGCAAAATGTCCCGTCTGGAAAAAGCTTGTTTAATTAGAGATAGAGATGGCCAATAATGATCCCTACATTGGCCTTAGTGTAGAATGGGGACTTCACCAACTAGTAACAATATGACTAATATGTCTTTTATTTACCATGGTCAACAATCGTAGCAGTAAGAACATGCAAAGTCGTAGCATTAATTTGTTCATTACACGGGACTACCTCCACGCAATGCATGTAATGCCGGCACCACACTTAGCTATTCGCTATTCGTTATGCGGCTTCGCCGTATTTGTTAAAATATTTGCTTCGTCGAATGTAGGCGCATAAGCCGAATAACGAATAGCGAATAGCGAAGTGTGGTGCCGGCATAACGAAGGAACGTTTTGCGAACGAGTTATTTTGCGAAAGAGACGTGTTGCGAACGGGTCATTTTGCGAAAGGGACTTTATGTGAAGGGACGTTTTGCGAACGGGACCTTTTGCATAAGGGTCGTTTTGCGTAAGGGACAGTTAGGAAAGGGACATTTCTCAAAGGGACAGGAACATTCTGCGAGTGGGACGTTATGCGCCCTAACCACAAAATCTTTTCTGTGCAATCGCCATACGAATAAATAAAATTCGTTGAATTAAAGTTCCAATTTTGAATTTTACTTGACGCGCTATTTTGCGGCAGAGTGCAGACAACGAGTGCAACTGGTGCAATTGTGCGACTCCGTCCGACTAAGGCTGCGGCTCCACCGAGGCGGAGACAAGCGGAGCTGAGAGGAGACGTGTAGGGATCGACCAATCATATTAGTTGAAATCCACATCTCGTCTCGGCTCCGCTTCAATGGAAACAGTCAAGCGGAGATGAGCGGAACGGAGAGGATGTTGATCGATTCCTACACGTCGGAATCGATCAACCATATTAGTTGAAATCCACATCTCGTCTGCGCTCCGCTTCAGTGGAAACAGTTAAGCGGAGTCTTGGGATGCCGTATGCTGCTTAAGGCTGCAGCTCCACTCAGCTCCGCTCGTCTCCGCCTCAGCGGAGCCACAGCCTTACGAAGAGTTAAATTTTATCATCATCATCATCATCATGTCAGCCGAAAGACGTCCACTGCTGGACATAGGCCTCCCCCAAGGCTCTCCACTCAGACCGGTCTTGTGCTTTTCGCATCCACCGCGTTCCCGCGATCTTTACAAGGTCGTCACTCCATCTTGTTGGAGGCCTACCTACAGCTCGTCTCCCGGTCCGCGGACGCCACTCAAGAACCTTCTGACCCCATCGGCCATCAGTCCTGCGAGCAATGTGCCCCGCCCACTGCCACTTAAGTTTGGCTATTCTTCGTGCTATATCGGTAACCTTAGTTCTACTGCGGATATCATCATTTCTGATTCTATCACGCAGAGAAACCCCGAGCATAGCCCTCTCCATAGCCCTCTGAGTGACTTTGAGCTTCCTTATAAGGCCCATTGTTAGCGCCCACAAAACATTGTTAAATGTTAGGATGTAGTAAAATGAAATAAACTATTGTTTTAACAATTACTCCAATATTTATTTATCTAATAAAATGATCATGGCAAATATATCCGAAATGAAAGTTCAAAGCGTTTATTTGTAGCCGTAGTGTCCAAGAGACTGCCGCACTTCGTTCACGTACTTCTCTGGAACTTTTTGTGCACGCATCGCAGCGACCTGCGGAAAACAAAGTAAAGATAACTTTAGGCCGGAGCCCCACGCTGCGCACGTACCGTCAAGCTACGGTGTAGCGGGTACAAAAACGCTTTGTATGAAAATGTAGGTAGATACTTCCACAGTAGTCCACGAGCACAGCGCGAAATGACGTCACTGATACACTCGTGGTCTGTTCCGAAGTGCCTGCCACGCGCAGTAGCGTGTGCGCCTAAGGCCCCACCGCGTCCCACGCTGCCCGTGTGTTGCAGTGGAAAGGTGGCTTCAAGGGCGTCGCACCCCCCGCGCGCGTGCGTGGCCCGCAGTGGGGAATGTAGACACACGTATCCAGACCAATGGACCCACGTGGGCGACGTGTATAGCGTGTCCGTGCGTAGCGTGCGCAGCAGTGGGGCTCCGGCTTTAGTCAGGTTTTTTTAAGGTTTCATACACATGGAATCCTTATAGTTTGTCATGTCCATCTGTACTTCTGTCTACAGTTTAACTCGGAGACTGTTGGTACTACAGAACTAATTGGGAGTCGTTATACATTTAAATTACGCCGACAAAGTTGTAAAATAAAATCGTGTGAAAATAAAACGTGCTTCATTTTACTAGGAACAACTAAATACACACAGACACATACACATAAATTCACGCCATGCACCCCATTCTCTACGATCTTCGGTTTTTACTTATCCAGTTTCTACCGGCTACTTTGACCAAATCGTCGGTCTGCCTGCCCACGTTTGGGCGTCCAGAACGGAGAGCGTCGGTGGCCTGGCTTAGGGGGTTCGTGATCGTAAGGTACCGAGTTCGAACCCCCGCGGTCACCATGCACCAATGAGTTTTTCTAACTTAAGTGCATTACCCGATGCTCTTACGGTGAAGGAAAAACATCGCGAGGAAACCTGCACATTCAAACAGCTGAGTGTGTAACAGGGTAATTGCTCATAAGATTCTAAAGGGTCGAAGTGTATAAAAGAAGGCGTCCAGAATGGGGTCTCCATTCAGGGACTTTTGCCCAGTCTCCCATCCTGTCTACGGCATTGTGAGCCGCCCACTTCCACTTCTTCCTTAGTCTTGGCTATGATGTCCACTAGGGTGGTCCAAAATAGTATGAAGAAAAAAAAAGTATATCAAATCCTTCCTCCACAAGGCTTATTTTTGTTTGCTATAAATTAGTTACTTATGTGTCAAATTTAAACTCGTTATGTGATCGTTTACTGGTCGCCCAAAGCGTTTAGTTTATGCCAAAAAGATCTCATTCTCATACAAATCGATATCTAGTAAACTTAGCAAAAACTAAAAACAGAAGTAGAATATTGTTTGCCTCCTGCTGCAACTCGGAATACAGTGTCATGATCTTTCCAAAGACTTTCTCATTCGATATCTTTATTAGATGTGTGACGCTCTATACATTTTTATATGAAACAATTTTAACATTATGGGCGACCTTTAAAGTTTATTCAATTGCAATAAAACTTGGTATAGCTAATTTTTGTATATTTTGAAATAAAAAGAAACTTGTGGAGAAACAATATTACACACTTTTGTTTTTTGGACCACCCTAATGTCCACTTGTTTGGTTCTGCTCCGGATAACTGTGTTTCTTAGGGCGGTTTCAGACTAGCGTTTTTTCAGCGCGTATAGGCTCGTTTTTATACGCTCGTAAACGAGTAAATTTCTCTCATGCGCATCTCGTACGAGCGCGCTTGTAAGGCTGATGACGCGGGAGCCACGAAAATCTGACCCACTAATTCAAGCGATCACGCTGGGATGAGAGCATATATGCGCGTTATGGATACTACAGACTATCAGTCGGACTGACAGGCCAAGAGGAACGCAGATAGCATAAGAAATCTATATACGTCTCTCATTCTAATAGACGGTTGCATCCCTCTCGGCCTGTCAGTTCGACTGATAGTCTGTGGTGGCCATCAGGCTTATTGAAGCGCGAAATGTAGCGCGCGTGTGGCACGCAAAGGGTTGCCACCTTTTTTTAACAGAATAAAGTATTACTTACCAAAAGATAAAGAAAAATAAAGTACGCAGCATAAATGTAAAGTATTTTTAAATATATATTTCTTATCAAGTTACCACTCATCAGAGCTTGCTTTTTCTCACAGCGTATTTGGCAACAATTAAAGTATCAATCGCGTTCAAACATGGCAAACCAAAGTATTTGTCGAGGGTTTTTGACGGTTGCGTTCAGGTAAAATTCCGTTTAAATTTTATTATTAGAAGAAAATTTCCATTAACCTTTTCAACGCCACAGTCGGCTCTGGCCGTCAACTAAAAGTCGTGCCACTGACGCCACGTCGGCTACAGCCGACAAGAGTTCAAGATTAAAAGAGACTTTGTTTGGTAGCAATAAGGTGTAATTTACATAGCATAGCAAACATGTTTGGCGTGTGGGTGGCACATTTTGTATTCGACGTATGGCGTTCAAAAGGTTAAAAACCGAATGGCATAAATAAAGTACTTTGCCGTACCTTCTTTATGTGTTGCGTAAAATATAACGTACGGGAAGCTAAAATAGAGCACAACACAATACAATACTTTATAATAAAGTACGGGTGGCAACCCTACACGCATGTCTAAACGAGCGTAAAACGCACAAAAAGAACGCTAGTATGAAACCGCTCTTGTTCGATTGCGCAGAGACTCCTAACATGGCGTCCATTTAGTTTAGTACCTGATCAAATGAAGTATAGTCGGTAATTACTAATTATTCACTAGTCATACCTTCTGCTTGATGACTCTCCTCTCGTACTTTTCTTGTTGGTCGATTTCCATCCTGATCGCGACTCCTTCGTTGTGGATCTTCTCTCGCAATTCAGCTCTGAAACAAGTCGAGAAAATACTTTAGTCTCAAACTATGCTTTAGGTTTGTAATTTGTAATATTGGTACTAAATGACGATAAAAATGCTTAAATTAGCATGTGTCAGGCAGGCGCCAAAGTTTCAACAATAGCCTAGCTAGTTCACCAATCCATATCAGTTCATTCATAGAGCATATTATTAATGTTCCCACCTATACATATGTCCTACACCAGAGGTCCCCAGAAATTTTGGCTCGTAGACCACTTGGCAATTTTTTCGGTTTTGGGTGGACCCCCTCCTTACCTAATATTTACGTTGTTACGTAAAAACTAAGCAAGAAATCTTTGGGATTTTTGCACTGATAACGTTGGAGGTCTATATAGCCGGCTAAAAATAAACTACAGGACACAATAAAAAAAATTGTTGGAAAAATATTTTTTACAAAGTAAAAAACTACAGAGACAATTTAATCATAATGTATATGGATATATATTATCTGTGTATGAATATGGATTATTCCATTAATGAAAAGCCAAAATTAAAGTCACGACCTATACGGGATCCACTATCATGGACCATTTTCATCTCATTTTCACCCCCATTTATATTTTCCGCTCCCATGGACCCCTTGCTGGTTGTCGTCGACCCCTGGGGGTCGATATATAGACCACTTTGGGGATCACTGAATAGCCTATTATTAATGTTTCCATCTTCTTTAATAGACCTACACTTTACACTAAATACATAGAATATTTATATCCAAAACTCAAGACAATACTTGCGCTCATCACAAATAACTGCCATTACCGAGAATCGAACCCAACCGCTAGCTTCACAGGCAGGGCAGGCTTAACTGTCTTCAAAGTCATAGCTAACCGATGTCTATCAAGGAAATTGTATTTAGATTGTATTTTTAGTCGCGTCTTGGGACATTCAAATTCATGAATAAGCTTTGAGAACTCTGTTTTCAATTTTGCTGTGTGCATAGATGAAGTCGAGATCTAGAACTTAAGGGCGCTGCATACCTAACGTGATTTTTCACGGACGGGACGGGGACGGGACGAGACGACAATATCTTTTCATAGAAAATGTATCAGAATGTGCATACGTAACGATTGCACGTACGGGACGGGAAAACCAAAAATGTATGCAACCACGTCCCGTCCCCGTCCCGTCCACGTCCTGATCACGTTACGTATGCGGCGCCCTTTACTCTTTATTCACACAATAAAGTAGTAGGAACGACAAAAGTGTAGATATTTTCTTGATTTTCCTAATTCTACATCATTAAAGAAAAACATTGTGACGCTAAAATAGTTCTGAATTAACATTTTAAACTTAAATGCTTTATTAAATACATTACGTAACACGCAATATTACAAAACACCTTAAGCACAGCCGTATTACCTTTATTTTTTTTAAATAGCTCACAATGCACTAGAATTATCTATCCACACAGCAAAAATGAAAACTTTTCGTATTTTCAAAGTATTTTTTCTCTGGCCTCGCGACTATTTGTTGTTTTTGTGTCTATAATTACCATACAAAATTGGCGCGTTATAGTTCCAAGTTCCAAGACTTCCAAGCAAGCCTCTACTAGAAAAGTAGTATAAATAGTAGAATAGCTCATCTCCGGCCCTTTAGGAGTTTCTATTACCTATTTTCGCTAGAGTTGCGTCGATGCGCGTCGCTCGATACTTAAGTACGCACACAACCAAACGCGGCCCCTATCAAACCGGTTCGTTCCGTCCTATGGAGTTTGCTTGTGGTAGCTCGCGGCGCGTACGGACAAGGCGCGCACACATGCACGCCGCGCGATGTGACTTTGTTTCAAAATGAACTACTGCTTATAAAAAGCCTTTGAAAATCGAAGTAAGCTTCATCCCTGTCGCTCAAATTAATCACGAATGAGGAATGAAAGAGACGGTTCATCCGAAGTTTCGAATTCAGCGCTTAGCAGTATAATCCTGAATAAATTTACCGAGCTCGCTCCTTGTCGTTGATCTGTTTCATGATGGCCTGGCGATGCGCTTCCACGCGCGCCTTGTGCTTTTCTTCGAGCTGAAACAGAGTTAACGATTAATATGGTTTAAGAACTTTATTCTCATAAAGACTTAACTTCAATCTTAGCTGAAATTCCTGGCGGTTAAAGGGTTGTTATTTAAAGCCTATTATGTCACAGTATAAATAATAGTACAAGTACAAAAGATCTTCCTAACAAAAACGGCGTTATGTTGAGAAGAGCACCGTCGGTGCTTGTTAACGGTGGGTTTAGAACAAGCGAACGAACAAGAATTCTATGGCATTATCTCTTATGTTTTCTTTGTAAAAATAAAGAGAAAACATGTTCTAGAGCATTAGAGCTCGTTCCCACTATGTCGTATGTCGGTCCGGATTTTAATCGGTCGTTCCAGTGGCGGAACGTTTTATATGAAGCTATTCACACTCATCCGACAACGATTTTGTGTCGGATCCGACAAAAAATATCGTGTGTTTTGCCAGCCCTCTCGTCCGGATAAAGATCGTGTCGGAACTCGCTCGCCTTTGAGTAAGTATGACGCTGTTCAAATTGGTCGGATGTCGGGGCCGACCCCGCCCCGCCCGCACCCCTTGTTCCGCCCGCGCGTGGCTGCCATAGTGGCCGACAGCCGACTAGTGTGAACAGAGGCGCCGACACCCGATTAAAATCGGAATCCGACATACGACATAGTGGGAACGAGCTCTTAAGGTGCACATGCTCGAGCAAATGCTCAAGTCTATCAGCACCTTAATACTAACGTCCTAATACAATAGGCAGTAACTTCTATAAGCAACGTCCTGACGTACGCACCTCCCGAACACCTAACGGGTGTCGGTAGGACGGGGGATGGGGAATCCTGCGGCCTCCTAAACGGGAGAATGATCTTCTCTCCCGGCCCTTCAGCACTGGCTGGGGTAAGGCTCCGCGCGCGATTCACTGGTCCCTCATCAAACTGACACCTGGGGCCTGTTTTATAAAGCTACAAATTACAATTTACAGGTTACAAGTTGCTATTTGACACAACCTCGACCAATGACGACGAGCAATTTGAGCAGTGTTGCCAGTTTAGTCCTGTAAAGTTGTAACTTGTAGCTTTATAAAACGAGCCCCTACCCCCCTTTAATTATAGCAGATGTATAGGCTAAGTTGCAATGGAAGAGGTCACAAAAGAGGGCAGCGCAATTAAGGAGACACGCGCAAAAAATATTATCTCCAGGCAAAAGAGCAAGGATCAAAAAAGGGTAGCCTCACCGATAAAGATGGTATCCACAGCCACGCTAGCGCTCCAAGAAAGATCTCCGACCTAACCCTTCCATTGTCGGGCAAAAGAAAGGAAGCCCGTAGTCTGTAAGCATGCATGCGTCAGGATTCCCACTCCGCGACTCACATACCTATAAGTCTCCCCCCATCCCAACCCCCACTCCTATTCCCCCTTTTTGGAAAAACCCCGCGGATAAGTAAACGGAGGAAGGACTTTCTCCTCCGGCCTTTCAGCACTGGCTGGGGTAGTATCCAAATTCTAGTTGGTAATAGGGGCATTGGTGTTTTTAGCCGGTGCCAGCCCGGCAGTACCTGGGCCCTCCATTCCCAGGTCTCCGGAAGGGATTGTCACCTCTGCCCCTTTTTCTTTTTCTAAAGTAATTAATTTATAACAGCAAACAAAAGCAAGGACTTTTGTCTTTGGCCCTTCAGGCGATTACCAAAAAAAAGGCAGTAACTAAGATAAACCTCCTGTAGTAATATCAACCTTATCACTAACAAAATAGAATTGAATCTGCTTTGATGATTGAATTTAAGATACTGCTTCGTTAGTTGAATAGTATTGTATTCAGTGTCAAACAAAACATACCTCCTTCTCCTTGCGGATGTACTCCTCGTTTTGTCGGGCGGCGTCGTTGAAGTTCTGCTCGTCCTTGGCGATCTCGCGGGCTATCAGTTTGTGGATGTCGTTGATCTAAACAAAATAAATATGAGCTTATAATATAATCTCTGAAATAAGCCAGATTTTTTTAATTATTGGCGTATGTCCCATTAGTTCCATTTTGTATCAAGCTGTGACGTAACGTTCAATACAAAATTCGTAGTTCCATGGAACTAAGGGCCGAGCCACACCGGTTGTGTGACGTGCACGTGCACGTGCACGTGCGCGTTCGCTTTCCACTGCGTTGTATAGTGAAACATGTCGTAATAAGAATTCATACTATACAACGCAGTGGAAAGCGAACGCGCACGTGCACGTCACGCAACCGGTGTGGCTGAGCCTTAATGGGTAGGGATCGGAAATTCGGATGCTTTTATACCTACAATTAGCAAATTTTCGGAAAAAGCTCAGCAAGTATGGAGTCGGCTTCTTAAAAATATTCTTTTAATTGGGATTCCGGGATTGTATAAAACATCAGGAAATAGTGATAACTGTCAAAATATTTAGGTTATGACTATTTTCAGCAATTTTGTTAACGTTGGTAAACAGTTCAATTTTGTATGACTATGGATATTTGTTTTAATTTGGTTATTTAACAAAAATATTAACGTTAGTACAGTCAACAGCATAAATAAGTGATCATTTATGTACCTTGTTGCTTTCAATCGTTTCACAATTTTGTATGACATTTCAAACACGACGTTAAAGTGACAAGGTACATAAATGATCACTTATTTATGATGTTTACTGTACCATTAGTTTTCATAAGAATAATATGTAACTTAACAAATTTAATTTAGTTTGATGTTAAAGAAAAGTGTAGGTACTGTTAGTTAAACAAACCACATATTTTGTAAAAAAGAAACAACTACAATATGTAATTTAAATACTTTAAATATGTATATGTATCCTAATTTCCTTTATTCCGGGAAATCCCGGGAAATTTATTAGCAAAATTAAATTGAGTCCGCCTCCATACTACTTAACATCAATACAATAACAAAAACATAACAATGTAAGCATCTGAATTTCCGATCCCTAGTAATGGGACATATATCCACATGGCAGTGTAAAGAGTATTTATAAGTATTATTAGTAGTTTTGGTTTATAGACTGTGCCCATATACTGTAGGTAGTTATTATGAAAAAGTAGGTTTGTAATTTTACGTTGTTTTGTTCAATGATATTTTATATTAAGATACGTCATCTGCGCGCAAAAGCGTTCCTCGAAAAGGAAGGTAATTGCCTTACTCTCGTTCAGTCGCGCCGTGGCCGCTGACACGCACGCGTCAAAAACAGTAAAGTTTTAATACCGAAATGCAACAAATATAGGTCATAAAAATGCCGTCTTGTGTTATTAGAGGCTGCCGATATTATACTGTAACTATAAAAGGAGGAAAGGATGTTTCATTTCATTCGTAACTACCGTAAATATTTTTTACATTTTTTGTTTACATCGCCATTTTTTGTGGCAGCCATCACGCGGCCATGAGCAGGCACGCCACGTCATTCGGGTACGCAATTTGAAACAACTATTTATCTCTTTCTAGTAATAGCGTTCGGTACGGATTTCCGTCTTTGTCTGTAGAAATCTGGCAACGTAGCCACTTTCAGTAATTGGCGACGGATTTTATGTGCGTTTAGTATGAGCATAACGTATCTAAATATAAAATATTATAATATTAAAATTAAGAATTAAAATTAAATTAAAATATCATAACATCAATATAAAATATCATTGGTATTGTTAATTGTTTCTATTGAACAAACATTTTATTGGTAAGGAAAACACACAGACCTAATTTTTTCATAATATCTACAATACATTCAAAAGTTTTAAAAATAGGTCTTAAGGAGAGAAAAATGTTATCTAATTTTATATGGATTATTTTATATTCCCAATCATCTTGTTGTTGACTTCAGTTTAAGTATTACTTGAGAAATAACACATTATTAGTGCCCACAAACAAACGCTGCATGATTTCCTTCAATATTATCTCCTTCTTTCTTTAACTTTTCTTTCTTATTATGATTAACTAGAGGACGCCCGCGACTTCGTACGCGTAGTAGTTTCCCGCTACTCCCCCTATTTCTTCCCGTTGGGGGTCGATTTTCGGAAAATCCTTTCTTAGTGCTCACTTACATCATGAAAGGAACCCCTGTACCAAATTTCAAGTTTCTAGGTACAGTAGTTTCGGCTGTGCGTTGATATCTAAGTCAGTCAGTCAGGTTTGCCTTTTATATATATAGATGAAATATAGCAAACAGTACCGTGACTGAGTGATAAACCGCTTGGGACTTGAAAGGACGATGGGAAAACCCCCCAACAGAGATGAAACATGTCTCAGTGTATCTTGTGGCAACATGATGTATTTTTACTATGGCGACGATCGCCATATGTACCTATGGGATTTTCTTGGGAAATCATAATGGTATCGTATGGAATTTGTTTAAAAATGAACACTTTCTTGCCTTGCTTGGCTGTTAAAAGGTTTTTTTTATCATTTAAAAAGATATCCCCATCGATTTTGCTACTAAAATAAGCCAAAATTTGTTAAAACGGTCATTCTCCAGACAGCCATTTCTGTATGTCCTCGGGCTTAAAAAATATAAAACTATTGAATTTGGTATAATTTATATTTTTTGTTCGTAGAAGGTACTCGTATTGAGGTGTAGGAGAAAAAAAAATCAATACCCCATTCTCCTAATTAACACCGCGCGTCCCACTTCCGAAATCACTAATATAAGTATTTTCCCCGATCATATACAAGAGGAAAGATGAATGAAAGTATTTTTATTTAATGAAAGATAAGATATCCAAATTACAAAAAAAAAACCAAATTTATTTAGTAATATATCACTAAGATATAAAATAAGGAAACTTTGTCCCGATACGTGTACTAATTCACGCGCCGCTTTCATTCTTGTCCGTGCAAGGCCATTGAAGAAATAGACAGACGTCTGTAATGCATTTTGCGTGAGCAGACACTCATGTCAAGACCCTCTTGAGAGAAAGACGTGTTAATGTTGTGTGGATCGCACACTACAAATGTAAGTATCTAATTCGCATGTTTTGGTTCTCGTAAATGCTAATTAACACGTTCACGTTTTTAAAATCAGCCAATAACTCTATAGCTCTGTAAATTATTGTATACATTAAGAACCTCAGTATTTAACAGTTACTGGATTATGTAGTTTATCACATGTACCTAAAAGAAGTTATATTTTTTTTATCAAGAATCCCTAATACACACGTCTAATTCACGGGTCAAAAATGAACGCGTTAATTAGTTTAAGAGTAGTAAAAAAGGTTTTTGGTACATAAAACTATTTTATTTCTAATTGCTCGCTTAAGCTAAACCAGTTTAAATTAATTTACAGGAATAATCTTTTTACAAAAATGTAATTCCCGGAAGAATGATGGCATGATTAGAATGACATATATTATGTCAAACTGGTGTTATTAGAGGGGCCCTAACCTTAAAATCATCCTTATGATCGTATCTGTGTGCTTAAGTGTTTGGACAATATGTTGTTTAGAGGTTATTTTATTTTTCCTAGCATATTTCTCTTGGAAAACATGAAAATTTTGCTGACCGCATTAAAAAATTGCATTTTGACAAAAAGTGACAACTGTAATTCTAATCATGTAAGGAAAATCCTAGGGACCCGGCATCATTCTTCATATTTGTATAAATTATGTATTAAAACCACCCGCAATAATTAAACTACATACTTAAAGTTGAATGTCTGTATGTTATGTTACATAACTTATGTATGTAAAGCTTAATCGGCTCGACGGATTTTAGCATTATGAATTATGAGGTGTCCTTAGATTCAATAAAATTATCTAGTTTATTTATATCTTTTTAGTTCATCGGGTTTTTAAATTTTAAATTACTTTTTTTAAAGATAGATAGGGAATGTAAAAAGTAGGAGGAAGAAGTATTATTTTTTCTTTAGCAGATACGGCAATTTATTTGTAATCGTTTGTTCATAATACCTAAGGTTTATACCTTAGTTATTATGTTAGTAAAGTTATTAATTCTGATTTTTTTTTATCGTTTTCATTGTTGATTATAGAACGATTATTTCAGTGAAATATTAGTTAGCTATATATGTATATCGTGATGGATATTTTATGTTCCTAATAGTTTCAACGTTGCAATATAATAAATATGGTCTGACAGTTTTTGTCTTATTTCCTAAAAATATATATATTTGGCATGAACATTTATCTAATAAACGCGTAGTTTTTTTAATTCGCAAGCAAGTAAACCTAATTAACGCATCGCTTTTCTAATTCGCGCTTCACGCAAATATTAAAACCCTTCTAGTTAATTAACCGCTAATAATAATTAAGTGCCCAATAAATATTAAAGTTTGAATGGTCGATATGTTACTACATTTTGCATAAATTTTATCAAAAACCAAGTGGAAAAAAAGGGCGGTGTTAATTAGACTGAGAACACAATTCTGGAGAATGACCGAAAAGTATTATAACGTCAGCCTAAATCGCAAACCTCGTAACTCAATCTGACCAAATTTTACAGGTGCACAAAAAACGGCGGTCGACAAATGGCGGTCGGGAGTTGCGAGGTTTTCTATTTTGCTTTTTAAACGTAAACGGTTTATTTTTGGTATTTAAGAGTTGTGCCGTTAGATGCGTTCAGAATAGTACTATCTAAAAGAGTCAAAACATGATTTTGATGTGTGGTTGGAAAGATGAAGATATTTATGCAATACCAAAGTCACATTAAGGAAAGTTACTATTATTTAAGTTAACTTACTGTTACTTTATTCTAATTTTTAATTTTATAGCTAACACAATCTTAAAAGTAAAGATTATAGCTAAGACTGTTTAGTTTTTTAAGTCTTTTGGAAATAAACAGTTTTTTTTTATGCATCCCGTGACTGTTGGAGGGTGGGTACGGGACAAAGTCGCCCATCACTTTTGGATAGAATATTCTTTGGATATTCTAGGGATGCACTAAGAATGGATTTTTGGATGTTCTTCCCCTAAGGGATAAAAATAGGGGTAACAGGAAACTAATTATTCGCGTACGAAATGCGGGACACCTCTAGTCAGTACTAAGGCAGCATAATAGGCTAGTGTCCTAAAAAATCTTATTAGTCCGTAATTTACATTATCAAAAAATATTGAACACATATTTTTTCTTTTGTCAATTAAACAAAAAATGACGAAGATACAGTGCGTTGAAGTTTCGCGTGACGTCAGGCCGCGGCACACTTTATACCACGTTGTGACGTCACGAGCCCCCACTCCCGAACTTTGATGCGCGTTATATTTGTCAATTTTGATCGATTTGAAAAAGCAAAAAATACGTGTTCAATATTTTTTGATATTCTTACTGACGGACTAATTAGATTTTTTTTACCCATGGCACCCCTATTGTGTGGGTGAAAGATTTGAAGCCACATTACCTGATGGACGCGCGACTCGTGTAGCAGCTTCATCTCTCGGTTCTTGCGGATAGCGGCGTCTCGCTCCTTGCGTCGGTACTCTCGCTCGACGTCCTCTTGTATCTTCAGGTTGCGTATACGTTCCAATTCTTCCTTCAACTCTTGCTCTGCCTGGAAAAAGGAATAGAAACGGTGAGGTTATGAAATTGGGGTAGACCTTAAAGGCTCAGCCACACCGGTTGCGTGACGTGCACGTGCACGTGCGCGTTCGCTTTCCACTGCGTTGTATAGTATGAATTCTCCTTACGACATGTCACTATACAACGCAGTGGAAAGCGAACGCGCACGTGCACGTGCACGCCACGCAACTGGTGTGGCTCGGCCTTAAGTCCTAGATAGACGGGCGAGTAAGTACAGTCAACATCATAAATAAGTGATCATTTATGTACCTTGTCACTTTAACTTCGTGTTTGAAATGTCATACAAAATTGTGAAACGATTGAAGCGACAAGGTACATAAATGATCACTTATTTATGCTGTTGACTGTACGCGTACTTAAAGCTCGACGACTTTTTAGGGTTCCGTATTTGGCCCGTGTTTACGAATATAAGGTTTCGTATTTAAGTTTGAATGAACACTAGAAATAAGTCCAAAAAGATGCTTTAATATTTTACTTTTTTTTTGGTAATCGTCTGAGGGGCCAAAGACCTTGCTTTTATTTGCTTTTTGCTTGAATTACTTTAAGAAAAAGGGGCAGAGGTGAAAATCCCTTCCGGAGACCTGGGAATGAAGGGCCTAGGTTTATACTATATTTTACTTTATTTTATATGCGAATTAATTATTTTACTAATTTCTCAATAACTGATATTTAACTTTGTTAATTTATCCCTTGAAATGAGGTAAAGGCACCTATTACCGAGGCACTTAAGGAAGTTTTCAAATAAGAGCCAAAAACTAAGGGTATCAAGACACCCTAACGACCGACAGTTTCATATTTAAAAACGTGTGTTGATTGAACTTTGCAATTTGTACCTTCTTTATGGGCTCATTTTAGAAGATTATATATAATATATTGAAAACAAAAAGCCGAAATCCCCTATTACCGAAGTATTGGACAGGCTTTTGACCCTATTACCGCGGGAATTTTTATTACTGAGGGAACAGGATAAATGTATTTTGGGTTCCGTACATTTATTATTTAACATTTTGTTTGTTCTTACTTAAACTGAATAAAACATTTAAATGTGGAATAGAATTTATTTTTAACCTTTTCAACGCCACAGTCGGCTCTGGCCGTCAACTAAAAGTCGTGCCACTGACGCCACGTCGGCTACAGCCGACAAGAGTTCAAGATTAAAAGAGACTTTGTTTGGTAGCAATAAGGTGTAATTTGCATAGCATAGCAAACATGTTTGGCGTGTGGGTGGCACATTTTGTATTCGACGTATGGCGTTCAAAAGGTTAAGTAGGAAGGTGTTTGGCTGACATGGCAAAGCCTTACCATCACCATCCATCTGGGGTAATTTTTTTACTATTTTGGTACGGAACCCATAAAATACCATTTTAGGAAACTATTTCTTCCATTTCGAATATCAGTATGTTTATCGCTACATGTTATAAAACAAAGTCCCCCGCCGCGTCTGTTTGTCTACTACTACGGAACGGATTTTCTTGCGGTTTTCACGGAAGGTTATATATAATAACATCTGGTTTATATGTCTGTTGTACGTGTTACAGAAAACTCACCTAAACTGAAGCGAAACGAAACGGGTCGCTAGAATCGCTAGTAAAATTACAAATATCAAGAACATATGGGACAAATAAATTTTAAAATCGAAAATACAAATAAATAATCTATAAAGTTTTAAGTAAATAACCTTCGACAACTTTCACTTTGTTATTTAAATTCCATTGCATAATGCTCAAAGGGCAAAGATAGTAATTTGATAACCTCCGTGACATCATTAAAATTGGTCAATAATAAAACTCTCAATAACAAAGTATTAAATCATGTGAGATATTTTTTCTTATCTTGCATTCGGGGCCACATAGGAACTGCACTATTTTTGCAGTTGATATAACGAAGTATTCATTGAATACAACAATGTCTCAGCTGAGTGCAAGCGAGGTGCAAGCAGATATTTCGAAGCCGTTGCAGCGCTCGGAACTCGAAGAAGTGTGAGATTGTGTTCTTTTAGCATGAGGGATATTTTTTGTGATGTGATAGGTCGCCGAAAGACATCTCGCTGTACCCTGTGCTAGGGCGGCACTGGATGGAGCTGTAGGGTGGTCCAAAAAATAAAAGTGTGTAATATTGTTTCGCCACAAGTTTCTTTTTGTTTCAAAATACACGAAAATACCCTATACCAAGTTTTATTGCAATTGAATAAACTTTACAGGTCGCCCATAATGTTAAAATTGTTTCATATAAAAATGTATAGAGCTTCACACATCTAACAAAGATATCGAATGAGTAAGTCTTTGGACGGATCATGACACTGTATTCCGAGTTGCAGCAGTAGGCAAACAATATTCTACTTCTGGTTTTAGTTTTTGCGAAGTTTACTAGATATCGTTTTGTATGAGACTGAGATCTTTTTGGCATAAACTAAACGCTTTGGGCGACCAGTAAACGACCACATAACAAGTTTAAATTTGGCACATAAGTAACTAATTTATAGCAAACAAAAATAAGCCTTGTGGAGGAAGGATTTCATATACTTTTTTTTTCTTCATACTATTTTGGACCACCCTAATGGAGCAGTGATCTCCGTAGGAGACTGGATCCCTCATCCAGTCTCCTACGGAGATCACTGCTGCATTAGGGTGGTCCAAAATAGTGCGGAGGAGGACTGGATGAGGGATCTTCAGAAATAATCAAGCCCAAAGGCAGGCATATGGATTATGTCCAAAGCCCGGATGACGGGAGAAATTATGTGTTGACGTGTCAATAGTGCAAGGACACACATTTCTGGGGTCCTAGTGAAAAAGGGTATAAGTCTTCTGAAGATCAAGTGAAACAGGGTTTAAGTCTAGTATACTCCGTGCATGTATATACCCTTTTTTATTACGAGTTAAGTCGACTTGTACCCTTGTTCACTAGGACCTCAGATTTTATAAGTCGATGTCAATAAAAAAGCACGATGTACTGGACGGAGACTGGATGTCAGAAATATTATAGTTGTAAACAAAATTAAAATGAACTCTTTGTATTTTTTTTATATTTTATATAACTTTCGTAATATAAAATTAGTATTTTTTCTAAATTTTCCGATTTTAAACTCCTTCGCCTTGGTGATAAAATCCATTTCAGCTAACTAAAGGACCGTTCTAAATCTACTGAAGTAATCGGGGCAAATTTAAGATAATGAGTTTGATCAATAAATTTCTGATTCCAAAATTGTTCGTATCGATGTCGATAGAATAGTCGATATTTAATTAAGCACTAGGAAAAGTGCATTTTTGCTCCCGTCATCCGGGCTTTGAATTTTTGTCATAAATAAAGCATTATAATATTTCCTCTATGATTATGTCCTGACTGCTTCTGGCTGATAATAATGGGATAGGTGCATCATCGTCAGTGAACGACGAGCCTTAGATCCTGTTTCTATTATTAAAACACCATCAGCTCATGACAATAAAGAATTCAAAGATCTTGGATCCATATTTTCGGTCCGTCGGGATTGCCACCACCAACATCCCTTAATCTACCACCAAGCAGCGTTTGCATTGATGTTCCAGTGTGGGGATTAGACCACCTACACCCACATAGAGGCATTCCATCTTAGTCCACCATCTTCTTAGTTTACCATCTCTATATATGGCATAAAAAAAGACCACGACCACATGAAGATATTGCCAAAGAAAAGAGAGGAGGTCCACCTGCTTGGACCAGTATTGGAAAGGATATGGAGACGATGGATGTAGTCCTGATACCAATAGGATAAATGGAGCAAAAAGATAAGGAAGCCGACCTCAAATCATATGGGTACAGTCTGTGAGTACTTAGATGGTGCTTCAGGTTTGTAATTCTGTCTCACTCGCTCTTAATAAGAGAAAGAAGGAAGAAGAAGCATAACATGACTAGGCAATGATGAATATTATGAGGATCATAAAGCACATGGGGAAAATTTGTCGAGAAACGATAATGTGCGGGACTGGTAAGAAATCCTCCCTACTCTCTCAACCTGATCGATCGATCTAGTTACAGAAAGTACTTCAGTCTTTATTATTTAGGGAACATGAGTGCTTTTCCTATCTAACTATTCGATCAGACACGAGGTTGACAAAGTAAAGGGACGAAATGTTGAATGTATATTCTTCCGTAATGCTAAACAAGGCCGCTAACTAACTGCTATGTACCTAGTAGTTGAAGCATTCTATACTCTATTGGTAACCACATACAATTTAAAATGCTTGTACTATTACTATGCAGTTAGCCGCCTTCTGTTTCTGTGGTATCACGGCAGTTCTAACTAATTAGTTAATAACTATTAAATAGACAAATAACCCCGATATAATTGCGACCCCTACTTTCAGATCTCACGGTCCAATCGATTTTCATGAAACCTACAAGTTCAACCGACTCACTAAAAGAACCATTAGTTTTGGGGAATTTCTCGATAGATGGCGCTCGTTGTAATTGTAGTTAATTCAGAATATCATTTCTTTCTTTCTCTACAAACTATAATACAATGTAGGGAAACAGTTATTTCGGTTGTTTCGGAAGTAACATAGACTATTCAACAATGAAAAGAGTGACGTTGCAGTATTCTCTATGAAATCTTAATACACCGATTTTAATCGACGATTACAAAAAAACTAATTCATGTTAACAAACAGTTGAAAAAACATTTTTCAATAAAAATAACCAAGATATAATCCAACAAAGATTTGTTCCTATCTTTTCTAACAAAACAAAATTTAACATGGAGATTATATGGCCGACCTATTACATGTCGTCAATTTGTGTGAGATTGTCATAGTAATTCATTTTATTCTTACTTAAACATGTGAAGTTAAAGAAAAAAAAGTAAATATCTAGTTATAGGACATAATTAATATGGCGCGTGAAGCAATAACAGACTCTCGGTCAACGGCGTAGGCGCTTTGCCGTGCGCCATTTTAATGTGTTATACTATACAATCTTATTTAGCATATTTACATATATTGTTTCGCATCGCTAACCTTGATTATCAATCGCTAAAGTTCGTATTTACGACGAACATATGAAATATATAGGTCTCCCTTTCTTACACTAACACGCTATAGGTACCTACGTAACTTCTGTGATTTAGACGTCTAAAAACAGTCTAGTCTTCATTTATCGTCGGACTAACAAAGTTCTGTTCTCGTTCGGCCAAACTCATTCATTTAAAAATAGAGTAATTATTATTAATTAGTGATGCGGGTGTGAAATTATGGAGTCTTCATTATTGGATCGAGGAAGAATACAAGTAAGAGCCGATAAGGAATTTATTATTTGTTTTGATTTGATAAACTTTTGGATGGTTTTGGTTTTTCTGTCGAAATGAGCTACGAATTTGATGAGTGATTGTGATAGGTACCAGTGTGAACGTGTTTTATTTCTGTGTGTATGTCCGTCTGTCTCATTGTCTGTCAGATAGGGATACTATAGATAGAAGTTAGTTTGTAGATTGTTTGTCTGTAGATAGAACTAAGTTTACCTAAAATTTGATATAGTATGCGTAAATTTTGCCCGCGTCTATTTTGTTAAAAAAATCTTGTGATCTATCAAAAAGAGATCTGGGGTCTGTGAAACATACACATTTGCATTCTCAAGATAACGGTCTAAAGACTGCAATCCCAAAACCCGAAATGCGTTGCCAACCCTGATGACAAAGATGCTTGCCTCTATGTTTGTAATTTCACCGGTTATTTTATGAATCTCATTCTAGTGGTACAGTCGGCCGAAAATGTGGTCTACCACCCTACGGTTGAAGAAAATTTAAAAATGAAAAATGAAAATACGCACGGCATGATACAACAAGTTCGATTTTCCCTTGCAATTATATTATGACAGTGACAAGTGTCAACCTTAGCGATAATTAGATCTCACAAAAACTTTTGTCAAAACTGGTAGACCACTTTCTTGGTCGACCGTACTTAACCGGTTTTTCTTATATTTTCAGGCACAAATTATAGAAGAACACGCATACTCAGTGATACAATTTGTGGAGCGGCCATACTCCCACATTGAGGACTATGTCTGTGTACCGAACTCTTGGATAAAGAAACGCAGAGATACCGATCGTAGGGTCAAAGTCGCATATCCTGTAGAAAAACCATCGCTAACGGAAATACGAGTTGTTAATGGTGAAGCGGTTTCGGAAACATGGAGGTTGTATATGGCTGTTTTAAAATATGAAACAAGTAAGTTGCATTTGTTTAATTATTTATTATATTAAGGAATTATTCCATAAAATGATGAGTTAAGTACCGTTGTAAGTATTATGAAAAACAAGGTTTGTATTTTCCGAAAATCGACCCCCAACGGGAAGATCTAGGGGGAGTAGCGGGAAACTAATTCTACGCGTACGAAGTCGCGGGCGTCCTCTAGTATAATATTATAAATGCGAAAGTTTGTGTGTATGTTTGTTACTCCTTCACGCTGCGACCGCTGGACTAATTTGGATGAAATTTAGATTATACCCTGACTTAACACATAGGCTACTTTTCATTCCGGAAAATTTAATAATTCCCGAGGAAATAACGATAATCGAAATCTACGCGGACGAAGTCGCGGGCAGAAGCTAGTCCTACATATTTACTCGTATTTGGTAATTTGATACAATCCTTTCTAACCCGGAGAAAAAAAATAGGATGTTATGTTAAGTTTAACGTATGTCTGTGTGTCCGTCTGTGGCATCATAGTGTAGCTCCTAATCGGATGGACCGAATTGGACGCCGTTTTTTTTAAAAGAAAGCTGGTTCAATCGGGATTGTTCTTAGCTAGGTTTTAGCAAAATCTGTTTAGCCGTTTAAGACATATCAGCTCTGAAAGACGGGGTCGCCATTATATCGAAGGTATCAAGACACATTTATATGAGACTAGCGACCCGCCCTCGCTTCGCTTCGGTTTATGTGAGTTTTCTGTAACACCCGTACATAATCCAGAATTTATTAAACACATAAACCTTCCTCTTGAATCACTCTATCTCTTGCTGAAAACTGCATTAAAATCCGTTGAGTAGTTTAAAAGATCTAAGCGAACAGACAGCGGAAGCGACTTCATTTTATACTATGTAAAGATAAAGAAGATAAAGATTGTGTGAGTGTCCTGTATACCTGTTTGATAAATAAAAAGGACGCATGCGCAATTTCATAGTCAAAGCAAATTTAACCCCATATCCTAAGAAATAAGGGTACTTATACATTCGCGGTTCTATGAGACATGCGCCCTTTTCTAAGGCGGGCAGTATTTGTAACTAATGAAACTATTGTTTTTTTGCAGATTCTTTGAAAGATGCTTACAAAATTAAATATAACATGACGAGGAGGCAAGACGCATCTATAGAGAATAGAGGTTCAGATGTAATGAGCAAAGGTAGGTAAATATTACCTTTACTACGTATTCATTTCCAGCAACGCATATAAGCGTATTCCTGACTTTCACCTAGTGTAATTGAACGCGTATATAAGCTTATGAACCTACAGTCAAAATTTTTAATATAAGTAAATAAATGACAAGGGAGGGACAATCTCACACGTATTGACCTAGCCCCAAACTAAGCTCAACGCTTGTACCATTGTCATAGACAGCGATAAACATACTTATATAGAGAAATACATACCACACAACCAAGACTCAGGAACAGAAGCGGTCATCGCCCAAATATTTGCCCAGGAATCGAATACGACGTAGTACCTATTGTACAAGTTACAAGTAGTGATGCCAGGTCAAGTGCTACAAACATCGGGACAGGGCTAATAAAAAAACAAGACCTGGGTTTTTAACAAATAAATACAGTTGAAAAATCACAACCGTCTTACACCGACATTATGGCAGCCATTACACAGTCAATCTAATTCGCAATCCGTGATCGTGATCAAGTGATCTCGATCCAGATTGACTGTGTATCGTGTTAGGTTGACGGATCACGACATCGGATTACATATTATCTAGATTTTTTTGAAATCTCCTGCAATCCGCGAGCTTGGTCGGATCACGATCTGGATTGACCGTGTAATGGGTGCCTATGTGGTGTACTGTTTTTGATCTTATTCATGATCGCTCTAGTGATGTGCTGAAAATCGGGACGATTGGCGTCACGATCAAGGGTAAATCGGGACGTCCCGCCGAAATCAGAACTTCTGCCAACTCTAAGTACTAATCTAGACCTTGTTTGGGCCTAGGTCAATATGTGTATGATTGTCCCCTGAGATTTATTTACATAATACTCGTATCTTAGTTATTAATAAAACAGCGCATACTTTAGGTGAATGGGCTCCCGATTAGCCAATCTCTGGAGGCACAGGTTATCAGTCGTGTGTGCCCGTGCAGCCTGCCTACATACCTACTGAACAAACATATTTATCTTTAATTACTTACGTAGCTTTTATTCATCTTGCACTGTTATGTAAGTAGTCCGCTTCAAAATTTGCAAGTCAATCTTGAACCAGTTTACCGTTAATGGAATGGGTTGAAATTTGGAACAGATATGTAAACCCGATGACCCGGTATCGAAGACCTCACCGTGATTTGAACCCGGGGCCGCTAGCTTCAATGGCAGGGTGCTATCAACTAGTCCAGAGGTCCTCAAACTTTTTTGTCTCATAGACCACTTGGCATTTGTTTCGGTTTTGGGTAGACCCCCTGCTTACCTAATAAATCTTCGGGATTTTTTGCACGGATAACTTTGGAGGTCTAGCCGACTAAAAATTGACATTGAGTAGTCTGCTACAATGAAAATTTAGCGCGGAAAAATATTTTTTACATAGTAAAAAACTACACACAGAGAAAATTCAAAAAATATGTATATATTTAAAGTATTACGTAAGTACGTATGAACCTACTATTTGTGTATGAATATGGATTATTCCATTAATGGAAAGGCTAAATTGAAGTCACGACCTGCTTAAATGGGACCCACTATCGTTGACCCCCATTTTCATCTCATGGACCCCCTTTTATTTTTTCCGCTCACATGGATCCCTTGCAGGTCGTCGTCGACTTCTGGGGGTAGATATATACAGTCGTCAGTAGACAGATACACTTTGGGGATCACTGAACTAGACTAACATGTCGTCAAAAATAGGAAGTCATCATCATCATCATCATCATCATCATCATCATCATCATCATCATCATCATCATCATCATCATCATCATCATCATCATCATCATCATTAATTGATGATTTTAACTATTTCCTTCTTTATAGATCCTGTTCTTTTGCCAGCTCCTGCGCAACAAACAAATAGTTCTATGCAAAAGAATTTAGCAGATTTTAAGGTAAGATACCTCAAATGACAGTATAAACAACACAACAAAATTACAGACGGAAACAAAGGCTTGTCTCAAAAACTTTCTTTTTCAGAAATATAGTTTATACTAATTTAGAAATTACTTACTTTAAGCCCAATTTTCAACAGTAAACTGTTTTTTTTTTCAGAATGATGATGATGATCGTGAAAGAACTACAAGAGAAAGTTTCATGAAGAATATATTTTGCTCTCAAGATGATACTGCAAAAGCCGCATTTATTTTACACGAGTCGTTGAACTTAGAAAATCAAGCTTTCATGAACAATCAACCACATGAAGATCATATAATAAGAGATTCTGGTTTACGGGATAACTCTGAAACAACCAATGATGCACAGTCTTTTCCCGCGTATAATCATGGTGCACTAAATCATCTAAACTCAAACGAATATTATCAAGATTTACAACAACCAGATACAATCGAAATTTTTCCGAATTATCAAGACTATTCACAAAATATATCGTTCACTCAAGAAAAACTTGGGAGCTGTATTTCTAATTTAAAAGCGTGCCTCCCAGATTTTACTAAAAATACATTTGTGCTGCAAAACTTTCCAAATTCTGCTGAATTTGGTAGATATTGCCAACCATTACACCCCCCATATCTTCTACCTGTGAAGCAAGGGAATTTACATCACTTTATGCACCAAGATATGGTTGGTGATAGATCTATCGAATGTGATCAGAGGGCTCAAGCTATCGAGCATGCTACCACATTCGCTGACAATAATCCTTTTAATTTCAGCAACCAAGCCAGCCAAATTCAAGAACTATCCCAATTTTCTCTAGATCTAATACAACAGGTTCCTTATGGACAGGAAATAACTATTGACCAATCTTTAGCAGATTACACTAACCATATTCCCAGTTCTCATAGTAGAGCGATGAGTGTTCCACATGCTGCAAGGGATTGTGCCAATTCAGGAGGGTATACTTACCCCACCAAAGATTTAGATGAAAATCAATTGTTGCTGACAAGCCACTCACAAAGCATGGAAAATATGGTGGTTGATGAATTTGCCCAAGAAAACTATGATACGCAGAGTTTCCACTCTGAAACACATACTGAAAATGTACCTTCTGCAATTCTAAACTATCCAAGCCAATCGAGTCAGTCAGTCAAATATTCAATGGAAAACCAATTACCAACAGTGTACAAAGATACTGACGTATTGTCGATGGAAGATATTTACGACGAGAAAACTAGTTCCTCAGATAGCAGTACGGACAAAAGATTAATTGCTAGTCCAAACTTTTTTGAGACACCTCAGGAGCCCGTTAATGTCACTAGCTTAGAGCAATTGGTTGGTCTGTTTAGTACAATAAGTGCCAACTTTGTCCAGGCGTCTTACGCCGGTGAAGATATACGTAATTCATTAACGGAATCTGCTCAGATATTTAAAAGTATGGCAAATACAGTGGAAAATTTTCAAATGTTGAAAAGGAGCAGAGGCTCTGTAGCCAAACTAAAAGAGGCTCAAGACACCCCAGATATGCTAGTTGAAAACAAAGCACAAGGTAACTTTAATGAGGATTTGAATATGAATAAGAAAAAAGATAAAATTAATAGGTCAAAAAATAAATCTGACGATGATGATTACATTAATAAAAGTCATAGTGATGCGGATGAAAACAAGGATATGGATGAAAATAATGAAGACAATGAAAGAATTGTTAAGAAAAAAACCCGTAACCATAGCACGTTTGTTCTACCACCGGAACACGACCCGGACGACACAAGATGGACTCTAAAGTATCGCGAACCAGACCCAGAGCGTGGCCTTGTGGAACTTGTTCCTCATAGCCGTGTGTACGTCGAATCTTTAAACTTAGACAATTGCAAAAGAGTATCCAAGGACTACAATTCGTTGGCTCGTATGTTGTTGGTGGAAATATTTTCTCAAAGTGCGTTAAGTGTTTGCTCGTTGACCGGATCCAGAGCTAACGCTTTTGCTAACTTCGGGGTAGGCGTAAGACCAGGGCTAGATAAGAAAGCAAGAATAGTCCTTATGAAATTCGTCGAGGAGCATGGAAAGAAAAAGTGTTGGGGCGCATTTGATACACACAGTGTTGTAAGTTCCATACGCAGTAAAATTCAGGAGATAAGAGCTAAATATAGTAAAACAGTGTAAAAATTACCGACCTCTTCTCAACTGGTTTCCTTTGAAGCTCGCGTGTAGAATTACTTAATTTTTTTTTTTAATTCATATTAATTAATTTTACTCAACTACTCATGCGCCAAAGGAAACTTTCCAAAATTGCGGAACATTTCATGTCGGAAAATTTCGGAAACTTCTCACAATTTTGTATGAGGACTTTCCATTTCTTAAATTTAAATTTCCTACATTTCTAGTGAAAGTTCCCGGTAATTTCTTAGAACTTTTCATACTTTTTGGAAACTTTCCGCAACTTGCACATCAGCAACTCAAACCGCCTTTTTCTAACATTTTAAGTTTTTGAAACTTTCTAGTAATTAACCTTACTAGTCTTAACTAGTCTTGTCTTGCTTGTCTTAAGTACTATATTTTTTAATAATTAGTCTTGAGAATACGCTTAATAAAGTACGTCATATAATCTTACGCGCGTGTTTTTATTGAGCTTTTTGACAACAAAGAGCACCTTCAAAACTCCAACTATTGTATTTATTTTAAAAGTATAATAAGAGTATTCATACTGAGAATTCGTACCTACTTCTATAGTCCGACAAGTTCCTGCGCGACTGTCTCACGGGGTGACAGACTTTGACGGGGTCCGGGGGCCGTGGGGGACGAGGGTTCAACGCCCCGGCACCAGATCAGCACCGCCTCTCAAAGTGAAACGTTGAAAAGTGAGCTTTGACTCGTGTTAGTACGGTACATTTATCAATTTTTAAAGTAAAAACTCGGGGCGCGGGCCTCGCGTCGTCGTAGTTTCAATTTGAGGTGTTGATCTGATCTAGTGAAGGGGCGTTGTAGTGTGCGATGGCGATGACTCTTAGCCTATGCACCAACCTTCTGCGCCTTGGCAATATGATCGATGCCCTTCTGCTTGGCGGCCTTGATGGCTTCGGCCTGCGCGCGGTTGCCCTCCTCGCGCTGTAGCTTCGCCTTCAGGAAGTTCGCCACGCGGAGGTCGCTGATGCGCTCCTCTTCGTTCTGGAGCTGCTTGTAGTAGAGGAGCTCCTGGTTTCCTGAAGAACAATGCATTTCAAACTTGGGAACTTCCGGGATTACCGGGATATACGGCAGCCGGGGTCTTATTGGGGGTTTTAACCGCTGTCATTATTGTCTTCGCATATTATTCAAGATAAACTTTATACACTTTTTGTTCTTATAAATAAAATGGATACTACCCCCGCGTCCATTGATTTTGACATCAAAAATTGCTGGTAGTTATGATTATTTTCGTCAATATATTGAAGACAACAATGACGGCGGTTGAAACGCCCGAATATTCACCCAGCCAGCCTAGGCTACTACCTACAGGTGTTAGGTATTGAGTGGATAATACTTGAACTACGGATAGAGGGCACTTAGGAAGTTATGAAAAAGCAAAGGTTTTGAATTGTACGCCCGATATACAAAAAGTAAATCGGGAAAATGTGGGTGGGCGTGTATTTTTTTTATTTTTCTTGGCATTTTGATTTAAAATTCAATCACTATTTAAATTTTCAATAAATTGGCATGTTTTTAAGTTTATTGGCAACTAGACGGTAGTGTATTTTTTTTTCATCATGAGAGCTGAATGTTCGATCAATGTACGATTGAAAAGGCAAAAGTTACGTTTGCGTTTTTTTTTTAATCCAATGTAGTCTCACAAAAATGGTGATGCATATCTGATAACACAAGTATTCAGGAATATTGAGCAAAACTAAGAATTTAAAAAAATAGCTGATAGGGTAATTCTAAAAAAAGTGGCACCGTAACCTGTCAATGAGTTTTTGAATACAAAGTATGTTAAATGTTTGTTTTACAGAAAAAGTAAAAACATTCATAGATAAGCACAGACCTTTTACATCGAGGCCAAGCCATTTTATTTATTTATTCTCCTTAATTTTGTTAAAAAAAAATGGTAGGTACTATTTTTTACTATAACCTGTCTTGTCCAAATGAGACATGTTTCCGTTTTTTAGGTCTTTGAACTATTTGTGTATATTTTATTATATATATTTTACAATATATTGCAAGAAGAATATTATGACATTCAATTAGTTATGATATGGTTTCAAAAATATATGCTTATATATCAATATTAACACACGACAGTTTGTCCGGTGATGTTTTTACTTTAACCTGTGTGTCCGTGATAGTGTATCTCACTCACATACGGAAAATAATAGGCACACCATAATCCTCGATAAACATTCGGCCAGTATGTGGCTCACCACTATACGAAACGGTTGGATACGATCTGTCATACTTTTGTGGAGATTAGTGATCAAATGCAGTAATCTGGAGTTTGTAACGGGTATGTTAACTTTATCTTGTCTCAATTATTTAATGTTAACGGTATGGGACGTAATTAACTAATCATTTGAACGTGGTATTCTGATGTATATACTTATATTACTAAGAGTGGAACGTTCAAATTATCACCGGTTTAAGAGTAAATGTCTTGTAAATCTACTTTTAACTTTAACCTGTGCAACTTTAACCTGTAACTAGCATAGATTAGGTTAGGCACAGGTTAATGTAACTCTTGGCGGGTTAAAGAGACATATGTGCACTAATGTGCAGGTTAGTGTGACTATTGGCAAGCTAAAGTGAATAACTATTTTAAATAATTTTATTTTAATAACTTGCATATAATTTCCCAGAAAAACTTTACAGATGCTTTATCAAGCAGTACCCATTAACAGTGATCTACCAAAGTAAATGTAGGGAATTGCTTTTTTAAAGTAATTTGTATTTTAATATAACTCTCTTTAACCTGAAAACTTCTCTCTTCTAACCTGTCTAATGAAACTTTCACCTGCATCTCAATATTTCAACAAGCCATAATTCTTATATTTTCATGTATATTCCGTTCCCTTTTATAATTATGTAACAATTGGAACACCAGGAAGCTTATTTTAAGCAAAGAAGGTAAAAAAACACAACTTTTTTTTTGGAGAAACTTTAACCTGTCCGTGCCGCTTTTATTAGAATGACCCGATAATGTTGCTATGATCAAAACATTGAACGAGGGTGTTCAATTTCGAAAAATAGCCAAAAGTCCAAATATACATATCGAAAACCGTGCGACTTTTACTAAACCTATTTTAGCTTTTTCATAACGTCCTAAGTGCCCTCTATCCGTAGTTCAAGGATTATCCATTCAATACCTAACACCCTGTATACGGGCCTCTCTACCCGGAGCCTGTTTTATAAAGCTACAAATTACAATTTACAGGTTACAAGTTTCCATTTGACACAAGCTCCACCAATGACGACCAGCCATTTGAGCAGTATTGCCAGTTTAGACCTGTAAAATTGTAACTTGTAGTTTTATAAAACGTGCCCCTGGTCGAGGTGCCACGGCCGAATTCGCTTGTTCGTGGTCCTGGAACCTCTAGGCGGTTAAACTATAATATTGTCTTTGACCTGTTATCATACTGTCAACGTTTTGATAGCTATTATTTACTTGGTGGTCGCCTAGTTAAAAACAATACCAAATTAAAAGGGTCTTGATAGAAGCGCGTGGAGCTTGAATGTGCTTCTGTTTAGTCCACCAGAGTAAATACTCTATAACCGAACAATTTGTCCTCGCGAGTGATATCCATGGACTTGTTTATCTAACAAGTTCATGGTGATTGTCTCAATCTCGATATTGGGGAAATACACATTATTAAAACACGGATTGAAAGCCATTAATTTAGATAAAATAATAGTTTACGTGACGGTTGCGTAATGACAAGCATTACAACATGAGTGTGGTGTATGAAATGAGCCCCAAGGCGACTTTCATAATAGATCACATGAGTGTTGTAATGGTAATTACTCAGAGTCTCGTACAATACTTTATCTACACACACACATATTATAAGTACTCTAAGTTGGGTTCAGAAGCCGAAAGGCAAATGACCAGCATTACCTTACCTGTGGTAGTAGGTGACAGCGATGACAGCTGTGACGTAATTTTGAAATTACGTTATCGAATATTAATGAGTATAATATAAGTCGGTCATTCTCCAGAATTGTGTTCTCAGTCTAATTAACACCGCCCTTTTTTTCCACTTGGTTTTTGATAAAATTTATGCAAAATGTAGTAACATATCGACCATTCAAACTTTAATATTTATTGGGCACTTAATTATTATTAGCGGTTAATTAATTAGAAGGGTTTTAATATTTGCGTGACGCGCGAATTAGAAAAGCGATGCGTTAATTAGGTTTACTTGCTTGCGAATCAAAAAAACTACGCGTTTATTAGATAAATGTTCATGCCAAATATATATATTTTTAGGAAATAAGACAAAAACTGTCAGACTGTCCATTAATTTTATCATATTTATTATATTGCAACGTTGAAACTATTAGGAACATAAAATATCCATACATAATAACCTAACTAATATTTCACTGAAATAATCGTTCTATAATCAACAATGAAAACGATAAAAAAAATCAGAATTAATAACTTTACTAACATAATAACTAAGGTATAAACCTTAGGTATTATGAACAAACGATAACAAATAAATTGCCGTATCTGCTAAAGAAAAAATAATACTTCTTCCTTCTACTTTTTACATTCCCTATCTATCTTTAAAAAAAGTAATTTAAAATTTAAAGACCCGATGAACTAAAAAGATATAAATAAACTAGTTAATTTTATTGAATCTAAGGACACCTCATAATTCATGATGCTAAAATCCGTCGAGCCGTTTAAGCTTTACATACATAAGTTATGTAACATAACATACAGACATTCAACTTTAAGTATGTAGTTTAATTATTGCGGGTAGTTTTAATACATAATTTATACAAATATAAAGAATGATGCCGGGTCCCTAGGATTTTCCTTACATGATTAGAATTACAGTTGTCACTTTTTGTCAAAATGCAACTTTTTAATGCGGTCAGCAAAATTTTCATGTTTTCCAAGAGAAATATGCTAGGAAAAATAAAATAACCTCTAAAAAACATATTGTCCAAACACTTAAGCACACAGATACGATCATAAGGATGATTTTAAGGTTAGGGCCCCTCTAATAACATCAGTTTGACATAATATATGTCATTCTAATCATGCCATCATTCTTCCGGGAATTACATTTTTGTAAAAAGATTATTCCTGTAAATTAATTTAAACTGGTTTAGCTTAAGCGAGCAATTAGAAATAAAATACTTTTATGTACCAAAAACCTTTTTTACTACTCTTAAACTAATTAACGCGTTCATTTTTGACCCGTGAATTAGACGTGTGTATTAGGGATTCTTGATAAAAAAAATATAACTTCTTTTAGGTACATGTGATAAACTACATAATCCAGTAACTGTTAAATACTGAGGTTCTTAATGTATACAATAATTTACAGAGCTATAGAGTTATTGGCTGATTTTAAAAACGTGAACGTGTTAATTAGCATTTACGAGAACCAAAACATGCGAATTAGATACTTACATTCGTAGTGTGCGATCCACATAACATTAACACGTCTTTCTCTCAAGAGGGTCTTGACATGAGTGTCTGCTCACGCAAAATGCATTACAGACATCTGTCTATTTCTTCAATGGCCTTGCACGGACAAGAATGAAAGCGGCGCGTGAATTAGTACACGTATCGGGACAAAGTTTCTTTATTTTATATCTTAGTGATATATTACTAAATAAATTTGGTATTTTTTTTGTAATTTGGATATCTTATCTTTCAATAAATAAAAATACTTTCATTCATCTTTCCTCTTGTATATGATCGGGGAAAATAGTAATATTAGTGATTTCGGAAGTGGGACGCGCGGTGTTAATTAGGAGAATGGGGTATTGATTTTTTTTTTCTCCTAGAAAGGTATTGAATATTTACTTGAAAATTCATGTACACCTCAATACGAGTACCTTCTACGAACAAAAAATATAAATTATACCAAATTCAATAGTTTTATATTTTTTAAGCCCGTGGACATACAGAAATGGCTGTCTGGAGAATGACCGAAGTAATGATATAAGTAATGAGATCCAAATTTGGAACATCTTCCAAAATTAGCAGCTGTCAACGCTGTCACCTACTACCACAGGTAATGCTGGTCATTGCCTACGGGTTTTGAACGCATAATAGAGGACTTATGATATGAGTGTAGATAAAAACACATTAAAGACAACATAGTTTTAACAAGCTTTTACTCGTATTTAACTTGCACTGTTCGAACCTGTTCCTGTTACTGAAATGGACTTTGGACCACATATGTAAAACCGATGATAATGCAATATTATGGAATCAAAGAGCAGGGTCCCGTTCCAGAAAACCACTCTGCAACTCTGCACTCTGCACTTTGCAAATCCACGACAATGCAAAATGCTGAGTAAACGTGTTCCAGAAAACACTCTGCGTAATTTGCAAACTCTGCAAAGATTCTGTTCCTAAAATATACTTTACAAATCCGCAAATCCACACTTTGTATTTGACTCTGCCTCTTCAACTTTGAAATTGTCTTGTGGAACAGAAATACATTGCAAATCCACAAATCCACACTCTGCATTTGACTCTGCCTCTTCAACTCTGCAATAGGTTTGTGGAACAGAAATACGTTTGAACAGTGGGATTTGTGGAGTGCGGAGACACAGAGTGGCTTTCTGGAACGGGCCCCTGATCTGATGGTGGAGTCGGAAGGTGGCGACAGGATCTCCGCTATACTTAACGTAGATCCACCGTGTAAGCAGTCATTACTTTGGTCTTGAATAGATAATGACTTTGCAAAAAAAGTACATACGGCAGTAAAAGCTTGTCCCAAAAATTAAATTTTTGACAGAAACTTATTACCGAGTTGAACAGAGGTCCAGCCAGGATCAAACCAAAAAGTTGTTGGTTTCAGGAAAATATAAAATATGCATCTTTCATTACATAGTATAAAATGAAGTCGCTTCCGCCGTCTGTTCGCTTAGATCTTTTAAAGTCCTCAACGGATTTTAATGAGGTTTTCCTCAATAGATACTGATTCAAGAGAAAGGTTTTTATGTATAATAAATTCTGGATTATGTACGGGTGTTACAAAAAACTCGCATAAACCGAAGCGAAGCGAGGGCGGGTCGCTAGTTATTATAAGACAAATGAATCCGTTGAGAAACAAAACTTCGGACTTGCGCTAGGTTCGCGTAATTCGTAATTGACCTTGTAACGTATTCCCAATCGTCACCCGTCTCTGTTATAACCATACATCGGGGTTTTCGTTGAGGGAATGTTTGACATTAGCCAAGAATAGGTATTGACTTAAAAAACAGAATATACTCTAGCAGATTTCTACCTAATGAATAATTAATTGAAAAAATAATAAGTATTTCATAAATGAAATGGTCAGTCATTATCAACCTCTTCAGTTAAGTCCCAACTCATTTATAAGCAAATAGGTCACAGATATCGAACGCGTAAAGATTGATAAATAAAGATAAAAAGATAATAGAAATTTATTCAGTAAGTAGGCCGCACGGGGACTTTTACACGTCAAGAATCTGTATACCAGCGCTTCCCAAGAGAAGACCACTGCTGAGAAGAAACGCCGCAAGAAACTCGGCAGTCAGTCATTTTTTAAACATATTTCTTATTACAATGGTACTACTTAGTCTAGCATTATATAAAGCTATAAATATTAAATTAAATATAGTATCAAATAACATGCGTAGTTCAGCAGGAAAACATGCCAATTAAGAATCTTACGGGAGAGATAGAGAGAAAAAAAAACATACTTATGTGTATATAAGATGGTGCGAGACGACCACATAAAAGTTTCGATATGTTTTCCTACATCAACGGTGTCCCCTAGACAAGATAAAGATTTTGCATTTGAATAAATTATTATTGACTAAGTTTCGGGTTTAGGCCATGCATTTTTGTCTGTTAGATAGTCCTCGATCCTATAATACGCTTTAGACATTAACGACCTTTTCAAGTAATTTTTAAGTGCTGGAATGGGGACACTTTAAAACTTCGTCAGGTAATTTATTATAGAAATGAATGTATTGACCAACAAATGATTTATATACTTTACGGACGCGGAATTTTCGGAAAGCGATTTTATTTCTATTTCTGGTATTTAAATTATGTATATCAGAATTTTTGGTGAAAGAATCTAAATTTCTAATAACGTAAATAATATTCTCATAAATAAATTGAGGCGCTACAGTCAAGATATTAATTTCTTTAAAAAGTTCTCTTAATGAGTCACGGGAATTTAAATTGTAAATAGAACGAATGGCTCTTTTTTGTAACACAAATATAGTTTGTATGTCAGCTGCCTTACCCCAAACCAGAATACCGTACGACATGACACTATGAAAATAACTATAATAGACTAAGCGAGCTGTCTCAACATTGGTTAGTTGTCTAATTTTCCTAACGGCGTAAGCTGCCGAACTTAGTTTACCTGCCAGTACAGCTATATGGGGACTCCATTGCAAATATTTATCTAATGTTATGCCTAAGAAAATTGCCTTATCTACCATTTGCAAACACTCGTCATTTAGAAAAATACTAGAATGTACCGGTTTAACATTAGGCAAAGCGAACCTAACACATTTCGTTTTCTTAGCATTTAGTAGCAAATTGTTGCTAGTAAACCAATTAAGTACTTTAACTAGTGTGGTGTTAATCCTACTGTAGTCTACGGATTTTCTATCTACCTTGAATGATATTATATATATATATATATATATATATATATATATATATATATATATATTTAAGTATATGCACCTATTACAACTGCCGACGTAGAAAGATGAAATGAAATGATGAAGTGAAAAATATGAATAGTTTATTCTGAAAATCTTGTCAACTTATCTCATAGCCTTGGTAGTAAAACTAAAGTACTACATGAGTTAAAATAAAATTGTATCATAGTGTGTATACAATTCTCAGAGAGGTAGTTATTCATTAGGCATAATATATATTTTCTCAGATTAACCTATCTGTTTTTCTCTACTCTTTCTTAAAAAACATTCCCGCACCGAAAACCCCGATGTATAGTTATCAATCACCAGTGCCCACCTTGATCTAACGTCTCTTTCAGGCTGTTCTGGCTTTTGTGCTTCTCTTTCAGTTTTTCAGCCTCGTCGATCTGCATGGCAATGTTGGCTTGGTTCACCCGAATACTCTCTTCTTCTATGCGCTCCGCTTCCATTATCTGCAATTTTACGTTTAGTTAAACATCACTTATATTGACCATACTACTAATATTTATTATAAATGTGAAAGTAGCTGTCTGTCTATTTGTTACAGTTTCGTGGCTAAACCGCTGAAATCATTTCAAATAAATTTGGTGTGGAGATGCCTGAGTCTCGATGGATTAAATAATAGTAGAGTGTTCAACAAGGGACTAATAGTCTAGAACCATTTTTAGGGTTCCGTAGTCAAACTAGGAACCCTTATAATTTCGCCATGTCACAGCCAAAACTACAAATACTAGAAATCTGAAAAATATTCTAGATTAAAGCTCATATAACGAATTTTAAAGAAAATCTATCACGACTAAGTAGACTTGATTGGATCCTGAGATACAGGCGACTAAATGAAATGTTTATTTAATACCTTTTGACGAGCAATTCTTGTATATATATAATCTGAATCTCGGAAACGGCTCCAACGATTTCGATGAAATTTGAAATATGCGGGTTTACGGGGGCGAAAAATCGATCTGTAAGGTGAAGTTGTCATCTTCGGGAAATTTCATTTCAACCCGAGCGACGCTCGCTCTTCCAGGTACTACTACTAAAATCATCTAAGACAGCACCAAATGACTTGAAATAGAAAATTTTCATACTTGTGGTTTTTTGTGGCTTCGGAACGGAACCCTACACTGCGCATGGGCAGTCTGTGCTGATCACTCAATGCGTTAAGAGGCTTTCTAACATTTCTTTGTTCGCCCTACTCATTTTGAAAATTAACCGAAAGCGGCGAAAAGTTACAAATAGGCCACTCTCATTTCATTCGCCCTCTTTGCCGCCTTAAGGTCACAGCTCATTAGAACCATACGTATCGTAGAACCACCCGGCGTAGCGTAGTTGATGTAGTGAGCGCATGCCCATACAAATCCATATAAAGAATACTCGCTCGAGGCGAGGCGGTGCTGGTCGGGTGCCGGGTGGTTCTAATGGGCTGTGTGTGACCTTTAACAACTACGGAAACATCTCGTATCTAAACTATAACTAAGTATTTAGAATCAGTGTAATTCCCCAAATCGGGGAGCACCGCTAGGAGCACAGCTCGGCTAGGAGCACAGCAGCGCGTACCGTACCTCTTTACCTTACTACTCTACTCGTCGAGTGGGTTCCGGTGCTACACACCGGGTGCTACCCCCGACCATAAGAATAAATTCTATTAGAAGGGTAACTTCATCCCCACCACGCGCGCTCTCGCGTGGCCTGTCAACAGTGCAGAGGGCCCTGCAAAGATGCACTACGCTAACTAACGTTTCTATTCGATTCGTTTTTAAACCAATCGCGTCACTGGGAGATGACGTGATACGAAAAGTCACGTGGTCTACCGGTGACGCGATTGGTTAAAAACGAATCGAATAGAAACGTTAGGTAGCGTAGTGCATCTTTGCAGGGCCCACAGGCCTACTTATCGCAGCTAACACTAGCGGGTTGCCAGGCACCCGGAATCGGCGTTTGGAGGAAACGTGCAACAATATTTCAAATGAAGCTCTCAAAGGCGCCACTGTCTACGCAAACTGTGGTTTTACCATACGAAATATTTAGTTCCGTATTTGACCACGTGCTTTACGATAATAATTGTAGGACGATATCAACGAAGTTTGAATCTTGATTTATTATTTGTAACATAAACACATTAAGTAAAGAGCGTTAAAATGAAAGAATAAAATAAAATAAATATTAATTAATAAAATGCACGAATACGTCCTACATTAGTTTTATTGGCTTTGCGTTTGTTCTTACAACTTTATATCTGATTTAATTGTAATAAACTAATAAAAGTACTTAAATTTTTACATAGACTAGTTAGCGCAAACTTGTGCCTCTGTCATCCGCTGTCACACTCATTACGTCAGTGGAACTAAGTATTGGAAAGTCTTGCGGATTTGAAATTTTACGGACATTTTAGTTTGATTAAGTATATTCTATTTTATCGTATAGTTTTACAGGTAAATAAACTAATTCTACGCGAACGAGGTTGCGGGCTCAGTTAGTATTATATACTTATGACAACCCTAATTTTGCGACAGGCGAGAGAGGGGTAAGGCGGGGCGTGGGGCGCTGTAGGTAATTATTTGACGGCTTTGTTGTCAAATCCATACAACGACGCCGAAGATGCCCTTCTAATAGTATTTATTCTTATGCCCCGACGCCAGGACGCGTTGCAGACAGATCATGGTAAATACCAGGAGTTCAGAAGCTGAAAGGGTCTGCTACAGCGCAGGAGGAGTGTGAAGACGTACCTTGGCGGTGGAGTGAGCGTGGATCTGCTCCTGCAGCGCAGCGAGGTTCTCCAGCCGGAGCGTGTGGCGACGCTCCTCCTCGGTCTCCGCGCGCTTCTCAGCCGCCTGGCGGTTCTCTTCCATGATGGCGTCGAGCCTGCGGACCATTATCACCAGGGTTTGAAGTTTTCATAGCACGCCACGCTAAGACTAAAGCGAGATATGGAGTCGACATTCATTTTAAAACTTGCGTCCCATATTCATACTCATACTCAACTATTTATTGCATTTTATAATTTAATTATTTATTATACCTAATTAAAATAAAAGCTTTTATAAAATACGATCGTTTTAAGTTTTTTATTAACCGACATCAAAAAAAGGAGGTTCTCGGTTTGACTTGTATGTATGTATGTATGTTTGTCCGCGATTATCTCGCGTTTGGCTGAACCGATTTTGATGCGGTTTTCAGAAAAGTATTTATTACACTTAGGAGAAGGTTTAAGTATTTTAACCGATTTCAAAAAAGAAGGTTATCAGTTTGACCAAACATAACTTTTTACAGGGTTGTCCAATTTTAAAAATTCTTTTTTGGTTTGATAGAGTATACTTTCGAGGTGGTCCTATTGTCACCAAATCTGAATCTGATGAGGGGATCCGTGAGAAATTGAGGGAACTCCTCAAATATTATAGGCATTTGCATTGAGAAAGTATCATTTGGTGAAGTGGAACTGATGATGAAGACCACAAAATGGCTACCGGAACTCCTCAACAGTACCTATTTCAAGGGTGGCGATAGGATATCTCGATTAAGATAGTTGAGCAATTGTAATGAAGAACATTTAATTGTTTAATTATGACAATGCTTGCGGTGAGCTTACAATGTCTTAAAGTTTCATATCAACTAAAAAGTGGAACTACATAACAGCTTATTATTATCACTAAAAAGTATAAAATAAAATCAATGTTTTAAAAAACAAAAAACCGCCTTCAAAAACGCAAAAAATAACTTCTTTTTAAAATAGGTAGGTATAGGACAGTCCAATAGAAGTCGGCGACTCATAATATTTTTTGATTTTTTAAAACATTTTTTGTTTTTTTAAAACATTTATTGTTTTAATTACCGTTTGCACGCTGTAATGAGCAAGTTAAGTTGACGCTTTTTAAAGCATACTGCCAAACGTTTTATACGTGCAGCCTGTGGGCGTCATTTTCACAAAGAGCAGTTGATTGCCCCTTCTAGTAATAAAGTTGTTCTTTTTTGTTTCTTATCTTCTTTTTGTGTTGTCGTGTATTACTAACATAGTCTTTAAGTTTTAAAATTTAAATATAACTAATTTAAATATGGATTGTGAGGTCCAAAATAGGTAGGTATCTCAGTGCCAATATCCATAAAGCATGTTGTTACAAGAATAATGCTTTCATCTGATAATGTTGAAGCATACCATAGACCAGTCTATATCAACACAAAAAAAGGCAAACATCGCAAACGCGCATGTAACTACAGCTTTTTATATTTTGTTAGGTCTCTTGAGAGTAGGTATTTAACACCCACGTTTGCAACCCTGAAAACCCTGTGCTACCCCCATTGCGCTCGAATTACTACGAAATTTTTACACTTGTTTCAGTATTTTTGAAAAAACTACCCTAAGGAAGCGTTTTTCAAGTATCTATGTTTTATACTTTAATAAACATAACTAAATTTTCTACAATTTAAACGTAACCGGAGGACACTCACTATCCTAGTGTTTTTGAAGAAACTGAAACAAGTGCCAACATTTCGCAGATTTTCGAGCACCATGGGGGTAGCACGGGTTTTCAGGGTTGCAAACTTGGGTGTTAACTACTCAAGGGACCTAACAATATATAAAAAAATCGTATTTACATGAGCGTTTGCGATGTTTGATTTTGTCATCTAGACTGGCCTACCAAGCAATGTATAATATGTACTTATACGTAGTTAGACTCCGACCAGCGAGTGGTGACAAAAAAAAAGGCGCACTCAAAATATCACTAGCTGCTAACACGAAATGATGTGACAGCTTGTTTCATAGGTAAAATTGTTGCCATATGAAGAATTTGAGAAAAAGGCTTGGGTCACCACTCGCTGGTCGGACTCTGTTTTCTTTATTAATGGTTTATATAAATTGTGGAATGCCATAAATCATTGAAGATGAGTATGGGGCTGGGGTTTTTATATGAATGTCGACTCCATATCTTTCTTTAGTCTTACCGTGCTATGAAAACTCCGAACCCTGATTATCACCAACGATAACTATTAATAGTTATTTGTGCAACAAGAGAGAAAAGTTGGTTTTTACTGCGTGTGTTGATTTTGAATTTTTGGATTCTTTAATTGAATCACGAGCCTTGCGAATCCTAAGTGTAAATAACTATGGTCTCGTGTGACACATACAACTTTTTACCTCAGTAGGGAGGACACATTACCTAAAGGTAAAAAAACCCACCTAGCCACCCACCTCTTTATAATTATGAATCGACCGCAAGCTAGTAGACTTTGTCTCAGACTCGCAGCAAAATCGAATTTAGCCGAATTAAAATCGATTTTGGCTCACTTGGAGGTGCTGAGGTGAAAATATATTTAAAAAACCCCGAAATAATTGGTAGAATTGCCACACTGACCAAATACTATTATCTAATCTGCGACACGGTGGCCAACGTATGCGTGCCCGTATGTTCTCGTTACTGACATTATCTGCAAGTGTAAAAATTTGACGCCAGACTGCTCCGAGGCACCATAACTATCAGAGGTCCTTCCTTACTGTTTCAGCTCCTCGGCCAGCTCTCCTTTGATGAGCTCCTTCTTCAGGAAGTCACAGATGGCGTGGCACTTCGGCGCCAGGATGCTACGGTTGTCATAAGCACCATGACAGGTCTTCACCATTTCTCTTCCTCGGCCAGCTTTCATTTGTGAGCTCCTTCAAGAAGTTACAAATGGCGTGGCACTTACACGCCAAGATGCTACGGTTGTCGGTTACACAACAACCATCACAAGTCCTTACCGTTCCTCCTCCTCGCCAGCTCTCCTTTGATGAGCTCCTTCTTCAGGAAGCCACAAATGGCGTGGCACTTGGACGCCAGGATGCTACGGTTGTCAGTTACATAACCACCATGACAGGTCCTCACCATTTGTACTCCTCGGCCAGCTCTCATTTGTGAGCTCCTAAAAGAAGTCACAGATGGCGTGGCACTTGGACGCCAGGATGCTACGGTTGTCAGTTACATAACCACCATGACAGGTCCTCACCATTTGTACTCCTCGGCCAGCTCTCATTTGTGAGCTCCTAAAAGAAGTCACAGATGGCGTGGCACTTGGACGCCAGGATGCTACGGTTGTCAGTTACATAACCATCATGACAGGTCCTCACCATTTCTCCTCCTCGGCCAGTTTTCATTTGTGAGCTCCTTCAAGAAGTCACAGATGGCGGGGCACTTGCACGCCAAGATGCTACGGTTGACGGTTACACATATATGACAGGTCTTTACCGTTTCTCCTCCTCGGCCATCTCTTTCTTGATGAGCTCTTTCTCCAGGATCTGCGCATCACGGATAGCGTGACACTTCGACGCCAGGATTATCTGGTTGCACAGGCGTGGGCCCTGCATGCTGTCCGCCACTAGCACTGGAAAACGAAGAGACCCGTTAAGTAGATTAAAGCTTTATATTCATGTTCTTCATGACTTACTATGAAGCAGTTCAGTTAAGGTTAAGAGAAAAGGACAGAACTATAGCAGTTATATAGCTCGGTCCCTTTCTCTCAACCTAAACCGAACTGCTTTAGTATGTCATGGGGTAACTCGAGTACTCCCTGGCTATTGCTATCTCACTTGCACTTAACTGATAGTATATTTGTCACTCGTGCTTCATAGAAACACGAAAATTTCCGATTACTATTATGGAACTTTTTTCATAATAAAAACGCACTTCGATAGTGGCACCCTAAAACCAAGTCAATTGGTACACCTTTACTTAGTCTTGCGCCGTCAGCGGAACCGTGAACTAGTCTACAGAGCAACATACACTCGTCTCTGTTTCGCTCCCGGAAATTAGCATACCATCCTGCTTGCACTTGTTCATATCTACCTCTTTTTATATTATATCATTGTTTAAGGTACATTTTAGCTTACTCGCTTTACCCGTTGCGTGAGCGCGCTCGTATGACTTCTCGCACTCCGACGGTCGACCGAGAGCCGCTTTTAAGAGAATACTGATGACCAGTGATCGGAGTTTTCATAGCACGGTAAGGCAAAAGAGAGCTGTGGAGTCGACATAAACAGTCGAAATAAAAGGAAGTTAATTTGCTACCCATTTCAAAGAAAATCTGCTTGAAGATGTCATTAGAGATGCCAAGTCATTTGTAATTGATAGGAAACTCAACCTTATTGCTGTAGAATGTTAGATTGACTTTGGAAGTAAGGTGGGTCACAAATTAAATTCCTTGACTGTACATCTTGACGTGCAACGACACCAATGACGTCTAAAGAACATGTCAGTTATTAGGTATAGAAGCTTTAGCTCCACATCTCGTAAGGACTAATAGGTAGCAAATACGACCAGGGGCACGTTTTATAAAGCTACAAGTAACAATTTTACAGGTCTAAACTGGCAACACTGCTCAAATGGCCGGTCGTCATTGGTCGAGGTTGTGTCAAATGGAAACTTGTAACCTGTAAATTGTAATTTGTAGCTAAATGTAAATTGTAACATCTCGACATGACTACATCGCTTTGTGTCTAGATTTGAGACTACATCTCAAAAAGTCCGAGTTGCAAAATGTACACTTCGTTTGCGTTACTAGGTAGGTTAGGTTCGCTTAGGTAACTTCAAATGCCAAATGAAAATTGCCCGAGAGCAGGAGCCCCGCCATGCAGGGCTCCGTCGACATTGCTAAGACAGACATAAGATGAAAAAAACAATATGGCCCTTTAGCGACCTAGTCACATCGTGATGTGGACGGAAAGCTTCTATCCCAGTTATTAGTAAAATTAAAGAAAGAGTATGAGTAAGAGTTGTATTTTTGTGTTAAGATCGACTCCACAGCTCTCTTTCGTCTTACCGTGCTATAAAAACTGTAAGTCAAGAAGCAAGTACGTTACTCTCAGCTCTGCTCAGCGTATGAGCGTCTTGATCCGGCCCCTCAATCTCAGGGTCAGCCAATCCAGCTGCAGTTTTAACCCCTGGCTGCGGCTTCAGAGAACTCTTCAAATCCTGCTTGCGCTTCTCTGATGCCTTCACTTCCTGGCGGATGCCCTGCTCTTGTTCGATCATCGCTTGAAGTATCTCTTCTTGTGTCACGATCTGGGAGGAACCAACAACAATAATTTTTAATCGTTAAACTTCTATGCTCTCTAAAAAGGTTGAAATAAAAAGCAAAATTAAAAAAATTGAAAAAACCCACGACTGTTAAAACGTTATTGAAAAAGGATAAAATAATTAAAACCCCCCGACTTAAATAATTTATTTAACGAGAGATAATAAACGTAAAAAGCTTTTATAAGTAGAGTTCGTCTCTCGCGGAGTCGGTCATATTAACTATAGAGTATCAGTTTTCATAGCACTTCCCTACGTACCTAAGTATTCAGTTTTCGAAGATATAGATGTGGCAATAACAAATTCAACTACCTATGAACTTAATAAAAAACCCAAGAATATCCGTCGGGGGCTGCCAGTAACTGTTAAAGTCGTGGGTTAAAAAAAAAAAAACTTTTTATTATCAATAAAATTTACCCTAATATTACTGGTTACACGAGTACTCATTCTTGTTTTATGAAATAATATTAAAACAACTAAATAATCAAGATGGGCACTGTCAGATTTTGGTCTTGAATTAGATTTTCGAGTATAGCGTAGGCCAGGGGCCCGTTCCACGAAGCCACTCTGCAACTCTGCACTCTGCACTTTGCAAATCCACGATAATGCAAAGTGCAGAGTAAACGTGTTCCAGAAAACACTCAGCGTAATTTGCAAACTCTGCAAAGATTCTGTTCCTACTTAAAAGATACTTTGCAAATCCACAAATCTACACTGTGTATTTGACTCTGCCTCGTCAACTCTGCAATAGCTTCGTGGAACAGAAATACGTTTGAGGAGTGGGATTTGTGGAGTGCAGAGTTGCAGAGTGGCTTTCTGGGACGGGCCCCAGTTTTATTTGCTGTTCAGGTATACCCTGGCTTGTCTCTTTAGCCGTTCAAACTCATTCTTGTGCATGACGGCAGGGTAGTAGTTCTTCCCTGGCCGAGGGACATTCAGCTGTCGGAACAGTCCTTGTTCTGGGACCATGACATGCTCCCGTTTCGGGAACTCGCATTTGTGGATCGGACGGTTGGTTATTGGGAATTTGTGGCGGCATTCGGATGGCCTGAAAATATGAAATGAAATCAAATGGATTGAAATGGTATTTCCAATCAGTGTGTTAAGACATTTCCCGAGCTTTCATTTCCCTAATTCGCCGGCAACAGACCAACAACTCTTGACTGACAAAGACAGAGAGGCATTGAGATACTTGACACGTAGGAAAGATATACCTGTGTTGATTGCGCCCAAACTGAGAGTGGTATGTATACATCACAGTGTGCGTTATTAAGCGGTGAGAATGTTTATAGCCTGCCTAGTGACTTAAAAAGCATATCTAGTCCTTCTATTTTTAAAATCCGCCTAAGAAACTATTTGCTTAAGAAAACTCGTCTACATCCTAGAAGAATTTCTTTAGCAAATAGTTCCATACGCTCAGGTTCTCTTTCTCCATATTCCCATCATCTCGGTCACATTCCCATGTCGTCCACGTTCCCATTTCGTCCACATTCACATTTCCTTCTCGTCCACATTCCCATCTCGTCCACATTCTTATCTAGTCCACATTCTCATTTCGTTCACATTCCCAACCACTAGTGAACAACCGAGTGATCGAATTGATATCGAACAGCCCCACAGTCCTAAGTTAGGTTGTAGACGAGTTAGGAATGAGGACGAGTAGGGAATGTGGGCTAATTGGGAATGCGGGCGAGTTGGGAATGAGGACAAGTTGGGAATATGGACGAGACAGGAATTGGACAATTTGGGATTGGTGTGGACGAGTCGGGAATGTGGCCGAGATGAGAATGTGGACGAAATGGGAATATGGACAAAGTGAACCTGAGCGGTTCCATAAGTGGATTAAACCTAATTAAATTAAGTTGATTTTAAATTTTAAAATCAAGTTAACTTAGTTGGGTTTATTTTACAAGTAGTATCAAATATATATTTTTTTTTTTAATCATGTCCAGTCCCGTTATACCCAAGAAGATCATATTCGCAAAATATCATACTAGCAAAACATAATATACGCATAGCATCACATTCGCAAAACATCATATACGCATAACATCATACTAGCAAAACACGATATTCGCAAAACATGATATTTACAAATAGTCCGGTTTTGTTATAAAATCGTAGGTAGGTTTAGGTTATGTTAGATGTACAGCAGGCCCGGAGGGCCAAACCACCCAGAAATAGGAGCTCCGCGGCAGCGGAGCTCCGTCGACAATGTCTAATTCATGTCTTAATAATAGTTATTTTTTGCTAATGTGATGTTTTGCTATTATGATGTTTTGCGAATATCATGTTTTGCGAATATGATGTTTTGCTTTTATGATATTTTTCAGAATATCATGTTTTGCGAATATGATATCCAACGACTGAGGGGTCCAGTCGCCATCAGATATATTGTAGCGGGCGAGGTACTCAAATATTTCGGAGCAGCATTACTTTTCAATAAATTCGTTACACTAGTTATGGTCAATAACACCAGAACATGCAATTTGTCATAAATATAAGAGCAGCGACTTTTCAATAAATTCGGAACATATAACGAGGTAAAAATAACAGAAAGCACAGAACGTCAAAGGTATCTACGCAGTCAGGGTGATCATAAAGATCGGAACATTTATGGAAAATATACCTTAAGTCATGGGGGCATAACACGTACAAATTATAATTCGTGCTTATAATTTGTACTAGATGGCACCACCAGTATCATCAGGAATATTATTTTCTTCATTTCCGTTAATCAAGGAAAAGTTAAGCTTTTATTAATCAGATATACCTTAATTTAAATGCAAACATCATTCTTTACATAAATTTAAGGCTTTATTTTAGAAACTAAGAATGGCATTTTTTTGCGGTACACTGAACGGCCATCATTAGCTATTGAACTTGCTACGTGATATTCATTAGATCCGCTAGATGGTGCTTATACGAGGACGTTAGCGCCGACTTGTGTCGTCGCGGTCAATCCCGGTATAGATATTCAATGGAACAACATTTAATTAAAGCGTTTGTTATTTCTTATTCCAAAAATACGAAAGTTTATTTATTTTAACACCACAATAAATAACTTCCCAAGTATTTTTCACTATGCGTTTGACACAAACAAAACTAAAAGTTATCTTTCTTACTCTCGTGTTTTTCGTATCTGTCCATCATTCATTAGTGAAACAAGTGAACATAATTGTAGTTTGTATAGCTATCTATATGCAACTGTGACTATTTTTAACCGACTTCAAAAAAAAAGGAGGTTCTCATCTCAATTTGTCCTGTATGTATGTATGTTCGCGATTATCTCGCGTTTGGCTGAACCGATTTTGATGTAGTTTTCATAAAAGTATTTGTTACACTAAGGAGGTTTTAGTTATTTAACCGACTTAAAAAAAAAGTTTCTCAGTTTGAACTTTTTACAGAGTTAAATTTTTTTTTGGTTTGATAGAGTATACTTCCTAGGTAATCCCATTGTCACCAATCATGAGTCTAAATCTGAATCTGATGAGGGGATCCGTGAGGAATTGAGGGAACTCCTCAAATATCATAGGCATAGGTACATACAGCGATTTTAGTATTTTTAGTAACAAGTCCAGCATTTGCATTCAGCAAGTATCATTTGGTGAAGTGGAACTGATGATGAAGACCACAAATGGCCTCCTGAACTCCTCAACGGTAGGTACCTATTTCAAGGGTGGCGATAAGATACCTCGATTAAGATAGTTCAGGTTCAGCAATTGTAACGTGAATGTTTAATTGTTTAAATATTACTATGACTTTCCCGAAGCGTTGCTTGTTTAATTAAAGGTCCAGCCACACCGGATGCGTGCGCGTAGACGTGACGTGCGCTTGCGATTTACACTGCGTATAGTGACATAGGTGGTCACATTTGCCTACAAATACCTACCTATGACTTCGATTTAGACAGTCAAAAGTCCTTAAACATTTTTATTGTTAGTTACCTACATTTATTGTTACCTACCTACTTAAAAGTAAGATATAAATTAAGGACAATTTTATTGACTATTTTAGATGAGTAAAAATAAAATATATTTAGTGCACTGACCTAAAAAAAAGGACGTAACGTTGCCTTAGACAGGAATGAAGCTTGCAAGGTCGGCAATTTCGTTCGTTATAGGTAGGTACACGAGTTACCGCATGCACACAGATACCTACACTAAAAACGCACGCAGTTTACGTGTATGCCAATTTGCATTCTTGACTCATGATAAGACGAGGAAACACGTCCGTATTTTTTTAGGTACGTACTTTAATAGTGTTCATAAAAGTTGTTGGTACAATGTTGTATGGACGCGTGACGCGTCATCACTTAGGTTCTTTAGCTTTTAAATCCCAATATAAACCTACTAGCTGTCCGCGCCCGGGCCGCCAATACTTAATCGATTACAATTTTTTCACAATCGATTATACATGTGCATCCTATTTTATTAGCATGATGATGATGATGATGACGATGGTGATTGTGATGGTGATGATGCTGATGGTTATGGTGATGAATTGATGATGATGATGGTGATGACGATGATGATGATGATGGTGATGAATTGATGATGAAGATGATGATGATGATGATGATGATGATGATGATGATGATCAAGATGATGATGATGATGATGACGATGGGAATTGTGATGGTGATGATGCTGATGGTTATGGTGATGAATTGATGATGATGATGGTGATGCCGATGATGGTGATGATGGTGATGATGACGATGGTGATTGTGATGGTGATGATGCTGATGGTTATGGTGATGAATTGATGATGATGATGCCGATGATGGTGATGATGGTGATGATGGTGATGAATTGATGATGATGATGATGATGATGATGATGATGATGATGATGATGATGATGATGATGATGATGATGATGATGATGATGGTGGTATCGATGATGTTTATGATGACGATGATGATGATGATGATGATGATGATGATGATGATGATGATGATGATGATGATCTTTTATTTTCCTTATAGGTGATGTGAAAAGCAGTATGTGTCACACAGTAGCAAAATTATTTCCACCTTGGGCGTTAACACTTGAATCCCTCACTACGCTCAGGATTCTATTTTAGAATCCCTCGCTACGCTCGGGATTCATTTATAGAATCCTTCGCTTCATCACGCTTCGTTCAGGATTCAATGTACGCCCTCGCCATAAATATGTCATTTTGCTTCCTTGATACACAAATAACTAATACGACCTACCAAATTCCTATAAGTACCTATCTATCTATATAAATAAAAATAAAAAAATATAAAAATCGGTCGAGCCGTTACGGAGGAGTTCAACCACAAACACCGTGACACGAGATTTTTATATAAGTAAATAGATCAGTTCGTTTTTAACGGAGGTTCAAACCGCATCAGTTTAGAGCTAAAGTACTTACGTAAATTATATATGTACATATATGTAATTATATATATATATATATATATAGTACAAGTATAATAAATAATTATTCTGTTCTTTCACTTACAAGTCTAACTACGGCGATGCGCATCGTTTGCAAATCACTAAGAAAGTGAATAAATAGATAGGCAAACAAAAGGTAGTTCACGCCAAAACTTGATCACAAGGACCCAATATTTTTGCAAAGATATGCTTAAAGAATGTAGAATCAACGTTTAGTTTTATATGACGGCGCGCTGCGGTGGCGGCAATTCATAAAGCTTTGACAAAACTGCCATCTGTCGAACTGATTGCGAGGTTACGTGCCGTTCATAGCTTAGCAGACATGTCGATTGTGCTGCCACTGCGGGCGAAACCACAGAAACTTATAGTGGCGGCGGCTATCGACTTTAGGACGGCAACCATTTTCGATTCGCGACTGAGTATCTGTAGAGTATAGTAATCTGTGCTTAAGTCTGCATCACACAGTTTAAATTCGTTACTATAATTATTATGCATGTACACGTCACGAGTAAATTCGAATTCCAAACAAAACAAAAATACGTCATGCCAAAGATCGACATGCATAGTAATTATAGTAACGAATTTAAACTGTGTGATACAGACTTAAGGTATATTTTCCATAAATGTTCCGATCTTTATGATCACCCTGAGTGCGTAGATATCTTTGACGTTCTGTGCTTTCTGATATTTTTACCTCGTTATATGTTCCGAATTTATTGAAAAGTCGCTGCTCTTATATTTATGAAAAATTGCATGTTCTGGTGTTATTTACCATAACTAGTGTAACGAATTTATTGAAAAGTAGTGCTGCTCCGAAATATTTGAGTACCTCGCCCGCTACAATATATCTGATGGCGACTGTCCATGTTGTAAAAATGTAATTTTAATTTAATTTTAAAATTTTCCGGAATTCCGACACAATATGTTCTACGATATATGGGCTCTGGAGCTCGAATTTTTAATTTCGCGAAGTTACAAGTGAAAAATTACAAGCGAAACTTTCTTTCTAGCAAAAGGAGTTTATTACTTAACATTTACGTATTTTTTTGACTTTCCTGACAAAATGGCAGCATCAAAGTGTTATAATGTATAAGTATTTGGAATGGGCTATTTAAAAGCTTCCATTTGATACCCATATTGTTAAAATAAAAAATAAAAAAATTATTCCCCCTCCATTTATTTTTGCGGACGCTATGTTCAAATATTATGTATCCTATGCCACTTCGACGATTAAGACGAATCGAATGACAACTCGTATGTTACAATTCGTCAAGACATTTAGGCTGCAGAGCGTGCCCAGAAATAGTCATACATACATACACTCCTTCTGACACAGTCGGGTAAAAACTCGACTTTATTTTTTTATCATATTCGACCCGATACGATTACCGATTACGGCAAAAGAATTTTGAAATAAAAGTAAGTCTCCTTTGCATAGAATTTGCTATTTCCAATATTTAAAAAACCAATAATAATTTTAAAAATTGGGCCAATAGTTTTAGAATCTATTCATTACCTACAAACGAAAATACAAATCTTTTCTCAAACATGCTCGGAAAGTACGGTTTTCCGATTGAAACACAAGGACGGAAAATGCCACTTTTTACTCCTAGGAGTAAAAAAACCATATGAAAACACTTTCCGTCCATGTCCATATTGTTTTTTAAAAGTGCTCTCAATCGCGTATAAAATCGAAAGGACCATGAAAAAAATCCCGTACATCCAACTTGTGGGGGCGCAGTGAGGAGCGGCGCGCGGCGGCGGAGCTCTGCGGAGCGGCGGTGGCGGCGGCGGCTCGTTGTGCGTGAAACTATTTTAACTAATACTCGTTTTTTGCAAACAAATATTATCTTCGAATTTGTTAAAGGTTTTTAAAAATACTTATAATCATTTATTTGTATAAAATTTCTTCGCATTGTTTGAGAACGCGAGAACGTTTGTGCCTCGCTAATGCTCGGCCTGCTAACCACCTCGTCAGGAAATCCCTTACTTTCCGCGCCTAGGCAACAATGTACTATTTCTCTTTATATTTAAGTAGAGTAGTAGTGTAGACTAGGGGTTGCCAGCAACTCCGTCGGCGTTGATCGCTATTCCCTAGAGTAATGTCTAATTTAATTGGATAGTAACTGAATGAATGAGTGAAAAGCAAACTTTAAATACCCGACTGCATTTTATATATTGTCGTCGATATACCTACGTGTCTAATTGACATTTTGCCATTGTTATTTCAATTTGAATAGTTTAGGTATCCTATGTCACCCGCGATGGTGGAATTCTAATACGGGCTCCACATGCTTGGCAAACAACACAAACACCAAACATATGCCGAACACCGAACACAAACACGCATCCCCATGCTCGGCGAACGTGCTAGTATATTCCGGATTGGCAAACACGTTTGCCGAACATCCTTGATTTGTGCAAAAAACCGAAACCAACGCCGATCACTGGCGAACACAAACACAAACAGGCAAACACCCGTCCTCATGTTCGTGTTGGTTGTTTGGTTTGGTGTTCGCTGTTTGCCATTGTTTGCCAAGCGTGTGGAGCGGGCATAATGATACCACACACATCAAAATCGGCTCAGGCGTTTAAACGTTATTGTGGAATAAAGAATCGTACATACAATAGGGCAGTCGTGTAAAAAGTAGCCTATGTCTTTCTCCAAGGCACTTGTAGTATTTATTACTTATTCTGTGTCCAAGGTTCAAGCTATGTTTACACCAAACTTTATGGAAATCCGGTTCTACGGTTAGGCTGTAATAGCGTGATGGACAAACAAACAAGAGTTACTTTCGCATATTTTTTTATGGATAAGTTTAATCAGGCCACCCCGAACTGTTTTTTTTAAATATAGTTATCTCTTTTGCACAATAATATAATTTAGGTTTGGGTAGCGCGACAACAAGAGATCTGATTACAACCTCTTCCACAAAAGACTAATGCGTTTCCCCTCATACATAACATAAAGACAATGAAAACATAGAGACTTACCTATGTAGCTGATAGCAACCGGGTTCGCTATACTTATTTGACTTTTTTACGATGTGGTATTTAATAGAATCGTGCGGATTCGCTTTCGGGGGAGACATTGTATATTAATTCAAAATAGTCAAACTCGTCTATAATTCACAAGTTACACGTCCCCATAAAAATGACAAAACATCTTTTTTCAATAATGGCGAAATGATAAAACAATCTATGACAATAATGAACCGGTTGCCTAGCAACGAATAATTTTATTGATTTGATACGGTACGCAAAGAGAATATAATCACTAGGGTCGAGGGGGGTAGCACACAGCGACTTTTTGTAGCGATGCAGTCGCTCTAATCAAATGTGACAGCGATATTGAACGCGCGACTGCATCGCTTTAAAAAGTAACTCCCGAACTCGGAAGAAACTGTAGGTACGTTTTAGTTCCTTAACAGTGCCATGGTGTACCAGTCACCGGGAATAAAAAAGTACACGATACGCTTTTATGCCACTATTAATTAGATATTTTGAACCCAATGTTGGATACCCTAATTATTCTTCATGACTGCACAACATGTTTTACCAGTTTTTGGCATCCATGTCATTAGAACAGAATGGTTAGCACGAACCTCTTAGATAATTCGAAACTTCGAGTGCCAAGTCCCTGTTACTCGTCACTCAAGACTAAATTGAGAAAAAGGGATGGAGCTAACGTAACTTTAAGCTTCGATTTTCAAAGTAGGGCCTTTGATGTAACTGAAGAAAGTAATTTTGATTTCCCGCTTTTGTCTTTGACTCGTGTATCCGGTTGGTGTTGCCTTAACAAAATGAAGGTACATGATTAATTCGAGGAAGGATGTACAAGTTGGTCCATCCAGGTACAACTTAAAATTAACATTCTATGGTTTATTTTTGTTGTTTGGTCAATCTAGGACACTTAGGTATTATAGGTACACTTTTTCATTGACTTTTCATAAGTACTATTGATACAAACCTTACGTCGACGTTCAGTAATTTAAATTATTAAACTCCTATTTTTAAGGAAGTGTTTGAAATTACGAAATAGGCTGCCACAGGAATCATCCTTCATTGACCGAATAATATTTAAAAATAGTTGTGTAGTATTCTAAAACGTGCATCTAGCAACATCCTTCCTATCAAATGACATTTTAGTTTGTTTGACACTTGAGACATTTCCGTAATCTCCGTGCGTGCGTATAGCGTTGCTCGCTAAGTTTAAAAGTTTTCGGTAATTATAATTAATATCGGTGGATTTTCGAAATCTTGGCTATGTATTAGCTTAGTGGGTGTGTGCAATAATTTAACAGCTTACCTGCTGTAAAAATAGTGACATTTATGATTCCGAAAAGTCATGTGTGAGCGAGGTTAGGATTTCCGTAATATTCCGTGCCGCAAAAGAATAAATAATTACAAAAATCATGGGTTCATTAGAGAAACCTACATTTGTGACTTCAAACTATTTAGCGCCCTTGATTGTAAGTATTCTTTTAGTGGTATTAAATATTAAATAGTGAGATTAACAATCATAGGTACTGACATAAAAATCACTTTATTTAATTATTAAATAATATGTATAAGTTAATGTTGATGAGATCTCTAGAAAACTATTTCGTCTTTCTTGTTCTTGTCTTGTTTTTCTTCTCAGCATATACATGTCCAAAGCTGAACAAAAAAAAATGCAAATGCGTCATCTACTATTGTACTGGCAGGCGTATGGCTCACGTAACTATATATTCGTGTAACGATATGCAATTAAAACTCTCTAGCAGTTTTAATAGCTGCAGTACTTAAGCGTCTAAGGGCCGAGTTCACCAACCAATTGAACTGACGGTTAAGTCTTAATCAGCTGTTAATCAATACATTTGACACCCGTTAAACAGCTAATCGTTCGTTTAATTGTCGGTGAACTCGGCCCTTAATTAAACATAAATAATTAAAACATAATGTTATTTCGGCTGCCCTAAAATCTTTTATGTAAAACAGTTTGTTAACCCCTGAGTTTGTAAGCCCCTAATCTAGGGTTTGCAAGTCATTATTTCGGTGTAATTTAATTAAAAATGTAATAAACACAGTTATAACTTTTTAACCCAGCATCCAACATATTTCTGAAGAAATGTTTTAAAATGAGCATGGTTATTATTTTAATAAGATTTTTTTTTCAGGCTGGTGCTGTTGCTGGCATATCAGTTGACGTAGCTCTGTACCCATTGGACACATTAAAGACCCGGCTACAGAGCGAGCAGGGCTTCCAAAAGGCTGGTGGTTTTAGGGGTGTATATAAAGGTAAACTTAATTTAATAATGGCTTTCACATGTTGTTTAAGATTAATTTTGTTAACATTTGAGTAGACAATGATCATGTTAAGAAATCTTGATAATTGTGGGTTTGGAGAAAATGCAAACTTATTATAGAATTCATAATTTGATGGACTGTTTAGACAGGTTAAAGGCCTACGCATGCACTCAAAAAAGGAGCATAAATTAAGTTGTTGAATTGCAAAGTCCAATGACTACTTATACTTATTGGAGTGAAATATACTTAAATTCTACTAGAGTCTACTAGTTCTCTTTAAACTTACTGCAGTAAAGATTTATTGTTGTCAATTGGCCTTTGCCTTTTAAGGTTTACTGACCGTAGCAACTACCTCTATGCCGACCACGGCTCTGTTCTTTATGTCATATGAGATGACAAAGAAGATTGGGGAACCACTGGTGGCGCCACAATACGTCCCCCTGGTGCACAGTGGGGCAGCCTGCGTCGGGGAAGTTGTAAGTACCTCGAAACTTAAGTAGGGCCAAAGGAAATCCACTATTCGTTAAAAATAAATAAATATTTAACCTGGTTGTAACCACTCTATTATGTCCTTTTGCAAACTTTAGGTAATTAGTTCTGCCTATTCCGATCACATAGACCTATTCCGGTTTCAGCTGGCGTGTGTCATCCGCGTGCCGACCGAGATCGCCAAGCAACGGAAACAGACGTACGTGGGAACTGGGAAGCGGAGCAGCATCGCGATACTAGTCGAGGTTAGGAACCATAACTTGATTGAACTTTGACGACGCATTGGCCCTTTGATAGTGACCCTGCCTACGAAGCTAGCAGTCCTGGATTCAGGTCCCGATAGGTGGCAGATGTTTGTGTAATGACCGCAAATATTTGTTCCTGATGGATGTTTTCTATGTATTTAAGTATGTGTATTTGTCTATATAAGTATTTATATCATTGTCTAGTACCCATAGTACAAGCCTAGAGTTTAGTACCTTCAATGCTACAATGTACACTTACAAGCAAAACAATTGCATCACTTTGCATTTTTTGATGTGCACCGATTATCTTTGTAACCCGACTTTTCTTTCTGAAATATTTAAATGAATTCATGTTTCTTGTAATCTAAGCTTTACAAGAAGCAAACAAACATGGAAATTATCGAAACATTTAAAAAAAAAAATATAATTTCAATATTTCAGAAAGAAATGCCGGTTTACAAAGATTGGTGGACATGAAACAATGCAAGGTGATGCAATTGTTTTGCTCGTAAGTGTATTATGTACCTCACCCCCACATTCTTCTCTTACGTGTCATTCAGAATCTTATCTTCCGTTTCACAAAAAAGAAACAACATAAATTATAAATAACTAGTATAAGTTGTCTTGTTCCAGGCGTACAAAGCCGAAGGGATCCGCTCCGGAGTATACCGAGGGTTCTTCTCTACGGTGGCGCGCGACCTGCCGTTCAGCTTCCTCGAGCTGCCGGTCTGGGAGTTCCTCAAGACGCAAGTTAGGCTGCACAATGATGGAGAGGTCACCAGCTTCCAGGTAAAAAGACAGCCATTAAGCATGCACTTCTATGCATATCGGCCTTTGGAAAGGATGGATGACAGAAGGTTGACGAAAGAGATATACAGAGCGAAAGTGAGGGGAAGGGTCGGAAGGGGCCGCCCTAGGCGTACTTTTTCGAATCAAATCGGAGAAATACTGGAAAAGGGCCGAATGTTAAATACCCGAAACCGACGTGCATGCATGACTCGATGTATGAACGTGGAAGAAGCAAAAGAGATTTGTCAGGATCGTAGCAGGTGGAAAGAAGTGGTCTCTGCCTACCGCTCTAGGAAACAGGCGTCATTTAATGTATGTATGTACTATGCATACCTACCTATGTATACTGTAATAAACAAACCCCGGGGTTTTCGGTGCGGGAATGTTTGACATTAGCCAAAGAGTAGGTATTGACATAAAAAACCGAATGTACTCTAGCAGGATTCTACCTAATGAATAATTATTGAAAAATATATGCATGAATACTGAATACTTAATATTGTATAAATGAAAAAGATCAGTCATTATCAAACCCCTTAAGTCCCTACTGATTTATAAGTAAATAGTTCACTGATACCGGACTTACTGCAGGTAATTAATTAATGTTATTTCTATTATTATATCATAACGCTTTGTAGAAAGCTAAAGTACCTCCTACATGAGTCAAAATAAAATTTTATCATAGTGTGTATACAATTCGCAGAGAGGTAGTTGCTCATTAGGCATAATATGACTTTTCTCAGACTAACCTATCTGTTTATCTGTACTCTTTCTCAAAACATTCCCGCACCAAAAACCCCGAGGTATGGTAATAAACCAAAGGAAGGATGATAAAAAGTAATTTCTGTCATCAGAGTACAAATGTTGCGTTAGCGAACATAACTAGTATTAGAATGACAGGTGTCAGGAGTCACATTTGACTTCATTCTTTCTACTATGTACTTGATAAAGATGCTCAAATGGACAGTTTTCTGAGTCGACATGATGGTGAAGCGTTTTAAGACTGGCATCTCATTGAAGTTTAACCTTTTCAACGCCCTTTGACGGATATATACGCACCATTGGTTTAATGCCAACGGCGGATATATCCGCACCATTGGTCAACGCTATTGACGGATATAACCGCACCACTAGTTTAACATCAACGACGGATATATTTGCACCATTGGTTTAACTCTATTGACGGATATATCCGCGCCACTAGTTCAAAGCCAACGGTGAATATATTCGCACCATTGGTTCAACTCTATTGACGGATATACCCGCACCACTAGTTCAAAGCCAACGGTGAATATATCCGCACCATTGGTTCAACTCTATTAACGGTTATACCCGCGCCACTAGTTCAAAGCCAACGGTGGATATATCAGCTCCACTGGTTCAACGTCAACGACGGATATATCCGCACCATTGGCTCAACGCTCTTGTCGGATATATCCGTACCACAAGTTTAATTCCAACGACAGATATATCCGCACCATTGATTCAATGCCAACAACGAATATTTCAGTCATGGTTACCAGTGTAAAATATACCTGAGTGTCTATGAGGCAAGGTGGACATTCGCTCGGGTTTTAAGTTGTCAGGGTGTGTGACGTGTTTATTATTTGAAGCGTTAAAAAGGTTTAATAAGACCCATAGAAAAAGATTTGTTAAATTTATTTAACAAATCTGGTAGCGTTTGCAGGTATTACAATGTCTCTTTAAGCTGCGCATCCACTGGATTTCTATGATGGTAAAGCGTGCACTGGATCGGCATTTCTGTTTCTATATATAGAAATCAATAAATCCGTTCGCTCCGTACGCTCCTATTCCGACCCAGTGGACGCGCAGCGTTGTGGTCGTTTGCCTTCCTCCATAGCAGTTTTTTATTTCAGAGTGCCCTCTGCGGCTCGGTAGCCGGCGGGTTCGCGGCGGCGGCGACCACGCCGCTGGACCTGGCCAAGACGCGCATCATGCTGTCCCCGGAGTACAGCTGCGCGCGCCGCCTGCGCGTGGCGCCCGTGCTGCTCGACATCTACCAGCGCGCCGGCCTGCGCGGGCTGTTCGCCGGCGTCGCGCCCAGGTAGCCAGCAGCTGTACCGTCGCCGGCATTCATCTCACATAGGGTCGCTGGACCCGGCCGAGACGCGCATCATGCTGTCCCCGGAGTACAGCTGCGCGCGCCGCCTGCGCGTGGCGCCCGTGCTGCTCGACATCTACCAGCGCGCCGGCCTGCGCGGGCTGTTCGCCGGCGTCGCGCCCAGGTAGCCAGCAGCTGTACCGTCGCCGGCATTCATCTCACATAGGGTCGCTGGACCCGGCCGAGACGCGCATCATGCTGTCCCCGGAGTACAGCTGCGCGCGCCGCCTGCGCGTGGCGCCCGTGCTGCTCGACATCTACCAGCGCGCCGGCCTGCGCGGGCTGTTCGCCGGCGTCGCGCCCAGGTAGCCAGCAGCTGTACCGTCGCCGGCATTCATCTCACATAGGGTCGCTGGACCCGGCCGAGACGCGCATCATGCTGTCCCCGGAGTACAGCTGCGCGCGCCGCCTGCGCGTGGCGCCCGTGCTGCTCGACATCTACCAGCGCGCCGGCCTGCGCGGGCTGTTCGCCGGCGTCGCGCCCAGGTAGCCAGCAGCTGTACCGTCGCCGGCATTCATCTCACATAGGGTCGCTGGACCCGGCCGAGACGCGCATCATGCTGTCCCCGGAGTACAGCTGCGCGCGCCGCCTGCGCGTGGCGCCCGTGCTGCTCGACATCTACCAGCGCGCCGGCCTGCGCGGGCTGTTCGCCGGCGTCGCGCCCAGGTAGCCAGCAGCTGTACCGTCGCCGGCATTCATCTCACATAGGGTCGCTGGACCCGGCCGAGACGCGCATCATGCTGTCCCCGGAGTACAGCTGCGCGCGCCGCCTGCCAGCCAGCAGCTGTACCATACCATCGCCGTCAATCATCTTATAATGAGTTTTCGTAGCACGGTAAGACTAAAGCAAGATATGGAGTCGACATTACTACTAAAACCCCCCATACTCACTCTTAAATAGTTATTGCATTCTACAAATTTAATTATTTATGTGAAAAAGACGATCGTTCATTTTTTACTTTTGCTTAATTGCCGGATTAATGAAACATTTAATCAAATATATTTTTTCAATAAGTAATTCGACGTTTAACCTCGTGTAGGTAGGTATCTAAGTGCCAATATCTATAAAGCATGTAGCTATAGGAATAATGCCTTTCATCAGATCATGTTAAAGCATATCGAACCATTCATACAGCTACAAAGCAAGGATGTTTCAATACTCAATACTCAATATTTTATTGCAATCATAATGTTTACAAAGATGGAAATATAATGAATGTCTCAATTATGAACCCATATGAACAGCAAACATTTTCTTTATTAATGATATAATTCAATTATGGAATGCCATAAATGATTGAGTATGAGTAAGGGGGGAGCTTTATTATTAATTTCGACTCCATGTCTCTATTTAGTCTTACCGTGCTACGAGAACTCCGAACCCTAGTCATAATCTGCCTTAATATCAAAGAAGGCTTCTTACCGGATTGTAATAGTAAATGGATTCCATACTTTATAAGTAACCACATTAAATTTAAATATCCGTCGTTGGCGTTGAACCAGTGGTGCGGATATATCCGTCGATGATTTTGAAAATTGATCGAATCTCAAACTAAGCCCTAGATTTGCACTATAGGTATATTCGAGTTCATAAATATGTCTACACTTCAGTACCTTGTCATTTTAAACGCTGTGACAATTCATGTATGGCAGTTTAAACATGACATTAAATAGACAAGGTACTAAAGTGTACACATATTTATGAACTGGTCTGTACTAGACAACGATAAACAAACTTATATACATAGAAAACATCCAAGGCTCACGAACAAATACTGACGCTTGTCACACCAATATATGCCCATACCGGGATTCAACTTGAGACCGCTAACTTCGTAGGTAGGGTCACTACCAACTAGGCATATTTTATTGATGCAATATTCACTGTAATTATTCAAGCATTATCTTGGTTAACGACACCTTAATCTAGATCGTTATCACTGCCTACATCATCGTCATGTTTGGTACCTATCATTCATTATATTGCTATCACCGTTATCATTATTCTCGTCGTTGTCGTCATTACTGACGTCATCATTATCATCGTCGCATTTGTCATCGTTGTTGAGGTCTTGTTTGGTGAGATAATTAAAGAAAGCCTATGTCCGTCCAGCAGGGCTGAAATGATGATGATGATGATTGAGGTTTCATCGTCGCGTCATCATAAAATAAATTTCGTCATCGTTATAAATAGTATGGTCGTAATAATTGTTGCCAGTATCATTCATCATCGTTGTCATTGACACCATAATCATTTGCATCGCTATTTCTGTGCCTGCTTAATATTTTATGCCATTTCATATTTTTAGCAATTTATTAAATAAAAAATGAAATATCAAGTTAAACTAAATCACTTACCATATATTTTTTTACATTAATAACACTCATAACTGAGTTGGCAAAAGTAAATCACATCCCAGGCATATCGATAAAGGTCAAAAAGTTTTCAAAAACATGTATGTTTTTTTTTTCAGGTTAACAGCCTTCATGCTCGGTGGTTTCGTGTTCTTCGGCGTGTATGATGATTCGAAGAGGATAGTGGAACGGTTTCTGAACAGATAGCAGAGCTTGGGACAGTGTAATAGTGTGCTGTGACTAGTGGAAAGTGTTTATTGTGATCAAGATATGTTGGTTAAAAGATACAACTGCTTGGGGTTTTGGGAGCAAACTGACATGCCAATATGGAAGTAAGTCTAAATTTGATGATGTCATAGTTTTTTTAATTTTACAGTTTTAAAAAAAAGCTCATGGATACGAAGCATGCTGATATGACCTGATTTGTACGAGATTTAAATTCAATAGAGTCATCTATTAGATACTTTATAAACAAGACAACTTGCGAGTAATGTATGTAATGTAAAGTAAAATAAGACAAGTTCTTCAGAAAAACTAACACCACATTGTTTTAAATATTTTTCTATATAAACCCAATTCTATAATTTTCCGTCATGTTTTTTTCCTTAGGCCAAAGCTTCTATGGAGACCTGGCATTGTCCTGGGGTCCTAGTGAAAAAGCGTACAAGTTGAGTTAACTCATAATATAAAAGGGTATATACATGAACGGAGCATACTAGACATAACCTCGTAAGGCCCATCGTGCAATAGGATGTACATAATCAAGTCAATTTAATTAGAACTGTGTTGCTATAAGAATAAGGTTTATTTTCCTATGTTCATAAACTGAAAATGGTACTATCGAACAAACATAATTGAACTTTATTGCCTTGACGGTAGATTCGAAGTCACACCGACAAAAATCTCCCTGTTTGTAGTATAGCGGGCCTTACGAGGTTAAACCCTTCTTCACTTGATCTTCAGAAGACTTATACCCTTTTTCACCAGGACCCCAGCTTTCAACACATCTGCCCTCCTGACTGTTTGTTTGTATATCACAGCCGTTTTAAGTATTATAGTGTCAAATTTCTATGTTACCAAGAGTTACTTTCAATAGGTACTTTTGCAGTGAGAGAATGAAAAAGGAAAGCCCAAAATGAAAAGTGAGGTTGCTAGGATAAGTATACAATGTATAGGATTGACATAAGATGTTATCTTCGCCTGTGTCAATTCCATATATTTTGACAGATTTCTCGAAAATGCATACGCATATTCTATCGATCATTCTAGCTCAAGTAAACGCTCAAGTCTATCAGCACCTATGGCATTGGTTGAGATTTAACTAGTTAGCTTCATTATCTAGATTGTCAGTATTAATTTTCTTGGTGGTTTCCTCATGGCTGAGGCTCGTGGCCGCCATAAGTGGATCTCTTAGACAGAGCAATTTTTTTTTAATGAACAGTGATACCAAAGTAATTTTGACAGTTAAGAACATTTAATGTTACATATATTTAAAGTTAATTTTATTTATTTGTTTAAAACGATATACATACGTGAATTATTTGTAAAGACAGTACAAACATGATTATGAATGTAATAAGTTTTCCTATATACCACTTAGTTGTATTATATAGAAGTTGAATTGTTATTTAGTATGTAGTGCTTGATACAGGGTTTAGAAGTGTGTGTTTGTTTTATTTTTACCCAAAAATACCTTTGTTTAAGTGAAAGAAGCATCCGAGTTAAAAGGCTGTATTAAAAAACTGGTCTTGGCTGAGATGTCCGATTATCCGTCATTTCCGCCGTGTCCCGTCATTTCTGCCATGTTCCGTCATATCTGCCGTGTTCTGTCATTTCTGTCGGGTACGCAAATTCTGACGTGTTCCGTCATATCTGTCGTGTTCCGTCATTTCTGCCGTGTTCAGTAATTTTAGCCATGTTTCGTCATCTCTGCCGTGTTCCGTCCTTTCCGTCGGGTACGCAAATTCTGCCGTGTTCCGTCATTTCAGACGGGCGCCTCAACCTAGGTCGGATTATGGACAAATATTAGTGTGATGATGTTTCACGGATGTTTCCTATGTATTTAAGTGTGTATTTCTCTATATAATTATGTTGATTGGCCCATAGTTCAAGCCTAGAGCTTAGTTTGGGACTAGGTCAACTGCGGCGGAGGGTTATGTTTTCACCGTCATGTATGTCAAGTTCTAAGTTCCCCGCTACAGCAAAAACGGCTTGGACTATTTTGACAAATGAGGTATCATTGGATTCGTCTTCGCAGCGAGAGTGTCATAGGATACCTAAACTGTTAAAATTGAAATAACAACAATGGCAAAATGACAATTATTAACATATGTAGGTATATTGACGAAAGTATAAAAAATGCAGTCGGGTTTTTAAAGCTTGCTTTTCATAGAGTTATTTCAGACTCTGGGTACATAAGAGTTTTATAATGTGGCCCAAACTTTCTAACATCTTGACAACACCAAGTTATCACAAAAATAAGTTTCCGTCGAACTATTAATTCGCAACAAGGGACATTTTCACACAAATTGACCTAGTCCCAAACTAAGCTCTAGGCGTGTACTGTGGGCCAATCAACATAATTATATAGAGAAATACACACTTAAATACATAGGACACATCCGTGAAACATCATCACACTAATATTTGTCCATACCGAGAATAAAACCCGGGACCGCTAGCTTCGTAGGAAGGGTTACCACCAACTAGGCTAATGCCGGCTACTCAAACGCTCTTGATTGGGGCAATTTCCATAGAATGTAAATTGCTCTGACCACATCTAGTATGGAGATGGCCCCAATCAAGGACGTGTGAGTAGCCGGCTTAACGCGTCGTTTAATTAAGAGAACCCTTTTAAGCACAGTCATTTTTTTCTTATGGATACCAAGCCTCTCCAAACTAAACTCGGTGGGTCTACGTATATGCAGGGTGGAGTAAACGAACGCCACTTGGACGGGAACTACCTTAAATATTGGAAATAGCAATTCCTACGCAAAGGAGACTTCCTTTTATTTTTTAAAACAAAAAATACTGCAATATTGGTTTAAAAAAAAGAATCGAACTGGTCGAATATGACAAAACAATAAATAAAGTCGTGTTTTATGGTACAAATCGAAAGGGTCATTGGTAGCGATCTATAACACATACACCTTTAAATTAAATGAAGACCGTAAAAAAACCTTCCTTTGTCTTATTTTGTCATATTCGAACAGTTCGAGTTTCTACAATAAAAGTGAGTCTCCTTTGCGTAGAAAAAGCTATTTCCAATATTTATCCTCGTAAGGTCCACCATACTACAAACAGGGAGTTTTTTGTGAGTGGGACTTTGAATCTACCAACAAGGCAATAAAGTTCAATTACCTACGTTTGTTCGATAATGACATTTTCAGTTTATCAAGATAGGAAAATAAACCTTATTACCATTGTAACACAGTTCAAATTAAATTGCCTTGATCATGTAAATTCAAATTAAATTGCCTTACGAGGTTAAGGTAGCCGTCCATGTGGCTTTCGTTTTTTCCACTCTGTATAGTGTTATCAATCCACGACGGTGCGCCCCACTACTTAATTTTAAATAATTTACGCAAGCGTGCAACATCAAAGTAGAGGGGCGCACACTCTATCCCTTTCGATTTATTTCTTTATAACTATCCAGAACGAAATAGCAAGTGGCAAGTTTAGTACCTAATAGTAGATTTATTCTTTCTTCCAATATTAATGCTCTTAAAATAAATTCGAGTCGATGTGTACAAAAAAAATGTATGAATTTTTTTTTTTATAATTTGTTTGTTTGTAATAAAATACTCATACGAAAATGAGTGAATCGGGTAAAAAAAAATAATAGGTCTATTTTATTCAATTTTACTAACAACTCGCACTTGACCAAAAAAAAGGCCGAGATTGTTTTAAGTACCAAAAAATACCTAAGGGTTCCTGAGAAAAGGCATATATTATTCGACGGCGCGCTGGCCCAGTTGGTAGTGACCCTGCCTACGAAGCTAGCGGTCCTGGGTTCAAATCCCGGTAAGGGCAGATATTAGTGTGATGAGCGCGAATATTTGTTCCCTAGTCATGGATGTTTTCTATGTATTTCTCTATATAAGTATTTATATCGTTGTCTAGTGCCCATAGTACAAGCCTAGAGCTTAGTTTGGGACTAGGTCAATTGGTGTGACATTATCCCTGATATTTATATTTATTTATTATACTGGTAAAACCATATCGCCTTTGACATGTTATCGTATTGTCAACGTTACGACAGCTCTTATTTACTTGACAGTAATGGTCACCGAATTAAAAAATTACGATAACATATCAACCTGGTTTTACCAAAATGGAAGCCCGGTTTTCCTGTAGCTCCTATGGTTTCTAATTTCCTGGTACTTTCCCAGTAAAACACACTTTTAACAATGCTTTTAACATTCAATATTTATAGGCATTTGGTCTATCATCCGAAACCAACCTGAAATTCACAATTTCCGTGACCTTGGTCTCGCTCATTTCGGCTTTCATTCATGGCCAAATGACGAAACTCTTGCGTAATAATAGTGAACGTTAGTATTGCGTCAGACGAGACTTCGCTTTATGGCGAGGAAGTGTTATCTCTATTTGAGGTTATTTTACAATCAAACGAGATTTTACTTCACTTAGATTTCCTTATCGTAAATCAAGTCGTATTACGTTGATAAAAAAGCAGAAAAGCTAATAAAATAATAGGGAAGTGTTCTATTCATTTTACGAATGACAGTGATTCGGATAGGTTGTTTTTTAGGTTAGTGCCGCTCGGTTTTGGCGGGTAATTTTGTACTTGGAAAATGTTGACCCGTTATTTTTTTAAATTTTAATTGAATTACCGGATATTTGAGTGCCTGATTTTATTGGATATGGAGATTTTAGAGAAGCCGAAATTTCAAAACGCGCCTTTCCTGGCGGCTGGCGTTGTAAGTAATTTTGTACCTATAGTAAAACTACAGTATTTAGTAGGTAGGTACTCGGCTTTCCATCGCTGTTAGTGCTGTCACACTCTGACATCTGTCGGTGTATTTGTAATGACAGAGAGTGAAAGCGACAGACAGTCGAGTACTAAGACGAGGGTTAGCTGGAAGAGATCCCTTCAAGGGATGGGTTCGACTTTGTATCTATTTTTTATATTAATTGTATTGTTTTGGTTTTTCTCTTGTACAATAAAGTGTTTACATACATATATGTATAGCAAAGTAACTTGTCTCTTTTCAGGCAGGCGCCATGGCGGGATTCTCCGTTGAAGCTGGTCTCTTTCCTCTGGACACCATGAAAACTCGTCTTCAGAGTGCCAAGGGCTTCCATGGGTCTGGGGGGTTTAAAGGGCTGTATAAAGGTGAGATTTACATAGGTTAGGTATAACGATGCTGTTAGTGACGTTGGTAGTGAGCCTGCCTTCGTTTTTAGAGTACCCGAAGGGAGCCCCACGGTCCCTATTAATATGCCTATATGCTGTCCGTCCGTCCGTCTTAACTTACTTTAAGAGCTGTATATTTTGAACCGTAATAGATAGCGGTTTTTTTTTAAAGTTAACGAATGAATAATATAGATCACAACAAACTTTTTCCCAGTATGGGCAAATATTTGTGTGATGAGCTGATGAGCCTGAATATTTGTTTCTAAGTCTCGGATGTTTGCTATAAAGGGCATTGGGTAAATTTGTTTGAAGAATATTGTCTTTTCTTTTTCAGCGGCCACGGATGATTCTTACATAGTTATTTAGAGGACCTCTAAATACATGTAGATATATATATATAATTTATGTCGTTAAATAATATCGGAGCGGAGATTTTAAAGATTTAAGTGATCAGTTTTTAGTACAAAAGTACGCCCAAGTATGAATATTTAAATATCTCAGCTCCGATGCACTTAAGAGTAATATAATAATTCTATCATAATTTACCATTTTTACGAATGGCCGCTCACCTTGAAAATGTATGAATTTTACAAATGACAGCACTTTTACCCAAACCCCTTTAGGTATTTATTACTGTATAAGTATTTGTATCGGTGTCTAGTGCCCATAGTACGAGCCTAGAGCTTAGTTTGGGACTAGGTGTTCAACTGGCCTGTGAGTTTTCTTTCAATGTCGTACTCTCGGTCGGTGTGTCCCATATAACCACCATGGGGTGGAGTCACATCTATCAGCACCGATTCGTATTTCCTATAAACAAAATGCGAATCGGTACAGCACGGGTAGCAACATGTTGTATTTTCTCGCTTGTCGCTCAGTGCGTCTCTATCGTTACTGACTATATAGAAAGGGAGAATCGAGGGACAACTGCTAGATAGATGCTAGTGATAGTTTGCTGATAGATGTTACTGCACCCTTAGACTCCCCCGGGCCCAGGTGTTATGCGTAAAGGAATTTTCCCAACGAAAAAAAAGAGTAATTTGTGAGAGATTGTCCTCTGATATTTATTTGATTCTTTCGGAAATGTCACATGTGGTGTTTAAACATGTCCTCAGGGCTTGGGCCAGTGGCTACAGCGTCCATGCCCAACGCCGCGTTGTTCTTCGTGACGTACGAGGGGCTGAAGGCAGTCGCGGAGCCCCTGGTGCCGCGGGGCTTCGAGCCCGCCGCGCACTGCGGCGCCGCCGGCGTCGCGGAGTTTGTACGTAACCCTCAGTTTTACCATAGTTTTTTTTTTTTAATTATTGATTAAGACAAAAGAAAATACACAGTAGGTACAATGCCCATCTAAACAAAACCTTGAAGAGTATAAGAAAGAAATATAAAAGTAATGGAAAGATAGCTTTAAACAAGTTCTATTTAGTCTCTTCGGATTATGAGTCACATGTATTTTTTGTTATTGTCGTCAACGTAATGCAATTTTTTTAATGGCATTATTTTTTCATCCTCAGTACTTTGATTAAAATATATCTATGTCACTCTCACAACTAAGGCGAATCTAACGACGCGTCTTCAAAATCGTTCGAGCCGTTTAGGCTACAGCAGGTCATAATGGAACGGACATACCCACATACATACACGCGAAAAACATTACTCTCCTTCTCAGTCGGATACATACATTTGTTGCCACATAAATTATCAATAAAACAAACGAAACTAAGAACTAAAACTAAATCTAAAGTAAATTTGACATTAGCTTTGTGGCAAAAGGGCGGCGCGTCAACCACTCGGGCCGGCGTCCACAGCTCGGTTGGTTTTCAGCGCGACCCTATGTTTAAAACTAAATCTAAATTAAGCTAGAGTCCACCGAATATAAATAGTATTTCGTCTCCAGTTCTTTAGCGTTTCTGATACCTATTGCCGCTCGGGCGCTTCGGATGCGTCGATGCGCGTGTGTTTTGTCACAGATCAGAGGGCCCTGCCAAAGATGCATGGCGCTAACTAGCGTTTCTATTCGTTTCGTTTTTAAACCAATCGCATCACTGGTAGAACACGTGACTTTTCGTATCACGTCATCTACCAGTGACGCGATATCGATTTTTCTTTTCTATCGGTCAAAATGTATGGGATGACAGTTGAACACGTGGTTTATCGTAACGCACAAGAATGTCATCCCATTTTGAGTGATAGAATAGAAAAACGTTAGTAGCGTTTGCATCTTGGCTACGGCCTCTGTGCTCATAGTTTCGTTCCGTAACTCTTATAAACAAATCAATTTACCATTATAACTCCATATTCGCGTACTTTTGAAGGTTGAGCCTAGTCATATTATTTATTTATACACTTTATCATCTTCATGTCCATTTTAAGGTAGTAATCTCTATTTGATATTGTATTTTTTGATGAAAAGCACATTCGCTGAAAACACCCTTACACTGACAGAGTCTTGTCATAAAGATATTTTTTTTCGAACTATTTCTGTCATTGAAAATGTAGTGAGGTTTGATAGATTGGATAGATAAGTGAAGTTTTCGTCTCTGTCGCACCCAGCATAATAATATGATGATGATGATGAATATATAATCAACCTTTTTAATAAACTAATTAGAGGTAACATTATTCTCATTACTATTTCATCCTCTATCTAAAGACAATTTCAGTCAGGTATACTTGTTATTGTCTTTGGCAGTCTGAATAGGAACAGACTTTAGGTATTTTTTAAGCTTCTAGTTTTGGACTATGTCACTCATAATCCGAAGAGACTAAATAGTTTTTTTTTTCACCTCTGACATCACATTTCGAGTGGTACACGCAACCAAACGCGGTGACGGCCCTGCCCCGACTAAACCGGCTTGGTGCGGTTTGCTTGTGTTGCCACGCGGCACATGAAAGCCGAACGATATACCTTTCTTTGAAGACGAACTACTGTCTTAGGCACCTGTCCCACTGCCGGCGAGAAAGCGATTAGCGATCGACTACTTTCTCGCTCAAGAAACAAACAAAAGCTATAGATCCCGTGTCAATAAAAGAGACACGTACACTAATACTTGATCGCTGGCTTTTCACACTGCCGGCGAGAACTCTTCTAGTTTGCCGAAACAAAAAATATAGATCCCGTGTCAATAAAAAAGACACAAATATTAATAGTTGATCGCTGGCTGGACTCGCTTCCCGCTCATGGTCGGAGGCGGGACCAGCGCCTAAGTATACCTTTACGCCTTTACGTTTTTTTATTTTTTATTATTTGATTAACGCCTCAACCGATCGACGTACGATCGTTTGGTACAGAGATAGGGAAAATTTAGTGGTAGCCCGCAGACCACAAATTTCACTAGCAATTTCGCCGACAGGTGGCGTGCTTGATCCGAGTGCCGACGGAAATAGCGAAACAGCGGAAACAGACGTACATTGGCGTCGACAAGCGGAGCAGCTTCAGCATACTCTATAAGGTAGATTAGTGAACATCTGTGTAACTTATAAGTCAAGTATCTTAATTTGATAAAAATTAAAAATAACTTATTTAGCTAGGCATTTTGTTTCTCCACGTTATCGTAGCTCCGTTTAAAAAAAAAATAGAGGGTTTATTTAATTGGATTGGTTCTTAGCGCCGTTCTAAAACGTTCGATTTGACGTCTGTCAACTTAGTACAAAATATGTGTTTAGACGGGAACACCCCAAAATTCCGATTTTTTTCCTTACAAACATTTGTCTATATTTTCTTTTTTCCGAAAGCTATGTTATGCTGGAGCTATTATAGATATCAATAAAATAAAGTCTTACCAAATCGGAATTTTGTTCAATTATTTAGTGTACACGTTAAAGACATGTTTGAGGTTATATTTTGTAACCGTAGAAAGCTGTCAACACGGGCCTTTTAGAACAGAGCGTAACTATAGTTTTATTAAACAGCCGTATAAAAATCGAAAGCGCTCGTTTTATTTGCAACAGGGTTTATAATGGCGGATATAATTTTTACCGCTCATTTTGTGCTTCCGTTGAATAAATGTTTTTTCTATCTAAATATTGCTGTTTTTGACAGGCCTACAAATCCGAGGGTATTCGCAGAGGCTTGTTCCGCGGGTACTTGTCCACGGTGGCTCGAGACTTGCCCTACGGCTGCATTGACATTCCCATCTGGGAGTTCCTGAAGAGCCAGGTCCGGGCGAGGAACGATGGGGAAATCACCAGTTTTCAGGTATTTGGCGGCTAGTGGCGACATCTAGTATAAATCAGAGGATAATCTCCCATAATTTGATCTAGTCCAACCTGCGCTCTTGTATTATGGGTACTAGAACAAGTCAACGTTAAACGCTACATAGGTACCTCAAATATTGGAAATATCAAATTCTGCATGTTTTTGAAAATTCGTTTCTAATTGGAAATCTAATTGGTCAAATATTACAGAAAAAAATAACATTTTTTATGGTACAGATGGAAAGGGTTATTGATAGAGATTATTTATCTCTAAGGTCCGCTTGCACGTAAATTTAACCTTACGTTAACCCCAGGTTGAATTATTCAAGAATATCCTATTAATATAAAATCTGTCAATTGCAACAAATTAACCTGTTAACCTGGAGTGAACCTATGGCTAACTACTATTATATTTACTACTACTATTTAGGTGCAAGTGGGCCTAAGTAACATACACCGTTAAAACTAACAAATTACATGTGCTGACTGTGTGAACACGTTGCAAATACCTTCACTAGATGGCGTTGATCATTCACAAAGCGCGATCGTTCCAAGTATTGTCACTAGATGGCGTTCAACTTTCACAGAGCGCGTGTTGCGGCTCCGCGGCAGCGGTAGTAGCGGGCACCGTGACCACGCCGCTCGACGTGGCCAAGACACGCATCATCCTCGCCGAGAGCAACGCTCCGCACAGCTTGCGCATCCTACCCGTACTGCAGGACATATACCAGGAGAGGGGCTTAAGGGGCTTGTTTGCCGGGTGTCCGCCGCGAGTGTGCTCGCTCATGATTGGTGCATTTGTGTTTTTTGGGGTGTATGATGAGATTAAAAGTACTGTGGAGGCGAAGCTTTCGTCAAGTTAAAACTTTTTAAAAGTTTAAGTTAAAAGTTTTTTTTTATTTGATAAAATAAACTGACCCGAGTCATTCTTTTGGTATAAGTTGACAGTAAATGTAACCAAAATTGGTTTTATTATTATCATTATTACACATTTTAACAAAGGGGTTTGGGTAAAACTGTTGTCATTTGTAAAATTCATACATTTTCAAGGTGAGCGGCCATTCGTAAAAGTGGCAAATTATGATAGAATTATTAAAAATAAACATATTTTATTATGTAATGTAATACTCTTAAGTGCATCGGAGTCGAGATATTTAAATATTCATACTTGGGCATACTTTTGTACTAAAAACTGAATACTTAAATCTTTAAAATCTCCGCTCCTATATTATTTAACGCCATAAATTATATATATCTATATGTATTTAGAGGTCCTCTAAATAACTATGTAAGAATCATCCGTGGCCGCTGAAAAAAAAAAGACAATATTCTTCAAACAAATTTACCCAATGCCCTTTGTTTATAAAATTAAAACGGCTATTATTCAAATAAACCATACATGAACTGTCAGTTCACTTTATCTAATTAAAAATTAGAGAAAGGTGGTATCGTAAATGTTTGATTCTCTAGAGCGTATCCTCTGAAAATTTTGTCCAAGTATCGATGAATTGATTATTTTGACAAGTTATTAAATTGTAAATCTGAAATGTTTTCTGTCAAACGTCTTATGCAAATTATCAATATCGATTAAATCGATACAAATGTGTTAGGTCCTTAGAGCCACTTATCGATTACAAGTTACAGTGCGGTAGCTTTTAAAGTCTTTCGGCTTCGGTTAAATTATTGGACTAGCATAAGAGTGTATATGTGTGAGTGAAAGAGAAAAAGTAAACCCGAACGTCTTTTTAAGAGGTATTGCACTGGACGAGTATGTGTACCGTCAAGTAAACTTTTGCTCTTTATTGTGTTGTATTAAATAAGGCTCTAAATATGTATGTACCTATTCCTTTGTATATTAGACTGTATTGTTGTTTGACTGTGTTAATTAGCGTAGTGCATCTTGTCTGAGCCCTCTGGTTGTTAACTTTTTACCGGTACATTGCGTACAGAATTAATTTGTAAAAATAAAGTATTATTTGTGTAACGACCCATCAAATTATTTTCATTAGGGCCTTTACTTTCTGCCCTTAAAATGTATGTTCGTATGGAAGACACAACATAGTTAATACAAAACACATGCCCTTAAATGGAGATTATTAAAAATGTAGGTAAATGTATGGAAAAAATATTGTAGGTAAATGCGTAAAAGACTGGCTCGTTGAATTGAATCCATTCAAATCCATGCAAGTTTAAGTATTATTGTAGGTATTATTAGTCGAATTTAATTATATTTATTGAACTGAATTGCGTCTTCTTTTTTTGTTGGTGGATTGCGGTGGAACGCTACTTTTTATATTTTTCAGCGCTTTGTTAAATACAAAACGTCGGTGAACCTGCAATACCGCATAGCTAGCAAACTCAATAATTTGCAAAATGTACCTTACAGACTTATGTCCTAAGGTTTATTTTGCACCGTGTTTAATTTGTTAGTTACGCGGTATTGCAGGATCACAACGAAGTCATTATTCACACACCGATGGCAGGAAAAAATCTGCGCAAATTTCAACCTTAAAGCAACATACGTCTGATTTGCGTTGAACCTGTATCTCGGAGGCCCTACTTTCCAAATCGAAGTAGCTCCATCCCTGTCACTCGTCATTCCAGACTAAATCAAGAGAAAGAGAAGGAGCTAACGTAACTTCGAACTTCGATTTTTAAAGTAGGGCCTCTTTAGTGTAGATATATCCGTCAATAGCGACGGAAAATATAGGCAAGAGGTGTTCAAAAAAAAATCTTCCTTTAAACAAACTTTATTGTTCATTAACCATAACAATTTATACAACTTTACGTTTTTACAATGATATACATTTCCTTAAACTACCTTTATACATAATAACATTTCTCCATTAAAACTATAATAATACGTTTTTTTATATTTCTGGGTGCGATCAATAAGATTGAAAATCGATCGCAACCAAAATTTATAATAAATCTATTTTATAAATACTGAAATTTGTGACATAATATAAACTTAAATAACTGATGATATGTATAAAGTAAGGTGAAAATTTCAAGAAAACACAAATAAATTTAATCCGACAAAACCAGTAACTGTAACACGTCTTGATTTAAGAAAAGACGTGACAGTTTGTTCGTACTAAATATCAAAGAAAAATGAAAAAAAGAAAAGTTGCAAGAAATAAAAAAAATATGAATAAATACAGAGATTTAGTTGGTTGGTTGGTGGAGCTAAGATGATGCGGAAATATAGTTAGAAACACTACAATAAAAAGGGGATGGCGCTAGTCATTATTAAAGGCATGAAGAAAGTAAACGAGCTAATATGATGCTAAGACTGCAATCTCAAGGTTGCAAATGCGTTGCTTAAGGAGCTGTTAATACTATAAAAATAATTAAAAAGGAATTCCATGCGGTTCGCACGGAAAACAACGAAACTACTAGCGCCATCTATTTGATTGTATGTACAACGAAAGTAATAATCGATGAAACAATTTATTGGAACAAAAATAAGGAATCTATCAAAATAACAAAACATAAATACAATCGAACCCGCGATAAACATGCTCATTAATCTTTTTAATTAAAATATTTGACATACTCGTAATCAACTGAGTAAGACAAAGAAAAGAAGCCATATCCAAGAAGAGGTTTGGCATTATTTATTTGCCTTCATTATAAGAAATAGAAATTTAGGTTTTTCGTATAGACACTTTGGGATTTCATAGCCTTAATCAAGGAACCGATAGTCTAACTATATATTTAGAAAGCTAAATATATAATAGTTGCATTGCCTGCGTTGCTTGCCGCTAAGTCGCTTCTAAAGAAAAATAAACTCTACTCGACTACAGAGGGCGCAGTCGTGCGAAATCGAAAATTGTATTATATTATACACTTTTAACAGATAACTGGAAAATATCGACATAAGAGTGTTTTTTTTGGACGGATTATAGACGGACTTAGTTTTTTACTTCAGATGCAACAATTATAGGTTCTTGCACTTTTTCTACTATTGACTTCATATTTTATTACAAGACTATCAAACAATGTCTTTTACGTACACTCTTGGATAAAATTAATCTTAAAGCTAATTACAGTGCATTGATTTCACTCTATATCATGCGTATAAGCATTAAAACAAGCACTAAAACCCTGATAATTATCTCTATTGAAGAGATTCGGTGTTTGTACGGACAAATACCCAAAACTCTTCAGAAACAATTGTCACAACTCTTTAATAGATGGCGCCACTCACCCTATATTGAGTTACTTGCCACTAGATGGCGCACTACTGGAAACTACGTATCTAACTTTTCAGTACTCTTTCTAGGATGGAGGTTCCTTGTGTGTATATTTTACTTCACGTTAAAAGTTACCCGCCAAAATAGATGAAAGTAAGTACTATCATATCCATAACATCCGCATCATATGCGCTTATTGTTTTTTATAACATTTCATCTGCTCAAACACTCTTTAAACATATTTCTTGTATGCGATACATTTTTATTTTGAAGCAGACGAGATGTCAAAACCAACTAAGAGATGGCGCACTATGCATGTTTAAGTCACCGCTACTCGCCAACAGATGGCGGTTTACCGGAAGATGACGTTGCTCGTGTGCGAGCCCCGGTGCGAGCTGGCGTCGCGCGCCGTGTTGCGGCGGAAGGGGTTCCAGGAGGGCGCGCGCCGCGCCGACGAGCGCGCCGTGGCCGCCGTCGAGCCGCTCGACGCCGACGACGCCGCCGACACCGAGCCCTGGTTGGAGCTGGCCTGGCGGGTTATGTCGGGCGATGACTGGAACATAATAACACCTAATTATACATACATATATTTTGACCTCTAGTCTTAGCAGTACGGGTTTGAATAGCCGAACTCTTTTGATTCAAAAGTACTGTTAGGGATGATCGAAGTTTTACAGGGGATTAAGCTGATGAGTTTAGTTAGAGGTATTTTTAAGATTATATTTACGCTACTTTTTCAAGCGACAGACAATAGATATTCTTATGGCGTATTACCAAAATAATATCAAAGTTAACCAGTACCTATGAGCATAAATTCTGCATAATAGGTCACATTAATTCAGATTCAATGGATGTGACGGCTGTCAATCTTTTTCTACACAATAGACAAAGTCCCAAACTACGTTCGGGGATTAGTTCTATGGGTCTATGTGAAATAAATACTTAAATACATAGAAAAGATGCAAGACTAAAAAACAAGTACTAATTTAGAATCCTACCTAAGATCGACGATTTTTTTACCCGACTGCCGAAGGAGGAGGTTAATGTGTTTCACAGCCTATATATGTATGTTTGTTCCTTTGTGTCACTATAAAAACTAAACCCGTTGTCCGATGTTGATGATTCTTATGTCGATCGATTTGTCTTAATCTGGTGAGTGTCACTGAAGATATGTCAGTAATCAAAATTCAATATGGGGGCAACCAGACGCCATATTGTACAAAAAAAAAGTCGACCAAGTATGACAAGGGGTATCATTGAATAGGGATTTAAAAATCATCTTTACGTTTCTTTCATCATTTTTCATTTCGAATGATCATTTAGGATTTATAACGATTTAATCTTGGTTAGCAACAGTCGGGTTGTGAAAGCTTGCTTTTTATTAAAGTTATTTCGCTTTAATATATTTTAGTAAGTACTAATTTATCTTCCCTTACCAGGAATCAAGTCAAGGGCCGCTAGTCTCGTAGGCAGGGTCACTTCCAACTAGGCTAACATAATTACTCATGTTGCTTGTAGAATTTGCCTATTAGTGTAGTATTCATACTTTTCTTACCTTGAGTAAGCTCTTGTCCATAGGCGTGGCAAGCCGTAACGCGAGCAACTCGCCGGCTTGCTGTATGAGTCTCACGACCTCGTCGTGAGAACTCCACTTCACGTCTTTGTCACCCACCGAGATGATGAAGTCACCTTCACGCATTCCACCGATCTGTAATATTTATAATGTAGGTATTTTATGTGATGCGAGTACTTGAACATTATTCGCTATGATGTTGTCCTAAGTATCTGTTACAGAGATAAAAACATATATAACTTCAATAACGTTGTGGCGACCTAGTGACATCTAACGGCAACTTGTATCAACCAACTCGCTACCTCGCTAGCGCTACCAGCGTCAGACAGCGCAACTTAAGTGTTCTACAACGCGCTAACGAAGTTTCTCCAGTCAGATGACATATATACAACTTCCAACTTCATCCCAATGGACTTTGGTCCCCAGGCATAACACCCGCCTGGAGAGAGATCTCTCTATTGCGCTTTCTTCCTACAACGTCAATAATGATCATCCTTAATGTATCAGCAGGCCTATTGATGATCGTGTTTATCGATGTAGGTAAACGTAGATAAAATGTGTCACTTTCTGACCAGTATATAAGTGCGAGAGTGACGGATGCTTTATCCACCGCCATAAAGGTGACCATAATACGGGCCCAGAAAGACATAACTCTGCTTATCATTCGGCTAAAAAACTCTGACTTTGAAACGATTTGGACATTTCGAAACAGTAATTTTATCTGTTGTATTAGAAAAACGGCTTCAAATACTGAATTCTTTACAGGTTCTAACGCTCAAAACTCAACTCGATAGTTTGTTCAATTAAACCTAGAAAAATATTAGACGGTAAAAAACTTACATCAGCCAAGGAGTTCGGTTCGACCGCAGCGATCATGACGGGCGCGTCTCCTCTCACGGAGAACCCAAACCCGTCGTCATCTGTCTTCGAGTTCGCGACATTGTACTCGCTCGCCACTCGCCGCAACGGCTCCTTCCTTCTCTCTCTCCCATTCTTCAACTTGCCATTCGCATTCTCCGTGTTCGTCTTTACAAAACTCTCATTATTCCTATAATCATACTTATCGTAATCCAGGACTTTTGGATGGTAATCTATATTATTGTAACTGTTGATATAAACGCCGTTCTGCTTCATCACCCTTTGCAACTTCTTGTCATAATCGTCGTATTTTTCATCGTTTCTGATTATAGAGTTATAGTACGTGCTGTTGTCTTCGGATCTGTCCCTTTTTTCGGTTCTTTTTATGTTCTCTATGTCGGCGAACTCTCGGCGCGGCCGGTCGATTCTTCTGGAACTTTCTCGGCGGAGGTCGGTGTGCTTCTGGAGCGTGATGAGGCGGGGGGCGCTCCAGTGGCGCTTGGCCGAGAACACGGCGATGGGGCCGAGCGACTTGAACAGATCGTCCACTCTGTGCTGCGCGAAGTCCGGGGGCGTTAGGGATAGTTGGAATTTTGATGAAGCTGCAACAAAAACAAAACAGAATATGAGGTTGAATCGGGTCTCGTCAATGTATTGAATTTTAAAATTCCGATCTTTTTTAAGTTAAAACGGCAAAAGAGGTACTTTCGGCTTATACAATTGACGAAATGATTACCAAACGGCAGATGTAGCGTAGACATTGACTCTCCTAAATGTTGCGTAGAAAAAAAACGTGAAACTATTTTCTTGCAATGCAATAATGCGAAAAAAAGGTAAGCTCTAGTGAGTTTCTGCAGCTGACGAGTGTCATTCCATGTCAAAAACTACGTTTAAAAGTGAAACAATAACAACTTAATAACAACGTTCTTGCGATGCTTCTTTTCAGCAGTGGTCTCCCTTTGGGAAGCGCTAGTAGATTTTTGACGTGTATCGTGAACGTGATTATTTTCCGTCGTAAAGTGTAAAGTGGTGGTGGTGATGGTGGGTGTTGGAGAGTGTTGGTGGTGGTGTGAGTGGTGGAGAGTGGTGTGCTCACGTAGTATGTGCGGCGCGTCGAGCAGCTCCATCTGGTCGAGGTCGGGCGCGTCGCGCAGCGCGGCTCGCTCGCGGGCGGCGCGCTCGGCGTGCGCGCGCACCATGCGCGCCAGCGGCTCCTTGTCGCGCAGCTCGCTGCACACAAACACAAAACGTTCAAGACCAAACTAATAATATAAATGTAAAAATAACTTTGTCTGTCCGTTTGTTACGCTTTCACGGTTAAAACGCTGAACCGGTTTCGATGGAATTCGGTGTGTAGTTCCCCGGAAAAGGACATAAAGTACTTTTGTATTTGCTACGTGAAAAGACAAACCATCAAACACATTTCCGCATTTATAATATGACTAGCTGTTGACCGTGACTCCATCTGCGTAGAAGTCGTTTGTCGCTCCTGTCTCGAGACCTGCGGGCCTAGTATGATTGCGTTTATCGCCCGATAAAATGTGGACAAAGCATCCGTCACTCTCGTACTTATATACGTGTCACAAAGTGACGGATGTTTTATCCACATTTTGTCACGGGATCAACGCAGCTATGTTAGACCCCTGGATGCTTACAAAGAAAAACCGCAGATAGACAAGGCAACAAAAGCTTTAAACACAACCTCTTTTGGGCCGAGGTTAAAAATACCACATTAATGGACGATTTTTTTAATAAACATGTGAGCTTACCGGCACATGCGCTGTAGCCGCAGCGCCTCCTCGTAGAGCGCCTGCGCCTCGGCGAGGTGCGCGCGCCCCAGCGACGTGAAGTCCAGCTCTTCGTCCAATTTCACCGAGTTCAACACTGAACCTGTAGGGAATACAGCTCCATCTATCGTCAAGTAGTTAAAACAAATCGACACTTTTGCATCGGTCGATTTTAGGGCCCTTTGCTCCTTGTATGAAAATTATAAATGACTTTTAATCCTAATTTTGACACAGTTAAACAAGCCTTAAGTATCGAATGATATATATGTCGAGACAAATATATATATAAATTAATTGCATCTTGATAATATAAGTAGATATGTAAATGACGTAATTATTTCTTATGACAATTCCATTCTTTAATTTCGACAGTCATTAAGACCGAAATAATGCAAGTTTCGTCTAATTATATTAAAACTGTAATTGTCTGTCGGAAATATAAGTAGTCTAGTTTGAACCTATAGCTATCATATTTTTTTACAGTCAATTCTTACAAGTAAGTAAATATCAAATAGCGTCATCTATCCTTAACAACGATAAATCAATATTTTGAATAGTTGCCCAGCGCCATCTGTTGCCGAGTAGCGTAACTATTTTGTAAATAGTTTACCATTATCGACGCTGCGGTCGTTGCCGGCGTGGTAGAGCGCGGCGACGCGGTCGCGCGCGCGCGGCGTCATGTCGGCGTGCAGCAGCCCCGTCGCGCAGTACTGGTGGGCTAGGGCTGTCGAAACATAATGGAGACATTAGTTTTTGCCGATTCAGTACGGATGACACGCCAGGCGTGGCATCAAATGTGTTTAACGTGTGGCAGATGACACGCTAGGCGTGTCATCATATTCAATGGCATCGTTCTAATAGAACGTGATTGCGCGATCATCGCATGTTCGCGCGACTGTTTATATGACTGTTTACATACAAACAGTCGCGCAAACTTGCGATGATCGCGCAATCGCGTTCTATTAGGACGATGCCTATGGCGTATGGCACGCCTGGCGTGTCATGAAATAACTGTTCGCCGCCACAGCTAGAAGTTTTCGAAAATGGAAGATGCAACGAATCGGTTAATTTATTTACGGTACCCAATGTAGGGGTTCCAATTTTATCCTTTTGAAATATTTAAATTCGGTCAAATGGTAGTTTGGAAACAAAAGCTGGGACGTGCGATAGGTTACAAGTTGTAGTCTAGAGATATTACCTTTATAGAATTCAGTCTTAACGTGGACCAGAGAGACCCACGAGTATGGCACGTAGTTGAAGACTCCTTCTGTCTGCATCTGCGTATCGAAAATATTACATTTAAGTATTATTTGCAAACACAACTTCATTTCAGCTATTATAGCTTCTTCAAATTGTTTTAATAGTAAGAGGCTGGTGCTTAGAGGGCCCTTATAAGAATATAAAAGAAATTATCTTTCACCACATAACTGCAATTCCAAATTACAAGGTATCAAACGAAGAACAGTTAAAAAAATAGTTGACAATTGAATGGCTAAGAATACTTGCGGGTCCAGACAAAAAAAATAACAGTTTTAAATGACACCTGACCACTACATGATTTTTAAAACGACTTCGTATTTCAAGCGCAGTGTTTTAAAACTTTTAAATAAACATACGACATCAAAATACGATGTCAATAAATCGGAAAATCTCGTATTTTTCTTGCTTTCTCCGTTGACTTTTGTACCCATCGACAAGCTAAATGAAAGAGCTAGATAAATAAGAACTGTAGCCCGAGACATGATACCTTCGGCGAACGTTGTCGCTATTGAAAATGTATAACATTGACATGGGCTGCCAGACGGTCGCGTTTAACGCTTAAGTCAATTCGTTTTTAACAATGTTGATAGTAATTTAAGAGTATGCTATCGTTATGCATCTTATATAGCCTTTGTGCTGCGAGATAAGAAGCATTCTGCGAACGTTATGGCTATGGAAAATGTATAGGATTGACATAAGCTGCTGGACAGTTGCTTGAAGCGCTTATGTAAATTCCAAACATGTGATATAATGTTCTGCGTTATGCATCTTGTCTCCCCAGAGGTCCTAGCTACACAAGACGCTATCGAAAACGATTTTCGAAAACTGTCAAAGTGTATGGAACTGGCATAAGCGCTTGACACGACCATCTGGCAGCTTACGTCAATCCTATACATTTTCGATAATGATAATCGCCACGCATCTTGTCTAGGCTCTAGGGCCACTGATCCGTCAAAATAATTATCTCGTTTCAATACATTTCATCCCTTTACTTTCTCAACCTCCTATCTGATCGAATTTTTTGATTGAAAAAACACTCATGTTCCAAGGTTTATAAGGACTACTTTCCTACCAAAATATTCGATCAGATATGAGGTTGAGTAAGTAAAGGGAGGATTTGTAACTGCAGGTACCTTCTGGTAGAGCTGCGTGTATGTGTGCGCGCACTGCGCGGCCTCCTGCGCGAAGTCGAGGCACATGTCGAGGTCGTCGCGGAGCTCGCCGCGGCCGCATTCGCGTGCCTGCAGCTGTAACTTCTCGAACAGGCATTCGCGCGCCTGCGCCTGTAAGGACAAACATTTCATAAAACCTTTTTTCCAACCATTGCTAATTTCTGACATAGAGAACAGTTGTGTTTTTTTATTAACGCCAAATAAGTATGTTTGCTATGAGACCATTGGAAATCAATTCACAAGCAAGAACAAGAACGTATTTATTTAGACCATGAACGTAGCTTTAAATCATAATAATAATATCAGGGGACAATGTCACACGAATTGAACTAGTCCCAAACTAAGCTCTAGGCTTGTACTATGGGTACTAGACAACGGTATAAATACTTATATAGAGAAATACATACTTAAATACATAGAAAACATCCAAAGTTTGGAATACAGTAAATTCATGTGCATTATGAACCCTGTCGGGCACAGCAAGATTTTAAGGATTAATTGTGTAAGTCCTGATCCCGAAAGTTTCGGTTGCTGAAATACTTACGGTCATGGTGGCAGCTAGCACGAGCAGCGTGTCAGCAGCCAGGTCGACGGACGGCGCGTTGGTGAAGTTCTCATGGATGTAGCGCAGCGTGCCGGCCGCACGGAGCAGGGCGTCCACCGAGCCGTCCAGTCCGAGAGACGTGTGTCGCTCCTGGGGAAAAAATAATACTTGCCTTTAAGCAACAGATATTAAGAATTTTTGAGGCTACCTTCACAACCATGACTTGACGTCTCAGAACAGAGTGAACGCTTAAAAGAGCAGCGTTCTCGTATGAGTGCAAACAGGTATATTTGGTTGAATGATTCCATTTTGAGTTTTCATAAGACGTACTTTGCGTCAGCTATCTTTCTCTACTTTTTAGGTTTCGTATTACATGAGAAAAAATGAAACAAAAAGTAGGCTGTTTTTTCTTCTTTAACTGTCATTGTTCAAGGTTTTACAAGGTTTTACACAGGGACTTCTTTGTCCTTCCTATAGGAAGGATTTCCCTTTCCTTCTCTACATATAGGTCCAAATACTATAGGTGCTTATAGGTCCAAACCACGCCTTACTTGTGACGATGTACCAAATAACGAAAGAAAAGCTATAGATTCATCTCTTTCCAACTCACTATGAAAACCATAATTAAAAAGAAGTGAACCATAATGTATTTTCTGCTTATTTAGTACGGTTTCTATGCCTTTAGTATTTATTCTGTGGGTAGATCTTATAAACAAATGTGACAAATATAGATTTAATTACGCACTTGTTTAGCCCCTATTTGTGTGTAAATGCCGGCTATATTGAACAGCACACACGCTTTTTCGAAGGCCACTGTTCGCTGACACGATGGTACTCCTGAAATTAACAAAAAGTACATTAGAAAACAGTAAGTAACCAAACCTTTTGATAAGATTAACGTATTTAGTGTTATGAATGACCGAGAAAATCTACAATATTATAAGCGAGAGCATCGGAAAGAAAGATTTTGTGTTTGGATAAATCGTGGGTGAACGAGGGTCACACTAAAAGCTTAATTTGGCTTGACTCTACGATCTAGAATGCTATGATAAGATAAGACATGCTATGATAAATGGTTGATGCGATGATAAGTAAATACTCACTTGGTCCTTTATTATTTAACTAAACCAGAAAAATCACAAGAAATATAACAATAAATATTCCGAGCGACGACATGTAAGCCGAGCTTGACAGTAAGGTGCCATTGTTCATGCCCACTGTCCTTTTTTGTCCTTTTCATTTGCACACAAAAGTGCAAAAGAGAGACCGCTATACTAGCTCGTTATCCTGGACAGGTCATAGTTCCCTATATAAATCCTGCTTTAAAAAGTACTTTTATTTGCAGATATCGTATAACAATCGATGCTATTAACTATAAAAAATGTAATCAAAACGCCATCTATTGTTTAGTAGCGTAAACTAAAGTACTATAGTACTTCTACTCCCCGCTAGATGGCCTTACCTGTCAATGAATCGAACCATTCGAAGTAGACGCCGAGAGAGCGGTCGGGGGGAAAGAACCGTCGCTCAATGAAGTACAGCTGGTTGTAGTATTTGAAGAGGAGAGCTACGCCAGCTGTGGAGCGGACAGGGGTACGGATGGCCTGCAAAATTAAATAAAATTTAATAAATAATACATTCAACAAGCAGCAAGATCAGGTCCTCGTAGATCTATTTCCCGCAGTTCCGTGAACACACACTTTAAGTCACTATACACGGCCAAAAAATGGTAGAACAACGTGAACCAATTTTAAAAATTTTCACCCGCGTGTAGCCCGTAGTGCGCCGAATCACCTGGCACTCCAACGATGTTTTACGCGATTAAAATATTTTTCCGAATTGTTTAAAGTGCGGAGCGACTTGGAAGCGTGGCGCTCGCACAGGCGGACAGTTTGCGACTCCTATCTTCTACTATTTAGTCCAAGGCGTCCAAGTGCGTCTGTCAAGCAGGTTGACGGATGTCGGCGGGAACGAGGCATCTGGGAAAGCGTTAGCGGGGATGGCCTATGCCGCGAGAAAAAAAAACAAATCAATCGTGTTCATAACTATGTGTACACTTTAAAACCAGAGGGCTCAGACAAGATGCACTACGCTAACTAACGTTTCTATTCGATTCGTTTTTAAACCAATCGCGTCACTGGTAGATCACGTGACTTTTCGTATCACGTCATCTTCCAGTGATGCGATTGGTTTAAAAACGAATCGAATAGAAACGTTAGTTAGCGTAGTGCATCTTGTCTGAGCCCTCTGGTCTCTTTAATGTCATGTTTAATCTGCCGTATATGAATTGTCACAGCGATTAAAGTGGCAAGGTACTAAAGTGTACACATATTCATGAACAAATGTGCGTGCGTACACTGAAAAAAAAGGTCGCTTCTAACAATATTGTGATTGTTGTGCAAGCCTCTTGATTCCATACGAGCCTAAAAAGACAAGTCGTTCGAATAGATCAACTAAGATGTTAGTTGAATTTGAGAACTTGCTGCTGTTACTATCAGCTTTGGTTGATTGGTATGCTCGGTGTAGGGTTCCGAAGCCGTTACTTACTACAAACACAATAAACTATCTATACTATACGATGTGGAAAAGTGCACCAGCAAAAGAGCGTATCTTCATTGCACTTACGTCCTTTTGTTGAGAACTACAGTTTTCCGGCAATAACTCAAAGACGGTATGTCCGATCATGTTGACAATAATTTTCATTGAAAGTATTTATTAAATTAACTTTGTAAATTTTTATACTTTATGGACTTACAACTTACACTTTTTGCTACTTTCGCAGCGATTACTTCCGAAAACATTATAAAAAAATGCTTAGAAACCCTAAATTGTTTTTGAAACAACTGTCGAAACACGTGCCTTTTCATCTTCTGTTACAGTATGGAGTGCCCCCCTACAAATATCTAGTTTTGTTATTTAACCACCAAACTACGTAGCGGTCTAAAAAAGACATCTATACCTACCTACTCTAAATTTAATCAATATACATCTCGTAGTTTTTGAGTAAAATGCCGTAACATAAGAGTTCCGTATTTTGCCACTTTGGGTATGGAATCTTAAAAACCCACCTGTCTCATATCCATAAAATCCGAGATAGCGTCCTCATGCGTTGCGGCGTCCTCGCTGTAGTGCTCCAGGATGAAGTCCTTGAAGGGCTCCCGGAAATCCACCTCCTTGGTCTCCTTCAGGCCCAGCGGGATCATGGGCATCACGCATTCTTTGCTGGAACAACATTTGCACTGTCAAATTTCAGAATAATGTTTGACGCCATATTCTTTTATACGTGTAAAGCGCAATTCACACAGCGGGCGGGAGCGGGTCGGGCGCCGAGCGTGTCGTTTTCATCGCGGGACCCGCGACGGGCCCGCCGCGCTCGCCGCCCGCCACTACCAGCGCGCGGGTGCGGCGGGTCCGTCGCCGAAACGAGGTGGGCCCCGCGCGGGTGTGCGCGGGTGATCGCAGGCGGGCATTCGGGATCGGATGTTAATGGCGAGTACATAGAGTAGAAAATACAACGCGCTCTGTGAGAATGCGTTTTATTACGACCAAGGATGCCCGCGACCGACCCGCGACGGGCCCGCGGTGGGTCCGCGACGGACCCGCCGCACCCGCGCGCTGGTAGTGGCGGGCCCGTCGCGGGTGCGGCGGTCCCGACCCGCGCCCGACCTGTCCCGCCGCGCGTGTGAATCCTTCCATATAACTCCATGTTAAAACACTCGCCGAACTCCCGACCCGCAAAGCGCACGACCCGCTCCCGCCCGCTGTGTGAATTGCGCTTAAGTAAGGTCCCGTGTGGTTTCCGGGTTAGAATAGTGCCACTCCATTTCTTTCCGTAGATGTCGTAAGAAGCGACTAAGGGAATAAAGGCTTGTAGTAGGTACTGTTAGGCGATGGGCTTGCAACCTGTCACTAATACGCTGGTAAACATCTTTCGCCTGATTGTCCAAAATGTGGTTACAGAATTATCAACAAATTTTTAGAGTTGTTGGGAATTTTGTAGCTCTACCTACCCCACTCTGGGAATGAAGGCATAAGTTTATGTACGTATTTATGTAAGTAAATATTATTAAATATCAAAGAACAGTTGGTACAGACAAAGGCACCATGCAAGGTAGCATGGTGTGACAACCCAGAATACAATAGTAGTCTTTGATTCAAGGATGTCAATGCATACAGCAATAGAGGTAATGGACAACAATTCATATTTCTACCTGTTTATTTTATTTTTTACAGCGATAAATACTTCGAACGTCTTAGATTCATATTTGTTAGTAGCACATTCTTATCATCTAGTTGTTAGAACACACATTACAAATTATTTGTGGTAAGGATCATGCAAAACACAACAACTGTCAAACCAGTCCGCGATCATTGCGAGGATACTGTTGGAGCTGGCCCGCATTATACGCACCAGGAGAAGTACATCGCTTGCGGAGTGTTGCGTAAAAATAATAACACAGGTCGGTCTTGATAGATATATATCAGCATTAAAAGCGTAAATAGCGTCGCACGCGCACACATGCCAACAAAGCGTAAAGATAATCATTATGCCAGTTATTTGTGTTTATATGCGACTATAATACCATAGTATAAGATGATGATCTAGTTTTTAGGGTTCCGTACCACAAAAGGAAAAAACTGAACCCTTATAGGATCACTTTATTGCTCGTCTTCTGGTCGGCTGCCGTCTGTCTGTCTGTCAAGACCCTTTATCTCGGGAACGCGTGGAGGTATCGAGTTAAAATTAAAATTATATATTCAGGTCTACAGTCCCTTGAAGTGGGGAAAAAATCAAAATTCCAAGTTAACGTAAAAAAAAGATACGGCAGTTTTTGCCGCAAAAAACGTATACTTCGACACTCTCAAGGGAATCAAAATTTATAGGGTATTTTCAGTTGACGTAGATCTATGAAATTTGGCAAGTAATACCGTCTTATCACAAGTATAGGAAACAATCTGAAAGTTATAAATGTTTAATTACTTAATTAACAAAAAAACAGGGTCTTTATGCAAAGATATCCTTTTGAATTGGTATTTACCGTGTCATGTGCGGAACCCTCGGTTGGCGAGCCCGACTCGCACTTGTCCGGTTTTTTATTCTGCTATAAAACGCCCGTGACTACGCGTAGAATTAGTTTCCCGCTAGGGCCTCCTATTTCTTTCTGTTCGGGGGGCGATTTTCGAAAAAAAAAACATAATCCTTATAGGGCCAGCGATTTAGAATAGAATAGAATAACTTTATTTCAGACTACAAGGCCCATATTTACAAATACCTTACAGACTAACATACATATCAATATATAACATAAAATGAACACAACTACTAATTAATTTTCGCGATGTCTGCTAAACGACGACCACGAAATCGCCGAAATATGACACCCCTCGGCTAGAATTCCTCCTTTAAAAAGGCCGACAAATCATTGGTCGGTACTCTCACCACAAATGACTTAAAATTAACCTTGTGGCGAGGTCCTAACCATTCGACCCTCAGAGTAAATCCGGTCTTAACTCGTACATACTCTACGAGATTTAGGCTATGCATAGCTAAGCTGTAAGCTGTGTTAGGCTGTGCGTTATGTGTCAGGCAGTCAGCGAGTTTATAGCAGTACAATAGCGAGATTACAGTGCCAAATATGGTCCCCTGAGTTTCACCGACACTTTTCATAAACGTATCACTTCGCAGAATTTTTGATTCATAGAAAGCTATTGTCTGCTGAACCCGTGTTGATTTCAGGTTATCTTATGATTCCCGTAGGTTAGGTTCACGTTAGGTTAAAGTTATGTTAGGTATTTTTTTTGTTGGTAATCGCCTGAAGGGCCAAAGACAAAAGTCCTTGCTTTTGTTTGCTGGTATTAATGAATTACTTTAGAAAAAGAAAAAGGGGCAGAGGTGAAAATCCCTTCCGGAGACCTGGGAATGGAGGGCCCAGGTACTGCCGGGCGCACCGGTTAAAAACACCAATGCCCCTATTACCAACTAGAATTTTAACTCCCGCGGATACTCCCAGCCAGTTCTGAAAGGCCGGAGGAGAAAGTGCTTCCTCCGTTTACTTATCCGCGGGGTTTTTCCAAAAAGGGGCAATAGGATGGGGGTTGGGATAGAATTAGTATTAGAATGGAAACCGAAGTGTACAATGAACAAAAGAAGTAAGTATGTTTGACCTATTGCAGGTATTATTTCGTTATTTGGTAGGTCGTCACAAGGTTTGAATTAATCTGTCTCTGTATGGTGTGTACGTAAGACCGAAGAAGCGTAAGAGAAGTCCTTTCTCAGAGTCAACGTTGAATTTGACGGCGCGATCTACCCCGTCCGACCGTTTATCCTCTTATAAAATACTTAATTTAAAAAGTAGTGAAGAATTGCTGGTGCAAGTTCATCTTATGCAGCCGCACTCAGAGATAGTTAATGACGATGAAGTCGTTCGTTAGTGACGATTTTTCATACACGTTTGAAAAAGGAACGAGTTAATGTCAAAAATGTCTCGTGTACGGTGGATAGTTCGCAGTGTTCGTTTTTTACTCTATGGACGTCTAAGCAAAACGGCCAGCTACACAAACGCCGCGTACGTTTACGCCACAATTGTCACAATTAATAGATCGCACAAGAAACGCATTAGCCACGTCACGTCACCGCGCATAGTGCCCTAAGTGCGCGAGATTAGTTCCAACCACGCACGCTGTGCAATTTAGAACACTCCGAAGGGCATAGGCTGGGCAGTACTGATAGAGTAGCTGAAGCTATTCTGTATAAAAATAATATAAACCAAACGCTGTGCTCCATTGTAACAATAGTAAGGCCGGCATTACACCTGAGGCCCGTTTCACGAAGCAACAAGTTACAAATTACAAGCGGAAGTCTCTTTCTAACTCCTTTTACTGGGAAAAGAGTTCCGCTTGTAATTTGTAACTTGTTGCTTCGTGAAACGGGCCTCTGTAAGTTATTACTGTAAGTTTTGAAACAAAGCTATATGCAAGACAGAGATGCAGATATTTGCTACTCACTCTTACCCATAGTTGAGTATCAAAACTTAACAGCAATAACTAACAGGTGTAATGCCGGCCTAAAACATTAAACTATATTTTGGATAGTTAGATACGTTCAGTTTACAATGACGGTAGCTTTCCTTTCTCAAAATAAATGAAATATTGCGTAGCGTCATTAATCTTAAGTTGTGATTATGTACCTGGCTTTAATTCTTGACTGACGCAACACATACATTAAACGAAACAATCTAAATTAACATTTTGCCATTACATTTCTACGACGAGATTTAATGGTTCCTCAACAAATAGGGACATGTACTCTCAGTCATGATTTAGGACAAAAATACTCTCAGTAAGAGCTTATGTACAAAAACTAGCTTGCTGCCGTACAACTAAGTCTCAGTTACGTCATCACTTCATCAGGTACAGAAGGGACAATGGTGTCTACCTATGTCACTTTATTGCGAAAAGGTAAAGTGAATCAATTACCTGTCCCCGCATAACATGAAATATTCGATGGCTTTGTCCTATTATTATGAACTTTCTTCATATTTAAGCTATCACAGGAACATCGCCCTATAAAAGCTAAACACGAAACAAACCTGCATTTTAACTAAACTCAACTTTATTCATACACTAATAAAACTCTAAATATGTGAGCTCACCTTCGTGGGGATCACAAAGGCTCGCCGCTCTATTATGTTGTCATTCCGGTAGAGACTTGCGGATAAAAGTTCATTTCGCTTGTCTATGGTCTAAGCTATCTGTGGGAAGTCTAAATATAAAGCTAGCTACACATATGACAACTAGCTAGCCAAGGGCCGCCATGCCAGCGACAATGAAGATAACTTTTCACTCTGACGTAAATTAGGGATGCCCGATATTTTATACGTTAAAGTAAAAGGAAGACAGGAAATTAATTTTGACACCTGTCATTCTAGTACAAATTATAACCTCTAACCCAATAATACTTTATAAATTGTACTTCTATGACAGATGTGATACTGACAATCACAACGAAAACGCAGTAAGCGCATATGGACTTCATACTATACTGCGTATTTATTTAGAAGCAGCATAACTAACCAAATAAGTCTAACATTTCCAAACATTGACTTATTTCATTCTCAATGCACCGAAAACTCGATTGCTCTTCTTCGTATGCAATACACTATACATCTCACATCGCTAAGTACCGTTTTAAGTATAATTATCACTATTTAAACTATTGTCACAAATGTAATTTACCACTCGCCTGCCGGCAAGATAGAGTTAAATGACTCTACCATTAGTTAAAGCCCAAATAAAAGTTTACTTTCGCGCTAACGATAACTTCTGCATGATACTACGAGCATAACACGGAAAACTGACAGCCTCGCGCGAAATGCCAGCCTAATTAAAAAAAACTTGTCTCTGCGCGTCGCGTTCCGAGCTCTATACTCTATGGCATAGCAAACCGCGGGAAACTAAAAACAATGGCGGAAATGTTTTTTCCTACTCTCATAATTTCGTAAATACGCCTGTGAACGTATTAATTGAAACCGTTGTAGAAATTATTAATTGTTTCTCAGGCTCTATAATTGGAAAACGGATTAGCTTACGATACTAATGACATGTTGCTCTAATAAAACCACTTTCAGGTGACATATATCGTATATTCTCTTGCAAAATTTCATTAAAATCGGTTTCGCTGTGTAGCTCTAAAACGAACAAACAGAATTATTTTCGTAATATTGGAAGTATTGATATGGGTTTACGGAGTACATAAACATTTTTATCCTTATTACAAAAAAGGGCAATTGACTTGGGTTCAGATAGGAACGTGATTTACTCGGGTCGTAGTAAAAAATGTTATAAGTCGACTTAAATCGTAATAAAATATGGATCATATAGCGAGTAAACCCAACTTATGCCCTTTTTCACTAGAACTTCAAAAGACTTGTACTCTTTTTCAATAGGACCCCAGTTCTTCGTCGTTAATAATAGATATTCAATATATTTCATAATTTCGAAGTGTGGATCGAAACTGAAACCGTGTGTTTAAATTTAACATGGTTTCAACTTGGACCAATAGCTGTAAAACTTTGACATTATTTAACAGTTTAATTGAATTACGAGAACTAAGACATACCTAAAGGCAAATAGAAATGAGCCAGCCTCATTTGCTCCAGGTACTAATTAGGAGGAGGATGTCAGGAAGGGAAGAAGAGTGCTTGAGTCTAGTCGGGAAAGACTAGACGAAAAGCCCAACTTCGAAGATCGCAAGATCAGTTTAGCGTGCATTAGAAGATATCTATAAAGTTGAAGGAAGAAATAAGAAAAAATTACAATGGCAGAAGTCAGTATGAATTATAACATTAGTTGAAAAATATGGTGTAACTCGTTTCGCGATTTAGCGTGGAAAAAATACTACTTTAATAATTCTACTTTATTTTTAGTAATACTTTATTAGCGTGAAGAGTGTTAACCTTTAAGCGATGTCAAATTCATATTATCATCCTGATGTTTATTTATACTTCCAAAGACGTAAGTGTAGGTACTTATATTTATTTTTAAACGATTTCCCTGACATTTTCGCGGCCCGCGGCCATAAAGAGTATAAACGCGAAACAAGTCGGCCATTACGCGTCATTATGGGTCATTCGCAGTTTTTGCGACAAGCCTTTTAATTTTAGAGATCCTTGGGCGTCTGGTTGTTGGGAGGCTTATGTAAATCATGCGGTATAGGGTTCTGGCGATGCGATATGAAGATGCAAAATTTAATGCGAAAGACGAAGCTTTTAGATGAGATGTTTGTAAAATGTTGCTGCTTTTAATCGACGGCACAAAAAGGGGATGTTATAATATTCAAAGCGTTTTTCTGTCCGTATCCCTGTCATCGCCTATGAGCTAAAAAGATAAAAAAGATAAAAGATTCAGTAAGTACTACTAAGAAGATAAATCAGATGTTTTTTGTTAATGTGAAGGAGAGGTGGTTTTAGGTCTTAGCTAAGTTTTGTATGCCAATCATGACTTATTGTCTATGCTACGTTTTTTTCTTAAGTATTTAAAAGTATACCGGTTGATTATTGCCGACTTTTATAATATTTATAGCTTTTTCTCTCAGGAACTATAAAACATTACGGGTAAAAAGTCGTAAACACGTATCTTCTTGCTTTATCCGGTTTAATTATCACACAATTCAAAAGCAAATATAGGCGCAAGGTACATTATGTCTCTCCCAAAATGGAAACGACGTTCAGATTATTATTTATAGACTTAAGGTACATTATGCCTATCCTAAAATGGATGCAACGTCTAGATAATTATTCACAAAAAACGTGGGTTTTGAAAGTTTACGACTGTCAAAAGGTTGAGTGATTAAAAAGTAAACCTGCCATAGACAAATTGGGCTAGTAATTTATAGCCGTGGGTGGCCAGGCCGGATTCGCCGGGTTTGCCTGAGGACTATTACCACAGATTATCTATAAGTAATCTACAAATCACTAAGTGACGTGAGAAAGTTTTATTCAGAGACAGATTTAGGTATATAATTCTTCGGCTATTTCACTTGAAAAAAGTTAAAACAGTAATTTTCATTGTGAGTGAGTGTGTTTTCTGTGACTTTTGACTAGTACTTTTTGGTATATTGAAAAATATAAACCTATATGATCAGTGTAGATAATGTAAATATTAGGTAATAGATGAACTTAATTTGATTTTGAAAATTAATGTTTTTAAATATATCTAGAAAACAACCCTTATAGAGCTGAATTTCTTGACTTGTAAAGTTAATTGCAGGTCTCTAAATATTATGCAATTGTACAATCAGCTTTAACACCTTATTTTCTAATATAATAAATACCTAACGTTACAGAAAACATGTGGCAGTATAATAAACAAAATCATTCACCTGTGGCCCGTTTCACGAAGCTACAAGTTACAAATTACAAGCGGAACTCTCTTTCTAGCAAAAGAAGTTAGAAAGAGACTTCCGCTTGTAATTTGTAACTTGTAGCTTCGTGAAACGGGCCTCTGGGCCTAAAAAGTTTTTATGTCAACCTCCCAAAAAATTACCCATTCATTTAAATTACACTACAAAAGTCACAAATACTTACTAATTGGACAGCATACCTGAAGGTTACATGTTATCGCGATGAGTTTATCTGGCAACACTTTCACATTCCTGTTTTACATGCGTACGCGCCGGCCGAGTGTATGTGCGCGGTACTCGTCGATCGAAAGTAGGATGGGTTAATAAAGAGGGTGTTATTCTCTTAAAAACGGCGTTCAATCGGTCGAGTTTAAGTAGTCCTGTCAGAGCGTACAAAACACATTTTAGCACGTGCATTCCCAATTAGGCATCACGGCTTTTATCGAACGATTGAACCTAAAAATTCTGCCTTATTGAGAATGCACGCGCTAAAATATGTTTTGTATGTTCTGACGGGACAACTTAAACTGGCCTGTTCGCCGCGTTCACTCGACCGACCGAACGAAGAGAATAACACCCAGGACAGAAGATTCACTCCATATTACCGACGTGTAAAAGAGCTCTCATGTGGCCAATTTACTAAGTAAACATTTAGAATTTAGAATTTTTTTTTTACCCGGCTTTGCGCGGATATAAATTAAATAAGAAGCTCGCGACTTTGCACGTACAATTACTTTTCCGCTACTCCCCCTGACTTGTCCTTGGATTTTGTAAATATTTTATATGATTTGTTTGTTTTGCAAAATAAATACTTTGGTTACTTTTCGTTTAATCCCGCCCACAGCAATTCAGCTCGAAGCATAATGTCGCATTATGCACCAGACGCTAATACATCATTCCGTTATATAATTAAAATAACTGGTTCCAACAGGTTTACTTTATATCAAAATTTCAACCATTTATCCAATCTATCTTGATCAGAAGATAAGTATACCTAGACAGCGGTAAACGGTATCAGTACCTATTATTTAAATACAAGATTTTAAAATATATAAACGGCTGTTGTCCAAATAAGATGTGGGGATAGCTTAAATCCCGAGAAAGGACATAGGAATGTTTCTTGTCACGGAAAGTTATCATCTATTTATTTATTTGAACTTTATTGCACATTGAAAGAAAAACACTCTATACCAGATTCAAAATATTAGGTTCAAATTATTAAACAATACCTTAATTTTATAATCTGGTATTACAGATTTCTGTTATGTTGAAATCTGGTAGGTATTTAAGATACGAGTATCTGTTATATCTTCTCGTCTCACCGCCTGTCTAAGTGAAAAAGCTCCAGCTGTTACCTGTCATTCTGGTAGAGCTCGACCGAGGAGTTCAGCTCGGCCAGCTGTTCCTTCAGCAGCTGCAGGTTGGAGTTGACGAAGCTCAGCTCCAGAGCTACCGTCTCTCGCAGCTTGCGGTTCGTCGTGGCCTGCAACAGTCGTTATCCTCAATTATACTCCGTTTGTTTAGATACTTAAAAAAACGTAAACAATCCAACCCACGTGGCAATTTTAAACAGCCAATCAAAACTATTTTCGCACTTTGACGTATGCTTGCTTGCTTCTATTGGCTGACAAACTATATATAGGTTGTTTGTGTACATTTTTTTTAACTTCCTAAACAAACGGAGTATAGGCTTTCTCAGGCTAGCAGTGGGCCTATTATAGTCGCGTTTACCGACGTGGCTGAACGTGAATAAAACAACTGTCACTTTCTGACCAATGTTTAAGTAGAAGAGTGATGGATGCTTTACCACGATAAGGGCCACCATAGTACTGGCCTAGGTAAGCGGTGTACGAGACAAATTGACGACACGTTAGCCTTGTTGGTAGTGACCTTTCCTACGAAGCTATCGGTCCCGGGTTCAAATCCCGGTAAGGGTAGATATTTGTGGGATGAGCTCAAGTATTTTTTCCTGAGTCTTGGATGTTTTCTATGTATTTATTTAAGTATGTTTATCGTTGTCTAGTACCCTTAATGCAAGCCTAGAGCTTAGCTTGGGACTAGGTCAATTTGTGTGCATTGTCCGCTGATATTGAGATTTAAAAACAATACAATAACGTGTCATAGGCAATATGGATTTACCATGTTGAATAGGGCTCCAATAATGGCGGCCGAGTTAACATAACATAACATGTCAAAAGAAATCTATACTAATATTATAATGCTGAAGAGTTTGTTTGCTTGAACGCGCTAATCTCAGGAATTACTGGTCCGATTTGAAAAATTCTTTCAGTGTTAGATAGCCCATTTATCGAGGAAGGCTATAGGCTACATCATCACGCTAAGACCAATAGAAGCGGCGAGCACCAATGAAGAATGTTTCAACCTTCTACGTAAACAAAGTCGCGGGTTAAAGTTAGCGTTAGACCAAAGTAACTATTCCACGAGGACGAAGTCGCGGGCAGAAGCTACATATAATAAGAAGGTATAGTTTTAGCAGAAAAAATACAACGCGGTTGCTAAGTTGGTTCCTGGCTTCCTGCCTATCAAGCTAGCAGTCCTCGCTCGGAATTCCCAAGTTCGATATTCGATCAACCGTTTAACCACAAGGAAAGGTAGCGAATGGCCCTACCCCTCGAACATAAACCTGTCTCAACGACCACAATGCCAGGAAGAGGTTCCGCGAAACGTGAGTCACTCGGCAAGCGCTGACATACTCGGAAGGTATCGGGTTAACGGCTTCGGAACTTTACACTGAGCATGGTCCGACATGCTCTTGCCCGGTTTATGATACCGTCGTCGACATAATTGTATGTTAAAAGAATCTCATTATTATTTTTATTCTTGTTACTTTAACATTATCTATAGCCTATATCACTCCCACAACCAAGACGAATTTAACGAAATCACTCTTCAAAATCGGTCAAGTTTAGGCTGCAGGAGGTCACAATTACTGATGTGCTAGTTGCGGAAAGTTTTCAAAAAGTTGGAAAAAAATTAAGTAATTTCCGGAAACTTTCACTAGAAATATTGGAAATAAAAATTTAAGAAACGGAAAGTTTAAATCCCCATATAAATTTGTGAGAAATTTCCGAAATTTTCCTACATGAAATGTTCCGCAATTTTAGAAAGTTTCCTTTGGCACATCAGGGGGGTTATTATGACATAGCTATGCAGTTTATTTTACGGCCAGCGTAAAGGACAGAGCTATAGCAGTTATAGAGCTCTGTCCCTTTCTCTCAGCGTAAATTGAACTGCATAGCTATGTCATAGTTAAACACCGGATTAACGGGGGCAAAAATGTACCCGTGCTAGTGATTCATTAAATGTCGACTAAGTTTATCGACATCGATAAAAAGCAATTTTTGATCATCATTATCATAAGTAATCGCCAAGTTTGAATACATTTTAATTATGTGCAAACCTCTTTTTTTTTACTTATCTCAACTATAAACAACCGGTATCTGACATTGACTCTGGACTCGAGTCACTTCTGACAACCATTGAAATCACATTGAATAACAAATTCATTCAGTACAACAATATTCTTTAGCATTCCAACGAATTGAGAACCTTTTTGTTTTTAAGTCGGTTAAAAATGCCTCGAAAGAAAAAAAGATCGTTTATCTTCATGGAAAGCTGATTATTCTGATATAGAAGATAAAGGTACGACTTACTTTCGCAAGAATTGTAAGTCCATATGTCACGAAAAAAGTTGTCGATAAACTTAGTCGATATTTAATGAATCACTAGCACTGGTACATTTTTGCCCCCGTTAATCCGGTGTATGGTCATAATCACCCCCCAGTAGTCACAATAGAACGTCAAACATACCCACATACACACGAGCGAAAAACATTACCCTCCTTCTGGGTCAGTCTGGTAAAACACACGTGACACAAGTGCGACAAGCTACATAATTTTGCGCCGTGATAATCGAACCACTGTGACTGTACCACAATAGGTACAGTCACGAGCAATAATATTATCCAACGTCGGGCGCAAAAATATCTGACACGCCTTTATTACTAGAGGTATAAGAGCGTGTCAGATATTTTTGCGGTCGATGTCGGATAATATATAATTGGTGGTGACTGTACTTGAGTATTGTGGCCTTTAGCTGATCTGAGACCCTACTTTGGAAATCGAAGTTTGAAGTTACGTTAGCTCCATCCCTGTCACTCGTCATTCGAGACCAAATCGAGAGAAAGGGATGGAACTAACTTCGAACTAGGGCTAACTAAACTAGGGCCTCTGACACTTGGAGATGATCTAAATACTTATATTATTCAAAAAACTGCTCCAAAGAAAAAAAAACTTGCGAGTACGAAGGATGTTGATATGACCTGTTTTGTATCAGATTTCAGTATTTCATTATTTGGGTCAATCAACTTTTCGTTGCACCTCGTTGCCATGGTGACGTCTCTAGGGTTACTTCTTAAAACTATGATTTCGAAGGATATTAGTTCACTAAAAATCAGCTTTTTTGACAATTACACACCCATTCTTTTATGGGTTTTCTCCTGAGTGTGTTAGAAGTAACATATTATAACATTTTTTCTATGAAACTCTATCACTGTTTTCCCCTGGCTTACTGGGCAGAATAACAGCAACAAAAAGTTGATCCACCCACTTACACATTTAGGGAACTTATACGAAAAATAGAGTCATCTATAAATACACTTTGTAAATAAGACATCTTGCGAGTAAAATGTTGTTACGATTATTTCAATTTTTTTTTAAACAAGTTCTTCAGAGAAACCAGGGTTGCCGATGACGTCATAATGACGAAATTTTACACACAGGTGCTCTGCGTTCATTTAGCGGGTGTTTAGGTATTAACCGGTACAAATAAATAAATAAAGTCAAATAAAAAGCGCTAAAATTACTAGATTTAAATACAGCTTAATCGCAATCAAAATACGGATCACGGCAGCAACATTATTTTTCACCATTTATTACTAAAATGCCAAATTGACTTAAATTTCTTTTTCTCAAAAATGTCCGGAAATGTGGACATTCCTATCTACATATTGAGACGCGAAGTACATAGTTTACTGACAGTTCTCAAATTAAAAAAAAAAAAACATTGCGTGCTCGCTACACAAGCCCGCAATGTTGCATACAAATTCCATTACTATCTAGCTTGTAACTTTTTAAAAAGTGAAAAAGGCCATAATAAAATGAGGGCACAAGTCTTATACATCCAAATTTTATTCGAAACATAACTTTTTTATCTGTTTCTGGAATAGCTTATGTTTTTTTAAAAACAAAGCTTGCTTTCTCTTTGTCATAAACAAAAAGGTGGTAAAGAGTGATGGTTTTTTCACATGAAGTTTCTGTTTGTATGCAATTGAAAAAATGAGTTCAAGCGATGAAGATTTTACTCCAACACAATTTATTTCTTCCGATTTTTGAGAAAAGCACTATATTTGCCTCGGCAGGAACAGCAATTGTGGGCTTCGTATTTTTAAACGGACTCGCAAGCTCGTCCGTTTAAACCAATACTCCGCCCGCAATTGCCTACTTCCATGCCTAGGCAATAATGTACTATTATGAATGTCAATGCCAGAATAGTATTTATGATTATTAAAATAATACAATTTTTTATCACAACATAGAAACAGTTTTTGAAGTATAATGTTACTTGATGATTTTTGCTACTATCCATCTCGATGTCAGTATCGATGAACCCAAAAAGTTTCATAAGGTTTTTTGAAGAACTTGTTGGGCGACACTCGAACCAAATTTCAACCTTCAATACTAGTCTTTCATTTGTAATCAACTAATCACTAGGGTTAGGAATTTTGGTGGCATATCGTGGTTCCAGAATCCATGGAGTCGCTATTTCCTAATTTTTATATTACATGACACGTTGATTTTGACCTTCAGTATGGTCATATTTCAAAATGAACTAAATACATTTTAGTTTGGTTATTCCATAACTACTAATATTTGCTTGTTTGTAATGCTTTCGCAGCAGAGATATCCTCCATAACAAAACTCATTTAAATTGGTGAAGCGGTTTAATGAATAAATGATTTTTGAAATATTAAAATACTGAAGGTCAAAATCAAAGTGGAATGTATTATAATAAATAGGAAATAGCGACTCCATGGATTCTAGAACCACGACATGCTACTAAAAGTCCTAACCCTAGTAATCACCCTGTATGCAAATTGACGTCATCGGCAAGTGCGACCTCTGAGAGAAACTAACACCACAGCATTACTTTAAATATTTTCTATATCAAATAACCCAATTCTATAATTCTGGTGACCTAGTGAAAAGGGGCTTCAGTCTTCTGAGGTTCAAGTGAAAAAGGGTATATGTCTAGTAGTCTCCGCATATGACTTACACCCTTTTAATTATGAGCAAAGTTGATTTAAGCCCTATTTAACTTTTTTTTCCTAGGCCGAAGCTTCTATGGAGACCTGGCATTGTTCTTTTAGCACTGTTTGTATAAATAAGAGTAGTATCCCAACGCTACTCCAATAAGAATCAAAGCAACATATCAGTTGCGCAGTCCGTAGACAAAAAGCTGCGCGTGGGCAAGGAAGCGGAACACCCTTTCTTGCGGGTCCCTGACCCCTGACCTTGGCTGTGGGAACATCTACATAATCTAAGATACCATTCTACTTGGGTGAATTACCTCCAAATTTGGTTTGAAGGCGATTCTGTTGGGTCTTTGTCTGTTTTGTGGATTTTATTTTGTACGGTTGGCATTATAAGTAGGTTTGGTCTTTAGTGCTATGTCACTTTAATGCCATGTTTGAGCTGCTCCATCAATTTGGCAAAGGTGTTAAAGCGACAAGAAAACTTAACTGCAAAGCTTGGCAATAATTAGAGAAATTGGCAACATCGATCTAAGTATACCTACTTACCTACCTATAGATTGTTACTACAAAGTACCTTATATTCGAATTTTAGGAGGAAAAGATGGAGCTTATCCTTACCTTATGTAAGTTACTTGGAAGTTCGATTTTCAAAGTGAGCTCCATGGAGACGAAAATAATGATAAGTAATAAAATTAATGCTTTTTGTTCCAAATATGAAAGTGCTGGCCAAACATAAATAATGCTATATTCTGTTAGAACTTGTCCAACGTTATTATTGGCCGGTATTTTCATATTAGGACCAAAAAATATGATGTCATTTCTTATTGTTTTTTTAAAACGATTTTAATATTTTGCAATTTCACGGACTAAAATTCCTCCGCCAATTAAGTGTTCTAAAACTTTAGTGGACAGGTGACTTCAATTGGCAATAAGGACGTCTTTGGTATCATGACATCATCACGTGATCGTAAATTATAAACTATTCCTTTTAAGCCATTTTTATACTTGATTGGAACGATTATATTGATTTGAATTCGACACACATGTGTCTTTTGCTTGTGACTTTTCGCTCAGGATCAAATTGATATTCTTGAAGATTCCATTAGGTAGGTATAGTATTTATTAGAGTTCTCTTCATTGCAGTTGAGTGTAACTCATACACATTATAGACCTTTCTTTTGAGCCTTACTCGACCCAAAAGGATGAACTAAAACACTGACAAAATATGTTACACCAAGTACAAACAGCATACCTTTTTACCCGACTGCCGAAGGAGGAGGGTAATGTGTTTCACAGCCTATATATGTATGTTTGTTCCTTTGTGGCACTATAAAAACTAAACCCGTTGTTCGATTTTGATGATTCTTATGTCAATCGATTTGTCTGAATCTGGTGAGTGTCACTGAAGATATGACAGTAATCAAAATTCAATATAGCGGCAACCAGACGTCATAATGAGCAAATTTAAAAAAAAAAAGTCGACCAATTATGACAAGTGGGGTATCATTGGATAGGGATTTAAAACTCATCTTTAGGTTTCTTTCATCATTTTTCGTTTTTAATGATCATTTCGATGGGTCCTACGTAAGTTATCGTAACCCACAAAATGGCAAAATTCGGTTTATAGCAAAAATGCATTGCATTATTCCATTACTATTAGTATCTAAAACAAAAAAAAACAAATTCGTAGTTTAAACCAGTTTTTAGAAACGTAAACTGTGGTATGTTTCAAACGGCTCCGACGTTTTCTATCGTAAGTACCTTGGCGACAAAGCACGCGGGACGGCGCGGGGAGCGCCGCGCGCCCTTACGCATCGCATGTGTCAGTTGCGACCGGCTACGCGGGGCGGCGACTGTGTTCATGTTTTAGCTGGGTATTAATAAAATTTGTGGTTTAGATGCCCCATATAAAACGTAATATTAACAAAAAGTCTGTTTATGCTAATAAAGTACCAAATGTTTCGTCGAGAATGAAATTATTATGCGAAAAAGCCATAGCCCAGAAACGAATAATTCAAACGATGACGCGGTGGGAGGAGAAAGTCCCAATAAAAAAAGGTGTAGAAATGACACTGCATCGGATATATCTACGAAATCAGGAAAGTGCATTTAGATTTCTATTTTTTTATTCTATATTTATTTAATTGTAGGTTCCGGCGTACAATATGGTAACTATTACTAACGTTCATTTACGTTGGAGCCTAGCATCTAAAAGCTATTGTATGTATGACTTACAATTATTTACGATGGGTTTTTTGTAAAAAAAACATGTGGTATAATTACTTACAATAGTATACTTCGGATTGTGATTAATTTTATTTGTTGTAAGTCTTACTTGCTATAGTTTACTCCGCATGAGAAATAAACATACGATATTATACCGATTACCAGTTACAAATTTTGCCTTCATTTTTATTTTTCTTACAGAATCCCCACTTCCATTTGGACCTGATAACCGGTCAATGCATAGCTACCTAATTGGAAAATTGTATTTAGCGAAAGTGACAAGGAAATCAGTGACGATCCTCAAGACAAGGATGATGAGGCTTTGCTTTACAACGCACCGCATGCGCAAGAGCATGTTATTATGTTTTAATGATACTAACTTGGCGCAGAGTAAGCTTATTGGTTTTATTAGGATCGGTGATTTGGGTATGATTTTGGGTCATAAGAGGCACGATTTTTGCTTTAAGTACACCTCTATATTGAAACCCCCTTACTTAATGAACGTTGAGTAACCACGGTGGTATAGCTATACAATGTTTTGTCCTTATCTGTCATTGTGACATTTGAATTTGACAGATAAGTACAAAACATTGTATAACTATACCACCGTTACTGAACCTTTACTAGTAAGGGGGTAAGTGTTTAGTCTTTTATCGCATTGCGCTACGATATCTCTAATAGTGGCATGCTCGTAACCAGGCCGTTACTAGTAACAATTTGCTACTCAATGCTAAAAAAAATAATTATATTAGGTTTGCTTTGCCTAATGTTAGACCGGTAGAATCTAGAGGTATAGGTAGGAATATTTCTAAATGGTTGGAAATAGTAGATAAGGCGCTTTTCTTAGGGATAACTATAGACAAAAACTTGTAATGGAGTGGAGTATTGCAGTACCACCAGGTAAATTAAGTTCGGCAGCTTATGCTGTTAGTAAAATCAGGCAACTCATCAATGTTGAGACAGCTCGCTTTTTATGTTATTTTCATAGTGTTATGTCGTATGGTATTTTGGTTTGGGAAAAGCTGTTGAAATACAGACTATATAGAAAATAAATCAGATGCACTCCGTTTTATTCAAATCGGTTGTCTATTTCGAAAGCAAACATTGATGATTTCTAATTTCAATTTATGGCCTTCACTCCTGTTAGAATGTATTTTGCCAATGTCCAGTTACTTATAGACACTCCCATGGACATATTAGATAAATAAGTCCATGGATATCACATGCGAAGAAAATTGTTCGGTAAAAGAGTATTATCTCTAGTGGACTAAATAGAAGCATATGGGGTTAGCTCCACGCGCTTCTGTCAACTCCAAATGATGATTTATTAAGTTCATGCAGTAACAGGGTTGTGATTCTCTCAACAAGCAAAGGTGATCGTTCGCTCGAGTATTCCCGACAGAGCGAACAAAACACATTTTAGCGCGTGTATTCAATTTGGCAGCATGACTTCTCGAACGTATAAGGCTGCCTAATTGACAATGCACGCGCTAAAATGTGTTTTGTTCGGTCGGAGGGGACTACTTAAACTCGCCGCTTTTATTCGCTCGTCCGTCCGACCGGCCGCCGTTTTTTGAGAGAATAACACACGATCAACCTTAAGGACTCAAAGTGTTTTTTTAAGACTTTTATAAATTAAACATAAATTAGTACAAATACATGTCCTAACGTTTACCAGTGTTTATCGCCAAATTAGATTAATGTACAAATTAAGACTCATTTATTTTGTATAGAATTGTTTAGAAGATTTGTTTTTTCTTATGATTATTGTTGTTTTATTATTGTTCTTATATTCGTTTGACCTCAAAATAAGTGCGGATTTTGTTTTGGTATTAAACTGATCTCATAAAATTTATGATGATATTATGATTTAAGAGTTTCCATGACATACTAAAGCAGTTCAGTTTCAGTTGAGAGAAAGGAACAGAGCTGTATAACTGCTATAGCTCTTTCACTTTCTGTCATCCTAATTTGAACTGCTTTAGTACGTCATGGTAACCCCTCAGTATATAAAGTCGAGGTCAATAGAAATGACAAAACCAAAACCAAACGGGTCTGTTTACCATTATTACACCATAATCACGGACTTTTGAACGTCGCGTGAGGTATATGATGTGGTTCACTAATGTTTGACCAAAAAACGTTTCACCAAATGATTCATTTCACAAACATATCATTTGACAAACCGCTTTTTTTTCCGAAACTGTAAATATTTCAGGATTTTTAAAAATCAAACCTAACCTAACCTATAGGGTTCTACACGATGGTCCTGAAATATTTACAGCTTCGGAAATAATAGCGGTTTGTCAAATGATATGTTTGTCAAATGAATCATTTGGTGAAACGTTTTTTGGTCAACTGACAGGACCCCATATGATGTACAAGCTTGATTGTTACTTTTACATTCTGTTTAAGATTGAATAAATATTAACTATACTTTTTTTTAAATCATAACTCATTTGCAGAAATATTGAGGTTATGTGTCAAACAATACTAATTTCTTTTTTCCTTACATCTGTTATCATCCAACCCCGACTTCAAAGGTATTAAATATATTGTCCTATTCGTGTGGCATCAAAATAAGTGACGATTTTGTTAAGGTATTTAAATGATCTCATTAAAACTTAGCTTAAGCGTATTTAGTAGGTACATAATTCGGTGCTTATAAACATTCACCAAAAACCATCTCAAAAAATACTATTAGTACCTAGGTAGGTACTTTAGCAAAAAGAGATAATCTATTCACCGAAGAATACAAAAGATTTTGTCAATATAAATAAACGTTTTTTAACTGAAGTAGTAATGTGTTTTAATACTTATCAATCTTAAAATAAAAAGTTTTTTTAAAGATTCTATACATTTTTGGTTTAACTTCCCGTAGTACATTGTAGTATGTCTTACATTCGTATAGCACTATTCCGACGTAAGTTATGGTTTGTTGTACTTACGACATTTTATGCGCAAGCTATTCCGACGTACAACATGGTTAGTATCACAAACAATACTTATCGAAACCTCTAATCCACTTAAAAGTATCGTAAGAACAATTGCAGCCAAACCAAGGGCTTTTTTAAAATATTGGTAAGATAAGTTTAAACACTAAATTATTGTTGACATTCGTACCAAATTTTAACAGGATCCATTAAAAAATGGATCTACGGCATCAATTTTCAACTTTAAACTGCTCTGCTGTAAAGTTGCGAATTTCAAGTTACCATAACTTACGTAGGACCCATCGATTTAGGATTTACAACGAATTAAAGTTGGTTAGCAACTGAACAGTCGGGTTTTGAAAGCTTGATTTTTGTTAAAGTTATTAATTACTTCTATTTTTTTCAAATAAAAACATTGTTTACTATTAATTTACACACTGGTCCTGCCAAATCCGTCAACCCCTGTCAACAGTGAAGGAGAACACTAAAATGGCTTGACGGTTTCGATGAGGTTTGGAATGGTCACATGAAAATTAAAAAAAAAAAACACATTGACTATTCAACAAAACGGTTTTGGGCCCTGAGTTAGGATGCCCTGTGTTACAGGACCCAGTGAAATAATAAAGCAAGTATACAATTGCATTCAGCAACAAAACTTTACTAACAATATGTTACGTTATCTATAAAAAGGGACCTTATTGTCGATGCCGCTTCCGCCACTATTAAAGATGCTCCGATATAAATACAACGTCGTGTGACGCAGTGCGACGTAAGCGCCATCGACAATAAGGTTCCTTTACATACATTAATGCCACATATATATATATATATATATATATATATATATATATATATATATATATATATATATATATATCTTATACAGAGGAGCGGGGGGCTTGTATTAACAAAATTCAAACTTCTGTGTATATCTTCTAAAGTTCTAAACTTAATGTTAATATTTAAGTACCTACATGACGGCAAGTTATTCATCTTCCATATTTAAATCCAAAATGCCATTTGAATTGCTCAGTTTAGCAGAAAAAAGCACCTTTTAAAAAAAAGTCAGCGGTTAATACTTACCCCGTGTTGGGGGCAAATATTAACAATAAAGGGGTAAGAATTAACATTTGATTTGCTGTTTAAAATAATGATTTAAATAAAAAAGTAAACAGTATATTTTTAATAATAAATTTCTTCATTATTAATGTACGTATGTGTATGTTTGCAGTTCAGAAAAAACAAACAAAATAAGATCTTCTCTTCTTTACATGTCATAGTACTTAGTTACCTGCACCTATGGATTCTGGTGGACCGTTAACAAGAAACAGTGAGTTGTACGGTACGGAAAGACGAACATTGGTGGAATAGTATTGCCAAATGCATTTACCCCAGCCGCTAGATTGATCAAAGTGCCTCTTTCACAGGTTAATATTTACCCCACGCATTTGGTTAATACTAGCCCCAGAGGTACTTTTCAAATATAAAAATGTATAAAAAAATAACGTTGCATAAATTTAACAAAACAACATGCAGATGTAATGCTCAACGTAATGAACATTCGATATACTTGAACCCTTAATCACGAAACTAGTGCATTAAAGCTCAAATCAAAAATATCACGACGTAAGAATATTCGCTAACCTGTATTTTTGGACCCATGTGCCACATCTACACTACACGGGGGCCGGCGGGCAGCTGGCGTGCTGTGACTTGTTCGTTAGCATCGTCCGAAGTTATAACCTTTAAGTTGGCACTTTATTGTGTATAGTTTAATAGCTAGAGACTTGTTAATACCTACCCCCGTTAAAACAAGCCCCCCGCTCCCCTACAACAATAAATCAAAGGGTCCATCACTGATAGAGAAATATGGTGATAGCTACAAACACTGTTCTTATGGGATTCGAATGCGTTCACCTTTGTGTGTATGTTCTGACGCCATTCCGTTCTATGACTTGCAAACTCCTCCCATCTATCACTAGCGATGTCTACAGGGGTGTTATTCCCTCAAAAAACGGCGGTCGGTCGGACGGACGAGCGAATCGAAGCGGCGAGTTTAAGTAGCCCCGTCCGAGCGAACAAAACACATTTTAGCGCGCGCATTGTCAATTAGGCAGCCTTATACGTTCGGGAAGTCATGCTGCCAAATTGAATAGACGCGCTAAAATGTGTTTTGTTCTGACGGGACTACTTAAACTCGCCGCTTGGACAATCTCTCGTTCGTCCGTCGTCCGTCGATGTTGAGACAATCACACCCCAGCTGCAAGGTTGCGATTTAAGACCTTGGTACAAAGCGCCATGTACGGAAGACTCAACCTAAGCTCTCCTATAACTACACCTCTGGCCGCCTCTTCTGGGCGCACAGACCGCACATTTAAAGCGAAATTCGGTTTTTCCAGCGGCATTAGAGCATATCACCCAGAGTAGACCTATTGCAGGATTCGCCGTTACCAGACACGGTATGGAGGACGTAAATGAATCTTATATTCTTATGGGATGGTCAATGTGGATGAAGTTAGCAGTGCTAATGCCTCATATTTTCACATATTTAATTTCCCAGTATAATTTCAAGCCAAAGAGGAAACAAACACATTCAAAATAAAGTGACAATTGTCTTATAAAAAAGTAAGCGTTGTGTTGGACGCAATACTGTGACACCACAATGGCATAATCCGGCGGATTTGGCGAAACTTTCTATTGTCACGGAGAAATTTCCATTACTTAACATGCCCGTGCCATCGGAAGTACCTAGCAAGTTGGTTAGTTTCTGGACGGAATGTGAATTTTATTTCCTTTTTACCGGACTGCCGAAGGAGGAGGGTAATGTGTTTATCAGTCTATACACAGTTCTTTTGCGGCGCTCTAGAAACTAAACGCGTTGGCCGATTTTGATGATTTTTATGTCCATCGAATTTTCTTAATCGTGTGAATGTCACTAAACTCACTAAAGATGTGACAGTAATCAAAATTCAATATGGCGGCAACCATACGCCATATTGCGAAAAAGAAAAAGAAAAAGGTTGACGAACGATTGCGAGACGGGTATCATTGAATAGGTATTTAAAAAAAAAATTTAGGTTTCTTTAATCATTTTGAATAATCATTGGCGAAATAAAAAATATGTACGTAATAAATAATATTATAATTATATTCACGGCATTATTTAAACAGCAGTTGGGTTTTTTAAAGTTTGCTTTTGAGACTATAGAGATAATTATTTCTCTAAAACAAGTTAAGGTTCTGTTGTAATTAGTTTATCTATAGTGACTCGATTAAGGGACTGTTGTTTGATCAGTATTTAAACAAACTAATCGTTAAAAATCGTAACTAATGTTCAAATCTCAAGGAAATGTGTCAGGTTTTCGATTCCTTTTTCGAATTTTAACTAGATACTGATCAAACATTCCTTATTAAAGATTTTTCAAACACAAGTATTAGGGTGTTTCACACTTGTATGGTAAAAAATTGCATATTTTTTGCAGACTTCACTTAACCCCTAACTCTTTATAATAATTTAAAAAGATAATGTGTAGTTTAGAGGTGAAGGGACAACATTTAGAGGTTGCACAAATTGACCACTTACGCTATTGCAGATTTTCAATGTTTATTATTTTTCCAAAAACAACAAACAATAACTATCTTTCCAGTCAACTCTGGTCTTTTAGATAAAAAGTTTGAAAAATGAAACACCCTAACAAGTATGAAAAAGGATCGAGTTAACTGTCTCCAAAATATAGCTGAGTAGGTACCGCGCTTAAACCCTCACTGGCCTCTTTAACAAAAAACGTAAAAATCGGTCTGAGTTTACGGGGAGAGAAACATAGCATTTTTTATGGATTTAGTTTAGTTTCACAATGCTCTTATGAGCCGTAGAGGTACGATCACGGACTTTAATTGATGTACCACCATAGAAACTTGTCGCATAAAACCAAACTATGTAATTTCAATCTTGTCACTTGACGCGCTGTCATTATGACAAGGTTCCATGGTGGATCAAAGTTCTTGATGGTACGTACCTTGAAGAGGTTCTCGGCGCCGGCGCGCAGGCGCAGCTCCTTGTTGATCTCCTGGTTGAGCTGGCAGCGGCGCGTCTGCAGGCGTCCGCGGCACGTCGCCACGCGAGGGTCCGAGCCCTGGGGAGGAGACACTGGTTAATATGGCTGTAGTCATCATCAGCATGTGACACACGTCCTGAATGTAGAACTATACTGGGGTCATTGACCAAAAAGTTGGATCATAGCTAGGTGTAGTTAACCATACAAACAACGAAGGTGAAAAAAGTTCCGTTGTGCGACGAAAGTATCCCTACATTATTATTATTTCATTTCATTTCAATAGTATGGCTGATTTTCGTGTCACAACGGAAAAGTTTCATAGAAAATTAAATGCGTGAGTTAGCATGTCCAACTTTTTGGACCTTAACCACAGCCGTTCAAAAGAAAAATGCAGTATAAGCGTACGAAGTCCATATTCTAATACTGTCTTTTAGTTTTGGACGGCAGCGTAGGTGTTGCCATAATTAGAAATTATTCTTTTTCAATAATAAACGTAAAATGTGTCCATGGGCAGCGGTGATCTCTTCACATCAGGTGATCCGAAAGCTCGTTTGCCTCCTTTAGTAAAAAAAAAAGTTGGTCCTCATCTGTCATTGTGACATTTCCATTTGACCGAAAGGGACAACGCATACTTTAACTAAAACAGGTTTATAATGCGTTTATGATAACGGGTACGACTTTTGATTTTTGCCAAGCAATAAAAAAAATCTAAACTAAGTAAGTTTAAACTGTATATTGGTATCATTTATTAATTGAAGACGAGTATTTAATTTTAAAAGGATTTTAGGCGGTCATATAAAGTTGTAAAATTCACCATCACTTAAATTGACCTAATCTCGAACTAAGCTCTCGGCTTGTTATACGATGTTGCTATTTCTCAAGATGAACAAAAACTATATCAACTCATAGCGCCACACGCGAATAAATTGATTAGAATACTTAATAATAGCTGCGCGCGCGCAAGTGGCAGCGGCACGCGCAGCATGCACGGCTGTTTCTCTTAGAGGGAGGTTACACGTTCAGTATTTCATCAGTTCTCTGCCTTTTGGCAAAAATATGTTTGAAAAAATATGTCGTTTCCCAACCGTTTCATTTGCCACTCAGATTTTTTCTGTAAATGTAAATATATCAGGATAAATTTTCCCAATTTTAGGCCAAAAAGCAGGATGCCATTTCATCAGTTCAGTGCGTCAGTCTGGTCAAACTTTGAATGACGCCGGAATGATTTAATGAACAGTATCACGATCAATCCAAGACTGATATCAGACTGATAAAACGTACGTCAACCACCGTTTAGAGTGACACACGCTCAGTATTTCATCAGTTGAGTCCATAGGCTTGGTCAGAATGACCGGAGAATTATCGTCTAACCCACGGACTGACGGACTGATAGGTCGGATTGATGAAAAGTAAATATTTTGTGTGACTTACGCGAGAATTATATGAGTTGGTTACATGATCAGTTTGCCATCGTATTTCATCATTCACAATGGATTAAGGAAATTATTTAAGATATTTTATTTTAATCAGTCCATCAGTTAGACGTCATCACGTCATTCTGACCAAACTAATGGACGGAACTGATGAAATACTGAGCGTGTAACCTCCCTCTTACGCATGCGCTAAGTGTTTGTTGTTAAGTTCTGCGACGAACCCTCTTAGTAACACTTAACTAGTTGCGGTTTAAAGTGGTGGTAGGACCTTCTGCAGGGTTCGTCCGAATCACTACCACCATCTTATCCTTGCCTACCACCAAGTTGTAAATAATTTGTGTTAATATTACAATTCCCTTAGATTACTACATAATATTTCGTGCTTTTATGAAAAAAGCCCTTTCTATAACTAATTCCCAAAACGATTCAACACTTTCCAGCGGGCCTAGTACGGTTGCGTTTATCGCGTGAAAATGTGGATAAAGCATCCGTCACTCTCAGTGACGGATGTTTTATCCACATTTTGTCACGCGATAAACGCAGCCATATTAGGCCCCCAGGCTCTATTCTACTCGGTAAACCCTCATTGCTTTTGACTCGTTATCGTATTGTCAACGCCATGATAGCTCCGATAGCTCTTATATACTTAGCAGTAATGGCGAGTTAAAAACGATACGATAACAAGTCAAAAGCAATAAGGTTTTACCTTGTAGAATAGAGATTTATAGAGAGTATACATCACAGAATAAGAACATATAGCATAGAAACCGGACTATAAGACGTACTTTGCGTCAGCTATCTTTCTCTACTTTTTAGATTACGTACTACATGAGAAAAATGAAACAAAAAGTGGGCTTCTTTTTTCTTTAACTGTCATTGTCGCAAGGTTTTACACGGGGTCTTTTTTGTCCTTCCTATAGGAAGGATTTTTCTTTCCTTGTCTATAGGTCCAAATACTATAGGTGCTTATAGGTCCAAATCACGCCTTACTTGTGACGATGTACCAAATAACGAAAGAACAGCTATAGATTCCTCTTTCCAACTCACTACGAGGGGTGCCTTTTAAGTTCTGTCGTTTGACAAAACTAAAGACAATTTAAGTGTTAAATGGTATTTATTGTTTTTCAAAGTAATCACCGTGATATGTAATACACTTTTTCATTCGATCGAACCAGTTTTCGAAACACTTATTCCATTCCGAATTCGGGGTCTCCAAAATGGCCGTTTTGTATGCCTCAACCGCTTCTTCAGGCGTCCGGTACCGTTGACCACGATGTCGTTGCTTGATTTTTGGAAAAGTGAAGAAGTCATTAGGGCTTAAGTCTGGACTGTACGGCGGGTGATCCAAATTTTCGACGTTTTGTTCTTTTAAAAACGCAATTGTCTGCCGGGCGGTGTGCGAGCTAGCATTATCGTGGTGCAGTACTATACGACGTCTTGGGTTATTTTTTCGGAACTCGCCGATAACTTCTGGTAAACAAACAGTGGTATACCAGTCAGCATTAACTGTTTTACGATCTTCGAGCACGATGGTCGCAACGTGGCCACTTTTCGCTACAAACGTGGCGACCATTTTTTTCGAAGTGCTCCGTGAGCGTATTACTTTGGTCGGTTTTGGCTCATCTTGAAACACCCAAACAGTCGACTGCTGTTTAGAATCCGGATCGTAGGCATATATCCAAGATTCGTCACCACTGATAATGTCATAAACGTGTTTAGAGTCTCCTCGGTTGAATTGCCGCAGAGTTTTGCGGCACCATCTAACGCGAGCCGTTTTTTGGTCTTCACTAAGTAAATGTGGTATCCAGCGTGAGATCAATTTTTTTACACCTAAGTGATCATGCAATATATTTTGAACACTGGTCCCTGAAATGCTTAATGAAGCTTCTATCTCGCGGTATGTCGCATGGCGATCTTCGACGATCAGTTGCCGTACAGCATCAATGTTTTCCTGGGTTACAGCTGTTTTTGGTCGGCCTTCACGATGCCTATCACTAAGACAACCACGTTGAAATTCCAAATACCAACGTTCCACAGTCCGGATGCATGGTGCTTCATTTTTAAAAACCGTAGTCAGCTCTTCAAAGCACTGAAGACGCGTTAAACCCCTTTTAAAGTTGTAAAATATTATCGCACGTAAATTTTCCTTCGAAATTTCCATTTTCACAACCGACTTGTCAACTTTGAACCGACGCTGTACTAAAACGAATCGGCCAATCTCGAGACATTCTTTTGTTTTTGAATTCTAAATTCAAATATTTTAAGATGATACTAGTTTCTTTTTTAATAATCACGGGAGTTTTGCAAACGACAGAACTTAAAAGGCAGCCCTCGTATGACAACCATAAGTAAAAAGAAGTGAACCAAAATGTATTTTCTGCTTATTTAGTACGGTTTCTATGCCTTTAGTCTTTATTCTGTGGTATACATTCACAACCCAACTTGTATAGATCATGTGCTTCCAAGTATCGCGTCATATAACAAATGAAAACATACCCACTTGCATCACGTCTCACATTCCACATTAAAGTGATACGCAGACCTGCGCAGTGACAGATCGGCTTTCACCGCGGCGCAGATGACCGTAGCGTGTCATACATACATACATACATCATACATGAGCAAGATTTATTACGAAATTGATAGAACGTGGTGGAGATGAACGTGTTTTTGTATGAATAAGAATAATTTCGTCGGTGAAACTGCAAAACCGCGTAAGAAACATTTTTAATAAGAAGCAAACTGCACCTTTTCTCTAAGATCTTAAGGTTTATTTTGCCTTATGATAAATTTGTTGGTTACGCGGTTTTGCTGTTTCACCGACGATTTGTACGTTACTATAACGTAATGCTAATATTTCAAGTGACAGCAAAAAGCAACTGCGTGTGTAAAAATAATTGTTACAGAAAAAATATAACAAGCGTTTTCTTGTGACTTTGTCTGGGACTCGTTTAACGTCATTCCCAAGCTAGCTTTTAATATTTTCGGGATCACTTGTGTGCCGAATTTTATCCAAATCCGTTTAGCCGTTTATGTATAATTGGAAGATTAAAAGACGAACACCAAAATATTCTAAAATCGATTACAATCTAATTAATAAAAAAATCTTCGTATCAGATATAGTTTCCTACTAGTACCTATTAAGTTTCAACCGGTTTAGTATATTTTACCAATATTTGCGATAGTGGACTGTTTGTCATAACTCTTAGATAATTAGAAATTATGACATTACTTTAAAACTGTTAGCTGTTCAGGGATATTATAATAAAAAATAAACTTACTAAATTGTTTATTTACCAATAGAAGCATGCATGTCTATGCGTAAAAAAACATTGTACGTATTTAACCCATGGATACCTATTATTTTATCAAAACTCCTTTCACCATACGTATCATTACGCAGAATTTTAATTTAATTAAAAAGCATTAGGTAGGTACTCGCCACATGAGTTTTTTTTTGTCGTCTCCAGCCTAGCCTTTTTTTGTGATCGGGGGAAATGCCTATGCATACCCGCCCTGACGGGTAACTTAACCTGACCTAACCTATCCTACGTAATTAATGTTTAAGATATCCCGAAAACATCATGTTTTCAGGAGAAAATAGCTTTCGATGAAATGAAATTCGATGAAATGATAGAATCGATGAAGTGAAATTCGATAAAATGGGTTACGTAAAATTTTACGTTATGTCAAACCCGTCATTATGAAAAATAGGCACTTAGTACATTTAACTACTGGTCTCGTTTGTGGAATGCCGAGGTTTTTAGTCAGTAAAACAGCAACTTTAACACTTGTACACTTTATTCGAACAGATTATTCACAATTTCGTCATAGTCATCGGCGGACTTCGATAGATCGCCGTAGCTAGTAATCGAATGGGCCCCCGGCCAATGCTCGCTATCTTTTTATGCACCCCCGAAATCTCTTTAACCTTATCGACGGATGGTGTGTTAAACTGTGGCGCCACTTTCTACAGCTAGCGTTGGCGGGGACCAGATTTTATAACAATGTAAATACTTATTTTACTATTCGTTGAGAAATCATAAATGTAATCTTAAATTAAAATATACTTGCACATAATACATTTTAGAGGCAATTTATAAATATCGATTCTAACACGTTACGTCAAATAACGCGTACAAATCGTCCAACCTTGAACGATTTGTTAACAAAATGTCTCATCCATTTAAAATAGCAAACCTATCAAATTTGCATGTGAGCATAATAATATTATGTAAAGCTTGTTATCTAACTATAATATTATATTAAAATGGCGTCCTTGCATGCCATCTGCATATATTAATATGTTGCAGTATAAAACGAAGTATTCATATTAATCAGCTGACACTGTTTGGTTGTTAATGTTAGTCGGTTTGTTTGTCTCTATCAGTTTTCAAATAAATGGTTATGCATATTATTCATTTCGCATAATTTAATTTAAAAAGCTTATCCAATGAATCAACTTATTCAAGGTTCTAGGTAACCCATTCATTTTACCGAATTTTACTTCATAGATTGTGTCATTTCATCGAATTGAATTTCATCGAACGCTATTTTCTGCTGAAACATGATGTTTTCAGAGGGCTCAGACAAGATGCATTACGCTAACTAACGTTTCTATTCGATTCGTTTTTAAGCCAATCGCGTCACTGGAAGATGACGTGATAGTAGTAGTAGTAGGCATTTATTTCATATTGGAAATTACATTATTATATGTCGCATAGTTATAATGAATTCACAATAAGATCGTCAGTGTAAAAAAATAAAATAAAAAGTATACGAAAAGGATACGAAAAGTCACGTGGTCTACCGGGGACGCGATTGGTCTAAAAAGGAATCGAATAGAAACGTTAGTTAGCGTAGTGCATCTTGTCTGAGCCCTCTGGATATCTTAAACATTCATTACTAGTACATATAGGTTAGGTTAGGATGGACTTGTGTTGTGTCTAACAAAAAAAAAAAACGGTCAAGGGCGAGTCGGACTCGCGCACCGAGGGTTCCGTATTTAATATCATTGGAAAACGCAAAATTAAATTATGTGTATGTATATGTATTATGTATGCAATAAGGGCCATTTTGAGTAGCGTAAATTTTAATACAGATTTTTAAAGTTTTATAATATTTTTCCAAAACTGTAAAGTTTGACAACTTCATTTTATTTTTCCCGTAAAATATAAGTAATTACTAATTATCTTCAAAACAGGATTTTTTCAGATTTTTCGGTCCATAAACTTCGGAGATAAGGGTTCGGTCGGATCGGTCCTTTTTTGTAAATTTTTGGCTGTAAATCCAAAAGTACGTCTCGAAAAAATATAAAAAAAATGTTTTGAAATGTGCAAACTAAGCCCTTTCGTATGACATCCCGTTTGCTATAATCAAATCACGTTCATTTTTCAACCCCCCATTCTAGACCCCTTAACAAATATTGAAAAAAAAAAACAATTTAATATTTTTATACTAAACTATGCTAAATTTCAAGTTGATAGCTTATATAGTTTCTAAGAAAACCTGCTGTGAAATACAGACAGACAAACAGACAACGAAGTCTCAACATAAGGGTTCCTTTTTTACCATTTTGTTACGGAACCCTAAAAATACTTAGGCGGCGAGATATGTCTTTCGATGAAAAGAAAATTCTGGGTACCTATTACCAATATATATATATACAGTGGTGGTCACATAATTAGGGACACTTGTTTTTTTCCCATACAATTGCCTACAAATATGGCTTTTCAATTTTGACAACCATTCAAAAAGTTCTTCACCAATTATATTTTTAGTTGCACTTATCGTTAACTAATAAACTAAGGTTTAAATGTATGTACAATTTATCTCTGTTGAGATCGGATCTTTCATTTTATAAGGATTTGAAAAAATAAATATTCGGCGCTCATACAAAGTTGTAGAAATTTGTATGGACGCGTCAGCACTTAGTTTTTAAATCATTATAAATTATAAGGTCCGTTTTTAATATTAGTTCACTGTACATCAGTTTAAACCTTAGTTAATGATGTACAGTAAAATGTATTTAGCAATAAAATTGGTCGAGAACTTTTTGATTAGTGGTCAAAATTGAAAAGTCATATTTGTAGGCAATTGTTTGGGGAAAAAACAAGTGTCCCTAATTATGTGACCACCACTGTATATTAGTTGTTTTCATTAAATAAGTACATGTGAAAATATATCAATGAAAAACATTACAAATAAGAATAGAGTTAGATTACAAGGTGTCATAGGGACCATGCCGCGAGCGGACCTGCTAGAGGGGGTGTTCTTTTTATAGTGGTGATTATTATTTATATCTTTAATATTTGAGTAGCTTAATTTAAATTTAAATACGTTTAGTTTAAATTTATAATTGTATTATTGTTAAATTCTGTTAATTAATGTCATATTCCCAATAAAATTACGGTTTTAGGTAAGCTAGTTACTGTTGGTAATTCAGCCTACAGAGCAAGCGGCCCAAGGTTCGAATCTCGATATGGGCAAATAACTGTGTGGTGAGTATTTCTTGTATGTGTTTCTCTATCTTTACATAGTATAAAACAAAGGTTTTTTTGCATTATACATTCTGGTTTATACACGAGGTTTACAAAAAAAACTTAAATCGAAGTAAAGCAAGGGCGGGTTGCTAGTATAATTATATTTATTGTTGCCTAGTTCCCATAGTACAAGCCTAGAGCATAATTTTAGACTAAGTAGTTAAATTTTTGCGAGATTGTTCCCTGATATTTACTTGTGTTGTGAACTATTTATTTTATTAGTTGCTTTTAATCCTAGCAACTTTGCTGCCATTTTGTTTGATTAAGCGCCATTTCCCAATATAATCAGCTGACGTTGACAATCCACTCACGCGCAGCCGGCGCGCCGCCTGCATACGAAGGGCGCAGGAGTGAGTTATGAGAATCAGATGCAATCACTGTAAGGGCTTATTGTTAGGATAGTTGGTTGGTAAGACGAGCTTGATATGAGCGAGACAGCAATATTAAATTTAAAATAGTTCTCGACTTGACATCATCCTCATGAGCCTGATCATTAACATTAGTAGTATCTTCAAATATCTATGTAACAAACTCAATTAATTATGTAAAGGGCATTGGGTAAATTTGTTTGAAGAATATTGTCTTTTTTTTTTCAGCGGCCACGGATGATTCTTACATAGTTATTTAGAGGACCTCTAAATACATATAGATATATATAATTTATGGCGTTAAATAATATCGGAGCGGAGATTTTAAAGATTTAAGTGTTCAGTTTTTAGTACAAAAGTACGCCCAAGTATGAATATTTAAATATCTCAGCTCCGATGCACTTAAGAGTATTACATTACATAACTAAACGTAAATTATGTATTACGTAAATTATGATAGAATTATTTTTAATAATTCTATCATAATTTACCACTTTTACGAATGGCCGCTCACCTTGAAAATGTATGAATTTTACAAATGACAACACTTTTACCCAAACCCCCTTACCCGTAAAAATGTAATAGTATTAAAATCTCCAATAATTTTACGAATTTAGCAATAAATAATAATCATAATAATAATAAGCCCATAAACAATATTATATGTATAGTCACCTCTCGCATTTTGCTGCGCATACGTCTGTATTTTTACCCGACTGCCGAAGGAGGAGGGTAATGTGTTTCACAGCCTATATATGTATGTTTTTTCCTTTGTGTCACTATAAAAACTAAACCCGTTGTCCGATTTTGATGATTCTTATGTCAATCGATTTGTCTTGATCTGGTGAGTGTCACTGTCATATGACAGTAAATAAAATTCAATATGGCGGCAACCAGACGCCATAATGTGCAAATTAAAAAAAAAGTCGACTAAGTATGAAAAGTGGGGTATCATTGAATAGGGATTTAAAAAACATCAATCAAAGGTTTCGTTCATCATTTTTCATTTAGTATTATCATTTAGGATTTATAACGATTTAAAGTTGGTTAGCAACAGTCGGGTTTTGAAAGCTTGCTTTTTGTTATGTTCCATCTGTTGTTTTGTGTAATATGACATGCAATAAATATTTTGACTTTGGCTTTGGCATTATCCAAGCGTTAAGCCTAGTTGGTAGTGAGTGCTACGAAGCTAGCGGCCCCGGGTTCGATTCTTCGGTATGGGAAATGTTTGTGTAATGAGCGCGAGTATTTATTCCCGAGTCCTGGATATTATCGATGTAGTAAAGTATATATTTCTCTATTTAAGCATGTTTATCGTTTTCTAGTATCCCTAGCACAAGCCTAGAGCTTATCGGTGATTTTTACATGTCAGCCGAACTCTTGACATCTTTGGTTTGTCGAGAAGTGGTTTCAATTAAGAGCGTGTTTTCGAAATTAGTGGATATACAAATAGACTGACAGACAGATGCAAGATGACTATGCAAAAAATACAGCTAGCCGCCAAGAATGTCTCCTTTTTTATTAAAACTTAGCTACTTCGATCCATTTAGTACGGAGTTTGCATGGATTTTTTTAAACGCATCTCTCAACAAAATATGAAAATACCGTAAAAGATATCACCAAAAGAGAAATTAAAATTAAAATCGGCCAAGAAGTACGGACGATACAAGCATTTAATAAATAATATAAAAAGAAAAATGTAACACGTCGGCCATATAAACTCCATGTTGAAATCTGTTTTGCTAAAAACAGATCGGCACAAATCTTTGTTGGCTTATATCTTGGTTATTTTTATAGCTATTTAAAAAATGATTTTCCTCAAAAAAAAGTCATGCATATTCTCTATTGTAAGTAAATTAGTAAAGCGAGATGGGTATTATTTATTTACTAAATACAGCAATCCTAACAACCCGCTCGGTCGCGCACGTGACGCGCGCGCAAAGAGAAAATATAAATATTTCAGATCGATGATAAGCGTGTGATCTATTCGAGCTCATGCATCTACTGCTTATAAATAACGCATTCTCTTTTAAAAATATTCAGGTACTTTGTTGATGTCTTTAGATGCTTTTGTTATGACACACTTTGTATTTAAACAGAAAACAGAAACAGAAAAAGATTTATTGCCCTCTCAGCACAGTAGTTTAGTTTGGTTTAAACAAAAAGGCCTTTTCACACCACATGCTCGAATTCGCCCAATTATATAAATTGCAAACCTCACCTAAAGTAAGTGATTATAGCCATCGGCTAACCAGCGGGTTATAATGAGATTCAGTACAATATTATAACGCGGCGGGTTATAATATTGTACTGAATGAGATTTGAATTCGTATGAAAAATTGTTCCATAGAAACCTACAGCAAACAGAACTTATTAGAAAATCGAACTGGCAACTACAAGCCATATACGAAAAACAAAGAAAATAAAACAAAAGGTGAGAAAAGTAGAGTATTCTCCTTTGGGATAAAGCTGTTTTCGTCTTGGGCGAGCTTGAATCCCTCGCAGCACTCAGGACCCCGTTTAAATTCCCTCGCTTCGCTCAGGAATTAACTCGTAACACCCTCGCTACGCTCGGGAGTTAAATCTGGTTTCCCTCATTTGCTGAGAATTCAATATCGCGCCCGTGACATAAAACAGTGCTTTATCCCCTCGATGTATAATCTACTATTATTAGTCAGGGAAAATGTAGCTGCCTATTAAAATAAGAATTTAGAAAATCCAAACACACAAACACAATCGATAAGAAGTCAATCTTGACTCATTGTCCAGCCATGGATTTTCTGATTATAGATAATATTGACAGCAGAAAAACAATTCTCAACTTGTTTGTTGCGTGTGAACCAACTTTAATGTAGGTACTCCCCATTTTTGGACATGTTTCACAAATTATAATGTTTTTAGAAAAACTATATATTTGCTAACGAAGGCTTACACGCTTATTAAATCAGACAAATAGGGATTTTAAATAGTACTGTTTTGAATATTATGATATAGTTGGTAACGAGGGAACGATGTTGTCATCTGGTTTGTATGAAAAATGTGCATTTTTCCCCGAGTTACCAGGGTTTTTTCGAAGTTTTTTTTATGAGGTGTTTAACTTGTGTGTAAATTTGATGGTTTGAATTTAACCATAAGTCACCAGGAAAGTTTTAATGCCGCAAAAGAAAAGGAGTAACTTAAAATTTAAATTCACCCAAAAAAAAACGTGATTTGAGACGGGCAAGAGCTGATTATTTTAAAAACAGCTATTACCTCTTAAACGACCCAACCTTTCATGAAACCTATTTAAAATCAATCCTGATTAAAATAGCTTTCTTTAAAAAAAAACGTGTAAAATTCGGTCCATGCGTTTGGGAGCTGTGACGCCACGGACAGACCAATATACACATATTAAGGTTAAAAACAATCTACATTATAGCGGCATTGGCGGCACTGTTGATGAAATTATTCTTGTGTCCCAATTTATATTTGCTAACCAAATACAATTTCCTAAGCACACTACTCATCACTAATTAAGGTCACATTTCTCAAGAAATCAATATTTATTTTGTACACATCTATTTTTGCATAGTCTAGTGAATCTAGATGTCCTTGAATTTAAATTGGACTTATGGGGAAATATATAATGGTTATTACCGTATGGCAAGGAAGTACTTTTTTACAAGATAGTAGTAAAATGACTAGGTCGCAAAAGGACTTAATCGTAAAATGACCACATCGCTTGTAGCCTGCATCTCAAAAAGTCCGAGTCGCAATGACCACATAGATTTTTTTAATTTTTGTCTGTCTTAGCAAAGCTGACGGAGCCCCGCATGGCGGGGCTCCTATTCCTGGCCATTTTGCCCTTCGGGCATTTGAAGTACCTAACGAACCTAACCTACCCAGTAAAATAAACGAAGAGGTCATTTTGCGACACAGACATTTTATAATGTAGACTAAAACCGATGTGGTTGTTTTGCGGAGTCGGTTATTTTGCGACTTAGTTCTTCTGAGTCCATCCGACACGGTATACGTTGCAAAGTTAACACGCTGAACCATTACTGGGTTTCATACTAATATGTATAAGCTGCGCCATGTACACGGATATGTCACATGTCACCTGTCACTGTCAGGATGATGAAATAGGGGGCATGTCTTAAGTGGGATCTGAGACCCCCAATAGACATTTGCATTCTTGTTCCCACACCGGAACACATCAATGCAAAAGCTGCTGCTTGGTGATAGGTTAAATGATAAGATATGCATCAAATGCATCTGTAAAATATCAATTTAATGCAGCCGCTTCTTTATCACTCTTTAAATGTAGATTTATTAATTAAGACAAAGATCCATCGCTACGGAAGCGCATAAAATATAATCTAAATGCATTTGCCCGTTGCAATACACAACATCGCCACGAGTGAGCGCTCCGCTGCACCGATCTGCATGTGCATAAGATAACTGCACTTCGTAGTGTAAGGACCTTTTGCGGAAGCTTAGGATGTCTACTCAAGCGATTAAGTTCAGAAATACAACGGCGTTTTATTGCCGTATTTTTAAGGTGACTTTGAGTAATATTTCCGTCTCGAGGCATATCTTGACATGAGCATCTTACCCAGTCTCATTCACTTTATTGTATAAAGACTGGCGAACTACCTTTGTATGGGTCAGATCTATGTACATACCTAATCCTTACGGAAGTCAAACTCTAAGTAATATAACCAAGCGAACAAACAGACAGAGAGACAAAACCTGGGGCCGTTCCAGAAAGCCACTCTGAAACTCTGCACTCTGCACTTTGCAAATCCAAGATAATGCAAAGTGCAGGGTAAACGTGTTCCAGAAAACACTCTGCGTAATTTGCAAACTCTGCAAAGATTCTGTTCCTAAAAGATACTTTGCAAATCCACAAATCCACACTTTGCATTTGACTCTGCCTCTTCAACTTTGCAATTGTCTTGTGGAACAGAAATACTTTGCAAATCCACAAATCCACACTCTGCGTTTGACTCAGCCTCTTCAACTCTACAATAGCTTTGTGGAACATAAATACGTTTGAAGAGTGGGATTTGTGGAGTGCAGAGTTGCAGAGTGGCTTTCAGGAACGGGCCCCAGAGTCTTTATTTTATAGTACACTAGAGGACGCCCGCGAATTCGTACACGTAGAATTAGTTTCCCGCTACTCCCCCTATTTCTTCCGGGTCCATATTGGCTCACCTAATTATTTTTACTCATAACGACTCATAAGTCCTAATTATCGCAACTCCTAACGTATTTATTTCAACAACTGTTACATTTTCAGGATTTTTATAAATCAAACCTAACCTAACCTAGTCTTATCTACACATTGAATATTTCAGAACTTCTGAAAAGTTTACGGTTTCAGCGGTATAAAAATTTTATTTTCGGAGTTCCGATAATAGGAGTTGCAATTTTAGTTGAACTTTGGCGCTCCCATTTCTTCCCGTTGGGGGTCGATTTTCGGAAAATCCTTTCTCAGTGCTCACTTACATCATGAAAGGAATCCCTGTACCAAATTTCAAGTTTCTTACAGTAGTTTCGGCTGTGTGTTGATATATAAGTCAGTGAGACAGGTTTACCTTTTATATATATAGATGTTCTACGGCTTTAAGTATGTGTGTACGTTTTAAAGGGTAACCTATCACATATATCAAGTTCGAAGTTTGTTTTCTCAATCTTATTTGTGTTAGATTAGATTGTTCCCTAATATATGCCTTTATATTTTTATGTACATAGAAACAGTTGAGAAATAAAAAAATCGGACCATAGATAACTAATCTTTTTTATAAGGCAAAGCACAAGTACGGGGGTGGTATGCGGGTTCAAAATCTGAGGCTCACACATACTTACAAACAACCAACCAGCATCTTAAATAGCCTGAAGAGTTACTTAAGATACTGGCTGGCTTAATTTTTACCTCGTCTTTTGTACCAACTTAATAATTCAAAAAACAACACCAAATAATCGGACCTCACGAGTCGACTCAAATCTATCAACAAAAGGTTCATCCTCACTGGTTTTTCTAGTTTTCCGAGTCTTATGTATGAGTTAAAAACAAGATGGTTGCGTATGTTTAATTCATCAATGTGATAATTAATTTGTTTCTTGCGAATCTCTCATTTGTAATGATCAGTTTTAAATGTATTGAAGACTTCATTTGTTTGGCGTGTTCGTATTTTATATTGATAGTATATTGCTAGTTATGTCTTGTCCGTAATTATTTATGTGGACTTTTTCATTGATGTCAGAATGTGACAAGGACACATTAATTTTGCGCAAGCGGACCGCGTCCCTGGTGCGCCGCGTGCGGGCCAGCCCCAACATCATCCTCAGCATGATAGGGAGTAGGGTAGACTGCCCTTACATGCGTTATTGTTGTGGGCTACATGCCCCTTACAATTAGTGTTATTAATTAGTTACTAACAATTAGGATTATGGAACTACTAACAATATAATATGAGTGTAAATTTACTAGAAATAAATGATTCTATTCTATTCTATTCTATATTAATATTAAAGTACAGTCTGTTTAATAAGATTGACAAGATTGAGTTATTTTTGACGCTGCTTCCTATCAGATAAAAATGTCTAAGTTTAAACTTTTTTTATGACGTGTAGAGGAATGATCGTTTTTTGGGCGGTACACACGGCTCTTTACTAGACGGAATTTTCCACATACAGCGCCTCTATTCTAGGCAGTATAAACGATATCGTAGTTTTCCTGTTATGGTATTGTTATGACGTCAGCCGCCATTACTGTCAAAAAAATAAGAGCTATCAAAACGTTGACAATTCGATAACAGATCAAATACGATATTGTTTTTACCATCTTGAATAGAGCCGCTGGACTACATTTGACATAAGTACCAAATGAAAGAGATCAAGTTTCAAGTTTCAAGATTTTATTTATTTACCAAAAAACTTTACATTACATTGTTTAACAGTGGTCCCCACACTAGGTCAGGCCCAGGCCTGTATCGTGGGGGCCGGAGAAATATTACCCATGAAACTAAAATATTTCAAAAATAACAGAAGTGAAATCCCGCCATAATAGTACATTGTGTATTAAGGGCGGTAAGTAAGGAATTACGATCGAGGCTCTAGTATAAGTAAGTAGTAGGCTTTCTGAGTCGAGGTTCGTAATTCCCGTACCGCCCGTGAAACATACAATGTTTTTCATCACAATTGCGAGGAAATGAAATCAGACAAAAGATCATAATTTTAACTTACGATTCTCACTAATAATTTTAGCCGCGTTGGCGATGTCCGGCGGAGTCGCATTATCCATTTCTTCTGACGACGACACGTTTTTTATTGATATATAAATTTTAATATGTGCACAAAGACGCCCTTTTAATTATTATTTTGGAATCACGAATCACACAGTTTATAATCAGTATTTATAAATTAGCGGCAGACTACATCATTATCTATGACTTACCACAGATAATGTCAAACGTGTTCAGGAGTTAGATTCTAGTGACAGTCGACATCAATAGTTTATATGCGAGATTTTTAGAAAATTGTATGCAACTGACATTTCATCTCGAATGAAACTTCATATCGAATGGCACAAGAATTGGGGTTCTGACGTATTGTGATAATTTGAGTCCACGTATTATGTTTAAAAAAATATACTTACCGACCTTGGGTTTCATGACAAAAAGAAAGCTCGAGGGTTTTTTATGGGGCATTACGGCCAAGTTAACATGTATGTTTAGATACTGTTTACGTGCAAGTGTGATGAAAAATATGAATATTTACCTAATGCGATGTTGAAAAAAACGTTCCGTTTTAAAAGTTACCTCCAAATATTAGGTATCTGTGTATCAGAATGTATCAAGGAGGAGTCATTAAAATGTCAAATGAGGACTAAATTATGTAACTAAATTTGCATTTTTATCACCATATTGGTAACATTTTCGATCTACTTCATCTTAAAATGTCAATGTATTCTGATCTAATAATAGATTTTTTTAATCTGTATACTAGAGCATTTGGTTTAGCTCAATAGGCTAGCTCTATCCACCGTCAGCCCTGCTAAGTTCTGTTCCATTCACACCTCTTTTTTAAATCCCGTTTACAAAATAACCTCTGATATATTATAAAGAGGGGGTTGTTTGTTTTTATCAGACTGACGTTTGTTAGGTTGTCTGTGGCAAAAGCTCAGCTCGAATAAAAAAAAACTTCATTACGATTTTCTAGCTGACCGATGACATCTTGGATTTTTTTATAAATTTCAAGTGTAAATTAAAGCAACAAGATCATTAACGTACAAAACAGACAAATCAGCCATTTTTAAATTCATAATTACATCATTATCCGTATTTACTTATAATGTAGCAAATACTTTGTTACCTACTCTGAGAAATTAATCGTTAACCATTACGTATTTATGCATATTATTAAATATCCAACTTGTCAATTAATCAAGTTATTATTGATGGTAAAATAGAAATTTAATTTCTAAAATAATTATCGAAACTGGCTGTTTGAACTAGTTCCATTGCGCAACTGCGGTCATTAAAAAAGTTGCACTGACAGTCCGCCATCTTTGATTGATAATAATGGCTCTACAATTTATCTAACAAACAAGAATCAAGCTTTTGATTAAAATAATCCACAGAGAAATAATTAATGATAACATTTAGGTAGGTAAACATTTTTTTGGGCACTTAGAATAATATTATATTGTGAGATATCAAGCAAAGGGTAAATTATTTTAACAATACTGCACCTCGAATCAAAATATCTTATTGGAAACAATTTGGAAACAAGACTTGTGTACAATTTTTTAAATACGCTTCTTTTCTCGATTGTAAGGGCATAAAACTGGTCCAAATTGACCTTTAAAGTAATGGTTTTAACATTATCGGCTGCGGGTCGATTATTAGACTATACAACTATAAATAAACTAATTTGATCAGCTGACAGCTGACGGTAGACACATGCTGCCACGTGAGATGCGATTATATGTAGACATTATCAGTGTTTAGCAACTGCCAATGGCAACTGAAGACAAAATAGAACGGGAGGAGTGCGGTCGGCCGGGTACACTACATATTTCTGAAGAGTGATAATTCCGAATTGGTAAATTTTCCGAATGCATTGTTTTGATAGAAGAGTTTTTTGATATCGCTTTTAAATCAAACCTAACCAAACCTACGTATAGCAATTAAGTTATGCATTGAATCTATAATATGTCTAGAATAACATAGCTTTGGGAAAAATTAAAATTGGGACTAAAGAACATTCGGAAAAAAAGACATAGTGAAAAAGGATCATAACCTTTATTGCTTTTGATATGTTATGGTATTGTTTTTAACGCCATTGCTATGGCAAATATGGTCTAAGATCCGAATAGGAGACGACCTTCACCGGGCTGTTTATTCGATAAAAAGTATTTTATATCAAATTTAATTTAATAAAAGGGAGGAGAACAAGAATGCTGACTTCTTAGTTTACGTTAAGAATTATTCGAGGACCTTCAAGCGAGTTTGCTTAACTGCTAAGTCAAACTTTTTAAGTCTTAAACTCAAAGCTTCTGATAATAAGGTAAAAACGGTGTGGAAAATTATAAATAGAGAAACGGGTAAATCTAAAACTCGTGATAATCAAGTCACCCTAAACAAGGGTGACAAACAAATCACGTCAAACAAAGACGTGGCCTTAGCGTTCGAAGATTATTTCTCCACTATAGCTATTAATACAACGAAATGTCTTCAATCATCTGCGATTGTAGCTCAAAAACTACTTTGTGCTAATGTTACTAAATGTAATGTAACCTTTGATTTTAGCCATGTAGATTCAATTTCTATTGTTAAGGTATTTAAATCGCTCAGTTTAAAAAAAACTGAGGATTTATGGGGAGCGTCAGTTAAAGTGATCCATCATGTCATAGATATAATTGCACCTCACTTAGCTTTAATCTACAATAATTGCATTTCAGAGGGGGTTTTTCCAAATCTTATGAAATATAGTAAAGTCATACCACTTTTTAAATCGGGCGACATGTGTGATTTAACGAATTTCCGTCCCATTTCTATTCTACCGGTTTTAAGTAAAGTTTTTGAGAAGTTAATGTTAAAAGATATGTTAGGTCACTTCAATAGAAATAAACTGCTTAACAGTAATCAGTTCGGCTTCACCAGAGGACGATCCACAACTGATGCAGCATCTGTACTCATTAAATATATATACAATATTTGGGAGAAATCCTGTGATGCAATAGGAATTTTTTGTGACCTTTCCAAAGCTTTCGATTGCGTAGATCATGCGACTCTTATATTAAAATTAGAACATTATGGTCTGTCAAATAATTCTCTAAATCTTATGTCTTCATATCTTAGCGATAGAACACAAACGGTTGTTGTAAACCAAACACAGTCCATTGGAGCAACTGTTAAATTAGGTGTGCCTCAGGGCTCTATATTAGGTCCTTTCTTATTTCTGGTCTATATAAATGACTTACCACCCACGGTAGATAACCTTTGTGATATTGTGCTATTTGCTGATGATACTTCATTAATTTTCAAGGTGGACCGAAAATCCGTCGATTACAGTAGGATAAACGCCACGCTGGTTAAAGTACTTAATTGGTTTACTATTAACAATTTGCTACTTAACGCTAAGAAAACTAAATGTGTTAGGTTCGTTTTGCCTAATGTTAGACCGGTAAAATCTAGTATATTTCTAAATGATGAGTGTTTGGAGATGGTGGACAAGGCGCTTTTCTTAGGGATAACTATAGACAAAAACTTGCAATGGAGTCCCCATATAGCAGTACTAGCAGGTAAATTAAGTTCGGCAGCTTATGCTGTTAGGAAAATCAGGCAACTTACCAATGTTGAGACAGCTCGCTTAGTTTATTATAGTTATTTTCATAGTGTTATGTCGTACGGTATTCTGGTTTGGGGAAAAGCTGCTGACATACAGACTATATTCGTGTTACAAAAAAGAGCCATTCGTTCCATATATAACCTAAACTCCCGTGATTCCTTAAGATTACTATTTAAAGAAATTAGTATTTTGACAGTAGCGTCACAATTTATTTATGAGAATATTATTTATGTCATTAAAAATCAAGACTCTTTTGTTAAGAATTGTGATATACATAATTTGAATACAAGAAATAAAAATAAAATTGCTATTAAAAAATTTCGTGTCCGTAAGGTATATAAATCATTTGTTGGACAATGCATTCATTTCTATAATAAATTACCTGACGAAGTTTTAAAGTTATCATTTCCAGCACTTAAAAATTACTTGAAAAAGTCGTTGATGTCGAAAGCTTATTATAGGGTCGAGGACTATCTAACAGATAAAAATGCTTGGCCTAAATTAAACACCTAAATAACTTAGTAATAGCTTAGTCAGGAAAATATCTAAACATTGTAGGTATAATTATTGTCTAGGGGACACGGTTTCTGTAGGAGAATGTATCAAAACTATGTGGTTGTTTTGCACCGTCATGGGTAAGTATATGTATACTATTATTATTACAATTTAAGAGTTCATCTGAACATACTGAGTTTTGACACATTTTCCTGCTCAACTACGCATGATATATATATTTTAATGTTAAATTCATTGTTTTATATAATGCTAGGTTAAGTTCTATAATTGTATAAGTAATTTTTAAAAAAAACGACTGACTGTTGAGTTTCTTGCGGCGTTTCTTCTCAGCAGTGGTCTCTTGCGAAGCGCTGGTAGATTTTTGACGTGTAAAAGTGCCCGTGCGGCCTACTTACTGAATAAACATCTTTTATCTTTTATCTTTTTTTTTTTTTATCTTTATCTTTTAATATGCTAAGTAATATACGACGAATAGGTTGATTTAAAAATTTCAGTCCAGTCCTTATATGATAAAAAAAGGTTTTTTTTTTAAATTGCTATTGCTTGTTAAATAGACCAATTACATACTAATCGAGAGCATGAAGCCTATAGAATATGCAAACGTTAGGTTTAGTGCAAATTATTAGTACCGACTTACCTACCTACCCAATAGTTATGACGGGAAAAAATAGTCAACCTAACGTTTGCATATTCTATAGGCTTCATACTTTCGATTAGTATGTACTTGGTCTATTTAACAAGCAATAGCAATTTAAAAAAAAAATGATTTTCCGCTTTTTTTTGGTCATATAAGGACTGGACTGAAATTTTTCAGTGAACCTATTCGCCATATATTACTTAGCATTTTAAATTTGATATAAAATACTTTTTATCGAATAAAGCCCGGTGAAGGTCGTCTCCTATTCGGATCCCCTACTAATAAGAGCTATTGTAACGTAGACAATACGATAACATGCCAGAACAATATGTATTTACTGAATAAAATAGAGCTCTAGGTCAAAAGCATTACCATCTTACTTCATCACTTAAGTATTTTGTTTGGTGATATCAAATTACCAATTATTTCTATGTATTCAAAATTCATCGATAATTTAAGTAAGTTATTGTTGTATTTTAATCAAACGAGAAAACGATGAAATATCGTAAATAGCTGTTAGTCGTTAGGGCCACAAATTTACTTCTACCGGTTTCGAACCTGTTCTTAACGGGACGCCACGCGCCAACGGGCTACTTGGCTGTAGGTTTAAGAACTTTAAGAGATCTAAAGGGTCATTTATTAAAAGAGATTGGCCATTTGTATTCACGTTTAATTATAAAGAAATAAATTAATATCGAGCTATGTATACGTGCTAAGTGAGTGTGTGTATAAGTTAGTATATTATTTTACTAATTACGACAAGATGTCAAAAGTAGTTATGTATGGTTAAAAAATATTTTTAGAAAACTGGATTATTGTTTGTAGATCTAAGTAGTAGATTATAATAGAGCCCCTGATTTATATCAAAGTACAAGTCAAAACTTATTTCAAGTACCTTAATACCTACTAACCCCTTATCTGCCGCTAAGCAGCAGTGTTTGCATTGTTATTTTAATGTATGGCACGAGCACCGGTGTAATGACGAGCTTAGAGGAATTCCATCGTAGTCCTCAGGGAGGGCAACAAAAATGCAGGTTTAACAATTGTACAGTCCTAAGTGTTAGTGACCCACCTTAGGTCCAAAGTAAATCTGACATTCTATAACAATAAGGTTGAGTTTCCTATAAGTTACAAATGACTTGGCATCTCTAAAGACATTGACGACTTCAAGCATTTTTTTTAAATAGGTCATAAATTAACGTTCAGTGGCGAATTGTGAAATAAATGAAAAAAAAAACGTTCGTGACCGTATGTAAGTTGAGATGTCGGTACGGGATGCCCTGGAAACCTAACCTATCTGAGTCGCTTCTGCCCTGACCCATGTTGCTCGCTTGCTGCGCTCGCTCCCATAATGCTACACAACATTTTATACGATTTGACCATTACTCTAAACGAAATTTTATTCGTTATGAAATTCGGTCTTACCAACAGTTTGCCCCTGGACGTACATACAGTGATCAGATTCGCGATGTACAGTCACGAACGTTTTTGGGACCCACCTTAGGTCCAAAGTCATTGTGACATTCAACAACAATAAGGCTGAGTCTCCTATAAGTTACAAATGATTTGGCATCTCTAATGAAATTGACGACTTCGATAGTACCTACTGAATGAGGGCCAAATCAAAAGCACCCGAAACCGTAAGTGCACGAAGAGGTTAAATGTAGAGTTAGCGGAAGTTGTCTGTTTAGACCGGCACCTTTGCCTACCCCATTGTGAGACCGGCGTGAAGCTAATATGTATGCAGAACTGTATGCTTAAGATTGCAGACTTAAGATGGCAATTTGCTACAAAGCCAAAGCCCACTTATCACTGCTCATTTGCCTTCTCATGCTATAAAAAAAGCGTGCATGCAAAGTACAGAGCTCCCGCTGTTCTGCATAATTAAATCTGCCTTCATTATAATATTATCGCCATAATACCGAAGATGCCCAATTTAAAACCAGTTAAAAACTCCCTGACGTAAGTAGAAAACTTTAAGAGACAAATTATCAACCTTAAGAACACTTATTTATGCTTGAAGATACAATGCTTCATATTTCGAGCTGGTTTTTTGGGGTAGGGAAATTTAAACCTAATTATGTACTTTCAAAATAAGTACTTTGCAGTAATAAAACAATAAAAGCATCGTTAATGTGCTACCGTTATTTGCACGGTTAAAATAAAAATATCAGCTATATTTGTTTTAAGAAACTTTGGACGTGAATTTTAGCCTGGGTTGTGATTCTCTCAACAAGCAAAGGTGATCATTCGCTCGAGTGAAGGTCCAAGCGGCGAGTTTAAGTAGTCCCGACAGAGCGAACAAAACACATTTTAGCGCGTGTATTTAATTTGGCAGCATGACTTCACGAACGTATAAGGCTCCCTAATTGACAATGCACGCGCTAAAATGTGTTTTGTTCGGTCGGACGGGACTACTTAAACTCGCCGCTTTTATTCGCTCGTCCGTTCGACCGGCCGCCGTTTTTTGAGAGAATAACACACCAGCCCTGGAATGCTGGAATATTAAGGTTCCGAATAGCCATAGTCTGTTCCAATTGAAATTGGCAAAGATGTAAACACAGCCAAACGAACCAATTTCCCATTATTACTCGATGATCACGAGCTTTTAAAGATCAAGTGATACTTGCCAATGATTTATACACTTGATCTTCACTTTCACATTAAGATTAAGATTAAACAACTATTAATAAAAATAAGATTAATTAATTATACGATATTTTAAATAAGAACACGCTTGAGGAATTTTTGGGATTATGTGTCAAACACATTACTAATTTGTTTACATCTTTGGTAATTTAAATTGACACAGGATTTAGTTGAATCTTAAGGTACCATACACCCATTATTGATAGGTCACGACAGTCCACGTCCATTACTCACACACAAACACACACACAGTGGAACATACATGGCCCGATGAGTTGGTGGTGGAGACAGGGTCGAAATATAACTAAACGGGCTCATCTGTCTGCACAAAGAAAAATAAATTTTACTGGTGGTAGGACCTGTCCGGATTGCTACCATCATCCTTTAGCCTACCACTAAGCATCAGTGTTCACGTTGTTGTGTTCCGTTGTGGGATAAGACAACCGGTGAAATTACTAGCACAGAAACGTTCCATCTTAGTTCTCAGGGTTGGCAACGCATTTGCGGTCTTATGATAATTGTCTCGAGGGTGAGAAAGTGTATGGGTAACAGATCCCACTTAGCACCAGGGTCCTGTTTTATAAAGCTACAAATTACAATTTACAGGTTACAAGTTTCCATTACCGCAAACAACTAACATACCGCAGTGTCTCAAGACGAAAGTCTTTGATCAGCGTGTGTTGCCAGTGATGACTTATGGTCCTGTGACGTGGTCGTTTACAATGAGTCTCATAAGAAAGCTCAAGGTCACTCAAAGGGCGATGGAGAGGGCTATGCTCGGAGTATCTCTGCCTGATAGAATCAGGAATGAGGAAATCCGCAGGAGAACTATGGTCACCGACATAGCCCGAAGAATTGCCAAACTGAAGAGGCAGTGGGCGGGGCACATTGCTCGTAGAACTGATGGCCGATGGGGCCACAAGCTTCTCGAATGGCGACCACGTGTCGGAAGACGCAGCGTGGGTAGACCTCCCACGAGATGGTTCGACGACCTCGTGAAGGTTGCAGGAACCCGGTGGATGCAGGTAGCACGTGACCGGTCGTTGTGGCGATCCTTGGGGGAGGCCTATGTCCTGCAGTGTACGTCGTTTGGCTGAAATGATGATGATGATGAAGTTTCCATTTCACACAACCTCGACCAATGACGACCAGCCATTTGAGCAGTGTTGCCAGTTTAGACCTGTAAAATTCTTACTTGTAGCTTTATAAAACGTGCCCCAGGTAGCATGTGTGCTTGTCTTCAATAAAAAAGAAGATAATAACGTACAGCAATACCTTAGAAACTCAGCTAGAAAATAGATGCCTAAAGCACTCTAATTCCTCTATTTAGTGACCAATTACAGTAAACCTAGCATTAACATGCCCAGGCGTTCTAAATTTCACCCGTTTAGTATGTTCGCTGCAATAGAAACGTGCAATGGGCACATCTTTGATAGAAAGTGCGGGGAAAATTCGCGTATGGCGAATATAGAATAGGGCTTGTTTGGAAAGCGCTGGATGGAGAATAGATGGTGATTGATAGGAAATGTGAACAAACAGGCATTGCTTATATTTATTTACTGATTAAAACATTATTATTCGAGTACGCTGACTATTCTCTTATTTAGTGAAGAAGCAACCATAAAATCCCTAAAAGTTAATATGTTTTCAAAATCCTTTCTTTAATCAGTATCTCAAGTGTAAACTTTTTTCTTCTATCGCGTAAATTAGCGTATCGTTATCGAGAAAAATAGTATGGCTATTGGAATCAGTACTAGGCTATTGAATTTAGTACTAAATATTCCTAAAACGTTGATACAATGTTGATTTTCGTATCGTCATCGATTGACGTAAGCTGTTTTAACAATTTTCGACAATCATTTACGTTACCGTTAAGGAACTTGTCTCGCCACATAGTAATTATACATAATGTTAAAATGCCATCTTTCATAATAAGAGAGAGATAAATATAATTAAAATGGAAGTATACTAAGTTGATAAAGAAGGTTCTACATTGGATTTAGGTGCTACATATTCATATTTATATTCATATTATTTATTCAGTATTGTACATACATCGTCAAAGTTAATAAGTTAATGAGTTAAAATAATTAAAATAGAGCGTACCTTAAATGATAATAAACAACAATTATTAATAAAATGCCATTCTTTAAAAAAAGAACCATTACATTATTTTCATTACATGTATATTCATTAATTAGTCAATTTATATACCTGTCTAAGAACTTATTCACTAAGGAACTCCTCAACAGAGTTGTAGCCTTTCCCAAGCAGCCAAGATTTTAATTTTAATTTAAAACCCAAGCAACTAACTAAGACACTAGACTATATAACTTAACCAAGACATTTTGTACACAATTACTAAACTTATTTTTTCAAACTTATGTATGAAAAAACATCACTAATTAACGACATTCATCAATAACTCACTCTGCTGTTAGTTTCATTGAATGATTACCCAAATGGAGAACACAAAAACACACTTCACGCATAGCCTCTTATCAAACTCTATCAGTACTTACCCTTTTCATTTCGCACAGACTAGTAATAAGCCCAGAAACCACCAGTACATTCAAATGTTCCGCTCGAATACCTCCTAATAGCTATGGAATCCTAGTCCATACAAGTTAGTGCACCAGGAAGCCAGCGACCGTTAGCTTGCCCTAGGCCCGAGTTCGATACCCGCTCGCGTTTATAATCGCCTGGTACTGCGCCTTTTAATTGGACATATTTATGGTCTTTGTTATCCGTTATTTTGATGAGTTAGTGGTGAAACCTGAATGGTTTATATCCAAAGTGGAAAGTACGATTTTTTGCTTTATTCGGTTTAATTTGGGTTTTGAGATCAATCCGAATTCTGCCAAGCTCTGCCGTTAACGGCTAAAATAAAACTGCCACATTAATGGCACAATTTTTAATACTTGCTTTAATTAATATTTATAATGAAAATTCTACAAAATTGTAGCATTTTTCATGTGGAATCTCAAAATTTCAGTCAGGTTTTTACTTTCATTCTTGTAAAATAAAAATGCAATTTAATTTAATGAAATCCAATTTTCTGTTCGTGTTTCTGGTGGAAAAGCACCTTCAAAATTACCATTCGGTTTCTAATACGATGTCGATGATGAATAGGTACGAGTGTATATTCGACCTTTTTAAGTAAATAATCAGAGGTAACATTATTTACATCACTATTAGACACTATTTCATCCTCTATCTAAAGACAATTACAGTCAGGTATACTTGTTAATATCAGTGGCAGTCAATAGGAACATGATAGGAACAGACTGTAAAGCTGACTTCAGTTGGACTGACCTATTTACCATTTGTTTTTTTTATAGATAGTTAACAGTAAATACAGCTTTTCGATTACAGGTGTTTTTTTCTTAGCAAATCCGATAGGAAATCAAGCCATCTTTAAAAAGCGTAAAGATTTTATCTCGCGACGGAAGATTTAATAATTTCGTATTAACTTGCAAATTAGTGTGTCGTGAGATTCCAAGAGCATTGTATGGTAGTTTGTACATCCGATAGGAAGGCTGGAGAACTGTTATGTTGTATTGTACGTCATGGCGTTAGGAACAAGGGTAACAATAACTATCCAATATATTTCATGGGCGTGGCCAGCTGATGATCAACTGGGCAAGCTGATGAGCAATTTAAAATTCGAAATCAAAATCATCGGTTTGGGGGTAATACCATCGACAGATATACAAAACCCTTTGTAGCATGTGGATTGTTTACATTTATTAAAAACGTCTTAGCTTGACGTCTGGACCATGAAATTAAAGTTAACAACTCGAGGATCAAAGGTAAAAATTATAGCCAATGATACTCGACTAGGTACCTTACTCCACACTGGCACATAACATATTTTTTTACAATAAAAACAAAATTAATCAATAAAAAAATTGGTAATGTTTTTAACAATCTTTTGTTTAACTTGCAATGTGTGTATGTATGTACTCGTAGGTATTAATGTACGGGTCAAATCGTGCAACTAAAATTTAACCCACTTCCCGGTTTCCCATCTCATCTCTTTCTCTCACCGTAATCTGAATTGCTTAGCCGTCATGGTAACCTTCCAGAGCTCACTTGAAAACCATCTTGCACTTTAAAAAAACATCTAAATACCTACTAAGTACTTATTTTTAATTACAGTATACGGTATTATCGTGATGGCTATCATTAAATTAAGATGTCACTGAGTTACCTGGCATGACAGACATGTTTGTCAGGTCAGTGATTTGGAGCCAACCTTGTTGGCTCGCCCTGGTTCACTTGTATTCTATGAACTACTAACAGGGAGCAGTGTTGCGTGAAATTGATGTTTACATTATAGTAATGTCGTCCGACAACAATTTACAAAATAGTTTTTCTGTTGAATATATTACAGTTGAATTTATTGTTTTATCGTAAAAACGGTAAAGCATACAAGCGTAAAATTTGGTATGATTGTACATAGTACAAACACTGAAGAAAAAAACAACAAATTCCAAAAAAAATACAAGAGTGAGTTGGGATCGCGCTGATTCGATTTGAAATCGTATTCAAATTGGAATATAGTAATACCTATAGTCCATTCGCTTAGATAGTGTCGCTACACTCGCACGTACTTGTGGTTATTGTAATAAAATACGAATATAATTCGACAGAAACTGCCAAATTCACTTGCGGCGTAACACCCGGTACTGAATTTGGCAGTTTACATCGAATTATATTCGTATTTTATTACAATAACCACAAGTACGTCCGAGTATAGCGACACTATCTAAGCGAATGGACTATACTGTGCAGCGGAACCCTCGGTTCGCGAGTCCGACTCGAACTTGTGCGGTATTTTTATTTACTATATTTCTCAACCGACAAAAAGTGATATATTAGACATAGCTTTTTCGTTACAGTCCGCCTGCCGAGCGGCGCAAACTGATTTAAACTCTAGATTTAAGTAATCTACTTTAATGAACAGAAAATGTTCATTTGATAAGGATTTCTAGAACATTGTCAAGGGCGAAATAACCTTCACAACACATTCGAAACATTCGTTCATGTGCGCTACTTATTATCAACTATAAATGGCGGCCTTCTAAAAGAAACCAATGATAAATATCGATTTATTCGACCTATTCCGTGCCGATAAGGGTCTGGCTGAAAACCAGTGCTGCAGTGTGTACGCTATGTTGCATGCAACTCTTCTATGTTCATTATGTTTACATATTAATGAAGTCGCTATGGTATGCCACCATGCTCAATGTGTGATGTCGAATAAATATTTTGTCATTTTTCATTTGTCAAATAATAAAGAAGATTTTTTTTTATTAATTTCAGTCGTTTTACTATTTAATTTCAGTCGTTCGAAAGTTATGCGTGTACATACATTTCGGCGATTAATTTTTAATACATACACACATTAAATAACGCCTATTTCCCAGAGGGTCAGACAGACAGTATTTTTAATTATATGTATAGAAAAATCATCGGTGAAAAAATATCTAACTGATGGTACAGACAGAGCGACGAGGAAAGAAACTTTGTTTTATACCATGTAAAGATGATAGTTATTGTTAATAGCGGGTCAAAACATCAAAATAAACCTTTAAAAAGCCCATTGACACAAAAGCCACAAATCTAGGAAATAGGCAGAACACGGAAACAATTCGATTGATCTGTTTACGTAATCGTTTCGCAATCGGACCGGATCGATGGCCCGCGACCGATCGATGGATCGAGATCAATAAAATTGTGGCGACTTGCGCGCGCGACTGTTCAAGCGATGTGCGTTTTAGGCGCGGCACGCAATATACATCTATACCTACAGGCTACCTGGGGCCTGTTTTATAAAGCTACAAATTACAATTTACAGGTTACAAGTTTCAATTTGACACAACCTCGACCAATGACGACCAACCATTTGAGCAGTGTCCTTTGTTCTACGTCTGCCTAGAACGCATTATGCCTTGTTGCTGCATAAACCTAAAACGCGTTTAGTATAAAACGCGAAGTTCCTAATTAACACTATGCTTAAATCTCTGTTGTACTAAAACGCATTATGACTAACTCCGTTTGGGCTAAAACGCATTAGGCATAAAACACGTTATGACTAAATCACGTTAACGATTATAGAAATATTAGAATATTTATTTTCAATTTTCACCATATAAGCCTTCTCAAGCAAAATCAATCAAAATGTAATAATTGCATTAGGTACCTGAAGTTTCGGCAAAACTTAGTCAAATGGCGGAGTAGGTACATTACCGAAATAGACTTTATACTCAATAGATCAACAGCGAAATAGACGAATTAACCATGTAGCCTAAATGTTACCAAAGAATGAATTTTAGGCAAAACGCGACACAGGCATAATGCGTTCTAGGCAGACTTAGAACAAAGGCTGTGAACCACAGACATTTGAATTCTCAAGACTACAATCCCAAGACTACATTACCAAATGGATCGCGGAAACATTCCGAAACTATAGTTAGTATTACTTAAGAAATAGCCGTTCACACATTAATAGCTAAGGTAATAGACATTTTGAAATAAAAGAAGCGCCCATTACATTTTGCGAATTTGCTATTGTTTTATAGTTTGGTAATGGTATTGTCCGATGGTCTGACTCGCTGTTACAAATTGTGTTTCAAAAGATTAATAATAATTACTACGAATATTATAACGATGAAGTATTGCCACTTATTTAGTCTGTGGTATTACACTTTTGCTGGCTTATAACAGTGGAATAAAGTTCAAATTGGCAACAAAAATGCCAAGTCTACAATCTCTAAAATGCAAATGTGTTGCACTGAGGACTAATATATAAAAATAATAAAATATGTATATTCGGTAAGTAATGGTACGGGTACTTTACAAGTCAAAATTCTACCAGTACCCTTACCATGAGTTACAATTACCGTAATCGATAGCGAGTCGAATGCTCTGTCCCTCACAGTATTTAGAGTCGCCTTATAGAGTGCGAGGGACAGAGCATTCGACTCGCTAGCGAGTCGCTCTGTCCCTCGCACTCTATAAGGCGACTCTAAATACTGTGAGGGTTAAGAATACTGCGAGGTCTGCGAGGGATAGAGCACTTTCCAAGTTGAGACCACTACTGAAAAGAAGCGCCCTAAGAAACTCAATATGAGGCCTTTGGAGGGACTGACCAGATAAAAGCGGCAGTGAATGGCTCATCATCACTGCATGCACGAGGAAGGCGGCCATCAGAGAAGAGTGGCGGCGTGTTGTGAAGCTCGCCACCAACACCTGAAGTGATGACCACGACCACTCTGTCAAGAGTGATACCGACAAAGAAGAAGATGAAGAAACTCAAGGGAATGCGTTTCTTCTAGTAATGGTGGTAGTCTTATTCCCACCCTGGAAAAATACATTTTGAATATTGCTCTCATTGCGCTCATATCCAGACGGAGCTAGGCAAGGTCCTACTACTACCACCAATGACTAACCCTCAGTGCCACACACTAGGATTTGTATGTAATATGATCACCTTTCGGTGTCATTGGCGCTGTAATATAGATAACGGATATGTGCAATAGGATGTGACGGAACCCTTAGGCTCGTGGTTTAATCTTAAATAGCGAAGTAACGTTGCGAAACCTATTGTTTTGTATCTTTGCACTGTTGCAATAAGGTAAGTTAACAGTATGGTGTATCCGGCTCGAAGGACTATGTTTTTTTAATATACTGTAACTCATTGAAGTGACCAGTTGAGGAAAGAAAATACAAAAGGTCGAACGGGACTTTGTATGTTTTTTTTTTAAATATTATTATTTTATTTATGTAGGCTTTATTGGTCAATGTGTTATGTTCTGTTCTTCTAAATAATTTTGTACACTTGCTTACTCGATGCGCAACCTTTCACTTTTCTCAATCTCTCAAGGGTTAGCTGGAAGAGATCCCTTAAAGGGATAAGTTCGCCTTTGTACACATTTTTATATTAATTGTATTGTTCTGGTTTTTCTTTTCTACAATAAAGTGTTTACATATATACATACATACATACTTTGTATCTATAGAATACGGTGGCTGATTTTCAAAAAATCCTTTTGTGCACCCAAATATTTCCCTCCTTCAAGACATATTTCAAGTCCTTAGGTACAACAAGGGGTTTAGTGCGTTTTCTAGTCAGTCTGTCACTCACGGAACCGTTCTCCCCCCACCATTTAACTTCCTTTAACCAGTCCCATTTGGATCTATATAAAGTGGCATAAATCATTGTTTGTCCTAATATATTAGTTTATTTTATAATAATAAGACAAACGGTTTTTACGATTGAAATGGTTTTTCTTATTATTATAAAAAAAATTAACTTCAAACTTAATTAATGTACAGAATAGATGTTTATTAAATTCTGTAATTTCAGCCTTAAAAGATGTTAGGTGAAAACGTTTTAGAAAAAAACAAAAAATTAGAACACAACATGCGTTTCAAATGTATACCCGTCTCATTCACTTTCTCGCCTACTCAGTCCAATAGCCTAACCTATCGATCAATATTTACTTTATTATTAAAAACATAAGGTCAGAGAGGTCAGCAAAATATTAAACCAATAACCGACTCCCGCGCAATCGTTACGAAACAGTTACCCGCGCACTTTAGCGGCTAACCGTATCTTCGCGCAGCTTGCGCGGGCGCAGCCTGCTCACTTAAGAGGTCACATATTATTATGATAACATCGGTAGTGTTCCGCGATCTGGATTAATAATTCTAAGTTTAACTTTAGTAATTGTAATTATGACAAATATAATTGTAAATTCGACATTGGTATTTGTAAATTGTTATCTAGACATAAATTATTGGACACATTTTTTAAGTTTAGTTATGTACAAATTTGCATGTCGTTTTATGTCTGAATGAATGCCTGTTCTACCTAGTAATCTGAGACCTATGTATCGCATTCATTCATTCATTCATCTCAACAACCATTACGTCGATGTGTCTGTCTCTGTACAAGAATAAATTTAATGATACATTAAATATATTTCCATTTTGACTTGTAATACTATACGGTTCCGTCCTCGCTATGGTCTGGTTTAAAAAAAAAAAAGCCTATTATTGGTCAAGTGTTCATATGTTATTATGTTAATATTAGTCAAATATGTTTTAAAATTGGTTTTTAAATTGCAGAGATTACTCCCAACATACAAACTAACACAACTTACCCCTTGGCTTTCGGTGTTAATTTTAGATTAAGTACTCTAAGTTTGTATTACTATACCTTTTTATAATGTTTTGCTGTTGTTTATGTTCATTTTATTTTAGCACCGAATAAACCATTTCTATTCTATTTTATTCTAAGATATTATAAAATTAAATTACAAACCAAAGTATAGATATACATGAAAGCCTTTACTTCCCAACTAACAATTTAACGTCGTTCAAAAGTTTAGTAAACGTTATCTTAATACCTTGATCGTAATAGCTAAGTCACACTAACGTTATAATAACGTTTACTAAACGCGAAAATGGCCCCAGTTATACGACCTACAAAACAAGATAGTGATCGTTTTATAAACGTCATTGTAAAAACGTCTATACAATGCTACATTATATAAATATCATATAAAGGTTTGTCAAAGACCTAATTTGGTCAGTTCAAATCGTTTAATGGACGTTACGTACAATTTATTATTAACGTTAGTATGACTATTGCGTTGTCGTACAAACGTTTAAGCTAAGACTGTAATATAACGTCGTATAGTTTAGTCTTACCGACGTTGCTAAGACCAGTGTATTATGACATATTCGTCACACGACTAATAGGTTAAATTAAAGACGTCTATAGGACCTAGTAGTCATCTCATTACCATTATAAGACTGCTATCCAACTTTATGTCGTATAAGTCAAGACTTAGGTATACGACGTTTTTGTTAGTTGGGCTTTACTAAATTCATATGTTTTATCTTTGTTGTAAATATAATTATTCGAGGAAGTTAAATAAATAGGCGATAAAGTGAACGGTCTGTTCATGTTAACGCACATCGGTTCCGGCCCATCGTGTATGGGATATTGCAAAACTGGTTCCAACAATTTGTACCAGAATAACAGTTCGGTACTCGAATTAGTAGCGGTACATTTGAAATGCTACCAGCGATGTGTCGGTCACGCTGGAAATTAATACGTGTACCGGCTTTGTCCGAGCAAACTATGAGATTGTAAATTACGAAATGGGAGTCGATTTTTAAATTATTTTTTATTGATGATAAATAAATATCATTGGACCATTTCACACAAATGAACCTATTCCCAAACTAACCTATTCCGAAGAGGTTGTAATGTAGAGGAAGCGAAAGTTGTATATTTAGAACGGTGCACCTGACCCATATACTCTACCTACCCCATTCGGAGGTATGTATGAGTACAAATAAATAAATACCTGAAATGTAACCTTTATTTATTAAATACTACTATTTGAAATAAATAAATTAAAATACAGAAAAGTAAATAAAATGAAATACATAAACTCAGCGTGGCAAGGCCGCACCATTTTCAAAACCAAATATTTTGGCAAGTGGTTTAAATTTGTGTCGCGTGCCACGAATACACATGCTGGTGGCCCGGATTATTGAAATGATTATACGAGATCTTAGCCATCCCATAACTGAGCTCAGGGATCTGTCCCATCGATCAGCGATAGCCTAATTAAATAAATACCTACAGGACAATCTCACGCAAATTGACCTAGTCCCAAACTAAGCTCGAGGCTTGTACTATGTGTACTAGACAACGGTAAACATACTTATATAGAGAAATACAAAGAAAACATCCAAGACTTAGGAACAAATATTCGCGCTCATCACACAAATATCTGCCCTTACCGGGATTAGAACCCAGAACCGCTAGCTTCGTAGGCAGGGTCACTACCACCTAGGCTAACGAGTCGTCTGAAGATGATTGTGTTGTGGTTAATAAAGAAAATTAAGTCACGTGGTTATAATTATGTAATTATCATGTCATGAGTAGCAATGTACAAGTTGCAGAACATTCTCAAAAGTTAAGAAATCTTCTCAAGAAATTACTGAGAATATTATCGGAAACATTTGAGAGCATTGCGAATGTTCTCTTTCCATACAAAATTAAAGAATATTCTTAGAAATTTCCGAGAATTTCTCATAAGAAACTTTCACAATTTGAGAAGTTACTTTTCTGTACAATGCTAGTCATGAGTATCATGAGGAGTCGGAGAGGGCACTTGTATTTAATACAATACAATACAATATAAAACACTTTATTGTACACCATACAGAAACATAGAGAAACCGCAACATAAAAAAATATACAGATTGGTAAACAACAGGCGGTCCCATCGCTGTATAGCAATCTCTTCCAGACAACACGTTTTGGGAAGCGCTGGTAGATTTTTGAAGTTTAATACGGCCCGTGCATCCTACTCGTACTTACTTATTAAACACTTTTTACCTTTCACAAGCTTCTGCCCGCGACTTCGTCCGCGTAGATTTCGATTATAGTTATTCCCTCGGGAAATTTTAAATTTTCCGGGAATAATCTATACTATGTCCTATTCCAGGACCTAACCTATATGTGTGCCAAGTTTCATCCCGATCCGTTCAGTGGTTGAAGCGGGATTGAGTAACAAACATCCATACTTTCTCATTTATAATATTATATAGTAAGAAGAGGTAGGATAGAATATTTGTTCAAAATCAAAATATTTATTCAGTAAATTGGCCACATGAGGGCTCTTTTACACGTCGGTAATATACAGTGAATCTACTAGCGCTTCGGACAAGACCATCATTGCGGAGAAGAAGCGCCGCAAGAAACTCTAGCAGAAGGTCATTTTTTCAAACAAAAAATACAATGATACTTAAAAGTAAGTTACATTACAAGGTAATAAAGCAACAAATATAAATTATTAGAACTATGACAAGTTCCCGAGTCATGGATGTTTTTTATGTATTAAAGTATATATATCTATATGTATAAAAAGCAAACCTGACTGACTGACTTAGATATCAACGCACAGCCGAAACTACTGTACCTAGAAACTTGAAATTTGGTACAGGGGTTCCTTTTATGATGAAAGTGAGCACTAAGAAGGGATTTTCCGAAAATCGACCCCCAACGGGAAGAAATAGGGGTAGTAGCGGGAAACTAATTCTACGCGTACGGAGTCGCGGGCTTCCTCTAGTTTCTCTATATAAGTATTTATATCGTTGTCTAGTACCCATAGTACAAGCCTAGAGCTTAGTTTGGGACTAGGTCAATTGGTGTGACATTGTCCCCTGATATTTATTATCTATACTAATATTATAAAACTGAAGAGTTGTTTGTTTGTTTGCTTGAACGCGGTATCTCAGGAACTACTGGTCCGATTTGAAAAATTATTTCAGTGTTAGATAACCCATTTATCGAGGAAGGCTATATATCACGCTAAGACCAATAGGAGCGGAGCACCAACAAAGAATGTTTCAACCTTCTACGTTAACAAAGTCGCGTGTTAAAGTTAGCGTTAGCCCAAAGTAACTATTCCACGGGGACGAAGTCGCGGGCAGAAGCTAGTTGTTTATCTATTTTTTATCTTATCGTACAAATATTTATATAAATTGTGCAGAGTCATGTGAATGCAAATGTTCACTTTCCATCAGGGAACCTGCCTTCTCTGCCTTGCCTATCTTTGACTATAAAACCTGCGAGATAACCTGCCCAGCCCATATCCATAGAGTAGCCCTTACTGCGTTAGAAAGGAGGTTTCTATTTGAACGCTAATTGTCCATGGTCATTTCACTCGACACTTTCTCTGCGCGTGCGCTCTATAATCTATGGCTGTAATGGAATAAAGAGAAACGTATACAAATAGGTCTTTATGACAGTTTACAGCAACTGGAAATGGTGTAGCTAGTCACTTGATGGACGGTACGATTGGCAAATCATTTTAGACTATTTATCTAGGAGTTTGGCTACTTCAGTCGCCAGGGCCTATCATGGTCTCGTGTATCGATGTGGATAAACATGTATAAGGCATCTGTCACTTTCTGACCAATATGTGAGTGCGAGAGTGATGGATGCTTTATCCACCGCGATAAAGGGGACCTTAAGGACTGTTTTTGGCATGTAGAAGCCCGATTTACATTGGTCAAGGACAGTGGGAAGTACAGTGCCAAGGACAATGCAGTGGAAAAATAGAAAGCGATTCTATTCGGATCTACTGGCAAGGCAACTTGACTCGCCACTTTACTACACGTTTACACTACTGTACTGTACACTGTCACTTGTCGGGCTTAAGAGAGGCGACGTGGTTTCGTGCTATTGTTTTGTTTTATAACAAAATGTATTTTCCTTACACAAAATGACGGACTTCTCAATGAACAGATGGTTTTGTGTAAGGAAAATAAATATTGTTGCTTCTATCAAGTAAAATTGTTACGTTAAAAATTACATCTTTTTTTTTGTTCCGCAAATTTTGCCGGTGAGTGTATTTTCTGCGGACCAGTTAAAAGAAGTGTCGGAAATCTGGATATCAGTAACGGTCCCTGGTTCGACGAAATCCGACTCGCGCTTGACCAGTTTTTAACGAGTGCCTAATGTCTTTATCTAGTATTTATAAACACTTTAAATTCACGAACAGAGAAATAGCGTTCTCTATTTAACGATCGTTAACAAATAATAATTCGTTGAACAATTTAAAACCGAATCGTTATAAATGATGCAATTCGGTTTCTAATCGAAGTTCGCGTGATTTCGGCCAATCTTCTTAGAATTACCACGTGTACTTTGCAGGCGTTGTAACAAACTATCTCTTCTATTACCAATGATGAAGGTTGTTAATCGAAGGAGATATTGTTTTATAGTTTTTATATAAACTTGTACTGTTTTTGCGCTTGGTAAAATCTAACATGTTCTCTATTTCGATGGGTAAAGGTTGAAAGTGGCTTTTTTTTAATTTGGCAAACTGTTGCGCGGAGGTTATGAAACCGAATTTGCGTGGAACATAGAAGAATGCTATAATAAAGCCGCTATTAATTCAATTACTGAGTTAGTTGGTGCGTAAAACGCACACATACGAGTGAAATAAAAACGCATTCAGGGGCTCAGAGGGCCCTGCCAAGATGCATTACGCTAACTAGCGTTTCTATTTCATTCGTTTCTAAACAATCGCGTCACTGGTTGATGACGTGATACGAAAAGTCACGTGATCTAACAGTGACGCGATTGGTTTAAAAACGAAACGAATAGAAACGTTAGTTAGCGTAGTGCATCTTGGCAGGGCCCTCTGTTCCACTCCATTATATCTTGCCTATCTTGCTTTTGACCCCAGCGGCCTATTATAGTCGTCCTTACCGATGTGGATAGACGTGGATAAAGTTCTGTCACTTTCTGACCAGTATGTAAAAGTGACATGTGCTTTATCCACCGCGATAAAGGATTCCATAATACGGACCCAGGGGCCCTAATATGGCTGCGTTTATCGCGTGATAAAGTTTGGATAAGGCATCCGTCACCTTCTGACACGTAAATGAGTACGAGAGTGACGGATGCTTTATCCACGTTTGACACGCGATATAGACGCAGTTATACTAGGCCCGCTGAAGCTAATCTTTACGTAGTATAAAATGAAGTCGCTCCCGCTGACTGTTCGCTTAGATCTTGTAAACTACTCAACAGATTTTAATGCAGTTTTCAGCAAGAGATAGAGTGATTCAAGAGGAAGGTTTTTATGTATAATAAATTCTGGATTATGTACGGGTATTACAGAAAACTCACATAAAACGGAGCGAAGCGAGGGCGGGTGGCTAATAAATAAATAAATATCAGGGGACAATGTCAGACCAATTGACCTAGTTCCAAACTAAGCTCTAGGCTTGTACTGTGGGCACTAGACAACGATATTAATACTTATAGAGATAAATATATACTTAAATACATAGAAAACATCCATGACTCAGTAACAAATATTCCCGCTCATCACACAAATATCTGCCCTTACCGGGATTTGAACCCGGGAAATAAACAGGGGTGTTAGGGTGCGGCTCCACTGAGGCGGAGACGAGCGGAGCGGGGCGGAGCTGTGCCAATATTAACCAATAGAATATAAACTAACGTGCGCAAGGCGCGCTCGATGTGACCGCATGCGCCTTCCATTGGTTAATATTGGCACAGCTCCGCTCCGCTCCTCTCGTCTCCACCTCAGTGGAGCCGCACCCTACATACATACATAATCTCACGCCTTCGTTCCCAGTGTGGGGTAGGCAGAGCTACAGAATTAAAAACATCTCTAAAAACTTGTCGATAATTCTATAACCACAATTTGCACAATTAGGCTAAGATGTTTACCAGCGTATTAGTGACAGGTTGCAAGCCCATCGCCTAACAGTACTACAAGCCTTTATTCCCTTAGGCGTCTCTTACGACATCCACGGGAAGACATGGAGTGGCACTATTCTAACTCGGCAACCACACGAGGAGCCGCACCCTTACTCTCTTAAAAACAGCGCTCGATCTGTTGAAGGGCTTCTGTCGATAAGATCGACCCGACGCCTACTTGAGATTGCACGCGGTAAAATGTATTTTGTGCGCTCTGACGGGACTACTTAAACTCGCCGGTGTGGCGCGTTCACTCGTTCAACCGACCGAGCGCATTACCCCCCAGAACAAAACAATGCGAACAGGGAGGTGATTCTCTCAACAAGCAAAGGTGATCGTTCGCTCGAATGAAGGTCCAAGCGGCGAGTTTAAGTAGTCCCGACAGAGCGAACAAAACACATTTTAGCGCGTGTATTCAATTTGGCAGCATGACTTCACCAACGTATAAGGCTCCCTAATTGACAATGCACGCGCTAAAATGTGTTTTGTTCGGTCGGACGGGACTACTTAAACTCGCCGCTTTTATTCGCTCGTCCGTTCGACCGCCGTTTTTTGAGAGAATAGCACACCAGTGCTTGGCAGTACGTTAAGGAATACAATTGTGGTAGCGGTCCGGAGGGTACACAAGAACCTAACGCCACAACGTAGTATTTCCCAAACTATATTAAAGCGAAAAAATACCCTCCGAGCATGAAAAAGCAAGCAATCACTAATTTCGTTCACTTTAAGTAGGGTCTTGGTGGCATAAGTGGTAATGCGCCTGCAACGGCCCGGAGAGCCAGAGGAGATGTAGGTTCGAATCCTGCCTAAGACCGAGGATATTTTTTGCTTTATTATAATTTAGAATTTCGTAACAGACGTTTCTGTTCAATTAAAAATCTTTAGTTCTTTCCTCTTTTCTGTGACAGTTACAAAACGTTTAGCAACTTATAATTAAGTTACTTGCTCCAATTAAACTCAATAATCTATAACTATCGAACCGCAATAAATACTCGTACTTGTGAAATCCAATAATTTCTCAGCTGCCCCAGTGCTACAGTTTGACAGAACCGGCTAACGCGTAACCGGTCGCCGTTGGCCGTAACAGACTGGTTTTTTTAAGTGATTAGCCATTTGATTAATTTGATCTTTCTGTTGATCTGTCAATGAGATAGAATTAATCAATTAGGGAAAAGTTAGTATGTAAAGGGGTTTGGGTAAAAGTGTTGTCATTTGTAAAATTCATACATTTTCAAGGTGAGCGGCCATTTGTAAAAGTGGTTAATTATGATAGAATTATTAAAAATAAACATATTTTGTTATGTAATGTAATACTCTTAAGTGCATCGGAGCCGAGATATTTAAATATTCAGACCCTGGGCGTACTTTTGTACTAAAAACTGAATATTAAATCTTTAATATATCCGCTCCGATATTATTTAACGCCATAAATTATATATATCTATGTGTATTTAGAGGTCCTCTAAATAACTATGTAAAAATCATCCGTGGCAGCTCATAAAAAAAATGACAATATTCTTCAAACAAACTTACCCAATGCCCTTTAAGTAGTTAAATCCACAGAATAAGAACATATAGCATAGAAACCGGACTATAAGACGTACTTTGCGTCAGCTATCTTTCTCTACTTTTTAGATAACGTATTACGTGAGAAAAAATGAAATAAAACGTAGGCTGTTTTTTATTCTTTAACCGTCATTGTCACAAGGTTTTACACGGGGACTTCTTTGTCCTTCCTATAGGAAGGATTTGTCTTTCCTTGTCTATAGGTCCAAATACTATAGGTGATAATAGGTCCAAATCACGCCTTACTTGTGACGATGTACCTAATAACGAAAGAACAGCTATAGATTCATCTCTTTCTAACTCACTATGAAAACCATAAGTAAAAAGAAGTGAACCATAATGTATTTTCTGCTTATGTTATACGGTTTCTATGCCCTTAGTCTTTCTGCTGTGGTTAAATCGGTTTAACTTTGAGTTTTTATACGTGATGTGTTTATAGTTTATGGTTTCGGTTTTTTAAAACACTCGAGACCCGCCCTCGCTTAGCTTTGGTTTATGTGAGTGTTCTGTAGCACCAGTAAATAAACCAGTATTTATTATATAATTTATATATAGAAACCTTCTCCTTCAATCACTCTATCTATTAACGAAAACCGCATTAAAATCCGTCGAGTAGTTAGAAAGATCTAAGCGTAGGTACAGTCAACAGCATAAATAAGCATTTATGTACAGTCAACAGCATGAATAAGTGACCATTTATGTACAGTCAACAGCATAAATAAGTGACCATTTATGTACAGTCAACAGCATGAATAAGTGACCATTTATGTACAGTCAACAGCATAAATAAGCATTTATGTACAGTCAACAGCATAAATAAGTGACTATTTATGTACAGTCAACACCATGAATAAGTGACCATTTATGTACAGTCAACAGCATGAATAAGTGACCATTTATGTACAGTCAACAGCATAAATAAGTGACCATTTATGTACAGTCAACAGCATGAATAAGTGACCATTTATGTACAGTCAACAGCATAAATAAGCATTTATGTACAGTCAACAGCATAAATAAGTGACCATTTATGTACAGTCAACAGCATAAATAAGTGACCATTTATGTACAGTCAACAGCATAAATAAGTGACCATTTATGTACAGTCAACAGCATAAATAAGTGACCATTTATGTACAGTCAACAGCATGAATAAGTGACCATTTATGTACAGTCAACAGCATGAATCAGTGACCATTTATGTACAGTCAACAGCATAAATAAGTGACCATTTATGTACAATCAACAGCATGAATCAGTGACCATTTATGTACAGTCAACAGCATAAATAAGTGACCATTTATGTACAGTCAACAGAATAAATAAGTGACCATTTATGTACAGTCAACAGCATAAATAAGTGATCATTTATGTACCTTGTCGCTTTCAATCGTTTCACAGTTTTGTATGACATTTCAAACACGACGTTAAAGTGACAAGGTAAATAAATGATCACTTATGTATGCTGTTGACTGTACATAAATGATCACTTATTTATGCTGTTGATTGTACAGAGGGACAGACGACGGGAAGCGACTTTGTTTTATATTTATAATAAAGAAAATACAGTCTTGCGCTAACCGATGTAAAACTACGCGCTATCTGGCTATCAAGAGCTATCTCGGTAAATTATTTTTAAACAAGCGTCGCCTTTGCTGCTCTTCGTAAAAAAAAAGAATTAAAATTGGTTCATTCGTTTTAGAGATGACTCCCAACATACAAACAAATAAACAAACAATTTTTCATCCTTATTATAATATTTAAGTATAACCATTTTCGAAAACGTAATTTAACAAATATTGCTCGTTTAATAATATAGGATAGAATATGGATTATCTTAATTAATCATCCTTGAATTATTTTACTTACCTACCTACTATACTTGTTTGTATTTTTTACCCCGTATCGTAATATATCTTGCGCCAATTATCTAACCGCTATTAAAACAAATTCTCACATTAACGGACATAACACCGGACGGGATTCCGGCAAACGGTACAAGAATTTGGGTCACTCAAGCGAACGGTAGGCGCGTCACGTCCTGTCCAAACTTAACGAGTCTTGAGAAAAACTAGACGGCATTTTGGCAAGATGTGCTGAGATTCTGCTGTATAAATCCTTATTGTTTTTTTATTATTATTTTATGTCTTATTATTTTTATTACTTTTAACGAGCCTTGAGAACAATTCTAACAAAGAGCAAGCTTTAAAAAACCTAATTGTTGCTAACTAACTTTAAATAGTCATTAATCCTAAATGATCATTCAAAATGAAAAATGATGAAAGAAACCTCAAGATGATTTTTAAATACCTATTCAATGGTACCCCACTAGCCATAGTTCGTCAACTTTGCTTTTTCATTTTTACAATATGCCTTCTTTACAGGTCTAAACTGGCAACACAAATGGGTGGTCGTCATTGGTCGAGGTGGTGTCAAATGGAAACTTGTAACCTGTAAATTGTAATTTGTAGCTTTATAAAACAGGCCCCTGGTAAAGTTCGCTCGCAGCGGAATAGATTTGCGAGCGTTATCACCGCTGGGATTAACCAGGCTTTTTGTGTTTATTCTTCGATAAGAGCTGGCGAGGCTTCTCACTAAGCTGACAAGTCCGAAAGAACCATTCACGTGGTCCAGCGAGGAAGAGTCTGCGTTCCAGAGCCTGAAGGTCGCGCTCACCTCCGCTCCAGTTCTACGAGTCTCAGACTTCGAGAAGCCCTTCTATCTTCACTCAGACGCGAGCACCAATGGAATTGGTTGACGACGACCACCCCGTTGCTTATTTTTTCAAGAACTTTGCCTAAAGCTGAAACATCATATAGTACCAACAACAAACTGCACCGAATCACCAAGGTAAAGCACCAAAGATTCGTCGTTCACTTGGATGGCGTCGCGGCTATGGTGTTTTAAAATGATAAGACCTGCTCGACTTAAAGCTGAGCAACTGAAAATGTAACTAAAGACTATTCTGCCCTCCTAAGCAAAAATGCAATAACTAAATTCAATAGCCAAAGCAGATTCAACTCTCTTCTGTTTGTAACTAGGTTGCAATTTCTACAGATGTTTTGTTTGAGATAACGCCATTATGCTTAGTAGGGCAGTATTAGGGTAGGAAAGGCGAAAAAACGGTGGTGGTGGGTGGTGCGAACAAATTAGCAAGCCAAATTAACCAGTATTTCGACAGTTTTTTTTTTCTTTGATCAAAACTGAAATAACATCGATTTTGTTCGAGCGGAATCGAAATGAATATACCGCTAATATATTTGTAGGGAGCCTGCCGTTTCGCAAAAATATGTTTGCCAAATGTATTGTTTCCCATCTTTCTCATTTGCCAACCCAATGTTATATAAATTTTTCAGGATTTATTTTAGTACCATCGTGTAGAACCGTATTAGGTTAGGTTAGTTTTTATAAAATCCTGAAATATTACGGTTACAGAAAATAAACCGGGTTGGCAAATGAAACGGTTGGGAAACGATAAAGATAAAGATAAAGATAAAGATATATTTATTGTCAAAACTGTGTAGGTACAATCGGTGTTATACATATATAATACATCAGACTCAACAGTTTGCCCATTTCGGACATACAATAGTTTATAAGGTAACTTAAATTTAAGAACTAAAAAAGTAATGTAACTAAGTAGAACTGCGTGTTAATCAATTTATTCACAAAAATATTCATTTAGGTTGTAGAAACATTTCGATGATAACCAATTTTTGAGAGTCATTTTAAAAGCTCTACCATCTAATGACTTAATGCTATCTGGTAAATAATTATAAATATTAATTCCAGTGACAAGGGTGCTTTTTTTTATACATAACATACATTTGGCAAACATATTTCGCAGAAACAAAGGTATCCCATGTTTGTAATGTATCGGGTTTCTGATGAGCTGGTTAAAATTAACGAGGTTTCGAAGGGGAGCCCTTTGTTTCCCATAATTTTATTGGTCATAATGTAATTGTTGACATAATTTTTGATAGTCATAATTTTTTATGTCGCTGAAACTGTAAACTTTTCAGAAGTTCTGAAATATGTAACGCGTAGACAAGGCTAGGTTAGGTAAGGTTTGATTTATAAAAATTCTGAAAAAGTAACAGTTTCTTTAAAAAAACACGTTATGACTTGCGATGATTATGACCTAAACCACATTATGACTAAAAATAATTATGTCAGTCAATATAGACCCGTTTCCGAGCCCTGGGAGGTTACTATGACATAGCTATGCAGTTCAGTTCACACTGAGAAAAAAGGACAGAGCTATTTACTGCTAATCCTCCGTCCCTTACACTCGCCGTAAAATAAACTGCATAGCCATTTCATAATAAATAACACAAAGACATCAACGGGCGTCTAAGTAAGTCTGTAAATCTTGTTACTTTTGAAAGAAAAGCGACATCCTATACGAAACAACCACAAGGGGAATGATTTACCTATAAAAAGGTCAATTCCCTTTGTCATTTGAGGTCAAAGTCGTAGAACCTCATGGGTAAATAACGCCATAAACATGTTATTGACAGCTGCGCGTGCGACGACTGCGAATGAGTTATCCAACGGATTATGAGCGTGGATTGTGGTTCAAAGAAAGTCAGCGGTTTTGCGCAATAGTTGGTTATAGGAATTTGGGAGTAGTGATGTGTTTTTAAATTGAATTAGTTTTTTTTTCAGAGTGATTCGGATTCGAGGAAATAGTAACCAAGAATATTGTATCACGATGTTTTTTTTCAAGATGTATCACGATGACTTTACTAGAAATGTTTTTGTTATAAAGTCTTTTAAAAAAACATTAATTCAACCGAATGGATAATCTCCTCCTTTTTTAAAGTGGGTTAAATTTAATATTATTATTATATTTTTTTAGCTTATTTGTAATTTAGTTTATAAATGCTTTATTTTTTTAAATTGCGTTGTTCTAGATTTAATTTGTAATAATATTGACTTTGTATTATTTTATAGATTATAGAGATATAAATAACTATCTACATATAAAAAATATAAAATAGGGTTGTCTAAAGGTAATCCGTTCCAACTTTTGAGCGATCGAAATTATTAAATGGAACGTGTTGTCAACTCCCAGGACCGAGACATACCCTCATTAAAATATATATATATATATATATATATATTTAGATACGCACGCATATACATATATATATATATATATATATATATATATATATATATATATATATATATATATATATATATATATATGCGTGCGTATCTTACACGAGCGGGAATTTAATATTAGGGGGATAGTTTCTTTCTGTTGATCTACTGCCTGTTTTTTTAGAAAGATGATTTTTTGGAAAACCAGTATCAATCCAGAGGGCAAGTGATTGGTAGAAAGTGGGCAATTGTTGAACGACTTTGCTATGCTTTTTTATTCGGTATACCTACTGAATTTGTTTTTCATTTTGGTATAAATAACCAACAGGATCTTAGCAGGTGGAAAGAAGTGGTCTCTGCCTACCCCTCTGGGAAACAGGCGTGATTTAATGTATGTACAGTCGCTAATCTTAATTTGGGACCCACCTTAGGTCCAAAGTCATTCTAGCATTCTACAACAATAAGGTTGAGTCTCCTATAAGTTACAAATGATTTGGCATCTCTAATGACATTGACGACTACAAGCATATTTTTCTTGAAATGGGTCACATATTAACGATCGCGATAGTATGTATAAATAGCCAACTGTTCACAAATTATAAAATAAAACATCAAGACAGGTTACTTAATGTAAGTGAACCTGCTGAACTACGCATGTTATTTGATACTATATTTAATTTAATATTTATAGCTTTATATAATGCTAGACTAAGTAGTACCATTGTAATAAGAAATATGTTTAAAAAATGACTGACTGCGGAGTTTCTTGCGGTGTTTCTTCTCGGCAGTGGTCTTCTCTTGGGAAGCGCTGGTAGATTCTTGACGTGTAAAAGTGCCCGTGCGGCCTACTTACTGAATAAATTTCTTTTATCTTTTTATCTTTTTTAAGTTTTAATACTTTTAATCATAATAACAACAACATAACCGCTCAATACATAATTGCCGACGAGTTTACCTAAACCGATGTTGGTTTTTATAATTACCTCGTTAAGAGTATCATTTTGTATACTTTGTAAATCCTGCTCTATTAGTGGTAATGTTCTAAAATTGCTAAAACTAGGGATGCGAAGAGTCGATAAATCAAAAATATGACGATACAGCTAGCCTAGTTGCTAGAGACCAGAGATGGGCATTATTCGAATAATTATTTCGAATAAAAAATTATTCGTAATATTGTATTTGCGAATGTTTTATTCGCGAATAGTTTATCGACGAATGAATCATTCGACTACTTTTCGAATAACGAATAATTTATTAGAGAAAAATGGAGCAGGTATAATAAGTAGTACATAATAATTATTCGTGGCAATTAATTCAACGAATAAATTATTCGCGAATAAATTAATTAATAATCATTCGAGAATTTCATTCGCTATTCGAGACTAATTTGGTTATTCTTATTCGTTTTTCGTCATTGGAATAAATTTTGCCCATCTCTGCTAGAGACCCTGCCGATCCAGACACACGACTCGAGCCTAGTGTGAAGTTTAAGTCAAAATTAAACCCTTGGGTCTTAGTGAAAAAGGTTTAAAGTCTTCTGAAGAATAAGTGAAAAAGGGTTTAAGTCTAGTATACTCCGTTCATGTATATACCCTTTTTTATTACGAGTTCAACTTGTAACCTTTTTCACTAGGACCCCGATCTCTTCGTATTCAGCCAATTTTTTTTTACGTGTATCTTTTTTTTTGTTGTTGTTGATAACACAAGCGAAAAGAGACAAAATATTGTATCTTTTAATTCGTTACCCGAAGAAGCTGAAGTAGGAGGTTAAGAGTTTTTTTTAAATATTGAAATAGATTTTTGTAAAACTAGGATTATTAAAAAATCTTCGTCTTCGTCTGCGTATATTTCGATTATAGTTATGCCCTCGGGAACTTAAATTTTCGGGATAATAAGTCGCTTATGTGTTAATCCAGGGTACCTATAACCTACCTCCTATGAAAATATAAACTAATACACACACTGAATTACTTATATGATAATAATTTTATGATAAGTGGGATTGGTGGGATTGTTTCCCCCATAACATCGATAGTAGTAAGCCCAACACTAAAGATTACATAACCTAGCATTTTCTACCTAACCGCAAATACCGGTATTTGTTTTATGCCTACATCACCGGCAATATTACCGATTGCCGGCAATCACTCGCCGATCCGGATTTCCTGAAATAACCACCGTGTACTCATGTTAATAACTTCTACTATTAACTAAGTAAGTCGGTCCGTTTATTTGAAATATAAATATAAGCCATCTTTTTTTTTTCATTTTTTTTTTATTGCACAAAAATAAGTACAAATGGCGCTCCTAATGCCTAAAGGCATTCTCTACCAGTCGACCATTATAACTTATCAGAAATTTCAGAGATCATAATTAATTGCTAATACTTACAACAATAAATATAGGTACCTATACGTCACATAGGGCGATGGAGCCAGTAATGGACAAGGCACCAATGATGTACACCTGATTCTTATTTTACAGAAGATAAGGGTTATTCATTTGTTTTGCAACAATCAATTTAGGACCGTATGGAATTTGAATTAAGAGTGAAGTGTCCATTACTGGTGCCTGTCAGCTAAAGTGTCCATCATTGGTGCCGTCACCCTATAATACTCATTCTTTTCCGGTTAAGATTTAAGTTCCGGTTTAAATGGAAGAGATCCATAAAGCATAAAGTAGGTACCCGAGATCCATCCCTGGGGTTCAATCTATCTCCAAACCTAATTTAGGGTGACGGCACCAATAATGAACACTTGATTCTTATTTTACAGAAGATAAGGGTTATTCATTTGCTGCGAAACAAATGAATAACAATAAATTTTGGTCCGTATACAATTTGTACATACATACATACATAATCTCACGCCTTAGTTCCCAGAGTGGGGTAGGCAGAGCTACAGAATTACAAACATCTCTAAAAACTTGTTGATAATTCTATAACCACAATTTGCACAATTAGGCTAAGATGTTTACCAGCGTATTAGTGACAGGTTGCAAGCCCATCACCTAACAGTACTACAAGCCTTTATTCCCTTAGTCGTCTCTTACGACATCCACGGGAAGACATGGAGTGGCACTATTCTAACTCGGCAACCACACGAGGTACATGGAGTGGCAATACAATTACAATTACAATTAAATACAATTTGTATTAAGAGTGAAGTGTCCATTACTGGTGCCTGTCAGCTAAAAGTGTCCATCATTGGTGCCGTCACCCTAATTTAATTGAGATAATCTCTGACGCTATAAAAGCGGAACAAACACATCAACAGATATATGTATTTACGTAGTTATAATATTCATATTTATATGAAAGGGTACAATACATTTGGAAAGGAACATACAATATCTCATACTAGAAAATTTGTAACCTTTATTCCTGCAAAAATGCCAAACGAAACCGCGGGTGCAAACTAGTGTCCAGCCCGGGCAATAAATCGACTTATGCGGGCTAGTCGAAGTTGTTATGCAACCGGGCCGAAGACCCGGAACAGCGGTGTTCATAGAGTTGCTATATTTTTTATATATTATTTTTTTAAACGTTTTTTCGAGTTTTTTAATTACTATTCTACTAAATGCGACTTAGGGCCTGTTTTTTGGTCAGTAGTGTACTGACCTCATCTCGAGTCAAACCTTCAAGCAAGAATTAAATTGTCTTTGGTATTTGACTGGTTAGAAAACGGAGAGAGTGTGGGGGTTGCTAGGAAACGGTTGGGAGTTGACGGGAGTGATCGTCGGGCTTGAAAAAAAGTTTTCTTAAGATTTTTATTTGCTTTTCTTTATAATAATAGTGGTGTATCCACAAAATTTTCCTTTTATAATTAATAATGTGCGGTGTGCATAATTGTGAATAACATATAGGAGGTGATCTATAGGAATTTTGCAGGGAGACGTTAGGAGATTTTCGTGAGTTTTCATGTAGACTGAGTCTACTTAAAAAGGTAAATATTGTAGTCCTACCGTTGTTGGAAACACTTATCTATAAGAAATCATGTTTACGAATAATTTGGTTTAGGGTTTGAGAACAAGAAAATCGAACTAGTGATTTCTCATAGGTATTTTAATCTTTCGTATATGTCTTATCATTTAGAATAGAGAAGCTTGGGGATGAGTGTTCTGGTTGAGGATCTGAAAGACGAATGGAAGGGTGATAGTCGTTGTTTAGAAAGGGTTCTGTATGGTGTTTAATTTATTGTGAATGTTTGTTGTGTTTCTAGGTATAGTAATAGAGTAAGGAAAACTTTCGTAGTACAGGGAAACCTTAGTTGCATATTTAACCTTTCATTTTAATACATTTCACGCGGGAGCATGACCCTGAGAGCTCCGTCGCTTACTACGAGGGCTTCTAAGCGGTTTGGTGTCGCTGTCGAGAGAGTTCGGTCTGCGGCTGCGCGGCCTTGACATCTCGTCGGGACCCGAAGCTAAGTGTTGTCTTTTAGTGGTTACTCGATGGGTGCATCGTTGCACGTGGGGTAGTAATGCAGCTGGTTACGAATGACATTTGATGTCGTCATTTTCAAAATATTTTGAATTATGGAAGATGTCATTGCAATTTTGACAACAAGGCTATTAGATCATTCGTAGCAAAGCTGTCCTTGTTAGAACATGTTTATTTGAATATTTTTCTTTGATTTTGATTTTTTTTTATTTACGAATATTTTCAAAATGTTTTGAGTTTCGAAATTTTATATTTTTTGGAAGGAACAATTTATTTAAAAAACAGAACAATTTTTAAAAAATAAATTCTTAGAAGCAAATGATATTGAATTTAAAAGTGATATACGCTGGTCGTCGGAAAACCAAACTAGTGATAAATTTCTTTGAATTATTTCACGGGATTTTAATTCTATTGCGAAACTAATAATTATTTAAAGGTAAATAATTTTATTGTTCATTTGATATTCTTTTATAAATGTTTTTAATCAAGGGAATTCAAAGGTTTATTAATAATTCAGGACTGATCTAATTCTTTTGGATCTTGTGTATCTTTTAGGACTCCATGTCTAATCTTCAGTTTATTGGAAGAACTTTTCTAAATTTTCCCATGCTGTTTGGCTAAGATTATTTAGTTCTCTTTCGGCTCTTATATTGGGGTTTACAGTTTTGCTTGTGTCCTGGCAATCTAAATTACAATTTATCTTTACCTTTCTCGTTTAATGCATCGGATATTATACATGTTTCTATTCGAGTCGAAGAGGGTTTAGTGTCTTGGTGAAAGTTATCAGCGGGTCACAGACGTCGATGACATCTTACCGCCACTAAACATCTTGGATTAAAATAGCAAGCAGAGACACTTCACACTGTACGCTCAGTTTCCATACAGACTGCACAGACTGCTTCAGTGTGTTAAAGGTTCAAGGTTAATAGCTTCAAAATTTATCTTGGGGAACCGGGGGTCGGATTTGAGTTGCGTCAAGAGTCGATCTCACCTCTGGTCGAAAGACGTTAGTTAGTTGAGGTGACTTGCTGGCTTGGTTTTTATGATCTCATGTCAGCAAGGATGCCTGCGAGTTTAGCTCGGCAACTGCTTTCTACTCCCGGCTCTCATGTCGGTTCGTGGGGACTCGACTAAGCGAAGCGAAAGCTGAGCGTGTGATATCGGGTGCCTTGACGGATTCGAAGGGGAGGAGACCTCCAACATTCTGGGTTTACTTTGATACCTGTCACACTGGATTGCAGAAAACACACACATTCCGTCGTCCTAAATATCCGAGGACACAAGAGGGGTAGTTTAGGTCAATAGTCTCTCCATCTAAATTATTAGGAAAAGAATTAAATCCTGTCTCTTGGAGTGACTATAATTTGTCGGGCCCTCTGCTCTCTTGGTTACGAGGACTTACTCAGACTGACTTGGCGACGTAATGGAAGCTCTCCCCAGACAAGTTCGGGACAGGCTGGCGGAGTGTGTCCAGCCTGGAGTCGAGCACACGAGCAAGAGCGGGGAGGGGCTCTGCTTTTACCAGACCACAAAACTTGTCGAATTTCCATAAACTGAAGTTCTCTAGACGTTTCTTTTCTTCAACTAATACAATTATTTGAATTCCCTTATTCTTGAATATCTCTTTAATCAGAAGAATCTGTTATCCCTCATTCTCGCCTTAGGAACCATGGGTTACTAAAACATTTAAAAAAAACCACACAACGTTACTACCACTATTTCGATTGGCAAATATCTTTTGTCTACCGGTCCGCCAAACAGATTAAATAAATTAATCTTTCTTTTATATTTTATAAGGCCTGCCCCCTGGGGTCAGCACAATTGGTGCCGCGTGACCAGGATTCTAGGGTATTAAGCAGATTGAGGGGAAGAGATTTTGTGAATTAAGGGAGAGGCATTACTTTCGTTTCTCGAGATTTATGAATAGTGCAATTTGCAGGTTGAGGCACTTCACTATGCTAAAAGGAGGAAATAAAGCTTTCACTATTGCGATTGAGGGAAATATAGGATCAGGGAAGTCTACCTTATTAGAGAAATTGAAAGTGAATAAATTAGTAACAGTATTACCGGAGCCAGTACACAAGTGGCAAAACCTAGATGGGATTAATTTATTTCAATTGATGGTAGGAGAGCCTAAAAGGTGGGCGAGTGTATTCCAATCGTATGTCATGAGAACTTTGATAGATCACCATGTTGCGCAGGTGAATACTCCTATCAAAATAATGGAACGGTCCGTTTACAGTTCGAAGTATTGTTTCATGGGTGTACTTCTTGACAATGATATAATCCATCCGGTAGAGGTTCGAGTCCATGAAGAATGGATGCGTTTACTAAAGGACCATATGTCTATGAGTGTCGACTTGGGAATCTATATACGGACAAATCCGGAAGTTTCATTTCAGCGAACATTAAGTAGAGGAAGGTTGGAAGAAAGTTCGATTACACTAGGTTATCTCACACAGTTACATAGTAAGCATGAAGATTGGTTTTTGGGAGATAAATGGCAGGATTCTTTTCAGAGTATCAGAATTATAGATGGTAATTGTGAACCAGAAGCGATCGTTAATCAATATCGAGATATTGAAAGGGAAATAATAGCCACTTGGGAGACTAAGAATTAGATTTTTTTTATCATAGCCAAACTTTATTCCAGAGTTACAATTATGAGCAAGAAGAGCCGAATTAACCGAAAGACATCGCCACTGGCCGAGGAAATGAATGCTACGCATGAATCAGAAGGCCGTAAAAGGACTGTCGTCGGGCAAGCAGGTGCCTTGTCTTTGATGATTAGAACATTGCGGTCGACCATTGGGAGACTGAATTTGAGAGTGACAGAATTGCAGAACCAAGTCCAAGGTGGCCAGGTGAGTCTAGAATCTAGCTTAGAAAAGCCTCAGGTTGCTACTTGCTCTTTTATTGATGGAAGATTTGATCGTCCCAAATTTCCCGGAAGGGGAGATATTCACCCTGTCTCTTTTATAGAAGACTTATTTTCATATTTACGAAGAATCCCCACAAGAGAACATGTCATAGATAATATAATAGGATGTTTGGAGGGGGATGTTAGAAGATGGGCCAGAATTTATAGGGAACGTTGGAATACGGAAGAGGACTTCAAGTCAGATTTTATGGACACTTACTGGGGAGAGCCAGAACAGAATTTACTGCGAAGAAATATTGTATGTGGAGTGTGGGAAAAAGATAAGAACAAATCCATGATGGGGTATTTTATATCATTAGCAGGGCAGGCCAAAATGTTAAGTACGCCTATTCTGGAAGGTCAATTAGTTGATGATTTAATGCATCATTTCCCAAGGGAGGTCCAATATGCTTGGAGGATGAGGAAGGGAATGACTATTATTGAAGGAACAGAATTTTTAAGAGATTTGGATGATGTTGATAAGCAAAATCGTTACGTAGAGAATCGAGGTAACGGGCAGACGTCGTTTGGAACGAAACGTGCCACGACCGAATTGGTAAAACCGAAATTCACAAATAAAAGACCTAAGGTTGTTGCGAGGCTTGACGTGGAAGAAGAAGAAGATTTTGGTGGAACTGAAGACAATAACAATGATTTAAACTAGTTGAAGCTGATTCTAAGGACCCGAAATTAGCTTACAGGAAGAAGGGCATATATTGTAACATCCCTTTGCGGATAATGTTGAAAAATGGGTGGAAACCAGGAATAGGATTAGGGAAAGACGGACATGGAAATTTATATCCCATATCGGCTAATAAGACTTGGTCAAATTTTGGTAGATGTGGTTTTGGGGATGAGAATAGAGTTCAGAATAAGGAAGTTAAGTTGAATTTAGATGCTTTTCCAAATCTTTCCCCAAGTTTATTAGATCGGCCACGTGTTTCTGAATTTTTACAAACTTTTGTTGCGGCATCCTTGTTTGATGAAGAGGTATGTTTTGATGAGGGTTCCCGCAAGGTTAGAGCGGAGATTGTTATTGAGATATTAGGGAATACAATAAATGGGTTGATAGATACTGGGAGTGAAGTGAGTTGTATTTCAGAAGAGCTTTATGAATCTTTACAAATTACTAAAGATACAAGGTTTCCATCATTACCAGTGAAACCTATACAGATTAGAGGAGCAGTAGGGCAGAAAAGTTTGAAAATACAGCAGCTAACATCTGTTGAGTTAAAAATTCAGGGGATAAGTTTCGATACTGGATTGTTGGTAGTTCCAAAATTGACAGTACCGGTGATATTAGGCTTTGACTGGTTACTTTCCCATGATGCTGTTATTAATTTGCGAGATCCTAAGTCTTTAATTCTGTCGGGTAATGGGGAAGAAGTTAATGTACCGTTTATTGATGAAAGTCAAGAGAGTGTAAATGTTAGAACTCTACGAGTCGGTCAGGATGATAAAAGGAATTCCACTGTGAAGAGTGAGGATTTTCTGGATAGGCTTAATGTGGGAGTAAAATTGAATGATAGTATGAGGATGGATTTAAAGCAAGTTTTAGAGAGTCATAAGATAGTATTCACGAAGCAAATTGGTAGGGCAAATTGTTATGTTCATCATATAGAAATGTCTGAACACACTCCGAGAATAAATAGATCCTATCCGATTCCGTATGCTTATCGTAATAAGATTGATGAAAAATTAAATGAGATGGTAGAGTTGGGGATTATTTCTAGAGGGGCGACTCCTTATAGTAGTCCTTTAACATATACAAGCAAACCTGATGGGTCTATTCGTATTTTACTTGATGCTAGAGAAATTAACAAATACATGGTGGCAGAGTCAGAGGCCCCACCAATGCAGATAGATGTTTTAAATGCATTTCATGGTGTAAAATTCATAACTATCGTAGATTTAAACAATGCGTATTTTCAAATTCCTATATCAAAAGAGAGTAGACAGTATACCGGGTTTACTGTGAATGGGAGGTCTTATATGTATAATGTTTTGCCACAAGGTCTGAAGACGTCTGTGGGAAGCTTTAGTCGGGCGATGGATGTAGTGTTGGGGCCAGGAGTTAGAAGTTTTTGTGTGAATTATTTAGATGATTTGGCAATATTAACGAAAGGGAGTTGGGAAGAACATTTGGAGCAATTAGACAAGGTCCTAGAACGATTAGAGAATGCGGGTTTGACTTGTAATTTAGAGAAGTGTAAGTTTGCTTGTCGGGAAGTGAAAATGTTAGGACATATAGTTTCTACTGAAGGGATTCGGACTGATCCAAATAAAGTCAAGTCGATTCAAGAGTTTCCAACTCTGAAAAAGGTGAAGCATGTGCGAGCATTTTTAGGGTTATGTAATTACTACCGGAGATTTATTCCAAATTATAGTACTTTGATTATACCTCTGACAAGATTGTTAAAAAAGGAACAAGTTTGGTATTGGGATGAGGAGTTAGATACGGCATTTAAGAATTTGAAACAGGAGTTTTCTACAACTATTATGTTGTCACATCCAGATGTAAATAAAGTTTATTATTTGCAGACGGATAGTTCAGGGGTAGGAATTGCGGGAGAGTTATATCAATATGACGATGAGGGTAATAAACGGATTTTGAGTTTTTGTGGAAGGTCGTTGAGAGGATCAGAATTGAGGTGGACAGTTACAGAACAAGAATTTTGGGCAGTAATTTATGGGGTTAAGAAGTTTGAGACTTATTTAAGGGGGGCGGAATTAATTATTAGGACTGATCATAAAGCTTTAGTGTTTGTAAAGAACATTAAATTATTTAATAGTCGGATTACAAGATGGATATTGTATTTAGAACAGTTTAATTACACAATAGAGCATGTTAGGGGGGTCGAAAATGGGGGAGTGGACGTTTTGTCTAGATTTCCAAGGGATGGGGACATTCAAGAAGGGAAAACTTGGTGTCCATCGATAATGTATATGGGGGTGCAGAATAATACTGAATTAGAATCTAAATTAGAACAGATGGTTCAGTTTCAGGATATGGATAATGTAGCTAAAGGCATTAAAGAACGCGTGCTAGGGCAAGTGGAAGGAGGAAGTCGATTGTCTAGGATAGCGATGCGTTGTTCAGTTGTCGATGGTGTGCTTTATTTTAGAAAACATGTCAATGATGTTGAAGTTTTATATTTACCAGAAGCTTTGCAAGCTGAGGTGTGTAGACAAGTTCATTTGGAGTTAGGGCATTTGGGGATTTATAAAATGATGAAATATCTAAAGCAAAGATTTTATTGGCTTGGAATGAAGAGAATGGTAGAGAAGTTTGTTAGGTGTTGTCATATTTGCCAATTATCCAAAGTGGATAATGTTAAGTATGTGGGGGCGTGTAATTCTATTGTAACGGAGAATCCAGGGGATTTAGTTATGGCAGACCTTTATGGACCCTTACCAGCGTCTAGGGGGGGAATAACATACATATTCGTAATACAAGATTCTTTTACTAAATACATTAAATTATATGGGTTGAGGGTGGCAACAGCGAAAGCGGTTGTGGTTAGGATGCAAAATTTTGCATTAACAATAAAGCCGAAAACTGTAATGACTGATAATGGAAAACAATTTATAGGGAATACATGGAAATTAGGATTACGGAATATGGGAGTTAGGGCTATATATACAACTATTAGGAACCCTAGGCCAAATACGACGGAACGTGTTAATAAAGAGTTGGGAAAATTCTTTAGGATTTATTGTCATGAAAGGCATAGAAATTGGGGTTTATGGTTAGAGAAGATTGAGGAGTTGTATAACAATACATTTCATTTAAGTACGGGGTTTACACCTAATGAAGTTCTTTTTGGTAGAGTGACTCATTTATCAATAGATACCCATTTGCCTTATCTTGTACGTAGTAGGGATATAGGAGAGATTCGGGAGCAAGCTAGGGTTAATTTACAATTGGCTAGTCAACAGAGAAAGACTAGGTTTGATTTAACTCATAAATTAATTCAGTATCAGGTTGGAGATTTGGTTAAGTTGCGAAGATTGAATAAGTCTGACTCTATGAGTGGAGTTACTCGGAAGTTTGATTTAACTTATGAAGGTCCATACAGGGTAGCAGCAAGACAGTTTGATAATGTTTATGTTTTGGTACACCCCGAAACTTTGCAAGAGAAGGGGATGTTCAATGCAATACATTTAGCACGATATTATGTTTAATCAGGAAAATGAAGTTAGAAGTTGGGGAATTAGAAATTTTATAGGGACGTTGATGTCGGTTATGAATTTCCATGCAGAAGCATTAGTGAGTGTTATGTGGGGTAGGATTAAATCGGAGTAATTTTGCTTTGGAATATATTTGAGTATTAGATTATATGGTATTTGGTGTTTAGTTCAATATTATAAGGTTTTAGAAATATTAATAAAGTATTTGCTTACTGGTTAGTGGTTTTGAATTCATATTAGGTAATGGAGGTTTAATTTAGGAGAGGGGGGGGGGAAAGATGTAGCATAGGGGAAAAAGGATTGGGGGGGGGAAGAAAGATAAAATAAGTTAGGGGACTCCTTAAATAGTTTTGGGGTTCAGTTGGTGAATTGGTTATGAAATTTAACTCTTGTTTGGGATTGATTGGAGACAAGGAGTTGGAATAAGAAGGTTAAATCTTGGCTCCGTTGAATATCGTCAAGATTTAGGGGGGGATTGTACTGACCTCATCTCGAGTCAAACCTTCAAGCAAGAATTAAATTGTCTTTGGTATTTGACTGGTTAGAAAACGGAGAGAGTGTGGGGGTTGCTAGGAAACGGTTGGGAGTTGACGGGAGTGATCGTCGGGCTTGAAAAAAAGTTTTCTTAAGATTTTTATTTGCTTTTCTTTATAATAATAGTGGTGTATCCACAAAATTTTCCTTTTATAATTAATAATGTGCGGTGTGCATAATTGTGAATAACATATAGGAGGTGATCTATAGGAATTTTGCAGGGAGACGTTAGGAGATTTTCGTGAGTTTTCATGTAGACTGAGTCTACTTAAAAAGGTAAATATTGTAGTCCTACCGTTGTTGGAAACACTTATCTATAAGAAATCATGTTTACGAATAATTTGGTTTAGGGTTTGAGAACAAGAAAATCGAACTAGTGATTTCTCATAGGTATTTTAATCTTTCGTATATGTCTTATCATTTAGAATAGAGAAGCTTGGGGATGAGTGTTCTGGTTGAGGATCTGAAAGACGAATGGAAGGGTGATAGTCGTTGTTTAGAAAGGGTTCTGTATGGTGTTTAATTTATTGTGAATGTTTGTTGTGTTTCTAGGTATAGTAATAGAGTAAGGAAAACTTTCGTAGTACAGGGAAACCTTAGTTGCATATTTAACCTTTCATTTTAATACATTTCACGCGGGAGCATGACCCTGAGAGCTCCGTCGCTTACTACGAGGGCTTCTAAGCGGTTTGGTGTCGCTGTCGAGAGAGTTCGGTCTGCGGCTGCGCGGCCTTGACATCTCGTCGGGACCCGAAGCTAAGTGTTGTCTTTTAGTGGTTACTCGATGGGTGCATCGTTGCACGTGGGGTAGTAATGCAGCTGGTTACGAATGACATTTGATGTCGTCATTTTCAAAATATTTTGAATTATGGAAGATGTCATTGCAATTTTGACAACAAGGCTATTAGATCATTCGTAGCAAAGCTGTCCTTGTTAGAACATGTTTATTTGAATATTTTTCTTTGATTTTGATTTTTTTTTATTTACGAATATTTTCAAAATGTTTTGAGTTTCGAAATTTTATATTTTTTGGAAGGAACAATTTATTTAAAAAACAGAACAATTTTTAAAAAATAAATTCTTAGAAGCAAATGATATTGAATTTAAAAGTGATATACGCTGGTCGTCGGAAAACCAAACTAGTGATAAATTTCTTTGAATTATTTCACGGGATTTTAATTCTATTGCGAAACTAATAATTATTTAAAGGTAAATAATTTTATTGTTCATTTGATATTCTTTTATAAATGTTTTTAATCAAGGGAATTCAAAGGTTTATTAATAATTCAGGACTGATCTAATTCTTTTGGATCTTGTGTATCTTTTAGGACTCCATGTCTAATCTTCAGTTTATTGGAAGAACTTTTCTAAATTTTCCCATGCTGTTTGGCTAAGATTATTTAGTTCTCTTTCGGCTCTTATATTGGGGTTTACAGTTTTGCTTGTGTCCTGGCAATCTAAATTACAATTTATCTTTACCTTTCTCGTTTAATGCATCGGATATTATACATGTTTCTATTCGAGTCGAAGAGGGTTTAGTGTCTTGGTGAAAGTTATCAGCGGGTCACAGACGTCGATGACATCTTACCGCCACTAAACATCTTGGATTAAAATAGCAAGCAGAGACACTTCACACTGTACGCTCAGTTTCCATACAGACTGCACAGACTGCTTCAGTGTGTTAAAGGTTCAAGGTTAATAGCTTCAAAATTTATCTTGGGGAACCGGGGGTCGGATTTGAGTTGCGTCAAGAGTCGATCTCACCTCTGGTCGAAAGACGTTAGTTAGTTGAGGTGACTTGCTGGCTTGGTTTTTATGATCTCATGTCAGCAAGGATGCCTGCGAGTTTAGCTCGGCAACTGCTTTCTACTCCCGGCTCTCATGTCGGTTCGTGGGGACTCGACTAAGCGAAGCGAAAGCTGAGCGTGTGATATCGGGTGCCTTGACGGATTCGAAGGGGAGGAGACCTCCAACATTCTGGGTTTACTTTGATACCTGTCACACTGGATTGCAGAAAACACACACATTCCGTCGTCCTAAATATCCGAGGACACAAGAGGGGTAGTTTAGGTCAATAGTCTCTCCATCTAAATTATTAGGAAAAGAATTAAATCCTGTCTCTTGGAGTGACTATAATTTGTCGGGCCCTCTGCTCTCTTGGTTACGAGGACTTACTCAGACTGACTTGGCGACGTAATGGAAGCTCTCCCCAGACAAGTTCGGGACAGGCTGGCGGAGTGTGTCCAGCCTGGAGTCGAGCACACGAGCAAGAGCGGGGAGGGGCTCTGCTTTTACCAGACCACAAAACTTGTCGAATTTCCATAAACTGAAGTTCTCTAGACGTTTCTTTTCTTCAACTAATACAATTATTTGAATTCCCTTATTCTTGAATATCTCTTTAATCAGAAGAATCTGTTATCCCTCATTCTCGCCTTAGGAACCATGGGTTACTAAAACATTTAAAAAAAACCACACAACGTTACTACCACTATTTCGATTGGCAAATATCTTTTGTCTACCGGTCCGCCAAACAGATTAAATAAATTAATCTTTCTTTTATATTTTATAAGGCCTGCCCCCTGGGGTCAGCACAGTAGTTAAACTAACTAATTGTTAAAATTCGAAAAAGGAATGGAAAATTTGACACATTTCCTTGAGATTTTAACCATTAGTAACGTTTTTTGACCATTAGTTAGTTTAACTACCGATCAAACAACAGGCCATTAATCGATGCATCGACATTATAATGTTCATGTGTGTGTGAGAGAACATTTCATTTATACCTACTAGTAACGTTGACGAACTTACGACCGATCTACACAGATATCTAGACCCTAGTATTGGGAACTAGATATTTGGAGCCAAGAATGTTAGGGACCGAGTTCTCTTTTTAAAAATATTTTTAACGGATATTTATTGGAACTCGGTGAAACTAGGTTAAATTGGATACTACTGTAGTATTGGGTTTTTAAATAAAATAAAAACATGAGTTGCTAAAGACTTCAGGCACCCAAACCGAGTACCTATGGAAACTACCTACCTAAAGTTGTTTGGAAGTATACCAACATAGCAAAATTGTTTTAACCTGTTCATCAAAATGCTGTTAGCGTGGTTGACAAAATCTATATTATGCAACTTTAATGATACATTGCATTGCAATGCGAAGTCAATTATATACTCACTTTGACTGCTATAATTGGGTAAAAACTACACCTGACTGATAGTATTACTGGAATGACGAAATGTTCAACCAGGTAGGTAATTATTGTAGGTTACCTTTGTTTCGGCGAAATATGTTTGGCAAATATATTGTTTCCCAACCGTTTCATTTGCCAACCCGCTTTGTTTTCTGTAACCGTAAATATTTCAGGAATTTATAAAAACTAACCTAACCTAACCTATAGGGTGCTACACGATGGTACTGAAATAAATCTTGAAATATTCATATAATATTGGGTTGGCAAATGAAAAAGTTGGGAAACGATATATTTGGCAAACATATTTTTGCCAAACGGCAGGCTCTGAATTATTGTATGCAATCCGCTATTTCAAATGAAAATTTGTAAAACGACCTTAATATAACTTGTGTTTCACCTTATGTACTACATCTTCTTATTTGCACATTAATGATTACCATGACATAGCTAAGCAATTCAGTTTAGGACGAGTGTTAGTGACAGAACTATCGCAGTTATATGGCTCTAATATTGTAACCGCAGATAGATTTGATAGTTGACATATTTCGTTCGAGAAAAACTAAAAAAAAATGAAAAATTGTACAAGATAACGTCAGCTAGTTCAATATTCGTGTAGAATTTTGTCCAAAAAATGACTAATTAAATCTTAAAAATAAGTACATGTAGACTCCACAGCTTTTTATTCCGATAGCCAGCGGTACCATGTGTTTATATTTTATAGTCACAGGAAATGCGTCCCACGCGAAGAGACTAAGTCACCCTACTGGGTAACATGTAACATGTCTTCTACGAGACTAGTAAGTGACAGAGGGATTAGCTATCTTGATCGTTAAGGGCATCGCACCACAATCGCAGGAGCTTAGCGTAGCTATTTCTCTCAACTGATGTCGGTGAGTTCTTTTTTTATAGGTTCCCATGGTAAGTGGGGCCTAAGAGCCATAGACAGGTGAATCTCTTAAGAGTTAGTAAATAAGAGCTTTCATGACAATGGACTTGGAAGAAGCACAGAGCTAACCCCATGCGCTTCTGTTTAGTCCACCAGAGTAAATCTCTTTAACCGAACAATTGTCCTCGCGTGTGATATCCATGGACTTGTTTCTCTAATAAGTCCATGGTGATTGTCTAAAACTTGATACTGGCGAAATACACCTCGTTAACAAGGAGTTAAAGCCCGGATCACTTCGTTTGCCCGAATTTCATTTGCCATAATTGTATCACTTGCCATAATATTCATTTGCCATAAAGAATTTTTTTCTGAAACCGTAACCGTTACCTTTCAGGTAATTTTTAAATGCCATCGTATAGATACAAATAAGTTAGGTTAGGTGTGTTTTATTGCAATTCTTAATAGTACACGGTTTTAGAAAAAATGCCTTTATGGCAAATGAATATTATGGCAATTGAAATTCGGGCAAACGACAGAGAACCGCTAAAGCCATTAATGAAAAAAAAATGGACTTATTAAAGCATGTCAAAACTTTAGTTTATATTTCGTCCACTAAATAAGTGATTTGTTAAGAGGATTGTGAAACGACACTTAAACCGCGTACCTGTCAAAAATGGTCGCCATACAAAGGAGAATTGGCAAAAATGTATGAACGCTGGCCTAGAAACCAATAACAATAAGCACTATATCATCGGATATCCTTTTTAATTCTACAACGATTTTGTGTAGCCGGAAATCTCAAATAAGTGCGAGTTTTTTTTTAAATCTGGAACATCTGACACCTACATAGACGACTTTAGCATAATTACTATGAAATACCGCCGTCTTTGCATGGCGATAACTTATTCCACACAAAGATTTCGAACTACCTGCCATAGAAATAGTTTTACAACTTAGAATTACCTATCCGGTGACATACCGCTTGTCCTTATTGGTCAATAGGCCAATTTACCCACCCTCCTTTAGCTCGGGTTTCTCATCACCTAAATCAAGTCCAATTACCACGATTTTTCAACATGTTGTAGTGATTAAGAAAAACTAGGGTAACGGAACCAGGAATGGACAGGACCAATAAAAGAAACTTGATTCTTATTTTACAGAAAATAAGAGTTATTGAATTAAGAGTGAAGTGTCCATTACTGGTGCGTGTCAGCAAAAAGTTTCCATCATTTTCGCCGTCACCCTAGGTGTTTCAATTTGTTTCACCAAGTTTTTTTATCTTGAAAAGAAAAACGAACAGACCTAGTTTGTCATAATATCTACCACGGGTGTCCCTCACAACCCCTAACAACGTTTGTCCTAACACATCGTTTGCCCGAATTTTCATTTGCCCTAAACTGGTTTTCAGATGAGTCAGGCAACTTTTTAAGTTTTCCAATTATATCTTCGGTTCGGTTAGGTTAGGGTTGTATTATAACAATACTAAAAAGTTTTAAAATTTTAGCGGAAATGGCGTTAGGATAAATGAAAATTCGGACAAACGATGCATTAGGACAAATGACGATTAGGGCTTCCATAGGAGAACCATCTACCACATACAGTGGTGGCCACATAAATAGGGACACTTGTTTTTTCCCCATACTATTGCCTACAATTATGACTTTTCAATTTTGACCTCTAATCAAAAAGTTCTCGACCAATTTTATTGCTAAATATATTTTACTTTACATAATTAACTAAGGTTTAAACTGATGTACAGTGAACTACTATTAAAGATTGACCTTATATTTTATAAGGATTTAAAAACTAAGTGCTGACGCGTCCATACAAAATTCTACAACTTTGTATGACCGCCGAATTTTTTTTTTTTTAAATCCTTATAAAATGAAAGATCCGGTCTCAACAAAGATAAATTGTACATACATTTAAACTTTACTTTATTAGTTAACGATAAGTGTAACTAAAAGTATAATTGTTTAAGAACTTTTTTATTTGTTGTCAAAATTGAAAAGCCATATTTGTAGGCAATTGTATGGGAAAAAAACAAGTGTCCCTAATTATGTGACCACCACTGTATACAAAAGTCATAAAAATCGGACTAGATTTAAGGAAAGAGAAACATTGTCGAATGTATGGAACTTTTCAACCTCACAATCCTTTTAAAAAGAATGTCACCCCTGGCGACTTTAGATATAAATAGCTGCCACTTGCGGCACTTTATTGCGCTGTAATCACAGACTAGAGTTAACTATGTTCTTATGTCACACAACACGTAAGTCGACGGACGTCGCCGGTTACAAAATAGCAATATTAAATTATACAGGAGTCAAATGACATTGGCTAAGAGACTGGCTTTCCACATTTTCCGTATAACCATTTATTTTTCAATTTGGAATTCAAGTGCCCAATCTACGAAACTTCTAAGGTTTTCAACGGTCATTCTCCAGAATTGTGTTCTCAGTCTAATTAACACCGCCCTTTTTTTCCACTTGGTTTTTGATAAAATTTATGCAAAATGTAGTAACATATCGACCATTCAAACTTTAATATTTATTGTGCACTTAATTATTATTAACGGTTAATTAACTAGAAGGGTTTTAATATTTGCGTGACGCGCGAATTAGAAAAGCGATGCGTTAATTAGGTTTACTTGCTTGCGAATTAAAAAAACTACGCGTTTATTAGATAAATGTTCATGCCAAATATATATTTTTTAGGAAATAAGACAAAAACTGTCAGGCTGTCTATTAATTTTATCATATTTATTATATTGCAACGTTGAAACTATTAGGAACATAAAATATCCATCACGATATACATACATAATAAGCTAACTAATTCACTGAAATAATCGTTCTATAATCAACAATGAAAACGATAAAAAAAATCAGAATTAATAACTTTATATTATACCTTAGGTATTATGAACAAACGATAACAAATAAATTGCCGTATCTGCTAAAGAAAAAATAATACTTCTTCCTCCTACTTTTTACATTCCTTATCTATCTTTAAAAAAAGTAATTTAAAATTTTAAAACCCGATGAACTAAAAGGATATAAATAAACTAGTTAATTTTATTGAATCTAAGGACACCTCATAATTCATAATGCTAAAATCCGTCGAGCCGTTTAAGCTTTACATACATAAGTTATGTAACATAACATACAGACATTCAACTTTAAGTATGTAGTTTAATTATTGCGGGTGGTTTTAATACATAATTTATACAAATATGAAGAATGATGCCGGGTCCCTAGGATTTTCCTTACATGATTAGAATTACAGTTGTCACTTATTGTCAAAATGCAACTTTTTAATGCGGTCAGCAAAATTTTCATGTTTTCCAAGAGAAATATGCTAGGAAAAATAAAATAACCTCTAAAAAACATATTGTCCAAACACTTAAGCACACAGATACGATCATAAGGATGATTTTAAGGTTAGGGCCCCTCTAATAACACCAGTTTGACATAATATATGTCATTCTAATCATGCCATCATTCTTCCGGGAATTACATTTTTGTAAAAAAAATATTCCTGTAAATTAATTTAAACTGGTTTAGCTTAAGCGATCAATTACAAATAAAATACTTTTATGTACCAAAAACCTTTTTTACTACTCTTAAACTAATTAACGCGTTCATTTTTGGCCCGTGAATTAGACGTGTGTATTAGGGATTCTTGATAAAAAAAATATAACTTCTTTTAGGTACATGTGATAAACTACATAATCCAGTAACTGTTAAATACTGAGGTTCTTAATGTATACAATAATTTACAGAGCTATAGAGTTATTGGCTGATTTTAAAAACGTGAACGTGTTAATTAGAATTTACGAGAACCAAAACATGCGAATTAGATACTTACATTTGTAGTGTGCGATCCACACAACATTAACACGTCTTTCTCTCAAGAGGGTCTTGACATGAGTGTCTGCTCACGCAAAATGCATTACAGACATCTGTCTCTTTCTTCAATGGCCTTGCACGGACAAGAATGAAAGCGGCGCGTGAATTAGTACACGTATCGGGACAAAGTTTCTTTATTTTATATCTCAGTGCTATATTACTAAATAAATTTGGTATTTTTTTTGTAATTTGGATATCTTATCTTTCATTAAATAAAAATACTTTCATTCATCTTTCCTCTTGTATATGATCGGGGAAAATAGTTATATTAGTGATTTTGGAAGTGGGACGCGCGGTGTTAATTAGGAGAATGGGGTATTGATTTTTTTTTTCTCCTAGAAAGGTATTGAATATTTACTTGAAAATTCATGTACACCTCAATACGAGTACCTTCTAGGAACAAAAAATATAAATTATACCAAATTCAATAGTTTTATATTTTTTAAGCCCGAGGACATACAGAAATGGCTGTCTGGAGAATGACCGTCAATAGAGTTGACAATATTGACTAGAAAAGTTTTGTGGGATGGGGTCCAGATTACGGAATGCAAATAACCGGTTATAACCGGTTTTAACCGATTACTTTCATACAAAAACGGCGAATAACCGGTGCATTCCCTAGTCCAGATACGACAACAACACTAGCTTTGCGTTGGTTTATGAGTAATTCTGTAACATCCGTATCATTTTTAGGGTTCCGTACCCAAAGGCTAAAAACGGGACCCTTTACTAAGACTCCGCTGACTGTCTGTCTGTCCAATTGTCCGTCTGTCTGTCACCAGGCTGTATCTCATGAATAGGGGTCGTAAAATGCGAGCAAAATCCATTGCAATGACATATGACAACCAGTTAGGGTTGGCGATGATTCAAAGTTTATGAACTAAAATATTAGGAACTAAAATAACACAAATAAATATTTGGTTAATAATGAAATTGAACACAATCCGAAACTCAGTTTACTGGCTGGTATATTATTTTATTATATTTACAATTTCAAATAAAATAATTCCCAATTTTAGACTTGGGATAGTAAGTTATAATTTTCGCAAGTACGATGGCGAGACAATGCAAATAATACAATCAAATTGACAATCATGACTAGATATTACTCGTAAATCTATAGACAATGTACCTACTTATCAATTCTAATAACTTTTAGTTTAACATTATAGATAAACCATGAACACTGATAGGGGTAATTTATTACCATAATGATAATAAGTATAAACAAATTCCTCCACACATATTTAATTTATTCGATTATATTAAGTGACAACCCTAGCACTTTTACGATCCCAGCTCATGAACCGTGATAGCTAGACAGTTGAAATTTTCACAGAAGATGTATTTCTATTGCCGCTATAACAACAAATACTAAAAACCGAACAAAATTAATATTTAAGGGGGGCTCCCATACAACAAACGTGATTTTTTTGCCGTTTTTTGCTAATGTTGTATAGATAATGGTACGGAACACCTCGTGCGCGAGTCCGACTCGCACTTGGCCGGTTTTTTGCATATGGAAACCTTCCTCTCGAACCACTCTATCTATTGATAAAATCTGCATTAAACGTATTTACAGACGGACAGACGGCTTTAAATAACTATGTAAAGATATGGAAATTCAAAATATCTCTGGTTTTTTTTCATATTTCTTTCCTTTTCCCACGTCAGCTTAATAACAAAACTCTTTAAAATGATCGCTTACCATTAGCACAGCTGCCATTTTCATCATCTTGTCCAGGATTTTGTGATATCACTAATATATCACTATTATATCACTAACACTGTTCACATCACATATAAACTCACTTATATCACTTTACCTCATATTTAAACTTATATAAGTACACTGTATGTAGCTATTAAAAGTTAAAATGTTACTACAACAAAATATTAGAGACTCGTGTTGGTATACTTCAGGACAAAGAAAACGGGTCGTGACTAACGTAAATGTGTACGAACAGTGACCAGTTTTCATTGCTCTGATAAATACACAATTTTGTTTAATACATTTGGAACCAGATCGTCTAGTTTTTATACAAAATGGACTTAAAATGAAGAGCCCAAAGTTTTATATTTCGTTTTGAGCAAAGCTTCTGTAATAAAAAAAACGTGATGAAAGTGTGGGCCAAAAAAGTGCTCCAGATTAAAAAATGAGACCGACATTTTTTAACAGTCTATAAGAAAAATTTATTGACCTGCATATAGTATTGAGAATAAAGAATGATTGAATCATTACCTACCGGATGTCTTAAAGCTTATTTGGGAAAGTTCTAGTAAAAAAGGCATTTAGAAAAGTATAACGTTAAAGGAAATGTATCTTGAAGTTAAATATTCTTTACTATTTATGGTTTTCTTAAAGAAAACAACGCTTTATTCACAATTTTTTTTATCGAGAAGTTACTAACACTATCACAATTTTTCGTTTAAAATTTCAAAACGTACTTCAGTACCAATAATTCGTTATATTTGTGGTATTGCCAAGAAAAATCACATGAATAATGAGAGATCGAAATCACATGAATAATGAGAGATCGATTATTTTTCAAGTTTAATTTGGAATTTTTTAAAAACATTTTGGGCAACTTAAACTAAGAAGACAAGAAAGAAAATACGTAACAAAGAACAGACCACGCACAAAAAGAAAGTATCCACGAAATGGTCCCAACTCAGCGTAATGCTGGCATTAAAGTCAGCGCTGGTCTTCCGTTGGAACCATCAGGTGAAACCGCGGAAGGTTGCACACACATAATTATTTGAACAAAACAAAAATTATAAAATGAGAAAAAAATAAACGTAAAATTCAGAAATTCGCACGCAGTTTTCCATGCCCTTCTTTATATGGCGGAATGGGCAAAAGTCCCTTAGCCTTACATGGAGCAAACAAAGAAAAATACATAATACACAGAATAATAGCATAGAAACCGGACTATAAGACGTATTTTGCGTCAGCTATCTTTCTCTACTTTTTAGATTACGTATTACATGAGAAAAAATGAAACAAAAAGTAGGCTGTTTTTTCTTCTTTAACTGTCATTGTCACAAGGTTTTACACAGGGACTTCTTTGTCCTTCCTATAGGAAGGATTTGTCTTTCCTTGTCTATAGGTCCAAATCACGCCTTACTTGTGACGATGTACCAAATAACGAAAGAACAGCTATAGATTCATCTCTTTCCAACTCACTATGAAAACCATAAGTAAAAAGAAGTGAACCATAATGTATTTTCTGCGGGTGTCCCTCACAATCCCTAACAACGTTTGTCCTAACACATCGTTTGCCCGAATTTTCATTGGCCCTAAACTGGTTTTCAGATGAGTCAGGCAACTTTTTAAGTTTTCCAATTATATCTGCGGTTCGGTTAGGTTAGGGTTGTTATTGTTTTAAAATTTAAGCGGAAATGGCGTTAGGATAAATGAAAATTCGGACAAACGATGCATTAGGACAAATGACGATTAGGGATTCCATAGGAGAACCATTTTCTGCTTATTTAGTACGGTTTCTATGCCTTTAGTCTTTATTCTTTGAGATAATATAATTGCGAGCTCAGAAAAGTAGCCATAATTTTACATTCCTACCAACTTTATAGGTAATTCTCTATCAGATTAGTAGGTTACACTCCATAGATACTTATTAAGAACAGCAATAAAGACATTGATTACTTATTCGTGTAGCAAATGTCTTTGTTTACATCACCATCCGAGGGTTCTGTTTACGCGTCGTACTTGACGCAACGTTTTATATGATTTAACTGCATTGTTGCTTAACCTCAGTTGACAAATAATTGCATAAAACATTAAAAGATAAAAGATGTTTATTCAGTAAGTAGGCCGCACGGGCACTTTTACACGTCAAAAATCTACCAGCGCTTCGCAAGAGACCGCTGCATAGCTTACGACTGGGTACACTCGACCGTTTTAGATTGAGTAACAGGTATGCTTAGTTAGCTATGTATAATTATAATTGATTAACGTACAGTACATAATTCATGTACCACTTTAGGACTGTATCAGGCGATATATTAGGTACCTAAAATTTATATTAGTTGAGTTGTCGTTGACAAAAATTTTGGCTTGTTTTTCATTTCCCAAAAGCATTGATTTTCCTAAAAAAATTAGGTTAAAACTGATTTGATTTAAGAAAAAAAAAGCTTAATGCATTGATAAGTTCGGTAAGCTTATGACCTCAAAATGTAAATTACTGCTGCGGAAAAATACCTCCACGTACTAATATCACATTAAATTATGCGAAATTAATGAATCATTTTGACCTCAAACATAATCTTTTTAGCAAATATCCTCGTGAAGAGATAATAAAATATCAAAGACATAACTTCCTCTCTCGGAAGTTATGCGTGGTCAGCGTTTGCGTAACGTAAACGTTCGGAAATTGCATGACAACAACAGACACGTCACTGTCAATGTGACAGGTGTCATACATGTAACGTCTCTTTGTTGTAATCGTTGGTAGAAAGTTCTAGGGGTTAATTTGATGATGAATCTATTTTTAAGCGTGTCATTGTTATTAAATCCATACCTATACTATGTTAATATTACAAATCGTTGGTGATCCTCTAATACCTCGTAACTAACAAATTCAATACGTTGCAAAATGTACCTTACTGACTTACTTGCTAATGTGTATTTTGCACCTTATTTAAGTTGTTAGTTACGAGGTATTGTAAATCACTGACGAAATGCGAAAGTAATTTTGTTTGTATTTTAGGGTTCCGTACCCGAAGGGCCCCCAACGGGACCCTAATAATATAACCTTATAATAGTACCTATATTTTGAACTCTAATAGATAGAGAGTTATTTTTTTTTGTGAATACGTGTTACTAGAGGACGCCCGCGACTTCGTACGCGTAGAATTAGTTTCCCGCTACTCCCCCTATTTCTTCCCGTTGGGGGTCGATTTTCGGAAAATCCTTTCTTAGTGCACCCCTAGGGTACCCAAGGAATACTCCATGAAAGGAACCTCTGTACCAAATTTCAAGTTTCTAGGTACAGTAGTTTCGGCTGTGCGTTGATATATAAGTCAGTCAGGTTTGCCTTTTATATATATAGATTACGGCGGATTTAATAAGTTTTTTTTTAAATGGTGGATCATACCAGTAAAGTTTTTTTACAACGTATTTTTGTTGTATCGTAAAAGAGGTTAAACCTACGAGTGTCAAATTGGGTTCCCCTATGGAATCCCTAATCCTCATTTGTTCTAATGCATCGTTTGTCCGAATTTTCATTTATCCTAAAGCAATTTCCGGCTGAATTTGAAAAGAATTTAGTGCTGTTTATAATACAACCCTAACCTAACCTAACCGCAGGTATTATGGAGAAGTTAAAAAAATGTCTCACTCAGCTGAAAACCAATTTAGGATAAATAATAATTCGGACAAACGATGCGTTAGGACAAACGTTATTAGGGATTCCGGATGACACCCGTCAAATTGGGTATGAACCCTGAAGTAAAACAACAAATACGAAGAAACGGTCAAGTGGGAGTTGGGCTCGCGCCGAATTATTCATGTCATGATGGTTTATGATTGCAAATAAGTAAATAATTTGACTTTGAGTAAGAAATATCGATGGAATTCTTACATACATACATACATAATCTCACGCCTTTGTTCCCAGAGGGGTAGGCAGAGCTACAGAATTACAAAAATCTCTAAAAACTTGTTGATAATTCTATAACCACAATTTGCACAATTAGGCTAAGATGTTTACCAGCGTATTAGTGACAGGTTGCAAGCCCATCGCCTAACAGTACTACAAGCCTTTATTCCCTTAGTCGCCTCTTACGATATCCACGGGAAGACATGGATAGGCACTATTCTAACTCGGCAACCACACGAGACACGGATGGAATTCTTAACACTTTTATACGGTAACATTATCAAATCAAATCAAATTCATGTATTTCATTAAATTTAGACATTTTACATAGATAGAGATAAAGATTGCGTATTGAAAAGGGCGTGAGCACAGCTAGGCTGAATTTGAGCTCACCCGTGGTCAGCCATGGGGAGATTATATAAAGGTACCTAGGTACATAATAGGGGACACCGTTGATGTAGGAAAACATATCGAAACTTTTATGTGGTCGTCTCGCACCATCTTATATACACATAAGTATGTGTTTTTTTTTTCTCTCTATCTCTCCCGTAAGATTCTTTATTGGCATGTTTTCCTGCTGAACTACGCATGTTATTTGATACTATATTTAATTTAATATTTATAGCTTTATATAATGCTAGACTAAGTAGTACCATTGTAATAAGAAATATGTTTAAAAAATGACTGACTGCTGAGTTTCTTGCGGCGTTTCTTCTCGGCAGTGGTCTTCTCTTGGGAAGCGCTGGTAGATTCTTGACGTGTAAAAGTGCCCGTGCGGCCTACTTACTGAATAAATTTCTTTTATCTTTTATCTTTTATCTTTAATTAATTTTAACTAGTTACATAAAAAACTAAGCTTATTATTCAATATGAAATAATGTGAAATAATCTTACTCGACCGACTTTACTTTAATTATGTTTATCGTCGACCTCTGAAAATTTTCGTCAATCTAAATTCTAATCAACATAATTTTACTTAAATCATTACAATTTCCCGTCAACGTCTAGTCATACAGGTACCTAGTTATTATCACCGTCACGTAATTCGTCGCTGTTTTCGTCTGACAATCATAACTTGAGCTTCGCGATAAAAATGACGTATAATTAAAAGTTATTTCATGTTAAATTTACATTAAAAGTATTAAAAAAGTGTATAAATCGCCCTTAATTTGGCACAAATAAAAAAGGTCGAGAATTCAAACCCTTTTTGATTTTGAATCAGCAAAAAAATAAAAACACAATCCAAACCAAAAAGTGAACATTATGGTATGTTCACTGTGTGATGAACATTGCCAAATTAAGGGTAAGAAAGACATCACTTGATCTTCAAAAGTAGGTATTAATTGTGGAGTAATAATAGAGAATTGGTTTGTTTTGTATTTTTTTTTACTTGAATTTATTCTATTCTATTATTCTGTTGAGAGGCCAAGTTACACTTGCCAGTAACTTCGCCGTCGAGCTCGCCGTTAACAGAATAAGTCAACAGAAATGCGGTTATGTCCAAGTAAGCAAAACGAGAGAGGCAAGTAGAAAGTACCACAGCTGAACCAATAAAAAAAAAGTACAACTTATAATAAATGAAAGTCGGCCGGGGAAGCATTTGTTTTGAGAAGTTAATTATTTGGAGTAACGCCATACGTTTTAAGTTTATAGGTCAATGGTGATTCGATATTTAAAATGTTTGAATGGAATGTGTTTCGTTTTAGGTCCATGGTGATTTGAAAATTAATAATTTGTGTTACTAAAATTGAAAAAAAAAATTACCAAAAAAGCTTACCTACTAGATAAAAATCTAGGAAATTAATTTTAACTAACAATTCTTTAGGCTATTTATAGTTATGGTAGGTTACTAAAAAAACACAATTAAGTATTAAGAAATTATAATATTTTAAAGGCATTTAAGGATCATAACGTAGGTACAAAGGCTACCACGTAACTACTTACAAACTACTGATAAATAAGAGTTATAATCCATTTTAAAAAATACGTGCCCATTAACAGACTTGTAGTCATTTTCAAAATAGATAATAGTACCTATGAAGTAGATAAAACCTAAACAATCAAACTATTTTGAAGCAATATAACCTAATCAAAGTTTTCTTTCAAAAATTAAAATAAACAAACACACATTTGCTCTAAGTTATTCCAGATTTTTTATAACCTAATTACCTACCTATTTGTATAAATTTGTATTTTTGCTATAATAGGATGGAAACGGACACTAGAAATGTCAGTTCCGTTCACTAAATAAATTATGTTTTTATGTTTTGTTTACATAATTTTACCGTCAATCTACAAGTGGAGACTTTTATTGCATCACGTATTCACATAAAGGCAGTAAAATTAACTAAAGTTATAGTCAAGATTAGCGGAATGATAACGTACCATTAAAATATCAACGTAACGTCAATTAAAGAAATGTCTGTTTTGATATTATCTAAATACCTACTACCTATGCAACCTTTTTTTACTTTTTGTTTTAATAATGGTTTAAGAGCATATTCATTTTTTTTTAACATACCATAAACATTGTAGATAGGTTTTATTGTTTAAACTGCACATCCTTAATCAAACATTTAAAAGTAGGTTATATTTATAAAATTAGTAATACGTTTTGTAGCTGCACTTAATTAAAAAAAACATCACGAAATTGGCCCGCCTTTCTCACAAATTCAATCAAAATTTTCAGTGTTATTTTTAAATTAATAACACATTTTTTTCGTTAAACTAAATGAAGAAAAAACAACACAAACTTGGGTCGCTTTTCTCACAACGTCAAAAAAAAAAACACCAACCGAGTCTCTAACACTTCACAACACTGTCACATTATCGTCTTGCGCCTTGCGGAGCGTCGTGCGTCATGCGTCGTGCGTCACACGTGCGGCGCGCGCGGCGGTCGCGGGAGAATGCGCCGGCGCAGGCCGCGCTACAGCTTGCTTAAGGCCAAGTTAAAGCTTGAATATGTGTTTAATATATCGCAACTTAATAATCAAAATGACCCTACTAGAATAATACTCTTCGTGAAGCCAGGCTCCATCAACACCAGCTTGATGAATGGCGTTCTTCCACCGTGCGTTTCACTAGGCACTTTTTGCCTCGTACAGTGAAACTGTGGAACGAACTCCCTCCGGCAGTAATTCCCACCAGTTATGACATGGGTGCCTTCAAGAAAAGAGCTTACATTTCCCTAATTTTCCGGCAACGCACCGACAACTCTTGAGTTGCTGGTGTTTATGGGCGGTGGTGTTTACTTCCCATCAGGTAACCGGCATGCTCGTTTGCCTCCCTCTCTAATATAAAAAAAGAATAGAATGTGATTGTCCTTTATTTCAAAGTCGATCTCTTCTCATATTTTTTTTCGGTTTATTGGGTGTTTTGATAAGACGGAAGGCGAATGTCGTGTCGTATCAGGAGGTGAAAAGGCTGGCACAGGATAGAGAAAAGTGGCAATTACTCCACCGACAAGAGCCTGGCTCTTAAATTTAATGATGAATGATGGGTGTTTTGATATGCGCCTTGTGGGCTGCTTCAACCATTACTGATCTTTTGTGACAGCCCAGTTTAGAGTTCACCGCAAAGGCCCATTGTGTCCCGGAATTTCCAGATGTTTTGGGCACTGAGGACTTGTATCTCTTGTGGATGCAAGATAATATGTCGCTGGTCAGTGGTTCTTAACTGGTGGTCCGCGGACCACTATAGTGGTCCTTGGAAGCATCTCTAGTGGTCCGCGACCCATGCCAATAAATAAGTGACAAGAGTCTAAAAGAACCCTTTATTTACTTACATTTTATTTACTGAATATTACCTCCAAGTCAATAAACCAACTGGGTGGTCCACGGCATAACGAAAATTTTGTCAAATGGTCCCCCAGCACTAAAAGGCACCTACCACTGCTCTAGGTAGATAGTTCTGTTACGCATTAGTGGTCCGCATGGGCAGAGGATGTATATCGCTGTCTCCTCTGTCTCCTGATAGAACCTGCATGTCGCGTCTTGTTTCATACCCATTTGAAACCGATGTTTGTTCAGTGTACATTGGCCAGTTAGGATCCTAGTCACTGCGCAAGACATTCTCTCCCTTTTGGAGAACATCTTTTCGAACCCATATAATTAGTGATCTCAGCGGACTTTCACAGCGATCCTTACTTAATTAGCTACTAACCCTAATGAAGGGAAATAATAGGAATCATATGACCCAATGATGAAGCCCAATGAAACCCTAATCCACCATAGAACGGTGAAATTATAAAACAACTTGTTTGACACTTCTTATAATGACTTGAATCATAACTATCAAATTTCAATCATAACTCGCAAGCTCGTCCTAGCGATAGCCTACTTCCCTGCCTAGGCAATAATGTACTATTAGATGCCATCAATATGCTAATGGAAAGTTAATATGCTTAGTCATCACGGAAGTATTTCCCATCTGCACAAAGTAGAAAACGAGTAAAAAATAACTTAATAGCAACATCGCCTTAAGAGGATGCACCTAAACGCGGAAGCAAACTGACCGCACGGACTTTACCAACTTACCCGTGCGGTCCACTGCGGCGCCACTGGCTCAATACAAGCATAATACAAGCGAGTATTTTATTGAACAACGTTAGTTCCGATTTTGACCACCAGCATCTATAAGTTTGTTTATAACGGTATTCAAGATGGCCGCCTGTCATTTTTATGATGGAAGTGACAGGTCAACCGCAGATGTAAATAAAGCGAATACGGGAAGAAATATAGAAAATTTTAGTTAATAATATTGACAACGTTAGCCTAGTTGGTAGCGACCTTGCCTACGATGCTAGCGGTCCCGGGTTCGTTCTCCAATGAGGGTAAATAATTGAGGCATGACCGCGTCCATTTGTTTCGGAGAATAGAAGTACAGTCCGTGAGCACTTAGAATACCATTCGGTTTGTACTTCTCTCTCACTCGCTCTCAATAAGAACGTATGAGAGCGAGTGAGAGAAGTACAAACCGAATGTTTTTCTTAGTGCTCACGTACTGTATGTACTCGTGTATAGCTATTTGTCGTACAAATACAAGCCTAGAGCTTAGTTTGGGACTAGGTGTATTGATTGGCGTCTAGTAATTATTAATTAATTTAAATCTCGGTTAAAAATGTATAGTTTACTGGTTCAACAGTTTCGTTTTATACCAATATTTAGCAAGAGCAGTGAAAAATTTCAAAAAGAAAATTATCCAGCATAAACGCCTACGATAAAATAATAGCACTTTCTCAAATCAGTAAGCCTAACGCCTGCTTAAGTTATGATAGCAATATCTGAAGAAAATATTGCTATGTATTTTAGGCAGGCACATTTATAATTACATACTTATGTTGGAAGTTTACTTGACGAGTTGTTTGAAGGCTTAGCTTAGTTGGTAGTGACTTAAACTACGACGCTAGCGGTCCTGGGTTTGGGTCCCGGTATGGGCGAATATTTGTGTGATAAGCGCCAATATCTGTTCCTGAATCTTGGATGTTTGCTATGTATTTATTTATATAAGTATGCTTATCGTTGTCTAGTAATCATAGTACACGCCTAAAGCTTAGTTTGGGTACTAGGTCAATTGGTGCAAGATTGTCGCCTGATATTTATTTCTTACCTTAATTTTAATTATTGTTTGTATTATTACACTACGTTGTTCCTCTTCTTAACTACTACAATAACTGTCAACTAGCTCTACGTTGAACCAACTATCTAGACCCGTGAATTCATCACAAACTTTTAGTAGCGGGTATCACTAAAAATTGCTAGCATGTCATGAAGTTAACTAACGTACAGGTCGATTCACAAGAGCTGGCACGAATGGATTGAATGAGTGAACGAAAGTAGACAAGTGTGTGAAATAATAACAAGTTTTCGGTTTGAAATTCGAACATCGGTTAAAGACGGCACTCACACAGTGATAGGTGACATTACTTTTGTTCAATCCATTCGTGCCAACTCTTGTGAATCGACCTGTAGTACTTTAATTCATCATACTGTACAGTCAAAAGCACTATAATATCTATTCATCCATCCAAATATGTGTACACATAGACCTTATTATCAGTAGCATAGGGGTGTGTACTTATTTATGACTTTGACTGTACCTCGGAAAAAGTCCATGACAATTATTTTCATTATAATTTGACAAGGCTTTATTAAGACAAGATTTTATGGTGTCTAATTAAAATAAGTGATGGTGTGTCCTCGCAAACGAGTTGTCCAGCTTTGGGCAGAGGTTTAGAACGTGACCTTGCCGGGTTCGAACCCCGTCACTGACAGTCAAGGCTTACTGCATGCCGCCATAGCGTCGACAAAGTTAAATAATAATATGCCGATGTCGGTAAATGTTAATAGATGTTTTTTTTTTTCTAAAATTCAAAAGGGCCTGGATAAAGTTGTTGTCATTTACTTTGATGAGCGGCCATTCGTAAAAGTGGTAGATTATGATACCACCTACCTACCATCACCCACTACCCCCGCTTTCCTTCGTGCTTCCTTTCTGCTGCAGACAACATTATTGATGTCTACTCATGATAGTAAAGAGTTGTTTCTTAATTTTGTTGGAAGACATTTTTAACCGACTTCAAAAAAAGGAGGAGGTTCTCAATTCGTCGGGATATTTTTTTATTTTTTTATTTTTATGTATGTTCCCCGATTACTCGAAGACCACTGGACCGATTTGAAAAATTTTTTCGTTGTTCGACTGGGTATACTTTCTAGTTGGTCCCATTGTCACCACGTCAGGATCTGATGATGGGATCATGGAGAAATCAAGAGAACTCCTCAAATATTATAGGCACACCTATAGCGATTTTGGTATTTTTCACTGTAACTCATGCATTTGCTTTTGAAAAGTACTATATGGTGAAGTGGAACTGATGATGAAGACCACAGATGGCCACCGGAACTCCTTAACGGTACCTATTTCAAGGGTGGCGATAAGATATTTCGATAAAGGAAGTTGAGCGAGTATGACGAAGCACATTTAGGTTTAAATATGACTATGACATTCCCGCGGCGTTGTCTGCGGCGAGCTTGAAATGTTCTATAGTTTCTTATTAATATTTAGAAGTGGAGCTACGTAACAGCATAAATAGGATCACTAAAAAGTATAAAATAAAATAAATGTTTAAAAAAACAAAAAAACGCCTTCAAAAAGCAAAAAATAACTTCTTTAAAATGGTAGGTAAATAGGTCAGTCCAACTGAAGTCGGCGTCCAACAATATTTTAAACAACAGCAGACTTCAGTTCGACTGACCTATTTACCTACCATTTTAAAGAAATTATTTTTTGCTTTTTGAAGGCGGTTTTTTGTTTTTGCAAATTCGTCTCATTGTGTTGCAAATTTAGTTTATTAAGGTGTCCATAGTAACTTATGCCGTAACACAAGTTATACAGGTTCAAAATGTCAAACACTGAAATTAATCGAATTTCTTAGAATAGAATATAATAGAATAGAAAATATTTATTCAACGCACACAGAAGAAAAACAATAGAAAAAAAAGTAACGGAAAACATTACGCTGAATAGGACCCCTCTCAGCATTAAATAATAATGAGTCCCATCTGGTTACTAAATTAAATTTGTCTAAAGGGCCTCTGTTGGCTTCGGCTTCATGTAAAGTCAAGGACTTTAATTGTTGAGCCACTATCGAACCCTGTCATAACGACAGCGTCAAGCCACATGAAAGAAATTACGCTAAAATTAATGATTAACGTTATGCGACAGGGTTCCATAGTGGCTCAACAATTAGAGTCCTTGACTGTACGCCTTCCTAAGGTCCGGGACTCCTTTTTTAATTGGAAAAGCTTGAGATTGTCATAACAACTTCATCATATACAACACTGAAAAATACCAGAACGGTCTCATTCAGTGCAAGGCAAAATGTACCAATTGGGCTCGTTTTATTTAAGGTTTATAGCTACGCAGTTGTAAATTTTCCTTAACGGTATGTTTTTATACGAACAGCATGAGTAACTTAGTCCACCTGTTTCGTCAATACGTCAATTTCGCAACGCAAAACATTGCAGTCTATAGGAATGCAGTTAGCGACTGCTCCCATACAAGTTAGGCTTTGGATCCGTTTAAGGCAAGAGTGGCTGTTACTGTCACTGAACCAGCGAGTTTGATCCTTGACCTAATTTACAAGTCAGGCGAGATGGGGATCAAAATGGGAACACATGAATGCATGACGCTAATGTTAGAGGTTTTAGAAAACTGAGAAAATGTATTGGCGTAAGCTGACGATCTATCGAAATATCGTTACTTTTCGAATATAGCTAACGTTAGCGTTTTGCGTCTTATATATGTTATCGTATTACGTTCCGATAGCTCTTATTTACGGTAACCTATCGATGTTTCGAAAAACTTTTGCCCGCTGTTTCGTTTCAATTTTCATTTGTCCGAAATTCACAGTTTTTCTGACCCCATGAACTTTTCAAAATGTTTAAAGAGACATACTTACCTACAGAATTTGTAGGTTAGGGTTCACTAATGTTTTACCAAATCATCAATTGACAAACTATATCATTTTACAAACTTTCAATTCGCAAAGATGTACTTCCCGCCACATTTTTTTTTTGGTAATTTTTCTATTTTAACCTAAACTTATTTAATAAGCTCAAGTAACCTATGTAACATGTAATGGTTTAAGCACAATTACATTTTTGCGAAATGGAAGTTTGTAAAATGATATACCTATAGTTTATCAAATGATGATTTGGTAAAAAGCATCCTGTTGGTTTTTTAGACGGTAGTCTGACCCTTCTGCTCAGGAGTCCGGCATATCCATATACTCATATCATAAGTCCTCTACTATGCGTTCAAAACCCGTAGACAACGACCAGCATTACCTGTGGTAGTAGGTGACAGCGATGACAGCTGTTAATTTTGGAAGACGTCCCAAATTTGGATCTCATTACCTTACAATATTCGATAACGTAGTTTCAAAATTACGTTACATTACAGCTGCCATCGCTGTCACCTACTACCGCAGGTAAGGTAATGCTGGTCATTTGCCTTTCGACTTCTGAACTTATAATATGTGTGTAAATAAAGTATTGTACGAGACTCTGCGTAATTAGCATTTCGCAACCGTCACGTAAACTACTATTCTCCAACGTAATAAAAGGGTTAAGTTTTATAATAATCCAGGAAAGTTAAACGGTTTCAGAGAAAAAAATATCCTCTAGTGTTTTTTTTATCAATAGCACAGATTACTTCAATAGGTAATGGGTTTGCGTTTGACCTCAGTCTAACCTGGAGCTAAGTGACGACGAGCTCGAAGGTGGTAGACGCTTTCCCAGAAAATGACTATTCACTCTTGCCTTGAAAACACCAAGGTTTTATGTTTCCGGGAATACAGACGCAGGGACATTTCGGACAAACGAGACAGCGGACAAAGTTTTTCGAACTTAAGTAACCCTTATTTACTTGACAATAATGGCGGCCGAGTTCAACAATACGATAACATGTTAAAGTCAATATGTGGCATTATCTAAAGGGACCTTATTGTCGATGGCGCTTACGCCGCACTGCGTCACGCGACGTTGTATTTATATCGGCGCATCTTTAATAATGGCGGAAGCGCCATCGATAATAAGGTCCCTTAGAGATTGTCCCCGATATTTATATTTATTTGTAGAATAAATATAAATAAATATAAATATCGCGGACAATCTCACACAAATTGACCTAGTCCCAAACTAAGCTCTAGGCTTGTACTATGGGTACTTGAATAGCCCTATAACTGTCGATGAACGGCACAATCTCGGCCACCTGTTCGTCCGACTCCGGCGCAGGTTTCGCAATACCTCAGGAATGCCGCTAGAGACATACAGAGTTTATTGCAAAGGCGCGTGCCTGAAGAATCGACGAGGTTACAGGTGTGGCTGCGCGTGCGATAGTGTATCTTAGTTTGGTAGGGTTGTGAAGTCAACTAAATCACAAAAAAAACTGGGTCTTTATGCAAGGAATGGCGGTCAAAATTTTGAATTGAGTTATGATGTATAGAAAGTACAGAACCTTCGGAGGGCGAGTCCGACTCGCTCTTGTCCGGTTTTTTATTATAACGCAGGTTCCAATTAATTTTCTGCCATTTTCCATGTTTATTTATTTGTTATGTATTTACAAGCCTGCTAATAATATATACTTTTTTTGATTTTTATGTAAACTATGGGATTATAGGGGAGTTTCACAAAAACAGAACCCAATTCAATCTACTCCAGATGTTGGAAAAAAAAATTGAGACCGTTGGGACCATCGTTCTGAACAAGAAAAATAGAATTCCTATTTGTCCCCAAACATAATTATGTATTTAATTATAAATAAAGACTTTATTTACATCCAACTAAGTACAGAATTCAACATAATACAATTAAAAATTAAAACTAAACGTATTTAAATTGTATGTATTTAATTGTCAGTTTTGTTACCAAGAAATCTATTAGATTTCGGTAACAAGGCTGACAACAAGGAACAAATGTCGGAAATACTGTTGTTTCTTGTTCTGAATGATAACCCCAACAAACGTGTATGTTTTTTCCAATTTTCATGCCTAAATCAGAAAAGCAATACTTGACGGATAAACACATCGCTTAGCGGAACGATTGCGTTATATTATAACATAGCGGCATGCTGCGCTGCGGCTGCGCGACCTCAGAGGCGCACGCGCGGGAACTCGATGACATTTGGACGGAATGCGAACAGCTGCGCATCGATGGCTCTGCGCACGATCAGGAACATCTAATGATCTATGCTGCCGATCAAGCATGAAGGCATCAAGACATACGCATAAGGAATTCATAGTGTTTTTACGGTTCTCTATCGTTTGCCCGAATTCCAATTGCCATAATTGTATCACTTGCCATAATATTCATTACTACACCGTGAACTATTCAGAAATGTTATAAAACAAATTACAGGCTTTATAATATGGCATGTAAAAATTACCTGAAAGGATTACGATTTCAGATAAATGTCTTTATGGCAAATGAATATTATGGCAAGTGATACAATTATGGCAAATTAAATTCGGACAAACGTGAAAGTGATCAGGTTTTTTACCAACAACGCAAAAAGAGGAGTTTTATCAGTTTGACCGCTACATATGTGTGGCACTGTAGCTCTTAAACGGGTAAACCGATTTGGATGCGTTTTTTTTATTTGAAAGCAGGTTTCCTAGCGGTAGTTTTTAGATAAGTTTTATGAAAATCGGTTGGGCCGCTTTAGAGATATCGGCTCTGACAGAAGGAGTCACCATTATTGGGGGATTTTAACCGACTTCAAAAAAAGAGGAGGTTTCTCAATTCGACCGTATATATATTTTTATCTATCCAATAGTTATTAATAAAAGAAGGTATAGGTAGGTACACATAGGCTACCTGATGATAAGTGAGATCTAAGACCCATAGATATTTGCATTCTCGAGATTGCAATCCTAAGACTGCAAATAACGCGTTTGTGGTCATCTGCCAACACCTTTATAATACTTATTACACTTATTAGATAACGCGTTGCCCTAGTTGTTAGTGGCCTTGCCTACCAAGCAAGCGGTCCTGGGTTCAAATCCCGGTAAGGGCAGATATTTGTGTGATGAGCGCGAATATTTGTTCCCGAGTCATGGATGTTTTCAATGTATTTAAGTATATATTTCTCTATATAAGTATTTATATCGTTGTCTAGTACCCATAGTACAAGCCTAGAGCTTAGTTTGGGACTAGGCCAATTGGAGTGACATTGTCGCCTGATATTTCTTTATTACAGGAACGTCAACAGTACCGTTTTCTCATACAGAAGTGTAATAACTATAGAATAGATAGATAAAACTCCAGATATAATAATGTCCCCTTCTTTCAGAGCTGATATCTCATAAACGGCCCAACCGATTTTCATGAATCCTAGCTAAAAACCACCGCTAAAAAACCTACTATTAAATTAAAAAAACCGTATCCAAATCGGTTTACCCGTTTAAGAGCTACGATGCAACAGACAGATACACAGATACCCACGTCAAACTTATAACACCCCTCTTTTTGCGTCGGGGGTTAAAAAGGCTTGTCTTAATTCAACGACGCGTTAGCCTAGTTGGTGGCGACTGGCGACCCTGTCTTCGAAGCTAGCGGTCCCGGGTTCGATTCCCGGTGTGAGCAAATATTAGTGTGATGAGCGCGAGTATTTGTTCTGAATGTAGGTAGGATGCTTCCTATGTATTTAAGTATCTACATATTTCTCTATATAATTATATTGATAAACATTCTAGCCTTTTGAGATTTGTCAGGCTCGTAGCAGGTGGAAAGAAGTGGTCTCTAATGGCCTGTTGTTTGATCGGTAGTTAAACTAACTAATGGTCAAAAAACGTTACTAATGGTTAAAATCTCAAGGAAATGTGTCAAATTTTCCATTCCTTTTTCGAATTTTAACAATTAGTTAGTTTAACTACTGATCAAACAACAGGGCCTAAGCTGCCTAGCCCTCCGGGAAACAGGCGTGATTTAATGTATTTATGTATCTTAGCCTGTTTGTGCAAAATGTTGTTATAGAATTAACAACAAGTTGTTAGAGTTGTAGGTAATTCCTGCTTACCCCTCTCTGGGAACGAAGGCATGAGTTTATGCATGTATGCAATTATATTGATCGTTAAAAAAAGAACGAGTTGATTATCTCGAAAATCTCTATGAGTACCTAAACAATCGAACCGAGGACAAATGATAGTGACTCAATATAATAATATTGAAATGAAATCTTCACAGCCGTGGGTGGTACGCTTTACATACAATAGCTTGCATTCAAAGCCTTCTCAATTATTGGCATAATCGGTTTATTGGCCTATTTAGACTTAGAGGCGTTATTTATTAAGCTTGGCCTAAAATTCATTGACGAAAAGGTTAAATATCATATATATATACAAGAATTTAAAGGTAATATATATACATATATACGGAAACGGCTTCAACAAATTCGATGAAATTTGAAATATAGGGGCTTACGGGGGCGAAAAATCCATCTGTCAAGTTGTCATCTTCGGGAAATTTCGCTTTCAACCCGAGCGACGCTCGGTTTTCCAGGTATTTATATTTATATTTACTAGAGAACCATTGTATGTAGTCGTCGAGAGTCGATTCCGTTTAGGCGAAATATTTTTGGACGAATGCATCATTTCTCATTTTCTTATTTAAAAGTTGTTTTCTGTCGCAGTTGATTTATTTTTTATGCAGGCACAAGTCTAACTTGACCTTATAGACGTAACAAGCGGTTTCGGTATCCCGCGTATATAAAAAACCGGCCAAGTGACAGTCGCGCACGGAGGGTTCCGTAGATACCATTATCTATACAACATTAGACACTATACCAGTTGCCGTTATTAATATCGAGCATAAAAAGCAAACAAAACATGTTTGTTGTATAGGAGCCCCACTTCAATATTTATTTTATTCTGTTTTTAGTATTTCTTAGTATAGCGGCAACAGAAATACATCATCTGCGAAAATTTCAACTGTCAAGCTATCACGGTTCATGAGATACAGCCTGGTGACAGACAGACGGACAGTGGAGTCTTAGAAATAATACAAATAGCTTAGTGGGAAATGAAAATTTGCCAAATGATCATCGTCACAATTTCAGCCGAAAGAGTCCACTGCTGGACATAGGCCTCCCCCAAGGTTTGCCACAAGGACCGGTCTTGCGCCGCTTGCATCCATCGGTTCCCCGCAACCTTAGCCACGTCGTCGGTCCACCTTGTTGGAGGCCTACCCACGCTGCGTCTTCTGGTATAGGTGAATTCCCGAGAGCGTAGAATTGCATGATTAGTGGTAATATGTGTTTACAGGCATTCTATATTTTTTCCTCTACTTCTCATACCATCAGCCTAAAAAGAGTTTTGTTATATATTCAAAAGTAAGTACAAAAATGATGTCTGTGTCAAATTCTAAATATTTTTTACAATGCAATGCTAAAATATACCTCTTATTTTATTATATTCTCGCAATTTTCAGAATTATTTTGACTGGGCATGTACTATCGCGATCGTTAATTTGTCAAGAAAAATAGGCTTGAAGTCGTCAATGTCATTAGAGATGCCAAATCATTTGTAACTTACAGGAGACTCAACCTTATTGTTGTAGAAAGTCAGAATGAATTTGGACCTAAGGTGGGTCTCAAATTAAAGTTCGTGACTGTACGACTGTAAGTTACACAGTTTGCAGAAATTATGGCAGACAGTAGCAGTAATTTTGGTCGGATTGAGAGTCAAAGTAAACAAATATTTCATAAATATTTTCAACTCGAAATCAAGAAGTCATCAGGAGAACTATATATAATTTTCATCAGTCCCATAATCAATATCCAACGTTAAAGTAGAAAATTAAAATAAATAATAGCGACTAAAAGCAAAAAAAAGACATACCTACTTATTCCAGTTGTTTAGGGCAATCTCATTAAATTAAGAAAAAAACCTAAATTTTCCTTTTCATGCGAACGGTAATTCATCTATACGCGGACGCCACACGAAAAGTCTAATAATTTAAAAAATGAATGAAGTTTGTTACTTGGATAGGGAGTTGAGAGAAAGACAGTCGGCGCTATAAAAAACATTTTTTGTCTCTGTTTTTTACAGCCACGATATTGTTAATAATATGCGCACACGCACGGCGCGGAAATACGCCGCCGTTCGCTAATCGTGCGCCGCTCGGGCGGACACACAATAAAAAAAGCAGTCACGACGTCGCTCACACTTGAGTAAACTGTTAAATCATAGATACGGTACCCTGGTTAAATTTGACGGCTGGTACCGTAAAATGGGGTGACTTTGGAAACGCGAGGCGACTTTGATAATTTTTTGAATCATCGATTTTGTGCAATGTCTGAGTTATTATTAAGCTCTTTCGCGAAATTACTTTCATATGTTTCATTTGCGAGCACGAAATATTAGTACCTCAAGTATTTTCAAATATATTATACTATTTAAAACCTTCGAAATAAAAAACCACTATTTTTTGACATACTTCGAGGGTGACTTTGATATTGTGATGTAAACACAGGAATAATCAAAGTAGCCCCATTTTAAGAATCGAGATTTTCAGCTGCATAATGATTATTTTCCTACTAAGCCGTCTACCGTATTCTGCCTCTAGCTGCTTTAAGTTACTCCAAATGAGTAGTCACCAATACAATATTTTTAATCATTAATTTTACGATTAAATGCGGAAGTTACAGAAGATTTATTTTTAAAATTAATCAAACTAACCCCATTTTACGGTAATGTAATAAAGGAGACGGATGGAAATTTCAAAATAAGCTTCAGTAAAAAAAACCAGACAAGTGCGAGTTATAGGTACTTGACAAAAGCAGGAGGAGGTAACCTCATGTGCTTCTGTTTAGTCCACCAGAGTCAACTTTAACCGGACAATTGTCCTCGCGTGTGATATCCATAGACTTGTTTCCCTAACAAGTTCATGGTAATTGTATAAAATTCGACATTGGAGAAATACACCTTGTTACAAGGAGTGAAACCCATTCACTAAGAAAATTTCTCTATTACTTTAAATACCATAGACTTCTTACTTTCTCTCTTCAATAACTTCAAAACTATTGATCCTAAAATTATAAAAAAAAACATTAGCCAGTTGGAGATTTCAATTTTAAGCAGGAATAAAAAAAGTCCGGTCATTTTCAACTCCGTATCTACATATTATCTCCATCAATTAAAGCTGTCTAAGCATGCATGTGCCAAACAATCGAGCAACAATCGACTAACGGTAGACGGATTAAGGTCACAAATTGAATGCGTTATTCATCAGTGAAATGGGGCAGTTGAATCATATCGAGTATAACCATGCGACAATATTTTTATATTCATAAACCTCTAGTAACTATTTACATATTTCGTTGGTTTTTTTTTTTCTTCCCTGTGTGGTTGCCGGGTTAGAATAGTGCCACCTGTGCCACTCCATGTCTTCCCGTGGATGTCGTAAGAGGCGACTAACCTGTCACTAATACGCTGGTAAACATCGTAGCCTAATTGTACAAAATGTGGTTACAGAATTATCAACAAGTTTTTAGAGTTGTTGGTATTCCGTAGCTCTGCCTACCCCACTCAGGGAATGAAGGCGTGAGTTTATGTATGTATGTAAGTATCCTTTATCTACACTCATATCATAAGTCCTCTATTATGCGTTCAAAACCCATAGGCAACGACCAGAATTACCTGTGGTAGTAGGTGACAGCGATGACAGCTGTTAATTTTGGAAGATGTTACAAAATTAGATCTCATTACCTTACAATATTCGATAACGTAATTTCAAAATTACGTTACAGCTGTCATCGCTGTCACCTACTACCACCGGTAAGGTAATGCTGGTCATTTGCCTTTCGGCTTCTGAAGCCATGGGATTAATAAACTGATCTCGACTGTAACGCTGGTCTCAAGATGCTTCAAAAATGACAGTTTTCTATGGCTTGACGGTTATTTTGTCGTATCTTGTGACGGGCATCTCAGCTGAGACGAGTTTATTAATACGGTCTTTAGAGTACTTATAATGTGTAGATTAAGTATTGACGAGATTCTGCGTAATTAGCATTACGCAACCGTCACGTAAACTACTATTCTTTAATTTGGGCTATTTTACCCCCGACAAAAAATAGGGTTTTTCTGTGTATGTGTGTCTGGCTGTGGCATGACGCGCTTTTTTTAAAAGAAAGATAAAGGGGTTTGGGTAAAAGGGTTGTCATTTGTAAAAATCTTACATTTTCAAGGTGGGCGGCCATTCGTAAAAGTGGTAAATTATGATATAATTATTAAAAATAAACATGTTTTGTTATGTAATGTAATACTCTTAAGTGCATCAGAGATATTTAAATATTCATACTTGGGCGTACTTTTGTACTAAAAACTGAATACTTAAATCTTGAAAATCTCAGCTCCGATATTATTAAACGCCATAAATTATATATATCTATGTGTATTTAGAGGTCCTCTAAATAACTATGTAAAAATCATCCGTGGCCGCTGAAAAAAAAATGTCAACATTCTTCAAACAAATTTACCCAATGCCCTTTATCGGAATGGTTCTTAGTGATGTGTTTTTTATTATTTTCAACTCAGACATTACGGCCAATTAAATAAGAGCTATCTTAATGTTGACAATACCATAATATGCCAAAAGCAATATGGTTATACTAAGTAGAATTAAGCCCTGCTTACCAGCGCCTCTATGCTCATAAAGCCTACTAAAAACAGGGAGTTTTTTGTGAGTGGGACTTTGAATCTACCACCAAGGCAATAAAGTTGCTCGATAATGCCATTTTCAGTTTATGAAGATAGGAAAATAAACCTTATTCCGATTGCAACACAGTTCAAATTAAATTGCCTTGATTATGTACAGTAATTGCACACTGGGCCTTACGAAGCTATTCTAGGTGGTACAATCCAATTCGTATTTCGTCCCTTTACTTTCTCACCCTCGTATCTGATCGAATAGTTAGATAGGAAAAGCACTAATGTTCCCTAAATAATAAAGACTACTTTCCTATCTAACTATTCGATCAGATACTAGGTTGAGATAGAAAAGGGACGATTTGAACTGTTTACCCAGACAAGATGCACTACGCTAACTAACGTTTCTATTCGATTCGTTTTTAAACCAATCGCGTCACTGGAAGATGACGCGGTACGAAAAGGCACGTGGTCTACCAGTGACGCGATTGGTTTAAAAACGAATCGAATAGAAACGTTAGTTAGCGTAGTGCATCTTGTCTGAGCCCTCTGTTATGGTATTGGTTTTCACTCGGCCGCCATTACTGTTAAGTAAATAAGAGCTATCAAAACGTTGATGATAGGTACGTACAGTCAAGGAATTTAATTTGTGACCCTCCTTAGGTCCAAAGTCAATCTGACATTCTACAACAATAAGGTTGAGTTTCCCTTCAATTACAAATGACTTGGCATCTCTAATGACAATGACATCTTCAAGCAGATCTTCCGTGACCGTACAATCGAGTTCATAAATAATAATATGTGTACACTTTAGTACCTTGTCTATTTAATGTCATGCTTAAACTGCCATACATGAATTGTCACAGCTATTAAAATGACAAGGTACTAAAGTGTACACATATTTATGAACTCGACTGTACGATAACAGCAGGCTTATTGCCTAAAGGGTCTGGTATACGATCAACTTTTTACGGCGATGTGTGGCTGGCAACTATTGCTGTCTTACTCTTATTTGTATGTTAGAGCAAGATGCTGTGAAAATGTTGCTCGTCTGACCGGCCCTTAACGCCATCGCAATCGCAATCGTTTTCATTTTGACAGTCCGAAGGCGAGTCTGCATACAATTGTTCCACTTTGAAGTCGATTGCGATTGCAAGTGCTTGGCTTTGCCAGCAGATCAAAAACGATTTGGTTTTTACTGTGTTGAATAGAGGCCCAGTTAGCGTGTTTTGCTTCTGAAATCAGTTAAACAAGTATTTACCCGCACGCTAATCTATCGCAGATAATGTATTCTGACCCAATTGCCGAGCTGTTGCGAGATCGCCGTCATCTGTCAAAGTGTACATGCAACCAAATGCGTTTACGATGTAAAATAGACTTCGGCATTGCTATATAAGGCTGGATAAGTTGCATTCAAAATTTAATGCATTCAGCTATTGAAAAGATGCAATATAATTAGGGATCGGAAATTCGGATGATTTTATACCTACAATTAGCAAATTTCCTTAAAAATCCCTCACTTTCCGCGCCTAGGCAACAATGTACTATTATACTGAAAACACAAAATTCCTGTATCTCAGGAACCAATCAAGTCTACATAGTCGTGATAGTTTTTCTTTTGAATTCGTATATCTTCATTGCTTTGAATAACCTCGTATCTCAATTACGTGACGTACGATTTTAAACATAAACGTGAAAATAATTAAGTTCAAACTCATACTTCTCGAAATATCAGATACGAGTGTTTTTCTATAGTACTAACGATATGAGCTTTCATTTAAGAGGATTTTGAAGCTAAAAATGTCCATACAAAATGCGAAAACGTTTTTCTCCCCTTTAACCTAGTCGGATTTTTACGATTTTTGAATATGTTGTAGATATCATGAAAAACTATGTACTTTACACGAAAATATTTCTTAGAATGAAACAAATTGAAAATGCAAAAAACAGGAACGTACAAATCTAGTTCTTTATTATAATTGCAACATATTCAAAAATCGGACTTGATTTAGGGGGTGAGAAACGTTTTCGCCCGGAGCTAAATTTGTATGGATTTTTTTGACAGCTACGCGATTTTAGCGGCGCTTCACAATCCTCTTAAGATATGTTTCTGATTTTTATTAATTGTAATTGGGACACACACACACGTATCTCTAACAAAAATTACACTTCTCGAGTTAAATATTTTCTAAAGAGTCTCCCATATCTATAAATTGATCATATCACAACATGTACATAATGTTTTTTTAAGACGTATCCTATTATATAATACCTTACTCGATGGCGTAATGTAAAAAGAAATCCTTTGCTTTACTTGTATGAGAGGTACCTGTTTTTTTTAAATTTATTTTAACTTTTTCGGCGTAATTTAAATGCAAATTACAGCTTTGTAGTACCAAGAGCCTCTGAGTTATACGCCGGACAGACAGACATGGCGAAACTGTAATTCCTTATTGACTACGGAACCCTAAAAAGTTAAATGTTGGTAGTATATTTAGAAGGAACTTAAGCTTTATAGTAAGGGAACTAAAGCTGTTTATTTAAGTTCACGCATAACATAGATACGCTTAAGAGAAAGCAAATAGTTTTTTAAACAATAGCGTATTTACAAAAATATCCCACTGTGTCTCATGATATGTCACTTTCGCTGTATTTTCTTTTAATTTGGCATTGTTTTTTAAATTTTCTCAGAATTTGGTAGTTTTGTCAGACATTTTGGTAATTATACTCGGAAAATGGTCTCCGTAAAGTCATATGTTTTATTATTTCGTTAATATTGTCGACCATTTAACCGCAGCACGTAAGAGAAAGAGAAAATTAGATGCTTTACCGGTTAATATCGTTTTTGAAACACCGGTATAATTTCGTTCACCCTTAATCAATTATTGATGAAATTAATTGATGTTTTAAAATAACGAAATTATCCGGAAGAACGAAATTGAATTGCTTGTGTGAGTTAATGTACTGGTAACGCCGTCTATTAGCGAAATTGAACAACATAGTATCCCTCTATGATAAGTTATATATAGTTTAAAGGGATACAGGTGGCGCCATCTAGTGAGACTTACAATAATAATATCTAAAACTAATACAACGGGAGCCGGCTGCTTACTGAACAGCACTGTCATCGGCAAGGAGCGAAACTTTGGTGCCGGTGACGTCATTATGACGCAAATTCACATATGATTTTTAATAATGCTACAATGATAATGTAAATAATAAAATAATGACAAAGACGATATGAATAAAATATTTTGTTGGGTCATGTAATTCTAACGAAAAATATTCTTTCCACAAGTAGGTAAATGAAATCATTACTTAAGTAAATGAAATTTTGTTGGATTTCAAAGTACGCAGAACGCTTAAAATTCAAACATAACATCCCATTTGCTTGGTATGTTTTCAAATGTTTTTCTAAATTCCTTACTTTTGCTGTTAAAACATTAACAAAAAATTTAATATTGTTATTGTCTCCAACAATTTTTTTTTAAATATGACAATGACAGTCAATTACCTTATTTTAAGTACCGTTTGCCGTCTCAACTCAAGTGTCAACATCGGTAAACTAAAGAGGCCAATAAATTGTTAGTGATGATGCAAAATCTAGATAAAAACAATCTGTATGTAGCTTGACGTTATACGCCTTGATACGCCTGTCATCGGCACCAAAGTTTCGCTCCCTGGTCGGGTTTACGGCGACTTGCTCAAATTTGCCTTGCAAGGTTTAACAACTTAATTATCTCCAACGTAGGTACTACCCATAGTTGGACCATGATCAGTGTAGAGTTCCGAAACCGTAACTACAAACACAAAAAAAGAGCGTATCTTCATGGCACTTACGTCATTTTGTTGAGAAGCGCAGTTTTTCGGCAATAACTTAAAAACGCTATATCCGATCTTCCGATCATGTTGAAAGTAAGTATTTAAATAGCGGCTTCTACAAGACACCTATACCTACTCCAAATTCATCAATGTACATCTCTTGTAGTTTTAATGTAAAATGCCTGTGATATACAGACGGTCGGACGGACATGACGAAACTATCCGCCATTTTGGCTACGGAGCCCTAAAATCATGAAAAGTTACATAGAGAACACGTGTAATTACTACCTCCTTCTAGCACCTTCTAACAAAATATCACCACGTGAAAGCGCAAGCGGAATCTGGCATCGGCCATTTCCCATTTGGCCACATGTCCGCATATCACAATTTTTTTTCCCGGTTGAAACCGCAAGCGAAAACGAGTTGCAAACTAATGGTCAGTGAGAGTTGTCACAAAGTCCGTCCGTTGCCTAAGACTAGACAACTAGGGATTGCTAAAATACTAAGTATTTTCTAGTAAATACTTGTTTACGCTTGTGCTGGCAGCACAAGTCAATATCAGATTGACTTTGGAAAAAATGAAAAGTCCGGAGAAAAGGCGTGATTTCTATTGAAAATCCTGAGATTTTGTTGGAGTTTGAGAATTTTCTCTCAAACGTAATTACAAATTTAAAAATATCAGTACCAAAGTTGATTACTTTTATTATTAGGAAGATTATTTAGTTTGTTTTACTTTTTATTAAAGAGATCTTAAAATGTATTTATAGAAAATTCTAAAAACCTGAGACTTCCAAGATTTGCAAAATCCGGCCGCAATCCTGAGAAAAGTCCAAAAATCCTGAGATCTCAGGACAAATCCTGAGATATGGTAACCCTATCTTTGACGTGTTATGATATTGTTTTCAACTCGGCCGCCATTACTGTCACGTAAATAAGAGCTATCAAAACGTTGACAATGCGATAACAGTACCCTTAACCATGAGTTAGAATTACCGTATTCGCTAGCGAGTCGAACGTTCTGTCCCTCGCACTCTATAAGAATACTCCGAGGTCTGCGAGGGACAGAGGTTCCACTCGCTAGCGATTACGTTAATTGTAACTCATGGTATGAGTACAGGTCAAAAATAATCTGGTTTTTACCGCCTACAATATTGGCCCTATTGGCAGTAGATGTTCTAATACTTACTAGTCCACTTTCAGTAGAGTCTGGCCATCGAAACGTGATACTGAAAATTACCGCGGAAGGGGTTTGGGTAAAAGTGTTGTCATTTGTAAAATTCATATATTTTCAAGGTGAGCGGCCATTCGTAAAAGTGGTAAATTATGATAGAATTATTAAAAATAAACATATTTTGTTATGTAATGTAATACTCTTAAGTGCATCGGAGCCGAGATATTTAAATATTCATGTTTGGGCGTACTTTTGTACTAAAAACTGAATACTTAAATCTTTAAAATCTCCGCTCCGATATTATTTACCGCCATAAATTATATATATCTATGTGTATTTAGAGGTCCTCTAAATAACTATGTAAAAATCATCCGTGGCCGCTGAAAAAAAAAATGACAATATTCTTCAAACAAATTTACCCAATGCCCTTTAAAATGGTTGCTATAGTAGGTATGCCTGAATGATCTTCAATTAAACAATTTTAATGCTTTTGTCATTAACTTATAACTTCATACTTAATGATAAAAGCATCAACATTGTTTAATTCTAGCCCATACAGGCATACTATAGCTACAATTTTAAATTTCGCGGTTATTTTCAGTATCACGTTTCGATGGCCAGACTCTACAAGTATTTTTACTCAGTACGAGCGAGTGTAAGTACTTAACTATTTAGCAACTTACACGAGGAATGCATTTAGTCAGTCCTCTAAGCGGTTAAAGAGTTAGCCAACTTATTCCTAATTAGCACAAACTGGTCTTTAAAATGTTAGTAAAAACTTGTTTTTTTACTGTATATAGGCAGGTAATATACGTTGATTTGTAAGTTCCCTTATTCATTTAGAGGAGAAAATGGACAGTATTTACTTAAAAAAACTAAAATAAGGGTGTCTATTCCAAATTGCTTCAACTTCTTAATCATATTGTTAATGATATGTGGCGTTATCTATGAAAAGGGACCTTATTGTCGATGGCGCTTACGCCGCACTGCGTCAGGCGACGTTGTAATTATATCGGAGCATCGTTAATATATCTTCTTCACTAGAAAGTAAGAGCTACTATAGCGTCAACAATTCGACTACAATTTAGATATACCTAAAATATATTAAAACAAATTTGAATATGAACTCCTGATGTTCCTCTATTTTTAAACGAACAATATTTAAAAAAAGGGCAGAACTACGAAACGTACTTATTTATAACTCATTTGCTATCGATTATAGTGTCGATATCGATAGTTTAGTTTAGTTAGTTTATTTATTAATCAATGTAATATTACAATATAAGTTGCATTGCATGTCAAAAAATACGAAATTACATTGAGATCGTCAAAACATAAATACTAATAATCAAAGAATACAAAAATAATTAATTAAAACAACAACAATTAAACATCAAATAAATGGTCACTCGTCCGATGTCAATATACAAGGACTAATAACTGTCAACACAATAATAAATAAATTTACAATTTTAGCTCCATATATTCATCCACAGAGTATAATGGATTATCCAGTAAAAGGTTTCTAAGCTGGTGTTTAAATGCTTCGTCGGAATGTACATTTTTAAGTTTGGCGGGTAGACGCTCATAGTACGTGGGACCGATGACACGCGGGTTCTTACCCGCAAGTGCCATGCGACGGGGAACTGTTCTCAAACGCCCGGTGTGGCGGAGCTCCTTGCCAGGAATATTGACGCGTGCGAACGAGGAAATATTATTTCTTACGAACATTAATATTTGGAAAATGTAATCTGAGTAGTGAGTCAATATGCGGTGCGTTACGAAAAGGCCCCTGCAAGAGTGCCTAGGTTTCACCCCAGCTAACGTGCGTAAGGCACGCTTCTGCATAAGCAGCACCCTGTTGGCATCCGTGGAGTTTCCCCATAGTAGCGTGCCATACGACATTAGGGAGTGAAAATGTGCAAAGTACACCTGTTTTAATGCATCATTTGCAATAAGCCTCCTCAGTTTACGCAACGCAAAAACGGCACCACTCAGTCTATCGCACAGTTTGTCGACATGGCACTTCCAGTTAAGATTAGAGTCAAGTGTGAAGCCGAGGAACCTACACTCATTGCATATCGGCATCGGACTGTTTGCCACGCACGTAGGAAGGGAAATACCTCGGCCTGAAAAAACCATGGTATTGGATTTCGACAAGTTTAAAATCAAACCATTAGCCGAAAACCACGCTTGCAATTGTTGGCACGCACCATGGATTTTCTCCCCGAGCTGTTCATACGTGCGCGCACTAACCACGACAGTCGTGTCGTCCGCAAAGAGCACTGACAGGCCAGCTGTAATGGCCGTCGGAAGGTCATTCATGTAAATTAGGAATAGTGTGTTTCCTAATGCAGATCCTTGAGGGATCCCTAGACTCACACTTCCGGTCATAGACTGCATCCTTTTGCCGTTTGCGGACAATTTGACTGCCTGTTGACGGTCGGACAAGAATGACGTGAGTAGACGGTGGCTGACATCACTGATGCCGTAGTGATGCAACTTGTCCAGAAGCATTCCGTGATTGATCACATCAAAGGCCTTGGACAAGTCGCATAAGAAACCAGCCACCTTGTACCTCTCATCCAGGCCAGTAACAATGCAGTCAAATATTTTACACGCTGCCGCGGTCGTTGACATCTTCTGCCGATACGCAAATTGCTGGTCCGTCAGTAGGTCGTTATCCTCGAGGTGGCTCATAATGTGCGACGACAGGATTGACTCCATTATTTTAGAGATGGTAGGTACTATCGTTATCGGCCTATAGTTGTTGACGTCACACTTGTCCCCTTTTCCCTTGAACACAGGGCACACTCTAGTAGTTTTAAGTACATCAGGGTATACGCCAGAAACAAAAACTTCATTAATTAGTCTTACTAAAACTTTGCCAATAATATGCCAAATACATAATAAAATATTAACTGATATGTCATAGGTGTCAGCAATTGATCGCGTTTTTAACATACACCGCAGCACTTGGTCCAGCATATCGCTGGTGACGGTGGGCAGGGAGAGCGCGGGCACGTCCGCGTCGCGCAGGTGTCTGCGGAGATATTGTTGGCTTAACGACTTATCACTGTCAACGACGTAATTTAAGGCTATGTTTAAAAAATGAGTATTAAATGTATCAGAAATGTCATAATCAGATATAATCTTTTGCGTTGTCGGGTCTCTTAGGTTTATATTTTGTGACCGAGTTTTTGTGCCTATGTCTTCATTCACTATGTTATATATGTCACTATGTTGATATGTGGCATTATCTATGTAAAGGGACCTTATTGTCGATGGCGCTTACGCTGCACTGCGTCACGCGACGTTGTATTTATATCGGGGCATCTTTAATATTGGCTGAAGCGCCATCGACAATAAGGTCCCTTTTCATAGATAACGTCGCATATTATTGACTAGTCCCATGTCTAGACCATGTTTACGTAATGTGAACTTTTACCAAGTGTTTCTATTTTCCTCCAAAAACAAAAGAAAACCGTTTACAACTTTTTCAGACATATCGTTTCTCTTTTTATCATATTCAATTTCCCTTTAAAGTAAAGATGGCAGCTATTTTTTGATCGTTTTTTATTTGATCACTCCTTCTATGCTAGTTATTATTCTATGGGATCACTACGATTTTGATACGGAACAAAATACCATCCAACCTACGACCTAAAAGAGTCAAGTCAAAAAAACCCCTTGTCTGTGGCAAGTTTATGACACAAGTGTCATTTTCGATTGTCAACTTTTATCGTACAAAATCATTCAAAGGTTCAATTAAAATTTATTCACCGAATAAAAATGGGTATTGGTGACTATCCTAAGGAATATGATTTCAAAACGCACGGGTACTATGATCCTGCGCGCTATTATGGGCAAGGTAGATATTTGTACAAAGCATAACATATATACATTAAATCACGCCTGTTTCCCAGAGGGGTATGCAGATACCACTTATAACTATTATGATTAGATAGGTAAAAACACCCGGGGCCCGTATCACGAACCTACAAGCATAAGAATAAACAATAACTACACGTAGAAGCGAAACTCCCGGCTCCGGACGCGCGCTCGGCGCGTTAAATACCTACCGCCTGGCGACACCTGAGGTGTTTAGTCAGTCAGGGGCGTCACAGACGGAATATATATGTATTAACCAAGATATTGTTATTGTGTATTGAATTGGTTTTCGTATTTATGTTGATTTTAGTGTTTATGGTTGAACTAAGATAGCGTTTTAAAAAGTGAACGACTATGTACGGCAAAATAATTAGAAATAGGTAATTGATTGAATGAAGGAGTTTTATTTGTTAAATAGTACATCCCCTAGATGTTGAAGAAAAAAAAACGGAAACATTAAAAACTAATTAATAGATAAGAATAGTATTTTGTAATAAAGCTTTTTCAACTTAAAAAAATTGAAATTAATGGTCCGGAAAGGAACATAAAAAGATCGCAGACTATACTTAAAACTTATTGAACTTAAAAGGTTGTTTATTTAAAGACTCTTTTCTGTGTTTTATAGTTGATTAATCGCCACATAAGCCATTAAATTTTCTGGAGATAATCTTAATATCATCGAAAATATTATTACCTAATTTAACGTAAATGTAAAAAACTCATTTTGCCACAATATTTCCACGTTGAAGGAAAACATAAATAACATTTCGTGACTAAACTTGTATAACACATCCATAAACCGATTAAAATATTTCACAAGTGACAGCCCTGACTTTGGGCGCGGAAGACAGAGGGGCGTAGCGGGGTGAAGGGGGAAGTAGGTATTAAAAGCGCGGCATCTGGGGCCTGGGTAAAGGAGATTCGCTTCATGCTACAAGTTACAAATTACAAGCGGAAGTCTCTTTCTAACACCTTTTGCTGGGATAGAAGCTTTCCGCCCACATCTCGATATGACTAGGTAGCTGATACGACCGGATCGCTTTGCGACTACATCTTGATTCGACTACATCGCGTTTGGACTAGATCGCGGTTTGACCAGGGGCCCGTTCCAGAAAGCCACTCTGCAACTCTGCACTCTGCACTTTGCAAATCCACGATAATACAAAGTGCAGAGTAAACGTGTTCCAGAAAACACTCTCTGCGTAATTTGCAAACTCTGCAAAGATTCTGTTCCTAAAAGATACTTTGCAAATCCACAAATCCACACTTTGTATTTGACTCTGCCTCTTCAACTTTGCGATTGTCTTGTGGAACAGAAATACTTTGCAAATCCACAAATCCACACTTTGTATTTGACTCTGCCTCTTTAACTTTGCGATTGTCTTTTGGAACAGAAATACTTTGCAAATCCACAAATCCACACTCTGCATTTGACTCTGCCTTTTCAACTCTGCAATAGCTTTGTGGAACAAAAATACGTCTGAAGAGTGGGATTTGTGGAGTGCAGAGTTGCAGAGTGCCTTTCTGGAACGGGCCCCAGTTCGCCATAAGACCTGAGGGCCCTGCCAAGATGCATTACGCTAACTAGCTTTTCTATTCGTTTCGTTTTTAAACCAATCGCGTCACTGGTAGATGACGTGATACGAAAAGTCACGTGATCTACCAGTGACGCGATTGGTTTAAAAACGAAACGAATAGAAACGTTAGTTAGCGCAATGCATCTTGGCAGGGCCCTCTGTTATCAGATGGACAATATTACCAACTAGGCCAACGCGTTGTCAAAGAAATGCTACTTACGCCCCAAAGCGTGAAATCATTATTTAATAATAGTGGTTTCTTGAATCCGTTGTATCTGTTTCAGCGGACACCCCTTTCGGCGATGTGAAGCTGAACGAGTTAATACCCTGGTTAAGGCGCAGACAAAAAGGATTCTCTCCTTTCATGGGGCTATGCAGCCGGGGTAAGACTCAAGGGCCCCACAAATTAACACTGCCCTCCTTAGCCACTAAGTAGTATCTCAAATTCAGTAACCAAAGCAGTTTTAATTCTCTTCTGTTAGTAATAAGCAGAGGCCGGAAGTTTCGTAGCACTTTTGAGTTGTCATAGGGCTTCTCGTCTATCGACTTCCGATATACATAATGTACAGTCACGAGATTAAATTTGGTACCCACCTTAGGTCCAAAGTCAATCTGACATTCTACAACAATAAGGTTGAGTTTCCTATCAGTTACAAATGACGTGACATCTCTAATGACATCGACGACTTCAAGCATATTTTTCTTGAAATGGGTCCCAAATTAACGCTCGGGACCGTATATCGATAAATACAGAATGCAATATTTGAAATATGATTACAAGTAGAAGTGAACAACAGGCAGTCTTATCGCGAATGAGCGATCTCTTCGAGATATACCTTTGGCTACCAACTTTTTGTAAATTTTAAGTAGAAATTAAAATAATAATATTTTGTTGTTTCTTGTAAATAATTTTTGGATTTCTTATGCCTTTTAAACATATTTCGAAAGAAATTGTAACAAGAATTGCTATCGATTGTGTTCATTGCAAATCTCTATTTCACATTTTCAACTACTCAAAAGTTATCTGAAAGAGATCGCTCTTTAGCGATAAGATCGCCTGTTGTTTACCTCTACTTTAAAAATTCTTTAATATGTTGTGTTTTATAATGTATCGATAAAATATGTATATCAGAAGTCGATAAACGAGAAGTGCCTATGACAGCTCAAAAGTGCCACAAAAATTCCGGGCTCTGGTAATAAGGTTGATATTGCCTAGGGCAGAACAGTTTACCAGCTGTCCCAAGGCAGGCTGCGTGATGATACGAAATATATGAAGAAATGTATGACACCTTTAGAGAAACTGATGTGTTCCAATACGATGTACTTACAAGTCAATTTCGGCCGGCGGACTGGGCCTCTATTCCAGGCGGTAATAGTACATTGTGGCCTAGGCGCGGAAAGTAAGGGATTTCCTGACGAGGTGGTTAGCAGGCCGAGCAATAGCGAGGCCTGCTAAAATACGAGTCAAGAAATCCTAATTTCCGCCGAGGCATACATAATGCTTTTCTCAAACAATGCGAGGAAATCATACAAATACATGATTATAAGTATTTTTTTCTACTCGCGTACTATAAACCTCTAATATTGATATCGTTGATGGTACCACAATACCACCTATAGCGTAACCGAAACGTGAAAACTATTCTATAATGAGCGTTGCCATAGTAATAACAGTTCTATAATTATTATTATAGCATTGTTATTACCATGGTTACGGTCATTCCGGATATCTTAATTTGTATTATAAACCGTTAAAAGTATTTTAATACCAGTTAAAATTACGTATACTAAAAACAAAATTAATTTTGAGACTAATTATGTGTTTAAAATTTCATTTTTATCAAATTACTAAAAATAGATGAATAATATCCATCGATTTGTTATTTGGTTACCATGGTTACCTTCAATATGGATACCAACAAAATGGCGTTTCATTTGGCATTCCATCTTTTATGATAAATTGTCAGAACTGTTTTATGAACTACTAAAATCGGCATGAAATTTGTAAACATATAACAATAAAATTCACAAACTATTAACGCCAATAGGAATAAGGAAAATGACTTTGCTGACAAGTAATTCGTTAGCAGAAAAATCGAGGAAAGTATACAAGAAAAGTTAGCGATTGTTTATTTTTGTCATTATCATTTTAAGCTTGTAGAAAAAGTTATGTATGCAACGGTACATAATTAGCTCTTAAGGTACTCGTACCTGTAATTAGAGCGCTCGCAAGCTCGCGCTCTAACCTCGGCACTCGTGCCATAAGAAGCTTCATTATGAACCAGTTACATAAATAACTACCTATTAAAAACCTTTGACAAATTCGTATAGAATGTTTGTTTGCAAAATACGAGTATTAGTTAAGATAGTTTCACGCACAACGAGCCGCCGCCCGCCGCCTCGCGCCGCTGCTCCGCAGAGCTCCGCCGCCGCGCGCCGCTCCTCACTGCGCCCCCACAAGTTGGGTGTACGGGATTTTTTTCATGGTCCTTACGATTTTATACACAATAGAGAGCACTTTTAAAAACAATATGGACATGGACGGAAAGTGTTTTCATATGGTTCTTTTACTCCTAGGAGTAAAAAGAGGCATTTAATTTTCCGTCCTTGTGGTTCAATCGGAAAACCGGTCTTTCCGAGCATGTTTGAGAAAAAAACCATATCGTCGCTGAGCTGTTATGGTATTACTGTCAAGTAAATAAGAGCTATCAAAACGTTGACAATACGATAGCGAGTCAAAGACTATATGGTTTTTACCGCCCAGAATCTCGACCCTAGTCTGTGTTTCCCGGAGGACGTTTATGTCGGGCTGTATTGCTGAGATGGTCTTCTCAAGACACGTCAGATACAGTTTTATGGGTTGACTCTTACTTTGACACCCATCCTAGACTGTATTTTAAAGATTTTTAAATTTAACAGAAACATCTGTTACGAAATTTTAAACAATATAGCGAAAAAAATTCGTCGGGCTTAGGCAGGATTCGAACCTACATCTCCTGTGGCGCTCCGGGCCGATGCAGGCGCATTACCAATTATGCTACCAAGACCCTACTTAAGATCCACGAAATTAGTAATCGCTTGCTTTTCATACTCGGTAGGTCACGTGGGTGGCATAAGTGGTAATGCGCCTGCACCGGCCCGGAGAGCCAGAGGAGATGTAGGTTCGAATCCTGCCTAAGACGGACGATTTCTTTTCGCTTTAATATAGTTAAGATGTATTTTATAATATAGCTCTTTAAGGTCGTAATAAAGTAGTCTTGGCCGAGATGCCTGTATCAACCTTCGCCTTTGATCTGACCTGCCCTGATTTATGTTCCAGCTTGGTGGAGATGGCAACACAAGTACATGCAGCCGTTGCAGGTGGGCGTGGCCCCGTTCCTCCAGATCCTGGTGTTCAATATGGCGCTGTTCTACGTGATCAACTACGGCAGGATCAGTAAGTAGCATACTTAATTAGTATACTTCATTTTTAGGGTTCCGTATTAACATGGTAAAAAAGGATCTTTCGGTGAGACTTCGGTGTCATTAATAAATAAAAATAATAAATAAATATCCGGGAACAATCTCACACAAATTGACCTAGTCCCAAACTAAGCTCTAGGCTTGTACTATGGGTACTAGACAACGATGTAAATACTTATATAGAGAAATATATACTTAAATACATAGAAAACATCCATGACTCAGGAACAAATATTCGCGCTCATCACACAAATATCTGCCCTTAACCTTGGATTTGAACCCAGGACCGCTAGCTTCGTGGGCAGGGTCACTACCAACCGGATCAACAACGCATCGTTCTGTCTATATATGTCACAGCAGTTTTTCTCTGAAATTATGGAAGCTATTAACTTGATATTTGGCATAGTTGTATAACTTGCTTGCCCGCATCTGTGTTTGTTTAGTAAAGAAAATATGAAATTATTTTTCTAAATTTGAAAAGGGTTAGAATGGGGGGTGTCACATGAAAGGACTCAATCTGAACATTCCAAACCTTTTTCTTGAAATTGATTTGTTACCGTATTTGTTAATTTAATTATTTTTCTCGTATATTTCAGCTCACCACAGGAATTACAAATTCCACTAAAAGACGGACAAAGAAAATCACATTATCACATAACATAAGCAAGCACTAAATAAATATATATATTGTCTCGACCAAATTAACAGATTCTTTTTAATAGTAGTCCTCACCGGTACAAATTGATTTGTAGTCTAATCTGTTTTTACTTTTAACATGTAGTTGTTTTTTATTAAATTTCCAATTGTCAGAAATGTCTTGTGATAAGTTAATAAAGTTAAATTATTAAGTGTTTTTATTTTTATTTTACTTGATCTAAAGAAAAAAGAAAGAAAAGAAATAGTTTATTCTTTTCCTTGCTTTTTTTTACCTGGACATAGAGTAGTTTTCTCCCGGAAAAATTAATAGTTCCCGAGGAATTAGCGATAACCGACTTATACGTGGACGGAGTCGCGGGCAACAGATAGTAGGTACAGTCACGTCCAGTAATATGGACACAGTAAAACTTTCAAAAATATGTAAACACGACTCTGCTGCAAGGGAATAAGGGTGTATATATATTTCTGAAACCGTGTTGATATAAAACCGTGGTGATATAACCGTATATTTATGAACGTGACCGTACATATTTTTATACCATTGTGAAGGAAAACAAGCACACGCAACCTGATGGTGAATGGTACCTCAGACCAGCTCACGAAGTCATGACCCGTTGTACAACTGTTAGGTTCAACCGATCAAAGTTAGTACCATAAATATGAGGTAGGTTTAGGTAATTGTATCTTTATTTGTAAGTTTTTAAAAATAATAAATGTGTATATAAACCGCCTTAATATTAATTGTCACAACGCAGTCAAATTATTTAGGACTGTTAAAAATATATACAATAAAATATACCTAAAATTAACTTAAAACTACACTAATCTAATAAACCGCTGCCAGTGGGCATCGTTCCCAAAATGCTGGCAGCATTGCCACGTTGAATGGCAATGCTTAATCTTTGTGCCAAATAAAGGCCAGCATTTGGTTTAGGTTATGTTAGAACTTCAGCTGGCTCGAAGGGCTAAAACACTCAAATAGGAGCTCCGCGGTTGGCGGAGCTCTGTTAAATTGGCCGTTTCCTCGTGGTCCTATTGACTTTCGACTGATGTTTCTGGGTGATTTGACCTTCGGGCATTTGAAGAACCCTAACGAACGTAACCTACCTACTTCTACAACCACAATTTAGTATATGGGCGTTTCTTTAAAAGTTTGTACCTAGTTAAAGGCTAAAATTAAGAAACGTTAACTTTTCCGCTGAGTTACGAAAATTAGTTACATACATACATACATAATCTCACGCCTTCGTTCCCAGAGTGGGGTAGGCAGAGCTACAGAATTACAAACATCTTTAAAAAAAATGTTGATAATTCTATAACCACAATTTGCACAATTAGGCTAAGATGTTTACCAGCGTATTAGTGACAGGTTGCAAGCCCATCGCCTAACAGTACTACAAGCCTTTATTCCCTTAGTCGTCTCTTACGACATCCACGGGAAGACATGGAGTGGCACTATTCTAACTCGGCAACCACACGAGGCAAAATTAGTTATACTTGTGATAAGATAAATGGTGGTATCTCAGACAAAACTCCTGTAGCAAGTGCAAGCATATTACTAACGGGTGAGGATTGAATCTACTTCATTGATTGAATTAGAGATACTGCTAATTGGCGCTGAGAGGTAGTATATAAATGTACGACAAATTTTCGTAACTCAGCGGAAAAGTTAACGTTTCTTAATTTTTGTCCTTAACTACGTACAAACTTTTAAAGAAATGCCCATTTGGTGATTAAATCTAGGAGCACTTTTTGTGCAATAGGACAAATATAATAGGACCACGGGGAGTAAGTGTTAAATTTGTTATTCAGATAAAAAATATTGGTAGTTGAACATAGGAGTTGTGACACGGGTCGGAGCGCCTCAGACCTACAGACTTGGCAATCTCAAGACTTCAATCCTACGACTGTAAATGCGTCGCCAACCCTAAGGACTAAGATGAAATGCCTCTATGATAGTAATTTCACCGGTTGTATTCTTCTATTTCTTCAGACATTTTCGTTCACAGAAAGCAACTTGACTATCCCCGTAACATGAATGATCTTTAATCAATGTGAGCGGACAAACAAACAGACAAACAATGGCACAATTACCACAACGCGGTCGTCGTTCCACATACTTTTTGTTGATACACCGTACAGAGAAATCCGACCAGTAAAGTCTAAGAAATCAACTGTTTATTCCTTAAAGACGTATTTGAATCAAGCAATGCTGGAAAAGATACCTTGGCAAAATGAAATAAAGTTCAACCAAACAAATTGTGGAAGACACATGTGATCTTTGTAATTGTGATGATAAATCTTAATTATCGACGTATGATGGTTTTGTTGTAGGATAATTGGGTTTGAATGTAGTTGAACTGGAATAAAGGTAAATTGCTGCAATTGTTGGAACAGTAACGATAAACGCAAGGTTTTTTCAAGTTAATTCGATTGACGACTTACTTCATGTATCCCATTCCGTTACAAATAGTAAGAAATGAATCAAACAAATGATTTAATAACAAAAAACCTCGTTTTATTTTACTTACCATTTTACAAGAAGTTATTTTTTGCGTTTTTGAAGGCAGTTTTTTGTTTTTTTAAAACATTTATTTTATTTTATTAATTTTGCTGATCATAATAAGGGCTCAGGGCGACTTTGTCCACAGTCCTTATTTCGTCACCATCTTAACTCGTCCACAATGCCATGTCGTCAGCATGTAATTCCTAAATCGTCACCTTCCTAACTCGTCCACTTTCTGATATCGTCAATATCCCATTTTGTCTAGCAAGCAACGCCGCGGGAAAGTCATAGTCATATTTAACTGGACTTGTTACTAAAAATCTAAATAAAAGAAATCTAAACTAACATCGCTATATGTATGCCTATAATATTTGAGGAGTTCCCTCAATTCCTCGCGGATCCCCTCATCTAATTCAAATTTGGTGGCAATGGGACCACCTCGGAAGTAAACTCTATCAAACCAAAAAGGATTTTTAAAACATACATTTAAAAAAACAAAAATATATACAGTGGAACATCGAACCTCCTCCTTTTTTGAAGTCGGTTAAAAAGGAATGTGCGTCATTTTTCTTATAATTTAGTTACTTACCCGTATGAATGGGTTCTTCTTTGGGAGATCATGGTCCACCTCATCCCTCGACTCATCGTCATCAGCCGAGTTCACCCTGACGCAGGTCTTGTGTATGGTATGATCACCCATACTCGCCACTCATCATACACGCGCCTGCACACTTTTCACTGTTTCACTTTTCACAGCAGTGTCTCAATTTCACTGGTGCACTTTTCACTGCTGTGGCACTTTTCACTGCTGTGGCACTTTTCACTGGTTAATTTACGATTTGAGGATAAAGAACCGTTTGATTAATGAAATAAGATTGAAAATTGATGTCACTTTGGTTTAGTATCGGCGCACGGTTGGTATTTTCAGTTTTCTTTTACATCGATGGCGATCTGCAAAGAAGAAAATAATTATTAGAATTACGAGAATTTTCTTTTCTCAAACATGCTCGGAAATAATGGTTTTCCGATTGAAATACAAGGACAGAACATGCCTCTTTTTACTCCTAGGAGTAAAAAAACCATATGAAAACCCTTTCCGTCCATGTCCATATTATTTATTAAAAGTGCTCTCTATCGCGTATAAAATCGAAAGGACCATGAAAAAATCCCGTACTCCCAACTTGTGGGGACGCAGTGAGGGGCGGCGGCGGGCGGCGGCTCGTTGTGCGTCAAACTATCTTAACTAATACTCGTATGACGCAAACAAACATTCTCTCCGAATTTGTCAAAGGTTTTTAGAAGTACTTATAATCATGTATTTGTATAATTTCCTCGCATTGTTTGAGAAAAGCATTATGTATGCCTCGGCGGAAACGAGGATTTCCTGACTCGTATTTTAGCAGTGCTCGCTGTTGCTCGGCCTGCTAACCACCTCGTCAGGAAATCCCTTACTTTCCGCGCCTAGCTAACAATGTACTATTTATTATATATTTAAGAATACATAATTGTTAGTGTATTTGTGTACTATTTATTTAATCGTATGGCTTTATTAAGCCGAGTCAAGCACATGCACTATAGTTTTATATCTAAATTCTTCACCCATTGGGCCGCGTTATCAGTAAGGGTGAACAGATCTTGAGGGTCTCCATCATATTTTCGGATAGGGCAATCCTTTATAATGTGGTCTTTATTTGTGTACTGGAATTAATAAACACAGATATGAATATGAATCACATTTGTAAAACATCGGCAGTATTTTGTTTTATTTTACAAGCTTTTATTTAACTTGCTATGTATGTATGTATGTATGTACGGGTCAAATCTTGCAAGTTTAATTTGACCCACTTCCCGTCAACGGAATGGGCTGATATTTGGACCACGTATGTAAACCCGATGACAATGCAATATCATGGTATCTAAGAGGTGATCTGATGATGGAGTCGGAAGGTGGCGACAGGATCTCCGCTATACATAACGTAGACCCACCGTGTAAGGACTCAATAGTTTGGTCTTGATAAGCAGATAAAGATTTTGCAAAAAAAAGTACAGTCGGCAACAAACACTTGTCCCAAAAATGATTATTGACAGAAACTTATTTATATATAATTAGCTAGGAATCTGAGGGCCCTGCTAAGAGGCACTACACTCAAAAAAAATTGAGTTAACCAAGAGAGGTTTTCTCTTAGTTGACATAAAATGAATACAGTATTTATGATATTAGTTATATCAAACAAAACTGATAATAAATACAGCAAGTTCTTTAGCGATTCAACTAACATCTTAGTTGATGCATCTAACGTCTTGTTAGGCTCGTAGGAATCAAGACGCCTATGCACAACAATCACAATCTTGTTAGAAGCGACGATTTTTTTTTCTCAGTGTACTTTAACTAACATTTCTATTCTTTTCGTTTTTACACCAATCGCGTCACTGGTAGATGACAAGATACGAAAGTCACGTGGTCTGCTAGTGACGCGATTGGTTTAAAAACGAATCGAATAGAAACGCTGGTTAGCGTAGTGCATCTTGGCAGGGCCCTCCGAGCCCTTATTTCTGGGTTTCTATTCTAACCATATCGTCTTTGACCCGTTATCGTATTGTCAACGTTTTGACAGCTCTTATTTACTTGACAGTAATGGCGGCCGAGTTAAAAACAATATCATAACAGGTCAAAGACGATATGGTTTTTACCGCCTACAATAGAGGCCCCGATTTAACGTTTAATTTAATCTTTTGGACGCCAACGACGCCTAAAGGCGTCATGAGCTGTGATGCCTAAACGGTAACGCCTTCTAATTGTCGGTTTATTAATGCGGCATGTCTTATAATATTATTCAGACAATGGCTGCCGTGTTAAAAGTTATATCACCATAACTATAATTATTATCAGTTGCCCCATATGAGACGTATGTATAATCTATAATAGTCTAGATGTACTCATAATGATGTCATGTTTAGTTCTAACAAAAAAAACCGGTCAAGTGCGAGTCGGATTCGCGTACAGAGGACGATCACGAAAGGCAATGATAAAATATTAAAAAAAGAGATGTTACCTATACGGTATCCCGCGTTTAAAAATGGCCCGGCTTACGCACACATAATCAGTAAATATTGCAATTACACACTAATTCATAAATGACAAGTGAAAGCAGGATGGTATGCTAATTTCCGGGAGCGAAACAGAGACGAGTGTATGTTGCTCTGTAGACTAGTTCACGGTTCCGTTGACGGCGCAAGACTAAGTAAAGGTGTACCAATTGGCTTGGTTTTAGGGTGCCACTATCGAAGTGCCTATAACCTATCGACCTCTTTTTACTATATTATATCATTGACGAAAGGTATCATCAAGTGTTGCTTGAAAAACAGAACTCGTAAAAGACAAAACATTCACGTTTACTTATGGTACATTACTATTATTTAATTAATTTACAATATTTACAATGCAACACATAATTTAGCAACAACAAATTTGGCCGCAAGCTTTAACGTTTCTATTCGTTTCGTTTTTAAACCAATCGCGTCACTGGTAGATGACGTGATACGAAAAGTCACGTGGTCTACCAGTGACGCGATTGGTTTAAAAACGAAACGAATAGAAACGCTTCTTAGCGCCATCCATCTCGGCAGGGCCCTCAGTAACGATTATCGTTTCGATCTTTACGCTCATATACATAGTATGGTGCAAAGTAGTATTACATTTAGATTATTATTTAGTATTATATTTTTTCGATTAAACATAAGTACTGTTTTTTTTTCAGTGTACGGAACTCTAAAAAAATCGCCTAACCACCATGAGTCGTGACGTGTCAGTACGTATTGATGTCACTCTTGAGTTCTTGACTTGAGATTTAGTTTGTTTGCTATACGATAACGATACCTTATCGGCTGATCGTTGGGTAATACGATAGTTAGATAATTGTATTTATATGACCCACATGGAACTTTCTAGTGTTTACTACTTGAGATATGATTCGAGTGTTGTTTAAGTTTATTGATTATTGATACAGGAAAAAATGTGTTGAAGATAGTAGTTTCGAGTATTTAGTTGTCAGGATCGTAGCAGGTGGAAAGAAGTGGTCTCTGCCTACCCTTCTGGGAAACAGGCGTGATTTAATGTATGTATGTAGGTATGTATGAACAATCAAGGAATTTAATTTGTGACCCACCTTAGTTCCAAAGTCAATCTGACATTCTACTGCAACAAGGTTGAGTTTCCTATCAATTACAAATGACTTGGCATCTCTAATGACAATGACATTTCAAGCAGATTTTCTTTGAAATGGGTAGCAAATTAACGTCCGTGACCATACATACCTAGTATAAAATAAATTCGCTTCCGCCGTCTGTTCGCTTAGATCTTTTAAACGGAGCAACGGATTTTAGATAGAGTGATTCAAGAGGAAGGTTTTTAACCGACTTCAAAAAAAGGAGGAGGTTCTCAATTCGTCGGTTTTTTTTTTTTTTTTTTATGTATGATAAATTGTGGATTATGTACGGGTGTTACAGAAAACTCACAAAAACCGAAACGAAGCGAGGGCGCTAGTATAGTATAAAAGCCGCTTTCCGCATTTGTCTGTCTGTATATCCACTTACTTCTTAACCACGCAACGGATTTTTTACATAATTTTTCACGAAGGAAATTTGACGGTATCGGCTCCAATGATGGACACTTTTAGCTGACAGGCACCAGTATAGGACACTTCACTCTTTATTCAAATTTCATCCGGTCCTAAATTGATTGTTGCAAAACAAATGAATAAGCCTTATTTTCTGTAAAATAAGAATCAAGTCGTCTGCCGCATGCACCCGGACCGGTGGGCTAGCGTGGCCATTGCTACCAAGTGGGTACCGCAAAATGGGCGACGTAGACGGAGCAAGCCTAGACGGAGATGGCGGGACGACTTGGACGCGTTCCTCAGCCGGAAGAGGCACCTAATAGGGATTCATGGAGATCAAGGGGAGAGGCCTTTGCCCAGCAGTGGGACACTCACAGAGGCTAGAAAAAAAAGAAACAAGTGTCCATCATTGGTCCTAATCCATTACTGGTTCCGTCACAAACTCAAACCGCAGCGAAGCGAGGGCGAGTCGCTAGTTTTATAATTAAAAAGTAGTATGGAGACAAGACCACCGATAAAATGACTAGAATAGAGACATTTCATCTTCTTTCGGCAACGCATCAGCAGTCTTCGGACTGCTGTCTTGAGATTACAAATGTTTATGCGTCTCTTAGCGGTCTAAAGGCTGCCTGTATGCTTTTTGCATTCTGCTTGCGATAAAAATAATCCTAACTAATAATACCTACAAATGCGAAAAATTGTGTTTGTTACTCCTGCTTACGGCTGGACGGATTTCAATGAAATTTGATATTTAGAATAGACATAATACTGTATTAACGCTACTTGTACTTGTCATCCTGGAAAATTTAAATGTCCCCGAGGGAATAACGAGAATCGAAGCGGACGAAGTCGCGGGAAGAAGCTAGTAAATAGATAAAACCTCGGATATAATGCTGCCGTCCTTAGAAAAAAGGGCATATGTCTCATAGAACCATGTATGTATTAGTGACCTTATTTCTTAAGACAGAGGGTTGAATTTACTTCGACCATCAAGTTCCGCATGCGTCCTTTTTATTTAGGAGGGCAGAATGACGACCCCTTCTTTCACAGCTGATCTCTTAAAATCTCTTAAACGGCCGAATCGATTTTCATGAAACATAGATAAAGTATAATAGTATTCACTGAAAGGCAACTTGTGGTCTAAGATCCGAATAGGAGAAGATTTGGACCGGGCCGTTTATTCGATGAAAAGTATTTTATATCAAATTTAATACGCTAAATAATATGTGGTGAATAGGTGGGCTGAAAAATTTCAGTCCAGTACTTATATCATTAATTTTTTTATTACTTAACTAAAAATGAACTTTTTTTTAAATTGAAAATCTTTGTTTAATAGACAAATTACATACTAATCGAAAGTATGAAGTCTATAGAATATGCAAACGTTAGGTTTGGTGCAAAATACTAGTACCGACTTACCTGTTTATACCTGCCTACCCAATAGTTTGACGAGAAAAAAATAGTCAAACTAACGTTTGCATATTCTATAGGCTTTCTTCTCTTTACTTTCGATTGGTATGTAATCTGTCCATTAAACAAGCAATTTTTTTTTTTAAATAAGTTAGTTTTTATTTTTTTTATTAATTATATACCTACTGGACTGAAATTTTTCAGCCTACCTATTCGCCATTTATTACTTAGCATATTAAATTTGGTATAAAATACTTTTTATCGAATAAACAGCCCGGTCCAAATCGTCTCCTATTCGGATCTCCTGCTATTGGCCGTACCCCTGGCATTGCTGATGGTGATGGTAATGGGTGATGGAGAGCTTGCCATCTGCTCGTTTGCCTTTTATGGCTGTAAACTAAATTCGATGACAACGTTCCTAAGAACAGGGGCCCGTTCCAGAAAGCCACTCTGCAACTCTGCACTCTGCACTTTGCAAATCCACGATAATGCAAAGTGCAGAGTAAACGTGTTTCAGAAAACACTCTGCGTAATTTGCAAACTCTGCAAAGATTCTGTTCTTAAAAGATACTTTGCAAATCCACAAACCCACACTTTGTATTTGACTCTGCCTCTTCAACTTTGCGATTGTCTTGTGGAACAAAAATACTTTGCAAATCCACAAATCCACACTCTGCATTTGACTCTGCCTCTTTCAGAAAGCCACTCTGCAACTCTGTACTCTGCACTTTGCAAATCCACGATGATGCAAAGTGCAGAGTAAACGTGTTCCAGAAAACACTCTGCGTAATTTGCAAACTCTGCAAAGATTCTATTTCTAAAAGATACTTTGCAAATCCACAAATCCACACTCTGCATTTGATTCTGCCTCTTCAACTCTGTAATAGCTTTGTGGAACAGAAATACGTTTGAAGAGTGGGATTTGTGGAGTGCAGAGTTGCAGAGTGGCTTTCTGGAACGGGCCCCAGATCTGCGTAGGTCTTATAGTTTCAGACTTTCCCATACTAACCGATTTAAATGTTACTGTACACCGATAGCTATACAAAGTTAAAATGAAGCTGAATTGTTTGATATTTTAAATTTATTTTGAATTTTAATGTATCGAACAATAAAGCACAAATTACAACCACGACATAGAGTGCCAAACGGCACCGCTTGCCTATAATGGGTAATACCTCTCTGTTAGCAACGGATCTTAAAATATAACTCTTATTATCTATTGTTGTTATAGTCACGTGTTCGCCGCCGGCACCGCATACGACGTATTCTTTATGCACTGACTAAGGCATGCAATATCGCAAGGTTTTCAATCCCGGTATTGAGTTTCGATATTGAAATCCCAATACCGGAATACCGGTATTAATTCCGGGATTGGGTTTTTTATTATTTCAGGTTAGAAAATGCCCCACGCATGCTGATTTTGAATAGGTAAATAAAAAAAAACAACATTTGCCATTCGTGTTTTTAATAAAAAATAAAAAATAGGCTTTTAATCACAGTTTCAATCACTCCTTGTTTTCTTATATGATACGAGTTGTCTTAGCCGGACAATACAGAGAGAAAGAGAGAGGTAAATACAGGAAGGTTCTCGGGTACAACACATTCCTTTGTCTAACAACTAATTTACTACCTGCTCGAGGTCTCAAATGGCAAGTATGGCAACGCAAAAGCTTATTTTAAATAAAACAAAGATACATTTTTGTCTTCAATCAATCTCGGAATTACGATATTGAAACGCTCAATCCCTGAATTGAAATATCGGAAAAAATCGTCCGAGATCCCGGAATTACGAGATTCCGGAATACCGGGATGCATGCCCTAGCACTGACGCTTCGAGGAAGGATCTAATGAGTCATTATAACATCGACGATAATAAGCAGGTGCATCATATCACAAGAATCCTATTCAAGAGCCGGATTCAAAAATTTAATACTGCAACTCACAGAGAAGAATCAAAAGGGGATAGCTTTATGAACTTCCGCGCGAAGAACGAGAGGTTTCCCAGTATTAACAAATGTGTCGTTATCAAAAGGGACCTTATTGTCGATGGCGCTTCCACCATTATTAAAGATGCTCCGATATAAATACAACGTCGCGTGACGCAGTGCGGCGTAAGCGCCATCGACAATAAGGTCCCTATTCATAGATAACGCCATAAATTATAAATACTCAACTACTAAACTATTCGATCAATAATCAACGTTAAAGATCCTAGGGTTTCGAAGAACCAATCAAAAACATTTTCATTACCAAGACAACACGATTGAAACGTTGAGCTATATACAGTGCAATGGTGGTCACATAATTAGGGACACTTGTTTTTTTCCCATACAATTGCCTACAAATATGACTTTTAAATTTTGACCACCATTCAAAAAGTTCTTGACCAATTTTATTGCTAAATACAATTTACTTTAGATCATTAACTAAGGCTTAAATTTATGTACAATGAACTACTGTTAAAAACGAACCTTATATTTTATAGGGATTTAAAAACTTAGTGCTGACCGGTCCATACAAAGTTTTACAACTTTGTATGAACGCGAGGTATTTATTTTTTCAAATCCTTATAAAATGAAAGATCCGTTTTCAACAGAGATGAATTATACATACATTTAAACCTTAGTTCATTAATGAACGATGAGTGTAAGCAAATATTAAATTAGTTTAGAACTTTTTGAATGGTTGTCAAAATTGAAAAGCTATATTTGTAGGCAATTGTATGGGAAAAAAACAAGTGTCCCTAATTATGTGACCACCACTGTATATGTATAACGTTTTTATGCGATTAAGCCCTGTTTTAGATTTATTAAGTACTAGTGACCCGCCCTCGCTTCGCTTCGGTTTATGCCAGTTTTCTGTAAGACCCGTACATAATCCAAAACTTAAAAACCTTTCTCTTGAATCACTTTATCTATTAAAAAAAACCGCATCAAAATCCGTTGCGTAGTTTTAAAGATCTAAGATACATAGTGACAGACAGACAGCGGGAAGCGACATTGTTTTATACTGTATAGTAATGTGTGAACGTCGTGAAAGTTTAAAACAAATTAAGTTTAGTGCACTTTGGTGCATCCAAATTTTGTCGATGACGATACGATAACGTTAGTCGATAGAAGTAAAAAACCGGCCAAGTGCGAGTCGGAGTCGCGCACGAAGGGTTCCGTACCATTATCTATAAAAAATCACGTTTGTTGTATGGGAGCCCCTTAAATATTTATTTTATTTTAATCTAATTATTTATTTTTATAGTGAACATACATCTATATATTCTGTGAATATTTCAAGTGTCTACCTGTTGCGGTTATTAATATCGAGCAAAAAACGGCATAAAAATGACGTTTGTTGTTTCGGAGCCCCCCTTAAATATTTATTTTATTCGGTTTTTAGTATTTGCGGTAAACGAAATACATAATTTGTGAAAATGTCAACTGTCTAGCTATCACGGTTCATGAGATACAGCCTGGTGACGGACAGACGGACGGACAGTGGAGTATTAGTAATAGAGTCCCGTTTGTACCCTTTGGTTACGGAGCCCTAAAAATCATGTTCGAGGTGTTGAATATTTACTCACGTATAACGTACTGAATGTATTGTTTATTTTTGTTGCGTATGTTGTCAAAATATTCATACCTATGTTATGTGACTTATTAACATAACAATATTGAAGTGTATACAGCTAGTAAATAATATTTAAAATGTAAACATTCGTACATTGACATTTTTATCAGTTATTTGATTCGTTATGATTAAACTTTAGAGGATTGTCAACAAACAGCAAAAATATAAATAAACAAAATAACATTGAGACATAGCTAAAATCCTTATCATTATTGTTAAAATAATTATTCAATTTGTCCAGTTTCTAAGTTAAAATAGGGAAATACGATATCCTTTTTTACTTTTTTCCATAGAGTAGGTTAGGTTAGGTTAGGTTAGTTTTAAATCCAGGGCGCAGATATTCCTTTCCTGCTTGGACGGCCGCTAAACTCTTCAAGAGCGACATCAATATTTATTTAAAAAGGCAGTACACCATACTGCCTTTTTGCTGAATTATGTTTCGGCAAATTTCATTTGGCAACCAACTTTTCGCCGAAGTTTTATTTGGACAAACCAATCCTTGCCATAATTTTACTTCGTATTTTTTTTATTTCTCTACATTTTTATATTGCAATATTTTAATACGTAAAATTTTATGTGGTAAATAATTGTGTAGCAAATGATTTGCTAAGGCAAATAACATATTTTTTTTATGAACCAAAAAACGAAACTGCTCCCAGAGATAGGTAGGTTAGGGTTTTTTTATGTCCCTAAAAACGAAACTGCTGCCAGAGATAGGTAGGTTAGGGTTATTTTTAAATTAAGGTATGCCAATCAATATATTTGACGAAAACATAACTGACATCTTAAAAGAATCCCAGGTAATAATTTGTCTAACAATAATTTGTCAAATCATTAGTTGGGAAATGATATCAGTGCGAAACGTTGAGTTGGGAAATAACAATTTGCCGAAATAAAAATATGGGATATGTAGTTTGGGGAGTTAAGAATTTGCTAAATAATTTTCGTCGAAACATTAGTAAACCTATTTAAATACCTATTTTTCAAAAGATTCCGAGATTGCGTTTCCTCTTCAGTATTCATTAATAAATATAAAAATCAGGGGAAAATCTCACACCAATTGACCTACTCCCAAACTAAGCTCCAGGCTTGTACTATGGGTACTAGACAACGATATACACTTATATAGAGATAGTTATTTGTTATACAACGGGGGAAAGTTGTATTTTACCTGCGAGTGTTCATTTGAAACACGAGCTAGCGAAAGGATTCTATGATTGACCACGAGCGAAGCGAGTGGTTCAAAAACAGAATCCTGAGCGTATCGAATGTTTCAACACACGAGATGTAAAATAACTTTTCACCCGTGTATAACACAAAACTTTTCATCTCACTACAGCGAGGAAAATAAGAAAAAGGGTTTGTACTATCATTAATCATTTTGCACGGTTTCCCGTAATTCCACAGGTGTTAATACGTCTTCGTCACTAGAATTCATTTTTAATAACAAAACAAACAAAAAAAACATGCGAATATTTAACGTTGACGGCTTAATTGAAAAGTTTTGACTTAAGTTTTTTTTTAATTATTTCGGATGCGTTTTGTTCGCACATCGACTTACTTGGAATGTCAGAACATTTTATCCGCTTTTACAACAAGAATGAAGGTTAATGTTAAATGCTGATATTTATGAATTAAAATAAAGTTGTAAGACTGCATTTAGTGTTTTTTACTCGATGCAATTCATTAATTGTGATGTTTTACGTTTTGTTAGCTGTCAAATATCACTTAAGCTGCCTTCAAATGTCAAAATTCTTTCTTCACATGTGGATAAAGAGCGATTTTCTCAATAGATATCAAACAAACAAAAAGGGCTTTCCGAGCTAGTGAGATGAAAAGTAAATACCCAAATACATAGAAAAACATCCAAGAGTCAGGAAAAAATACTCGCGCTCATAAACATAAATATTTGCCCATACCGGGAAGCGAACCCGGGACTGCTTCGTTCGTAGGCAAAGTCACTACCAGCTAGGCCAACGCGTCATCCATCAAGTAAAATAAAAAAAATCAATTTTCGATTTCAAATTAATATAGGTACTTTAGTTTAGAAAACACAATAATAGTAATGAAGGCGCCACTGGACGCTCGGTCTTAACAGCACCAAACAGGCGCGGCGCAGACGCAGCGCAGTCGGGGCGTAGGCGAGGCGCGGGTGCGATGCAGGCAAAGACGCGTTAAGGCGTGGAAAAGTCGCAGGGGCGATGCTAAATTATACGGAACAGGCGAGCGAGCGAGAGGGAGCGCCAGGACGCGCCGAGACGGGGCGAAGGCATGCCTTTTCCGCGCCTACAGGAGGCGCACCGCGTCTTTTGTGTGTATTTCACAACTAGACGCTTTTTTACATTTTGTATGAAAAAGGTTTGGGGCGCAGCACATGCCTACGCCGCGCCCCTTCTGTGTATTTGAAAACCGAAGTTCGAAATTAGCTCCATTCCTTTCCCTTGACTTAGACTCGAATGACGAGTGACAGGGATGGAGCTAAGGGCCTCAGGCCTTCAGTGTACGGTCACGAACGTTAATTTGGTCCATTTAAAAAAATAGGCTTGATGTCGTCAATGTCATTAGAGATGCCAAATCATTTGTAATTTATAGGAAACACACCCATATTGTTGTAGAATGTCAGATTGACTTTGGACCTACGGTGGGTCCCAAAAGTTCCTGACTGTACGTAAGTCTTTTTTTTATGGCAAGGAGAAAGCACGCGAGCACTCAGGCCACCTGATGGTACGTGGGATCTGAGACCCATAGACATTTGAAATCTCAAGAGTACAATCTCAAAACTGCAATCCTAACACTTCAAATGCATTGCCAACCCTGAGGACTAAGATGGAATGCCTCTATGCTAGTAATTTCACCGGTGGTCTTATCCCCACACTGGAACACAGCAATGCGAACACTACTGCTTGGCGGTGGGTTAATAGATAAGATGGTGGTAGTTATTAGACCCTGCACAAGGTCCTACCACCACTAAAGCAGCCTTATAAGCAGTTACACACTTTAGTGCTTAATCTTTTTAACATCATGTTTGAACTGCTTTACTAATCTGTCAAAGGCATTCGAGTGACAAGGTAAAAAAGTTAGCTGCTACTTACCTATCACACAGTGGGCCGGATGTTTTACTGACCATTCGCACAATGACAACAAAAACGACTAAAACAACCTCTTCACGGTTGCGTGTTTCTTATTCTGTTGTCGATTGGCCAATAAACTTCCGTACTCGGCTTGTAATCTTACGGTTCAAATCACGCATTAACTGTTTGTAGAAGGTTAGGTTTTCCGCGAGAAATCGTTGGTATGAAATGGAAATATCAAATTTTCTAAAAGGTTGAGGTTTAAGGTTTAAGGCTCCATATTTAAGGGTATCAAAATTCTTTAAACAGTTTAAATGTGCAAGTGTAATACCCCCATTTTTTGCATTTATAAAATTAGGGGACATACACTGTAGGAAACTTTGGAACTTCTTCAGCGGGCCGATTATGGTCCTGTTTATCGAAGTAGATAAGCGTAGATAAAACATCTGTCACTTTCTGACCAGTATGTAAGTGCGAGAGTGACGGAAGCTTTATCCACCGCGATATAGGCGACCATAATACAGGCCCAGTTCTTTGTTCACGTTTTTTTATGAAATTAATCTGTGTCCCTAAGGTTTAAGTTAACAAGAAGATATATAGAATGATGGAGAAGACGAAGACGTCGATGTAGAAGACGATGAGTGACATAATAAAGACGAACTGATTTCCTTTTTCTATTTTTAAATACAAAATAAAAATATATTTCGTTTTTACTTCTTAAATCGTCTATATATCTCAACTTAAACAACCTGAAGCTGGGTGAATATTCGGGCGTTTTAACCGCCGTCATTGTTGTCTACAATATATTGACGAAATTAATGATAACTACCAGCAACTTTTGATGTCAAAATCAGCGGACCTGGGGGTAGTATACATTCCATTTAAAAGAACAAGAAATTTATAAAGATTATCTGTAATAATATGCGAAGACAATAATGACGGCCGTTAACACGCCGAATAATCACCGAGCTCCTAAAATATTGATCTTAGAGTAAAATAGAATAAAACAAATTTTGTAGAAAATTGTATGTAGAAACTTTTGTCAGAAGTATTCGTAGTGATATTCGTACAGATATTCGAGATATGAGCAAAAATCAGAAAAAAAATACCTACAACACCACCTTACACCCTCTGTACACCCCCACCTTTGAGGACTTTTAGTATGTTCATCTGGATACAGCAAGGTATGACTGTACCAATTTACAAAACGACACAATTTATTTCCCCTGATTGCCCATATTCGGCTATTTGAACGGGGTATTTGTATTCCTTGATTATTAGTATTTATGTTGACGATCTCAAGGTAATTTCGAATTTTTTGACATGCAATGCAATTTGTACGAGTAAGTATATGTATTATTGGGGGTCCTGTCGTTTGACCAAAAAACTTTTCACCAAATGATTCATTTCACAAACATATCATTGCTATATGCATTGTGTCAAATTTTGTCAATAAATCTATTTCTATTCTATTCTATTCATTTCACAAACCGCTATTTTTTGCGAATCTGTAAATATTTCAGGATTTATTTCAGGACCATCGTGTAGAACCCTATAAGTTAGGTTAGGTTTGTTTTTTTTTAAATCCTGATATATTTACAGTCTCGGAAAAAAAGCGGTTTGTCAAATGATATTATGTTTGTGAAATGAATCATTTGGTGAAACGTTTTTTGGTCAAACATTAGTAAACCGTATTATTGTAATAGTACTTTGATGAATAAATAAACTAAACTAACTAAACAATTTTAGAAATATTGCATTCATTTCCTACCCTGCACGTGTTAGAAGCCATGAACGCCATTCCTAAGGTTTCCTTTGAGCTGGTCACTAAAGGATTATCATTCGCCAGTCCGGCAGCAATCAGAGTGGATGAATCCTTACAACTGTTTTAAAGAAGCGATCATGATTTGAACAAGGTTCTGAATTAAAAAATTGGATGGTATGGTTACTAAGTATTTAACATGATCATAACTATACATTAAGTACAAGCTGCCTTGGTAATTAATTATTAAATATATGATATAACCCGTGTGGTTGTCGGGTTAGAATAGTGCCACTCCATGTCTTCCCGCGGATGTCGTAAGTGGCGATTAAGGGAATAAAGGCTTGTAGTACTGTTAGGCGATGTGCTTGCGACCTGTCACTAATACGCTGGTAAACATCGTAGCCTATTGTACAAACTGTGGTTACAGAATTATCAACAAGTTTTTAGAGTTGTTGGTAATTCTGTTGCACTGCCTACGCCGCTCTGGGAACGAAGACGTCAGTTTATGTATGTATGTATATGATATATAGAAAACCCTAAAAATACGTAATGGCGACCGCAAGAATGGCTTGCACAAAGTTATTTTGTGGAAAAAGAGAGCGAAGTTGGTTTTTGCTGCGAGTGTTGGTTTTGAATCCCGAGTAAGCGAAGGATTCTGTCACAATCAAAGACATGCGGTGCAATTAACTTTGGTTTCGTGTTGCACGTACAACTTTTTACCTCAGCAGCGAAAACATACTACCTAAAGGTATAAAATGCAACATGGTAAAACGACGTAAGTACATTTAACCCAACCCCCCCCCCCCCCTTTGATATTGTACCCAGCGCTGATCTCGATATTTTTCTATTTATTAAAAAGTTACTTTGTTCCACACTCGCAGCAAAATCGATTTTTGCCCCCTGTTTTTAAACAGCAAATTCCGCCTTTTTGAGGTGCTGAGGTAAATTTTCTTTTTAAAACAAACTGCGTTCGAATCGGTTCATCCATTTCGGAGCTACGATGCCATGAACACACAGATACTCCCCCCCCCCCTTAGTTAAGTTATAACATCCCTCTTTTTGCATTGAAGGATTTAAGGAAAAATGGTGTAGCGGTACTTCGTGGAGTAAAAACATTATACTGTACTACATGTATGTTCCTCGTATGTCGTCTATTGTATCGCAGTTGTTAGATAACGTGCGGAAATGTGTAATTTTTTCACCTCGCCGGTAAAGTCAAGGTTGCGGCACCGTTGAACGAAACCTGTTTACATCAGGTCGATAATGGTTTCGTGTTCATGCGTTGTTTGTAATGATGTTACTACATTATTTATTGCGCTGAACTCGATGTCAGTAAACAAATCAGTTTTTTTTTCTGGATTTGCGAGTCTTGCGGAAGATAACTTTGGCACCTGCCTGCCCTATGCTTTTAACTTTGCTTTGCTTTTGAGCGCCACCGACGCCTAAAGTCGTCATGTCCTATTTTTCCTACAATGACTCCGACCCTTATAGATGTCAGAGCTACTGACTGAATTGGGGTGTTGAATAGATTTCAATAGCAGACGGTAACTTGCCAACTCAATGGATGAACCCCCCGAAATAGTTAATATACGGAGCAGCAAAGGGGCAACAATTCCAAAGGTAGCCTAATGGTGGAGAGGTGCTTACCTATATACTTTAAACGACCATAAGGTGCTCGCTACAGACAAAACACTCTTCGAGCATATACCTAGCTCTCGGGACCTAGCTGACTGTGCAATAAAGACAAGCCAGTGAGGGTCTGTTCCTCATCATGGTATACTCCAACCAGCCGATGAAGGCAAGCAAAAGTGAGGAACAGAGACTTCCCTTGGGAGCACTCAGGTCCGCGGTGTTGCTAATACATACCAACAGCTGGTCACAAGCTTTCTGCTAGATATTTACTTTCTTTTCTACCACCAGACCCACGATACAATGTAATTTTCCAATGGAATATGAGTCTAATACAAAGATGCAATGGAGTAAATTTTCTAATTTAATTGTCAGTCATTGAAACAAGGGAAATTCCACTTTAATTCCTTTGCAATGGATCTTTAATTTGAATGGCTGTATTATGTTAATTTTCTTCGAGTTTAATTTGAGGTTTTTATAATGAATATTCATAGTAAAATAACACTAACAATAAATAAATTAAGCATTTTTAACCATCTAATCTACAGATACTGCCGGTAGCGTAGCAATATTAAAGCTAAAGTCTGTTGAGAGAGAAATCTAACAACCAACAGGTGCCATGTCAAGTACTGCTTTCTGTATGTCTGTATCTGACCCTTGTTCTAGCCATCTAGCGAAAGTCTCTTGAGTTGATCGAAGCCGTTCGCCGACACAACTATCGGGACAATAGTCGAGTCAACATACCATATTGTAGTTACCGAGCCAAGTCAAGGTGTTTGTCCTACCTTTCTTAATAATTAAGTTACGAATCAGCGCTCTTTAATGATTCTCTTGTTAAGGTATCAATGACAAGATCCCGTAGAGGAGGTGTTTCGAGGTAACACATAATTTTATCAAATTCAAATTCTAATAATTTATTTGTAAAACATAGGCGTAAACGTAGATGTAACATCGGCTTAATTAGGATCACTACGCTATGTTTTGCCGTTAGGCGTACAAGTAGCTACAATTGCCATGCATTCTTACAGACTAAATACCTTTACATTTTGACGTTCTTATTTGTAAACTTAATACTTTTTTCACATCTTAATCATTATATCGAATCTCACTTCACCGATTGAATCATTCCATCGAACGCGATTTTCTGCTGAAACCATGTTGCTTTTAGAATATCTTAAACTTTAATTACGTAGTTTAGGTCAGGTAGGTTAGACTTGTGACTTGTGACTACCAAATAGTAGATTGTACAACAAGTGCATAAAACGCACCATTTTACGCGAGACGATTATCCATCCAAGCGAGCTTGCGAGCGAGGATGGATATGAAGTCGAGTATTAAATGGGTTTTATGGACGAGTAATTTAATTAAAATTTAAAGTTACCTTAGAGCAATGAGAAATATTTAAAGTAATCGTTTTTCCTGGTATATTTAATGTTCTATTGGATTGTATTTGTGATGCGATATTTGGCTTAATGTCATGTTTTAAATACATTGATATACTCGTCTCGCCTCGTGTGGTTGCCGAGTTAGAATAGTGCCACTCCATGTCTTCCCGTGGATGTCGTAAGAGACGACTAAGGGAATAAAGGCTTGTAGTACTGCTAGGCGATGGGTTTGCAACCTGTCACTAATACGCTGGTAAACATCTTAGCCTAATTGTGCAAATTGTGGTTATAGAATAATCAACAAGTTTTTTAGAGATGTTTGTAATTCTGTAGCTCTGCCTACCCCACTCTGGGAACGAAGGCGTGAGATTATGTATGTATGTATGATATACTCAAATATATAAAAAAATGCGACGAAATAAAAATTATAAGTTTATTTCATGAAGTTTTATTGTGTACTTTGGCTGTTGGTATCCTTGCCTTGGTCTTAAAATACTAACGAAACGAAATAAAATAAAGAGGTTATTATATGAAGTTAAAGTTGTTCGTGTGGCTGTTGGACCGATTGTCTTGGTCTTCGACGAAGATTTTACTTTATGCTCTAGAGCGTAAAAAGCGACTTTATATCGCCTACGCACGACAAAGAAGAACTTTTAGAGCACGAGAAGTGAAAAAAAAATTTACTCATGCTGCGAGAAATGCCTTTCGATGAAATGAAAATTCTACGTAATGATACGTTATTCGGTCGATCGATCGAGTTCATACGAGCGATGGTTAAACTACCTAAATGAGAATGCACTCGCTAAAATGTCATTGGTTCGCTCTAACGACAACTTTAACTTGCTGATTAATAATTCGTCTGTCGAGTTAAAAAGTCAGTCCTTAAGATAACAAAATGGCAAAACAGTAGTTTAGAAACTTTCTAATTCTTCTAAAATCTCTCCCATTGCACGCAGCATTGACACAAACATATTAATTACGTATAATTATGTTAAAGTATAGTTCCAGCCTTGAACCAGCGACCTTGCCATGCAATCAGAGCGTGCAGTCGCCATGCAGTTGTAATGTTAACTAACAGACAGTTTGCGAAATGACCGATGAAACACGTAGTTGTAAGAAATATTTTGAAAACGGTTTATTGGAATTTTAGTTGGTGTAAAAAAGCGTTGTGAAAATTGGTTGTACGTAAATTCGATGGATAGGTAAGGGAGGTCTGAGGAAATAGTCCACCAATAGGAGAGCTGAGCTGAGCGAGGGTAGGAAAATTAACAATAGGTGGAGATTCAATGACATTATTGTGAGGACACAATGACATTAAATCTCAAAATCGTTTTTTGAAATTGCGTCATTATTCTGTTTAATGAGCAATGGGTCTGTTCTGTTTAATTATTGTTTGTGGTGTTTGTTCTAAGTATTGTTTGGTCGAAAACGGTTTTTACAATTGAAACCGTTTTTTTTTTAATCGTTATAAAATACTAACCAAACCTACAGAAAGAAGATGGAGTGACGACCTTGTAAAGATCGCGGGAACGCGGTGGATGCGAAAAGCACAAGACCGGTCTGAGTGGAGAGCCTTGGGGGAGGCCTATGTCCAGCAGTGGACGTCTTTCGGCTGACATGATGATGATGATGATGATTAACCAAAACTAGCTTCACCGATTCAGTGCGGATGACACGCTAAGCGTGTCATCATATTATTATATGGCATCGTCCAAATAGAATGTGATTGTGCGATTGCCGCAAGTTCGCGCGACTGTTTATATGACTGTTTACATACAAACAGTCGCGCGGACTTGCGATGATCGCGCAATCGCGTTCTATTAGGACGATGCCTAGCCTATGCCGTATGGCGCTAGCGTGCCATGAAATAATTGATCTCCGCCACAGCCAAAAGTTTTCGAAAATTGAAGACGCAACGAATCGCTTGACTAAACTACACAATAGATGTTTATTAAATTCTGTAATATCAGTCTAAAAGGATGTTAGACGAAAAGATTTTCGACCAAACAATCGTTAGAACAAACAATCTTTAGGCGATGCGATGGGCTACAATGAGCCGCTTATGTCAATTTCAAATATATAATCAGTTTTCGTAAATTAATAAAGGGGTTTGGGTAAAAGTGTTGTCATTTGTAAAATTCATACATTTTCAAGGTGAGCGGCCATTCAAAAAAGTGGTAAATTATGATAGAGTTATTAAAAATAAACATATTTTGTTATGTAATGTAATACTCTAAAGTGCATCGGAGCCGAGATATTTAAATATTCATACTTGGGCGTACTTTTGTACTAAAAACTGAATACTTAAATCTTTAAAATCTCCGCTCTGATATTATTTACCGCCATTAATTATATATATCTATGTGTATTTATAGGTCCTCTAAATAACTATGAAAAATCATCCGTGGCCGCTGAAAAAAAAAATGACAATATTCTTCAAACAAATTTACCCAATGCCCTTTACGTTATACATGCTGACTAGTGCTGGTGACTGCTGGTTCACTTTACAAGCGACATAATGGTCATCTTTCTCCGGCCAGCGCGCACGGAGCGTGCGTGCGCGCATCGCATGCGCATCGAGCACGAAATAACCCGCCATATAATTGTTTTAAGGACTCACTTCTCAACTGGACAGGCGTATGTATTCTCAATTAGGTAGCTTAAAACTCTGCTAGCTTAGAGCTTGCTAGATAACCGTTTGTTAAGAGTTTTTAATGAGAGTAACAAATCGTTCCTTTACTTTCTCAACCTCGTATCTGATCTAATAGTTAGATAGGAAAGTGGTCTTTATTCCTTTGGGAACATGAGTGCTTTTCCTATCTAACTATTCAATCAGATACGAGGTTGAGAAAGTAAAGGGACGAAATGCTAATGGTAGATATTTAGAATTAGGTAGATAAAAACCCCGATATAACGGTGATCCCTTCTGTCAGAGCTGATATATATTGTAAATGGCCCAACCGATTTTCATGAAACCATTATTAGAAAACCTGCTTTTAATTTAGAAAACCGGCCAAGTGCGAGTTGAACTCGCGTGGAGATGGTTCCGTATACATACGTAATTTTTTGTTTTTTTTTTGATGGATTTCTTGTAGGTGTTCCTGTAATCTACAAGCAATGAACTATATATTGTATTTTTTTCAAAATTGTCGGCTCAGTACTTTCGGAGTTCAGAGGGGGGGGAATGGTTAATTTTCGTCTTCTTTCATGAATAAAATCAAAACTATTAATTTTACAATAATAACAAAAATATATTTGAGATCCTAATAACAAGCCCTTTCATTTGATGTATAACACAGTAAGGATCGCAAAACTTATTTTTTAATTTCCTAATTTGTCCCCCAAAAATGACCCTTATTTTAAGAAAATATTTATTTACTTTGCACATCTATGTTTGGGTCATCAATTTACATATGTGTACCAAATTTCAACTCAATCGGTCCAGTAGTTTCGGAGAAAATTTGCTGTGGCAGACGGACAGACAGACAGACGCACGAGTGATCCTATAAGGGTTCCATTTTTTATTTTTTTGTAAAACTGCATCCAAATCGGTTCCCTCGTTTAAGAGTTATGGTGCCACAGACAGACACACACACATAGCGGTCAAACTTATAACATCCTTCTGTTTGCGTCGGGGGTAAAAAGAATGTGATAGATCGTCAGCTTAGTTAGTTACTAGGTTAGTAGAGCTTTTTCTAGGCCCAAGTCTAACCTAACGTAATAAATATTGAAAACATCCTGTTTTTAGCAGAATATAGCGTTCGATGAAAAAAAAAACCGATAAAATGATACAATCTATGAAGCGAAATTCGATAAAATGTACCCATTAATGTACCGGCTCGTACTAATGTGGACCAGGGTCAAACGTTAATTATCACAATGCCAAAATTAAGAAGGAAAAGCCTTGCGCCAGAATTTTCCAGTTTTCCTGTCCCCTTCAGTGAATATTAAAACCTTATCACTCGATGAAGTCATTCGGCCTTGGAGGGCTTACCTTGGCTTTATGGTGTGATAAAGGACGTCAACTGAATAGTCTTTGCTCGTTAAACATGCATAATAATTATGATGAGTCTTCTTGAGCCTTAATTGAATAATGTTTTTGTACTCGTCGATTAAAATCGGTGTATTAAGATTTCATAGAGAATACTGCAACGTCACTCCTTTCATCGTTGAATAGTTTATGTTACTTCCGAGACAACCGAAATAACTGTTTCGATACGCTCTAGACAACCGAAAAAAAATTGAAAATAGAACTCCGTATTTCAATAATTTGTGTCCTTGTTTTAAGGAGACTCGATCTGATACAAAATTTGCCAATCTATGGCGTTTCGTAACGTAGCAGCGTCGCGCCATCGTCAAAAATCTACTTAAACTAAACTTGCTGCTGTATCCAGGGCATAAAAACAATAAAAAAAATACGCTTTGTGATTGGCTAGTATTTAGCCAATCACAGCACAGTACTGCAACATTACGGGCGCCGGTGGTGTGAAAACTTTTATTTTCAAAGCTAAGCTTAAAAAGTTAAAATAAAAACTAACCACGTACCCCCTTACTTATAAACGTGAAATAACCATGGAGTAGCTAAACCATGTTTTGTCCTTATCTGTCATTGTGACATTTGAATTTGACAGATAAGGACAAAACATGGTTTAGCTAATCCAAGGTTATTCCACGTTTATAAGTAAGGGGGTTAAATTATTAATTTTATCTACACTCATATCATAAACCCTCTGTGATGCGTTCAGAAACCGCAAATTATGACCAGTATAATAATCAACTCTGTTAGAGCACATTTTTTATCTGCGGCAGTAAGCTTATGACATTCAAATTTCGAACATCTCTGAAAAACAAAGCAATTTTATTTGACCTCAATTCTAATATCATTAGAGATGACATTTTATTCAAAATGAAATGTCAATTGCATGCAATTTTGACAAATGTCGCATATTACTTTTTATCATCATAATCAACATTTCTTTACATCCAACTAAGTACAGAATTCAACATTAATACAATTAAAAATTAAAACTAAACGTATTTAAATTAAAATTAAACTAAGCTACTCAAATATTAAAGATATAAATAATAATAATCACTATAAAAAGAACACCCCCTCTAGCAGGTCCGCTCGCGGCATGGTCCCCATGACACTGGCTGCATTACCTCTCTGGATAGCTAGCCCAATCCTTTGGGAGAGGTAAGCACCAGCTCTAGGATCTCCGGAGGATTCTATGAGCCGAGAGGACAGGGCCTTAATAAAGCTTTTCATATCAGCATATTACTTGATATCGAACGATATGATAGCAGAGGCCGACTCTTGTTAGTCTCTGAATTAAAAAAAAACTGCGGTTGCGTGCCATCATGACATGCGTGAGAAAAAAATTTTCATTTACTGCAATTTTTGAGGTGCTGTTTGTCTTGTCGCAAAAATTATTTGGTTTTTTTGTTTATAAATTAACTATTGCATCACTTTCGTGAAAAATTAGCGATCAAGATAGTGATCGAGATATTTTGGACACGTTACCTGATATTCGCGACAGAGAGCAACGAATGTGGTGGGTGCTCTAGCAGTACGAAAAGGAAGTCATGTAATTGTGTGTAGATAAAGCAGTGTATGTAACTGTACATAATTAGGCATTAAAACACTCGTGTGATGTTATTATGAAACTCGCCAATCGGCTCGTTTCATAAACCCACACTCGTATTTTAATGCCTATTATTATGTAACAGTCACATAAACTACTATTAATGAACTCGTACAAAATGTATTGTTCACAATAGTGCTTCGCTTAGCTTCGTGGCCTAAACACGGTACTCGACTAAAAAGCTCTCTATTATAACACGATTGTGAAAACTACACTCGTGGACAAATAATACGGATCGGAGTGCGTTTTTCATACTAAAGAGGCTACTTCGAAGCCTTGGTTCCTCGCCGGAAGATGCTTGTAGTGAAATCTGATGATGGATACCCCGAGCATCGATACAGGACTTTGAGAGTGCCTAGGATAACCAACTGATTGAATCTGTGGTTAACGCCGAAATCGTGCATGTTCAGGAAAACATCTAAAATTGCAATAAAATGTAAGGAAATCCAAACGCTGACCCAAACTCTCTCGCTGTGATGTTATCTGATTGTGCGATCAGTTAGGTATCTTAAGAACTTTTGACAACCTCTATTGAACCTCGGAGTATCCACCATTAAACCTCACTCAAAACAACACCTGCCGAGGAACCAAGGCTTCGAAATAGCCTCGTTTGTATGAAAAACGCACTCTGACCCGTATTATTTGACCGCGAGTGTACTATTATGAGCCTGGCCTTAAATTGGATGATGTTTCCTGGGCTCCATTCTACTCTGTAAAAAATATTGTTTTTGACGACGCGGTGGCCTAGTTGGTAGTGACCCTGCCTATGAAGCTAGCGGTCCCGGGTTCAAATCCCGGTAATTGAGTGATGAGCGCAAATATTTGTTCATTAATCATGGGTGTTTTCTATGTATTTAAGTATATATTTCTCTACATGTACAAGTATGTTTATCGTTGTCTAGTACTCATAGTACAAGCCTAGAGCCTAGTTTGGGACTAGGTCAATTGGTGTGAGATTGTCCCCTGATATTTTAATTCAAGTTAATAAAAAGCGGTATTGTTTTACTTAGTAATCAGACGATATCGTATTAAGTCGCGTTAGTTCGTATTTATCTTGCTTTCTCAGACAGCTTTATGTAGTACCCATCGATTAGCTAAATAAGAAAGCAAGATTAACACGAACCTATTCGACAAAATACGATATCCTTTTATTATACCCCTCATCTGGGCCTCCATCCGACTCGGTAAAACCATATTGCTCTTGACATGTTATCAAATTGTCAACGTGACGATAGCTCTTATTTACTTGACAGTAAAGGCGGCCGAGTTAAAAAAAATGATTCTTTGCTTAATCGAGAAACGACTCGAAGCGATCAATGACTTCTACGCACACGGTGTCGTGACAAAAACCATTATTTAATATTCATAGAATCAACTAGCTTCTGCGACTTCGTCCACGAAATTTCGATTATCGTTATACCCTCGATAACTTTTAAATTTTCCACAATAAAGTGGCCCTTGTGTTAATACAGGGTATAAGCTATGTCCTTTTCAAATTGCAATGCAACTTTTTGCAATATTTTGAACTGTGAAGTTAGGTTTAAAACGGCCACCGTTATATCTAAGCAACGACACCGCCTGTTTGATATTGTGGCATTGTTGTGGGAAGGCGAACGTAGCGAGTTCTCACAGGAAAGCGGAGAGAGCGGCAAAACATCGGCTTTCGGCAGCACACGTGTTTAGTTTACGATGTGTACTTCTTACCAGCGAGAACTTACGCTCAACGACAAAATGGTCTTTGCCGAAATGCAACTTAAAAAAACCCGACACATGTACACAGTTAATTAGGGATTGATCTCACGCAAATTGACCTAGCCCCAAACTAAGCTCTAGGCTTGCACTACACTTAAAAAAATTAGAGCCAACAAAGAGAGATTTTCACTTAGTTGACATAAAGTGAATACAATTAGGAAAGATATTAGTTATATAAACCAAAACTGATAGTAACAAACAACAATTTCTTTAATGTTTCAACTAACATCTTAGTTGATGTAACTAACGTCTTATTTGGTGTATCTATCGTCTTGTTAGGCTCGTATGGGATCAAGACGCTTATGCACAACCATCACAATCTTGTTACAAGCGACAAATTATTTTTTTCAGTGTATGGTTACTGGACAACGATAAACATACTTATATAGAGAAATACATACTTAGATATATAGAAAACATCCAAGACTCAGGAACAAATACTCGCGCTCATCTCACAAATATTTGCTCTTGCCGGGAAGCGAACCCAGGACCGTTAGCTTCGTAGGCAGGGTCAATAGGCTGACCTAGGCGTCCGGTTATAAATCAAACCAACCTAACACCAACCAACCAAATAACCACCCTTACTTCTAGCATTGAATTATACATTTAATCTAAAATAGCTCCAGCATAACATAGCTTACTCGTACTTATGTTATTTAGATTAGACATTGAATATTCGGAATTAAATATTTTGTAGTATTTGGGTGTTCTTTGATAAAGATATCCCCTACAATTACAAATACCGTTCTGCTCTTCACTCAACATATAATTATATAAAAAACTTGAAAAATTGCAAACATCAATCATTATTAAAATTTCATCAACTTAAACATGATACATGAGTTAGCCTTTTTGTATTTTTTTCAAGTTATCGAGACAACATCGTCGTTACTAGCAACAACAAAAACTAAGATCGTGCCAACCGTTGCAGACGAACCGACACGATTATTATTTATCGTAAACAAAGGTCAAGGGCAGAGTCGCAAAAACAACACCATGGGTCTTCCCTACAAGGATACCATAACAACAAGAGTCCTACCTAAAAATAACAATATGAAAAGCAAGCTTTAAAAACCCGACTGCATTTTTTATACTGTCGTCGATATACCTACATATGTTAATAACTGTCATTTAGCCATTGTTGTTATTTCAATTTTAACAGTATAGGTATCCTATGTCACCCGGGTTGACGTAAGGATTCTAACGATACCTCACATCTAAATCGGACAAGGGATTTAAAATTATAGCGGAATAAAGAAACTCACATACCTACATACATACTTACAAACATGAACCCTGAAAACATTACACTCCTTTTTTGGGGCAGTCGTGTAAAACGATACTTTGGTGCATTTTTTAAGCCGGTGATAGTGTCCCACTGCAGGGCCAAGGCCTTCCCTCTGATTGTATACTCCCGCCACCTCCTTTTTGGTCTACCTCTGTACCCTTACCATGAATTACAATTATCTTACTCGCTAGCGAGTCGAATGCTCTGTCCCTCGTACTCTATAAGAATACCGCGAGCTTGCGAGAGACAAAGCATTCGACTCGCTGGGGCTCCGTTAGCCATCCTGTGGGGTCCACTCGGTGACAATTCTGGGCCAGACTGGCCCACTGATCCGGATGCATACGAAAACTTTGGTGCATACTGTTAATATTATATAATAATATTTATCTACATCCATATCATAACTTCCCTACAATATGTTCAGAAGCGATAAGCAAATCGCCTATATTAAGAAACCTGTATCTGTGGTTGCATCTTAATGTTTACATTAAAGTATAGTGCATCGTAATGTTAACATTAAAGTGTCGGTACCTAAACATTAAAGTATCGGTAATACTGTACCACTAACTTGAAAATGCAAGCTATATACATTATAAATAAAGTTTGTTTTTTATTTTATTTTTTATTATTTTTTAAGGTTTTGTACTACAAACAAGTTAACAGTAACACTAACTTAATAAAAATACAGGCCATATCTGAACATATTATAGAAAACTTATGATATGCATGTAGATAAAGTTATGTATGCGGCTATACATAATTAGGCATTAAAACACTCGTGTGATCTTATTATGCACCAGCCACATAAACTACTATTAATGTGTATGCTTTATAATAAAACATTTTTGTTAGTGTTTTTACCTATACACGAGTTGGCTCTGGCAATCATATTGATGTATTTTTGACAGGGCAGCACTGTTTATTGTTCCTCTTCCGTTTTGACCTCCTAACCTATCGGCACGTTTTATTGTACAGTCACAAGACGGCAATGTTAAGCCACTTGCTACTCTTCGTAATTTAGCCGAGTAATACATACTGGATACACGAGTACAACCGACTAAACTAGGTTTGCATTACACGGCCAAAATACGAACTATGGCAAGTGGCTCAACAACCCCGTGTGGTGACTATACGATAATTTTGATATCTCTACATCTCGAGTTAATCTCGCGGCTCTTAAGAGGATTGTGAAGCGCCGCTAATCACGTAGCTGTCAAAAAAAATCCATACAAAACTAGCTCAGGGCGAAAACGTTTCTCACCCCCTAAATCAAGTCCGATTTTCGCCGATTTTTGAATATGTTGTAGTTATTATAAAGACCTAGGTCTGTACGTTTCTGTTTTTTATTTTTAAATTTGTTTCGTTCTAAGAAATATTTTATTGGAAAGGAAATGTACAGACATAGTTTTTCATGATATCTACAACATATCCAAAAATCGTAAAAATCGGACGAGGTTTAAGGGGAGAGAAACGTTTTCGCATTTTTTATGGAGTTTTTTAGCTTCACAATCCTCTTAACATGTCGCACCTTTAGAACAATAGAGACCTAATTCAAAATTTGTGCTTTCAAACTTCGAGTCATAAATTTATTATTATAGAGACCTTACTCAAAATTTAAAATTTCTGACTTAGGTCACTATCGTTCTGAAGGTGCGATGTATTAAGCATATAATACAACGCAGTTGAAGTGTCAATCAATATACGATATCCTAGAACAAATTGTTTTCATTCATTTGAAACCCGCCCCCACGCCACCAATCTCCACTTCGGTCCACAACGATAGTCCTTCCTCTGAACACATACTACTTTGTATTTAAAGAGGTTTGGGTAAAAGCGTTGTTATTTTTAAAAGTCATGCATTTTCAAGGTGAGCAGTCATTCGTAAAAGTGGTAAATATGATAGAATTATTCAAAATAAACATATTTTGTAATGTTATGTAATACTCTTAAGTGCATCGGAGCCGTGATATTTAATATCCATACCCTGGGCGTACTTTTAGTACCAAAAACTGAATACTTAAATCTTTAACATCCCCGCTCCGATAATATTTAACGCCGTAAATTATATATATATCTATGTGTATTTAGAGGTCCTCTAAATAACTATGTAAAAATCAACCGTGGCCGCTGAAAAAATAAATGTCAATTTTCTTCATACAAACTTACCCAATGCCCTTTAGAACTTTAACGTATCACTGTTTCACTTGTTTATGGCATGTAGAAGGTAAGCAAGCGCACAGACCAGATGGTACGTGGGATCTGTGATCCATAGACATTTGCATTCTCAAGCCTACAATCTATAGATTGCAATCCTAAAACTGCAAATGCGTTGCTAACCCTGAGGACTAATATGGAATACCCTATACTAGTAATTTCACCGGTTGTCTTATCCCCACACCGGAACACAACAACGTGAACACTGATGCTTGGCGGTGGGTTAAAGGATAAGATGGTGGATGGAGGGTGGTAGCGAACCGGACTTAATCTGGATGATGAGATAGATCGTGTTTATTTCAGGTTAAGCCATCCAAAATAATTCTGAACCAAACTATACCACGTGATTTTGTTTGTTTACACTTAGTTTAATACCTAAGCAAACAAAGTATAGACAAAGTATAGAAGTTTAGACTGTAATTTGTAATATTATTGAAATGATGTAAATGAAATTTAACATGATTTAACATTACTTTAATACAACTTGAGCTCCGAAAGACATTGAAATGTGGTATGATTTTTCCAAAAAAATAGCGATCAAAAAGTTTAATGCAGACAAAGTTGCGGGCAACAGCTAGTTACCTATAATCATAAACAAAGGTCAAAAGCAGTTACAAAAACGTTAAATGACGGTTCTTCCCTATTAGGACACCATAACAATACAGGAAGTCGGCCGCGTACATACAAACGAGGTAAGTTTGTTTATTCGTGTATAATAATCCGATGTAGCTTAAAGGTTGAAGGACGTTAAGTTTTTTGTGTTTCAGTATTTTTAACAGCCTTCAATATTGAATATATCGTAGCCACAAGAAATTAAATCTTACACAACTTAGGTTTTAAAAAATCCGACACGTCTTTGATCCAAGAGAGGCGTAAAAGCGTGTCAGTTATTATTGATGGTAATGTCGTATAATATATATTTCAGTTGACTTTACCCGAGGATATTATAAATAATGGCCGGACGACGGATGCAATATACGTCAAAATCATGTCAAACGATATACGTAATATGGATATGACTATTATTGGTTTAAAGAAGAGAACATAATTTCAAAATAGTAATATAATTGTATTGTTGTAGTAAAAGATCGAGCCTTTAGATGTATCGTAAATTAGATCCAGTTTATCAAGTATCCATTTACGAATTGTGATTTCATTTGCGATAACTATTGTAAATATAAATATTAAAGGAAACGCACATAAAGTCCCAAGTGAGAACGTCAATGTGATTGACAAGGGTAAGACGTAATAGATATAAACACTTAATTGTCTTAAGACTCTCAAGAGGAGATAATTTACAAGTAGCCAGTAATTTCTTAATATCTTAATTATGTTATATGGAGGATAGACGTATTTTATACTTACTGATATATTTATAACCAAAACTGCATACATAAATATTACTCGAAATTTTATAAAGGTCTTATCCATCCTATGTTTTCGTCCCCATATTGCATCCATTGTCCGCCCTTTAATTATAAATAATATTTGAGTATGTTTGTTTTTTCACAGAGTTTGTGGAGGAAAGTTATATACCAGGGAACTTTAAAACAGATAGCTTTAAAGTTACCTGAAATATTGTTAATGGTAACATATCGCAAATCCGAAGTTTCGTATGCCAACTATTTAATTTTGTAAGTTAGAAGTGAATTTATTTCTCAGGGCAGGCAACTTATATGTCAAGCTAACATAAAAAAACTGGAATAATAAACGGTTACGGAAAAAATACAAAAAATGGCAAATGAAACAGTTGCGACACCAACATTTGGACTAAAGATACTCGTAACCATTGTGACCGAAACGAGCAAAACCCTAATAAAAACCCCATAGATACCTATACTTAATAATCGTTGGTCATAATACCCAATCTGACATTTTTAAAATATGTAATAACATGACGCTCCTCGCCAACGGGTCCAGGAGAAAATTCAAGAAAACTAATTTAAAATCAATGCCAAAAATCTTCTTAATACAGAGCATGATATTTTTTTTTCAAATTTGAGGTCAAACTGCAATAACTAGCGAAAAAGACGGAACTGAAGTCATGAATAAGAATGATGCTCCTAAGTATGATAAACCGGTGTTCCACAAGGTTCTCTTCTAGGTCATTTTCTTTTCTTACCTATTATACACATACCTGATGGTTAATGGCGTTTTAATATCGACTATAAATATTATAAGCTATCGTGCATTCAAATATGGCCGTTACTAATTAAGGTTTTTACCTTAGAAATATATGATACTGTTTGTATGATACAGCAAAACTAATTTCGTTTTAGTTTTGAAGTCATACTGCATTATACTGTAAGGTATTCCCGTATGAACATCTTATATCAAAACAGTGTAAGTTATTGCACGATGCACGTGACTTATGATGTTTTGTTACCGTTTTAACGCCGTGTGCGCACGCGATGCGTCATGCACGATCAAGTTGGGCTAGGGTTGGCGGTGGAAGAAATTATGCATAAAAAGAAAATGGAACGTTCTTAGAAAAATTAATAGGGAGCTTAATTCTTGACAGCCCTCTTCAGTACAGTTACTTGGTTAAAAATAGCTCTTTAGTTATTAGAAAAGCATTAGAAAGATGTGTTATTTTACGAAGAACTGATATTTTTTTACCTGATAGTAAACAGAAGTCACTTCAGCAGCGCAATAAGAGTACACTCAGGAGCAAAAATAACGGGTCAGGGTGCGTTTTCCATACAAACGAGACTATTTCGAAGCCTTGGTTCCTTGCCAGGGGTTGTTTTAAGTGAGGTTTAATGGAGGATACTCTGAGGTTCAATAGAGGAGGACAAAACTACTTAAGATACCTAACTGATCGCACAATCAGTTAAGAGTTTGAGGAGAGAGTTTGGGTCAGCATTTGGATTTCTTACATTTTATTGCCATTTTAGATGTTTTTCTGAACATGCACAATTCCGGCGCTAGCCGCAGATTCAATCAGTTGGGTATCCTAGGCACTCTGGAAGTTCTGTATCGATGCTCGGGGTATCCATCATCAGATTTCACTAAAAGCATCCCCTAGCGAGGAACCAAGGCTTCGAAATAGCCTCTTAAGTATAAAAAATGCACTCTGACCCGTTTTTTATGGTCCTGAGGTAATTTTTATATGGCATGCATGAAGAAGGCAAACGAGCACACAGGCCAACTGATGGTAAGTGTCATCTTTGACCCATAGGCATGCATTCTCAAGACTACAATCTTAACACTACAATCCTAAGACTGCAATCTTAAGACTGTAAATACGATGCCGTCGTCACAAACAAATATATCAATTACTGTTGCTCTAGTGAAAAAGGATACAAGTATTCCAAGGTTCAAGTTAAAATCAATACAAGCCTAGTGTACCTACTCTGTACATAATTATTTATTTATTTATCCAGCCAATTTGCTTAATAAATATTTAGTTTTTTTTCTCTAGATATCAAATATCTTCAACAAAATTGTTCAACCCTAACAAAACTTCACACTCCACTTGCGCGTGCGCAAATTGATAGCTCCATGTTCTTTCGTCTCTCTCAGCCACGTCTCTAGCTGCATCTCTCGTCTCTTTCGCACCTAACTGTGGACGGCTAACAGTTAGTCCGGTGCCGTGATCGATACTAAGCTAGCATAGTAAAGACATTAAAGACAATACGAATGCTTAAAAAAATGTTTTGTCTTGGATGTTTTCTATGTAATTAATCTTCTAATCTAGCGTTCTCTAGTACCCTTAGTAGTAGTGATTAGTTTAGGACTGGGTCAATTAATACTACATTTTCCCCTGATGTTTATTATTTACTAGCTTCTACCCGCGACTTCCTCCGCTTCAGCGTGAGGAAGTAACAAACAAACAAACAAACTTTCGCATTTATAATTATGTAGGATTTCCTCTGGTGCTGCAGGTGTCTAAAGGTGACGGTAATCGTTTACCATCAGGCGATCCGTCTGCTCGTTTTCCTCATATAACAAAAAAAAAGAAAAAAAAAAAAGAAACGTAAAGTTCCACTGTTTAGTTATGGTTTACTGTACTCATAGATTACCATTTGGGTTCGCGCAGTTTTTGCACTGTATTTGCTTTTTGCGGTGAGATGATGACTTATTGACAGATGATTTGTACGGACCTGTATCTTATCACTACCCGGAAATCTATGGTCGTATATGGCCATATACTATAGAGAATATTTAAAATGATTTCACTATAAGCAGCTATCAAAATAATGATGTAGCTTTTACGTGAAGATCCATTTCAACATTCCGATGCCTCAAGTCATGGTGTAGGTGCGAGGTTCGCTCAATACATTGAAATACTAAAGACATCTGGTTAGTTACTAGCATGTGTTTTATTTACTTACCATTGAACTAAGAAACATTTTAGCATTTTTTTTGCATCTTGACCACCTATAGTATACGTGAATTGTAAAATGATCGTATATTGTAAAGTTGTCGTATATTGTATTTCCACCGGCACAGTCGCGCCATCGTGTCGTAAATAGGCCGTTACCTTTAGATAATTAAAGGACATATACCTTTAGTAATAAACACGGCGTTATCTCCTCTAATCTCCGTTGACACAGTGACTCCGCCGACATGATTAACTTTAATATCAGTCATTCAAGATTGTGAAATTTCACAACAATAGGTATTCGCTATGATCCTGATTCTTTTACATTGTTTTAAAAGTTTTTTTTTTGTTTTTGATTAATAAAATTTAATTTCGAAAAAAGAAACACCAATTGGTCTAGCCACATTGTAAGCGTTCTCTTTAGTAGGTAATGATATAGGTACAGTTTGTATCACGGAAGTGGAAATTGTTTTAATACATTTGCGATAAAATGTCAATGAAACAGTAGGTATTTAAAAGTGGCAATTTAATTAATTTTAAGTCTGATAAAAATTCATAGTGCGGATTGAACAATTAAGGGGTAAAAAATGGCAAAACACTTTTGCGAAAAACTCAACTTTCTGCACAATATATGCAGCTACAAAAAATACCACTTTTGCAACTGTATTAAAATGTTTAAAAATACGAAGCCCGCAATTGCTGTTTCCGCCGAGGCAAATATAGTGCTTTTCTCAAAAATCGCAACATGAAATTTGTGGTGAAGTAAAATTTTCATCGGTTGAACACTTTTTTTGAATTGCATACAAACAGAAACTTCATGGGAAAAAAAACCATCACTCTTTACCGCCGTTTTGATTATGACAAGGAGAAACGCAAGTTTAGTTTAAAAAAAAAAACATAAGCTATTCCAGACACAGATAAAAAGGTATGTTTCGAATAAAATTTGGATGTATAAGACTTTAGCCCTCATTTTATTATGGCCTATTTTACTTTTTAAAAAGTACAAGCTAGATAGTAATGGGATTTGTATGCAACTATAATGTTTTTTTTTAATTTGAGAGCAGTCAGTAAACTATGTACCGTCTCAATATGTAGATAGTAATGTCAACATTTCCGGCCATTTTTGAGAAAAGTACTTTGACCAACGGTGGCGTACCCAGGTTTTGGAATCCGCATGGCTTCGGGTGATAAATAATTTTCATGTGAATACAAGATCGTCTTTCGCCTAGACTGTCATATTTCACAGAGAAACGCACGTTAATTTTAACAGATTCTGTTAAGATAACATACACAACATGCCGTAAACAGCGGACCGTGAAAGACTTAATAACGCAGTTATTAAAAAAAATGGCCAAGTTCGAGTGGGACTCGCCCACGAAGGATTCCGTACCACCGTACATTATTAAGATCGATCAAAAAGACGTCAAACGTTCTTCGTATCAAGCCTTCTTTAATTTTGGACTTAATTTTATTTTTATTATCTGTTGTTATAGAGGCTATTACAATATACAGTTTGTAACCTTCCCATTATGGTTTAAAAGATGCAGCGATTGTTATAGACGAGTATAATACGACAACTTTCATTTCTACTTAAATAAAAATAAATAAATATCAGGGGACAATGTCTCACCCATTGAACTAGTCCCAAACTAAGCTCAAGGCTTGTAGTATGGGTACTAGATAACGATATAAATACTTATATTGAGAATAAGAATACATAGAAATAATTCATGACTCAAGAACAAATATTCGCGCTCATCACACAAATATCTGCCCTTACCGGGATTGAACCCAAGACCGCTAGCTTCGTAGGCAGGGTAACTGCCAACTAGGCATACGCGTCGTCAAAATTTATTTTATTATTTTTATTTCTTCTTATAGCTGCAATAGAAATAACAGTTGAAAATGTCAATCGGTCTTCAACACATAGACAGACAGACGGACGGACAGCGTAGGCTTAAAAATAGGGTCCTGTTAGAACCCTTTGGGTACGGAACCCTAAAAAACGATTACTAAACAATGTTATAAGTGAGAAAGTGTCTCAAACGTCAAAACTGAGCGACGTATTAGCGCGAGTTTTTGCACACAAATCGTAGTTGTAAAATCGTGTTATTAGATATCTAATCTTGTTTCTTTAGCTTATCGCAGATAACTGGGACAGTTCCCGAGGGAACTGTAATAACCTAGTTTTCTGATGAATTTATGGGTAAGATAGGAATTAAACAAATATTTAAATATATACTGAGATAACGGCTGATAGGGAAGAAAAAGACGAGCTGGGCCGACCCGTAACCTATCGATGTTTCGAAAAACTTTTGTCCACTGTTTCGTGTGTCCGAAATTTTCATTTGTACGAATATTATTTTTCTCTGAACCCATTAACTTTTCAAAATATTTAAAGACACCTACAGAACCTTTTCATTTTGATTTTCATTTTCAGAACCTTAGGAAAGGTTAGGTTAGGTAAGTTTTATAACAATCCAGGAAAGTTAAACGGTTTCAGAGAAAAAATATTTTCTGATGAACGAAAATTTCTGACAAACGAAACAGCGGACAAAAGTTTTTCGCACCTAAGATCCCTTTCTTCCATCATCTCTTTATTGTGCAAGAATAAAAAAGAAATATAGAACACAGGCAATTAAACAAAGAAAAAACAAAGGTAAGATAGTAAATAATAAACACATACTTAAATAGATGAGAGAGGCGGCGGGCGGATACGGATGTTTAGGAGAAAAAGACGTGCTGCGCCGACCCCAAATAATTGGGCTAATTACTTAATTAATGTGTGTGTAATATATTTGGATTGATTTGTGGATTGAAACTATTCCACCGTTTTACCCGCTGACACCACTGACCTTACTGCTAACAGCTGACCAGTTTGTAACTGTTGCGTTTCGGTGTGGAGACCTGATATGAGTTACATCTCATCAATTTGTAAACTTGCAATCCTAAGACTCCAAATAAGTTGCTAACCCTGATTAATATGGAATGCTACTATTTTACCGGTAGTCTGATCCCAACACCTAACACAACAATGCGAATGCTGTTGGCAGTCGGTTAAAGCACTAGGCTTGAACTACGTGTACTAGATAACAATAACAATACTTAGAGAAGGGAATAGAGAGAAAGAATAGACGAATACATAAAAACACGTAAAAACTTCCAAGATTTGCAACAAAACTCCCGCTCATCAAACAAATATTTGCCCATACCCAGGACCTCTAGCTTCGTAGGCAGGGTCACTACCAACTGGGCTAACGACTCGTCTCAAATATCCATCCATGATAAATCCCAAAGTTACCACTAGACTGTGAATCCTCTTGCCAAAAAAAAAAACAAAAACTAGAGTCGTTTTCCGACGACTGATCGCTTCTTTTACATAACGCTTTTGTTACCGTGAACATCAATTTTGTCGTCACGGCTCACCGGCGACCTCCCGTCGACCTTGTCTGTGGCGAGAATTAAAAAAACTCGTTAAGTGGGAACTGAAGCCGTGATGAAGAGTTCTGTAGATTTCGGAGGGGCTCGATTTTCAAATCTACTACGGTTTTGACATTTTATGGCAATGTTTTTAACGTGGCAGCCATTACTGTCAAGTAATTATGCTAGAATAACGTTGACAATTCGATACCATGTCAAAACCAATATGTTTTTATCGACAATATTAAAGCCCCTGGGTCAGTAATTTGGTTCCCGTTATCGCGTTGGATTGAGCATTCATTATCCTCGCACTTGGGTAGGTACATATTAGTCAGAAAGTGACAGATGTTTTATCCATCTTTATCGACATCGATGAAAACGATCATAACCGCAGGAGCTATATATTGACGCAGCAGTTATATTGAAGACTTTTCAAAAATTTGTCTATTATCACTACACCCAGTTGTTTAAACTTTCATAAGCGCTAATGTCTCATGACACCTTCTGTCACTTTCTGATTTGCTAAGGTAAAAAGTGACAACAGGTGACTTAAGGTGATATTGAATTTAATGAGCTTAACCTCGGAAGGCCCACCATACTACAAACAGGGAGTTTTTTGTGAGTGGGACTTTGAATCTACCATCAAGGCAATAAAGTTCAATTACGTTTGTTCGATAATGACATTTTCAGTTTATCAAGATAGGAAAATAAACCTTATTACCATTGTAACACAGTTCAAATTAAATTGCCTTGATCATGTACATTCTATTGCTCACTGGGCCTTACGAGGATATCATGGTCGTACTTTGAAACTAAGGAATGAACCTCCACGATGTTTCCTCAGATCTAAGACACGTCCTCCTTTAAACGCGGCTTAAAAAGTACTTAAAGATTAGAATGGCCCGTCTGTTTGTTTGCTTTTTAAGGCTATATAAAGGTCCATCTGAGTAGGGAACTCTAAAAATATTTCCGCTTCCATTCCCACCATTTGTTTACTTATAGACAAATCAAAGTTAAAACATCACTTCCCAATTACTTAAGTTGTTTCTTCATCCTTGGTTTCAGACGTTTATTTTATAGAATTCCTTGATATTCTTGGGATGCTTTGATAACGTATTATCTTAATTGTTATGAAGGATATTAATAATATATTCCACATGAAGAAAGTATCAAAATAAATCTATTGCTGATATATGTGCAAGAAATCCATTCGAACATTCCGATGCCTCATGTCACGGCGTAGGTGCATGTTTAGCTCAAACTATGAAAATGTTATTGGAAGTCTGTTCGAAAGGATTAAGTGCAATTAGAAGGTGTTTCGGATTAGTACTTCTCTCTCACTCGCTCTTAATAAGAGCGTATGAGAGTGAGTGAGAGAAGTACAAACCCGAAGCACCTTCTAAAAGAGGAACAATCGTTATGGACAAAGTTAGTGCAGTTTCTGATCATTATTAAAATAATTAGTTGCGATTGTCACTTGTACAGACATACACTAAGATAGATTCTCGAACAATGCAGATCAGTCCTTTTTATTTCCTGGAAAGACAAACGAGCACAAAGGCCACCTGATAGTAATTCGATCTGAGACCAATACACGATTTACTATGTCAAAACTACAATTGCAAAACTGCAATTCTAGGCCGTATTAATAGACTCATCTCGGCTTAGATGCAAAATGGGTGTCCCTCAAAATCCCTAATAACGTTTGTCCTAACGCATTGTTTGTCCGAATTATCATTTGTCCTAAATTGGTTTTCAGCTGAGTGAGACAACTTTTTAACTTCTCCAAAATACCTGCGGTTAGGTTAGGTTAGTGTTGTATTGTAAACAACACTAAAATGTTTTAAAATTTAGCCGAAAATGGCTTTAGGATAAATAAAAATTCGGACAAACGATGCATTAGGACAAATGACGATTAGGGATTCCATAGGGGAAGCATGCAAAATACATCAAAGTCAACGTCAAGCCATAGAATACTGACATTTCTGACGCATCTTGAGGCGAGCATTATGGCCGAGTTCAGTCTGTTAATACGGCCCTGAGACTGCAAATGCGTTATTAACCCTGAGGACTAGGATGAAATGCTTCTATGTCAGACATTAAACCGGCTGTTTTATCCCCGCACCGGAAAATATAATGCGAACGCAGTTGGTATTAGGATAAATAATATGGTGGCAGAGAGCAGGGGTGTTATTCTCTAAAAAAACGGCAGTCGGTCGGACGGACGAGCGAATCGAAGCGGCGAGTTTAACTAGTCCCGTCCGAGCGAACAAAACACATTTTAGCGCGTGCATTGTCAATTAGGCAGCCTTATACGTTCGAGAAGTCATGCTGCCAAATTGAATACACGCTTCTAAATGTGTTTTGTTCATTCTGATGGGACTACTTAAACTCGCCGCTTGGACAATCACTCGTTCGTCCGCCCGTCCGTCGTTGTTGAGAGAATCACACCCAACACTCGCAATCGCAATTGTTTTCATTTTAAAAGTCGAAGGCGAGTCTTCATACAAAATGAAAGCAATTGTTCCATTTTGAAGCCGATTGTCATTGCGAGTGCGTTAGGGAATAGCGACGCAGGACGGACTCTACATAAGGTCCTACCATAAGAATAAACAATAACTACACGTAGAAGTGAAACTCCCGGCTCCGGACGCTCGCTCGGCGCGTTAAATACCTACCGCCTGGCGATCCCAGACTATACTTAAAACGTATTGAGCTTAAAAGGTTATTTATTTATAGACTCGTTTCTATGTTATAAAGATGATTAATAGCCACATAAGCCATTAAATTTTCTGGAAATAATCTAAATAAGAAAATATTATTACCTAATTTAACGTAAATGTAAAAAACACATTTTGCAACAATGTTTCCACGTGTTGAAGGAAAACATAAATAACATTTCGTGACTAAACTTGTATAACGCATCCATAAACCGATTAAAATATTTCACAAGTGACAGCCCTGACTTTGGGTGCGGAAGACAGCGGGGCGTAGCGGGGTGAAGGGGGAAGTAGGTATTAAAAGCGCGGCATTTGGGGCCTGGGTAAAGGAGATTTGCTTCTACGTGTATTTAGTTTCTTATGGTCCTACTCCCACTGAAAATAAAATTGTTGTGTGATCGTTTGACCTCATACATTTTGTGAATATATAAAAAACTAGCTGTTCTCGTGCCCACTTGGCTTTCTATTGGTAAAATAATTTTCAAAATAGTTCAGAAGATCCAGAGATTAGCCCAACGTCACAAACTTTACCTCTGCTGCCCTCCTTAGAAAAAAGGGCGTATGTCTCATAGAACCACGCATGTATTAGTGACCTTATTTCGTTATAATTAAGGTTTAATTTACTTTGACTAATAAATTACGAATGCGTCCTTTTTATTTAGGAGGGCAGTCTGTATAATATTAGTATAGATAAGAGGACAATATCACAGGAATTGATCTAATCCAGAGGTCCCCGAACTTTTTTGTCGCATAGACCACTTGGCATTTGTTTCGTTTTTGGGTGGACCCCTGCTTACCTAATATTTACGTTATCAGGTAAAAACTAAGAAAAAAATCTTCGGGATTTTTTGCACGGATACGTTGGAGGTCTAACCGGCTAAATATTGACACAGGCAATAATGAAAATTTTGCGCGGAAAATATTTTTTACAAAGTAAAAACTACACACAGAGAAGATTGAAACATAATTTATTTAGATAATATTTGTTTATTTATATATTTATAAGAAAGTATTACGTGAGTAAGTAGGTACCTACTATATGCGTGTGAATATGGATTATTCCATTAATAGAAGGCCAAAATTAAAATCACGACCTGCATAAATGGTATCCACTACCATTTTCATCTCATGGATCCCCATTTATTATTTCCGCTCACATGGACCCCTTGCAGGTCGTCGTCGACCCCTGGGGGTCAATATAGACCACTTTGGGGATCACTGATCTAGTCCCTAACTAAGCTCTAGGCTTATGCTATGGGTACTAGATAACGATAAACATCCTCATATAAAGAAATACATATACTTAATACCTATAACGACAAATAATTATAATGGTTTACATTCATCTGGCATAACTTTTTTTGGCATAATCATCATTTGGCATAATCAAACCGTATACTTTTCAGGATTATTATAAAATAAACCTAACCTAACCTAATGAATTCTATGCAATGATATTTTGAATAATCCTGAAAAGTATACGGTTTCAGAAAAAAAAAACTGTATCCTACAAGAAGATTATGCCAAATGATGATTATGCCAAATGATGAGTATGCCAAATGATGATTATGCCAAAAAAAAGTTATGCCAGATTAAGGGTACCCATTTATAATATTTTGTCCATACCGGGATTCGGTTCGGACCAGGGACTTCGTAGGCAGACTAGCCAAATGAGTCGTCGTAAATGACTGAGATGACTGCATTATTAATATAAAAGTGCAATGACAGAATGATCTTCGTTCATCATTGAATACATGACCTAAGCAGGTGTCTCTTGAAGGTCGCAAGTTCGATACCCAGTGCGAATGGGACACAAATGAATGTTCTGAAGAGGAAACATAAAATGAACAATATGAATCATTTATGCTACTAATACGTCAATGCATAATGGTTTTTTTAAATATGTAAATTATTGTTTGTTCTTTTGATAGTTTATACGAAACGAACGGAAATTTTAGATACACGAAAATGTCAAGACAATATTAAGTAAACATTATATCATTTTCTTCTGCTTCATTTGTTATTAATGGCGGTCCGAGTAAATCGGTGAACAGAATAAATCAAAAGTAAAAGCCGTACCTACATCTTTTCCAATCGGCCATATTTTCTTTCCGAAGAATACCGAAAGACCCTTAAAAGAGCCTTGAAAGAGCCCTTTGCCCTGCAGTGAGCTACATAGGCTAAAAAAATCCTCATAATAACGTAAGAATTAAAGAACTAATCTTGAGTAAAGTAAAAGTTAGGTCATAGAAAACTCATTTCTGACTCGTCTTGGGATGAGCAGCTCACTTAAGATCAGTTTCAATGTGGCCCTGACACTTACTTTTGATATTCTTAGTGAAGACTTTAGATGTGGTTTCTTGAACCGGGTGGTATAGCAATTATTGGGAAAAAAATAAATAAATATCAGGGGATATCTTTCTAGCTTGAAGTATGATTCCAATGTTGGCGATCGCAACGTCACGTGATCACGCCTCTATACTACTGGGCTACATATTGAACTTGACGTGTTTTATGGTATTGTTTTTCGGCTGCCATTACTGACAAGCAAACCTTTAATAACCGTCATTTTCGTGTTACGTTATCTTTTATAACGTTATCTTGAAAGAATAACAAACACATACATACATAATCTCACGCCTTCGTTCCCAGAGTGGGGTAGGCAGAGCTACAGAATTACAAACATCTCTAAAAACTTGTTGATAATTCTATAACCACAATTTGCACAATTAGGCTAAGATGTTTACCAGCGTATTAGTGACAGGTTGCAAGCCCATCGCCTAACAGTACTACAAGCCTTTATTCCCTTAGTCGTCTCTTACGACATCCACGGGAAGACATGGAGTGGCACTATTCTAACTCGGCAACCACACGAGGCAACGAAACAGTGAAAGAATAACGTTATATTATAACGTTATTTGACGCCTTACCTGTAGCGGTATCCATTATAACGTAATCAAACAAAACGCTATACTTATAACGATACTTCGGTAAGCGCTATAATAACGTTAATAACCGTTATTTTCAAGTAACATAATTTTAAAATCTGCGTTTGTGATTTGCATTTTAAAATGCATTTTTTGTGATAAAGCAAAGTATTTTAGCTGGCTATTTGAAAAAGAAGGAATATATGAAGGACATCGAAAGGACGTTGGTTGCGATGTCTAAACGGACAAAAATCGTCCCTGCTGGGACGTCGGCCAGTCACGCAAAATGCCTACCTAAGGAGCGGCAACAGCGCGTAGTTCATAAGTTTCATAACATTATTATAACGTTATTACGATTTCGTTACGGTGTAGCGTCACGTTATGAAAAAATATCGATATATTTAAACGAAATTTTGAGCACTAACGAAATATAACGTTATGATAACGGTATTATTCATAACGTTATAAAGGTCTGCTGACAAGTATCTTTATCTTTATCTTTATCTTTACATACACAATGAAGTCGCTCCCTCTGTCTGTTCGCTTAGATCTTTTAAACTACTCAACGGATTTTAATGCGGTTTTCACCAATAGATAGAGTGATTAAAGAATAAGGTTTATATGTATAATAAATTCTGGATTATTTACGGGTGGTACAGAAAACTCACATAACCCGAAGCGAAGCGAGGGCGGGTCGCTAGTATTCCTATTATCATAAGGGTCATTATTTGGGCGTTTGTTCCGAATCACTTTCGTGGTCACATTTTTGTAGAAGTGGCTGCGGATTTCGATTTCGTTTCTGGTTAGGTATCTAAGTTTACCGGACATCTAAAAAATATGCAAAAACGGCATCAAAATATACACCCAATTCTTCAAAAAGATGTCCACAAAAGTGAGGCGGTTGAAACGCTCGAATAATGACCCATAAGAGCTATCGTAACCTTGACAATGCGATAGCATGCTAAAGGCGATACGGTTTAACCGTCTAAAATAGAGCCCCAGAGGCCCGTTTTACGAAGCTACAAGTTACAAATTAACTCCTTTTGCTAGAAAGAGGGTTCCGCTTGTAATTTGTAACTACTTACTTTTTCTCCTCAGCACCTCAAAAATGCAGGTTTTGCTGTTTAAATACAGTGGGCAAAATACGACTTTGCGAAAGACAGACAAGGTAAATTTTGTATTTAAAAACAATGCCGAGAACAGTAGGTGGTGGCTGGGTTTTTAACATGTTGCATTTTTTTACCTTTAGGTATTATTTTGTCGCTGCTCAGGTACAAAGTTGTATGTGCAACGCGAGACCAAAGTTGTTTACATTCCGGTCTTTGAATCCTTCGCTTACTCGGGATTCAAAATCAACACTCGCAGCAATAAACAACTTTGCACAAATAACTATTGTTTATAAATGAGCCACTTCCTAATTATTCCAATTATTTTCACGTATCATAACTTGTTTTAAACAAATAAATGATGTAACATAATAATATGCCGGCGAGATTCACATTTCAGATCAGAATGTCATAACAGTTATTATGATGCTAGTAACTTTGTACAGTGGAAGTCATAAACATATACATGTTGCCATGACGACTTAAACATCTACTCGTCCCTATGCCACTAACAATAAGGTCTATAATACATATATGTGGCGCGATGGCCGTAGAGATATTATGTTTTCGAATGTAATCCAATTGCGCATGACCATTATATTATTATTGTAACAGCTTCAGGGTTGCCAACTAAACAATTAATTACAGAAATATGGCGTTTGTTTGGGGATTTGGTTTACAAATTTCAATCAATGTTATTACTTTTAACTAGTAGGGCTTCCATATTATTTGATTTCTGAAGTAAAAGTTTGCAGAATGTGTGAATGTATTTAACTTCTTTTACGTAACACCTGGCCATAATGTGAGTTTTATCGCACGCTGCGCGCACGGTAAAACTCGCATTGTGGCCAGGTGAAGACGTAAAATTGTGTACTCATCACGGGCAATAAAAAAGAAAGCCCTCTATCGCATATTTACAACCCTCGCTTACGGCTCGGGTCTCAAATACCTGCGATTTTGGGCTTTCTTTCTTTTACAGCCCTTGTTAAGTAATGTACTATTAATGTAATTGTAAAAAAAAAACAATATTTAGAAAACAGGGGGTAAATGCAGAGTTATCCCATTAAGGCATCTCTTTCAGTTAACCTTTGAGAAGGTACAACAATAAAAAAAAAAACCAACTTCTTCTGCTCGTGTTGATGCTTCTTCCATCAGACTAAATAAAGTAACCTGGTGTTTCGTTTTTAAAGGGAGTTTGAATGTAGACGTAAACCGTGAAATGACTACTGCAAGGACCATCCGAGCGATCCCCATCGTTCTACCACACCACCACAACCTACTTTAAAAAACCCTCTATGACAGACACAGGGACACAAAAGTGATGTTATAAGGGTTCCGTTTTTCCTTTTAAGGTCCGGTTAACAATGGTTTGATTGTGGCAACCCTGCTTCAACTTTAATGGGAGCATTACGATCGAATTATCCGTTTAGTGGTTTCTTTTTTTTATTAAATCGTTGCGTATTTTTTTACTGAACATACGTGCGCGCGCAAATGTCGGTTATAATGACTTTATCAAGGCAAGATACAATGAGAAATAATAATCTACCGTTTTTTGTTTTTTTATATAACTACGCATCTTTTTTAGTGGTGGTAGGACCTTGTGCAGGGTCCGTCCGGGTCGCTACCACCATCTTATCCATTAACCCACCGCCAAGCAGTAGTGTTCGCATTGCTGTGTTCCGGTGTGGGGATAACACAACCGGTGAAATTACTAGCATAGAGGCATTCCATCTTAGTCCTCAGGGTTGGCAACGTATTTGAAGTCTTAGGATTGCAGTTTTGAGATTGTAGTCGTGAGGTTTCAAATGTCTATGGGTCTCAGATCCCACTTACCATCAGGTGGCCTGAGAGCTCGCGTGCCTAAATGCCAAAAAAATAATTCAATATCTGTGGTTTTCTTTTTGCAAAATAATGGCTAGAGTTGTATAATTGGTACTAGAACTACCTACTTCTTTACCTTAATTATTATTTTTTCATAGTAGTGTGTTTGTCTGTCCGTATATCCGCTAATTCCTCCTAATCCACGCAACGGATTTTGATGCAGTTTTCACCACCAGTTAGACAATCTTTCTCGGTAGGTTCTTATGTATAATACATTCTGGTTTATGCACGGCTGTTATAGAAAACTCACATAAAAAGAAGCGAAGCGAGGGCGGATCGCTAGTACTTATATACCTAATTAATTAAATATTGTTTTTATAATGTTAGTGAATAATCTAAAATACACACTTACCGACATAGTCCTACACTTAGTTCTAGAACATTGGCACAGAAAGACAACGAAATAATTTTGATGCAATGTGTTGGTTGTAACCTATGTAACTTGGTTGAAGGGCTAATTCGGAACAGTGTTCACAAATTTTAAATAACTGACACCTTAGAATTATAAAAGCTAAATTCCAGTTCCTAGAATCAAGTTTGACGTTTACAATAATTAGGTACTTAATTTTGATAAGGTTATTATTAAAATAGTGAAAAAAACCCTCATAGGCTCGTTGGCAGAGTTGAGTTAGCGAAACATCAACTGATATATTTTAAAAATAGAACCTCGTGAAGCCGATTATGACCCGGATGCTGAAGTTTTTGCACATTGTCTATGGAAATATTAAAAATAATAGCTTGTTGTTACGAGCTTGTCGGATGGGCAATCATTTGCGGAATAATTTGGTTTTTCTCGTTACCATTCCTTTGGTATATACACGTTAGGTACCGACTAGTGTACATACATAATTAATTTCATTTATTACAATACCACGATGCTAACTTAACATAATATAGGTAATACAATTAAAAGTTAAATATAAACTTATTTAAATTAAAGTAAAACTAAGCTATTCAAATATTAAAGATGTAAAAAATAATCACCACTATAAAAAGAACACCCCCTGTAGCAGGTCCGCTCGCGGCATGGTCCCCATGACACTGGCTGCATTACCTCTCTGGATAGCTAGCCCAATCCTTTGGAGCACTAGCTCTAGGATCTCCGGAGGAGTCTATGAGCCGGGAGGACAGGGCCTTAATAAAGCTTTTCATATCGGCTGACCAAGGTCCCATGGTCTCCACTGCAAGCGCTACAAATTCGTTATTATTTAATAATGATGAATATTTGCGGCGCTTGATGGTTTGGGCCTGATCAGGTGCATGTTATATAATATGAATATTGTATGTATGTATGTATGTAAATACTTTATTGTACAAACGGGAAAAGAACAAACAACAAAATAGACAGAAACACAAAAGGTATGTACAAAGGCGAACTTATCCCTTTAAGGGATCTCTTCCAGTTAACTTTTGAGCGATTGTATGTATGTAATCTCTTTATTGCACATAAAAAATGCATCTCTATAGATAATATATAGGTACATAGGCGAACTTACAATGTACATATAGGTAATTTTCACCGTTTATGGTTTTTGGCACGTCGATGAAATTCGACGGGTGGGTGTCCCAGAACTTGACGGGGTGTCCAGATTTTAGATTTAACTTTCTGATATTTTTATTATTTATTAGTATTAGAGTTTAATAAGGTTTTAATGGTAGGTACTGGTAAAGAACGCCGCCTCAATAGATAGAATGCTTCAAGAGGAAGGTTTTATATGCAATAAATTCTGGATGTCTGGGTTTTGTACGGGTGTTAGAGAAAACTCACACAAACCGAAGCGAAGCGAAGCGAGGGCGGGTCGTTAATAAACTGATCCCTAATGCATGTTTCTAATTAGAGTTGGTTTCTCATTAGAGCCACTGTACTGAATACCTACGGCTAACAAGCGAAGGTTAAACTATGGGAACTGCATTGTTAGACCGGTTTACGACAATACTGACGTCAGGTATCTTGCCGCGTGTATCAGTTAGAATGATGGCCACGTGGCTGAGAGATGGGGTACACTACATAAAGCCGCAAACGCAAAAAGAGCGGGGGCGGCGCGATACGTCGCGTACCCATATTAAAGGTTGACGCACATATAACCACTCGGCACCGGATCGGCACCACCTCATCTCGAGCCGTTCAGTATTTCTTGTATGAAACTCCAGACTGCGTAACGCACACTAATCAGCATCGGAACTTACCTCGGCATAAGCTAGCAGTCGTCCACTGAAAAATGTATCGTACTAACACAGATCAAAGCTCACTTTTCAATGTCTCCCTTTGAGCTGATCCGGTGTCGAGCGGTTATGTCTGTGCCAACCTTAAAGCCGCCTTCGCCACGCTTTTGAAACGCTTCTTAGTAAGGCAACGGCCCGCACCGCGCTGCCTCCGCTCTCAGTGCATTTGCGGCTTAATTTTCATAATTACGAACACAATATACTATATATTGTTGTATACCTGTAGTTAAAATGTACTGTTCCGTTTTTGTTTTTTTGGTGTTCAATAAAGAGTATTTTTATTGTATTGTATTGTAATATTTCGATAAACCTAACCTAACCTACGTATAGCAATTAAATTATGAATTTAACCTAAAATAGTTCCAGCATAACATAGCTTTAGGAAAAATAAAAAATCGAAAAAAAATATCGGAATTTTAAGGTATTCCTTGAGAGATGTCTGTAAATCATATCGATCATATCGATATGCAATAAATTCCATTTATTTTTGGAAAATCAATTTCATTTTTCGCAATTGGACATACGATACTAACATCATCATCATCATCATCATCATCATCATCATCATCATCATCATCATCATCATCATCATCATCATCATTTCAGCCTATTGCAGTCCACTGCTGGACGTAAGCCTCCCCCAGGGTTCGCCACAAGGGCCGATCTCCCGTTTTCGCCATCCAGTCACCACCAGCCACTTTTTTCAGGTCCTCGGTCCATCTGGCTGGAGGGCGTCCTACGCCACGCTTGCCGAGCCGTGGTCTCCACTCGAGAACCCGTCTACTCCACCGATCATCGGTTCTGCGACAGATGTGACCAGCCCACTGCCACTTCAGTCTGCTACACTTCTGAACTACGTCAGTGACCCTAGTTTTATGCCGGATCATCTCATTCCGGATTTTGTCCCTTAGCGAGATTCCGAGCATACACCTTTCCATAGCTCGCTGGGTGACGTGTAGTCGGTGGGCTAGTTTCACTGTCAGGTTCCACGTCTCGGCTCTACTACTAACATAACATAACGAATAGGTACATAATAATACATATACACGCCGTGATTAACCTTAGTTTCTAAGGTATCTATGGAATGAATGAATGAATGTAAATTAAGGCAGACTTCAAATAATACAAAACTCATAGGTACATTCCAATTCCTCATTGATTAAACTAAAGAACCTCATAAAATTATTAATTACTAATACCTACTAATAATCTAGCGATTAACCACAGACTTTCACTGTTAATATTGACTGTATAACATCACGCCATAGCCACAAAAAATCCTGAAACAATACACGACCAAAAAAGATGTTTTTCTCAATTCTGCCAACATCATAGAACAACGCATAAAATAATGAATAGATAAACCTAACCAAAAGCGTCCTTACTGCTATTGTTTTAAGCGTATAAGATTTTTTTTTCTATTTGCGCAGTGATGTAACGAATTGTATTTCCACTAGAGGTTTAACGATTTTCCGTACATGTAATGTGGTCGACCTTGGCATTGAAGCCAACATTACATACGTTTTGTTTAGCATTAGCGTGTAACATTAGAATTATTCTTCTCAGGCAAATACCTATCTGTAGCAAATGATGTTTCATTATGTAGATATCAGTATTAAAATAATGCGGTAATTTATTAATGCAAGTCATATAGGTATCTTGTGTTATTGGTATTTGAAGGTATAGTTACTTATCTATTTATATGTCTGTTTGTATATTTGTTACTTTTTCTAGTACCTATATGTAAGATCGCCACTAAACAACGACGTAGGGTGATGAAACCAGTAATGGACAAGGCACCAATAATGAAACACTTGATTTTTGATTTGATTGATTGAAAACACTTGATTCTTATTTTACAGAAGATAAGGGTTATTCATTTGTTTTGCAACAAATGAATAACAATCAATTTTGGTCCGTATGCAATTTGAATTAAGAGTGAAGTGTCCATTACTGGTGCCTGTCAGTTAAAAGTGTCCATCATTGGTGCCGTCACCCTAATCATTAACTACCTACCTATGAGTATGTCCGTTAATCTTGAAGCGAAAGAAGTAATGTTTTTCTTCAGACAGCTAACGACCTGATAGGTTGGCGCGTTCTTGGCCCGTATGCCACGCTCGGCTGCAAGGACACTGGTTATATAAGCGTTTAAATATTATTATAATGTCGGACTGTCTGACCTTTTGACGTTATGTGGCGAACGTGTGATCCACGATCCTACGGCACGGATGACCACTGGCCTACCGCCCGTGAACTTATAATAAAAAATATTTTGGATTTGGATATATTAATTCTTATTTGTATGCATATAGGTAACAAGATGTTAAAGGTAAATTAAGTATTTTCACTGTCGTTAGGAATATTTAATAAAAATACTCACTGTTGAGTTTCTTGTGGCGTTTCTTCTCACCAGTGGTCACCTCTTGGAAAGCGCTGGTAGATTTTGGTGCGGCCTACTTACTGAATACACATATTTTTTATCATAACGCTAATGCTAGTAATTTTTGGAAACTGACAAATAGAGCACTAAAAATATATTTTAATTTATTTATTTGTAAAGACACGCCAACAGTAACATAAACAGATTATACATTAGCGGAAATAAAAGGCACATTCCCGAATATATATTCCAGACAGAAAATAAAACTAAAATATAACTAACAATACAAACTAAAAAAAAACAGCGATTACGTGCCCTGTGAATCCAGGGGTGAGCGGTGGCGATGGTTTCAGCAGTCTACGTCGCAGAACTGATATCGAATTCAGGTAAATGTCAATGCAACGGGCCTTGGCTAGATCATTGTACTTATTGCTTCTGCAAACGATACAGAGGCAAGGATTTTCCCACCTTAGTCCTGGTACGATCAAGGTGGAAGAACGTGAGACGACAGGTCCGTGTATTCTGTTTAGGGACAGCAAAATTTAGACAATGCAGCAAAGACGGCCCTTGGACATCTCCATTAAAAATGGAGATAATAATTATAGGATAATAATTCTGTCATGGACTCTTTTCCACTCAGGCTACACCTAGTCGCTTTGACATTGTATCGTATCATCAACGTAATGGTAGCTCTTATTTACCTAACAATAATGATGGCCAAGTAAATACAATACGATAACAATAAATCTGAGAGAGAGACAAAGTAGAATAAGGCTTTAAGGTTTCGAAAATCACTCGTTAGCGTTATGCAATGTATCTTCTCTATAGGCATTAAAAGACATTAAATATAAGTACTTAAATCTCTTTGCCATTCCAAAATGCAAACTCTGCTGCCGTTTCTGTTTTCTATCAAAGTTGACATAAGCGATCGACACGATCTGTCATCACCAGTGATCGGAAATAGGTGAGCTAATTTGCCTAAACTTGATGCATGTTCATTCAATAATGTATTCCCATCTCTCTCACGCATGAATGAATATGCGTCAAGTTTAGGCAAATTAGCTCTACCTATTCCGATCACTGGTCATCACTGTCATCAGTTTACGTCAAACCTAGATGTAGTGAGTAATCCTTTCCCATCGTTTTTTGTTCGATATGTTCGTATTTATCTTGTTTCTCAGTTGGCTTATTGATGGGTACTGAAGCTAATTGAGAAAGCAAGATAAATACGAATTTAAGGCCCAGCCACACCGGATGCGTGACGTGCACGTGCGCGTGCGCGTTCGCTTTCCACTGCGTTGTATAGTGACATGTGGTAATGAGAATTCATACTATACAACGCAGTGGAAAGCGAACGCGCACGCGCACGTGCACGTCACGCATCCGGTGTGGCTCGGCCTTAAATTCGACTTTTTTTATCCGACAAAAAACGAGGGTAAAGGATTATTCACTACATCTGTACAGTCAAAGTCTTAAATATACGTTCTCAAGGCGTCAAAAATATCTATACGCCCCTAGGCCACTAATAATAAGGTCTATGCATAGTATTAAGGCCTTTGACTGCACATTGTTTTCATTTAACTAAGTGTTATGCATCTTGAATAGGCCTCAAGTAATCTTAGAGAAAAACGTGTAACAAAACGAAGGGCTTGTTAGTTAACGGAATATTTCTAATAACGTTTACGTATAAATTAAAGATAACTGTTACATAACCCCGTAAATGCATCGATATGCATAATATAAATATAACTGACCGCTGGTCAGCCTTCCGCGTTCTTGGCCCTTTGACGCTAAAATGTATTAAAACTCAATTAGGTTTCAAGGCAGTTTCTGTTCTATTGCCTTTGGTTTTTAGTAGCTTTTCTAATAGTTCTGTTTTGGTTTATAAGGTAACTTAAGCGTCGTTCTATTAGCGTAATAATGACTTGAATTTTTAAATTCTCTTATTTATAAAATATTTAATTATATTTAAATGAACTTATTAACGAATATAAAAGTCAAATCCACACTCTTCAAAAAATAATTTTAAACCGTGGCCTTTATTCCTCATCAATGAGTCATTAAATTAGCCAGTTAGCCGATTTAGCTTTGATATCGTAATTATTCTGTCAACATTAAAATTAACAGCCCTTACTGCCAAGTCAATAAGAGCTGTCATAATTATAACAATATGGTTACAATATAGAAACAAACCTTAAGCACAGATTAAATAAGAGTTACTACGTAACTTAAGTCCATCTTGGCTAAACTAGAATGAAGGCCTGCATTAAAAAAGGTGGTAATCGTTAATGCAACGCGATTTGTAACAAAATATTAGCGAAAGATAGGTCCATTAGATAGAATATTGTGATAATATAACTTAAGTCTGTCGTGAACACTGACATTTGTAGATTCAGGAATTGTAGACTCAAGCCTTGTCCTGTAGTTAAAGACTGCTTACAATTATAATACCTATATAAATGATAAAACTGGCCTAATTCGAATCGGTTTCTAGGCTAAAAGGAGGAGCACTTTTACCGGCGTTTTTTAATACTTTTAAAATTATTTGGTTTTGTTTTCAATTCTCTAACATATTTCTGTAATATATTATAAATGAACGATTTTTATTAAACGGCTGCCACATGCCTCATTAAAAATTGTTCCACCTGTGTACCAAACCTACTTATCTCTACAATCGTAAGTTACCCGCTTCAATCAAATTGTTTCTGGTGGATAAAAATTCCATAAACCATATAGAAAAAGTATTTTCTGTCGATAAAAGCGACTACTTACGTTATGCATTTAAAATCGGAGTATAGGACCCTCTGTAAATGACTTACCGTTAGAATCTATCTCAAAATCGATTAGTGGGTAGGTCTTACAAGTCAAAGGAATGTTATCTACATTAGAAACAGGTAAATCCGTGTTCAACGACTAAAACTATTAACCTACCTTCGGTATTATCGCCCTTATCGTTTAGATTGCGCTAACAAAACCAAACACAACACAAAACTTAAAAGACACCAAACTCCGTAAACACTTCACTAAAGCTTAAAAAAGCAAAACACTTCGAATTTCGAACATTCAAATTCAAATTTGACAGTCGGAAAGTATGACGCGTTTTGGCGCGAAAACGCGTAACTTTTTAAAACACGTCAGGCGAAGCGCTCGGTCCGCGCTGCACTGGAGTTTTCAAATCTATGTTCCATACCGTTACTAAGGAAACCAGTTTGTATGCATTTTCCTGTGTGCATCGCTGCGTTTTAAATCCACTGCTGCTTTTGAACTGTGCTTAGTAGTTATTTCTTTTGAAAAGTAGTAGTGGATGTGCGTTTTATGTTTGTTTCAAAGCCGGTACCATATAAAAATAACAATAGATGGAAAGATTGACTCACAGCCTCTCGGTTGCGTCATTTATTTTACTTGATTAAGCGCTATTGCTTAAAAAGCAGTCAAATAAATAGCTTTGTCGTTGCACGGTTTGGAATAGAACCTTTATGGATTATATTTAACGAAGTGACTTCTGAGTTAAGATTAAGATATTTAGTAAACTTGTTATTTATTGGTACTTTCTCAGTGGGCGTTAAGTTTTTATACGGCCGGCGGCCGCCTGATAAAATGGAGAAGTATTTAACTTCAATCTACCATAATGAGAAATTTATTCTTTGGAACCATGTGATTTATTTTGTCAGCTTGCTTCATCGCTATTCTCTGTTACCCTACATTTTATTTCATTTCGTTGAATGCTATTTTCTGTTGGAACCACGATGTTTTCAGGATACTTAAACATTCATTAGTTTACGCAGGGTAGGTTAGGCATACATTACGCAGGGTAGGTTAGGTAAGACTTGACAAAAAAAACATGCAGCGAGAAATGAAAATTCAGCATAATGATAATGTACATTTTTTGAAAGGTAATGTTTTGATAAAATAATGGGTAGAATTCCCAGGGTATTTACCTATATCCGTTTCCGGGCTGTAAACATGAAGTCGTGCTAGCCTAGTTGGTAGTGACCCTGCCTACGAAGCTAGCCGTCCTGGGTTCAAATCCCGGTAAGGGCAGATACTTGTGTGATGAGCACGAGTATTTGTTCCCGAGTCGTGGATGTTTTCTATGTATTTAAGTATATATTTCTCTATATAAGTATTTATATCTTTGTCTAGTACCCATAGTACAAGGCTAGAGCTTAGTTTGGGACTAGGTCAATTTGTGTGAGATTGTCCCGTGATATTTATTTATTTATTTTATAAACACAAATACCAAATTATTCCTCGGTTCGAGATCTATGGGCTATGGGTAATAATTATTATTAGTAAAGGAAGACAGCGAAACACTTTTTGCGAACGAATCTTAGGTATTTCGGCAGCATATCTATTATTTATGATTATAGCCGCGCCTATTTAAAAGGCCTGATTTGACAGCTGTCAACTTTTACAAAATATGACATGTATTTGAGCCGTTTGAGGCATGTTTGAGTTTATATTTTGAACTGCGTTAGGTTAGTTAGATAATTATTTGGTATTTCTACTTGAAATAAAACTATCTGTTTCTATTTTCCGTGTTGAAAACCTATGTCCGTCTCCGGGCTATAAAAACAAATTATATCAAATTCTTCCTCGGATCGAGATCTATGGGTTGAGACGATTCCAAGACGAAACACATTCTTCCATTTATAATCATTATTTGTAAAGGAAGACAGCGAAACACTATTTGCAAACGAAAGTTATTTCGGCAGTATATCTATTATGAGTATGACTATAGTCGCTCCGTTTTAAAAGGCGCTATTGGACTGCTTTCAACTCAGTACAAAACTGCCTTCATAAATAAAAAGTCAAAGTAAATTTAACCCCACATCCTAAGAAATAAGGTCATTAATAAGTACGCGGTTCTATGAGACATACGCCCTTTTTTGTGAGGGGGGCAGAAAATATGGCATGTGTTTGAGCCGTTTGAGGCATGTTTGAGGTTATATTTTGCACTGCGTTAGGTTAGTTAGGTAATTGGGGAATTTCAAATAAATAACACAACATTTATTTTGTCTTCAGATTTTGGGAGAAACGATACATCAAAAAAAAAAACATAGAATTCCTGAATTATCCCCAAACACGTGTTACCAAGAAATGTATTCGATCTTTGTAACAACACTGACAACAATAAGGAATAAATGTTTGGGGACATATTATTGGAAATACCTTTTTTCTTGTTCAGAGTGATGAATGATGAAACGTGCATGTTTCCCCCCCCCCCCCCCTATTATTATTTTGGTATTTTACGTGAAATAAAACTTCATTTTGTTATCAGTTTTGCTTATATTTAATTTGATCATTTTAGTTTTGTAATGGGACAGAATTAAATTACATGTCTCAATGAGGCGTATACACGATTAAAAATATGTAAGGACGTGGAAAACGTATCCTCGAAGTAAAAGATATGCGACCATTTTGATATGCATGAAATGTTACTTTTAGCTCAAGTTCAAATTCTTTGTGGTTAAGAAAGAATATATGAAGTAAGCATTCCGATAAGTTTACTTTTGCTTTTAAGTACGTAGAATATTTCGTAATAATATAAACGTACGTTTAATCTTTAATATGAAATAATGTTAATTTTTTATGTGGTTGAAGCAAATTGAACTGTGTTCGAAAACTATAGACTTGTCCAATTTTTTTTTGTATCGGAATAAGAATTTGAGATAAATGTACATTTTTTAAATATTTCCAAACATTTGTGCGTGGCATTGAGTAGAGATCTAGCATAAATTACACTCTATAATTCCCTAAAAAATAATTACAATCCACATTTTACCTAATTAAATAACTACAGTAAGTTTTACCTAAATGTTAGTATTTTTATTTATTCAATTATCTTTGGCGGCAAGCGGTATTTACAATAGGATGTTTTTTATTTGAAATTTATCATGAAACTATATGAAAAATAATTGGCACTTTAGTTTTCGTTACAATATTTGAAATGGATAGTTAGACAATTTTTTACTATTTAATTAAATTCTTGGGAGATATCGAGAACTATCCTACGAAATCACATTCTTTTAACTATATTTGTTCATCAAATCCTTCAAATTAATTCCACATACCTTTTTTACAATTATTCTGAAAATAATATTCACAACAATAAAATTTGCGTAACTCTTTTTTTACATAGCAATTTAACAAAAATATACTATACTTAAATAAACAATATTATTACATATTTTAGTCTCTGTTTAAATAAAAGAATGATAACATTTGCAAATTAATTCCACATTGCCAATAATAGCTTATTGTATAGAACAACATAATAATCAGAAAAAAATTTGTTAGCGCTTGACAGGCCTATGCCACTCCGTGCTAGCGATTTGATTAAGTACCTAAACCTACGAGCGCACCACTTCCATGTGTGCGTCAATATTGCTTTACAAGACCTACGCTCATAATACCGATAGTTTTTCAATGTAACTATTTACCAGGGATGTTGAAATCGCATTGGCTAGCGATTATTTTAACGAAACGATAGGATCTTGAATATTTTTAGCCTCTTCATAAAGTCTATAAAGTTCTGGAAAATACTAAAAATAAGCAAGGTGCTTGTACCATACACATTGATATACCGTTTGCATGGTCCTTAAGTGTATGTATTAAATGTTTTAAAGACTTGTTCAATGTTAATTTGTTAGAAATGTACGAGTAGGTAACGTTCAAAGTTTGCCTTTCCTAATTATCTACCAGAACTTTACGATACGATAATTTACGACTGACTTACCCGGGTACTCGGTCAGAGATGATTAATTCGATCCTTTTTCCAAATTGCGCATGAAAAGTCGTCACTAAAGTGGGTGATTGAATTCGAGATCAAAAATGTAAACACTTGTCAATGTCAAAGTGACATTCCAGGGGTATACAATCTTGTTTATCAAATGTAATTTTTTAAATGTATGAATTTTAATCAGCAAATATAAATACCGATACTTACATGCTTTTCAGTAAGATATTGGCTAGAAGACTCTTGGACTCTGATTATTACAATTTTTATTTATATTTCAATGATTATAAACTAACCATCACTTGGATATGGTTTTTTATGATGGCAATCCGTTTGTTTACGTTTTTGATCTCGAATTCGATCACAGACTGTAAGGAACTTAATTGTCATTAACTGACTTGAGTGCGGTCGTTACTACGCCCATGAGTTTTTAATAGGTTAGCTACTATAGAACCCAGTCGCAGAAAGCCAATAAATAATTCCGACGTTATTTCTTTGTCTTGACTTAAAGCTGACATTATGACGAGGTCCTTTCGTGCGCAAACATTTAAAATATGAGGTACAGTCAAGGACTTTAATTGTTATGCCACTATGAAACCCTGTCGCATAACGTTAATCATTTATATAGGCGTTATTTCTGTCATGTGGATTGACGCTGTCATTATGACAGGGTTCCATTCCATAGTGGCATAACAATTAAAGTTCTTGACTGTACTAGCAAACTATAGGTCAAGTAAGGTCTCAGGTTTTCTTGAGAATTCTGTTTACAGATTCAATAATACATGATGTTTTATTAGGACGGCGAGTTAATTAAACACATTTTAGAACTGCCATTTAGATTTTGTTAAATATCATCCGATCAAGTGCGGTGGGTTGAACAATTTAGCTGCCTTTATTGGACGGCAGCACTAAATAGACTGGGCCTAGGTTGGTCTAGGTGATTTAGAAGGCTATTTAAGTGATAACTTTCTGTCTTTCGGTCTTCTATCACGAAGCCAATATCAAAATTTAAGTCTTAGGTGTGAAATGTGTGCGCGTGAATTACTGATATGACAAAGCACCCAAATTATAACTAAAGGTATTCTTTTTGAAATTGTGGGTTAAAAAAATAGATTCATTACAAATGGTTAGAGGCATGCCATACCAGCATTGCCTGCGCGTTGCGTTGTTCTATATATAAATAAGAACGACATGCCACACGATGCGTTGAAACACTTGCGTCGCTCTATTTTGAAATGACAACGTTGCGTCGACGCAACGCAACCGTTAATGCTAGTGTGGCATCCTTCATAAAAGACAAATCCATTTCATTGTTAAAGGGTGATCGACGGGCGAGTAAGTACGCCGTACTTATGCCGTACTTGGGCATTTTCACGTAAAAGTGTACCCAAGTAAGGACTGAAATTAAGGAACTTTAACTTTTTCAGTTTTGTGACGAAAATTAGCTACACATTGACGGCCGCCAAAACTCACAAAGCTAAAGTTCCTTAATTTAAGTCCTTAATTGGGTACACTTTTTCGTGATGAACATGCCCAAGTACGGCGTACTTACTCGCCCGTCGATCACCCCTTTTAAGTAGTCCACACACGCCACAACGATAAAGACGGGTTTACCATTGAGTCAGTCAGCTGCGTCAGTCCACTGTCAGCTTAGTTTGGGACTAGTTCAATTTATGTGACATTGTCCCCCTAATATTTATTTATTTATATTTATTTATAGACTTCAAAGGACGATGTTAGAACACGAATCCCTCATGTAAATTTGATCTAAGTCCATTCTTAGGCGTGAAATACACAGAAGGGGCGCGGCGCAGACGCAGCGCAGCCGCGTAGGCGAGGCGCAGGTGCGGCGCAGGCAAAGACGTGTTAAGGCGTGGAAAAGTCGCAGGCGCGATTCTAAATTATACGGAAGAGGCGAGCGAGCGAGAGGGAGCGCGAGGGCGCGGCGAGGACGTGGCGAGACGGGTCGAATGCATGCCTTTTCCGCGCCTACAGGGGCACGTTTTATAAAGCTACAAGTTACAATTTTACGGGTTTAAACTGGCAACACTCACTGCTCAAATAGCTGGTCGTCGTTGGTAGAGGTTGTGTCAAATGGAAACTTGTAACCTGTAAATTGTAATTTGTAGCTTTATAAAACAGGCCCCAGGAGGCGCGCCGCGTCTATTGTGTGTATTTCACAACTTGACGCTTTCTTACATTTTGTATGAAAAAGGTTTTGGGCGCAGCACATGCCTACGCCTTACCTGCGCCGCGCCCTTTCTGTGTATTTCACGCCTTAGGTAAAGAAAACACACAAAACAAAATCGGGAGGCATCTAGTTTAGGACCTCTATCCTCTTCATGCTTGTAATATCGCCATATTGTTTACTGTTTCAAGACCGCGACTTGGGTCTACAATGTAGCTCGACCCTTAGACACTGTATCAACCTATATTTACATTATCTATGCTTTTATTCAAGTATTCAAAAGCAAACATTGACGGAAACATCATGGAACTATATGGTTTACGGCACGCGCACACATTTACTGAAAGTCCCAAATTACCTATCAGAGTCCCTTCTTAGCAGATTATTTACCCTAGAAACCCTATTCTTATAAATCTCGATAGGTCCTCTGCGCAACAGGCGAGACGCGGCTACTCGCGTCATGGCCGCTTTGTAGCTTTCCGGCGACAAAATGGCGGGTGTTTCGTGCGTTTTCAAAATGTCCACCGGTTGGTCGGACAACGTGGCGTCGATGTCTCCGCGCAGCTCTGCGACCACTTCTGATGTGAAGTTGGATGTTGGCGCGCAAAGAGGAATGGCGTTGGACCATTTTCTGTTTCTGTAATGGTAAAATGATGTCAGAGATACTACATTGAAAGATAACTAGGCTATAGGGACAAGAAAGGATTACATACTTTGAATTACTCTTCTAATATCTGAGCTAAAGGCTGTACTTTGAATTTGATAAGGATCAATATACTCCAGAAGTGTAGACCCAAAGAACTCTTTGTCCAGACCAGGTTATACTCGTAATATTTTTTACTTTCTCAGCATATCAGGCGATCATTTTCTATTGGCAACGTATATTGGTAATGGCTGTAAGGTTGATTAATTAAAGGCTTGGCCTAACAGATTTTTAAGGAACTTATCACATCATGTCTCTTAATTGATACAAACCCTTTTAACTCGTTCGAAGGCGAAGACAGACCGACAGACAAGTGCACATCGATCTTATCCTTTAACTTGAGAATGCAAAGTCTCAGATCCTACTTACCATCCGGTGGCATGTGCGCTTATTTGCCTTCTTCATGCCATATAAAACTCTATAGTACATACTCGTAATATACTCTGATTATTTTTGATGATGCCTGTGACAGCCATAGAAATAGACGATCAATTATTTAAAATCCTGAACGGGGTCGCTAGGTTTGTACCGATCTATGTAGTATTTATGTTAAGTTAAAGAAATAAGTGTAATAAGAGTTTATATGAGCTGTCACAGGGATCATCTTAGAATAATCAGAGTATAGTTACCGCCCCTGAAGTGTAAAGAATCTCTTACTTGAGACACCGCAGCATGGGCGCTCCTCTAAGCTTGTAGCCCGGCTCGCACGTGAAGGTGACAGTCTCTCCGATCTTGTAGTAGAACTTGACGGACGACATGCGGCCGGAGATCGTGGTGCCGGGGTACGTGCATGCTTGGGCACCTGCAAGAAACGGTTGAATTAGAACTGCTTTATAATGGAAGAAAGATTCTCGGCGAGACATAGGCTAGTCTTCCTTAAAGGACTGTCACGAGTGAGATAGGTACATGAATGTAGGAAAGGTACAATAAAGCGATATATGCCGAGAGGCTAAAATAAAAAGCATTGAACGTGGAAGTCTTCAATAATCCTATTATAATTATGAGAGAGGATGGTCTTAAGAGGATTGTGAAGCGTTGCTAAAATCGCGTAGCTGTCAAAAAAAACCATAAAAATTTAGCTCCGGGCGTTAACGTTTCTCACCCCCTAAATCAAGTGCGATTTGCACGATTTTTGAATATGTTGTAAGTAGGTATTATAAAGAACTAGGTCTGTACGTTTCTGTTTTTTATTTTTTCAATTTGTTTCATTCTAAGAAATATTTTCGTGTAAAGGAAAACGTACAGACATAGTTTTTCAAAATCGGACTAGGTTTAAGGGGAGAAAAACGTTTTCGCATTTTGTATGGAAACTTTTAGCTTCACAATCCTCTTAAAGAATAAAAGTATCAAAGGAAAAAATGACCTGGCTACACTTATAATCCCTTTACTCCCTTCCTTCCTAACTACTCATTTCTTAAATATTGACACCAGCAAAACCAAATTAGCCATTAATTAATATCAATCAGCGCGCTTGCTGTGCTCAGCTAAGTCAAACGATGGCATATTCCATGAAACAAATGCCAATGGCAATGAGGCAATGAGGATGCACTCACTGCAGCACTGAATACAACCTCATTGCCTGGTGACTCTGTTTCAGCCACCGTGATAGGGTGACGGCACCAATGATGGACACTTAGCTGACAGGCACTAGTAATGGACACTTTACTCTTAATTCAAATTTCATACGGTCCTAAATTGATTGTTGCAAAACAAATGAATAACCCTTATCTTCTGTAAAATAAGAATCAAGTGTCCATTGTTGATGCCTTGTCCATTACTGGTTCCATCACCCCACCTTCTGACTCACCACCCGCTTTTGACGACAATGCTTGTTAACATGACTTATTCCCCACTTATACAAAAACATACCTGTGATCATATCACAAAGTCTTAAACCCTGACAAGTTACAGATGATGAGACAGCGTAACAGTCCCAGTGACATATCTCGAAGCTCTGGTAGATTGACTCTATATTACTAATTATTGAAGCCCTTCGTCCGCATAGATTTCGATTATCATAGTTCCCTCGGCAACTTTTAAATTTTCCGGGATGGAAAGTAGCCTATGCGTGTTAATCAAGGTTATAAGCTACGAGTATCTCTCGAAGGAGTAAAAAAATTACACACAAACTTTCGCATTTATAATATTAGTAGGTAGCACAACAATTCCCCTGTACTCACAAGTCGGCGGCTTGTCGCTCCACCGCCCGCTGTCCTGGCAGACGAGGATGGGCCGGCCGTGCAGCGTGTGCTCCGGATTGCAGTGGAACTGCAGCACGTCACCAGCGCGGTACGGAGCCCGCCCCAGCACGTAGCCGGACGCTGGCGGCGGCAGCGGCGGGCATGACACCTCTGAGGATGAAAGTTTGGTCAGTCCAGATTCAGAACCAGTCAGAATTTTTGGTACACATACATATTTATGGCGACATGTTGGCTTAGTTGGTAGTGACCCTGCCCACGAACGAAGCCAGCAGTCCTGGGTTCGATTCCCGGTACGCCTCTCCCACTAACACATACAACTTTCGCTTCCTCTACATTCATCAACCTCTTCGTGCACGCACGTCAGTTTCGGTTGATTTTGATTAGATTTTTTTGGTTTGGTAAGACAAAAGTACGAGTAAGATCCAGAGAATACAGTTGGGAATAATGACCTAACTATGTCTTACTACAATACAAAGTCACTTTTTACCGTGTTGACTTCTCTCATCAGACACGGTTGTAACAAAACGCGGTTTTAAATGAAAACGCCAAATATATGAAGCCATGTGAACGCATCGCAGCAGCGTATACTGAGTAATGACAGAGGTGTGCTCGGGTGCGCAGATGTACAGATAGGGACTTAAGTTAAAAGAGCTTAAGGAAACTACATAGTGGCTACAGACCTGCAACCATCTAGTGTCTTCTACATTGTGATCAGTGGCCCAATGGAATTGTAGTAGCCTAGCGACATCTAGTGGCAACTCGTTACACGTAGGAGAAATTGAGATACGTCAGCGCCACCAGTGACCAAGTAGCATAACTAGATCTGATAGTGCGCTGCATCTCGCTATCGAAGGTTCCCCAGTCAGTTAACCTAGGTATATACCACTTTCGACTTCATCCCAGTGGTGTTGATAATGCATTATGACTAAGAGTCTTAGACCCAACTTACCAACAGGAGGCCTATGTCATAAAAAAATAATGGAAAAAAAACTTGAGATCACGTTGACCTACCTCTACAGATAGGGAACGGCTTAGCCCAGTCAGCGGCTGGCAGACACACAGTCTCCGAGGCCCCGCTGAGCGCCCACCCGGCGGGGCAGGAGAAGGCCGCGCGGCCGCCCACCCCCCGCGACACCACCGACACGCGCGGGCGCCGCTCGCCCTCGTTCAGGGGCGTGTCGTGGACCACTTCGCCACACTCTACACCTGGATAATAAGAGTAAAATATATTACGAGCTATTATTCAACTTTATGTTTATAAATTGTCATGTCTCATACTCTGAAAGTGGGTCATTGTTAATTTTAGAAGCGGGTTGGAATTGGAAGTGATGCTTGTCAACCCTAGGTAAGAAAAGTAATTTGAAAAAAAAAACTGTCATGTCAATGAACCTGTGCAGTACCTACACAGAAAATACCTTAGAACTATAATTTTCTACTTTTATTGGAAGTAGTGTAACTTTCCTTGTACTAAACCCGATTTGCATTACACGGCCAAAATACTGCCCTGCTAAGCCCAACAGCAGTATCTCCAATAAAACTCCTGTACCAATCACTACCTCATTACTACGAGGAGAGGATTGAATTTACTTTGACAATTAAATCTGAGATACTGTTTATACTGACAATCGAATCTGAGATACTGTTTATACTGACAATTTAATCTGACATACTGTGGATACTGTTGTCGACGACGCGTTGACCTAGTTGGTAGAGACCCTGCCTACGAAGCTAGCGGTGTCCTGGGTTCAAATCCCGGTAAGGGCAGATATTTGTGTGATGAGCGCGAATATTTGTTCCTGAGCCCTGGATTTAAGTATATATTTCTCTATATAAGTATTTATATCGTTGTCTAGTACCCATAATACCAGCCTAGAACTTGGGACTAGGACAATTTGATGTTACATTGTGCCCTGATATTTAATTATATAAAAAAACATACAGTTGCAAGTGGCTCAACAATCCCATATTGTGACACTTCTGACTGTATATAAAGGGACACTTACTCTCACAAACAGGCAGTGGCGCGCTCCAGTTCCCTGAGGCGCGGCAGATCAGGCTGTGGGAGCCCAGCAGCGCGTTCCCGTTGGCACAGGAGAACCGGATCTCGGTGCCTAGACGGGTTCCCTGGCCGCTGGCCACCAGGCCGCGCCGGATCGGCAGCGGCGGGCAGTGGACGTCTACGTACAAATCATAATAGTAGGTAATTTAGAAGACGTCCGCAGCTTTGTACCATCAAGGACTTTTTTTATGTAAAAAAGGAGGCGGAGGAGCAAGGGAGCCACCCTGATGGTAAGTGCTCATCGCGATCGCGACCCATAAACACCCGCAACACCAGAGGAATCGCAGGAGCGCTGCCGGCCTTTGAGAAAAGAGTAGGCTCGTTTTTGGAAGCCCCCAAGTCGTAATGGTAATGTTGATCTATCATAGAACGCTGTCATAATGACAGCGTCAAGTGACGAGACAGAAATAACACAGGAATTAATCGTTGGTTTTATATGACAAGCTTATATTTTTTCTTTTCATCCAGTTAATAGTGAATATGCATGGGTTTTTTAAACCGCATTTTTCAACAAAATATGAAAATACCGTAAAAGAGATGACTAAAATGAAATTAAAATTAGAATTGGCCAAGAAATACGGATATACAAGCATTTTAAAATGCTAATTAGACAGAGAATTTAACATTGCGCTAACTAGCGCTTCTATTCGTTTCGTTTTTAAACCAATCGCGTCACTGGTAGATCACGTGACTTTTCGTATCACGTCATCTACCCGGAACCTTCCCGAACACATATGGTTGAGGGAGGCGATGGCTGAGATACGCGTCATACTCGTGAACGGGTGCTGTCTGTGGGGTCCGGTCTGTTCACGCTTGCAAGGACCTGTTTTCCAATTTAGTTATTTTAATTATCGTTCCTGACGAAGAGACCTCGTCATGTTGTTCGCCGATTTTAATTTTAATTTCACTTTTGGTGATCTCTTTTACGGTATTTTCATATTTTGTTGAGAAATGCTATTTATAAAATCAATGCATATTCCGTATTGAAGGCTTGTAGTATTGTTAGGCGATGGGCTAGCAACCTTTCACTATTATACACTGGTAAACATCTTAGCCTGTTTGTGCAGAATGTGGTTACCGAATTAATAAGTTTTTAAAGTTGTTGGTAATTCTGTAGCTCTCTCACCCCACTCTGGGAATGAAGGCGTGGAGGTATATGTATGTAAAGTTGCAAGCGACGGACATTAAACTGACCTTCCACAACAATCTCGACCTGGTGTATTTGCCGCGCTGGTGTTTCGCAGCGGTACACGCCAGAATCCTCCTTGGAGGCGCTGATGATGCTCAGCCTGTACTCCAGCTGGCTGTCCCGCCCAGGGTCTGTGGTCCAGCCTTCGGTGTACTTGCGGTCAGGGCTGGAAGAGGAAGGAATTGGGTTTTATAAGTAATCTAAGAAAACATTGGGGTAGGTAGTAAAAAACGGTTTATCTCAAAAGTATATTTTTTTATTCATTATTTACTGAGAAAATAAATATAGTGGCGTGGCAAACAATGATAATATAAAATAATAACTTTAAAAAGTATGCTTTTGACACAATCCTGTATACGCATATTTTTTTAAGAACACCTTTGGAAAAAATCCTCTTGTCAATTTGAACTAAGAAAGGAAATCTTTATAATAAAGATAGGACAATAATTATCCTTCCTCCTTCCTTCCAATCCTCCTTTGTTCCTCCTTGATTTTCAATTGACTAGCGTAAAATAAATCGTTATTTTTGTTTGTTTACATCGAGTTTAATACCTAAACGGTTAAACCAAAGCAACAAAAACCTCGATAAATGTTGAACATTGGACGTCGAGCCTATATAATCTTACTGGCAACAACAAGTAGTACTCTTTGCTATGTTTTTAAGTAAGGAGCACTATTTTTTGTTTTTGATTAATATTGTCTAGCATATGGGTATCTATTCATTTTCGAAACCTAACCTAACCTACGTAATGACCAGAGGGCGGAATTTTCATGGCAAAAATCAAACGTCAATAGAGTTGGAATGTTAAATTTTATCGACCTTTCCAGCTATCGATAAGTATAATCTCCTTCTGTATTGCTGACTTTTAACATCAACCTCTTTGTTTAGCGATTTGCATCGCCATTAATAGTAAATCACATGACAGTTAACTGGCATTTCTGCCACTAGTTTTTTTGCAACTAATTCACGAAATAAAAACGAACAAAAAATAATGAACAAATGGATAAAGAAGTATTCTTACCTTTCTTACAACGAAAATAATTCAACAATATACTGCTCTACATGTAAGGTTCATTTAAAGCAACTTAAAAAATATTGCGTTGAAACTCACATAACGAGTAAAAATGATTCATGTGAGATTTAAGCGGTCAAGAACGCTATTAGTTTTTATCTAGATTTGATTATATTTCTAGTTTCTTGCAACATCCCATGGAAAATAATTAACAAGCCACAACCAGTTTTTTTTTTTATATGTTTGTTGTTCCTGTTCATCATCATCTAAGCTCTATTTTTGTTAATAAATAAATAAAGATACGCTTCGTAAATATAACTTATCGATAGTCGATACAATTCAACGTTCCAGCTCTATTGACGTTTGATATTTGCCATGAAAATTCCGCCCTCTGGTAATGACTGTTTAAGATATACTGAAAACATCTTGATTTCGGCAGAAAATAGCACTCGATGAAATTAAATTCGATGAAATTGATGCAATCGATGAAGTGACATTCAATAAAATGATGGGTTAGGTACCCTAGGCCTCGTGTGGTTGCCGAGTTAGAATAGTGCCACTCCATGTCTTCCCGTGGATGTCGTAAGAGACGACTAAGGGAATAAAGGCTTGTAGTACTGTTAGGCGATGGGCTTGCAACCTGTCACTAATACGCTGGTAAACATCTTAGCCTAATTGTGCAAATTGTGGTTATAGAATTATCAACAAGTTTTTAGAGATGTTTGTAATTCTGTAGCTCTGCCTACCCCACTCTGGGAACGAAGGCGTGAGATTATGTATGTATGTAGGTACCCTACAAATATATAGCTTTCAAAACTCAACCGCATATTTTGATTAATTAGTTACTGTCGTCAAATAGGTAAGTATGTAAAATGCGAAATCTGTTATTTTGTTTTTTTTTTATTAATTTTATTTGTCGAAATCGGACCATCAAGATTCATCATACATACAAAAAGATTACCTTCGTTCTTCTTCTTATGGTCCAAGGTCCGAATAGGAGACGATTTGCACCGGGCTGTTTATTAGATGAAAAGTATTTTATATCAAATTTAATACGCTAAATAATACGAGTATGTGGCGAATAGGTAGACTGAAAAATTTCAGTCCAGTACTTATATAATTAAAAAAATATTAAAAATGAACTTTTTTTTAATTGCAAATGATTGCTTAATAGATAAATTACATACTAATCGAAAGTATGAAGTCTATGGAATATGCAAACGTTAGGTTTGGTGCAAATTATTAGTACGGACTTACCCTTACTACTTACCTGCCTACCCAATAGTTTGACGGGAAAAAATAGTCAACCTAACGTTAGCATATTCTATAGGCTTCATACTTTCGATTGGTATGTAATTTGTCTATTAAACAAGCTACTGCATTTTTTAAAACGAAGTTTTTTTTATTTTTATTAATTATATACTGGATTGAAAATTTTCAGCCTACCTATTCGCCATATATTACTTAGCATATTAAATTTGGTATTAAATACTTTTTATCGAATAAACAGCCCGATGCAAATCGTCTCCTATTCGGATCTCCTACTATTAACACAGTAGTCTCAGAGCATATTTACCATCAGGTGGTAGGTGTGGTGTTTGCCTTCTTTGCCATAAAATATTTTTTTGTGGAATGATACTCACTCAGGCACGTTCAGCGTAAAGTTCCACTTTGGGTTCCCGAACCTCCTCATCCAGAGGCACTCCATGTGCAGGGACACTCCTGGGTAGACCAGCAGCTTCCCGTCGTTGGTCTGCGCCACGGGACCGCCGGAGTAGCGGAACAGGATCGTTGGGGGCTTCTCCACTGAAAGAAGTGAGGAAGAAAAACACCAGTTCACACTGAGCAACCTCCAGTGAAGTTAGTTAGTATACCTACCTACTCATATACGTTTAGTGGTGGTAGGACCTTGTGCAGGGTCCGTCCGGATCGTTACCACCATCTTATCCATTAAACCACCGCCAAATAGCAGTGTTCGCATTGCTGTGTTCCGGTGTGGGGATAAGACAACCGGTGAAATTACTAGCATAATGGCATTCCATCTTAGTCCTCAGGGTTGGCAACGCATTTGAAGTCTTAGAATTGCAGTTTTGAGCTTGTAGTCTTGTGATTTCAAATGTCTGTCTCAGATCCCACTTACCATCAGGTGGCCTGAGTGCTCGCGTGCCTTCTCCTTGCCATAAAAAAAAATCTCGTAGCCCGAAAGGTGCCCGTCTGATATTTTTTTGGCGGGAAGAGGATTGTAAAGCGACGCTCAAATTGCGTAGCTGTCAAAAAAAACATACAAATTTTGCTCCGGCTCATAACGATTCTCACCCCCAAAATCAAGTCCGATTTCCACAATTTTTGAAACGCGATTTCTATTCACAAGGCTATGGTCATGGCTTTTTTTCCAATTTATATTTTAAACTCCGCCGGTTATTTCTCGCGGTTGAATAACCGAAATGACTTCTTGCAACTTACGTCATCCAGGCAATCCATCAAGTTTTAAAACTAAGACTCGTATCAACAAAGCACAACAAACGAATAAAGTATGAGTATTCTTTGCGTATTTTTTTATCTTTGTGGAGCAGTGTTAAGCCGACATACAAAAGATAAATACTATTATAATTTAGCGTCCTGCCGGCTGCGTCTATATCGCGCGTCAAATGTGGATAAAGCATCCGTACCTTTCGTACTTATTGACTTGTCAGAAGGTGACGGATGCATTATCCACACTTTGTCACACGATAAACGCAGCCGTATTAGGGCCCCTGAGTCCCCAAGTTCTCGCTTGAGGATATAATACCAAACATAAAAGACACTCATTAGTTAAGTCGACAAGTTGCAATTACGATGTTACTAAAACAGGTATTGGGTATTATGAGGTAGCATGTAGGTTAGGTATGCTTTTTAAGGGAATTCCACTATCAAATATCTCTCTATGATTGCAATGGGCATTCATAATGAAATAGGTAATAGGATCGACGGCGCTTTTTATTAGTGTACTCATCTGATTTAGACGATGGGCATTTTGGTACCCGCTCCAATAGAAATAATGGTAATGTCAGTGAATAGGTCATACCAATAGGAACAACGTTTACTATGGTGTTTGGTCTCAAATCCCTGTCCATTCGGAGATATTCATATATGAACATGACACCTTATGCGAAATAGAATCTGCTCTCGGCATCTTTATTTCCTTAAAATATAACATAAGCAAAAGTGAATAGGCTGCTACGAGTACTGCACCAGACAGCTCCATCTTCAGCCTCATGGACAGTTATTTGTAAAAAAAACGAATGTAACAAAAATCAACTCATGTTGTCACTTTTCTAATGAGAAATCCTTTTTTATTTATTTAGTGGAAACACTGAAGTGTACCCTTGACTTGATTAGTAATGTTATAGTAGGTATTGCCTTGATTAGTAGTGTAAGAGTTTAAGATATTTCTTGTTATGTAGGTAGTACATGTTTTCTTTTCTCTCATAATGGTATCCCTAAAGGAAATTGATTGATAACAAACGTATATTCAAAATAAAATAACTGAGCGGGTACCACGGTCCCTAAATTTTTGCCTATTGTCCTTTCTAAACCTTTTTTATGAAATTATAAGTAGATAACATATATTTAATTATTTCGAAAGGATATAGCTGAGACGCCCTTTTGATTCATTTTTTTTTTGCTTTTAGTTACAACTGTTATATTTATTGCACCTGGAAAAATAGCGCAGTGCTGCCCCCTGCCGTTATACCATTGAAGACGGCTATCTGCAATGTAGTTGTCGAAGCATTCTATACTCTATTGATAACGACATTAAATTTAAAATGCTTATACTATTATTAGGGTTAGAACTTTTGTTGGCATATCGTGGGTCTAGAATCCATGGAGTCTTTGTTTCCTAATTATTATAATCATGCCACCTTGATTTTGTACCTTCAGTGTTGTCATAATAATATTTCAAAATGCATTTATTTGTTAAATCGCTAAACGAGTTTAAATTAATTTTGGTAAAGATCATATCTCGGCTGTGAAAGCGAAAAAAAAAACAAATATGTGTAGGTATAGAAATACTGGAAAAGATGCCGAATCTTAAGTACCCGAACCCGACGTGCGTGCATGACTCGATGTATGAATGTGGAAGAAGCGAAAGAGATTTGTCAGGATCGTAGCAGGTGGAGAGAAGTGGTCTCTGCCTACCCCTCTGGGAAACAGGCGTGATTTGATGTATGTATGTATGTAGGTATGGATAAACCGAACTAAAATGTATTTAGTTAATTTTGAAATATGACAAAATTGAAGGCAAACATCAAAGTTTTAGGAAATGCCGACTCCATGGCTTCTAAAATCACGATATGCCACCAAAAGTCCTAACCCTAACTTGGTATCACGTACTGATGTGCAAGTTGCGGATAGTTTCCAAAAAGTTGGAAATGTTCTAAGAAATTTCCGGAAACATTCACTAGGAATATAGGAAATTTAAATTTAAGTAACGGAAAGTTTCAATACCCATATCAAAATTGTGAGAAGTTTCCGAAATTTTCTTACATGAAATGGTCCGCAAGTTTGGAAAGTTTCCTTTGGCACATCAGTAGTATCACGGCAGAGTGTACGTCCATCAGAAGATAACTTACTGGCGTAGTCGTTTTCCTGGTTGAGCCCAAAGCAGCTGGGCTTGGTGCCGTCCCACGTACTGCCCATGCACTTCCTGGTCTGGGAACCTGTCATGGCATATTTGCCTATGTCACTGCATCTGTAATTATTAAAATATACAATTTGAAACATTCATTCAACGCACACATAACACAAAATAATGGTGAACCCTACTTTCAGTGCTAGCTAAGAACCGTGCAATTCATTTTATTATTTACTTATTTCATTTTCTTAGCACAATACAAATATGGTCAACCAATTTTATATGTATTTAATGTATTTACTTCGTATATTTTCGGGTCTATTCCGTTTGGCCAAAATATTTTTATTCAAATGTATCATTTCCCAAATTTTCATTTCCCAAAAAGTTGTTTCCCGCCGCAGTTGTTTTTTTATGTACCTAAAGTCTGTTCCTATTGGTTCCGTCCCTCTTATAAACAAATCAATTAACCATTATAACTCCATATTCGTGTACTTTTGAAGGTTGAGCCTAGTCATATTATATATTTATACACTTTATCATTGTCTTCATGTCCATTTTAAGGTATCTCTATTTAATATCGTATTTTTTGATGAAAAGCACATTCGCTGTAAACGCCATTACACTGACAGAGTCTTGTCATTTGCCAAAGGACCATTTCAGCTAGATGACATAACAGTAAAATACACAGTCAGCAAAAAGTCAATTCAAGCGAATGACATGAAAGTAGAATACTCAGTCTGCAAAGTGCCAATTTAGCAGGACGTCACGGAATTGAAATGAGCAAGTAGCCAAACGTTTGTAAATATAAATAGTCCGTGTGATTAGAATACCTAATTAATCGAAAGTAAATAAGATAAAGACGTGTGTAAGAGTGTATTTTAAATTGTAGCATTCTAAGATCCAGACGTTTTGCTAAAGATACATTTAGCGTTCATGTCTATATAGCAACAAAGACATTACACAATCCAGACGTTTGAGCTATATTGTCATTTGGCGAAAAGGGAATTTTGATAGTAACCCAACAGTAAGCTAGTAAGCTGTAATCTCAGTAATAGAAGTTGTATGACTGAGGTGATAGCCTATACTTATAGGGATGTTTTTTTTTTGGTATTTTTGGAACAAGTAAGTATATGTATTTTAATGTCTTTATGCTTTTCTTTTCTCTCTTAATGATTTTATTCGACCTATCGAGACGGGGGGGAGCGCAACCGAACTTCTAACATCGCAATGTACCTATGCGGTTGCTCTTTCGAAGCGGGTTTAGGGTGGCGGTTTTATTAGACTATGATTACACTTTTACAGACCCAGCACTGAATATTTAGACTGATTATGTTGATCATGATTAGGGCGTGCAGTACCGGGCCCGGTTCCGAGACTTCCATTTCCCGGTTCTAAGCAGGGACGGTACCGGGATTCCCGGTTCTCCCGGTTCCTTACTTTTTACCTCAAATCACCGCAATCATGGACATTTGAGATATAAAACGATTGAAAAACATGAATCTTTATTTTTTATAAATACGCAATAAAATCATGCACGTTTTCTTCAACGAAAACATATCTTGATTAAGTAAAATACTTACTAGAAAGTTATTTGTTCTTCCTTTTTACAAATCTAGAGATCAATTATTGCAAATATACCGCGAAATATGATGGATGTTGATGCGATGTTGCCGCTTGTGCCGGCGTCGTCGCTCAGGTGTCAATTGGATATATGTGATACGCGCCACGATATTTGTTTGGTATTTATAGAAAGAACCGGGAGAACCGGGATCTAATCTTCAGTACCGGTTCTTTAGGATCTGTGAAATTCCCGGGGTTTCCCGGGAATTACAGAACTGGGATTTCCCGGGAGGATGCCCTACCACGGTGATGATGGTTTACCTTGAGACGATCACGGAACCAACTGGGAAGTCCACGGTTTCAGTGATCTCGAGGTCATTGAAGAATGACACGACGTGCGGCTCCTCATTGTGGTATGTACAGCTGTTGTTGTTTAGGAGCTCCTCGTTTTGGGCTTCTATCTCCTCTAAAAAACATAAATTTATCGTTTAATAAAATTTATTAAAATAAGTAATTCATTTATGATATGGCTACATGACATGAAGCTACATTATGATTCTTTTACACGTTCGTAATAGGGAATGAATCGAATAGCACTTTGGGCATGATATGACATGATAGAAATGGTTTTTTAACCTCGTTAGGCCCAGTGTGCAATAGAATGTCCATGATCAAGGCAATTTAATTTGAACTGTGTTACAATGGTAATAAGGTTTATTTTCCTATCTTGATAAACTGAAAATGTCATTATCGAACAAACGTAATTGAACTTTATTGCCTTGACGGTAGATTCAAAGTCCCACTCACAAAAAACTCCCTGTTTGTAGTATGGTGGGCCTTACGAGGTTAAGCCGAACCAGAATAATAAAAACCCCAAATTAATGTGAACATCACTTTTCCTTCATTTTTCAACTGTCTTACGTAAGTTGCAATGGGAAAGAAGTTTATATCGTTTTCGTAATATTGTCGGTGATACTCCAATACCGCGTAACTAGCAAATGTAATAAGTTGCAAAATGTACCCTACTGACGTACTTGCTAAGGTGTATTTTGCACATTATTTAATTTGTTAGTTATGCGGTTTTGTTGTATCACCGACGATATGTGACGTTATCTATGAAAATGGACCTTATAGTCGATGGCGCTACCGCCATTATTAAATATGCTCCGATATAAATACAACGTCGCGTGACGCAGTGCGGCGTAAGCGCCATCGACAATAAGGTCCCTTTACATAGATAATGCCACATATGGTAAGGTTGCTTACATTCCAGTTCCAGAAGGCCTATTAATGGTGGCGGATACTATTGTGGTTAATGCGAATAAAGAGTCCGTCACTCCTAAATAGTTCGTTCAAATTGTTTGCATGCTTTGATGTGCCAACAATTGATACAAAGAAGCCGCCGCGGCGCGCGCACAGCAGTGTCGGCGACTTCAAAGGGTTGCAATGCACACTATTTGAACGAACGAATTATACACTTGCGAGAAGGTGACGAATGTTTTATCTAAATTTAACTACAGCGATAAACGCAACTATCAAAGGCTTGCAGGTACATAATATATAAATGACTGCACTTAGAGTCAGTAAATCTTTCCTTAGTGACGATTATTCATACAAAAAGAGTACGAGTACGATACGTGTTAATTATTTCGAAAAGACTCTGCGTACGGCGGAAGTAAGGGTAATCAAGACACTCACCACAATTGAAGCTCTTCCCAACCCAACTTCCATGTTCACAGATAAGTTTCCACGTAGTCTTCTCCCCCATGATAGAGGCTATACATTTAAAGGTAATCTCTGTGCCGTGGGGGTACCCTTCCATCACTAGGGTCCCGTTCACCTCAGCGCCGTCCCGGTATATAAGAGTCCCTTGGACCCTTTGAACGAAGTCAGAAGTATAAACACGTTTTCATAGAAAGGGTTGTTTGATTTGGATGCTAGCTTGAGCAGAAATAGCGTCCCTTTATAACTTGTTAAGATTTGAAGGGACGGTTGTCTCTGCTTAGCAGATAAGTTTTACAAAAGAATCAATTTGAATAGGTACTGTCACTGAAATAAGTGAACGATAATTCAAACAGTTTTTAGATCAAACTTCATTTGTCCGAAAGGAATAGCAAGTTCCAGTAAAATTGATATTCAAAAGGAACTGCTCAAGTTGAGACAACGTACTTACAGATGAAGTTTGATCAAGTAGAAATTCAAATTGCATCATCAGACATATATTAAAACCATGCACTAAAAGTTGAATCCGAAAGAGCAACTAAATTCAAGCACGGCCAAAAAATAAGAAGCGAACCGTGGCCATACAAACAGCTTTCTCATACAAAATCCTCACAACTACCTAGTAAAATAGACTGTGGCAAAAGACCGACCGCATGTCACCAGTTTTTCCCATGGGTGGCATTATCAGGAGAAGAAAAGAAGCTGAAATATTTGAAGTGATACATTTTGAAGATACTGATACAAATGCAATGAAGCATAATAAAAATGATAGGGCAAAAGTTTCCCTCCATGGATAAAGTAGGCGCATCGGTAATAATGAGTTGCATAGTAAAGAAAGCACTGTTTGCAGTAAATATTCTATATTAGGGGACGCTGCGGTTTTGTAAAGGGGCTTCTTATATTTACACTGCAATATGTGGCCGGCAACTATTGGTGTCCCTCTCTTACTCGTGTGTTGGAGAAAGACACCAATAGTTGCCGGCCACATATTGCAGTGAAAATATGGCCCGTTTAGAAGCCCCTTAAGAGTAGTATAAGTGTTCTGCTTCTCCACTTACTTATTTCAGTTTGGGGTCGATATTGGTAAAATTCTTTCTTAGTGGACCCTAGGTCCTGAGGAATATCTCCTCCAAATTTCATCCATAGGATCAGTGGTTTAGGCTGTACGTTGTCTCTCAGTCAGTCAGTCACGGAATACTTTATGTATAGATCGTATTGACAGCCCGACTTGGAAAGGAGTGTAAGAACTTAAACCATAATAATACACTCAACAAAACGCTGTTGTTATTTATCCAACCGCATTTCTTCGAAATTCAGAATACTATGGTACCCCAGGACCATCAAATTGATATCTAAGTTAATAGTTTTACGCGTTCTTTTACTGTGCAACTCTTTGGACGTTGATTGACTAACAAGCACTGGTATAGTATAGTAAATTTCAGGAGTGATACCTCTGTGATCATTACTTTTATCAAAAATATTGGTTTTAATTTCTGCATCACCCAAATCGATGCCTGGTAGTATACCAACGTCCTTTCTTAATACTTGCCATATAGAATCTAAGCCCTGCCGTCAGAGGATTTGACCTTCGACACTCATGGTCTGCAGTTAACCTTAAGAATTCAAAATTGGATTTACAGAATCTTTGAAAAAGCTACAAATGTCTGTATTTGAAATAGTTTGTTTCCTTGAGGGACCTGCCAGCGGTATGAGAAACAAGGAAAGTCATCTGTTGTAAATCCCTTATTGTTAAATTTAGAAAGCATAGCTACGACTGTTATTCCTGACTTTAAATACATGTTTATTAATTAAACGAAAATGTTTTTAATATAAAAAAAAAAAGATATTCAAAACAAACGTAGCAGCCATAGTAACTACACCTTGTGATATTGCTATTTCTAATAATAAACATTGTTAGTCTTAATAAAACAGTGCTAAGACTGAGATAATCTCCTCATGTACTTTTTGAGAAAGCTCGGTCTATTGATTAACCTTGTCCTGACTCTTTGGTTGGACAAGACTCAAGAGCAAACCAAAGTATATGATATAAAACTCAAACCGCAGACCAGAGAAACCTTAACGAAACAAACTGATGGTTGATGATGCATCTATCGCAGTTAATGATGACATGACCATGATTGATAAAGAGGTGGAAGCAAATCCGAACCTATGAGGCTCTCACCAGGGCTTGGTGTCCCTAAACGCCTGCGTTCCCTTCAGTCTTGATAGCCAGCAAATAAGAAACGCAGACTTTGCAAAATACTATTTTTTTCACTTGCGCCAAGGCAGTCGGATGACGATCGACTTTTTAAAATAAGAATAGGTTGTGTTCAAGGATGTCCAAGATTAAAATAAAGAAGTAATCAAGTTTTTTTTTCCAGAAATAACTTTGTATCACAAGTACCCAGGCTAAGGGTAAGTATTATAAAAGAGTTCAAACCAGTGATAACAATTTTATCAGAAAAACAACAACATTTAGCCTGTTCATAGAAAACAACGTATTCTTAATCATTAATCATATCACACAAGACATCAGCAAAATAAACTATTGACAAAAATAAAATACCAAAATCTTTCGCGTTCAAAGCTGTGACAGTCTTCTGCCGTCAGTCTACACAAACCAATCTCAATATGACTCGTGAAGGTATCCTATGAATCTCGTATGAGATGTTTCAGATGTCATTTAATGTATAGAAACGAACACAATATAAGCTACAGTGAAAGCGCTTCGAAAATCAACAAATAACACTGTTAATTGTGCGTCTAAGTCTCTAGCATTAAATCTACCAATATTTCAATTGTATGAAAGGGTCAAGTTTCAACGTGTGGATTAATCACTCTTTGCAGTCATGGCATATGAGATAAGCAACCTATCTGTTGGATCACGTTACTATAAACTCTCAAAGTCAAAGTAAGATATTACATTAACTATAAATATTGAAAAGACAATAGATGTTGTCAGAAAAACAGCGACTGTAAGCTAGCATCCAATACTCCTTACGAGTAGTACGAGTAGTTCAGAATAGAGAATTTTCACTAGGCTGACAATACATTTTTTGTGTATTCAATGGCTGATCTGTTTTAATTTTAATATGGTTACTAATAGAGTATTGCTTTGACTACTACATTGTCGTTAGTCACCTTTGTTATTACGGCAGTTTCCATTTTTGTGACTAGAGAATCTTTACCCTTACCATGAGTTACAATTACCGTACTCGCTAGCGAGTCCAATGCTCTGCCCCTCATACTCTATAAGAATACTGTGAGGGACAGAACATCCGCCTCGCTATTGCTACGGCTATTGTCAGCCGATTCACCGCAGATTTACAGCAAGCAATGCCTGAGACTTTTGTCTGATCTGCGAGTACCATTAGTAGCATTTCTGAATCTAAAACGGTTTTTTTATTACATTAAGAAAGAAGAAGCCTCAATAGTAAAGAGTGATTATTCCTGGCCTGTCAGTGTTACCTCCTTAGTTTAATTAAATACCAAGGCAGAATCTAGCACCTTTTATCGGTTTACGTAGTAGACATGACTGGGGAGTTACCGAGACTAAGTCGCACAATTTGAGATCGTAACTTCATAACTTGTATCATCATTTCGGTGATGAAGTCAGGCAGTAGAAGAAATTTCGTTACCTGGCTGGCGGTCCACACTCCGCAACTGCTTTGCCATCCAGATCTGGCTCAAGGTCTGACACGTCCTCTCGCACGATGTCAGATCCACTTTGGAACCCTGACGTTGGACGGGGTCTCGATAAATTTGCTAAAATCAGTAGAAATTTCTTGTAAAGGTGTGATTATAAATTTTTAAAGATAACGATAAGGTTAGAGATACATGAGATACACGAGTACAAAATGAAATTACATAGATACAAATCCTGCAGTCAAACTGTTGTAACACTTTTGCAGGGCCTTTAATATTATTGTATCATGTTGTTTGTTTTTAATAAATAAATAAATAAATAAATAAATAAGAACAAAACAGAGAGAAATTGTTGCGAAACGGTCCTAACTCAGCATTAGCTAGGCGGAAAGCCAGCGCTGGTCTTCCGTTGGGATTTACTTACATAAAATATAGAACCATATCAGTATTTTGTACCAATAACCATTTCATGCATTCTGACTTCTAAAGCTATTTAAAGGTTACGCTATATTTACTTATAGTACATTAACTAATTCTTCCGTAACTATGTAATGACAAATTTTACGATCATTTATTTACTAAGTTTCACTTTGTGAGGTGATGATTAAACTTCCATAGATCTTAATGACCTTCTGATACTCGTACCTACCATTTTTTGCTAGCAGAAACTGCAATTTGATGTAACCCAGATCGCTCGTTCCCGAAATATCAGAAAAGAACCAGATTCTCAATGTGCTGGAATTCCAACACCGAACATTTGAATTAATGTTTTGTTTTGTATCTTTACCTACTAAGTACTTCGAATTTGCTATTTTGGGAATCTGGTAAAGAGAATAGTCCAAGACACTAAGAAATCATATACCGAAACAAAATAAAGCTAAGAACAACTGCTAGTTGGAAGTCTGCTGAAAAGCCGTTGGCGTTATTTACCTAGCGGCCTGCAGAAATCATGCACAGTAGGCTGCAGTCTACCCAGATGGCAGTTCAGTGTTGCTGGTGGTGACCGCCCTGCTTCACAGGCTATGCTGACGGATGAGGCGTGGGCAACGGTCAGTCCGGCCCGGTAGCCGGCCTCGTATGTCGCGCCGTTGAGGAGTGGGAGCTCACAGGACTCTGTGGATGATAGAGTAGGAAGGTAAGCCATAGTCCAACGAATGTTTAAAACGACAAGGTTAACCAAGGTTCAGAGTAGGGTTACCTATATTGAGTTCGAAAAAATTTTTCCGCTGTTTTGTTTGTCCGAAATATTTTATTCGTCCGAAAATCATTTAACTCTGAAACCGCTTAACTTTCCTGGATTGTTATAAAACTAACCTAACCTAAACTACAGGTTTTGTAGGTTACCCGACAGGTTCTCTTAGAACAAATAATTTTCGGACAAATGAATATTTCGGACTAACTAAACAGCGGATAAAAGTTATTCGAAACATCGATAGGTTACCTGTTTAATGTGTACTAGAGGGCGCCCGCGACTTTGTACGTGTTGAATTACTTAGTTTCCCGCTACCCCCCCTTTTTATTTATTTTGCATGGGTAATCCTAACAAGTGATCTCATATCAGTGAATGTATCTGATTTATATTAGTAACGGTCTCAGGGAGTTACCAACTCACGACTCATTTATACTACTAGGCAGATAAGAATTAAATCCTGAGATATTGCACACCATGAAGTTTCTGAATATAGATAATGTTGATAGCAGTAAGACAATGCTAAACTTATTTGTTTGCGTTTGAAGGAATAGTAATTACAACATTTTTTTATTGCTGTCAATTTGTCATTAAATTATTATTTACCTAGTACTATAGTCACTAGCACTATAGTCAGCACTATAGTTAGTCATATTTGTGAATCTGTTTGTTGTATACTAATCCAAAACCTTAATCACAAATGTAAGAATGTAATAAAATGTATTTACGTGGAACGCATTCAGGCATGCTGGTGACCGCCCATTCTCCCAACCAACAGCGAAGATTACTCGGTCCTTGGACGTTGTAACTAAAATGAGGAAGAAGAAACCCAATTATTCTATTGGGAAGTGTTAATTGTTGATAATCCTACCGATTGCGCCAATTAAGTTAATTGTGATCGTAAGCTTAACGTCGCGATACCCTTATATTTACTTGATAAACCATATTACAATATTATTTTAAAGAAGTAAAGTAAGGCCTACTCCAAAGGTCGATCAAACAGCTGATTCTGCAACCTTTACCATCCTTTACAATATTTTTAGGAATTCAACCTCTCAATCACCATTTCAAACACTTACCCATATTCGCAGGAAAAATTCACCACCTGCCCATTGGGTACCGGATCTGTCTCATTCAGGTCTTTCTCCTCTGCATGGCCAGAGCCCGGTGTACCCAGAATTGGCCCTATATTTGTATGGCTGGGGTCCGGAGCCATAGTGTAAATGCCATATTCTGTAGGTGGTACGTGACACGGCTCTGCAAATACCATGGCAGTAAAGGTTATTTACTATTTAATATAGGGTAAAAACGGAGTAAATATAGGTTGGAATGAAGAAAATATTAATGTTGGTTAAGACTCGCATGATTATTTCAATCAAGGAGAAACCATAAATCGCTTCCAGCATGAAGAAGGCAAGGATTAGTCAGCGCGATACATATCGCATTTTAATGTGGTCTCATGCAGTAAAGGCAAGATTGTAGGCGAGGTTTACGCCAAGCCAGTTTAATTTGACTTTTGATTGCGCTGAAGATGCTTGGAGATTCGTATCTTATACGTTGGTTTCTTGTTGCGAACTTCCAACCTCTCTTACATTCTCGTCTTTGCTGTGACAAGTAGTATTATCTAGCCGCGATTAGAAAGGGATTAGAGGTGACAGTTTTACCATATACTTACGTCAAAGTGCGAATTGACAGATTCCAATCGCAAACTAATCGCGGTTTCATAATAATGCCACTGGTATTATATATGTTGTACTTTTTTATATTTTTAGGAAAAACATCATCAATTGTTGCCTTCTTCAATAACTTTAGCATATTTTTATCAATATTCTGGCTGGGAAGCGTACAAATTCATGCGCATTACAAAAAACATGATAAAATTCATTCCGCTTTCAAATGTAATACGACTCACGGATTTCACATTTTGGTTTGTCGGGTTTCCATCTTCCTCTGACGCATTTGGCTGTCGTATTCAGTTCCAAGTTCAAACCATAACCCTTGCCACATGCTACCCTGACTATTGTACCTGAATGAAAAAGAAGCATTATAAACCCGTTTCGAGACTTTTATCAGAAAAAAACATACAACATTTTTAACAAAACAATTTATTGTGAGCTCCACAGAGCTCCGTTTTACTTCCCATAAATCATTTCCTTCTCTTTTTTTCTGTACTCGTAATCGGCAATACGCAAATGATGAGTCAATGGGTCGCGGTAACCGTTTACCATCAGACAATTTTTTATAACTTACCAGAGCTAAATGTATTATTCGGATCCCTCCCAAGCTTGACAATTTCAATATTAACATAAGGTTCACTTTTAATAGGCTCGCAAGGACTTTTTGGTCTTCCTTTTTTGCCTTTTTCTCCATCGCTTTCTTTGGAATCTGACGGCTCCGTTCCTTCTTCAATATCTCCTTTTTCTTTTCTTGGTCTACCGCTTTTACCTTCACGTCCACTGGAAAATATAAGACCGTAATTATAATTACTTATAACTAAATACTGTGAGGTACAACAATGGGAAAGGGTACTAAGAGTTGGATAAAGTTTTGTTGTTTAAGTATAATTACAACCAAAATTAGTCTCACGTTTTCGGTACAGATGCGGTAGTATGATTTAATTGATCATTTTTCCTACTCGTTCTCTTGTCACGGTTATCCAAGATGTTTTGGGCATCTGTTGAATTCGTATTAATGTACTGCTGCGGGATATCAAGCATTTCTTTGCTTTTTAGAGCGGTTCCATTGGCAGATTTAGATTTTAGTGGTATTACTTTCAGTAAATTGTCATTTATTCCATTTACTTTATCAGAATCTTTTACCGTACTTTTAGTCCACACATCTCTATTAGTCTCCTCTATATGTACATCACGTTTTACTTTAGTTTTTTTAGATGTATCTGGAGCCCTTTTAGTAGTAACTTCGAATATACTACTCTCCGCGCCTTGTAGTTCTACGTCTAAAATCTTTTTATTTTCTGTACTATTCTTAGGTTTCAGAAACCTTTTACGTCTTTTGTCTACATATCGCTCGAAATACTGATGTTTTAATTTATTAATATTATCCGTGTTGTCATTATCGTGGTGGTCGGCAAACATGCCACCTGTTAGCACTGTAACACTGGACAGATCATCGTCAAATTCCGATGAATCTTCATATTGCGCAGAGTCCTCACGTGGGACTATTTCTGCATCTTTAGGCTCATAAACTGGTTGATACGAATACATTCTATGTCCTATAGGTTCACCGTGGACATTGTAAATGGTGTATACAGAAGTTGGAAAATTCCCATGTTCGGTCTCAGTATCAGTTTCCATATCTTCACCATCAAAATCTATGTCGAATTTCTTCATGATCTTGTAATTAGCATGTCTTAAAGTAGGTTTTGAATTTTCGTGGTTATATTGGTTGTATAACTTGTCTATGTATCGGTTTGGTCTTTCGGTTTGGAGGCGGAGGTGGTTATAGTAGCCCTGGAGAAAAGCAGAGCGGCGATGACGCACTTCTGGTTCCGGGATGGAGCGGCGCCTCCGACTCCACCTTATCCGAGGATGTTGATAGAGTGTACATCTGGAATCAAACATTTATCATCTTAAACCTAGCTGTGATCATAAAATCTAAATGGCCCTAAAATGTTTAGAACCACTATTCTGCCGTCCGCATAAAAAAAGATGCACTTCAATATTTTTCGATTAAGTTCTTATCAATCCAAAAAAAGGGTAAAAAGACATTGTATCCTATGAAAATACAAAAAATAAATTTGGTAAATAATTATTTGCAAAAATTAAGAACCATGACCCATGAGGTCCCATGGGTGATGAAATCTTAGTGAAAACTTTGTCATTACTTGGATGATTTATCGATTTTGAAATTAAATAGTTCCATTTTGCCATATAATTGTATCGTATTGTGTATTGATCAATCAAAACTCGCCAAATAATACTGTTAAAGATATATATACAAAATATCCTTACTTAGGTAATTCTCTAGGACTCCAATGGCCACCTACACACGTGGCCCCAGGAGGCCCTTCAGATAACACATAGCCTTTCTCGCACTCGTACATGATCTGTTTGTTATTTACTACCTGAAACATAAAATAGCATTCTAATTATATTCCTCACTACTCTGCCCAAAAAGAAAAAAGCAGTATAGTTAAGAGTATGAAGTTCTTATGCGTATACAGCCTTGTTGCTTTGGTTGGCTACTATTCTGACCTGCTAAGACAAATGGCTGTATCTCAGACAAAGCTCCTGTATTAAATGCATCTTATTACAATCGGGAGAGGACTGAATCTACTTTGCCTATTGAATTTCAGATACTGCCTTTTGGCTTATAACGCCAGTATTAGCCATGACGACTTTTGGATTTGAAACTCACTTTTTTCACGTAGGGTCTGTAGTCGTATAGTCCCATGTTGCCAACGAGGAGGACTTTCCCATTTTCAATGTAACCGGGAAAAGGGCAGAATACTGAAAATAACAACATTATGGCACTGTATTTTGCTGTATTACTTTACGAGAAAATTAATATTATACCTATTGACCAGTCTAAGGATAGACTTGAGCAATTACTCAAGCATTCTAGCAAATTTACTTACCTTAAATCTATCAGCACCATTACATATTTACGCCTAGAGTTTATTAGTTTGGGGCTAGGTAGGTCGATTCGTGACAAATTGACCCCTGGGTCAATTTTACTCGGGTTAAACCTAATTGCTTTTGACACGTTATCGTATTGCTATCGTTATTTACTTGGTAATGGCGGTCGAGTTAAAAACAAAACGATAACATGTCAAAGGCGAAATTCAAAATTCAAAATATTTACTCGGTAAATGAACAAAGATATGAAGTATAAATCTAAATGATGAATACTGCTATTGGGTCCGAGTTTAAACGTTATAATAAAAAAGTTATAGAGAGAGAATAACGATATAATTATAACGCTATAGTAAAATACCGCTATTTGAAGGTCTGCCCACATATCGTTAATACTTTAGAAAAAAATCGAGATGTATGAGTTTGAATTTAATTCTCTTCACATTTAAGTTTAAAATCGTACGTCACGAAATATGAGATACGAGGCTTTTTCAAAGCAATTACGATAATACTGATCAGGAACAAAGAAACAAACCTTCTTCGCATTTAGCGGATTCTCCAGTCCAATTCCCGAAGGAGCACACAACTATGGGGTTCCCTCGCAACTCGAAGCCATCTTTGCATCTGTACCTGGCCTTCATGCCGTGTTCCGTCTTTGGGGCTATCACCATACCGTTACGAGGAAAACGGGGCATCTTCTTGCATCTGGAATGGTAAAAGAGATGATTTAACACTGGCATCAAACGAAATAAACTGTTTACATATCGTTATTCTGGTAAAATTATATATCTTAAACGTCTAAATCATGGGACTATGAGAGTCCCAACCCCTTAGAAGGCGTACATGGAGCAGACGCCAACACGCAGAGGCGCTTAGACAACTTTAATTAAATAAAGTTATGGGACACCAACAGGCGATTGTCTCCGAATTCACACTATAGAAGTATGCTCCCACGGACGACCAGGTAAGGAACAGAACCTTCCCTCGGGAGCACTTAGGTCCGTGGTGTCGCCACTTACAAGCTTGGCACTAGCTGCCCTGCAGCCTTATTATTATTATTCTAATTTGTTCATGCGTGGATTGACATTGTTCAGGGAGTATTGATACGAGTACCATCGTGTCAAATATCGAAAAGGGTATGCTAACGTGGATAATTTAGAAAGGATGGATGAAAGAATAGTTACGGAAGAGGTATGACGAGTAAAAGTGAGTGGAGATGTTGGTAGAAGATGCCCTTGACGCGCATGCAGTGATCAGATTCGCAATGTACTGAATAAGGGCCAAATTAAAAGCACATGAGGAGGGTGATGAATCTAGAGGAAGCGAAAATTGTATGTTTAGACCGGTGCACCTGGCGTTCCATAGCCTCTGCCTACCCCATTGGGAGACAGGCGTGAAAGTATGTATGTGAATTCTACACATGGTATATTACCTTGCAGGTGTACACCTGGGGATCTGTGTCCATGTTCCGTTATTGCACGTCACAGCCGCGTTGTTTGACGGAAACTCGTAGTTTTTCTCACAGTCCACCAGAATGATTTCCCCTGCAAAGACCATCTTAGATATCATATTCCTAACTTGGTTTTGCGTGTAAAGTTGACGCGGTTTCAAAATTTTCTTTCTCCAGCAGGTGTTATAGTATTAGATAATTGCAATTTATGTAACTCTCAAGTAATGAGAGTTCTTGAGTTACGAGTGACAAAGTTACGACACGAAGTATTGCCCAGTGTCATAATAATCGGAAAGAGAAACACGCAAGGTAATTAAATTCCACTGGCAGACGTAATTACTCCAATAATCTTAGAATAGGGATTAGAAAAGTAAACTAAAGATAAGTTTGGGTGTCCCTCGGAATCCCTAATAACGTTTGTCCTTACGACTCGTTTGTCCTAATTATTGTTTCTCTTAAACTGGTTTTCAGCTGTCAGATATTAAGTGTTTTTTGTCAGGTATTTTTTTAAGTTTTCCAAGTTACCAGCGAACTGCGGTAAGGTTAGGTTAGGTTTATATTTATTTTTATTAATACTGGGTTTGCTTTTGACTAACTCTTGCCCTCGGAGAAGGAACATTTTGTAACAACACAAAAAAAACAGGCAGAAAGGGCTTTAGGATTAACGAAAATTCGGACAAACGATGCATAAGGACAAAATGACGATTAGGGATTCCAATATAGACCCGAAAACTTTATACTTTCTTGTGTCTAAAGTAGTTCTAAAAAGTTCGCCTACCATGCTGCACCATTGAAGAACTGCCCACGATCTGTGTGTTCTCTTCTTGCGTCTCATTTTCACCGGTTTTGTTTTCTACAAGTCTGATATGTCCTTGGGACACGTGTGGAACCACGCAGGGTGCTGACAAGAAAAAAAAGAGTTACCAGAGTAGAAAACTTAAGTATTCCGTCTAGCTTGCGTTGAATTAAGTGATGAATGAAAACGACCTTCTGCTGGAGTTTCTTGCGGCGCTTCTTCTCCGCAATGATGGTCTTGTCCGAAGCGCTAGTAGACTCACTCCATATTACCGATGTGTAAAAGAGCCCTAATGTGGCCAATTTACTGAATAAAGATTTTGAATTTTGAATTTTGAATTTTTATATACCACAAGATGGCGCTTGCACAATGGATCGATTGTATTGATTATGATTGATGGCTCGTCGGTTTTATTCGGAAGTCCATTGATTTGAGTACCCTCGCGAGTTCCAAATAAAATCATTCGCCGGGTATGTTTTGTCTTCACAAACTTTCTTGACATTAATAAAGATAACCACACAACACTAGAAAGTTTACAGAATGCGGGAGCTTTTAGAGTTACTTGCTTAAAATACTTAAGATTTGTGTTGCTGTCCCCTGATTTTAATTATTTATTTTCAAAGGGTAGACTCAAAATCAAACAGATAGTTGGCGCTAAAATCAAGTATTAGATCTTAGTCAAACACAAAGCTTAGACAAAACTTATACATACCTAAGCACATTGGCAAGGGATGACTCCAAGTGCCATCGCTCTGGCAGATGGCCGAGCCGTTGCCCTCCATCTTCATGCCATCCTGGCAACGGAAGATGATGGAAGCTCCGAGCCCAGTTCCTGAAGATATATTTTCTAACCATCCATTCCACAGCTGCCCTGGATGCCCACAGTTGATCTCTGAAAGCATTTTGGATTAAATTTTTAAATAAACAGAAACGTTTGTTATGAAATGTATATTTCGAGTATACTTGAACAAGGTTAGAGGGCTATACATTATATATGAGGTAGGTTTCCCTTGGCATATACAGGGTGGTACTCGATAAACTGTACATATTGAAAGGGATGAAATTTTAGGTTAATTTATCGGTAAAACAATTTTTTTTTTTTAATTTAAGCCACTGGTTTTTTTTTACAGATCGTCAAACTTTTTAATAAAGTTTGGGTGCACTTACTTGTGACGGTGTAACTTTTGATCTAATAGCCCAAAAATATAAAACAAAATGCATAGTATTGACATTAGTTAGGTTTATAATAATTGATCACAATATTAGACCAATTAAAAAAATAACTGAGTAACTCCTTTTTTGGTGGAAAATTACTGCAAAAATATCATTTTGTTTTCATAAAAACACGATTTTCTCAAAATTTTGCAGATATTTTACATTTTTTTTAAAGTTTTTAGATCTAAAATTAGACGAGGAATAATAATAAGCATAAAAAAAATGAAATTTCTACAAAATTTTGAGAAAATCATGTTTTTATGAAAACAAAATGACATTTTCGCTGTAAATTAAAATTTTAAATCTGTAAAAAAAAATGTGGCCAATTTTTTTTTTTTAAATTGTGTTACCGATAAATTAACCTAAAATTTCATCCCTTTCAATATGTACAGTTTATCGAGTACCAACCTGTATAATAGTCGCATCTCAGTCAAAATAGTAACTCCTTACACGTTACTTAACGATGTAAGTTATGGCTATGGTTTGGACTTTTGGTGGCATATCGTGGTTCTAGCCATGAGTAGGTGTTTCCCCATTATTATAAACATACCACTTACCATGATATGCCACCTAAATTCCTAGTTATGGCTTATGGCTGTCAAGGAATAAGGTACATAGCAGCAGAAGTAGAGAACTGAGAAGGATATGTAAAATAGTCTCCTTCTATTAAATGTGATATTTTACCAGCAGTTATTATTTGTTACTTATCGAAGTTTTCTTACCTTTACACAAAGGCTGAGTGCCAGACCACTTCTTATCGGCTCCGCAACGCCTCGTAGCATCCCCGACCAGTCGGTATCCATATTTGCACTCGTACGATACAACAGAGTTGTAGGCGCAAGACGTATACACGGCCTTGCCGTGGCGCGGCGCCTCAGGCGGCGGACACTGCACCTGCGTAACCACTAGATGGCGCCACGCGCCCGTAACGTAACTCAAAAACTTAAACACAGATGGCGCTCAAATCAATTCTCAAATTTTCTTCGGAAACATGCAAAACGAAAGCGTCATGCAAATAAAACAATGTTTTATTTTCATATTTATTTTCACTACAGCATAGTATAAGACAATTAAGAAATTTTATACAGTAAATTCTTGCACGTTCAACATCGATTTAAAGCTGCTACTTTAGATAAGCTTAGGGCGTAAAGACGAACTTTATCATGGCCATTGAAACGATTTAAAGTTATGAAACTGTCGCTACTGTCATAGAATTTGAACATAACAACAAGTATATAATATAATGATCACAAATATGTTTCGTTAAACACACTACGTAATGTAATGATTGACTCAATCTGTCCCCTTCTCTCCTCCTTCTATAGAGCAGCAGGAAAGGAGAAAAAAGATGTTTTAATTTCATTATTTTAAACTAACCTAGTGGACTTCCCACTAATAATTGACACACAACTCATTAGGAAATTAAAAGTAACACAAAATGGCTTTAAAAGTATGTACAAAGAAATAAAAACAATTTAAGAAAACTTTACAACAAATTAAATGGACTAGGTTTTTAATAAACGATACAATTTGGTTCACAAATCAGACTGATGACAGTCAATGAAAAAAAATAAGATATAAGTCCAGTGACAAGGACAGGACTCGAGCAGCCACTCATGCGCCATTTAATTTGTCGTTCCTTAAAACTTCAATCAAGTGGGAGATCCACCATTTCTATTGCGTCATGACAATGGAATTGCTCACAATGATAGCCATGATAACCACAGAGGAAGCACCATGCGAACTAACCGGCACAGATAATGAGGAGTACCTAATCCTGCCAGAGAGAACAGGACAACGCCTTACACGGGACAGGGAGAGTTTTGCTAGAGTAACTCTGTATTCATAGTCAAGAAAAGTAATTACCTACTCAAGTAAAAGTAAGTGTCGAAAGTCATATAAAAATCATTACTCAAGTATAATTACTTTTTCTTGTTAATAAATATGGGTCATTACTATTATTTGTTTCCTAATAAACCAAAGTATTGTCTTGAATTCGAAGGGTAGTTTCTATTCTTCAAATGAATACACATGTATAGCATTTACGACGAAGTTTAATAACCTTTAAGCTTCGTGTAGTCAACTTAACGGAAAAAGGTGGCCACTTTTCATTAAGTCACTCACTCATAGTTCAATTGTTATTAAGTTATGTCATATACCCTATAAATTGTGTATTTATTTGTACAACAAAAAACCATCCTTCGATTTCAAGATAATGCTTTAGTTTATTAGAAAACACAATAATAGTAATGAGGGCGCCACTGGACGGTTGGCGTCTTCTTAAGGGTCTCCCCAGACCTATCGACGCGGAATCGGCTTGAGCCGGTAAGAAAAAGTTTAATGTCCATGCAATAAGAGCGGAAACGACGTCGCTCGGCTCGGTTCGGCTCGATTCGGCGTTGCGAACAGAACGACGTCGTTTACGATCTTATTGCATGGACATAAAACTTTTTCTTACCGGTTCAAGCCGATTCCGCGTCCATAGGTCTGGGGAGTCCCTAAGCCGGAATGTGCCAGCTTAAATTGTCTTTCAAAGAAACCAAGGGTGTCACGTACAGAGTCAAGTGCAACAGGCAAGACTTAACAAAAGTATGTAGTATTAAACTCACGCAATACTGGGCCGAATTAAAAAACTGATCTTTGTTGTAATAGCCGTCTCAAAACACGTCAGAAATGACGGTTTTTATGATGGCATTTACTTTAACGTGCCTTAAGACGGTATCATAATCCAGATCGGTTCGTTAAGATAGCACTAAGGCCGTATTAATAAACTCATCTTGCTGAGATACCCGTCACAAAATATGCTAATGTAAATGTCATGCCATAGACAACTTTAATTTTGACTCATCTTGAGAAGACCATTACTGTCGAGATCAGTCTATTAAGACGTCACTAAAATTGTAAGTTAAGAATGAATTCAATATTACGTTTATATTTTATTGACCATCTAATGCATAGTCTATTTACTTGCAACCTGTGGCGGTTTTTCTGGTGCATACGTTTCAATCACTATAAGGGATTGATCCGGTTATATGTTTAAAAGAAGTAGTTTCAAGATCAGTTTGGTTTATTTTAAACCCCTCTCATTATACTGTGCCGATACAAAAACTGTAAATCTCCATTATATCCACATTAACTTGAAAATCATGCAACATTCCAAAATGAAGGACGACACTGAAATCGGCAACTACATTGTCACGAAGCAATGCTAAAATAACGGGATAAGGTTAAGTTCAAAGTTTTGGTTATGAGTCTGTCTCCATCTAACACTATTCTGAAGAAATTGCGTCTCACCCAGTTGCACAAACATTAGACGTTACAGCTTTTGACCTATCTTCAATGCTTTATGTAAGTTCACCACGACATAAAGCAGTTCAGTCTATGTTGAAATAAAGGGACAGAGTTATATAACTTACATAGCTATTTCCCTTTCTCTTAACCTAATCTGAACTGCTTTAGTATATCATGGTAACCCCCCCCCAGATCTCCTTTTATCATTTTCCAATCCACTAAAAAAGAAAATTAGATCTATTGAGTTAGAACGATAAAATGAACGTTTATGCAACTGGGCATACATACCAACCACGTGTATGCATACTTTTGAGTCTACAAAACGTTGATAAAACTAGCCAATTCAATTTCATCATAATCATCATCATCATCATCATCATCATATTAACCGAAAGGTGGCTACTAGCCAAGTCCACCAGGCTCCCATAATTTTGACAGATTAATTATACTCGTACATTAATTAGTCACAACGTCATCTATCAACAGTCGTGACCAAGTTTGTAAAATAAGTAAGTACGGTAAACAATCACTAGGTTTTTTTGTTATAAAACTACTACTTTCAACTGTTTTCTGATGATCACTTACTCTTCAAGCAAAAAACCTACGGTCATCAAATAACTCCAAGAAACAGATTCATAACCAAAACCCAAATCCGAAAGACCAAGTCTACTTACGGACACAGGTGGGAAGCTCCTTGGGTGCCCAGGCGCCGTCAGCCTGGCAGTACCGCTCGGCCTTGCCCACCAGCTCAAAGCCCTGGCCGCATTGGACCACGGCACGGCAACCGAAGGTGTGGCAGTCGGCAGTCACCCAGCCGTGGGGGGCGTCGCCAGGCTCACCGCAGGAACGGGCTGTGGAAAGCCGGTCATCAGTTTTGGCTTTCAGATAGAATAGTGGTAGAACCCGCTGCAGGGTACATCCTGATCGCTAGTAACAATATTCTCATAGTTACGTTCTTGTGTGAGCGTAACGCTGCGTTTCAACCACAGCTGGGTAGTGTGCTAGGAAAAATCATCCAATAGGATAGCGAGGCTAATAAAACAGAATAATTATATTGGAGGATGCGAGTATTTCCTCGCAACACCACTTAGCTGTCTCGCAAAGCTCTGGTGGAAACGCAGCCTAAGACAACCGGTAAAATGACTAGCATAGCATTCCATTTTAGTGATCAGCAGCAGTTCGTATTGCATTTGTCTTGAGATTGCTAATATTTGTTGGCCACACATCTCACTTACCATGGTGGTGTTTCAAATGGCGAAATCAATCCATGAAAAGTATTTTCACAATTTGATTCCAAGTCTACAAAAGCCGTTAAGAAACCTTCTCTTTGGTACCAGCAATACATGTCATGTAGAGGTAGCATGATTCCATATTTTGGAATATGAAGGTGACATTAAAGCAAATACAATGACAATCGTTTTTTTTGGAACAATGCAAGTATCATTTAAAAGGCTTCCACAGAAACTCATGATCAAGATAAACTAAATCCGTGAGTTGTGGAACGAATTTTGGTTTCTTGGATGCTAAGTAATCTTAAGTCATCCTCACAGACTAAGTTAAGCATATTTCTAGCTTCGAAAAGGAAAATGAGCACGTTACACATGCCATCTAATGGTCAGTACACTCCGAGTCCTTTTCTCGATTACGTGGAAGAAATAACACTAGCGGAGAAGATGTTGGATGGTGGCAAGACTTCTGAAAACTTACGCTCGCAGCTGATATCCGGCCCATACCACGAGGCCTGGTTGTCGATAGCCAAGCACTTGGCCCTCGGGAACCCGTTGGTGACGTAGCCGGTGTGGCAATGGTACTGCACCGTGGCGTCCAGGTCGAAGGTGGCCTGCTCGGGGAGGGCGGAGTGGCGAGCGTGCTCAATGGTGGGGGGCTGCAGGCAGTAGACTGGAGGGGAAGTGCATCAGGTATTAGGTTCGTGTTTGTTATGGGCTTGTGATAATAGAAATGGAAATGTAACCCATTACTTTATAGAATCTCAATTCATCGATTGTATTATTTCATCGAACGCTATTTTCTGCTGAAACCGTGATGTTTTTAGGATATCTTAAACAGTATAATTTCGTAGCGTAGGTAGAGTTGGATTTGTTACTACAAAAAAAAAACTTATGCGGCGTGAAATGCCTTTCGATGAAACGAAAATTCTGCGTTCGTGAATTGTGTTTCGTTAAAATAAAAAGTACCTAAATGGAAAAGATGTGAACTCTTTTACTATTATTTCTTCACAATCAAGTACTGTAAATTATTAAAAAAGACAGTTACGACTGACTCACGTATTAATGTCAGAACGCTATCCAACACTGATTTGGAGTAATGATTTTACATTAATTTAATTTTAAATCAATAGCTATCTCTATGTATCTGTATGTAGTATGAGATTCCGATTTAAATAATAATTTGATTATATCTTTAAACATTTCTACTATAGGCTCTTTGTTGCACCTTCGGGTACATAACCCTAAGTACTCAGCCAGTATATGCATGTGCCTCGGGAATCTAGGCCTTATGACAGCCTTTATTATTACTTAGCCTTTGTCGCGATTTTTAGACGCGTTGACCCCGTTTAATTATATATTCTTCGGAATCTAACATGAAAAACTTGTGTAGTATTCATTAAAATAATAATTAAGGTATGTAGTGACAACGCCTACGTTAAAGCGATCCAGAAGCGAAACACGATTTAAATAAATCTGTCTAAAAAAGCTCTAACAGATACTGAAACAAATAATTACTTACTTATGAAAATTCGGACAAATGAAACAGTTGAGAGTGAAAATTCGGACCGGTGATAGGATAGAAAAAAAAATCCAATCAAAACCAATTTTAACCAGTAACCGTACGAATTGAACCAAAGGCCTAATTCCATCTGCAAATGTGATTTCGTTCATTTCATGTAATTTATCCATCAATATGAGCAGAAATTAAATTACCAGCGAGCACATCAATTTTAAACCTTATTCCCTGAATTGTAAAATACTTGTTAGCTTACATCGCTGATATGGTAGCAAATGGGGAAACCACACAATGAAATTGATCTGATTCCGGTGTGGCCGCCATTTTGTGGTTTTAAGCAGCGAAAATGGCGTATTAATGTGACATTGGCATTAAATTGAGTATTTTACAATGCCAACTTACAAAAGTTCAGTAAATAAATCAGTATTCATACTAACTGTATTGACGACGAAGTTACGCTGCCAGTTTGAAAGTGAGTCACGCACTTGCTAAACAGTAACCCCCTTACCTTATTCATAATCCCACAGTAAGTTCGCCTATGTATATTATCTGGTTTAGTTTAGTTGTTTAGTTCTTTATTCAATTAACATTCGCACCTTCAGAACAATAGTGACCTAATTGAGAAATTTTAAATTTCGAGTTAGGTCTCTATGATAATAAATTTATGACTCGAAGTTTGAAAGCACAAATTTTGAATTAGGTCATTATTGTTCTAAAGGTGCGATATATACATTGTGGTTGAAACAAATAACTTACTTAGGTAGACAAGTAAGAAGCTCTGCCAATAAAATACATAACATTTTTTAATATGTCGGTATAATTTTATTCTTTGAAAATAATATATTTAATATTTTTTTCTATAGGAAATATCACGAATTTTACGAAATTAACGAAAATGCACGAATTTTATTCTTAAAGATGTTGCTATTTGAAATAGACCCCATAATTTTATCGAATTTATCTTCATAGATTATATAATTTTATCGAACGCTATTTTCTGTTGAAACCACGATGTTTACAGGATATGTTAAACATTAATAAAGTAGGCTAGGTTAGGTTAGGTTAGATTTGTGACTAAAAAAAAAAACATGCGGCGAGAAACGCCTTTTGTTGAAATAAAAAATCTGGGTAATGATACGTTTTTCGAAAGGTATTTCGATACGATATTAGGTACCTATAATATCATACAATTATATTGATCCAAAAATTGTCTAGTATTTTTATGTGCAATAAATAGTTTTACATACATACATAAGAAATTAATAAGTTATTATGTGTATTTAATTATGTTGATTTTTATTATTATTACTTCTCTATGTCTCTGTTAGTATTTATTCATTATTCTAGGTCAAAAATTTAGTTTAAGCAGTTTCTTTAAACTTTGTTTTTGTTCTTATGTCTACTCGTTGCCATATTTTGCTTTACTTATTTTGTTCAGTCACCCAAAGTTTAGCTGGAAGAGATCCCTTAACCTCGTGCCTACGTCCTTCCTTTGGAAAGGACATAAGAAACAAAGCAAACTAATCCCTAAGCAAAGCATCGAGGTTATAAAAATATATTCCATAAAATGTATCCCTTACGGTACGGCAGTAGTATTCATAGTACGGGGATAAAGGGATAAGCTGGTCTTTGTACATTCATATTCTGTAAATATTGTATTTGAATTTCAGTGTATTATACAATAAAGTAGGTATTTACAAACATGCATAGATACATAAACCTATTTTAGACTTAAAGTATCTTTTGTCACTGTCTGTCAAATTCAAATGCCATAATGACAGTAGAACAAGGCAGATTTCAAGCACGCTTTAGCTATTACGCGTTTATGAATAAAAGTGTAACTACCTACTAAAAAAAGATAAAAGATGTTTTACACTTCAAATTTACTAGGTATATACCATTACCCGTCGTTTATATTTTGATACTTTCAGAACCCTCGGTTCGCGAGGCTACCGAATAAATCGATTTTTTATTGAAAACGGCGAACGAGCCCAATCCCGCAAAAAAAATACCAACCCATGCCGTAAAATAAATACCAAAATATTCTCGTTTATAATATTAGTTCTGATTTTGCCTCCCTTTTAACGTAAATTATAGAACGAGATAGAAGGAACGGTAATATTGCTGGCAGCATTCTATAATATTATCTTCTCATCCGGTAGACGTCCTCAGAAGAGTAATCTTACGTCGCATGATTTATTACAAAACTGGCCAAATGCGAGTCGGACACGTCACCTTTGGTTCTGTAGATATGTTAGAAAAAAAGATGAAAAAATGTATTGAATTAAAACAGTTAAGGTCTGTTCATCCTTACTTGTCTTATATAGTAAACAACTTTCTAACCTCAAAATGAACCTTTTCTGGCTAAAACAGCTCTTTTATCATAAATAAAGTAAACCGAGTTAACATTTTGGACATCATTTGGCCAATGTATTGTCTGTGATTGCTTTATTTTGTTTAAAATAGCTGTTTTAGCCAAAAAAGGTTCATTTTGAGGTTAGAAAGTTTACTATACAAGACAAGTAAGGATGAACAGACCTTACAAAATCATACTTAAGTATCACAAAGTTTTAAATTTGTTATATGTGCTTTAATTTATAATATTTTTCCAGATTTTTAGTAATTGTAATTTTGTCTGTAGAGGGTGGGGACACTACCTTGGCGAAAATTGCACTTTTAAACTTTTTAGCGATCCTCCCAATCAGAAAAAATATAATTACATACACATAATGTTTTTTTTTTAATAGTTATTTAAGCCCCCAGCTTAAATGTGTGCACGCGCTAAAATGTGTTTTGTTCGCTCGGACGGGACTACTTAAACTCGCCGCTTCGATTCATTCGTCCGTCCGACGGACCGCCGTTTTTTGAGAGAATAACACCCATTCATTTTATACGTAATGACGGGTCAAGTTAGATTCGCCAGCAGTTTTCTAAGAGAATATGTACACAATTTTACAATAGCTCTCGTTGCTGTTTTACCTTCCCAAGGTAGCAATAATGATCGAATATTCTATACAAATGGCGGGAAATGTTGCCACGCTCCTTGCAAATGGATTGTAGCTTTTTAAATTTGCTAAACAATACTATGCCATTATGCGTATTTACTTATTGACACTTATGCTAAGAGTTTTCATACCTTATGCATTTATTCCGAAAAAAATATACCAAACAAAGGGGACCCTAAACATACACCTTCTTCTTCTGGTGTCTCTCCAATACTGAAGGTTAGCCATCAACTCTGCACGGGTAGCACATCTTGTAATTTCTCGCTTGTCGCTGCGTCTAATCGCGTGTCAAATGTCGTTATGGCATCCATCACTCTCGTACTTATTTACGTGTCAGAAGGTGACGGATGCCTTATCCACACTTTGTTACGCGATAAACGCAGCCATATTAGAGCCCCAGTGCGTCCTTATCTGTGCAGACTAGTAAGAAAGGGATATCCGAGCGACAATATGTCGCTGGTTAAACCTGTCACTAATACGCTGGTAAACATCTTAGCCTGATTATGCAAAATGTGGTTACAGAATTATCAACAAGCTTTTAGAGTTGTTGGCAATTCTGTAGCTCTGCCTACCCCAAACTGGGAATAAAGGCGTGAGTTTATGTATGTATGTATGTATGTAATATGTCGCGGACAACACGTGCTAGCCGTTGTGTTTCGTCTCGGACAGACAAGACAAGGAAAAGGTCGATATTCTAAACGATAAAAACCATATTGGTGAGGGTGATTCTCCAGAACTGGTAGAACAAATTGACAACATTTAAAAAAAAAGCATTTTTGTTTTTTCGCGTTTATAATAGCTGGTTAAAAATTAGACTACCCGTGTTTCTCGGTTTTGCTTTATTTAACTTAAATTCGTCGTTAATAATTTATTAAAGAAATAGTCATTAAAAAGTCCGTATATACAAATTTAGGAATACTGATGTCGTGATCTTAGCATGATATAAAATAAAAAAAGTAACTTTAAACAGAAACAGAACTGACTGTCATGTCATGTCACTTGTCAATAATAACAACTGTAACAACATAAAAATTCGTCGACTTTGGGCCGATTGCGGCTATCCGCTTTTACAAATCCGTTAGTCACTTAAATTTTAAATAGCGTATATAAAAACAATAGTATTACGAGAATTGAAAGCGTGTCGTTAGAATCAAGTAATCCGTCAGACAGATAAAAAATTGACATGACAGTTGTATATTTTTTTCAATTCCTATGGTAATAAATGGACTAAATGCACTATAAGTGTATTCCTAACATTCACAATCCACCGTTTTTACTGTTTTTCCTATATATAAAAAAACTACTGCATAAAAAAATCCTAAAATATTTTTACTGTGATCAGCAGTGTAAAATCTACAAACGGTATTTTAATTTACTACCTTAGCACATATGAATTGTGGTCAATTGCGAGGCTGAATGTCCCTGAGGTACACAGGATAACTCTGAGACCCCGCACTCGCTCCTTACTGGCCTTGCCAGTTGCGCGCACTGTGGCGCACAAAAATTATCCGCTGCTTTATGCCCAGGGGATGCTGAATGCGCTCCTGGGGCACGTTTTATAAAGCTACAAGTTACAATTTTACAGGTCTAAACTGGCAACACTGCTCAAATGGCTGGTCGTCATTGGTGGAGCTTGTGTCAAATGGAAACTTGTAACCTGTAAATTGTAATTTGTAGCTTTATAAAACAGGCCCCTGGCATCGGCACCGGAGTGTGACCTGCTTGCGTGGCGATGGACGGCTGTGTGCTCGGAGTGCTTGAGGTTTTGCGAGGCGATGGATGAAAGGCAGTCGAGTACGCTTTTGTAATGTTTTTTAAATATTATTATTAATTTAGTTTCACAATGTATTTATTAGTTTTATGACTGTAATGCTGTGTAAATATATATTTTGAAATAAGTAAATAAATAAATAAATATTGCTATAAAGGTGTTATTATATTGTCAGCACTTTGATGGATGTTATTTACTTGACAATATTGTTTTACGGAGTAGAATAGTGCGTTTTTGTTATTGATAATGACTTTGCTCTTAATTAACTCTTGCCCTTGAAGGATGAAGATTTCGTTTACAATGATGCGAGCTCACCCAGGGGCCTGTTTTATAAAGCTACAAATTACAATTTACAGGTTACAAGTTTGCATTTGACAGAACCTCGACCAATGACCACAAGCCATTTGAGCAGTTTTGCCAGTTTAGACCTGTAAAATTGTAACTTGTAGCTTTATAAAACGTGCCCCAGGCCATTTGAGCAGTGTTACCAGTTTGGACCTGTAAAATTGTAACTTGTAGCTCTATAAAACGTACCCCATAAGATGTCTATGTATGTACACCGTTGTATCATTATAATCGTTGAGATTTTCGCCCTTTTCCAGCCTCATTATTTTCGTTTGTTCAAAGGCCTCTCGGCGAAACAAAACTAATTGCTGCCTCACCTGATATTCTGTTTGTTTGGAAACGCGAGGCCCGCGACGCGAATATACTGATTGAGTGCTGCAAGCACTGCGGACGCCACGTAACGTGCTCGAATAATGTTTCATGGATTTAATTCGCTGCATAACGAGAGAAATGAATTTATATGAAACATGGTTATCACAAGGTCGAATTTTCGTTTGCAATTGTTTCAGTTGCGCGAACTTTTTTTTTTTAAACCGTTTTACTTTTCAGGGTATTTAGAAAACAAACCTAACTCAACCTACCTATAGGATGTATAAGGTTTTTTTTTAATTATTTTGAAAAGTTAGTGGTTTGGAAGGGGTTGGAGCTCTAGGAGATTGACATTCTAGCTATTCGTCTTTGGAACGGTCTCCCTCCTAAAATCAGGCAAGCCCCTAATAAATCTGCGTTTAAGAAATTAGTTCGTGCACACTTTTCCTCACTGAACTGACATCTTATGATTATCCTTTTAGTGTTTATAATTATATATAAGTGTATATACATATATAATATATATATTTATATATGTATTTATTGTATTTATGTATAGATTTACGTATGTATTTATTTGCATGTGCCTATGTCTATACTTTATAGTATTGTCGATGCTATCGTTCATACAGTATCGCACCGCCTACCAAAAATTTCTGATTTGCCCAAAGGTCAGCTGGTAGAGAATGCCATTAGGCATTAAGTTCACCTTTTGTACTCTAATTTGATTTTTAGTGCAATAAAGAATAAATCAATAAATCAATAAATAAAGTGTTAAAACACATTAATATCCGTGCGAAAATCTATAAAACTTATAAAATACAGGGTGATTATAAAAAGTATAATATGCGTGCAAAAAGTATGGGACATATAAAGGTGTAAAGATTTGTGGTGTTTAAATTGAACCTTATCAATTTTATCTACAAGGTTTGTGATTGTGTGCCCCTGAGTAGTTTTTTTCGTAGTTTCTGAGGTTATCTGTCTTGGCCAACGGTATAATTTGCGAAATATTCATAAGTTAAAAATACTTTTTTTGTCAAAAAGAATCTCTTTTCATGATCATTTTAAAACAAACCTAACTCTTCCCATATTTATGGAATTCCCGAAAAGTATTACAATTTCAGATTTTTGTATTGTGAAAATGTGGCCAATGATACAGTTGGCAAACCAGACTCCCGGCTTTTGTGAACTCCTAATACAGTTAAGACCGAAACAAAAACTGTGTTCATTACCAACACTTCGTCAAATCGGATGTTAGCGTAGCACTCTTGAGCTGTCATAGGGACTTCTCGTCTATCGACTTCCAATATACATATTTTATCGATACATTATAGAATACAATATATTAAAGAAGTTTAAAAGTAGATGTAAACAACGGGAGGTCTTATCGCTAAAGAGCGATGTCTTCCAGATAACTTTTGAGTACTTGAAAATATGAAATAGAGATTTGCAATGAAAACTTATCGATAGCAATTCTTGTTTCAATTTCTATCGAAAAATGTTTAAAAGGCATAGGAAATCCATTTTTTATTTTATTTAAAACAATAAAATATTATTTTAATTCCTATTTATAATTTCCGAAATTTGGCATTTAAAGCTCGAAGAGATCGCTCATTCGCGATAACACTGCCAGTTGTTTACTTCTACTCGTAATCATATTTTAAATATTGTATTCTGTTTTTATCGATATACATATTGTATAGACGAGAAGTCCCTATGACAGCTCAAGAGTGCTACGAAAAGTAGTACTAAGTAGTACTTCTGGGCTCTGGTTATAATGATTCCGGTCATAGAAAATAATGATATGATTCGACTCAACCCGCATCCCGTTTTATCGGGTCGCGTGGCGTTTCAATAGTAGCCGACGTCGACTTACTGTTTTTCTTGCAAGCCGGCGGCATGCCGGCCCACTCCCCGTCGGCCTGGCAGCTGCGGTTCTGGAGTCCCACTACGTGGAAGCCGTGGGTACAGGAGTACTCCGCCCTGGAACGCACAGGTACGGTTAGAGCTCGTTGCCACTATGTCGTATGTCGGTCCGGATTTTAATCGGTCGTTCCAGTGGCAGAACGTTTTATATGAAGCTATTCACACTCGTCGGACAACGATTTTGTGTCGGATCCGATATAAAATATCGTGTGTTTTGCCAGCCCTCTCACCCGGATGAAAATCGTGTCGGAACGGAACTCGCTCGCCTTTGAGTAAGTATGACGCTGTTCACATTGGTCGGATGTCGGGGCCGACCCCGCCCCGCCCGCACTCCTTGTTCCGCCCGCGCGTGGCTGCCATAGTGGCCGACAGCCAACTAGTGTGAACAGAGGCGCCGACACCCGATTAAAATCGGAATCCAACATCGGACATAGTGGGAACAGAAGCGCCGACACCCGATTAAAATCGGAATTCGACATACGACATAGTGGGAACGAGCTCTTACACGGGTAGCACAAGTTGTATTTTGTCGCTTGTCGCTCAGTCTCGATCATTACAGCTAGATAGAAAGAGAGAAAGCGACAAAGAGGTCGCGGGCAGCTTGTGCTAGCCGCACTGAAATAAATTGTCAGTTTTGTAGATTGACTAGAGGGCGACGGGACTTTTTAAGCGTAGAACTGTTGAAATTTCCTAATAACTATTTAAAAAACCGGCCAAGTGCGAGTTGAACTCGCGTGGAGTCATCCTTTTTTTTCCGTACATACTTTTTTTTTATAGAATTCTTATAGGTTTTCCTGTAATCTACAAGCAAAGAACTATACTTTGTTTTTTTTTTTAAATTTTAGGCTCATTAGTTTCGGAGATCAGGGGGATGGTCTATTTTCGAATTCTTTCATGAAAAAAACTATTTATTTTACATTAATAAAAAATATATATTTGAGATCCTCATAACGAGCCCTTTCATTTGATATGTGACACAGTAAGGTTTGCAAAACTTAGACCCTTATTTAAAAAAAAAAATTACTTTGCACATCTGTGTTTGGGTCATCAATTTACGTATGTGTACCAAATTTCAACTAAATCAGTCCAGTAGTTTCGGAGCAAATTGGCTGTGACAGACAGACGGACATACGGACGCACGAGTGATCCTATAAGGGTTCCGTTATTTTTTATTTTTGTACGGAACCCTAATAAAAAACGAAAAACCCGACTGCATTAAAAATATCAACCTGAAAAGCGAAAAACAAGTTCTATAATCTATAGAAAATTGTAAAAGCCTTGTATTATATAACTTGAATATTGGAAAAGGTGTTCCATGCGGGGACAAGCTCCTAGAGCAAATGTTTAATTTACTCAAGAAATATGTTTTGTAATTCATTGCACGCCTGCAATACATTTTCCAATATTTACGTTATTTTGCCTCGTGTGGTTGCCGAGTTAGAATAGTGCCACTCCATGTCTTCCCGTGGATGTCGTAAGAGACGACTAAGGGAATAAAGGCTTGTAGTACTGTTAGGCGATGGGCTTGCAACCTGTCACTAATACGCTGGTAAACATCTTAGCCTAATTGTGCAAATTGTGGTTATAGAATTATCAACAAGTTTTTAGAGATGTTTGTAATTCTGTAGCTCTGCCTACCCCACTCTGGGAACGAAGGCGTGAGATTATGTATGTATGTAAGTTATTTGAGTAAATTGCTCTTAAAATAACAAAACAGACGGTAAAATCTTGTGTCCTTTGCCAAGATTCCAGCTATCTCTTTACAAAATTTCATTAAAATCGGTATAGTTTTTAGCTGTGAAGGCGTACACTAAAAAAAATGAGAGCCAACAAAGAGAGATTTTCACTTAGTTGACAAAAAATGATTACAATAGTTAAGATATTAGTTATATCAAACAAAGCTGATAGTTAACGAGAGTAATTTCTTTAGTGATTCAACTGACGTCTTAGTTGATGTATCTAACGTCTTAGTTGGTGTATCTATCGTCTTGTTAGGCTCGTTTTGGACAAAGACGCTTATGCACAACAATCACAATCTTGTTACAAGCGACCAATTTTTTTTTTCAGTGTAACTAACAATAACCGGGCCAGAGCAATTGCTATTATTTTATTTAAAGCGGTTTGGTCTACGTATCTCACATGATCAGAGATCGGAATAGGTAGAGCTAATTTGCCTAAACTTGACGCATATTCATTCATGCGTGAGAGAGATGGGAATACATTATTGAATGAACATTCATCAAGTTTAGGCAAATTAGCTCACCTATTCCGATCTCTGCACATGATAGAACCAATAAAGTCTACTTTATCGTGATAGTTTTACTTTCATCGTCATTACATAATTATACTTACTTGCCTACCGTGATTTTTTCACATGTCCACTTACATTCGTTGAGAAAAATATTCGCCCCCTAAGGGTGCGGCTCTACTGAGGCGGAGACGAGCGGAGCGGGGCGGAGCTGTGAAAATATTAACCAATAGAATATAAACTAACGTGCGCAAGGCGCGCTCGACGTGACCGCATGCGTCTTCTATTGGTGAATATTGGCACAGCTCCGCTCCGCTCCTCTCGTCTCCGCCTCAGTGGAGCCGCACCCTTAAACAATATAATTGTTCAACATGGGCCCATAACACTTTGAATCCCCTCCCCTCCTTTTTCATAATCGGTAGGAAAAATATAAAGGCTCCCACAGACCAATAGTCGAACTGACAGGCCGAGAGGGACTCAGCTATTGGTTGGAAATAGAAAATTGTCTTTCCTTCTAACAGATACGTGCGTTATCGGCCTGTCAGTCCGACTGTTGGTCTGTGGGAGCCTGAACGTTGCGAATACTTACTTGTCGCTGAAGAACCGGCCCGAAATGACCACTTTCCCGTTCTCTGGTTGCTCTAGTTCAGGACACTCGCGATCTGTCGACAATTATTATAGAATTATTATAAAGTTATAGAATTGACCGCTTATATTACAATACACTCACAGGCAAACTCGCCCACCAGTCATTTGTTCACACGATGATTAACAAATACAGGGTGACTGGAAATTCGCCGTATTCCTTGAGAGGGGTTATTCGAAAGCTCATTTGTAATGATTTAAGTCCAGTCAACCAGGGGTCAAAAACATAAAGTGGGTTCCATATTTTACTACAACGCTTGCTTTAGCTTAACGCGTTTTTTGGTTGAAACGATGGAGCTTAACCGCGAACATTTCTGTTATTAATTATAAAATTAGCTGTGTGGTTGCCGGCTTAGAATAGTGCCACTCCATGCCTTCCCGTGGATGTCGTAAGAGTCGACTAAGGGAATAAAGGCTTGTAGTACTGTTAGGCGATGGGCTTGCAACCTGTCACTAATACGCTGGTAAACATCTTAGCCTGATTATGCAAAATGTGGTTACAGAATTATCAACAAGCTTTTATTGTTGGCAATTCTGTAGCTCTGCCTACCCCAAACTGGGAATAAAGGCGTGAGTTTGTGTATGTGTATGTGTATAAAATTGTACCTTTTTAGAAAGCTTATGAACTGTTGCTAAGTAACGTAGTTTCAAAATTGTCTGCAAATGCTATTATTAACGGTCGTTTCTCTCCAAAATAACCCAAATTCATAAATTACCGGTTCGTAGTACTTAAATTATTCTGTTTTGTACCACTTTAAAATTTATGCAACTCAGGAAAAAATACACGCGTACCGAGTAGGTATAAAAAAAATGCGACTTAGATCGCAAAGAACTCGTTATTGTTAATTTCTTTAAAAAAAAACATACGTCTGAAATACGGGGGCCTAAGACAGTTACACAGTGCCCAATATGGGAAGAATATATTATTTATGGTGACTGTACGTTGGCCAAACACCAGTCTTCAATTTATATTTTAAATTAATACGCCTAATGAACAGTTGTTTGTCACAATATTAATTTATTCTGTTTTTAATTAAAATATCAAAATTCAATCAAACGCCGGCAGAGGATTAATTTGTCATTTCAAAGAGAATCGGAGACAAAGTTTTGTTGTTAGGAAATTGCTGTTTCCAATTTTGTTGGATCGGACTGATTTCATGATTAATTTAAAAAAAAAATAAGTAGACAAGTGTGTTTTTAAACCCCCAAATCAAAAAGAGGGGTTTTATTTGACGACGGGTTTAGCCTAGTTGGTAGTGACCCTGTCTTCGAAGCTAACGGTCATGGTTTGGATTTCCGGTTTGGGCATATATTTGTGTGATGCCTGCGAGAATTTGTTGTTAAGTCTTGGATGTGTTCTATGTATTTAAGTAAGTATTGTTTTTTTCTTTACAAGTGTGTTGACCGTTGTCTAGTACCCATAGTACAAGCCTAGAGCTTCGTTTGGGAGTAGGTTTTGTGGGAGATTGTCCGTTTTTTAATAGACAGTCAGCTTGACTAAGGTGGTTCCTACAAGGAAAGGTACCGAACTGTCCGGCTCCGATTTGGTTTATTTTGATGTATGTTAGAGAGTAGTCTAAAATAATAGACACGTATTTTTTTTTAGCGGCCCAATCTCACCCGGTTCGGAGAAATTGACCTCCAAAGTACTGAAAAGTGACTAAACCCTCTAACTTCCATAGAGAATTTAAAAAAAAAAAATGTTATTTTCTTACCATTTTTGATTATATGTTATATGGTAAAACTCATAATAAAAAAAAAAACCCTTCAAAGTTATATACTTCTTATCATCTTCTTCTTATACACTTTGTTTGGTATTTTTTTTAAATTTTCTGTTCGGTACCTTTCCTTGTTAGTTTGATAAAAAAAAATGTTTGACCCTGTATGAGTTATAATGATCGAAAGCGGTTTCCGACCATTTCGGGAATTAACTTTTAACTTTTCAAAATGTTTAAAGAGATATAGACTCGGTAACCACTGCAGCTTGAACCTCGGTACCTTCCGATCACGAGTCGACACCCGAAGCCACTAGGCCAATGAATCTTGTAGTCTGAGGTAATGAAATTCATCATCCATACTAATATTATAAATGTGAAAGTGTGTATGTTTGTCCGTCTTTCACGCTTCAACCACAGAACGGATCGAGATAGAACTTGGCACACATTTTGGTTAGGTCCTGGAATAAGACATAGGATACGTTTTGTCCCGAACTGGACAGTACCCGAAGGAGCAGCGATAAACGACTTCTACGCAGACGGAGTCGCGGGCGAAAGCTAGTTTTGTTTATAAGTATACCCGACGCCAAGGTCCGTCATCAAAGCCTCTCCAGCCAAGGCCGATCGTCAGCTTGAAGCTTTGTTCTCAGTATTGGTTTTGAAGTGGAGTAGGGGCGCGATGTTTCGCCGAGACGATCTGGGGTCGATTTTTTAATCTAACTAACAATCTTGAAATCACTAGACAAAATATTGTCACCGATGACATTGAAATCACTATGTTACAGAAGTCATATTTTTGAGTGTGATACCATGTCTACCAACATGCAGCTAACCAGACGTGTCTGCCATAGACAAGCGTCTAGCTGAGTCCCGTCTTACACTGATTTTTCCAAATTACAGTATTTTTTTGTCAAGCAATCCCTATTTAATGCACCCTAATTGTTGGGCCAGGAGAGCCACAGACTGGCTCCCGGAAAATGCTAAGAGAAAACGTGGCCGCCCCAGGAAGAGATGGAGTGATGAGTTGAGATCATGGGACAAGAAATGGAGGGAAACCGCTCAAGATCGGATAGAGTGGAAGAGGGGGAGAGAGGCCTTTGCCCAGCAGTGGGACATTATGGGCTCATAATAATAATAATAATAATAACCTTGTGAAGGCCGAGAAGGACAAATTCAGCAAGTACCTTGACTTGGCTCACGAGGTGACCGCCATGTGAGATGTTGACTCAACGATCATTGTCCCGATAGTTGTTTCGGCAAACGGTCTTATAGCGAAGAGTCTCGACCAACACCTCAAGATACTCTCGCTAGATGGCTGGATCAAGGGCCAGATACAGAAGGCAGTACTCCTCGACACGGCACGTATTGTGAGGAGGTTCCTCTCTCTGCAGCCCTAACCACCGGTAGCTTGAGCCCTGCCCCGCTGCCGGCGGCACTCGTAGGTTAGGTTTTTTATAATGTCTATTTTTTTGTATTAGTATTGTTATTCTACTTTTATATTTGAATATATGTTATAAAAAACCTAATGTACAGAAAATTTTATAAATATCTATAATAATAATAATAATAATCCCTCTTTATTAGTAGTCACTGGAATTGACCGTAAAACGAAAGGTATCTATCAATGTCATGTTTCTATTCGACATTTTGTTATTAAAACTGTCAGCTGCCAGTGGCAAGTAATTATCTAGATCTGGAGATGGCTCGATTCTTGAGTCAAGGTCGGCCTGGAGCTTGACGCGCTTTGTTCCCTTGATCGGCTCAGGAGTGGATTAGAGACGCGACGTTTCGCCGACAGTTTGACAGTTTGTTTAAAGACGACGAACAGCGAAACTTACAGGCCGAGCTATTTGTTAGAAACAGATAGCTGCTTCTCTTGTGTATGTTTTTGACGATTTCGATTTAATTTCTTGTAAATTGACATAACGTGCAATGTATACTCTGATTTATTTTAGAAAATAAGTATCATCCATTCACTCATTCATTCATTCCTCTCGGACTGTCAGTCTGACTGTTGGTCTGTCAGAGGGAGCCTTGAATTTTTAACCGAGTGTGTATTTCTATTGCCTCTCTAACAATTTTTTTTACCATACCATACAAGAATTGTAGGGAACCCTTAATGTGCGAGTCTGGCTCGCCCTTAGCTTGGTTTTTTAAGATATAATATGCATAGAGGTATTATGTCTGATTATTCGTGATCCTCTATTTCACTATCATGACAATGACAGGTGACAGGTGACATTTCAGTGTACATGGCGCAGCTAATATGAGACCCAGTGATGTATCATCGTGTTAACTTTGCTATGTATAGCGAATATCATCTATATAGGTATAAAGAGCACTAGCAAAAGATTAAAGAAAGTTCAGAGCGTCTCTCAATTTTCTAAATTAAATTTAAGTTTTCTTTTAACTTTGAATAATGGACATTTCAAAGGAATCTTATTCGCTTTGTGGCGGGAATTTAATTACTCTTGGTGTAGTTTAAGAGAAGAGAGGTTGGAAATAAGTCTGTGTAAAAAGTTTATTTTTTAAGATTATTTTTGCCGACTGTACCTTATGTCATCAGAGGCTTATCGAGACCAATAATAAGGAATCAAGAAAAATACGGCTTAATAGATACATCTCTTTAAAGTTAAGAAAGACAGGAGATTCGATTAGTAGATTTTTTTAGGCTGATTCAAAACCAAAATAAATATTTTTTGCCAATTTAAGGGTTGGTTACTTTCACATATTACAGCCCTCGGGTGTCAAGTACTGTATTTACTCCGCACACGTGTCGTTTATTAACCTGTCCGTATTCCACACACGTACATGCAAATTGAGTGAAGTTGGGTCCACTGCGGAGAGTGGCAGGATGAGGGACATTTGCCGGAGCGCGTGGTTTAAATGTTAAGGGGCTTGGGTTAGTAATTAAAATTTAAATATAATACTTCCTATTTAATAATTTTAACCAGCTGCGCTATTCAACCAAGATAAGTTGAATTTTACTACAGATTTTAGATTTAGATTCGTTTATTTCATTATAAACGCTGGTAAACATCTTAGCCTAATTGTGCAAATTGTGGTTATAGAATTATCAACAAGTTTTTAGAGATGTTTGTAATTCTGTAGCTCTGCCTACCCCACTCTGGGAACGAAGGCGTGAGATTATGTATGTATGTATTTCATTATACAAGTATTGTGATCGTCAAAGATATAAACAAATACTAACTATACACATTCTACATGGCAAAAAAAAAATATTTATGGATTAAGTATACGTATTATAAAGTCAAAAATCAGCGTCAATAAATTAACTTAGACACCAAGTAAAAAAGTTATCCCACAAAAGGTTTTTTAATCGTAGCTTGAATGGACCAATTTTTATTGTTTAAAGAAGTCAAACTAGTAACTTTTGAGTATCCTATACAAATAAAGGGAAACGATTGTTTTAATCGTCTATTTAATTTTTTTTTATGGCAAGAAGAAGGCACGCGAGCACTCAGGCCACCTGATGGTAAGTGGGATCTGAGACCCATAGACATTTGAAATCTCAAGCTAACAATATCAAAACTGCAATCCTAAGACTTAAATGCATTGCCAACCTCGAGGACTAAGATGGAATGCCTCTACGCTAGTAATTTCACCGGTTGTCTTATCCCCACACCGGAACACAAAAATGCGAACACTACTGCTTGGTGTGGTGGATAAGATGGCGGTATCGATCCGGACGGACCCTGCATAAGGTCCTACCACCACTAAATATTTCATTCTGTAGACGATTGCATCGAATAAATTTAGTATTAGTTCTCTCTTGAACTTTCGCATTTAAATCAAAAACAAACACAATTTATCTATAATTTGTATTTCCTATAATTAGTATTTCGAATAAACATAATATAACCAACTGTGCCATTTTCGTAGAAACTTTTGTGTTTTTACGGAACCTGTTTCTTGTTTTCAAGTTTAAATAATGTTTTATTCACATGCAAAAATTGCAAGGCTTTGCGGCTTTTCAAAAGCTTCAGGGCGCATGCAAGCTTTAAGTGCACAATGGGCTTTAGGTATCATGCATTTGACTGCTCGGCCGAAGGAGCTTACACGTCCGCCTTGCAAAGCGGTGTACCTAGTGTACCTACAGCAAATTTATTGCAAACTAGCTTCCACCACAAAAGCTTCTAGCGATAATACGAAAGCTGTCTGTTCTGAAATACGATATTGGAGTACCTAAGACAAATGGAAAACGTGATAACATTCTGTTAAATACGCGTACAGTCGAGTAAATAAGTATTTGTACACTTTAGTACCATGTCACTTTAATCGCTGTGACTCAGGAGCCGCATATTAAATTTTAACCGGTAATGGCGGTAATGAAAAGTTTGAATAGTTTTCTGGCAGCTGTCATAGTTCTTTTTAAATTCAGAGACAAACTAGAGTCGGCTCCAACTATCATATCGTTCGATATCTTATTTACGTGCGACATTTGTCAAATTTGTATGCAAATTGTCAATTCATTTCGAACTAAACGTCATCTCGACTGATATTAGAATAGAGGTCAAATCAAATTTCTTTGTTTTTTAGAGATGTTCGAAATTTGAATGTCATAAGAACATCGAAATTGATGTTCTTAAGAATCCATAAGATTACTGCCGCAGATAAAAAATTTGCTCTAACAACGAGTTGATTATTATGCTGGTCATAATTTGCGGTTTATGAACGCATCACAGAGGGTTTATGATATGAGTGTAGATAAATTAATAAAATACGTAAAATAAAGTTTATTTGTCCAAAGAACATTACAACTCATGAGTTTCCGGTGGGACCCAAACTAGGCGGAGCCTGTATCTTGGGACCCGGTGAGACAGCTCTCAGTATGATTTGACACAAGCAATTAAGACTGTTTTAAGTAAAAATAAACAAAGCAAAGCAAGCAAAACAAAGTCAAGTTCTTATTGTACCTAGAATTACATTTGTATGTGCGAGTCATTTAGATGCATGAGAGCGTCTGTTTCAATGTGAGTGTATGTGTGTGTGTGAATGTCAAAAGCCAAATAGTTTTACGGAGAACGAGTTGAATAGAGTACTATTAGTTGTGATTATTTTACGGGTACAGTCAAGGACTTTAATTGTTATGCCACTATGGAACCCTGTCATAATGACAGCGGCAAACCACATGACAGAAATTACGCTTAAATCAATGATAAACGTTATGCGACAGGGTTCCATAGTGGCATAACAATTAAAGTCCTTGACTGTACATTATGGCTATTCCCTGTGACACTATCCAATTTTCAAGTACAACAACGGTTGAGGCGTTAAAGCAAGAAGACGAAACAGACAAAAAAACAGTCTAATCAGCTAAATCAGGTATAGTTTCAGGTTCCGGGTTACCAACGCATTTGCTGCTAGTTATTTTACCATTAAGTCAACTTAATACGCATTATCAAACTATTTTATTTAAACATAAGGCGTTTTTTTTTGTTTTTTTATTCCAGAAAATCTGTATTATTACATAGTACAAAACAAAGTAGCTTCCCGCCCCCTAGGACGTAAAAGTAACTCTTACATCCCGCTTTATAAAGCAATAACGCGTCACTTACAGCCCGAGTGGGAAAAGTCTGTTATTATCGATCACTAATACCAGTAATTGGCCGGCCCAGTGACCCCGGCACGTAAAACAATGAAGCGCCAGACGCGGGTCGGTCCCTCGGCGATAATGTTGCCTCTGGAAACATACGGGAGAGCAATGCGTGGAGAAACAACGGTTTTTGCGATTTAATTTATAGTGACAACACTAAACTTATTGTCTTTTTCGTCAACAGAAATACTGTGTGCTTCAACAACGCTTGTTATTACAACTATAATACTAAATCGAATATAAAAAATATTAGTCGTATTCCCTGTTGAAGTTATATAGTAGGAGATCCGAATAGGAGACGATTTGGACCGGGCTGTTTATCCGATAAAATTATTTTATACCAAATTTAATATGCTAAGTAATATATGGCGAATAGGTGGGCTGAAAAATTTCAGCCCAGTATATAATTAATAAAAAAAATAAAAAATAACTTTGTTTTAAAAAATTACAATAGCTTGTTTAATGGACAAATTACATACCAATCGAAAGTATGAAGCCTATAGAATATGCAAACGTTAGTTTGACTTTTTTTTTCTCGCCAAGCTATTGGGTAGGCAGGTATTAACAGGTAAGTCGGTACTAGTAATTTGCACCAAACCTAACGTTTGCATATTCTATAGACTTCATACTTTCGATTAGTATGTAATTTGTCTATTAAACAAACATTTGCAATTTTAAAAAAAAAGTTCTTTTTTTTTTAATGATATAAGTACTGGACTGCAATTTTTCAGCCTACCTATTCGTCCCATATTATTTAGCGTATTAAATTTGATATAAAATACTTTTCATCGATTAAACAGTCCGGTCCAAATCTTCTCCTATTCGCATCTTAGACCAATAACATCACATCACGGTTTCGTTTCTTGCGTGTTCGAAAGTTTATATTTTATCACCTCGATATTGAATTAAATTATCAGTTTCATCGTTTCGCCCTTAATCATGTATATTACTATGATAATAAAATGGGTAGCGAGTGAATTTATTTCTATTCCCTTATAAGGATAGTTAAGTATTATGATAAAAACCAAAGTACCTACTGTGTTTTGTGCCATTAACGGGTTTGTACAAAGTATTATGTTATATAGAATCATGAGGATTGTTTTTTCAAGACCTCATTGTACAACTCTCTCTCTCTCTCTTTATTTAAGAGCTATGCTCTAGTCGGTGGAGTAATCTCCAATCGCTCCGGTCTCCGTCAACTGCGACTCTCTGGTACGACCCAACCTTAACCTTCTCTTTTATCTGCTCAAAGTAATTTCTTTTTGGTCTTCCTCTGCCTCTCTTTCTCTCTATCTTTCCTTCTATGATGTTTCTAAGGAAAAGGTCGTGTCGTAGGTGTCCCATTATTGTTCCTCTTCTATTTTCTATTGTTGCTAGTAAATTCCTACTTTCATTTATTCTATTCACTCGGTCATTAGATATTTTTTCTGTCCAACTTATCCCCTCATTCTCCAATACCACATTTCAAAAGCCTTCAATCTTTCTCTATCTCTTTGTATCAGTGTCCACGTTTCACTGGCGTATAAGGCTATGCTCCAGATGTATGATTTTATGAAATGCTTTGTAATGTTAGTTGCTATTTTTGATCTGAAAATGTACTTCTTATTATTAAAAGCTTGTTTGGCAATTGCAATCCTTGTAATGACATCTTGGCTACATCTTGCGTCACTGTCGATAATACTTCCGAGATATTTAAATATAAAGCAATAAATGAATATGACTAGGAGTACTAGGACTATGACCTTGTATGTATGGTGACAATTGCAACAAATGTGTACAAACCGTATAAATTAAAAAAAACTAAAGAAGGGATTTACCTACAGTTTTTTTAAGGATAATTATGATGATAGAAACCAAAGTGCTGCGTTATGTTCCATTAACGAGTTTGCACAAATGGTATTGTGTTGTAAAGCAACATTTTTTTTTTATAGATCATTAAAGCAACCCTTCAATATAGCTATGTTTATACTTTAACTAAATTTTGCAGATATCTTGACGCGGTGGCCTAGTTGGTAGTGAACCTGCCTACGAAGCTAGCGGTCCTGGGTTCAAATCCCGGTAAGGGCAGATATTTATGTGATGAGCGCGAATATTTGTTACCGAGTCACGGATGTTTTCTATGTATTTAAGTATATATTTATAAATATAAGTATTCATATCGATGTCTAGTACGCATAGTACAATCCTAGAGCTTATTTTGGGACTAGGTCAACTGATGTGACATTGTCCCCTAATATTTATTTATTTATTATTTATTTGACATTAAGAAAGGATGGATGAAAAAAGATTGACGAAAGAGATATACAGAGCAAAAGTGAGTGGGACGGTCGGAAGGGGCCGACCTAGGCGTACTTTTTCGAATCAAATCGGAGAAATACTGGAAAAGGGCCGGATCTTAAGTACCCGAAACCGACATGCATGCATGACTCGATGTATGAATAGAATAAAATAGAATAGAAAACATTTATTCACAACAATAACACATAAATATAACACAAAAAATAAGGAAAAGAAACGACAGATAAGTGCAATTGTTGCGAAACGGGCCCAACTCAGCATGTGCGGCTGTAAAGCCAACGCTGGTCTTCCGTCGGGACCGCTCGGGGAAGACACGGAAGGTGACACAGACATTACAAGTAATGGTATAATGGGTATGAATGTGGAAGGAGCGAAAGAGTTTTGTCAGGATCGAAGCAGATGGAAAGAAGTGGTTTCTGCCTAGCGCTCTGGGAAACAGGCGCACTGAAAAAAAAAATTAAACTAGTTCGGCTACTTGAAGTTTAGCCAAACTTTAATAATATGGAATCAAAATTATGTTAATATTGCCAAACTGATTTGGAAGACATCACGAACTAGTTTTGTTATTTAGTGCCTTAGTTTTGTAGTCACTCAAGTTATGTTACAAGCAGCTAAAAAATTTGCTACTGTTAGGAAATCTTTTTTTTCAGTGCGTGTTTTAATGTATGTATGTATGTATTATTATTTATTTATATGCTATGTTGAAAAGCGCAGCGTTTTTTCCCGAATATCCTCCCATATATCGCAATCCCGTGAAGGTGAAAAGGGAAAAGGGAATAGCAATGAACTCACTCGCGACCCATATTACGGAGTTATATTAAAAGTTTTTCTTTTACGTATGGGTCGTGACTCGTGACCTGTTCCGAGCGGAGATGACACGGCCGGAGATTGCCGATGAGGCGGTTGCGAGATATACAGGGCCTCTATTCTAGGCGGTAAAAACGATATCGTCTTTGACCTGTTATGATATTGTTTTTACCCGACTGCGGCGGAGGGTTATGTTCTTCACCGTCATGTATGTCCAGTTCTATGTTCCCCGCTACAGCAAAAACGGCTTGGACGATTTTGACAAATGAGGTATGATTAGATTCGTCTTCGCAGCGAGAGTGTCATAGGATACCTAAACTGTTAAAATTGAAATAACAACAATGGCCAAATGACAATTATTAACATATGTAGGTATATTGACGACAGTATAAAAAATGCAGTCGGGTTTTTAAAGCTTGCTTTTCATAGAGTTATTAACTCGGTAGCCATTACTGTCAAGTAAATAAGAGCTCACATAATGTTGACGATACATTAACAGGTCAAAGTCGATATGGTTTTTACTAGAGATGAGCCGACTATTCGACGATTAGTCGGGAAAGCCGACTATTCGGCATCATTTCTAGTCCGTGATTAGTCGAATATTCGGCACTTTATTGCCTATAGGAAATAGAAATTAAACCATTTTTAATCTATGAAATTTAATATTTTTATGAAACAATTAACATATAGGAACTGAAAACAAAAATCAGTTACATCCACATACCGCCGTAGGTAGGTAGAACTAGAAAATTGGTATAATTTTATATTTTTATAACGCATGGTAAGAGTAGGTAACAAATAGCGCGACGGATGAAGCAAAACGAACGTTTCCGAATTCACCCGAACTTAGCAAAATCCTACGATCGGCATTGCCGACTAGTCGGCCGATTAATCGGCAAATTGAAAACCGATTAGTCGGCCGACTGGCCAGTCGGAAAAATCTGTAGTCGGCCCATCTCTAGTTTTTACCGCTAAGAATATCGGCCCAGTTGTCTTATCTCACGAAAGCGTGTTTGCCATGCTTGTAGTTGTAACACGTATAGACACGCACACTACGGCGTGGCTTAGCGACGACAGCTACGCACTCAGACAACGTGCACGTGCATTTACACGCACAATTATGGTAAACCCGCTTTCGTGAGATAAAACAACTGTAGGTACTTACTTAGTACTGTACGGAGTACGTAGTTTAGTACCCAAAGAGTGCAAAATGGGATCCTACTTAGCCTACGTTGGCCTTCTTTACTAATTTTAAAGACATGTATCTTTTGAACCGTAACAGGTTTTTATTTACAGAATTTGTATTAAAAAGTAAAGTAATTAATAAAGTAGTTTTATAAAGTAATGAAACATTTAATAGTAGATTATACATCGAGGGGATAAAGCACTGTTTTATGTCACGGGCGCGATATTGAATCCTGAGCAAATGAGGGACTCCAGATTTAACTCCCGAGCGTAGCGAGGGTGTTACGAGTTAAGTTAACTAGCTTCGCTCAGGAATTAAAACGGGGTCCTGAGTGCAGCGACGGATTCAAGCTCGCCCAAGACGAAAACAGCTTTATCCCAAAGGAGACTACTCTACTTTTCTCACCTTTTGTTTTATTTTCTTTGTTTTGCGTACCTATATGGCTTGTAGTGGCCAGTTCGATTTTCAAATAAGTTCTCTTTGCTGTAGGTTTCTATGGATCAAGTTTTCATACGAATTCAAATCTCATTATAACCCGCTGGTTAGCCGATGGCTGTAATCACTTACTTTAGGTTACGTTACATGATATATAATTGGGCAAATTCGAACATGTGGTGTGAAATAAGTTTTTAGTGCTTGTTTAAATCAATTAAACGTACTTAATAAACGTCATATTGGTACAGTTATAGAGCAAACCATAAGGAAAACCAGAATGAATAAAAACGCCTAGTCTAAATCGGGCGGCAAGAAACCCTCGGTGCGCGAGTGCGACTCGCACTTGACCGGTTTTTTGTTGAGGATTGCTAATAGGAAATAGAATAATCATAACGTTTCAAGCACACAGTATAAGGCAAAGGGATTGTGTATTGTAGTAACATGGATATCGTGTGGTTGCCGAGCCTCGCGTGGTTGCCGAGTTAGAATAGTGCCACTCCATGTCTTCCCGTGGATGTCGTAAGAGACGACTAAGGGAATAAAGGCTTGTAGTACTGTTAGGCGATGGGCTTGCAACCTGTCACTAATACGCTGGTAAACATCTTAGCCTAATTGTGCAAATTGTGGTTATAGAATTATCAACAAGTTTTTAGAGATGTTTGTAATTCTGTAGCTCTGCCTACCCCACTCTGGGAACGAAGGCGTGAGATTATGTATGTATGTAACATGGATATGGATATGGCAATACGGTACCCGATGGTAAATGGGTTCGGGCTTCATCGCGGTGGATAAATGTGGATAAATCTTCCATCACTCTCGCACTTGCATAACTAGGGTTATTAGAAAGTACAGTTCGAGTGAATAAATCCTTTCACATTGTGAAAACTCGGAACTCACGTCTACTTCCGAATGATGCTGACGTGTCTATCAATTATTGAATTATTAAGTGACACGTTTGTATTAAATAAATAGAGTACTTTAGTTATCAGTGTCAAATGTCAAACCACGAGTTTGAAGTATATCAAACTGAGATGTTTAAACCAACACGATCAAATTATGTACAGAATAGTTCTAGGTGAACAAGAAGAAATATAATTAATTGTTGAAAATAATTTCACAGGCTTGTCGATCTAAACGTTTCCCAGGTCTTAATGCTTTCGGCATGACTATTAAAAAGAACTGAAAACAAACTTAATCTTAATTAACAAAAAAAAATACTCTGGTATTAACCACTCTATATCGATTATCACTCTCGCGATGCGACGTTCCCCCACGTTGTCTTGATGGGTACTGAGTCAGACTGAAGCAGCATGACAAATACGAACATTTCCGAGAAAATACGATGTGAAAGGATATTTCACTACATCTGTAACAGATATGTTATCAACAGCCCCGCAACGGAGGTAGCAAAACCGTAGCATATGACAGTTTTATGTTAGGGTTGGCGATTACGATGAATCATTTTCTTACTTTATTGTACGAATGATTAATACAATTTAATGATAACCTTATTGACCTTCTTTTGATATAACCTTGTTTAATTTTCAATCAATGTTAATATCATCATTGTTAAATGCGTTTCAATGTGTCTGTCATTTTGTTTATGAAATCACGTATTTTCCGTATTTCATTCAAATATTATCTTATCTCATCTTACAGAGGGGCCCTTTCGGATACACTTCGACCCTTTAGGATCTTTTGTGCAATTACCCTCTTACACACTCAGCTGTTCGAATGTGCAGGTTTCCTCACGATGTTTTTCCTTCACCGTGAGAGCATCGGGTAATGCACTGAAGTTAGAAAAACTCAAAAACATGGTGACCGCGGGGGTTCACGAGTCGACCCCCTAAGCCACTAGGTCACCGACGCTCTTTCATTCAAATATTAATATGGAATCTTTATTGCTTGAAAATATTGGTGTACTGGAAAAAAACAAACAAAATATTTTTTGTACTGTATGTGCAGTGAATATAAGATCAAAGAAACACAACGTGGTCAAACATTTAGCTAGTAGAAGCCACCAAGAAAAGGAAGATGGTTTCTCTTCAAATTTAGATTTTCTTTTAAAAGATAAACCAGGTTTACAGGTAAAAGATAACGAAATTATCTGTATTTCATGTCATACTTATATTTTTCAAAAAAAACATGACATTGATCTTCATTTGGCAACAGATAAACATCGCAATGTTTCAAAACTAAATGATGATTTAATTAACATTGTTCGTAGTCAGTACTGCTAGTTCGATTGCGGGGTATGGTTATCAACCCCACCTTTAGAGCAATAATGACCTAATTCAAAATTTGTGCTTTCAAACTTCGAGTCATAAATTTATTAAATCAAATCAAATCAAATCATATTTATTTGCCAGAACACAGTATAACATAGAGCAGATGTTCAATAATTAAAAATCCATTGCGTTCAGCTTGCATGCAAGCGTGCAAATATTAATAGTTAGTCTAAAATGTTTATATAAATCTAAAATACAATTATCAATTACAAATAAAAACATACAAATTATAACACACACACACACAAACTCACGCCTTTATCCCCAGTTTGAGGTAGGCAGAGCTACAGAATTGCCAACAACTCTAAAAGCTTGTTGATAATTCTGTAACCACATTTTGCATAATCAGGCTAAGATGTTTACCAGCGTATTAGTGACAGGTTGCAAGCCCATCGCCTAACAGTACTACAAGCCTTTATTCCCTTAGTCGACTCTTACGACATCCACGGGAAGGCATGGAGTGGCACTATTCTAAGCCGGCAACCACACAGCTAATTACACAAATTATAATTCAATAAATAATAGCATTCATAAATAACATTCCGTAGAAAACACAATCATTAATTATTAAAAGTAAAATGTCGTATGTCCTTAGTATCCATTTAGGTCACTATAATTCATAAATTCATTTATATTATAAAAACATTTTTGCAAAAGCCATTTTGTCAATTTGGATTTAAAAATATTTCCCGATAATAATTATCATAGAGACCTAACTCGAAATTTAAAATTTCTCAATTAGGTCACTATTGTTCTGAAGGTGCGCATCATCAAAGGTAAACTCGATCGTAAAAGGACCGATGCCTTGTCATTTTCAACAGAAATTATATTTTTTCAAAAATGTTGACATTACTATCTACATATTGAGACTCGAAGGACATAGTTTACTGACAGATCTCAAATAAAAAAAAAACATTGCGTGCTCGCTAAACAAGCCCGCAATGTTGCATACAAATTCCATTGCTATCTAGCTTGTAACTTTTTAAAAAGTGAAAAAGCCCATGATAAAATGAGGGCACAAGTCTTATACATCCAAATTTTATTCGAAACATAACTTTTTTATCAGTGTCTGGATGTTTTTTAAAAAAAACAAAGCTTGCGATTCTCCTTGTCATAAACAAAAAGGCGGTAAAGAGTGATAGTTTTTTCACATGACGTTTGTATGCAATTATAAAAATGAGTTCAAGCGATGAAGATTTTACTACAACACAAAAAAATATTGCGATTTTTGAGAAAAGCACTATATTTGCCTCGGCAGGAACAGCAATTGCGGGCTTCGTATTTTTAAACAATACTCGGCCCGCAATTGCCTACTTCCATGCCTAGGCAATAATGTACTATTATTTAAAAAAAAAATGAAGTTGCTGATGTTTTTTTTTTATTTATTCTATAACGACGTCTCCTGTTACTAGACATGGCTTTTTATGATGTAAGAAGGTTTCATAATATTATAAACGTGTTATGAATGAAATATTTACAGCCTTTGATAAATAAAAACCTAGCTTTATAAAAGTCACTCGTAAGAAATATACGGTGGAACTAACAAATGACATCATAACTAAAGTAGACAGGCAAAATGCTACATTTCACAAAGTTACAATCTGCAATATCACAGGACCAACAAAGGCGATGTCACAAGTGAATTCCCGAAGAAATACTACAATTTTAGTGGAAAATAATTTTACTGTCCGACTTGCTTTGTTTGAGAAAACAATAAGTAGATATGAAAGCACCGATGTTTTCAAGTAACTAAAGATAAAAATATAACACAGATATTAACGTTCAAGTACATGTTTCTTCGGTCCCAGAAAGATCCAAGCGTACAGTCACGAACTTAAATTTGGGACCCACTTTAGGTCCAAAGTCATTCCGACATTCTACAACAATAAGGTTGAGTCTCCTATAAGTTACAAATGATTTGGCATCTCTAATGACATTGACGACTTCAAGCCTATTTTTCTTGAAATGGGTCACAAATTACCGATCGCGATAGTACATACAGAGGGACAGAAGGCGGAAAGCGACTTTGTTTTATACTATGTAATGTTGTCAGCACTAAAAACTCCATGGTTGTGCAGTGTCAAGATGCACTTCTAATCGGCCTTGCACATTACTTGCATAAAGCCGTATTTCCATCCTCACTAATTCTATGGTAGTCTACCGCTGTGTATTTTTTGCGGAACTTTTTAGCGCGTACGACAGTTTTACGGATCTAGATTGCGGCAGGACAGCTACGACTTCTTTGGATCTTCAAAAGACGAGCGTACTTTCCTCTATACTATTCCTCTTTTGGTGTAGCAGGTATTCATCGGTAGCGTTGATCACTTATCATCTGATACCCCGGGTGAGGCTCCACTGAGGCGGAGACGAGAGGAGCGGAGCGGAGCTGTCCCAATATTAACCAATAGAAGGCGCATGCGGTCACGTCGAGTGCGCCTTGCGCACGTTAGTTTATATTCTATTAGTTAGGGTGCGGCTCCACTGAGGCGGAGACGAGCGGAGCTGTGCCAATATTAACCAATAGAAGGCGCATGCGGTCACGTCGAGCGCGCCTTGCGCACGTTAGTTTATATTCTATTGGTTAATATTGGCCCGCTCCGCCTCAGTGGAGCCGCACCCTTAATATTGGCACAGCTCCGCTCCGCTCTGCTCGTCTCCGCCTCAGTGGAGCCGCACCCTAAAACTTGAATGATGTTTGTCTCAATTTTGAACAGATAATTTGTTAGGATCGTAGCAGGTGGAAAGAAGTGGTCTCTGCCCTACCCCTCTGGGAAACGGGCGTGATTTGATGTATGTATGTAGGTGATTCACTCGGGTCGAAGTCTTCTCGAGTGGCGTCCGCGTACCAGAAGACGCAGCGTGGGTAGGCCTCCAACAAGGTGGACCGAGGACGTGGCTAACGTTGCGGGAAACCGATGGATTTAAGCGGTGCAGGACCAGTCCTTGTGGCAAACCTTGGGGCCTATGTCCAGCAGTGGCGGTCTTTCGGTTGAAATGATGATGATGATGATGAGCTGATCCACTTAAACAACTCGCTATACAACTGGACGAATGAATTATTACCCGGCGAGTTGAAGTTGTCCCGTCAGAGCGTGAGGACAACATTTTTGGGCGTGCATTTTCAGTTTATTCGGTTTACCCGTCAAGCGAGCCCGCTCTTATGACTTTTCTTACTCGATCGACCATTCGACAGAGAGCCGTTTTGAGGACAATAACCCCTCAGATCGGCTGGCCTATTGCCTAACTCACTCGCAATTGCAATCGACTTCAAAGTGGAACAATTGTATGCAGACTCGCCTTCGGACTGTCAAAATGAAAACGATTGCGATTGCGAGTGCGTTAGGCAATAAGCCTACTGGTCTAATACACAAAAGCATTAAAGATTAACAACAAGCAATTTTCCTCAAAAAGGCGCGAAAACCACAGAACAATTAAGCATTATTTTATACTTAAATTAAAATTCTAAAGGTGTTTTTTACCTTCATTAACCAAAATGCTTCCTCCGTAGGTAACTCTGACGCTTTGTACGTCCTTAAAAGTCGTTTTAAAAATAACTTTTACAAACAAATTCCGAAGAAAGTTCGCGAAGCCTGCGCCTGGGGGCTAGTGGTGGCGGTAACGAAGAAATATTTGAGGTTTAATTTTAGTAACGTTCGTGAACTTTTTTTTTTAATAATATTAAATAAGACTAAGATCAAGTGAATCTAAGCTAGTAATTTCATTGGAAGGACCATCCCTATACATGAACACAACAGTTCAATTGGTACTGGCAGGTAAGATGGAATATCATATGTCATAATGACGCAGTCAGCGTCCTAGTGTAGACCAGGAGTTCAGGTCACGTTTTTTTTTAGAACAATCTCCGAAATTGATTATTCTAGATGGTCAGGATAGAGGGCAACTCCCTGATGACAAATATGTCGATCTGCCTTTGCTGAGTGGTTGCGTTATCTATTTATATAAAGCGGCTGAAAAACGTGTTATCGTGCCAAAAAAGTAATTCTGCCTACGAAGCTAGTAGTCCCGAATTCGGTATGGACCTGAAATGTTATGACGAACCTAAATGACACGTTATAGTTTGTACATAACAATGTCAGATAAATATTTATATTTTTATCAAACTTTTATCACCTCATAAATAAATAAATAATAGCTCATGAACTAGCATCGTTGTCCCCTCACTAGCTTTCTTTCCCGTTTGAGTTATTGTGCCCGAATTCCGGCGCCGTAAGGAAATCCGGCAGTTTGTTATTTATAGAGAATTATACTTATCCTTATAATGTTTTGCAAAGTGAATTCTTGGCGGAAATTTAATTAAAGATAAGACTATGTTAATATAAAGATGTTTATTCATTAAGCACGCGGACACTTTGACATGTCAAAAGTGTACCAGCGCTTTTCAAGAGGAATCCACTGCTGACAAGAAGCGCCGCAAGAAACTTTACAGTCACCAATGATGGACACTTTTAGCTGACAGGCACCAGTAATGGACACTTCACTAATTCAAATTTCATACGGTCCTAAATTGATTGTTGCAAAACAACAGAATAACCCTTATCTTCTGTAAAATAAGAATCAAGTGGCCATTATTGGTGCCTTGTCCATTACTGGTTCCATTACCCTACGGGACCCGATTAAAGGTCACAGCACAGGTTTTTTTTTGTCATAAACAGAGATCGGACATTTGGGTGTCATTACTCGCAATAATGTGGACATGACTCCAAAGATTTTAATTAAACAAATTAAATTACATTAATTGATTTCTTACCTGAACTTTAATCTTGATCCTTTGCAGGACAGTAGTAAATAAATACAAAGACGTGAGGAGTGGCCATTAATAATCTACTTAAGTTTCCTCCACTAACATACGTAGATTGCGAAAGGAGCTTTTCACCTCTTCAGTTAATTTTAGCCGTGAAAAGGAATAAAGTAACCACGGAAAAATTATGATAATTACTGTTTATTTGCTTTAATAAATCTACGCAATAACAAGTCTTTGTATTATTTATTTATTACTGCCTTGCAAATAATCAAAATTATTTTTACGGTAAGTAATCAATTAATGTAATTTAATTTGTTTGATTAAAATCTTTGGAGTCATGTCCACGTTATTGTGAGTAATGACGCCCATTTGTCCGATCTCTGTTCATAAAACAAAAAAAACAAGCATCTTAGGAAAAAAAAAAACGAAAAAATGGTCGAGTGTGAGTTGGGCTCCTGGGCGGTGGTACGGAACCCTCGGTGCGCGAATCCGACTCGCACTTGACCAGTTGTTTTACTCTACTGCTATAACAGTTCCGGTTTAAGAAAATAATATCTTCGTATCAAGTTTACACCCTGTATACAGCGATATATAATATGACATAATGTTGATATAACTCGAGAGGTATAAAGTAACAAGAAATTCACTTCCTTTCCTCGCAAAGTTCATTATTGATATCTTGCGACGTAAAAGATACTTATACTCCCTAGGGGATAAAGTGTTATCCTTTTATAAACAAGAAAAATAAAGTATCCTTGCTGTATTCCGCGTTGTAAAACTATCTTGCTTTTGTAACTGCTTTTTACCACGTCTTTATTAGCTCGCTGTTTTCGTTTCTGTTCGTTTGTTTGTTTGTCTGTTGGGAGTTTTTACAATCGATTTCAAGTGTGTACTTTCCAATACGCTATATTCATTTGTACTTGAAACTTTTAACGTGCTTTTAACATAGTTCAGAGTTGGATGATAAAGGAATAATTTATTTAATCAATACTAGTTTTAAAAATGTTTAAGTACCTGTGTCTTTTGTTTATTCGTTTATTACCAGGGCTCGGATTTTTCATCGCACGGTAAGATGAAAGACAACTATGGAGTCGGTATTAAAATAAAATCTTAAGTCATATTCATACTCATACTCATTCATTTAAATAGCACTAAAAGATTAAATTATAAATAAAAATGTTAATACTACGCCATGTTTATTACATTATGGGCCAAATAATAAAAATAATATGAACATTAAGTAAGCTCCTAGTTAGTAATATTTTCAAGTCACAAGTGGATTTTCAATGAATATAGAACCTGCTTTGCTCCTGAAAATATGGAAAAAGTGGCCATTATTTATTCATTTTACAATTGTGATTTTGAAATGGACAATACACACGTCATACCTTGTCAAGATTTTGAAACACTAATTCCTGTAGCTACATGCTCTATGGATATTACTAACTAGGAGCTTACTTAATGTTCATATTATTTTTATTATTTGGCCCATAATGTAATAAATATGGCGTAGTATTAACATTTTTATTTATAATTTAATCTTTTAGTGCTATTTAAATGAATGAGTATGAGTATGAATATGACTCACGATTTTATTTTAATATCGACTCCATAGTTGTCTTTCATCTTACCGTGCGATGAAAAATCCGAGCCCTGGTAATAAACGAATAAACAAAAGACACAGGTACTTAAACATTTTTAAAACTAGTATTGATTAAATAAATTATTCCTTTATCATCCAACTCTGAACTATGCTATGAGCCCTGTTTATTACACTTTTATGACTAAACTGATTTCGATTAAGTTTGTTATTGTGTTTTTTAATCCGGAATATTCAATAGTTCCCGAGGGAATAACGATGACCAATTTAACGAAGAACAGCTAGTCTTTTCTATAAACACGGTACGTTTTTGTCCAAATCATCGTTTTTATTGTCAAGGCAATAAGAGCTACTATATAAAGTTAACAATATCATAACAAGATGGTTAAGACATTAAAACAGGAGCTCTATTTTACTTAATAAAACCATATTGCTTCTGACATAATATAGTAGTATTTTTAACTGAGCCGCCATTGCTGTTAAGTAACAGGGGTGTTAGGAATTGTCTTAAATACAGCGTTCGGTCGGTCGAACGAGTGAACGAGTGAACGCGGCGTAGCTTTTATAAACCGACGAGTTAAAATATGTTTTGTACGCTCTGACGGGACTACTTAAACTCGCCGGTTTATATAGGCTGTGCCGCGTTCACTCATTCACGCGTTCGACCGACCGAACGCCGTTTTTAAGAGAATAGACCGTAGAGACATGATAACATCTCGAAAACAATATGTTATTACCGATTAGAATAGAGCCTCCTACAATCTGCGACAAATTCTACCTTTTAAACGCTTACAATTTTATTCCACTCCCAAATAACAAAATTGGAAAAGCCTATTTCCCGCTGGATTGCGGTAAGGGCCCAAATATTTAATATAATCCGCGAGCCATGAAAGCGACCTCTGTACCCTTACCATGAGTTACAACTACCGTACTCGCTAGCGATATAATACTTGCCAATGATATAATATAGTAAAAAGAGGTAGATATGTTATACGCACTTCGATAGTGGCACCCTAAAACCAGGCCAATTGGTACACCTTTACTTAGTCTTGCGCCGTCAAAGGAACCGTGAACTAGTCTGCAGAGCAACATACACTCGTCTCTGTTTCGCTCCCGGAATTTAGCATACCATCCTGCTTTCACTTGTCATTTATGAATTAGTGTGTAATTGAAATATTTACACGCATTTTTACACGCGGAATACTGTATAGGTAACATATGTATGTATGTATGTATGTATTTAAACTCTTTATTGCACAAAAATATAAATATTACAATTATAATACATACATACATATCTACCTCTTTTTATATTATATCATTGACCCTTACCATCAGTTATAATTATCGTACTCGCTAGCGAGTTGAATGCTCTGTCCCTCACAGTATTCTTAGGCACTTGTCCCACTGCCGACGATGAACGGGAAGCGAGTAGAGCCAGCATTAATATAATTTTGTCTCTTTTATTGACACGGGATCTATATCTTTTGTTTCGACAAACTAGTGGAGCGAGTTCTCGCCGGCAGTGTGAACAGCCAGCGATCAACTATTAATATATGTGTCTCTTTTATTGAAACGGGATCTATATCTTTTGTTTCGACAAACTAGTGGAGCGAGTTCTCGCCGGCAGTGTGAACAGCCAGCGATCAACTATTAATATTTGTGTCTCTTTTATTGACACGGGATCTATATCTTTTGTTTCAACAAATTAGTGGAGCGAGTTCTCGCCGGCAGTGTGAACAGCCAGCGATCACCTATTAATATATGTGTCTCTTTTATTGACACGGGATCTATAATCTTTTGTTCGTTCCTTGAACAAGTAAATAGTCGAAAGCTAATCGCTTCCTCGCCGGCAATGGGACAAGTGCCTTAATCTCGTAAGGCCCGCCGTACTACAAACAGCCCGTTTTTTTGGACTTTGAATCTACCATCAAGGCAATAAAGTTCAATTACGTTTGTTCGAAAATGCCATTTTCAATTTATGAAGAAAGAAAAATAAACTTTCTTCCTATTGCAATACAGTTCAAATTAAATTGCCTTGAAAATATCCTATTGCTGGGCTTTACAATGTTATAGAGTGCGAGAGAGAGAGCATTCGACTAGCTAGCGAGTACGGTTATTGTAACTCATGGTAAGGGTCAAAGTCAAACCCGTACAAAGTATTACTCGTGTTGCGTGAGGGGGACAAATGAATTTCGGCCGGGAACCGAACCGGAATCGGTCGGGGCACTCGCTCATGCGTTGTGTTCCCATTTGTCTTATAGCTTTTTGTGCATAGGCTGGGGGACGCTGCCGTTTTGGCTATGTCGTTGAGTACGGAACCGGCCAAGAGCGAGTTTGAAAAAATACGTTTCTTGTATTGGGACCTTTTTTTTTAACTTTGTTTTATTTGTTGTTATAGCGGTTAAAGCCCTGTGTCTGATCAGGAGAATTTCATCGCTATTCCCTCGGATGATATCCATTTGCTACGGTAAAAACTATGTGCATCTCCAGGCTATGAATTATAGGTACTATCCTTCTGCCAAATTTCACATCGAACAGCTGTGTTGTAGCGTGAAGGTTGGATCAAACGAACAAATGAACTTTCGCATTACTAAAATCAGTAAGAAGTACCGAAAAATAAATCACAAGTACCTTATCTACACTAATATTATAAAGAGGAAAGATTTGATTTTTTGTTTGTTTGTTTGGATTGAATAGGCTCCGAAACTAAAGGACCGATTTGAAAAATTCTTTCACCATTAGAATGTTACATTATCCCTGATGAACATAGGATATGTTTTATTTTTCTGCGCAGACGGAGTCGCGGGCAACAGCTAGTTATTACTATTACCATAATAATCATTTACAACATAAGAAAAAGTTTAAAAAAACAAAAACCCGCCTTCAAAAAGCAAAAAATAACTTCTTTAAAATGGTAGGTAAATAGGTCAGTCCAACTGAAGTTTGCTTTTGGTTAAAATATGGTTGGACGCCGACTTCAGTTGGACTGACCTATTTACCTACCATTTTAAAGAAGTAATTTTTTGCTTTTTGAAGGCGGGTTTTTGTTTTTTTAAACTTTTTTTTATTTTATACTTTTTAGTGATAATAATTATGCTGTTATTCTCCCATTTCTCAAGAAACAATAGAACATTTCAATCTCGCCGCAAGCAACGCCGTGGGAAAGTCATAGTCATATATTTAAACCTAAATATGCTTCTTCATAGTCGCTCAACTATCTTAATCGAAATATCTTGTCGCCACCCTCGAAATATATACCGTTTAGGAGTTCCGGTAGCCATCTGTGGTCTTCATCATCAGTTCCACTTCACCAAATAGTGGTTTCAAGACCAAATACACGAGTTACAATGAAAAATACCAAAATCGCTATAGGTGTGCCTATAAATTTTGAAGAGTTCCGTCGATTCCGCATGGATTCCACCATCAGATCTTCATTTTGAGGGACCAATCTGGAAGCACCAGCTTTCAAGTAAAAAAAGAATCTTCAAAATCGGTTCACCCAGTCGAAAGTTCTGAGGTAACAAACATTTAAAAAAAAAACGGACGAATTGAGAACCTCCTCCTTTTTTTGAAGTCGGTTAAAAAGATAAAACATGTTTATCCAGATACCTAGATATTGTAATACTGTGAAAACGGCAACGAACTTCGAACAGTAGTTTTCATACATTTCATCTATCAATGCCTGCAGAGTTATTTTCCCATTAAATAACTTTATTTCTTTGTTACGCTTAAACCCTGATAAAGGACGTAGGGTACGTTTTATCCTGGAAAATTGGATAGTTCTCGAAGAAATAGCATTAGAATTATATCTACGCGGACGCAGAGCAACAGCTACCTATACTCGAAAATGTAATTAAAGACCAAACTGGGTTGCCACTAAAAAAAAAAAATCCTTAGTATATTTCCACTTTTTAAAAGACCGCACTAAGAATATTTATTTGTATGTAGTTTTGAACCTTCGATTTAAATAAACAAGCTAATTCAAGTTTCTTGCACAAACACAAGATGGCCTATATATTTAACCATAGAAGATTTTTGGTAGCAAAACTGTTATTGCACTTGTAATACTACAGGTATTAATAACATTTGGTACGATAAATAAACAATAGTTGTAAACAACGTTAGATGCAATTTAAATATTACATACGTTTAGCTATTCAACAAAATAACAGGCCAAAAGTGTGTAGCTCACTTTATAATGACAATCATCGGGCATTTTACCAGCCATGACACCATGGGGTCCATGGGTAACTGTCAAGTTTAAATCAAGCATAAGTGTAAGGCATCCGAATTTAGCTTGTCGTTTTGTTTTAGCTGATAAAAAAATCACCATTAAACACACACCCGCCATTTAATGACTTAACACACAGTGACGTATCTGTCGTAGTTTTTTTGGTCTTAAATTAGATTTTCGAGTATATTCGAACTTAATATGGGAGTATAATTATACAGTATTGAATTAATAGTAAAGACTTCTCTATTTGTTTTATCTTCGTTAGACCTAGCGTGCAATAGGATGCACATAATCAAGGCAATTTAATTTAAACTGTATTGCAATAGAAATAAGATTTATTTTCCTATCTTTATAAACTGATCGCGTTATCGAACAAACATATTTAAACTTTATTCTCTTGACAGTAGATTCAAAGTCTTGCTCACAAAAACCCCTGTTTGTAGTACGGTGAGCCTTACGAGGTTATTTGTGGCGTTATCTATGAAAACGGACCTAATTGTCGATGGCGCTTCCGCCATTATTAAAGATGCTCCGATATAAATACAACGTCGCGTGACGCAGTGCGGCGTAAGCGCCATCGACAATAAGGTCCCTTTACGTATATAAGCCCACATTTGTTTCATTTGTAAATTGTAAGAGTGCTATATACACTTGCCCCGGTATTGCACACAGGCTTGTAATATTATAGGAATGTTTTTTATATCTTAATTGTGTAAATACTATTAGTGTATATTTTTAATAAATAAATAAATAAATAAATAAACGAGTTGGGTCAAATCACCGCTACCCCTCAAGCTACAATGTTCCTTTACAGACAGCGTGCGTCGATCCCAGGTTCAATTGTTTTATTTATTCAGGATCAAATGTGCCAAATACATCTTAGGGTTGATACTTTATTCAGAAGATTAGAAGAATATATTGTTCTTTTTTTGTATTAGATTTCTCCGATTTGTAAAATAAACCCTTTTATATTGTATAGAGAGAGAAGGCAAACAAGCACACAAGGCTGAGGATCTACTTGATAAAACCTTATTGCTTTAGACCTGTTATCGTACTGTTACCGTTTTGATAGCTCTTATTTACTTGACAGTACTGATGTGCAAGTTGCGCAAAGTTTCCAAAAAGTTCTAAGAAATTTCCGGAAACTTTCACTGGAAATATAGGAAATTTAAATTTAAGAAACGGAATGTTTCAAGCCGCATACAAAATTGTGAGAAGTTTCCGTAATTTTCTTCATGAAATGTTCTGCAATTTTGGAAAGTTTCCTTTGGCACATCAGTACTTGACAGTAATGGCGGCCGAGTTAAGAACAATACCATAACTGGTCAATGGCGACTCTAAAACTGTTAGACAAATTTGAATAAAATTTAAAATGGAAATAGCAAACGAATTGACGAACATATTTATTACACGAATTAGATTAATTAACAAAAAGGCTATTCTTCTATTATTAAAACTATGCCCGTGGGATAATTAACGAGGACGAAGTCGCGGGAAGGGTTTACAGTCCTCTGGCATATAATTTTTTGGCATAATCATCATTTGGCATAATCGTCTTTTAGCATACAGTCTTTTTTTTATGAAACCGTATACTTTTCAGGATTGTTATAAAATAAACGTAACCTAACCTAATGGGTTCTATGCAATGATATTTTAAATAATCCTGAAAAGTATATGGTTTCAGTAAAAAATACTGTATGCTAAAAGATGATTATGCCAAATGATGAGTATGCTAAACGATGATTATGCCAAAAAGTTATGCCAGATGAAGGGTACCCCGCGGGCAGAAGCCAGCTCTGTATTAAAATCTAATAAAACAAAAATACATATGGCTGTCCCTTTTACCTAAGCCTTTTTTATAAATACCCCGAAACCTTTTCTTGTAAAAGACATTCCGTTCTATGATTAAATTACGCATTTTTGTCAACCCTAAGTCTTAAGGCACCTACATCACGATATTTGATTTGTCTCCCTCGGGGCGAGGTTACACACAAGAGCGCTAGTTATAGTCGACTTGGACTAAAATTGGCTTATTTTTAAAAGACTCAGTTAAAAAAAAACTAAAAATGAGTGTTATTTAGAAAAATTACTTGAAGAAGCCATCTTTCATGTCTTGTGGTTTTTTTTTACAACACTACATAATTTCGAATTGATCAAAATTCCGAACGCAATGTTTTGATATAAGACTTAACTTTTTGTTATCGCTTATAAATCAAACCTAACCTAACCTACGCTGCCCTCCTAAATAAAAAGGACGCATGCGTAATTTGTTAGTCAAAGTAAATTAAACCTTAAGTATAATGAAACAAGGTCACTAATACATGCGTGGTTCTATGAGACATACGCCCTTTTTTCTAAGGAGGGCAGTACGTACGACAATTAAATTATGCATTTAATCTAAAATTGCTGGAGCGTAACACAGCTTTCGAAAATTCGGACAAATGAATATTCGGAAAAAAGTAATTCGGAATTTTAAGGTGTTCCCTTTGTTTACCCTGTATATGTCATACTGTATAACCAGCGTCTTGTCCTTCCTCCTTTATGGTTTGAACAAAATAAAAACTCCCTAAATAAGGCTCGGAAAAACGCCCGTCATTTTGAAAACAAAACCCTGTTCCGTTCAGGGTTGTGATTCTCTCAACAAGCAAAGGTGATCGTTCGCTCGAGTGAAAGTCCAAGCGGCGAGTTTAAGTAGTCCCGACAGAGCGAACAAAACACATTTTAGCGCTTGTATTCAATTTGGCAGCATGACTTCTCGAACGTATAAGGCTCCCTAATTGACAATGCACGCGCTAAAATGTGTTTGTTCGGTCGGACGGGACTACTTAAACTCGCCGCTTTTATTCGCTCGTCCGTCCGACCGGCCGCCGTTTTTTGAGAGAATAACACACCAGCAGAGACTTCCTTATGATGTAAATAAAAAAGGTTATTAGGTATTTTACATTTATTATACCTAACATAATTTATATGTATTCAGCGATAATTTTATTAATGATTTTTTAATAAAATTAATAAGGCTGCCACCTGCACAATAATTCGAGTTCGCTTGGTCAAATTTGTTCGCACTCTTTTCTTATCTGGCGAAGATCCCTGATCGGGATCATTCTCTGTGCGAGTGTGGTCTCGAGGAAGGAACTCCAGATCACATTTTATTAAACTCTCCCAATACTCCAGTTTCTCTATAAAAAAAAAACTGATTCCATCTTTTACCCAGCTAGCCTTAGTTATGTCCTCACTTTTGTAAATATGTAATTCATTTGTATATATTTTAGCTGAGTATATTATTGAGTTAAATAGTTGTAAATTGCCATTTTAGATTTAGTATTTGTAGTTGTAGTTAATGTACATATATTTTATTTTTAGGCTCCCCAACTGATGAATGAGCATTTGTTTCAGGAAAAGCATTTTCATCCATCACGTGTAACTGTGAACCTTGACACTGGCAGAATTGTCCCACTGGACAGTAGCCATTTATCAAAGAATTGAACTTAAACTCGAGAGGACAGTGATACACAGCCGAGTACCTACTATTAATACTCTGGTTTGACCGTAGGTACAGTCACGAGATTAAATTTGGTCCACCTTAGGTCCAAAGTCAATCTGACATTCTACAACAATAAGGTTGAGTTTCCTAAAAGTTACAAATGACTTGACATCTCTAATAACATTGACGACTTCAAGCATATGATAAGATAAAGATAAAGATATTTATTCCGTAAGTAGGCCGCACGGGCACTTTTACACGTCAAGAATCTACCAGCGCTTCCCAAGAGGAGACCACTGCTGAGAAGAAACGCCGCAAGAAACTCAGCAGTCAGTAATTTTTTAAACATATTACAATGGTTACTACTTAGTCTAGCATTATATAAAGCAATAAATATCAAATTACTTATTATACTTATAAAAATAACATGCGTAGTTCAGCAGGAAAACATGCCAAAAATCTTACGAGAGAGACAGGGAGAAAAGGAAAAAAAAAACACCTATGTTTCTTAAAACGGGTCCGAAATTAACGCTCGTGACCGTACGTATTTGATAAAGCCAATGGTCACTGCCCACTTGTAACCTCAATATTAAAACCCATAACAACCCTTATAAGTATCAGCGATTAAAAATAACTGCCCCTAGTTTGCCTTAGCCTATATCCAGCAAAAAGGCCTATTCACATGTAGGTCTTGCAATCTCGGACTCATCTAGAATTAATAGGGTGCTCTTTGTAGCCAAGGGCTGTGGCCCTGGCCTGGATGTGGCTTGAAGGGCCCTCTAGACCTTAATTAGCACTTGTGGACACTTCATCAATAATTAAGTAGCTTGGTTATTTTGTTAGGATAATGTAAGAGTTTTTGATATGTCCGCTAATAAGGATTAAAATAAGTTTCTGTCAAAGACTTGATTTTTGGGACAAGCGTTTGCTGTCGACTGTCCTTTTTTTTGCAAAGTCTTTATCTGCTCAAGACCAAACTAATGAGTCCCGACCCGGTGGGTCCACGTTAAATATAGCGGAGATCCTGTCGCCACCTTCCGACTCCATCATCAGACCAGCTCGATAGTAAAATAATGAAATTCCATACAAATATTTTGTTACCATGCTGTATGTAGTAAGAAAATAATGACTACACCCTGTTCAGACTTACTTGTCTTAAGTAGTAAACAACTTTCTAACCTCAAAATGCAAATGTTTGTATGAAACAGCTGTTTTAAATAAAATAAAGCAATCACGGACAATACATTGGCTATGTGATGTCCAAAATGTTTTCTCAGTTTACTTTATTAATGACAAAATAGCTGTTTTAGCCAAAAAAAAGTTTCATTTTTAGGTTAGAAAGTTGTTTACCATATAAGACAAGTAAGTCTGAACAGGGTTTATATCTACCAACCCTTAGATTGTAACCTTTTCAACATATAAAAATTTCAGGTCTGTTACTCATTTCATTTACGAGCAAGAGATCCGTGATATACGGACGGATAGACGGAGGGACGGACAAACGGACGGACAGCACAGTATCAGCAATAGGGCTCTATTCACACTGTTTATTAGGGTACGGAACCCTCAAAAAAATGTTATTCAGCCAACTCTTTACAAGTTTCCTCGAAAAAATTCGACTTTAAACAATTCTACTAGACATCAAGTTTTGACAGTGAACAATGTTTTTAAAATATAAATTTAAAACTTCTTCCTTGTCCAAAACTTTGGGCATATCTTGACCCGGACTGCAATTCGCCATTTGACAACCGGCCAACTTCTGCCCAACTTCCTCCTGGAATTCGAGTTTCAAGTTGTTCACCTAGTTTGTTGACGGCGGAGTTTAAAATGGTGAATTTGTTACCAAATCCCGGCATTTCTTTGCTATAAATTTTTCAAATAAAATCATCGCTGCAGGTGTTTAACACCTCAGCATTATTTATTTATTTATTGAAAAGTATATTTACACAGCATTACAGTTTTACACTAATACACTGTGAAACTAATATAAAATAAAACTAAAACTAAAGTTAGAGGTATACCTCATAGAGGAACACTAGAAGGCCTGTCATCCGTCTTCTCGCAAAACTTTAAGCACTCCCGACACACAGCCATCCATCGCCACGCAAAAACATCCCATTCCGGTGCTGAGACCAAGAGCGCATTAAGCAGTGTTAGGGCATGAAGACACGGTGAGTTTCGGTGCGCCACAGTACGTGCAACTGGCACGTCCAACAAGGAACGCGTACGGGCTCTAAGGGCAATGTGAACCTTAGGAACACGCAGTCTCACAAGCTGCTGCACCAGCTCATTACGCTAAGCCACTGTCCGGTTCACTGCCGCAAAGACACACTACTCTGTTTATTCCTGTTTTCTGTTTTTACTTTTTTCTGTGTGTCTTGTGTGTGTAGTGTTTTTTTTATCTTTCTATTTAACTTTTAAACGTGAATTTGGTACGGATGTTATACGATGAAGCAGTAGTGTGTAGTGTTCGCATTGTTTTGTTTTCGTGCGGGGCTATAGATAAGTATATAACAACAACAACAACAACATAATCTCAAGCCTTCGTTCCCAGAGTGGGGTAGGCAGAGCTACAGAATTACAAACATCTCTAAAAACTTGTTGATAATTCTATAACCACAATTTGCACAAATAGGCTAAGATGTTTACCAGCGTATTAGTGACAGTTTAAGTATATAATATACATATATACTGTAATATATAATATAACGACCTACGTGGAGTAGGGCGCCCTCAGACTAGGTGGAGCGATGATATTCGCAAAGCAGCTCAGTGGCCTGCTATGGAAGAGGCCTATGTCCAGCAGCGGACTGATGTGGGCGGATGATGATGATGATGATATAATATAATATATATAGTGTCTAAGCTATCTCCATTCCAAATTTCATCCAAATCCGTCCAGCCGTTGCAGCGTGAAGGAGTAACAAACATCCATACATCCAAACTTTCCCGTTTATAAGTAATATTAGTAAGGATGATACGTACTTCTGTACACTCAAAAAAATTAGAGCCAAAAAAGAGAGATTTTCACTTAGTTGACAAAAAATGATTACAATAGTTAAGATATTAGTTATATCAACCAAAGCTGATAGTTAACGACAGCAATTTCTTTAGTGATTCAACTAACATCATAGTTGATGTATCTAACGTCTTACTTGATGTATCTAACGTCTTAGTTGGTGTATCTATCGTCTTGTTAAGCTCGTATGGGATCAAGACGCTTATGCACAACAATCACAATCTTGTTACAAGCGACAATTTTTTTTTTTCAGTGTATAGGTGAAAAACTCAAGTAAATATCTCTTGCATGTAGTTGTAACACATCTGTATAGACCGTTTGACATTCTAGATTTGAAATTTGACGTAAATTCCACATTAGTTTTGTACACAACTACATGCATGCATGTAGAGGTCATTTACTTGTGTTTTCACCGATACGTGTTTAAAAAAAACTACGTTTAATAGTATCTATGAATTAGTAATAAGCTAAAAATCTAGCAAAAATTCCCCACTTTTCCCACCAAGAAACCAGCGAGCTATAAAACGGGCATTTCTCATTAACTAATTAGATCCTGGACGTTTCCTTATTTGACTTGCCTTTTTATATTTCTGCGTCGGCCATTTTTTCCACAAGAAATCCAATTTCTTTTATTTTTGCCGCAAAGATGGAGGGGGCGTTATGAGCTATGTAGACTTCTACTTTATTATTTGGCGAAGAAAGGCTTATGGCGCGGTGTTTAACGTTACGGGGATGTTTTAGGACCGTTAGTAAACTGGGCTATACTTTACTTTTATATTATTTCTTCTTTTCTATTATCTATTTTCGATTACGATAGCGGCCACAGGATTTACAATATCTTGGAATAGTGCATAGGATACTTTTTATGGTTCAATCTTGAAATAATCGAAACTCATTTCATACAACGTTTCACTTCGCCGAATTTTCATTTCATCGACAGGCATTTCCACGTGCAGGAGCTTTTTTTTTATGATTACACGTCTAACCTAGCCTAACCTACGTAACGAATGCTTAAGATAACCGAAAACTATATTTTCACCAGAAATTAGGTTTCGATGAAATGAAATTCGGTGAAATGACACGTTTGATGAAATGTTTGTCGATATTTTAAGGGGATCCCACTTTTTATCCCATAAAAAGACAAGGACAAACGACTACGCCATCGAAGTCGCGGAAAAAGTCTAGAATATTAATGAAATTTGTTTATTATGCGCATAAAGTGTACAATGCTAGACAAATAATCTTATATTGCTGTCTGGTGCAGTGTCATAAAACTGCAGTCAGCTATAAACCGTATTATCTGCACACATTTGCAAGCGAATCGTCTGGTCTTTATTGATGTAGCTTCACGTTGAGGTTAACGTATTAGTGTGTAACAACTGTGGAATTTTAAAAGTATTTGTACACTAATGCCCTTACCTATAAACATGCTTTCTTCTTATCTGTCAAATTCAAATGTCACAATGACAGATAAGGACAAAGCATGGTTTAGCTACTCCACGTTTTAAGTAAGGGCATAAGCTCTAAGCTTGTAATATGGGTACTACAGTTTGGTCGTTCTAAGAGGGCCGATTTGACAGCTGTCAAGTCAGTACAAAATATATGTTTGAGGTTATATTTTATACTGCGTTGACTGCTGTCATATCGGCCCTCTTAGAATAGGCAACGATAAACATACTTATACAGAGAAATAGATACTTAAACATATACAGTGTGTTACCGGCATGCGGGCATTTATTAAAACTGCCGATAATATGTTGCTTTAGCAATTGTTTGCAAGTATTATCAATTAAAAAATAATGAAAACAATTAATTTTCTTAGATACTGTCCATTTTTAATGTAGTGCATGTGCTGCGTGTTCATCGTTATCAGTATCGCTGTTGCTTAGTACAAGGCATGTCGTGGTACGGGGGCAAATCATAATAATCAAAGCATCCGTCGTCTGTCATTTACACTTGTTAAATTGCTGTGCTTTACATTGCTGGCAATTAAAATTTTGTTACAAAGTTAAGAAAGCCTGAAATTTTGTTTATTAAATAAATTAATGTCATGGTTACGTTACAGATATACGTTATTATAACCTCCTTTTAAAAAGCCAGGGTGCTGGTAACACAATGTAGAAAACATTCAATACTGAGATTATATTATTGGATTTTTTTATCTTGAAGGAGTAGTGCACGTATTGCTGTGGTTAGTTGTAAGGTGAGACCGATGAAATTACTAGCATAGAGGCAATATGTAAAGGTCACAGCACAGATATCAACTCGGAAAGGGATCGTCACCCTATCAACTCGAGCCGTTCAGTATCATTTGTATGAAACTCAAACGCCCGGTTTAGAGCCGCTGCTACTACTCTATATATTAAAAAAAAACCACAATAAATAGGTAAATAATAATTGCATGTACACGTTTTTTTTTTTTAGTTTTTTAAGATTCGTTTTTTTCTTTTTCTTTTGAGTGTTTACTAGAATAAAATTGTTTTGTATCCTAGTACGTAAACGAAGCCCTGTAGGTATTGTCGCATGTTGCTTATTATGATATTTTTATGTTCTTAGTGAGATATATTTAAGGAAACAGCTACATCTAAACTACTTTGTAAATTAGTTCATAAGTAATGCATTGTTTGTTTCTGTTTTATCTCCAATAAAGTAAATAAGTAAATAAATAAATAAACTCCCTACTGCAACGCACACTTATCGGCATCGGAACGGCAACGCCTCACCTCGGCACGAGCTAGCGAAAAATGTATCGTATTAACACAGGTCAAAGTTCCCTTTTCAATGTTTCACTTTGAGTTGATCCCTTTCCGAGTTGATATGTGTGCTGTGACCTTTAGTCTCTATGGTTGGCAACCTATTTGTAGTCCTAGGGCAGTAATAGTAAACTGGTAATGGATGAGATGAGACGCCAAAAATGAAATTTTTCTATAACTTGGCATTTACTTTTACGTATCATACGCATTTTTTTATGGCATTGATTGCATTCTCAAGACTGCAATCCTAAGACCGCAAATGCGTTGCCAACCCTGAGTACTAACATGAAATGCCTCTATGACAGTAATTTCACGGGTCGTTTTATCCCAACACTGGAACACAACAATGAAAACACTGCTGCTTGGCGGTGAGTTAAAGGTGGACCTTTTACAAGGTCCTACCACCACTAAATCATCATCCGAGCCAAGATTAGTTTATTTAAAAGACCCTCAGGGATGCAGTCTTGAGATTGTAGTCATAAGAATTAAAATTTGTATAGTTCTCAGTTCCCACTTACCACCAGGTAGCTTTTGTGCCTATTTGCCTCCTCTTTGCCATAAAAAACAAAAAATCTTTCTACTCACTCTGAACTTGAAACCTATTTAACTTTATTTGTTAATGAACGAGAGCTGCACCTCGCTCTCTAAGTCGTGTTTGAAATACCAGAGGGCTCAGACAAGATGCACTACGCTAACTAACGTTTCTATTCGATTCGTTTTTAAACCAATCGCGTCACTGGTAGACCACGTGACTTTTTGTATCACGTCATCTTCCAGTGACGCCATTGGTTTAAAAACGAATCGAATAGAAACGTTAGTTAGCGTAGTGCATCTTGTCTGAGCCCTCTGAAGACTGGCTACGACAAAGAGCTAATTATAAACTATGAAAGTTCTCTCATTTTAGCACAGGGACGCATGTATACAAATAAGTAGTACGTACTCGTATTGTATAATTAAAAACTAAGGTTTTAATGTTTTAATTAGGTCACTTCCCTTACATGGGTGAGTACTGAGCAGAGTGAGCTAATAACGTTACGTTTTTAACCGACTTCAAAAAAAGGAGGAGGTTCTCAATTCGTCGGGTTTTTTTTTTTTTTTTATGTATGTTCCCCGATTACTCGAAGACCACTGGACCGATTTGAAAAATTTTTTCGTTGTTCGAATGGGTATACTTTCTAGTTGGTCCCATTGTCACCACGTCAGGATCTGATGATGGGATCATGGAGAAATCAAGAGAACTCCTCAAATATTATAGGCACACCTATAGCGATTTTGGTATTTTTCACTGTAACTCATGCATTTGCTTTTGAAAAGTACTATATGGTGAAGTGGAACTGATGATGAAGACCACAGATGGCCACCGGAACTCCTTAACGGTACCTATTTCATGGGTGGCGATAAGATATTTCGATAAAGGAAGTTGAGCGACTATGACGAAGCACATTTAGGTTTAAATATGACTATGACATTCCCGCGGCGTTGTCTGCGGCGAGCTTGAAATGTTCTATAGTTTCTTATTAATATTTAGAAGTGGAGCTACGTAACAGCATAAATAGGATCACTAAAAAGTATAAAATAAAATAAATGTTTAAAAAAACAAAAAACCGCCTTCAAAAAGCAAAAAATAACTTCTTTAAAATGGTAGGTAAATAGGTCAGTCCAACTGAAGTCGGCGTCCAACAATATTTTAACCAAAAGCAGACTTCAGTTGGACTGACCTATTTACCTACCATTTTAAAGAAGTTATTTTTTCATTTCACTTCATTACTCGTATTGGAATGAAATTCGATGAAATTAAAAAAATAAAGCTGAAAAGAGGCCCTTTTCAACGCCATTTCTCTCCTAAATGTTTTTTTTGCTTGACATTTGTTTAAAATGTGTGTTTGCGTTGAATAAATGATTTCTATTTTATTCTAAATGTGATATTGTTTTTTATCGTGATAGATAACGATTGTTTTTAAATATAAATATATATCTTTTTTACACATACATACATTAAATCAAGCCTGTTTCCCAGAGGAGAAGGCAGAGACCACTTCTTTCCACCTGCTACGATCCTGACAAATCTCTTTCGCTTCTTCCACATTCATACATCGAGTCATACATGCACGTCGGTTTCGGGTACTTAAGATTCGGCCCTTTTCCAGTATTTCTCCGATTTGAATCGAAAAAATAAGCCTAGGGCGGCGCCTTCCGACCCTTCAACTCACTTTCGCTCTCTATATCTCTTTCGTCAATCTTCTTTTCTCCATCCTGTCCAATTGACCGTCTTAGTCCACATTTCTCTCTGATCATTCATCTTTCCCTGATTTTCTTTTTCTCTGTGATAGAAATAAACTCCGTGGAAATTCCAACTGTCTACCTATTACGGTTCACTAGATACAGCCTGTTGACAGACAGACAGACGAACGAATGGACAGTGAAAGCTTAGTAATACGGTCCCTGGCACCCTTTGGGTAGTCTAAAAAAAAAGGTTAAAAATTACTGACAACAGCTGTTTCAAATGACATTACTGCTAAAACCTCCCCGTTTCCCCGGCCGCTTTGCCAGCTCTCCCCCAGCCCCCCCGGGATCATTTGAAGCCTCTCACTTTATTTCCCGCCTAATTAAACAGCAATTTTCCTGTTATTTTCCCAAAAGCTTGATGTTCTAACTTTGCTATTTAAATTAAAATATGACTTTAGAACATCGAGATTAACGTTAATACGTGAATTAATATTGTTTATTATCTATATAGTACAGTCGAGTTCATAAATATGTGTACACCTTTGTACCTTGTCACTTTAATTTCTCTGACAATTCATATGTAGCAGGTTAAACATGACATTAAATAGACAAGATACTAAAGTGTACACATATTTATGAACTCGACTGTACTAGCTTTGTTTAGTTGCTTATGCTTATGCCCTTGGGAACTGTCCAATTTTTCGGGATAAATAGTAGCGTTTGTGCTATTCCAGACTATAATCTCACTCGCCCAAATATTAACCGGAAGACATCCCTTAAAGGGATAAGTTCGCCTTTGTACTAATTTTATTTCTGTGATTTTAATACTTGTCTAGTGTAATTGTTTTAGTGCAATAAAGTGTTTACATACATACCTATTATTTACCTATACAATACATACATACATAATCAATTTTAACGTAAGTGCACTTTACCGAAAAGGTACTTTTATACTGATTTTGTGTATGAGGCGAAAGTGTGTCGATTTGAAACTGAACAAACGGTCTGATACACACGTACATGTACTTTCAACGCACTGGAAGGACAAGTGACGCTGGTCAGTGCCAGATAATACATATTCAAATACCACACAATTTTTAAAACGTTATTTACAGGGCTCAGAGTTTTCATGTTAAGACTAAAGAGAGATATGGAGTCGACATTTATATTGAATCGTCCCATACTCATACTCATACTCAATCATTTATATCATTCCACAATTTAATAATATCAATAACAAAGAAGTAACAATGAGTTTTCAATCATATTTATTTTATTTACTAGCTTTCGCCCGCGATTTTTTTTAAAAAACAATTGTTTTCTTAAAGAAATTTTATCAAATATATTGATTTATTCAATAAACGAGAAAAATAATATATTTTAAGTTAAAATATCAATGTCCAAAACATCGAAAGTTGAAATATCGAACAGTTATTATGCAGGACTGTTAAAAATATATACAATAAAATATACCTAAAATTAACTTAAAACTACACTAATCTAATAAACCGCTGCCAGTGGGCATCGTTCCCAAAATGCTGGCAGCATTGCAGTAACAATTCTTTCTATTTATATAACAATTACATGTTATAATTTAACATAAACTGATGAAAGGCATTATTCCTATAGCTACATTTATGGATATTGATACTTAGATACCTAAATATGGTTAAAATCGTAACAATTTTATAAGAAAAAGAAATACTTTATTTAAATATTTTCTTTATCCGGCGTTACAATAAAAACACTTAAAACTATAGGTAGCTTTTTTATTTATAACTAGCTTCTGCAAACGACTTCGGACTCGTCTGCGTAGATTTCGATCATCGTTATTCCCTCGGGAACTTTTAAATATTCCGGGATAAAAAGTAACTTTATGTGTTAATCCAGAGTATAAGCTATCTCCATTCCAAATTTCATCCAAATACGTCCAGCCGTTGCAGCATGAAGGAGTAACAAACTAACATACACACACACAAACTTTCGAATTTATAATATTAGTAGGATTAACAATTAAATAGTAATTGTAGAATGCAATAAATAATTGAGTATGAGAATGACTCGGGTTTTAATGTTAATGTCGACTCCATAGCTCGCTTTAGTCTTACTGTGATGCAAAAATAAACGAACTCTGGTTATTTATAACTTAAACTCCAGTTTAAATCAACTGGACGTAACAAAACATGTTAAACGCCAATAAAATATCCAAACAAAACGAATTCTCGCAATTTGCAGTCGAATGAACGTGAAGTACTGCGGGAAACGGATTGTATTACAGAGATAAATCAACGCTGAGAGTAATGTATGCAGTATGCAGTTTATAGTACTGCAATATACGTAGAGGGCTAAAATACGACCATTTAGTGGCGAGAGTCTTGAATAACTGTGGTATGAGAGCGATATATTATATTTTACGCGTGGAAATGTCATCAAGTTTAACAAAAAGTAAGTTTTAAAATCCTGACCGCTTTTTTTAGATTTTCGTGTAGGTGACTATTTTTATCAATGTTGGCATGTAGGGGTGTGTCCCGGGTAAAAAAAATCTAATTAGTCCGTCAGTAAGATTATCACAAAATATTGAACACGTATTTTTTGCTTTATAAAATCAATCAAAATTGTCAAATATAAAGCGCATCAAAGTTCGGGAGTGGGGGCTCGTGACGTCACAACGTGGTATAAAGTGTGCCACGGCGTGACGTCACGCGAAACTTCAACGCACTTTATCTTCGTCATTTTTTGTTTCGTTGACAAAACAAAAAATATGTGTGCAATATTTTTTGATAATGTAAATGACTGACTAATTAGTTTTTTTTAGGACACTAGCCTACTGTCTTTAAAAGCCCTTTCTTTTGATATTGCACACCATGGGGCTTATTAGATTTTATTTAAGGATACCTTCGTTATTAATTTTTAAATCTGCGCTGAAAAAAATACTAACTCGTTTCACCGACAATTATTTCATAGAACGTATCGTTTAACCAAATTTCACTTAATCGAAAGGTATTTTCTGCTGAAGCCCTGTTTGGTTCCAGGTCATCTTTAATATTATTTATCTACACACGTATTATCATAAGTCCTCTATTATGCGTTCAAAACCCGTTGGCAATGACCAGCATTACCTGTGGTAGTAGGTGACAGCGATGACAGCTGTGTGATCTTATTATTTATCAGTTACATAAACTACTATTACGTAGGGCAGGTTGGGTAAGACTTGTGATTATCACGAAATGTAAATTCCTGCGCCTAGAAAAGGCTGTCTATGAAATTAAAATTCAGCGAAGTTTTTTTTATGAAGAAATAAAATTTGGTATGAAGATTGAACCCCGGAAAATTAGAGTTGCGCCCGCTCGATCTTTAAAGGGAGCGCTCCGATCTCGGCCGATCGGTCAAAGGAACTAGTTCGGTCTTTTAGTTCCTTTAGATACTTTAGCTCCGGAGCAAATTTTGAGATCTGAGCAGGACTCGCTTTGAAATAGGTAAGTACTATTGGTCTCGTTCACATCGAGTGCCGTGGCGTGCGCTCTTTACTCGTTCGCTCTGTTTCGCTCATACGTACAACAATTGCTACTGACCTAAAGGACCGAAGACCGATTAAGATCGTTTACGAAGAACTAGTTCCTTTCGGTCCGTGACGGGAATTCATTCCTTTTAGTTCTTAGTTCCTGACCGACACAAGCCTACCGGAAAAGTGGCCAGCTCCCGAGAGAAGACCAGACTTGTACGCAGCCGGAGACGCGGGCAAAAGCTAGTCATAAATATAACGTAACGGCCACCAAATTCCAGAAACCTTTACTCCACGTCCGGAAACTAGGTTATCTTTTTAAATTACCATGAATACTCGGACAAAATGTATGAGCTCGCTGTATCATACGATGCAGGCAAAAACATTGAATGCATTCCGCTTTTCGTTGGAAATATGTTTCTTTGTAAAACTGAATAACTCTAGCGGATGCGTGATCCAAATTTGATGGAGGTGCGCTTTTAGAGAGAAGCTTTTGCGCGTCGGCCAGCGCTTTTTGCAAAATTTTAGTGAATAACTTCGCCTTTGTACATTATCTATATTGAGGCAAACATTTCTTGTCATTTTTTGTATGCAATAAAGAGTTTAAAGGAAGAAAGAAAGAAAGAAAATCATTTATCCGTGACGTACATTACAAACAACAAATTAATACGTACAAGAAGAAAGTAGCCACGAAATGGTCCCAACTCAGCGTAATGCTGGCATTAAAGTCAGCGCTGGTCTTTCGAACCATCAAGTGAAGCCGCAGAAGGTTACACACACATATTTATTTGATTACAAAACAAAAATAATAAAATGAGAAAAAAAAACGATAAATTCTGAACGGACCATGCGTCAAAATGGATCAAAAACCAACAGAGCTAAGAGTTAGGTTAGGTTAGGTTAGAAAGGTCTGCTTATGTACTTTATTTTGTTGTATTGGTAAAAAGTTGAATTCCTTTGCATAATCGAGGTATACACATTTGAGTCGGTCTAAGTACGATCTTCGAGAAATTATGTTTTACATGAACAGAACAACTTATAATTGCCAAACCACACGGAAATAGGAGCGTGTGAGCCCTGCGTGAGCAGAGCTCCGTCGACACTGTCTTATTGATTTGAAATAAGAGTGTCGACGGAGCGGAGCTCCTATTGCTGGGTGGTTTGGCCCTCCGGGCCTGCTGCAAAACTAACATAACCTAAATCTACCTGTCGTCATTTTTATAACATCTGTTCGTTACGACTTCTTGGACATTCTGAGACTTGTACATATTGACCAACAGTCTTTTTAACATCTGGACGGTACGTTCTGACACTTGGTCCAACATACCTCGGAGGGTTCCGCGGGTATTCTGTAAGTAAAACACAGTTTCCCATACATCACATTTACTCTGACTAAAATATGAATATCTCAGTTCTGCAATGGAACTGAACTTGGTGCCCATAGAATGAAATGAAATAGTTTAGTTTAGTTTAGTTTATTTATTCATCAATGTAATATTACAATATAAATTGCATTGCATGTCAAAAAATACGAAATGACATTGATATTGTCAAAATTAATACTAAATAATAATATAATAATACAAAAATAACACTCAAATAATCAAAGTCAACATTAATAAACAACTAATAAATGGTCAGTTTCCGATGTCAATGTACAAAAAGTAATAAAGTCAAATAAACAATAATAATTTTACAATTTAAGTTGCATATATTCGTCGACAGAGTATAATGGATTATCCAATAAAAGGTTTCTCAGCTGATGTTTAAATGCTTCGTCGGATGGAACATTTTTAAGTTTAGCGGGTAGACGCTCATAGTATGTGGGACCGATGACACGCGGGTTCTTACCCGCAAGTAATACACGTAAATATCTATTTAATGACATAACTCTTAGCTCTGTTGGTTTTTAGTCCACCTTCCATATAAAGTTGCCCATGGTCCTTTGCAAAAAGCTTTCCATGTCCAGACATAAAAATTTAACGGAGTAGTTTTTGTATTTTGATCTGACGATAGATACACGTTATTTTTAGGATGTTATATATAGTCAAATTACAAACTATTAAGAGGCCACATATACTGCCACGCCCACACAAGAATCAAAAGGGATGCGAATCCGCGCGAAGAACGTGAGATAGAGATAGTTTGCAAGCACCTTAAGAGGATTGTGAATTGACGCTTAATGGCCTGCGAAAACCGGCGGACGGAACGGCTGAGGATATAAAATTTATCAATGTATATTCAATGCTATTTCAATTGAAATGAGGTATAAATTTCAAAGACCGACCTCGGAGCATCGCAACGGATTTTGTCGGAGGAAATCAAAAGGGAAAACTCCCCTGCCGTCCGCCGGTATGCGCTGGCCTTAAATCGCTTAGCGGTCAAAGAATTCCCATACAAATTTAGCTCCGGGCGATAACGTTTTTCACCCAAAACTAGGTCTGTACGTTCCTGATTTTTATTTTCTTTAGTGTTTCTTTCCAAGAAATATTTTCTTGGAAATTAAAACGTGCAGACCTAATTTTTCATAATATCTACAAATATTCAAAAATCGAAAAAATCGGACTAGGTTTAAGGGAAGAAAAACGTTATCGCATTTTGTATGGAAATTTTTAGCTTCACAATCGTCTTAATTGCAGCGCCAAGTTCAAATAATTGCTGTTTGCTCTAAAACCAGAACATTAATTTAATAAATGGTTTACAATCAAAAATCATCGTTAATGATCGTAAGGTTTCGAAGATTCAACCAAAAGCACGCAAAAAGGTGTCATGGTTAAAAAATAAACCAATCGAGGATTTTTTCTTTAAGTGTGTTCGTAAACGTATCGCTATCGAAAACTTATATCAATTCTTTACATTTCGTCAGCGTTCGAAAATCGTTTACTTTAGCGTTAAGGATGCTCTTGGCAGTGAACGGTCAACGATACGATAGCGATACAAAAGCAAGCGCTAAATCGAAGTAAAATAAAGTCCCTAGTCGAACTTTTCACAAGCTCCTTCAGACAATAAAGCTTATAATCAAAATGTCACGCAGTCTTTAATAAACGATAAGTGTAAGCCCTCGGTAAGCGAGCTTCTCGACCTTTCGCGAAAAGCTTCGGCGCTTTGCAAATTCCTTTCAGCCCATACGTAATTATATTTGTGTCAAGTGTCTGAAGTGTTTCAAGAAAACTTGAAATTAGAGAAGTGTGACGTCGTTTGGTTTTCAATTGACACTTCTCATTTTATTCTGTTAATATTCTTTGAAAATACTTGTACAAATGTAAGTATGTGTTTATAATTATGTTAATATTTATTAATATTTCTTTATATTAAGTCTCTGTCTGTTTTGCTGCTTCTGTAAACTTTACATACCTACCTACATCTTATCTTATCTTATCTTATCTTATCTTACAGATGGGCCCTTTCGGATACACTTCGACCCTTTAAGGATCTTTTGTGCAATTACCCTCTTACACACTCAGCTGTTCGAATGTGCAGGTTTCCTCACGATGTTTTTCCTTCACCGTAAGAGCATCGGGTAATGCACTTAAGTTAGAAAAACTCATTGGTACATGGTGACCGCGGGGGTTCGAACTCGGTACCTTACGATCACGAGTCGACCCTCTAAGCCACTAGGCCACCGACGCTCTTACCTACCTACATTGACGACGCGCTGCGTCAATGTGAGTGGTCGGGGTGTGCCATCGTCAAATCAAATACATACATAGGTACAGTCAAGGACTTTAATTGTTATGCCACTATGGAACCCTGTCGCATAATGTTAATAATTCGTTTAAGCGTAATTTCTATCATGTGGTTTGACGCTGTCATTATGACAGGGTTCCATAGTGGCATAACAATTAAAGTCCTTGACTGTACATACATACAATCACGCCTCTTTCCCTTAGGGGTAGGCAGAGATCACATCCTTCCAATTGCTACGATCTAGACAAACTTCCCTCGCTTCCTCCACTCTCATAAGTTTAATCAAACACGCGCAACGGTCAAATCAACACACTTATAAAATTGAATTAGTAGCCAATTCCACATTATTTTTACTCCTATTGTTATCGTATCGTTACCGTTATGACATCACTTATTAAGTTGATAGTGTAGGCAGCTGAGTCATAAACAATACTATTGCAGTAGATGTGGAAATAAAGAATAGAGAATAGAGGACCTAGACGTGAATATCGTGCAGAGGTCCCGAAACTTTTTTGTCTCCTAGACCACTAAGCAATTTTTTCGGTTTTGGGTAGACCCCCAACTAACCTAATATCAAAAAATCTTCGGGGTCTTTTGCACGGATACAATGGGAGGTCTAGTCGGCAAAACATTGACACACTACAGGCTACAATTAAAATTTAGTGCGGAAAAATATTATTTACAAAATAAAAATTTACAAGCACAGAAAATAAATACCTATGTAATTTATATAGAAAGATATGTGTTTATTCATATATGTATTTATAAGAAAGTATTACGCAAGTTTGTGCCTACTATGTGTATAAGAATATGGATTACCTATTTCATTAACGTAAAGCCAAAATTAGAGTAACGACCTGCTTAAATGTGATCCACCATCGCGGACCCCCATTTTCATCTCATTGCCCCCATTATTATTTTCCGCTCACATGGACCCCTTGCTGGTCGCCGTAGACCCCTGGGGGTCGATATAGACCACTTTGGGGATCACTGATATAGTACATTTCTTGCAAGTATCACAATATTCTAATGAGTTAAAATCGTGCATCTCCGCTAATCCCAAAGTTTCGATATAAATGAATAATGAATAATTCATAATTATTCACAATTTAACGCTTTCATTAATATTCAGCGAGAATTTACGTTGCAGGAGACAAGTGGTATCGCTCTATGAATAATTCTATCAGTAAGTATAATGGTGAGGTGAACCGCGGGCTCGCGCTGGCTTCTCGCTTCACCACTTTCTTCCTTTTTCCTCTTAAATGTATACAGGGTATCCCAGAACTTGACGTAAATAATAAAAGAGAAGAAAGTCGCTTCAGAATATCGTCTTAACTTTCCTATTTATTAATTAGGTAAGGAGTTTTAATGAAACTCTTTTCAGTACGGAGAGTCAAAGTTGAATGAAAAAGAAATGCTTCAGTGGCAGTATGGATTTGTTTGTGTAAAATGTGTTGATATTTTAGTATTATAGTGCATGTCAGTACAGTTAACAGCATAAATAAGTGATCATTTATGTACCTACCTTGTCACTTTAACGTCGTGTTTGAAATGTCATACAAAATTGTGAAACGATTGAAAGCGAAAAGGTACATAAATGATCACTTATTTATGCTGTTGACTGTACATTGCTACGTTGTGAATGATTTGATACCAGTTTTGGAATCAAAAATAAAAGCAATGTCTAGAAAAAGGAGCCGAAGATGTAGCAAAGTAGAGTTTTACCACCATTAAATCCTTAATGCCTTCATTCACATTCACACTCACACACTCACGCCCACACACACGTAGATTCCAAATGCCACACAATAATTTGAAACACCTTAAAATTGTTTTTGTTCACGCGACTTTAGTATCTTCAAATTTTAAATTTCAATTTTACTTTGTGTAATACTTAATGTTATACGAGTATTTATGGTTTCCGTAATGTTTGGTGTATTTTTAAAGCTTTTGATAAACTAATGAAAATCCGTAATTGGCCCAAGATTTGTAATTATGTCTGAAATATGCCTTTATTGTAATTTCTGCTGTGGATTTATTGCTTCAATAAAAAAAAAAACAAAAGTATATTCAGCACTGGTATAAAAAGAGCTTTCTTATGCCGCAATATATCAAATTCAGGGAACAGTTCTATTAATTTATTATGCTGGTTATGTCTCAATGTAATTTGACTAATAAGTGCTTCACTATTTTGCTTTTCAGATGCTTTAGAATTAAGTCATTCATAGATTTAATTGAGGTATTTTAGGAATCAGATGTTTTGTATCATGGCAATTTGAAATTTTAGGCATCATCGGACTATGTACCAATTTCAACAAACGATGTTACATTTAATCAATGTTTAGTTCATACATTTTGACAGCTGTTAAAACTCTAATAGTCTATTAAGTTATTAGTGAACTTCGACATAAGTCTATTTGAGATTTACGTCAGATAACAAAGCATTATGGTATTATGAAATTCAGTCGTAATGAAACCTTCTTTAGAATCGCTTGTTTATTATGAAATCGTCAATATACAGGGTGGAAACAGTGATATTTTATATTGAGATACGTCATCTGCGCGCAAAAGCGTTCCTCGAAAAGGAAGGTAATTGCCTTGCGGCGTTCAGTCGCGCCGTGGCCGCTGACACGCACGCGTCAAAAACAGTAAAGTTTTATTACCGAAATGCAACAAATATAAGTCATAAACAATGCCGTCTTACGTTTTTCGAGGCTGCCGAAATTATACTGTAACTATAAAAGGAAGAAAGGATGTCTCTTTTCATTCGTAAGTACCGTAAATATTTTTTACATTTTGTTTTACATCGCCATACTTTGTTTAATTTGCACCGGTGGCGTCACTGTCACCTGTGAAGCATGTGATACACAATTAGATATCGCATGAGTGCGATAAAGACGGGTAGCTATACGGCAGCCATGAGCGGGCACGCTGGGTCATTCGGGTACGCAATTTGAAACAACTATTTATCTCTTTCTAACAATAGGGTTCGCTACGAATTGCCGTCTTTGTCTGTAGAAATATGGCAACGTAGCAACTGTCAGTAATTGGCGACGGTTTTCGAATGCGTTTAGTATGAGCATAACGTATCTAAATATAAAATATAATTGGGTGGAAAGTTAAATTGTGTACAAACATAAAATCGATTTCCATTATGTCATATAACAAGTAAGACAGCACGTTGTCTTAAGTTTAATTATGAAAGTTTGATCACGTTATAAAATACACGTACAATAAACCCGCTTTAGTTAAAGCAGTGGCGGTACTGCCATACAAGCCCAAAAGCCGGGCTTGCCTTACAAATATAACAACGATCAAAAATAAAAGGTCACGATCACGAACTATTTCAATTTGCGCTCTCATTAAAATTTTCAAATAATGCAACAGCAGCGTAGTACCGAATTTGATCGCGCTCCGCCGCCGCACGGCGGGCAGCACTGCTGCGCGCTGAGACGACCCGAACTCGCTTGAGACACGGCTAGTCATCCCGCTCGCACGCGGTGGCTTGCAGGGGGGCTTCTATCTTAACCGGTATATCTCTTTCTTACGCATTAGAACTGCCTTATAATGAGATATAACTATTCATAGGTTCATATAGCAAATAGTACGAGATTTTAAGCCCTGCTTGTGTCTGAAGTTGTACCCGAGTCGAGTAAAATGCGAAATTCGCGCATGCGCGTGTTGAGCCGCGTTGACGGCCGACTTCACTTCTATTTATTTGCTTGCTTACTTACTTCAATAATTTTACTTGTTTTGTTTGTTGTGAATTGTGAATTGTTTTGTTTGAGTCAACTGCGGTCACTAAGTATTTTGTTTGTTGTGTTGTTCAATTGGATTGGCAATGGAGGAAGTATTCCCTGGTGAATCTTGTGATTGTGATTATATAAACTGTGCAAAAATTTTGCTTGGCGAGTGAAAGGTAAACTCTTTAAACTTTGCTGATAAAACATCAGATTTTCAGTACCTATTTCTCATTTCTCGCATAAGTAAAAGACGATTTAATGTTTAATACCTAGATCTGTGTAAAAAACCCAATATTGCTGCTGTTGTAGTGTAGGTATACTATTATCGAACGACAAAAAGTTTGGAATACTCCTATCTGATTATGAAAAATCAAATAACTTAGCTGACACGATTAAAAGGCATATGAATTTTATTTGCAATAAGACACGAACGATTTTAGTAATTTTGGTAAAAAGCGAATTGAGACATTTATCCGCAATAACTTTAAAAACTACAAAATCATATCTCTCGGCTTGCCCTATCCTGAAACCCTAGGCACGCCACTGAGTTAAAGTATGCTTTGACAAACCATTATAGCACACTTTAGTTATTGTACGTTTAAGAATAAGACGTTTACGTCCTTATTTATAAAGGAAATACGAACCCAATTTAGTTAAAGTATGCTTTGTTTCTTTCTCTCAGATGCAAATGCAGCAATGACAGAGAAGGAAAAAGTATATTTAAAGCGTTATTTAGCTATGTGCGTATATGAATAGGAGCGTAACCCACATTAGCTAAAGTGTGCAAAATATATTTTGTCCTTATCTGTTATTGTGACATTTCCATCTGACAGAACGTGACAACGCACACTTTAACTAATGTAGGTTTATAGTGCGTCTATGAACTAGAGGAATCTTTAGCATAACTGATTTTTATTGGCACCTTTGACGCATACAAGTGCATTATTATGTGCTTGCATCAGTTGCATCCCTACTTCGATTTGGAAGATTGCCAGCCATACATTTATCCTGGTCGCTGCACCTCAAAAACGATTTTATTTTGACTCGTATTTTCGGTAAAACCTGCCACAATCCAGCCAGTAAAAGGGATGGAGCTAATAAGACTCATACAGGAAGGCTATCATGATATAGCTATGCAGTTCAATTTACGCTGAGAGAAAAAGACAGGGCTATATAACTGCTATAGCTCTGTCCTTTATACTCACCGTAAAACAAATAACACTCCAGAGTGAAACGGAACGACGACCCTTTCAGGAAACTGACATATAATCGATTTTTAAGCCTTCAAAACGAAGATGAAAAACTGTAAAAAAAAACATATGTAATAATAATATCAGGGGACAATGTCACACCAATTGGCCTAGTCCCAAACTAAGCTCTAGGCTTGTACTATGGGTACTAGACAACGATATTAATACTTACATAGAGAAATATATACTTAAATACATAGAAAACATCCACGACTCGGGAACAAATATTCGTGCTCATCACACAAATATCTGCCCTTACCGGGATTTGAACCCAGGACCGCTAGCTTCGTAGGCAGGGTCACTACCAACTAGGCCACCGCGTCGTCAATACCCCGTTATGAATACCCCGTTATCAAGCGCTCAGTTTGGAGGCTGACGTCACAATAGGGTAGTTTCAGGAGTAAATGGAACGTTAACGAAAGAACAACGTAGATAAATTAATCAATTGACAATTGACTTATAAATAATTTATATCGTGAATGCCTGATTATAAAAAACATCCGTTGAACACCAATAGAAGGTTGTCGTGTTAATTAACACCGTTCCATTTACTCCCCAAACTACCCTATTGTGACGTCAGCCTCCAAACTGGTGTTTTATTCTCTCAAAAACAGCGGCCGGTCGGACGGACGAGCGAATAAAAGCGGCGAGTTTAAGTAGTCCCGTCCGACCGAACAAAACACATTTTAGCGCGTGCGTCAATTAGAGAGCCTTATACGTTCGAGAAGTCATGCTGCCAAATTGAATACACGCGCTAAAATGTGTTTTGTTCGCTCTGTCGGGACTACTTAAACTTGCCGCTTGGACCTTCACTCGAGCGAACGATCACCTTTGCTTGTTGAGAGAATCACAACCCTGAGCGCTTGATAACGGGGTCTAGTAATCAAGAAGGCGAACACTGGTCACAGCGTCCAGGTGGTAAGTGGGATCTGTGATCATACACATTTGAATTCTCAAGACTATAATCTCAAGACTGCAATCCTAACACTGCAAATGCGTTCCCAACCCTAAGGACTAAGATGGAATGCCTCTATGCTAGTTATTTCACCGGTTGTTTTCCCCACACCGGAACACAACAACGCGAACATCAACTTAAATTTTCATTTTGGGCCGTCGTCCCTTTCCACCTAAATATCTTTGTCTCTTTCTGCATAGAACTTCTCAGATTTTGAACTCATGATACAGCGTCGAGGTATTCAGTGAATATTCATTTCAAGACCGAGACTTGTTATTCAAATACTCTAAGCTCCTCTGTCTGATATTTAATGATATTTGCATAATGCTGAATGAAACTTCAAGTATATTAGCCAATTTGCAAATTCTTGGTTAATAGTGTCTTCCAGTGTCGGTATTCTCAACTGATTTGCCAAAGGAAACTTTCCAAAATTGCGGAACATTTCAAGTAGGAAAATTTCGGAAACTTCTCACAATTTTGTATGGGGATTGAAACTTTCCGTTTCTTAAATTTAAATTTATTAAATTTCCACTGAAAGTTTCCGGAATTTTTGTAGAACTTTTCCAACTTTTGGAAACTTTCCGCAACTTGCACATCAGTTCTCACTCTGGCAGGTGTAGATGTACTACGGAAAGGGATAAAGCTACGTAAGATTTTTTTTGCTAGTATCTTAAGAGATTAAAGAGTCTAGCGCTTGCCCACAACTTTTTCCGTGTAATCTTTGAACTAAGGAACTATCAAATTTTCCGAAAAAATACTTAACTGATAATCCAGGATAAGGTCGCGTCGAGCACTTATTTCAACCGAATTCTAAATAAAAAACGGTTAAGTGTGAGACTTACTCGCGCACCGAGGATTCCTTGCCGCTAATAAAAGAAGAAAGAAGGAAGTGACTGGTTTTATCCACGTTTATCCACATCGATAAAAACTACCATAATAAGCCCCCATAGACTCATAAAAATGGCTTCATGTCGATCGGTCGATCGAGCAAGCGAGCTCGTACAAGCGGCGGTTAAGCTACGTAAGTGAGAAGCAGTGATCGGAATAGGTAGAGTATATTTACCTAAAGTTCGCAAAAGGACATAATATAGAGTGGTTACAACCAGGTGAAATATTAATCTATTTTTATTGAATTCCAGATTTCCGGTATTTTTAATGCTAAATATACATAATATTTATTACTTACTCACTTGGTTAAACAGAGATCGGACAATTGGATGTCATTACTCGCAATAACGTGGACATGACTCCAAAGATTTTAATTAAACAAATTAAATTACATTAATTGATTTCTTACCTGAACTTTAATCTTGATCCTTTGTAGGACAGTAGTAAATAAATAATACAAAGACGTGAGGAGTGGCCATTAATAATCTATACTCGAAAATCTAATTTAAGACCAAAATCCTAACCTCAACTTTGATTACTGCATTTTGATTTAAGTGTAAGTATTTTTATCAATAAAACTTACCCTAATATTACTGGTTACACGAGGTCTCATTCATATTTTTATGAAATAATGTTAAAATAACGAAATAATCAAGATGGGAACTGTCAGATTTTGGTTTTTAATTAGATTTTCGAGTATACTTAGTTTTGCTCCACTAACATCCGTGGATTGCGAAAGGAGATTTTCACCTCTTCAGTTTACTTTAGCCGTGAAAAAGAATAAACCAACCACGGAACAAATATGAAAATTACTGTTTAATAAATCTACACAATCAAGTCTTTGTATTATTTATTTATTACTTAAGGATCAAAATTATTTTTACGGTAAGTAATCAATTAATGTAACTTGTTTGATTAAAATCTTTGGAGCCATGTCCACATTATTGCGAGTAATGACGCCCATTTGTCCTATCTCTGGTGATAAAAGAGGGCTGTAACTCATTTCTTTTAAGTATATTAATAATAGGTGGAGTATATTTACCTAAACTTCGTAGAACAGAGACATAAACTGGAGACTTCTTTGCGACTACATTTACTAGTACCAGAAAATAGCGGAAATCAGGAATTCAATAAAAATAAATTAACATTTCACCCGGTTGTAACCACTCTATATTATGTCCTTTTATGAACTTTAGGTAAATATACTCTACCTATTCCGATCACTGGTGAGAGGGCACGCCCTAAAATTTAGTACGCTTTGACAGGACAACTTAATCTCACCGATTAATAATTTATCCGTCGAGTTATAAAGTGAGTTTCTTTAGAGAACAGCAGTTAGCATATATCTGCTAGTTAGTTATCTTGTCTTATATCTTAGAAGCAGATATTTGTTTACATTTCATTAAGGCTCATAATCTGATTCAGGGCCTTTGATGTCGCTTCTGTAGAGGAACCGTCGCAAACATCAACTAATGCTGCGTTTACACGGACTTAGCACTTAATATATAATAGGCTACCTGCCCCATATTTCACCATCATGACTACAACACGTGTGACAGTGACAGGTGATATTTCAGTGTACATGACCCAGCTTATACGAATCCCAGTGATGGGAAAACTTGTTAACTTTGCAATGTCTAGTCTAGTCGGATATAATACGTAATTAGGGCATTGGATAAATTTGTATGAAGAAAAGTGGCATATTTTTTTTCAGCGGCGGCCACTGTTAAATGTCTCTATTTATGGCGTTAAATAATATCGGAGCGGAGATATTAAAGATTGAAGTATTCAGTTTTCATACTAAAAGTATGAATATTTAAATATCCGATGCACTTAAGAGTATTTCACTGCATAACAAAATATGTTTATTTTGAATCATTCTATCATAATTTACCACTTTTATGAATGACCACTCACCTTGAAAATGTATGAATTTTACAAATGACAACACTTTTACCCAAACCCCTTTGCCGGGTTATACGTTTCCCGGCGTGACAAGACAAATGACATATGGAAAATGTATAACCCGACAAATTGATGTATGATGTCCAACTGCTAAACAATCAAATTCCTCGACTGTACACCGAATCGTCACTTGTCACCTATAATTTTCATGATGGTGGAACAGGAGCTTGATGGCTAGTGTGCTCTGAAGCTCATAGATATTTACAATTACAAGATTGCAATTGTAAGTGGCCAACCATGAGGACAAAGACGGACGGACGGCCTCAGTTCTTATCAATTATCACTTACGCCAGTAAGTGTTCTTATTAAGGGGATACATTTTTTTTATCCATTTAAGTCCTCAGGGTTGGCGACGCATTCGCAGTCTTAGGATTACAGTTTTGAGATTGTATTCGTAGTCTTGAAATTGCAAATATGTACAGTTTAAACTTGTGGCAAAGCTCTAAAGTGCTTTACATGGTAAAAAACATCAAATTACTAAACTTCGGTAAATATGGCAAGTGCATACGTAAAGCTTTACATTCCACGATTAAAAGTAACATTATTAGAGTAATATTTAACAAAATAAATCTTTCTAGCTTTAACTAATTTAGTGAAATAATTACGCTACTTTTAAATATTAAATTGGCATTCGTGAAGATGCGTCTACGAGATTTGCAAATACCTATTGCACTGATGAGTGACTTAAAAATTTAAATACTAATCACACGTGCGAGTGACAAGTACTAATGTCGAGAACTAACACCGTGTAAACGAGGCATTCTCTTTGATTAACTTTGAGAGGTCTAACATTTGTTCTTACTCAACTATAATCCCTCGTGGGGTAAGTTCGTATTACAGCACTTACCCCTAAGTTTCTATATTTTATTTTGGTTACTTTATTAACCCCTGACCTAGAAAAGGGGGTGTTATGTGTTTATCGTTTATATCTGTATTTTTGGAAGCCGTTTGTTTCCCATAATTTTATTGGTCATAATGTAATTGTTGACATAACTTTTGATAGTCATAATTTTTTATATCGCTGAAACTGTAAACTTTTCAGAAGTTCTGAAATATCGAACGTGTAGACAAGGCTAGGTTAAGTTAGGTTTGATTTATAAAAATCCTGAAAAAGTGACTAAAAAAACATAATTATCGCAAGTCATGATAATTATGACCTAAAGCACATTATGACTAAAAATAATTATGTCAGTCAATATAGACCCGTATTTTTGTATTTCAGTCTTTCATCGACTTCAAAGACGTCGGTTAGACTGTTTTATTAAGTTTTTTTAATATAAATGCTTGAAAATCGGCTCAATCATCAATCAAAAGTAATATTTTTTGGAAATAACAAGGTATACTTAGGGAGACGGAACCAGTAGGTAATGGATAAGGGCCAATATTGGACACTTGATTCTTATTTTACAGAAGATAAGGGTTATTCATTTGTTTGCAACAATCAATTTAGGACCGGATGAAATTTGAATTAAACGTGAAGTGTCCATTACTGGTGCCTGTCAGCTAAAAGTGTCCACTGGTGTCATCACCCTAATAAGTATTTTGCAAATATTTTAAGAAATTGGCTCAACCGGAAGCTGACGTCATTTTGCATCCTTTTGACCATGATAAAGAGCTTTGTTTATGGCATAGGGAAGGCAAACAAACACACAGACCATCTGACGGTAAATAGAATCTGAGACCCATAGAGATTTGCATTCTGAAGACTATAATCTTAAGACTGCAATCCGATGACTGCAAATACGTTTTCAACCCTGATGACTAATGACTAATGATTAAGACTAAGATGGAATGCCTCTATACTAGTAATTTCACTTGCTGTTTTACCCCAGCATCGGAACACAACAACGCGAACACTGCTGCTTAATCTTGTGGAAGCGACCTGCACAAGGTCCTACCACAACACCGCTAGACGTCTTTGGACTATCAGTTGACATATGTATGTATGTATGTAAACTCTTTATTCCACATAAATAGGTAATTACGAGACATGTTTGCATCAATATAGATAATGTACATAGGCGAACTTATCCCATATGGGATCTCTTCCAGTTAACCTTAACCTTATGATGATGATGCGAGATAGTCTAAAGTATCGAAACTCAAACTCTCATTATGATCTCAGATTTGGATGTGACGAATCCCTTATAGTACACAGGCGTCTTTATACAGAGTGTAATCGTTAAGTGTGTCCAGGGCCCGTATTATGGTCGCCTTTATCGCGGTGGATAAAGCTTCCGTCACTCTCGCACTTACATACTGGTCAGAAAGTGACAGATGTTTTATCTACGCTTATCTACGTCGATAAACACGACCATAATCGGCCCGTAGGCGATTATTCTGTAAATATGACAGATATCAAAAAAGTTTCAACTGATATCGAAAGAACGTTACCCAATGAGTAAAATCACATTAAAAGCTTTTTTTAAATAAAAGCAGTAATTTTAAAAATATTAAGTTTAAGCGCTCCCATACTCATATAGTGCGAAGTTCCTTGAGGCTATAATTTCCCTACCGTAACACTGCCCTCCTAAATAAAAAGGACGCATGCGCAATTTGTTAGTCAAAGTAAATTAAACCTTAATAATAATTAAATAAGGTCACTAATACATGCATGGTTCTATGAGACATACGCCCTTTTTTCTAAGGAGGGCAGAACAGATAAAACCGTTTAGATTAATAATTTACACAAATAAACTGTGATAACCTCGTAAGGCCCAGCGTGCAATAGAATGTACAAGGCAATTTAATTTGAACTGTGTTACAATGGTAATAAGGTTTATTTTCCTATCTTGATAAACTGAAAATGTCATTATCGAACAAACGTAATTGAACTTTATTGCCTTGATGGTAGATTCAAAGTCCCACTCACAAAAAACTCCCTGTTTGTAGTACGGTGGGCCTTACGAGGATAAATATAAAAGACATGAATCATAATAATATGGTAATGGTGAAATAACTAGGTCTTTTAAACTAAAGCCACTCAAGTCTCTCAACGAACGGCGCACTAAATGTATGGGAGGGTTTTAAGTTATATAATTCTGGTTGTATAAAACAAAAGTTAGTGATGTGATTTTACTCATTGGGTAATGTACTTTCGATATCAGTTTAAAGTTTTCTGATATCTGCTACATGGGTACGTATTATAATATCGAAGTTCAAAATACCGAATATCATAAGGCCTATGAACGGAAGACCGAATATTAAAATGTCGAATGATTATTTTACCGAAAGTTTAAAATCCCGAAAGTTCGTTTTACCGAAATCCTGAAATCCCGAAAAACTGATATACCTACACCTGAAATTACTTCCGGTCTGCTCCGGCGCTGCGGGAAGTGCATCCGCCCTTGCGTAAGAAAGCACGGCACCTTCGCTCGCCTCCGCAGCTTCGGCTTTTTGGTCGTCTTGGGCGACAGGTCTCAGCCGCTACGGCTCCCTTGTTGCCTGCACTTTCTTACAGCGGGCGAAGGTTGCCCTCTCTCCGCGCCTCTGGCTTTTTATATACACGCTAGGGGTAAGGCAGACAAGACCACGAGGAGTCGAGCTCAGCCAATTTGGTTTATATTTTTTTATCTGGACACCCGGCATCGAATGTAGGTATATTAATCTTCGGTCAAACGTACTTTCGGGATTTTAAACATTCGGTAATTTGAAAATAGATATTTCAAGCTTCGGTTAAACGTACTTTCGGGATTTTAAACATTCGGTCATTTTAAAATAGGTATTTCAAGCTTCGGTATATCGCGTATCGGCATTTTGTACTTTCGGTATTTTGATTTTCGATGTATTACGAGTAATCGTCGGTATTTTAAATGTAGATATTATGAACTTTCGGGATTATAATACGTATCCCTGTTACATTTACGGAATAATCGCCTGGACACACTTAACGATTACACCCTGTATACAATGTACTACTCCTGCCCCCCTTGAATTAGCCTGGGGGTCACACATTAATCATTCGGAATTCGCTTGTGCGAATATAATGGACGGAACAAGTTCTCAATCCCCCGAGGTCAAATGGTGAAGTAGTTAATAGTTTAAGTGTTGTTTCTGGGGTTAGTGGATTCAATACGGTCGACAATCCTTAACAACCACTTTGACAAAGTGGTGTACTTAATCAAAACGTAATGCCTACGAAGCTAGTGGTCCCGGGTTCGATTCGTAGGTTTTTTTTATGGTGCCTTTTTGCCGAATTATGTTTCATCAAATTTCATTTGGCAACCAACTTTTCGCCGAAGTTTTATTTGGCAAACCAATCCTTGGCATAATTTTTATATTGCAATATTTTATTACGTCAAATTTTATGTGGTAAATAATTGTGTAGCAAATGATTTGCTAAGGCAAATAAAAAATCGAAACTGCTCCTACAGATAGGTAGGTTAGGGTTATTTTTTTTATGACCCTAAAAACGAAACTGCTCCCAGAGACAGGTAGGTTAGGGTTATTTTTAAATTAAGGTATGCCAATCAATACATTTGACGGAAACATAATTGACATCTTAAAAGAATCCCAGGTAATAATTTGTCTAACAATAATTTATCAAATCATTCGTTGGGAAATGATATCAGTGCGAAACGTTGAGTTGGGAAATAAAAATTTGCCCAAATAAAAATATGGGATACGTAGTTTGGGGAGTTAAGAATTTCCTAAATAATTTTCGTCGAAACATTAGTAAAGCGTTTTTTTATGTACATGTAATACGTATTTATTTCTTTATATACTCGTAAGCAAGTATGTTTATCGTCGTCTAGTACACAAGTTTTTTTGTGTGAGTTCTTTTTTTTTTTAACCCATTGACCAGTTTGTCCCCTTATATTTATATATTTATAAATATATGAAAATTTAATACTTCCTGTCCAAATAACGTTATACAAATTCTACGCAAACGAAGTTGCGGGTGAAATCTAGTAAAAAAATTAGCTACTAAAAAGCTCATGTCGAGCTTTATGAATAAAATTTATTTTGATGAATTAACGTAGAAAAACATGATTTTCTTGCGATGAGATATTACTTATTCTGGCTTCTTAACATATTTATATTCATTTTTACTTTAGATCAACGGTAAAGCTTCGTAAAGCTTCAAAGCTCCAAAGAGGACGACACGCCATCCATTACGTGGTGTGTAGTGATTAAGCTCGTACACGCTTAGCCGAGCTTTAGGACTACAGGGGGGGGGGGGGGGGGGGTGTTACTTACCTTAATGACTAATAATGGTATGGGGATGAAATTTACATAGGTAGACGGTTATGTGTATGAACTTTATGGTTTGCATTGAAATAAAAACGAATAAAAAAATTGGAATTTCTCAATAATTATGTATATTTTTTTGTAGGCATGTATTTATCTATAATACTTTATTGTAAAAACGGGAAAATAACAAACAACAAAAAGACGGAAACACAAAAGGTATGTACAAAGGCGAACTTATCCGTTTAAGGGATCTCTTATAGTTAACCTTGATTGCGCATTGTTTGAAAATAAAATATAATATTATATGATGATGATGATGATGATGATGAATGTGTGTCTGTGTCTGTGTGTTTTACTCAACTTTTCCGTCAATTGTCAACCAATTTTAGGGATTATTTCTTCATGAACAGGCTAAGGATATCTCAGGGATAGTCTTAATTAAATTTCGTCAAGATCTGGTCATGGGAGCCATAGAGAGTCAACGGACATCCTTAATTTTTTTAAGTCGGTTCAATGTTTTTAAACATTTGTTTATTTCGACGCTGCCCGAACAAAAAGGTTGTATGAATGCAAACTGTAATTAAGTTTTTCTGTAAACTGCATTCACGGAATCCCAACGCAAACAAGACTAAGCCTGCAGCTTAGCCTAGTTCGGGTTCCGCAGAAACATGGGCATGCTTTTGTTATTTGTACTTTTTGGTAAATAGTACATTATTGCCTAGGCATGGAAGTAGGCAATTGCGGGCCGAGTATTGGATTAAACGGACGAGCTTGCGAGTCCGTTTAAAAATACGAAGCTCGCAATTGCTGTTCCTGCCGAGGCAAATATAGTGTTTTTCTCAAAAATCGCAAGAAAAAAATTGTGTTGGAGTCAAATCTTCATCGCTTGAACTCATGTTTTGAATTGCATACAAACAGAAACTTCATGTGAAAAAACCATCACTCCTTACCGCCTTTTTGTTTATGACAAGGAGAAACGCAATTCTTGTTTTAAAAAAAACATAAGCTATTCCAGGCACAAATAAAAAAGTTATGTTTCGAGTAAAATTTGGATGTTTAAGACTTGTGCCCTCATTTTATTATGGCCCTTTTCACTTTTTAAAAAGTACAACCTAGATAGTAATGGAATTTGTATGCAACATTGCGGGCTTGTGTAGCGAGCACGCAATGTTTTTTTTTTTTAAATTTGAGAACTGTCAGTAAACTATGTACTTCGCGTCTCAATATGTAGATAGGAATGTCCACATTTCCGGACATTTTTGAGAAATAGTACATTATTTATTATTCTTTATACATCTCTACATAGTATAAAACAAAGTCGCTTCCCGCCGTCTGTCCCTCTGTAAGTACGCTTCGATATTTCAAACTAGGGACGTAACGGACTTTATTGCGGGTTTCATCAAAAAATAGAGTTTTATGAATAGTAAATTCTGGTTTATGTACAGGTGTTAAAGTAAACTCACATAAACCGAAGCGAAGCGAAAGCGGATCGCAATTAGATCTCACAAAAAAATCTTGTTTGCTCAAAGTTAAACTTCGGCTCTATTCTTCTCGCAAGGAAAGGTGAACTGCCCGGTTTCGATATAATTTATTTTAATATATGTTAGAGGGTATAAAATAAAATAACATACACGTATTTTTTTTAGCTGCCCAATCTGAACCTATTGGGAGAAATCGTCCTCCAAAGTACTGTAAAGTTACTAAACCCTCTCACTGCTGTAGACAGTTTAGTTCAAGCAAATTACTAGTTAATACTGGTTTGGATTATATGTTTGAGAACATGAAATATACAAGATAAAGACAAGATAAAGATTTTGCATTTGAATAAATTATTATTGACTAAGTTTCGGGTTTAGGCCATGCATTTTTGTCTGTTAGATAGTCCTCGATCCTATAATATGCTTTAGACATATTAGAATTAGAATATTAGAGTTAGAATAGTGCCACTCCATGTCTTCCCGTGGATGTCGTAAGAGACGAGTAAGGGAATAAAGGCTTGTAGTACTGTTAGGCGATGGGCTTGCGACCTGTCACTAATACGCTGGTAAACATCTTAGCCTAATTGTGCAAATTGTGGTTATAGAATTATCAACAAGTTTTTAGAGATGTTGTAATTCTGTAGCTCTGCCTACCCCACTCTGGGAACTAAGGCGTGTGATTATGTATGTATGTGTACATATTAGACATATGTTAATAATTGTCATTTTGCCATTGTTGTTATTTCAATGTTAACAGTTTACTGTGTCAGTTTAGTTAACCATGTCACCCGCGATGACGCAAGGATTCTAACGATACCCCACACATCTAAATCGGTCAAGGGACGTAGAAGTTATAGTGGAATAAACTCACATACACACATACATACATACAAACATGAACCCTGAAAACATTTCACTCCTTTTTTGGGGCAGTCATGTAAAAATAATGAGCACGTTTTTTTTTATAACGACTCAAACTCATATTTTCCTAAAAAAAAAACACCCTTCGAAGATTTATATTTTTCATCGCTGAAGATACTTAAGATACACTTAGGTTATTTTTTCGTTTTTTTTTTTATAACAAAGCACGTGCTCTTTATTTTTTCATGTTTTGAAACATAATCAATCCAGTAATTAACTAGCAAGTTGCTTTAACAAAACTCTCTACAGAAGTTAGAGGGTTTAGTAAATTTTCAGTATTTTGGAGGACCATTTCTCCCAATTGGTTGAGATTGGGCAGCTAAAGAAATACGTGTCTGTTATTTTAGCCTACTCTCTAACATACAGGGTGTCCCAAAACTCAACGATAATCCGCCAAGGGCTGATAGAGCAGCTAAAAAGCTATCGATTTCACCCCTTTTGTATGTACAGCGATTTTTACTAGTTTCGGAGATATTGATCATTTTAGTCTGAATTTTTGTAATTTTCCCTTATGTCCATGACACGAAAAATCATTAATTTCATGTTTTATGTCAAAACTTTTTCAGTGGTATCTTACATTATTAGAATCATTACCAGTGATCGGAATACGTAGAGCTAATTTGCCTAAACTTGACGCATATTCATTCATGCGTGAGAGAGATGGGAATACATTATTGAATGAACATGCATCAAGTTTAGGCAAATTAGCTCACCTATTTCCGATCACTGATCATTACGAATCAGCGTAGTTTTTAAACCTATTTCTCGGTTTTTTTAATCAACTTTTTAAGTAATTAACATAAAGTTTGTTTCTCCATACTGGGTATCCCAGTGTTTCTTTTTTACTATGTATGGAAAAAACAACTTTATGCGATTACTAAGACAGTTGATAAAAAAACGGGCAAATAGCTTTAAAAACTTCGCTGATTCGTCATGATTCTAATTATGTAAGATACCACTGAAAACCTTTTAAAATAAATCAAATGGGCATAAGGGAAAATTACAAAAATTCAGACTAAAATGATCAATATCTCCGAAACTAGTAAAAATCGCTGAATATACATAGGGGTAAAATCGATAGCTTTTTAGCTGCTCTATCAGCCCTTGGCGGGTTATGGTTGAGTTTTGGGACACCCTGTATATCAAAATAAATCAAATCGGAGCCGGACAGTTGGTTACCTTTCCTGTTGTCGGTAAAACCATATTGCTTTTGACTTGTTATCGCATTGTCAACTAAGTATACGACAGCTCTTTTACTGAACAGTAATGGCATCCGAGTATGTTTATGCCGAATAGAAGAGAGCCTATTGGTGAATATAAATTTAATTTTCTCAAACATGCCATGAAATATTGATGTTATGTTCCTTATAATAGGCCGCCAAGTATGACGTTTCAGGTGCGGCTAGGACAAGAGGTCGTTTATGGAATTTCATACAAATCGTGCAGGCCTAGGCCGGCAAAGTCCTCTTTTTTAATTTCCATTCCACTTAAATTTGTGGCACAGGCATCATGACATTCTGCCACTATGCGTATTAAAAAAACAATAAACGTTTTTATTTTTATTTTAGTGTAAACATGGCGGCTGTGTTTATGAACAGGCTAGATAGCTGTTTTTTTTAAATATACTAAGACGTGCATCCAACCAAAGCGTTTGCATGTTTATATAAAGTACTAGGAGAACAAAGGTAATTAGGGGTGCGTAGCGCAACTTAGATCGCAGGCGGGCGGTGCGCTGCGGGGCACCGGCGGGCGGGCGGGCGCACACGACACAGCGCGGATGACTGAGCACTGTAGGTTACTTTTAATGTTTATGCACTCCTAGTAATTTGACTTTGTAATTTTTGTTTTAATTTTTGTAATTAATTATTATTATTTTTGATGTTTGAGAATTTAATTTAATAGTACATTGTTGCAGAGGTTAAAAAGTAAGCAATAGATGGACGAGTTAGTTCGAGGGCCGGCGCTTAGCGGCACTTTCAGCCGAGGCTTAACACAGTGCTTTTCACGACTACTGCGAGGAAATAAAAATCAATTCTTATAATAAATTTACAACACACTAAAATTTTTACGCTCTCCGGCCAATTTTTACTTTTTTTTAACGATACCGTTCTTAGTGGCCAGTCATTCAAAGGCGTTTTTTAAACAGACTACTCTGACCGTGCCAGAACTATATTTCAGATAATTAAAAACAGACACATATGGCTGTATGGAATCTGATTCCTTTGCCTATCCGTGAAGGGATGAATATTATTAAAAAATAAAACGACTTCTCATTGGCCAATTTAATTTCATATGCAGCACAAGTCGTGTTCTGATTGGTCGAATCAGTGATCAGCGGACCGATGTGATTGGTCGACTGGGTCATTCTAACAGACCCAGTTTAAATTCATAATCGGCCTGCTCATTCAAAGTACAACTATTGATTGTTTTGGGGACCAAGAACAGACCATCTTTCGCCACATTTCTGAGCAGTGGCGTGAAAAAATAAAATAAATGTTTTAAAAAACAAAAAGCCGACATCAGTTGGACTAACCTATTAGGTGCCTACAATTTTAAAGAAGTTATTTTTTGCATTTTTGAAGGCGGTTTTTTGTTTATTAAAACATTTATTTTATTTTATGCTTTTTAGTGATCATAATACGCTGTTACGTAGTCCCACTTCTTAGTTGAAATGAAACTTTAACTTATATCAAGCGCGCCGCAAGCAACGCCGCAGGAAAGTCATAGTCATATTTGAACAAGTAAATATTCTTCGTTGTAGTCGCTCAACTATCTTAATCGAGATATCTTATCGCCACCCTTGAAATCGGTACTGTTAAGGAGTTCCGGTGGCCATCTGTGGTCTTCATCATCAGTTCCACTTCACCAAATCATACTTTCTGAATGCAAATGCTGGACTTGTTACTAAAAATACTAAAATCGCTATATGTTTGCCTACAATATTTGAGGAGTTCCCTCAATTCCTCACGGATCCTCTCATCAGATTCAGATTTGGTGACAATGGGACCACCTCGAAAGTATATTCTATCAAACCAAAAATAAAATTTTGAAATCGGTCGACAATTGACGGAGTAATCGGTGAACATACATTAAAAAAAAAAACGTACAGTGGAACGTATAACCTCCTCCTTTTTTGAAGTCGGTTAAAAATACATTACACCCTTTTCTAAGATAATCAAGTACCTACAAAGCTTGGGTGTTACTTAATGTAGTCCCTAGTAAAAGTTTCTCTATACTTTATTCCACTATACTCCTCTAGACAATACACGCCGGGGAGAATTTACAGCGTTCCTGCCCTTTGTCCGTAGATTTACAACCCGCCATTGTAACCGGACGTAGCTCTATGGTCTACACTCGCTAAAAAACAAAAGAAACCGCTACTAAATTTGGATTCGGATTTTTGGTTGTTATTCCTGTTTTATTCCAACGTATGTTGACACGTTTGATCGATGGCGAATAGTGAGTTCGTTGACAAATTCGACAGATTTGAAAAATGTTGAATTCAGCCGCAATCCTATGGTTTTTTTTTGGTTTCGATGCAAGCGTTGGTTGAGTATTGTATACTTTTTCGCACAGTCATTTGCCTGCTTTAACGAGTCCAAACTCCATGGTTCTAGAGACTAGAAACAACTTATTGAACAAAAATAATCGAGTGGATTTATTACTACGATGAGTTTTAAATATTCCTCTAGGGCTTGTTTACGGAGACTGGTTCTAAGTAGGACGGAAGAATTTTACACCGGTGGCGAGTGGTTCTATAAGGTGCTGCCGCATGTTGCATATGATAACCGGAACAGTGTAAAGAACACGGTAGTCGGCCGCATTCGGCGAACGACAGCTGCACCCGCCTAGTTAAGTGATCGAAGTAGGCGAACAGACTAATGTGAAGACGACGTTCGTTCGCTGCCGCATTAGGTGAGCGAAGTAGTGTAATTGCCGCTTACTCGTCAGTCTCGTCTACAACTAAAATAGCACTGAGTGATGGCTAAGCTGGTGACTGACCTGGTTTGATGCAGGACATGCCGCAGGCGCCGTCGCAGAGGCACTTCTTCTTCTTGCTCTTGCAGTCCTCGTCGGAGGAGCACTTGCGCAGGCATTTCTGGCGCTACACAGGACAAGGAATATTCATCATCATTATATTATTATTTAGATATTCATTTAATTTTCTTAAGATTAGGGTATTTACAATAAGTATTCCAATATGACAATACTAAACCTAACCTACGAGTGCCGCCGCACAGCCGGCCCCACAGGGCTGCAGAGAAAGGAACCTCCTCACAATGCGTGCCGTGTCGAGGAGTAACTACTGCTCTCTGTATCTGGCCCATGATCCAGCTACCTAGCGAGAGTCGCTTAAGGTGTTGGTCAAGACTCTTCGCTATATGTATGACAACTATCGGGACGATGATCGTCGAGTCAACATCCCACATGGCCGTCACCTCGTGAGCCAGGTCAAGGTGTTGAGCTTGTCCTTCTCAGCCTTCACAAGGTTCTCGTCTTGCGGGCGTCTTGCGGGATGGTGATGTCAACGAGCACTGCCCGGCGTTGAGATCGATCTGTCAGCACGATATCAGGCTTATTCGCGACAATAGTCCTGTTATTATCAAGTCGTTAGAGGGTCACTTGGACATCAATGATCTGAAGTGGGAGACTACGGGCCCCGATAGCCGGACCCACGGTCGCTTTTGGGCGCTCTGCAGTTTTAATGCTCTAGTTATGTACGAAAACTAGAGATCGACCAAGAGCAACAGTGGGGCTCTCGGCCCTGACTACTCCAAGTAGCCTGTCTATGGAGGCCCTATTGGAGATGTGAATCGTGGATGTTGGCTTCGATGATGTTAGAGAGCAAAGCAGACTCGTAGGGCAATGTAGTTCCCGACTGCGGCGAAGGCTAAAAGGAGGGTTATATGTTTGACCTGTATGGTATGTATGTCCGTTCCTGTGTCCTTGTATTGTAACTCAACGGGTCGACCGATTTTGATAAATGATACGTTATTAGATTCGTCTTGATTGCGCAACTTTCACTGGTTATAATTAAAAAAAACAATCGGATTTTGTGTTTTAATGTTTTTTAACATATATCGACAACTGTATAAAAAAATGCGGTCGGGTTTTTAAAGCGTGCTTTTCATTTATTTACAATTTTAAAGCAGGTTAAAACAAAGGAACTTGGCTGGTTTAAACGAAAATGCCTAGGATGGTGAAATAATCGATTTTTATATTCATTCTATTTCATAAAGAAAATAGAAGAGGATCGTGCTGCAATTTATCAAAAGTTTAAAACTGAAAAGCGACACGATATATCAAGTTGTATAACGCATGTTTTTAATTTTGATTTAGTATAAAATAACGGTTCACAGCAGCCAACAGCCAGTAACCACTATTTAATGAAATTGGGCTTGGGCTTCCATACATGTTCCTTAATTTACGTCAAACTTAACGCTAGCGAGGATTAAGCGAGTAATCCAAATGGCGGAACTATTCCTTTGAAGCTGGCATGATTACAAACACGGCTAATCCTCCGGTTTAGAGGGTAGAGGTGCAGTTGATGAATTACTACTAAGAATACTGTTACGCCAATGGGATAAGGCGTCTAATTTTCCACTAATAGTGACAGAGATAGCATGATTAGAAAGAGACAGCTATACTGAGAACCTTCCAGAAACGTGTGAAAGAGATAGCATGATTAGAAGGAGACAGCTATACTGAGAACCTTCCAGAAACGTGTGAAAGAGATAGCATGATTAGAAAGAGACAGCTATACTGAGAACCTTCCAGAAGCGTGTGAAAGAGATAACACGAAATGAGACGGCAACACGCGGAACATTCCAGACTCATCCAGACCCGTGAGTCAAGGTCATTGCGATCGTAAAAACAACAAGGTAGCAAGGCGTAGAACATTCCAGCAACGAACAGTCTCGATCGACCTTAGCGGGGCGAAGTACATCGAACATTCCTGAAGGCGTTCTAGAATAATCGGACTCGGGAACTATAAAAAGGCGGACACCGGTTGCGACGAGTCAGTCTTTACTTGGAAAGCGAACAGTGCGAATAAGAGCGACCCGAGCGATCATCTGAGTATTCGAAGTTTATTGTGCGATAATTGTTTTGTAACGGTTCAAGTGAGTGCGTTATTAAAGTCTACTTTTGATTACCTATCGGTGTATTCGTGCATTTCTATCAGTTACCTACCCCCACGTACGTAACAATACTAATCTTTACGTAGTAAACGAAGTCGCTTCCCGCCGTCTGTCCCTCTGTATGTATGCTTAGATCTGTCAAAATACGCGACGGAATGAATGCTGTTTTCATATATAGGTAGCAGTGTTGCCATGTCCAAAATCTGGTCGACGGTGACTAAATTTAAAAAATACGGTAGATTTTATAAAATAACGGTAAATGGGATAAAATAAAAAACGGTGCAATTACGGTATACTATGTTTATGAAATAATCATTAATAAAAACAATCTAATTAAATTATAAAAAAAAAACTTATTAATTGAAAATAATTTACTGTTCCGAATCGGAAACTAAAATCTCCTCATTTTTGTAAATGTTCTGATTCATTTTATTCAGCATATTCTCATCTGGTCTGAAGTTGATACAATTTTGTCCGTTTCTTTTTATGGACTGTTGGGTCAGTATATTACCTTTAATAGAGCGAGTTATCAGTTTGTTACGTTTTTTTGTTTTAATATCATTAACCTTGCTGAATATACGCTCGCACTCGGCATTGGAGTGTGGCAAAGACAGCATTCCGAGCATGAACGACGGCAGATGTTTAAAATCTTTTCTGTTTTCTTCACCTATTCGGGAAACTTGATGCCAGAATTTATCAGGTGGTTGTTGACTTGCATCTAAGTCTTTTGGTAAGTAGATAAGTAACCTACGCCATTCATCGTCAAGTTCCTGTTGTTCGTTTAAACTCTTTGGGGTCAGTCTGGGAAGAAGTGTAAATATAGGCGCTAGGCTCTCGAGTCTTTCTTGAGAAACGCAAATTTCAGGATCTAAGTTTGATATAGCTGTTAAAACTGGATCGTTAATAGCATATCTCTTACGAATTGCTGTGCATGCTGTTATTATAAATTGTTTACATTTTTTCCGTAGTATATCCTTTCGATCTTCTTCAATTAGTTCTAATTGTTTTTGAACTCCAAGTCCCAGATAAATATCTTTTAAGTTTTTGTGATGTCTTTCTTCAGTCGGATCAATCAATTCTATAGCAGTCGAATTTATATGGCTTGCTGGAAAAATTTGCGCCATCAATTCTGTATACAAAGCTGTCATTTTTATGTTCAATTTTGTGATCACAACAGATTCACTTTGGAAGTAAGTATTGACTGCGGTAAATTTCGGCAGCATCCACGCTAAGAAATAATAATAGGCTTTTATCACAGGGTCGTTGAGATTGGTGTGGATTTCATTGCATTCCGCGTCTGTGAGCCATTTGCCATCAAAGTAGAGACGTAATGCTTCCCACTGCTCCAATATTCTATCTACGACAGCATTTAATGAAAGCCAACGCGTCTGTGCAGGTCTTAGAATGCGGTGAACTTCTAGTTCAGCAAAGTGTTGAAACTCCACAAATTCACTCTGTCTCTTGTTACTGTTTTTAAAATAATTATATATGTTTCTAGCCAACTTTTCAAAATTGAAAGGAAGCTCTTTGGAGGCATCGTTAGCACAAGGATGCAATGAATGACAAACACATTTCAGTATAGTGATTCCTGGACAAAGTTGCCGTAATCGGCTGGAGACGGAATTACGGCAGCCCATCATGGTATTTGCACCATCCGAACCGAAACCAATTATGTTGTCCAAAGGGATAGCGTTTTTTTGGAAAGATTCAATGACTAATGTGAATATTTTTTCCGCATTAGCTGAATGATCGGTTGTATTGGCCTCAAACAATTGGATTAAGTCCCAAAAACGACTAATTATCTGGCCTAGTTTTGCATCAAAGTATCTCACCACGATCGCCACAGTTTTAGTTACGCTTATGTCAGTGCTTTCATCTATTAAAATTGAGAATTTTTGAACCTTCAAATCATTTATCAAACTCAGTTTTTCGGATGCTCCTATACAATTGTTTATGACTGCTTGGACTTTTGTTCTTTTTAATTTAATGTTTTTAGCTATATTTGAATCCGGACATAATTGTGGTAATAAATCTGTCAGATGGTCCATAGTTTTAGCTGGTATCCTATGTTCTGCAACGAAAGCGGCCAGTTTTACTGTTGAAATTTTTATTTGTTCCTTTTCGGTTACTTTCTGCGAGCTGCTTTGAAACGCACTAACTATTGACTGTTGTATCTTTTTGGAAGATGACGCACTAAACTTTTTAGAATTGTTAATGTGAGAATTGGTTTCTTTGTGTCTTGAAAGTACGCTGATTTCAGCTGACAGTTTCTTATCGTTACACATGTTGCAGATAGCGGCATATTCGTCTTTTTTATCTTTTCTTAGCCAATCTCGAAATTCAATTTTTTGTAACCACTCATCCCGAAATTTTTGTTTATATTGTTTTCTTTTTTTATTAGGCACTTCCACTTCAGATTGAGAGTCAGATTCACTTCCACTCATAATCAAAACGTATTGAAACCTTAACAATCTGCAATTAAATCTAAATCTGTAAAAATAATACGACTTGACCTCTTGCTAAAAACGGAATGAGAAGAAATAAACATGAATGTAATGAAACTAAATTTAACTATCGTAATATTACTTGCAAATTCACATGTGTATACGCCTACTTAATTTGTTAGCGTTATACAGGACAGTATTTCCCCGCAACACCGGGAATCCCCGAACTAAGAATCGGTCAGAGTGCGTTCATAATTAGAATAATTTGAGTTTTGTTCAGTACATTTTGCTTTATCTGGAAAATACTTAACCTTTATGGATTACGGTAGATTTTATCACCGTTGTAGCACATCGCCGGTAGGTGGTAAATTCATGCTGAGTACGGTGCATTTACCGTAATTACGGTGCACATGGCAACACTGATAGGTAGACACGAGTAGAGTGATTCAACAGGAAGGTTTTTATGGGGTACGTATTATAATCCCGAAAGTTAACACATCGAAAATCAAAATACCGAAAGTACAAAATGCCGATACTCGATACACCGAAGCTTGAAATAACTATTTTCAAATGACCGAATGCTTAAAATCCCGATAGAACGTTTGACCGAAGCTTGAAATATCTATTTTCAAATGACCGAATGTTTAAAATCCCGAAAGTACGTTTGACCGAAGATTAATATACCTACTTTTGATGCCGGGTGTCCAGATAAAAAACTTATATACCGAATTGGCTGAGCTCCGACTCCACGTGGTCTTGTCTGCCTTACCCCTAGAGTATATATAAAAAGCCGGAGGCGCGGAGGGAGGGCAACGCTCGCCCGCCTTAAGAAAGTGCAGGCAACAAGGGAGCCGTAGCGGCCGAGGCTGGTCGCCAAAGGCGACCAAAACGCCGAAGCTGCGAAGGCGACCGGAGGTGCCGTGCTTTCTTACGCAAGGGCGGATGGGTTGCACTTCCCGCAGCGCCGGAGCAGACCGGAGGGTATTTCAGGTTTAGGTATATTAATTTTTCGGGATTATAGTCTTCGGGATTATAGTTTTCGGGATCATAGTCTTCAGGATTTCAGGCTTTCGGTAAAACGAACTTTCGGGATTATGGGTTTCGGTATTATAGCCTTCGGGATTAAAGTCTTCGGGTTTTCAGGCATTCGGTCAAATGAACTTTCGGGATTTTAAAAATTCGGTAAAATAATCATTCGACATTCTAATATTCGGTCTTCCGTTCATAGACCTTATGAAATTAGGTATTTTGAACTTCGGTATTATAATACGTACCCGTTTTTATTTATAACAAATTCTGGTTTATTTATTTATTTATCGGGTGTTATGTACAAAAAACTCACATAAACCGAAGTGAAGCGTGGTAGCTCATCCTATCCCCACACCAGTACCCTCACCATGAGTTGCAATTAACGTTCTCGCTAGCGAGTCAAATGCTCTGTCCCTCGCAGACCTTGCAGTATTCTGAGAGAGTGCGAGGATCAGAGCATTCGACTCGCTAGCGAGTAAAGTAATTGTAACTCATGGTAAGGGTACAGAACACAATAATGCGGACACTAGTCCTAACCTAAGCTTATAGATCCGGATGGACCCTGCACAAGGTCCTACCACAATTAACTTTCCTAAAGATGCCTCAGGCCCTAGACAAGATGCATTTGGCGTTCATAATCGTTATCAAAAATGTATAGGATTGATGTAAGCTGTCAGACGGTCGCGTCGAGCGCCTACGTCAATTCCATACGTTTTGTCTGTTTTCGAACATCGTTTACGTTAGCGTTAAGCAACTAGACTAGCCTTAGTCTGCCGGCAAGATCGCGAAAGAACGTGTCAAATAGACCATGATACTGACCAGCAGTGTAGCCTGTTCCTCATCCCTCGGACACTGCGCCGACGGCGAATTCCTCGGGTTCTTGTAGATCCGACCGTCGTCGGCCTCCAGCGACGGAGTCGTGTCGTCGTCGTCCTCGTCTTCGTCGGCCGTCGTCGGCGATGGGAGCGCCGATGCTGCGGAAGACAGTTTAGTTAATTATTTATTCGGGACTAGGTTCTGACCGCGACTTGGTCCGTGTTGACTATATTTTGTACCAGTACCATAGAAGTAGTGCTATTTTCGGGGACTAAGTACATTGTGTGTTAATTCGACGTAAAAGGCGTTTATGGCGGGTAAAAAATACCATATGTGTTTCTTCGGGATTCAAGCTCTATCCATATCAAATTTCATTTAAATTGGTTTAGAGATTTACCTGTGAAAGCGTAACAGACACTTACTTACATACTTACTTTCGCATTTAAAATATTAAGTATAAATAGTATGGACATGATAGCATGAATAGTAAAGTACAGAGCATGAATATGGATGCCTACTCCTGAACGATTCAATTTGCTGACAAGTATTTTACGCGCTGTAAAATAAAATGTATCGTAAAATATCAAACTCTCTCGTTATTTTTTTACGAGCAACATGAAAGGATGTGAAATGGAATTGATTAAATTTAGTGATCGAGTTTGAATAAAGTTTCATCAGTATTTTTTTGTTGGCCATGTTCATCCTAACCTATCTTATTTTATCTTACAAAATAGGCACTTTCGGTAACACTTCGATCTTTAAGCAATTTACAACAAGATTTGTTTAAAGGTGTTCTGAAAAATACATGCGTACGCATGCTCGTTTTTCTCAGTAGCAAATTTTTTTAATGTTATTTTTCCTTAGTTATTCATTCATTGAGAACTACGCGGTGAAACAATATAAACATTTTGACATGTCATCATATTCGACTAGGGAATGCAATTTAACCGGATAATACACGTTTTTGCATGAAATAACCCGTTAAAACCGGTTATAACCAGTTATTTGTATTCCCTATTCTGCCCTCCTTAGAAAAAAGGGCATATGTCTCATAGAGCCGCGCATGTATTAGTGACCTTATTTCTTAAGATGGGAGGTTAAATTTGCTTTGACTAACAAATTGCGCATGCGCCCTTTTTATTTAGGAGGGCAGTATTGTCAACGTTATGATAGCTCTTATTTACTTCTCTCTCAGTAATGGCGGCTGAGTATAAAAAATACGATTACATGTCAAAAGCAATTTGGTTTTAGCGAGTAAAACAAAACCTAATGTCAAAATTAAATGTCATTTTGTACGATCTCAAAAGCCTATATAATTAAGTCTTTAATTTTGAAAGCACGAGGTGCCTGTAATCTTTATAATTAGGAAACTTTCGGGAAACCTGATTCCGTCTAAAAGCTTTAAGAGAAAAGAATCGGGCCATTGTTGAGGGACGAGCTTTTAACGAACTTTGGAAGTTTTAAAGTGAATTTAATTGTAAATAAAATTACCTAGGCAAATGGACATTGATTTAAGAGAGTTTTTTCAAGGTAAAAATAAATTAATGAAATAAAGTTTATTTTTCAGTGATATGGTTCACACTATGATTGGACAAAATAAATTAAGAATAACACACACAACGTTCCTGTATTAGATACTTATTGTTACATTTGTATGTGTGTGTGTCATTTCTTGGTAGGAGCAAGAGCGTATCTGTGTTAATGTGAGTGTATATGTGTGTGTGTGTGTGTGGTGTGTGTATTTTTTTTTATGCCACGATGGCAAACAAGCCTACGGCTAACACTGATGGTAAACGGTTACCGTAGCCTATGGATGCCAGCAATAATATTTTTGTTTTTTTATTATTAATTTGATTGTCTTTGTTAATTTATATTATGCAATTCTGTTATGCTGTGTAATTATTTTTAAGTAAATTAATAATAATAATAACAGACGTATCGCGTGCGCATGTTTGCGTGTGTGTGTGTGTGAGCAAGTTTTCTGTGTATAAGACAGCGTTAATAGCCATTATTTTAGAATAAATTTGGGTTTGTGTAATGTATGTATGTATGTATACAGGGTGATTCCTAAGTCGTGATCACAATGATCACCTCTGTGTTCTACCCTCGAATATGAACAACTTTCACTATCGGACCATCTCTGAAATCAGGAAAAAAAATCAGCTGCTTCATACATTATGGTCAATCTCTATGAAACAGTTATTTTTTTTCCGTTATTTCATAGGTGGTGGTTTCACTATGGGAGTGAAAGTTTTTCATATTCGTGGGTAGAACACAGAGGTGATCATTGTAATCAAGAGTTAGGAATCACCCTGTATAAACTCTTTATTGCACAAAAATATAAATATTACAATTACATGACAATTACTAGGTTTAAAAGTAATAACTAGGTTTCTGGTTATTTCAAACCCCCGATGCAAAGGGGTATTATAAGTTTTAACATGTATCTCTGTATATCTGTTAGTTGCATGTGTGCGTGCCTTTTCCGTACGCGCCGCCAGTCACCACAAGCAAACTCAACAGGACGGAGCGAGCCGGTTTAGTCGGGGGCGCGTTTGGTTGCGTGCGTATTACTCGTAAGTATGGACGCAACTCTAGCGCCCGAGCGGCAATTGGTTCGAAGTATTAGTCACAAAGTCGGGACAGCTAAAGGTATTTATCTACATCCATATCATAACTTCCCTACAAATCTATTAACTATCGTATATTGACCTACTCAAAAAATATAATTTACATGCACTTGTAGCTAGGAGAAAACTCGCTGATGCCACAACGTTGTTCAATATCTGCAGGGAACAGTACAAAAGCGCAGAACTACTTGAGCTCATTCGCTTCAAGGTCCCTGCGCGAAGCGCGTGTTCCTCGCGGCCCTTCGCCTTGTTCGCCGTCCCGCTGTCCGCAAGCCGCGCCGGCTCACGCGCACCCCTCCGACGCATTTGTGATGCGTATAACAAGTCGCTGGTCTGAGTTGACATTTTCAATGCGTCAAGACTTAACTTTAAAAAAATTGTACTGGAGCTGCTGGGTACTGGTGAGGGTGGTGGCTGACTACGTGTGACAATATGTGGTTAGCCGCTTATCATTGCTGCCTAGCGACTTACATGCATAGTTACTTGTTATTGTGCACTGTTTTTGTCTAATTCTTTTTACTTCTCTACCATTTCTGTTTAAAATTTGGGTGATGGTGTTTATTATTATAATATATCATAGTCTTTTTTTTTTCGAATCGTTGGAGTTTAGTTTAGTTAAGTGTAGAACAAACACAGTTTTCATGTATCTTAGTGAAAGCTGTTGAGGGAGTAAGTGGATGTTATTCATTAATATTTATAAGAGATAATGTATTTGTACACACTTTTTGCTGTTTGCTTTCCTGAATAAATAAATAAATAAAGAAATATGTTCAGAAGCGATAAGCAAATCGCTTATATTAAGAAACCTGTATCTGTAGTTGCATCTTAATGTTTACATTAAAGTATTGCATCGTAATGTTTACATTAAAGTGTCGGTACCTAAACATTAAAGTATCGGTAAGACTGTACCACTGACTTGAAAATGCAAGCCATATCTGTACATTATAAATAAAGTTTTATTTTATTTATTTATTTATTTATTTATTTAAGCTTTGGTACTACAAACAAGTTAACAGTAACACTAACTTAATAAAAATACAGGCCATATCTGAACATATTATAGAAAACTTATGATATGCATGTAGATAAAGTAATGTATGCGGCTATACATAATTAGGCATTAAAACACTCGTGTGATCTTATTAGGCACCAGCCACATAAACTACTATTAAAAAAAACTAGTAAAGAAACATTACAATGGTATCTTATTCTGCCGTAAAGAAACGACAAAAACACACATTAGCATATTCTTTAAATTCCTCTCCACTACACTCCAGTACATTCAACTTCGTATCGCTCGCCTTCGTAGCGCTATTACAATAATTAATTTTACTATAACATTATGATTTTAATTTTCAATTAAAATTTAAATTAAGTGCCTTCCCATTTCGCATCGCCTCGTAAAAGAATTTAAACTTAAGAAAGCATAAAACTTAGAGCAGAAAACTTTTTCTTTCAACTATGCCATTTTTCTCTGAGTTTTTTCAGGAAGACTTGTAAAAGCTGAAAGTTTGAAAGTTTATTTGTGTGAGCAAGTTGGTGAAGCTCTGTTATTTCTTACGCAATGGCCGCGAGCTTTTCGATAAGCTCGACGTACCAAAGCTTTAATATTGAGTTCTCAGTAATATGAGTTCGAACTTCTTAAAAGTTATACGATCAAACCCTTTGAACGGATATGCAGTATATTATACCTATTGTTGCCAACTGTACAGTCACGAGATTAAATTTGGTATCCACCTTAGGTCCAAAGTCAATCTGACATTCTACAACAATAAGGTTGAGTTTCCTAAAAGTTACAAATGACGTGACATCTCTAATGACATTGACGACTTCAAGCATATTATTCTTGAAATGGGTCCCATATTACTGCCGTCCTACCAAAGTAGGCGGCTAACTGCGATGTAGTATACAAAGCATTATATACTCTATACCAACCACATTAAATTTAAAATGCTTATACTATTACTATGCTGTTAGCCACCTTCTTTGGTAGGACGGCAGATTAACGCTCGTGACCGTACCATTTTGGAATAGTCTTAATTGTCTTAATTTCAACTCGGGTTTACTTTACAATTATGTAGTTTCACATTTCCGACGTTTCCAATCAGGAACTGTTTACAAATTTACTCGCAAGGTTAGTAATAAAGATTAAAAAAATAATGTATAAACGCAAAAATCTCTTATAAAACCACATGTGAAGATTTTTAAAAACTTGTTGATAATTCTATAACCACAATTTGCACAATTAGGCTAAGATGTTTACCAGCGTATTAGTGACAGGTTGCAAGCCCATCGCCTAACAGTACTACAAGCCTTTATTCCCTTAGTCGTCTCTTACGACATCCACGGGAAGACATGGAGTGGCACTATTCTAACTCGGCAACCACACGAGGCACTCGGCAACCACACGAGGCTAATTTATTTTATTTTATTTTTGTTATATCGTAAAAACGTTAAAACATACAAGCGTCAAATTTGCTATGATTATAGCAGGGTTATATATAGATTATAGGATTCTCCTATGGAAGTCCTTATCGTACTTTGTCCTAATGCATCGTTTGTTCGAATTTTCATTTATCCTAACGCCATTTCCGCTTAAATTTTAAAAGTTTTTAGTAATGTTATACAACCCTAACCTAACCAAACCGAAGATATAATTGGGAAACTTAAAAAGTTGCCTGACTCATCTGAAAAAACCCTCGGTGCGCGAGTCAGTCTCGCACTTGACCGGTTTTATACATACATTATTTCTTCAGTGACTCAGCTGTTACACTATATCTCTCTACGGAATACATAATCACCCAGGGTTGAGCAACGCTCGGTACATAAATTAGTTCGTGAATAGAGGCTAAATGGCCTGTCTGGACTAGATAGATAGGTTGACGACCTGAGACGTTTAGGTATATTGTGGCTGGAGCAATTCAGATAGCTGTAATTAACATAGGTACAACTGAATGGATGTCTGGCCGCTATTGGAACTAGGTCAAAGTGAAGAAAAAATTTGCTGGCGATTTCGTCTACGTAGAAATCACAGATATAATACACATAGATAACGTAACGTACGTTTTGCTACCAGCTGGGACACACCAAGAGAAGTGAATGTTCCGTTTTCCGCGCAAAATCGATTCAAAGTCTTTGCTTTTTACACGACTGCCCCGAAAAAGAAGTGTAATGTTTTCAGGGTTCATGTTTGTATGTATGTATGTATGTATGTAGGTATGTGAGTTTCTTTATTCCACTATAACTTCTAAATCCCTTGACCGATTTAGATGTATAAGGTATCGTTAGAATCCTTACGTCATCCCGCGTGACATAGACTAAACTGTTAATATTGAAATAACAACAATGGCAAAATGACAATTATTAATATATGTAGGTATATCGACGACAGTATAAAAAATGCAGTCGGGTTTTTAAAGCTTGCTTTACATATATAGTTATTTGGGCTATTGCAGTTTATTATCACGCAACGAGCCATTTTCTTAATTTTCATGGCCAACCGGCTGCAACCAACAGACGCGGTACGTCAGTAGCGACGGACGGCCAACCCCGACGCTTGGTCGAGGTTTAAGTCCGGACTCGGACACGCGAAGTAGATGCATTTGCGTTATCTATGTGTATTTATATTTGTTTTCTTTTTTAATTATATTAGGTACCCACTGACATTCGCGACGTTGAGACGAATCTAACAACACCTCATTTGTCGAAATCGGGCCATCCGTTCAGCCTCTACAAAGGAACAAAGGACCATACATACATACATACATACCGACATCCATACATAAAGGTCAAAAACACTACCATTATTTTTAGTCAGTAGGGTAATATTAAAAACCCTACTGCACTTTTTGACATAGTCGTCTACTTGGTTCCCTTATGGAATCCCTAATGGTCATTTGACCTAATACATCATTTGTTCGAATTTTCGTTTATCCTAAAGCAATTGCCGCTTAAATTTTAAAACTTTTTAGTGTTGTTATAATCATACACCGGATTGACCGGGGCAAAAATGTACCAGTGCTAGTGATTCATTAAATATCGACTAAGTTTATCGACAACTGTTTTCGTGATATATGGATCTTATATTTCTTGCAAAAGTAAGTCGTACCTTTAACTTCTATATCTGAATGATCAGCTTCCCATGAAGATAAACGATCTTTTTCCTTTCGACGCATTTTTAACCGACTTAAAAAACAAAAAGGTTCTCAATTTGTCGGAATGCTAAAGAATATTGTTGTACTGAATGAATTTGTTATTCAATGTAATTTCAATAGTTGTCAAAAGTGAATCGAGTCCAGAGTCAATGTCAGATACCGGTTGTTTATAGTTGCGCTAAGTATAAATAAAAGAGGTTCGCACATAATTAAATGGTATTCAAACTTGGCCATTACTTATGTTAAATATGATAAAAAATTGCTTTTTATCGATGTCGATAAGCTTAGTCGACATTTAATGAATCACTAGCACTGGTACATTTTTGCCCCCGTCAATCCCGTATTTGGTTATAATACAACCCTAACCTAACCGAACCGCAGATATAATTGGAAGACTTAAAAAGTTGCCTGACTCATCTGAAAAACAGTTTAGGGCAAATGAAAATTCGGACAAACGATGTATTAGGACAAACGTTGTTAGGGATTCCGTTCCGAGGGACACCCCGTCTACTTATATACTAACTCACTAAATTCTGATTAAACTATCTCACTCCCACAACCAAAACGAATCTAACGACACCTCACATATTAAAATCCATCAAGCCGTTTAGTCTACAGAGCGTGTCAATGAGATAGACATACATACACTCGAAATTAGATAACCCTCCTTATGTCGCAGTCGGGTAAAATATTATAGCGCACCAGGGGCCCGTTTCTCAAAAAGTATTAGTCTAATAATATCGACAGTGGAAAGGTAAAAACGCTTAAGCGCCATATTGAAAACTTTACAGAAATGAGGTTTGAAGTTTTATTATTGTTTTGTCTCATTTTGTAGGTTTATTTACGAGACAAAACACTAATATTATTAAACTAATACGCTTCGAGAAATGGGCCCCAGAAAACCAATTATTAGTAAGACAACGTCTTTCCGGTATTTATACCGTAACCCGGTTTGGCGTTAACCGTCTTTAAACGTGTACAGAACTTGAGTTAAACCGGATTATTTATTAATGGCTGTTACAAGCGTAGCAAGGTATAGGAGGCAGCGGGAGCGGAAGCGAGAGCGGGCCAAGTGTTTAACGCGATTGAGCGCATAAGGGACGAAATTTAGCAAAATACGTAATTAAAACAAACGGTTCTAACTCAGCATGTGTTAATTTGTGCATTGATTAAAATGATTTATACAAATTGTATTATCTTTTTCTAAATCTATGCAATAATGCATCTCCATTTTCGTTTATACTACAAATATTATATTTTACATCTGAATGCGATCAATAGGTGACAAGTAATCGATAATAGAGACCCTGTTGTTTGATCAGTAGATACTCTAATTGTTAAAATTCGAAAAAGGAATGGAAAATTTTACACATTTCCTTGAGATTTTTACCATTAGTAACGTTTTTTGACCATTAGTTAGTTTAACTACCGATCAAACAACAGGCCATAAGTGATTATATCGATTTACAAAATCGCTACCTGAGAAAATTAAATGATTTTGCCCCAAAAGTGTGGTGGTTACGTAAACAAGTGACACTTCTGAAAAGAATGCGTTTAGTATAATAATTAATCATATCACAATAAAGGCATTTTTAGAATCATGAACAATCCTGCGAGCTTACTACTTTCGTGTTTATCGATGTTGATATACCTACGTGAATAAATCATCCGTCACTTTCTAACTAGTATAAGTGCGAGAGAGATGAAAGCTCTATTCACGTCAATAAAGGTGACCATTATACGGCGTCTACTCTACTTATTTATAATAATTCTAATTCTTCAAGAAACACCTCAAATTACGTTTTACGCAGAAGTAAAAAGAAAAATATTCTCAAAATTAATATTACCCATTTAATTACTTTCATTTATGTGTATAATCTGACTCAATATATTTTTATACCTATTGTTTTGTTTACACATTGATGTATAATTAAATTATCATCTTAGAATTATAATCTCTGCACTGTACTTTGGATATTGTAATTATTAAATTTTGTTTTGTAAGCCCTTGTACTTTCAAAACACAAGAACATTCTAGTTGAGTTATTTGTCCTTTTTTACCCGACTGCGGCGGAGGGTTATGTTTTACACCGTCATGTAGGTATGTCCAGTTCTATGTTCCCTGCTACAGCAAAAACGGCTTGGACGATTTTGACAAATGAGGTATCTTTGGATTCGTCTTCGCAGCGAGAGTTTCATAGGATACCTAAACTGTTAAAATTGAAATAACAACAATGGCCAAATGACAATTATTAACATTTGTAGGTATATCGACGACTGTATAAAAAATGCAGTCGGGTTTTTAAAGCTTGCTTTTCATAGAGTTATTTGATATGTTTAGTCTTGATTTATATGTTGTAAAATTTGTGATATAAAATATCGCTGTTCGGCTATGACTTGTACCACTCCCTAAACTTCTCGATCGCAAGGCTGAAACCTCCTAGGACATCTTGTATCGAAATAGCTTCAATATCGTGCCAGATACGACTCCGAGAGGCACAATGCAGGCTTTTCTTAAAACAACTCTCTCACTGACAGAAGTTTTTAAAAGTTCTATTTTCCTTAAGGTGGTGGTGGGTTACTTTTTGATTTCTGTTTCACCTTAAAGGGGCGATCCATTTGCGAGCAATACCGCCGGTACGCTAACGAACTCGCGAGCCAAAGGCCAAACCGCCAATGGAGCACTAAAAGTCTGCGGACTTAAACACCGTAGGATTTGCTCGCTGGCTCTTTATGCATGCTTGAAATTCTACTTAAGTCCGCGGTCGAGAGTCGACAGTTTTGCTCGCCAATGGATCACTACGAGAGTCGGCGAGCCAACGAGCCAACGGTTGAGACTGTTGGCTCGTCGGCTCGCAAATGGATCACCCCCTTTAGGTTGACTGGTAGAGAATTGATGAATGCGAAGTTTCATGAATCAGCTTTTATTGAAGCCGTTAAATAAAGACAAATATTCCCTATTGTCACCGCTACTGCAGCTTTTATTTACCTGACAATAATGACGGCGGATTTAAAAACAATACGATTACATGTCAAAAGCGATATTGTATTACCGAATAGAAGCGCGTAGTAATGACTAGGAAAACATACAATAACGTACAATAGCGGACGATTAATCAAGAAAACATTTGTTTAAGTAGCTATGTGTCGTGACTGGCACTCCATTTCGCACACGATAGCGTAAGGCTGGGGCAAGGGATCGCGGAGGCGGGAGCGGGAATGAAATCAGGTAATTTCATTCGTTTTGGGGTAGGAGCCGCAGCGAGAACTCATTATTCATAATTTCAGTTTGAAGAAGGTATCAGTATTTTAAAACAAAAAAAAACTATTTTCACTAAATTATACATGTATCAGAAAGTGCCCGAGTTATTTCAAAATACAGCACGTACCTAACAAGTTTGTAAAAACTCAAAATGCTTTACTTGTGCATTTCTTATTCAGTTTACTGTTTTAAAAAAATATATATTTCTGAAAGACCTAATGCAATACTACGCAACTTAAAAGTATCGGGACAGTGGCAGTTTTTAATTAGTTTTTTTTTTTTATATTGTTGACTTCTTACGTCACTGACTGACTAACTGAATTTGTATACGAATGACACAAAGAAAAATCATCTTGTATGTAAATATTGAGATATTAAGCACAGAAACAGCCTATCGTGACAATCTGATTGCGTGCCTTCCGCGTGTATTTGCATTAGTGTAAACTTTTAATTATATCAGCATACAGTGATGAAAATACTTATCATCTATTTTTACATCTTCTTGTTAGTATAATAAGTGTATAAAATTCCACAATATTGCCGTCACTAATACTTAATATGTTAGGGTTTTTACTGTTATTTTAAGTATTTCAATTGTTTAATCATAAGATAATAAAAATATACACTTATTTAGCTAATTTAATCGTTGTATTAGGTAGTTATGTTCACTGCAAAGTTAGTTCCCTACGACTTGAGCAGAACTTCGTCAAGATCAAAAACGGACGAGTCAGTGTAAACCTTCAGCACCAACTACCAAAAAATCGGGTCCACTGCTCGTAGCAGATTTCTGCAACGTAGCAATGTGTTAAACGCGACTCACTTTTGAAGTTAAACTCGTCTCGACCGTCTAAGTAGAATACTACGCTCCCTGCTCCGCTGCCGCAGGACCACAGCCTGTTACGCGAGCGGGTTACGAACACTTTTACCGGAAGCGCCCGCGCCGCTCGGCCGCCGATCACGTATTGGCGTGAATCAGCTGGTCAGGACACGTTATCTTGATAACCTTTCTTTACGGATTGAAGATAGAATATAGACACTTTTCTACAAGGCTTGAGTCGCTCAGAAACTAAGAACGAAAAGGAATTAATTCCCGTCACAGACCGAAAGGAACTAGTTCTTCGAAAACGATCTGAGGGCCCTGCCAAGATGCATTGCGCTAACTAGCGTTTCTATTCGTTTCGTTTTTAAACTAATCGCGTCACTTGTAGATCACGTGACTTTACGTATCACGTCATAAATAAAAATAGAAAATAATAATAGAAACACTAGTTAGCGTAGTGCATCTTGGCAGGGCTGTCTGAATCGGTCTTCGGCCCTTTAGGTCAGTAGCAATTGTTGAACATATAAGCGAAACAGAGCGAACGAGTAAAGAGGACACGGCACGGCACTCGATGTGAACGAGACCAATACCTATTTCAAAGCGTGTCCTGCTCAGATCTCAAAACTTGCTCCGGAGCTGAAGGACCTAAAGGAACTAAAAGAACGAACTAGTTCCTTTCACCGATTGACCGAGATCGGAGCGCTCCCCTTAAAAACCGAGCGGACACAACTCTATTTTCTACCCGACAAAGAACATGGCTGTTAAAACCATGATTGTCCTCCTTTCAGCGCGGCTGAAAAAGAGTATTCACTGAAAGACAACAACTTCGCTGTAGCCCTGAAAAAAATAATTGGTCGCTTGTAACAAGATTGTGATTTTCTGTGTGTGTTGTGATTCGTGATTGTGCATAAGCGTCTTGTCCCATACGAGCCTAACAAGACGAAAGATACATGATCAACTAAGACGTTAGATACATCGACTAAGATGTTAGTTGAATCACTGAAGAAATTGCTGTTGCCACTGTCAGCTTTGGTTGATATAACTAATATCTTAACTATTGTATTCATTTTTTGTCAACTAAGTGAAAATCTCTCTTTGTTGGCTCTCATTTTTTTGAGTGTGGCATTGCTGATGTGTGTCTGCTTACCAGGGCCCGTACCTAATTATGATTCCAATTAGTATTTCGTTATAATCATATGTCAACCACCTCTTTAGTAAACCGATATCGATACTTGAAATAATCAGTACATGACGTCTAACTGACTTATCTTATTGTAAACTAAATAAAGAACAGACAGGACTTGACAGAGGCGCGTGGAGCTAACCCCATGTGCTTCTGTTTAGTCCACCAGAGTAAACCTCTTTAACCGAACAATTGTCCTCGCGTGATATCCATGGACTTGTTTCTCTAATAAGTCCATGGTGATTGTCTAAAACTCGATACTGGCGAAATACACCTTGTTAAACACAAGGAGTGCAAGCCATTATATAGAAAAAAAAAGGAACAGATTGTCTACTTAGATTTTAATAGTGTCTTAGTTTTTACATTTGCTATTGTTGAAAATAATGTTGGCCCAATGCCAATGTCATTTTTACGAGAGTTTTGCTACAAATATCCGTTTTTAATCTTAAACGACAACATTTATTGTTCTTATTGAGATCAAAATATATCAAGAAATATGTTTTATAAAAAAAATATGTATTTTTATGAGTATTACTTCAAACCCCCCCGTCGTAAGGCCTCGTGTGGTTGCCGAGTTAGAATAGTGCCACTCCATGTCTTCCCGTGGATGTCGTAAGAGACGACTAAGGAAATAAAGGCTTGTAGTACTGTTAGGCGATGGGCTTGCAACCTATCACTAATACGCTGGTAAACATCTTAGCCTAATTGTGCAAATTGTGGTTATAGAATTATCAACAAGTTTTCAGAGATTTTTGTAATTCTGTAGCTCTGCCTACCCCACTCTGGGAACGAAGGCGTGAAATTATGTATGTGTATGTATGTATTACTTCAAATACAAATAAAATACTTTCATTTTTATGCAAATCAAATCGAATCATCAAATCTTCACCGCTGAACCATGACCATTTCATTTCATGATGCACTTAACTACCCATACTGTGCATTTTGTTACGAGTATAATAGGCCCTCGAAAAGATGCATTCGGTGTTCGTTATCGATTTCCAAAATGTATAGGATTGACTTTAGCTGTCAGACGGTCGCGTCGAGCGCCTACGTCGATTCTATTTGCCCATATTTTAACCGACTTCAAAAAAAGGAGGAGGATCTCAATTTAATTTTTTAAATGTTTGTTACCTCAGAACTTTCGACTGGGTCAACCGATTTTGATGATTCTTTTTTTAATTTGAAAGCTGGTGCTTCCCGATTGGTTCCATTCTTATCAAAATGAAGATCTGATGGTGGAATCCTTGAGGAATCGACGGAACTCTTCAAAATGTATAGGCACACCTATAGCGATTTTGGTATTTTTCATTGTAACTCGTGTATTTGGTCTTGGAAAGCACTATTTGGTGAAGTGGAACTGATGATGAAGACCACAGATGGCCACCGGAATTCCTAAACGGTATATATTTCGAGGGTGGCAACAAGATATTTCGATTAAGATAGTTGAGCGACTATGACGAAGCATATTTAGGTTTAAATATATGACTATGACTTTCCCACGGCGTTGCTTGCGGCGAGATTGAAATGTTCTATTGTTTCTTATTAATTTTGAGAAGTGGGAGAATAACAGCATAATTATGGTCACTAAAAATTATAAAATAAAATAAAAGTTTAAAAAAACAAAAACCCGCCTATTTTAACCAAAAGCAGACTTTAGTTGGACTGACCTATTTACCTACCATTTTAAAGAAGTTATTTTTTGCTTTTTGAAGGCGGGTTTTTGTTTTTTTAAACTTTTTTTCGAACATCGTTTACGTTACCGTTAAGCAACGTCTAGCCGCGACTGGTTGACGTAAAAACATGATTACTGCGTTTATTTACAGTATACGCGGATGTTCTGTTCTGTCGCGTGTACTGTTACGTGCAAGACATAGCTATTGTCTGACAATTAGAACAGGGAAGTAGCGAAGATATGATTGTTTTTGTTACTACTAACTTTATTCAATATGAGTATAAATCCTATACCTTCCTTCCTTTATCATGTACTGTCGGCTGAAGCAATATTCGCACTGTTATATCAAAACAGTAGTAACTCAAAATACAACAGTATTTTAAAATCAACTCTAATACAACTTCTATGAACGTGAAATAAAACTAACAAGGATTTTGAGTTGATACTGTTTCGATCTAGCAGTGCGATTATGTAACTCGAAATGTACAAAGAACATGACTCGTTCAGTAGCATATAAAACAACCTTTTTTACAGAATACAGGGGCCCTAATATGGCTGCGTTTATAGCGTGACAAAGTGTGGATAAGGCATCCGTCACCTTCTGACACGTAAATAAGTACGAGAGTGACGGAAGCTTTATCCACATTTGACGCAGCCGTACTACGCCCGCATAATACCTACAGAATTTCTTGGTAATCTTTCCTATAATATATTACCAATGAATATACAATGACATTTTACAAGTAAATTCATAGTCAGTAAGAATTTAAGATATTAAAATTTATAATCAAGTTTCATAGTTAGCTAATAGGTACATGTTTTTTTTTAATTTCAATGATAGAAATTGTTTTAGAAATTGATATCGTTATGTTTGAAACGTGTACGAGCATAAATCTGATAACCACCTTTGTACTTGTTGTTTTGTTATATTGCCTGTGTTTTTTATTTCCGTTTTTTAATGTTGTACAATAAAGAGTATTTACATACGAGTATAGAAACGATATTTTTTGTAAAGATGTGACGTTTTAATTTAAACTTTAATTAATAATACCATTGTTAACTTGACAGGTGTCTAAGCTATTTCTTTTGCGTAAGACCATTTGATTTTGGTAATGTCAACGTTACGGTAGCTCTTATATACTTGACAGTGTCGTCGAAACATGTCGAAGGCTAGTTTTACAAAGTGGAATAGAGGCGGTAACTCAAATTCAATAGCTAAAGCAGATTCACTCCCTTTTTGTTTACAATAAGGTTGCATTTGCTACAGAAGTTTTGTCTGAGTTACGGCCATTTATCTTAGCAGGAAATAGTTGGCTTTACCTAAGCTGGATTGTGTCAAGTAATAAAAAATATACCCGAGTCTTGCTAGATTAGCACCGACTTTTTCTAAGCGGCCATTTCGTAAGTTATTAGTAAGGAACCCGTCGCAGTAAGAACCCGCAGTAAAATCCCTATTGTAGGGTTTATTAGGGTACCGCGCGCGAATCGTCGCAGGAATGGGTCGACATCATTGCCGCGCTGTTTCCACGGGACGGACGATACGGGAAAATATATTTATCTACACTCATATCATAATTCCTCTATTATGCGTTCAAAAGTGGGATCTGTGACCCATAGACATTTGCATTCTCAAAAATACAATCTAAAGATTGCAATGTCAAAGGATAAGATGGTACTAAAACTATAAAACGGGACTTAAACGCGTAATAAAACGAACATTTACCTCGACGTTTCGACTGTGTTACAACAGCCATGGTCACGAGAAGACTGTAACACAGTCGAAACGTCGAGGTCATAGTACTTTACGTGACGGTTGCGTAATGCCAATTACGGAGAGTCGCGTACAATACTTTATCTACACACATATTATAAGTACTCTAAGATGGGTTCAGAAGCCGAAAGGCAAATGACCAGCATTACCTTACCTGTGGTAGTAGGTGACAGCGATGACAGCTGTAAAGTAATTTTGAAATCACGTTATCGAATATTGTAAGGTAATGAGATCCAAATTTGGAACAACTTCCAAAATTAACAGCTGTCATCACTGTCACCTACTACCACAGGTAATGTTGGTCATTGCCTTCGGGTTTAGAATGCATAAAAGAGGACTTATGATATGTGTGTAGATAAATGTTCATTTTATTGCGAATAAGTCCCGTTTCATAGTTTTAGTATGAGTGAAAATCGTGTTAGTTTAAAGCAAAGGAAAAGATGGTAGTAGCGATCCAGGCGGATTTTGCCCTCGGGCCCTTTTCACAAAAAGTATCAGTGAAATAATATTAGTGTTTGGTCTCATTTTGTAGTTTTATTTACGAGTCAAAACACTAATATTATTAGACTAATAAGCTTCGAGAAATGGGCCCCTTTCCGACCACCACTAATTAATGTCGATTGAATATTGAGAACGGATGAAAAAGACTTTGATCTCGTGTGACAATGGAACCGCACCGTCCACTCAATACCGTTGGAATCATTGAGGACATAATCTAGGATGGGACTGTAAATTTTACTTTCATCCCAAGGGTTGTAGTCCATATTTTTCCGTAAAGAACCTTTCTGAGTTTCCGAATGATTTGCATTAGTTACGAGGACGAAAGTGAACTTTATTGCAATTGGTTTATCACTACCAATGTTATAATAATAACTATATGAAAAGCAAGCTTTAAAAACTCGACTGCATTTTTTGTACTGTCGTCGATATACCTACATATGTTAATAATTGTCATTTGGCCATTGTTGTTATTTCAATTTTAACAGTTTAGGTATCCTATGACACTCTCGCTGCGAAGAAGAATCCAATGATACCTCATTTGTCAAAATCGTCCAAGCCGTTTTTGCTTTAGCGGGGAACATAGAACTGGACATACTATACATGACGGTGAAAAACATAACCCTCCTTTTGGGCTCCGCCGCAGTCGGGTAAAAACCGGGCAAGAGCACGTCTGACCATGCTCAGTTTACAGTTCCGAAGCCGTTACGAGTACTACATAAAAACAAATAAACAATAAGTATAAACTAATTCTCTACTTAAAGTTATTTGGTGCTGTCTTAGATGATTTTGAAGGTATAAACACTTTATTCGACGGATCCCTTAATCGAAAAAAAATCCTTAATGAAAGAACTACAACGAAACCCAAACCATGGGGTATACAAGAAAAAAAAAAACCTCACGTTACGTGAAAGGGAGGAACCCTGAAAAAAAATGTTCTCAAGATTTCATTCTACCATTTTATCGGTTTGACTAATATGTATATTCATGCCAAATAACATCTTTTTACAAGGTTTTATTTAACTTGCAATGTAGGTATGTATGTATGTATGTATGCATGTACGGGTCAAATCTCGCAAGTTAAATTTGACCCACTTCCCGGTTTCCGATGAAGCTCAAAATTTACATACACCTTTAGTTCTGATGACTATATAATAATATAGTACCATCGAGCTGGTCCGATGATGGAGACTCGGGGTGGCCATAGGAACTCTTAAATTACACATGATAAACTAGTCGTATTAGGGCTCGTTAGAATCGTCTTGACGAGTAGATGACGACTGTGCCAAAAAAAAGTACAGTTGGCAACAAATGCTTGTACCATAAATCTAATTTTTGACTGAAGCTTATTAGAACTAAGAGTCTCTGAGCTAAGCTACGGACGAACGGACGGATTCCCTGGATTAACACATAAGCCACCATATCGAAAAGTTTAAAAGTTCCAGAGAGAATAACGGTAATAGGATTATACGCGGATGAAGTCACGGGCAGAAGGTAGTTGTTAATCACTCAGAAAATCAACGTTCCAAAAGGAAAAGCAATAAACAACTTTAACATAGACAGAGTCGCATCTCAAAAGTGATTTATATTCCAGCTTTGTACAATAATGGAATTCTCAAAATGGAGACAGTTATTTGTTTTAATGTCCTTTAACTTACTCAAAAACTACTAAATTGCAGCTTTGTGCCGATAAGTTTGTGCCGAAGTTAGGAGTACGATTCTAACCGTTCCCGTAATGGACTTCTGAAAAGGGGCGATTTCATTAACTTGAAATATTGTAACGCCAGGTTGAATTGTACTGGGGCTCTATTATACTTGGTAAAGCATTATTGCTTTTGACATGTTTTTACCCGACTGCCGAAGGAGGAGGTATTTTTTTTAAATGTGAATTGGCGAAATAAATATACATACTTGATAACTTACATTATCTTGACGACATCATCCAAACAGCAGTGTTTTTATTAAAGCTCGCGTTTTGTAAAGCTGGGCATCTACGATCGCTCCAACAAGCCGAATAGAGCAGCGCCGCGTCAAAATCGATCCGTGAATGTCAAAACCGTAGCGTTTAAAAGTACTTGGCGCGGTCCGATGGATTTCCGAATGGACGGAAAGCCAGCGCGACGCGCCACGCGCAAGCCGACTGGGGCACGTTTTATAAAGCTCCAAGTTACAACTTTACAGGTCTAAAATGGAAATACTGCTCAAATGGCTGGGACACGTTTTATAAAGCTACAAGCAACAATTTTACAGGTCTAAACCGGCAACACTGCTCAAATAGCTGGTCGTCATTGGTCGAGCTTGTGTCAAATGGAAACTTGTAAATACGATGATTGGAACACGCCACGCCTCCGCGACAAGCCAAATGGCATCAGCTTGAATGCGTTCTCTGGCTGCCATTTTCTAATCAGTCTGCTACGTGATGTCGCACCGTTGAGGCGTGCCGTGGCGCGCCCGTGAATGAGGTCAAAATACCACACCCATCCAGATGTACACACTGTATCTTTCGCCGAGACGAACAGCGCGTCCGTGAATGACCAGCTTTAGACTTACTTATAATATTGTATTGTTTTTAACTCAGCCGCCATTACTGTCAAGTAAATAAGAGCTATCATTATGTTGACAATACGATAACATGTCAAAAGTAATATGGTTTTGCCGAGCAGAACATAGCCCCTGGAGATGGAAACCTGCACTTTGTCAGGGTTTGTTTGTTTTTGGGATTCCGTACTACTAATTTTCATCACTCAAATATCTGCCCCTACCGGGATTTGGACCCGGGACCTAATTTCGTAGGCAGGGTCGCTACCAACTAGGGTAACGCGTCGTCATGGTTTGGGAGCTACGATGCAACAGACAGATACACACATACAAACGTTGAACTTCATTATGACAACCCCCCGTTAGCGTCGGAAGTTAAATAATATTTCCAGTAGGTAACGTATTAAAAAATAATCTGTGCCTAATTTACTTTTGTTACTATACACGCAGACCCTTGATAATATCCACCCCTTTTAACAAGAAGCCATGATCCTTGATTTTCTTTCAAAATGGGCTCCAATTCGAGTCGTCAGTCCTGAATGTTACTATCGTTATATTTAATGGCGTCGGCCGCAGATCGCCTCGACTTTCTAACTAATTGTCGGCTTAATGCCTTGTTAAGTTGAAATTTAACCGCGGTAACGAACAATGGATTCGCGGACCGTTGTGTTACGTTATGATGTATTGTGACTTTGTGATGTTATCTTAAAGTATAGACTAGACTAATAGGAAAAAACCCCGATATAATGGCTAGATTTTAGGGTTCCGTATCCAAAGGGTAAAAACGGGACCCTATTACTAAGGCTCCACTGTCCGTCCGTTCGTCTGTCCGTATCTCTGTCTGCAACCAGGCTGTATCTCATGAACCGTGATAGCTAGACAGTTGTAATTTCACAGATGATGTATTTCTATTGCCGCTATAACAACGGTTGCGTATCAGAACGTCTAAAATTAATAAGCCTAATGTAGGTATCATAATCCCTAAAAGTTCATAATATCTAATGGTTTTTTTTTGTGGAACCGTGAACTTTTCAGGATTTTTAAAAGGAAAAAGAACTAATTAGGTTAGGTTAGGTTTGTTTTATAACATTTACGTTTTTGGAAATAAAAACCATTAGGTATTATGAACTTTTAGGGATTATGATACATTAGGCTTATTAATTTTAGGCGTTCTAATATGTAACCATAACAACAAATGCTAAAAACGGAATAAAATAAATATTTAAGTGGAGCTCCCGTACAACAAACGTGATTGCCATTTTTTGTTCGATAATGGTACGGAACCTTTCGTGCGCGAGTCCGACTCGCACGTGACCGTTTTTTTAGAGCTGATATCTCTTAAACGGCCTAACCGATTTTCGTAAAACTTAGCTAAGAACTATCCCGATTACACTAGCTTTCTTCTAAAGAAAACTGCATTCAAATTGGTCTATCCGTTTGGTAGCTACGATGCCTCAAACAGATACACAATCACACACATACACAGATACCACATAAAATAACATCTCTATTTTCTGTCGGGGGTGGAAAACATATTCAAGTGTAAGACGTTTCTAAAACCGATATTCATAACCGGGTTTTGTTTCGGAGAAATATGTTTGTCAAATGTATCATTTCCCAACCGTTTCATTTGCCAACCCGCTTTGTTTTCTGTAACCGTAAATATTTCAGGATTTTATACAAATCTAACCTAACCTGACTTATAGCATTCTACACGAAGATGGTACTGAAATAAACCCTGAAAAAACTACATAACATTGGGTTGGCAAATGAAAAAGTCCGGAAACGATACATTTGGTAAACATATTTTTACCTAACGGCAGGCTCCCCTTATTACCATTTAATTCCAACGCAAGAAGTCCATTTTAAGAGTACATTTAGTGAGTAGGTATGTAGAGAAAAAAATTATGCCATTTCGAAATTTTAGCATTAGGTGGGTACTCAATTTTTACATAGTGAGTGATACTTGTATCTCCAAGTTCGAAAAGATCCAGGTAGGGTCCGGTGCATGAAAATGTACTATAATTTAAGAATATCCCAATGTTTCCCAAAAAATGTATGGAAACGTAATTTTTTGTTACTAAAAATTATGAATTTCAGTAACAAAAAAAACAAGGACCACTTAGCAATGACTTTGTCAACCCTAAAAGCCATACTTGATGTCGTCTTTTAACTCTAATGTCCCGTATAGCCAGTTTTTTAATCAAAAAAGTGATTTTTAATTTACGAATAATCTCCGAGGCTAGCCCGGGCGGACCGCAACGAACCTTACCACATAATTAATTTTAATAAAATGTGTGATGCGACCGCTCCATATAATATTTTCCAGTGAGTAATAATTCACAGAAATTCATCTATAAATATTAATAATTCAATATTTTATGAAAAACGATCTTTCCGCTTATCGGGTAAGTTTTCCAGGAATTACTATCAAACTCTCTTAAGTTAGACGTATCTCCAAATTAGTTACTAGATAAAATGTAACTTAAAACAACTAACATAAAATTGTAAATGCAATGAGCTTGGAATAACACTTACGCCCTTTCTTAAAAGACAGGTCGCACCGCAAAATTATCTACTTCAGATGATAAATGACTTTCTATCTGATATTTCAAAATGAACCTGAATCGTAGTATTAGATAAGGTTGGTTTTTAAATGACCGAGTTTGCAAATATTTCGATATCGCCCTAAAACTGATGAATTCGCGTAATACGTAAAATGGCGGCTTATTTTATGGAATTCGACTTTTGATTTTTGATAACGATTGGACAGGAGAGATTGTTTAAATCTTAATGTTATTATTATATTGATCAATCTGAGCTTACGAGTATATTCCAATTTTTTATAACTCTTGCTTTTGTGTAAGTAGATGGAGGTGTTTTGGATAGGTCTTCGCATGAAGCATTTCGGTTTTTCCCGTCAACTCGTGGGCGATCCGCACTCGCATCACTTTGGTTTAGGTAATTGAGTTTCTGTAACACCGGTGTATAACCCAAAATGTATCATACATAAAAACCTTCGTCTTGAATCACTCTATCTACTGACGATAACCGCATTAAAATCCGTTGCGTAGTTTGAAAGATCTAAGCGAACCTTGTCATTGTGAATGTCACTGTCATTGTCATGTGTGTCATTTGATGTTCTGTTTGAAGTTTACTATGACAACGCACTAAAGTGCTTAACATTTTCGTTGGGGTACTCAGCTGCGCCATTTCAAAACCTAGTAACTCTCCAAAACTCAATTTTACGATTTTTGCATAAATCGTGGTTTCTAGCAAGTCCCTACCGGATGCAAAATCATTAAGAGACCTATCTCACTCAGGTTCACATTTACGAGTACCCCGAAACCTAGTAAGTGCACAAAAAAACGGGCTTGACCATTTCAAAATCAAGCATGTCACAAACTATTTCAAAAACCTAGTATGTGACATGCACTTACCATGTTTTGAAAAAAACACAGCGGCTTGAAAATCATCGGCTCACTAATTCTTTCTTTGCATTCAAATTCAACACATAAAACGTGTAATATAGGAAATTAAAGATAACGAATGAAAGATATATGTACCTACGTATTCGTCTTAATCTAATTAATCAAGAAAGTATCACTTCTTGAACACATATTGCAAAATTTTGTTCGGCTGAGCCAAAATATGTTTTCTCGCTCTCCTATAAAATTACCTCAATGTCCCTTACTGGGTTTTGAAATGGGGCAGCCGTACTGTACATACAGAGGGACAGACGTTTTATAAAGCTACAAATTACAATTTACAGGTTACAAGTTTCCATTTGACACAACCTCGACCAATGACGACCAGCCATTTGAGCAGTGTTGCCAGTTTAGACCTGTAAAATTGTTACTTGTAGCTTTATAAAACATGCCCCTGGAAGCGACTTTCGTTTTATGCTTAGTAAATCTATACTTATTATTATAAAGAGGAAAGATTTGTATTTTTGTGTGTGTGTATGTTTGTAACGAATAAACTCAAAAACTCCTGGACCGATTTCAAAAATTCTTTCACCATTAGGATCCTACATTAATCCTGAGTAACATAGGCTATGTTTCACTTTTTAGCGCGTACGGAGTCGCGGGCAACAGCTAGTATGTAACACGTGAAAGTTTAGATGTTTATACTCAATGACGCTAGAACGGCTGAACGGATCTGGGTGAAATTTTGCACACAGATAGATTATAGTCTGGTATAGCACATAGGCTACTATTTATCCAAGAAAATTGCACAGTTCCCAAGGGAATACCGATACGCGACTGCTACTTAAAATATCTTAGATAAAGCACAGATAACGAACTTTAAAGGAAATCTATCACGACTAAGTTGACTTTATTGGTTCCTGAGATACAGTCCTGGCTATAAATAGAAAACCAATTCGTCGGTGATACTGCAAAACCGCGTAACCAACAAATTTATTATAGAGCAAAATAAACCTTAACATCTTAGAAAAAAGGTGAATTTTGCTCCTTATTAAAAATGTTACTTACGCGGTTTTGCAGTTTCATCGACAAATTGACCTCTGCCCTCGGTGACGTCACTAAACTTTTCACCAGTCCTTTCCTAACCTTCTACCTTTCATATTTACCTGGTACTTAGAATATTCAGGATGGTTTTCATTAGAGATGGGCCGACTACGGATTTCGTCGACCGGCCAGTCGGCCGGCTAATCGGTTTTCAATTTGCCGATTAATCAGCCGACTAGTCGACAATACCGATCGTAGGATTTTGCTTAGATCGGGTGAACTCGGAAACGTTCGTTTCGCTTCGTCCGTCGCGCTTTGTTACCTACCCTACCATGTTTTGACCAGTTTTGTTTACGTTTTTTCAGCACGCCAAAAAAAACAATTATATCCCTAATTATAGTATTAAAACGAACTACCTTGTGCTTTTTATAACTATGTCGAAAAGAAAATCGCGTGTTTGGACATTTTTGACAATATTTCCTATAGGCAATAAAGTGCCTATATTCGTATATTCGGCATTTTTTGCCGACTAGTCGCCGACTAATCACCGACTAGAAATGATGCCGAATAGTCGGCTTTCCCGACTAATCGTCGACTAGTCGGCCCATCTCTAGTTTTCATGTATTATGTGCGCCGTTTTAGAAAATTCACATAAACCTAAGCGATGCGAGGGCGGGTCTAGTCTAGTATATAATACTAGTAAGAATAAGGTTAAGGATAGGATAACTCCAATGACACAATGCGTTACACATATTTAAACATGTTAAAAACATTCAAAAGAATGAAACCAATTATTTTATCTACACTCATATCATAAGTCCTCTATTATGCGTTCAAAACCATGACCAGCATTACCTGTGGTAGTGCGTCAGCGATGACAGCTGTTAATTTTGGAAGATGTTCCAAATTTTGATCTCATTACCTTACAATATTCTATAACGTAATTTCAAAATTACGTTACAGCTGTCATCGCTGTCACCTACTACCACAGGTAAGGTAATGCTGGTCATTTGCCTTTCGGCTTCTGGGGCCTATTGCATATAAAATAATAGCTTATTATATAAGCGGAACTCTCTTTCCAACAGTATGTATTAAAAAGAGACTTCCACTTGTATTACAAGTTACAAGCTTTTATGAAACGGGCCCCTGAACCCAGTTTAGAGTACTTATAATATGTGTGTAGATAAAGTATTGTACGAGACTCTGCGTAATTAGCATTACGAAACCGTCACGTAAACTACTATTACACAACCTATAATGGCTAACGGTTCCATTCATCTGGCATAATTCATCATGTGGCATACAGCATTTTTTTCTGAAACCGTTTACTTTTCAGGACTATATAAAATATCATTGCATAGAACCCAGTTACGTTAGGCTTATTTTATAACAATCCTGAAAAGTATACGGTTTCAGAAAAATAATGATATGCCGAATGATGATTATGCCAAATGATTAATTATGACAATCAATTTTATTCCACATGAATGTAAACCAATGGCTAATAATAACCTTGTAAGGCCCATCATACTAAAATCAGACAGTTTTTTGTCAGTGGGACTTTAAATCTACCATCAAGGCAACAAAGTTCAATTTCGATCGATCGACAATGCCATTTTCAATTTATGAAGAAAGGAAAAAAAACTTTATTCTCATTGCAATACAGTTCAAATTAAATTGCCTTGGTAATGTGCATCCTATTGCACACTGGGCCTTACGAGGTTAAATATAATATAACAAACCAAATAGCGCTTACACTCGTAACTTTCCCAAAATGTCTGCCACTCACAAATTTAACAGATACACACAACCTAAGCTCTCCGAAAGTAACAATTAAGTACACGGCAGCGGCACTATATTTTACGCCCGGTTGTTCACGAAGACATGTTGTAGAAAATTACTTACCCGCTTCTAGAGGAGCACAGCGCATATAAATAGATTGGTAGTATAATGTACAAGCACACTTAAGTCTGTAAACACACAGGGGCTATTGACTACTACCACAGAGGCATTAAATCTTAGTCCTCATGGATGGCATTTCACGGAGAAAACGTAACGGTTAAAAATAGTAAACTATCAACCGAGCAACTTATTTGTGAAGGAGCCTGCAAAGTTTGTGGCTAAAACTAGATACGTCAACATTGCTAATGGTTTTTGGTAAAATTAACCCTTTAAATTATTAAAAAAGTAAGTATCCCAGAATGGTTACTTCTATCAACAACAAATGAACAACTGCTGTCACAACCAACGAGCTTTGCTACATTTAGAAAACTAACTCGGTGGGCGCAAATAATTGGCTTTGTTTTTTCTACTAAAATTATTGGTCCACATAGCCAAGTTACTCGCTAAAGTCAACAGTGTTTATTTGGTAGTTACAACCAATCTAATTGTCATATATAAGCCAAGTCAATTTGGTACACGTAGCCAAGTTACTCGGCATAGTCAACCGTGTTTATTGGGTAGCTGCAACCAATCTGATTGTCATTATCTAGCCAAGTTAATTTGGTACACGTAGCCAAGTTACTCGATAAATTCAACCGTGTTTATTGGGTAGCTACAACTAATCTGATTGTCATTATCTAGCCAAGTTAATTCGGTACACGTAGCCAAGTTGCTCGGTAAAATCAACCGTGTTTCTTGGGTAGCTACAACCAATTGAGGTCTTAAAATTGCAGTTTTAACTAGTCTGGAGAATGCAATTGTCTATGGGTCACAGATCCCACTTACTATCAGGGGGCATAATATAGCTGCGTCTATCGCGTGACAAAGTTTCGATAAGGCATCCGTCACCTTCTGACACGTAAATAAGAACGAGAGTGACGGATGCTTTATCCACATTTGACACGCGATATAGACGCAACCCTGCTACTAGGCCAAGTTGCCTGTTATTCGCCTTCTCAATGCCATAAAGAACGGGCAATACATACATACATACATACATACATAACCTCACGCCTTCATCCCCAGAGTGGGGTAGGCAGAGCTACAGAATTACCAACAATTCTAAAAACTTGTTTGTGTAAAAATGTTGACCAGTGTATTAGTGACAGGTCGCAAGCCCATCGCCTAACAGTGGTACAAGCCTTTTTATTTCCTAAGAGGGGCATGAGCTAGGTAACCTAAAACAATGGCGCAGAAAAAAACTGGGCCCAAATAGCAACCTATTTCTATAATTATATTTCGAAGGTGGGATAAATTTTCTCCAGTTTAATTTATGCTTTGCTGGTCAGATTCCGAAGGCCCTCTAAGCTTGGGGGCTTTGCACGGCACCGTCTAGCCCTCCGATAGATAGCGACTACATACAGTAACGTCATGTGCTTACTAATATAATGTCTAGTATTTCACCCTGAACTGAGAACGAACTAACCTTTAACTCTTTAAGCCCCTGCCCTGTTCATGTGTAAACATTCAATTTATATGCCTCGACTACTCTTGTTTTAAGCTTCATACAGAACGTATTAATTTCAAAGTTATCGTCAAAAAAATAACAAATAATGTCTACTTTCACCCCGAATATAAACCTCTCGACCCCTTATCTTACTGGGCCCTTAAGGATATTCTTTGATCCTACTTAGAATTTATTTTTATTTTATTTATTTATTCCAAAAACAGTGTGGTACATTTTTAATTTAACAGTTTGCCAAACGTAAGTTTATTGGCAATTATTGCACTCATTTTTACATTCTGCATGCACCTAACAACGGCCTATGATTGGTTGACACTTATATGACTTACACCTAGTTGGTTTTGTTTAGTCAGACATGTGGTACCCATAATAGGCCACATGTATCCAACCGCATAATAGACTGTACTTAAACTACTTATAATAAAATTATTTCTAAGGTTAGTAATTCATTGTTTCTGTTGACAATATTAGAGTGTTACATTAAATATTCTTATTCTTTCATTCTTTTTTTTTCTAAATTCATGTTTCGGAAAAATTGCGTTGAATATTCGAGGAGTTATGTAACTGCGGGTCCTCTTGCCGTCATAGTTGCTGGCCGCGGGCTCCGCGTACCGCCGGCGCGGCGTGGCTCGCAGCCCAACAGGATATATGACAGTTTTAAATTCACTTCTTTTAAATCTGTAGTGTTATTGGGTACCCCTTCGATCCCCCGCTCAACTTCATAAACCACTAATCGGTCGTATTCATGTTCAAACATTAAATGTATATTGCCTCGACTACTCCAAGCTTCATCAAAATCAGATCAATACTCCTCAAGTTATCGTCAAACAAACATACTAATGACGCGCCGTCCGTATTGACTCTTGGACCTCATTTCATTTGGTCGATCAGCCTTTACCGCAGTTTTTGTTTTGGTAATCGCCTGAGGGGCCAAAGACAAAAGTCCTTGCTTTTGTTTGCTTTTGACTTGAATTACTTTAAGAAAAAGGGGCAGAGGTGAAAATCCCTTCCGGAGACCTGGGAATGGAGGGCCCAGGTACTGCCAGGCTCGCACCGGCTAAAAACGCCAATGCCCTATTACCAACTAGAATTTAGACTCCCGCGGATACTACTCCAGCCAGTGCTGAAAGGCCGGAGGAGAAAGTCCTTCCTTCGTTTACTTATCCGCGGGGTTTTTCCAAAAAGGGGGGATAGGAATGGGGGTTGGGATGGGGGGAGACTTATAGCTATGTGAGTCGCAGAGTGGGAATCCTGACGCATGCATGCTTACAGACTACAGGCTTCCTTTCTTTGCCCCGACAATGGAAGGGTTGGGTCGGAGATCTTTTTTGGAGCGCTTGTGTGGCTGTGGATACCATCTTTATGGGTGGGGCTACCCTTTTTGAGGCTTTCTCTTTTGCCTGGAGATACTATATTTTGTGCGTGTCTCCTTGCGCTGTCCTCTTTTGTGTGACCTCTTCCATTGCAACTTAGCCTATACAACTGCTATAATTTAATGGTGGCAGGTGTCAATTAGTGGCATCCTGGTGATAAGCGGCATCACAAAGCTGATCGCTCCCGAGGAGAGTATCTGTTCATCACCTTACATTCGCCAGTGGATTGTATAAGATGAGGAACAGACCCTCATTTCCGGCTTGCCTTGATTGGCGAGTCTGAGTAGAGTTAATAGAGCCAAATGCTCAAACGGCGGACGTTTTACGTCGTAGACAGAGAAAAATAATACAACGAGTAAAAAAGAAGCATTTATAATACGAAAATATGTATAAATAATGATCACAGCTACCTTACTTTTTATCTCACTTTACGTATGTGTTTTTTCAATGTCGATTTTGTTTGTCACCGAACTGGGGGCCAAACAATGGAGTAAATTGTTGCTTTTAACTATTTTATCGTGCGTTGTTTGAGTTTATATATATGTTTTTGTAGGTTTCGAATACACCTGTGATCTGAATTTTTCTATTTCAGGCTGCAAAAAGTATGTTCGAAAAGATAAAAACATAACCTAACCTAACCTAACCTAAAATTTCTCATGATAAACCGCCTTAATAAGGTAGGCACTCAATGCCAGAAGCTTTGTCCGCTAAAGGTGATATGTGATTTGTTCGGGTTGTCTGTCTACATTGCTAACTTAAAGGGTATACGCAAGCAATACTCTGTCTACGTTTTACGTAAATCTATCTACTCTTAGTACCTCTGGAACTATTATCCCCTTTCTGCTCTGTATTTGCGACTATTTTAGAAGGCCACTCCGTTCAGTTGGCGATGTACTCTCTGCCATTTTAAACAATTTTGCACCATAAGTTCATCCATAATCTGGTTTAGTAAAGTTTTCTTTAGGCCTCTTCGTGTTGACTTTGGCTCCATTTGCTCCTTCCTAATGTCCGAGTCTCATGTATCCCATAATTAATTAAGAAATACACAATCAGCGTAAATTATATTTATTTTTATTTATGTTAGCTAAGTATTGCTAAGTGTTGCGCCATTGAATCGAAACGGCTCACTTATAAAACAGACAAACAAAACGTTCCCACGACATATCAGTATTGGTATTATGTAGAGTACAGTTACCTTTATTTGATAAAAATATTGCCTAGGTTCTACTTTGGTTTAGTCAAATCATAAACATACTCGTATGTATGTACGTCAAGTAAGTTTCTCAGTTCAGTGCCAAGCATACCTAAGTCAAAGTATTTTCATTTTCTGTAGATTGTTTTCTTAGTGTACTCAATTTATTTTATTATTTGCGCTTACTTCAGAGTTATATATATGTATATATGTAGTAACGCTTTTTAAAGCCTACTGCCAATCATTTTACACGTGCGGATTGTGGGTCAATTTTACGCGGAGGGCGATCAGTGATCTGGGTGTCCAATATAACAACGCCTTCAGGGTGCTGTTGGGGATGCCTTGGCGATGAAGCGCGTCGGCGATGTTCGCCGAGCCGCGCACGGATAGCTTCGCGGCGATTATGCGTAAACGGTGCGCCTCCCTCCTGTCGAGGCTCCGAGCCAGCCCCAACAGGATCCTGAATGTGTTCAAGGACCGCTGGGACTCCGCGCTGTTGCATCGGTGGACGCAGTTACATGTAGCGCACCGGCGTGACAAATAGTCTTAAGTGGATGTACACACTAACATTAGTTTTTAAGTTTGTATTTTTGTAATTAACCTATGAGTATGATATGGAGTATATATCAATTTAAAAAAAACCTTCTGATAGAGTTTCTAGCGGCGTTTTTTTCTTTGCAATGGTAGTCAAGCACGAAGCGCTGATATATTCACTCCTTATTACCGTGTAAAGAGCCTTGTACCCTCACCATGGGTTACAATTACCGTACTAAGGCTAAACAATTCAGTTTACGGTGAGAGAACGAGACAGAGCCGTGTAACCGCCATATTTAGCTCTGTCCCATACAGTCAACACTGAATTTTTCGTCATGTCGTGTTAACCTCCCTGATGTTGCCAATTTACTGACCAAATTATTTGAATCTAACTTGAGCTGAGTGTACCACTCCCATCTAGTTCTACTTCTAAGTTTTTTCCTGTACTTCCGTCGTTACGGCACTTAGGGAAATGTCTTACGCTAACAATGCATTATGAATAGGGAAATACGCCATTGTTCAGCTGACTGGGACGGGAACAGATTTAGGAAAATACAATCCGTTTTTAGTGCACGTTGACAGATAGAGTTCAATTTGGAAAAGCACTTTACGAACATGAAATACAAAAGTACCTAAACATAATCATAATCTTTATTAAATATCTTCCGTAAATAGTCCAGAAAGTGTAGTGTTTTTGGGTCAATTAACTATTCTTTGTACACTATTTTTTTCAAGTAAGACTTTTAAGTATAAAGAAAAACTAAATGGGTTTTCTTTAAAATATTGTGTTTTTATTACACAGATAAACAGTGAATTCTATAACTTGTTAGATATACTTATTAAACAATTAAAATTTCTTCTTTCTCTTGTAACTTAGTGGACCGTGTTGTCCCCAGTTTTGTATGAAAATAGTGGTTTGTCCCCTAAGTTACCAGTATTTTTGGCAAAAATGTTATTCTGATTTATATAGCTTATTTTCACTTGTACTGACAATGAATCTATTGATTAAAAATATAGTTCATACCGGGGTTCAGTTTAACAGTGTTGTATAATTAAGACATACTTAAATGTACAAAGAATAGTTGATTGACCCTTTTGCTAATAATTTAGTAACACAAAAGAACGGTAACGTACCGTACCATACCATACTTTGAACACTTATTCCGTTATCGTTACTTTTCAATTACGGTCAATGATTTTTTCTAAGTACAACATAAGTAGGTAACATATTTTATTGATACGTATAAACTTTGCATTATTTAGCTATAATTATTATTTGTATTTGACTGGTATTTGGCACTAAAACTCAGCAACATTATTTGTTTTTTTCAACCGGTTCTGGCCAATCTCCGGAAAATAGAAAAAATGCAGAGAGTGCTTACCTAATTGCTTTATGAACGATATTAATTATTAACAATGTACGCTTGATTTCAAGAGGAATCATAAGTATGCACTGAATAACATATTTTACATGTAAATCTATAATTTAAACTTATTTATTGCTTTTCCCTCGGAGTCGTTCGATTGTCTGGGTTTATACCTTGACCATTTCCGCAGCACCAGACTTCAATATTTTCACGTCAATCGGTTGAGGTTACGAGGGGCGGCTGATAAGTAATCTCCTTGGTCAGAAATATATACAAAAATAATGCTGGCTGGTATGGATTTATATTCGTTTGTTATTCTATTTTCAAAATGTATTACATTCATTTGTTTATTGCATCACGTTTATTTGTCTCCTACAATTGTTTCAAACATGTCGGTAGAAAAAGTGAAAATGGATAAAATCGAGCAGCGTGCGGTGATTAAGTTTTTGACTAAAGAAGGGAATACGCCTTCGGAGATCAGACAGCGTATGTTACGTGTGTTTGGCAGTTTGTGTTCTTCCGAATTTGTTATAAAGTTTTGGTCAAAGCAGTTTAAGTTAGGTCGTGAGAGTCTGGAAGATGATCCTCGTAGCGGAAGACCAGTTTCGGCCGTCACCGATGAAAATGTAGCCAGGGTGAAAAAAATTATATTAGAGGACCGACGAGTGAAGCAGTGGGAGATAGCTAGAGATGTGGGCGTCAGTAAAGAGCGAGTCAATGAAATAATTCATGAGCATTTGAACATGTCCAAGGTTAGTGCACGTTGGGTCCCCAGAATGTTGACTGCATTTGACATGGAGAGGCGTGTCAAATGTTGCGAAGAGTTTTTGGAGATGAGTCGAGGGAAAGAGGAAGAAATAATTTCTAGAATTGTAACATGTGATGAGACTTGGATTCGACAATGGGACCCGGAAAGTAAGCAAGAGTCGTTACAGTGGAAATTTAAGGATGAGAAGCCGCCTCGGAAATTCAAGGTCTGTCCATCGGCAGGTAAACTTATGGCTACAATCTTTTGGGACACAGAAGGGATTTTGCTCATAGATTATTTACCGAAGAAAACTACAATGAATGCTGATTATTACTCAAACTTACTATACCAACTAAGAGAGACAATAAAAGAAAAACGGCGAGGTAAACTAAACAAAGGTATTCTGATTTTGCACGATAACGCACCAGTGCATACCGCCCGCACAACGAAGCTAGCAATTAAAGACAATGGCTTCGAAACCATTGACCACCCCCCTTATAGTCCAGATTTAGCCCCCTGTGACTATTTTCTGTTTAGACTTCTCAAGAAAGACCTCAGGGGACGAAGGTTTATGACCGATGACGAAATGAAGGCTGCGGTTACTGACTTTTTTGACGACAAACTGAAAATTTTTTTTTTTAATGGTTTAAATTCAATATTTGAAAAATTTAATAAGTGCATTTTACTAGCAGGGGACTATATAGAAAAATAAAAAAAAATTAGCCACGACAGTCTTTTGTTTCATTGTTAGGTAGATTACTTTTCAGCCGCCCCTCGTACGTCAACCGTGAAGACGGAACAAACATTTAGCATTCATAATATTAGGAAGGTTTAAAACGTATTTTCCTGGTGGGAGCGCTTCGACTCCCATAATTTTATTGTTTCGATTTTCGAAAGTCAGAAATTGGTATCCATATTATTTTTAGTCATAATAATCAATAGTCATAATCGTTGTTAGGTATAACGCGAAATAGATATAATGATAAAGTACTATAATGTTACATGTCATACAAGACAAAAGTCATAAAATTGATCAGAATACTATCAAAAGGCATACCGTTTATTTTTCATAAATATTGTAGGTCATATTTTTACATTTACTTTTTATTATTTTTATTTATATCATTTTATTCTCTAATGTTTTAAAGGACTAATTTTAAAATTCAGAAAGAATACATGTCGTACATAAACATGGCTTACAAAAAACCCCCGGCTGTCAGAAAAGTAGGTTAGGTTAGGTTAGAACTGTGACCCCTGCTTAGTAGTGCCGTGGGGAAGAAGGGGAATATAACTTATCTTATCGGTGGAAAGACGACTGTCCCATACGGCACTACTAAACCGCACTACTGACCAAAACAAGTATCATAAATATGAGGTAGGTTTAGGTTATGTTAGTTATTCAGAAGGCCCGAAGGGCCAAACCACCCAGAAAAAGAAGCTCCGCGGTAGCGGAGCTCCGTCGATTCCATTAAATTTTAATTAGAAATAGAAATAATTAATATTGACCAATAGTGCGCCTTAGTAGTGCACTAAAATTTTCAGATAAATAATTTTCAATCTTGTAAGCGTTATTTAAAATAATAATATTCCTTTTGAAATTCTACCATTCAATACAAACAGCACATTGAATGTTATGACCAATAACGGTATGGCATTCGATAGTTATGACTAATGAAAAGGGGGTTAAGGAAATTATGACTATTGAAATTATGACCAAAGACAAAATGACGAGCAACGATTATGAAAAACAACGGTATGGATAAAACAAATCGAAGGATTAATGTTGTGGGAGTCAATATAGATACACCCTTTCCTGGTATGTATGACGTTTATAACTTTTTGTATTAAATCTAGCCTATTGCATTATACCAAGTTTCATACAGAATTAAATGCAAAGCTAAATGCGCTATATGAAATAATATTTACATTTTAGCCGACTCGCGGCGTGGAATACTGTAATACTTCTAAAAAGGTGAGCTCCTCAAGGGACCGGCGAATTAAACCATTGTTTAAGCACAATAATGTCGGGACAGAAATTCATTTGATTTTGTTAAATGTATACATTAGTATAATATTATTATGTCTTTAAGTACTTATTATTATTATTATTGCGCGTTTATTAAAAAGAGGGTTAGTATGTTTTTTTAACTGGTTATTTTGTACTCATTGTAATAAAACGCGAATTAACATCTTTAAGTACGTCGAAGTCAAGGATATGTTTTCATTTTTGTACGTACCTTATTTCAATGGAATAAGGTGAAAAAATTGAATCATAATCAAAATCAAAATCAAAATATTTTATTGCATGTCACATTAACATATTTATAGGTGGAACATAATAGGAGGTTTGCATGTGACGCCCTGCAAGGGCACAGCAACATCAGACAGAGAGCAGCTATACAATACAATACAATATAATATCTATTTACTAATTATTTACTAAAACTACTGATACTAATTGCGGTCGTGTTGGATTATAATTATGTGTATGCGACATCTAAGAATTCTTTCAAATTATAATAGCAATTATTTATTAGAAATAGTTTTAAGGTTTTATTTAAGATCTTGGTATTTTCTATGCATTTAATATAGTTTGGTAAGTGGTTGTTAATTTTAATTAACAGATCTTTGTCGTCGACCAGAGTATTAACGATACTTGCCTATCTATCCCTGTCACACTCGTAGTGAGTGTGGCAGCGATATTTGCTTTGCCAGAGAGAATATGAAAGCTGACAGATAATTTAGTCTCCGGGATCAAGGACTCAGAAATCTTTTAAAATTAAACAGGGGGAACAGTAACAATAACTTAAAAACGAAAAGCAAGCTTTAAAAAACCCGATTGTTGCTAACCAATTTTAAATCTTTATAAATACTAAATTATCATTTAAAATGATAAATGATGAAAGAAACCTACAAATGATTTTTAAATACCTATTCAATGGTACCCCACTTGTGATAGCTAGTCAACTTTTTTTTCTTTTTTTTAATATGGCGTTTGGTTGCCGCGATATTGAATTTTGATTTGATTTGATTTACTGTCATATCTGTGTTACTCACAATATTAAGACAAATCGATTAATAGCATCACCAAAATCTATCCACGCGTTTTGTTTCTAGAGCGCCAAACAAACAAACATACAGTGGTGGTCACATAATTAGGGACACTTGTTTTTTTCCCATACAATTGCCTAAAAATATGACTTTTCAATTTTAACCACCATTCAAAAAGTTCTAAACTAATTTGATATTTGGTTACACACATCGTTCATTAATGAACTAAGGTTTAAATGTATGTACAGTTCATCTCTGTTGAAAACGGATCTTTCGGATTTGAAAAATAAATACCTCGCGTTCATACAAAGTTGTAAAACTTTGTATGGACGAGTCAGCACTAAGTTTATACATACATAATCTCACGCCTTTGTTCCCAGAGAGTGGGGTAGGCAGAGCTACAGAATTACAAACATCTCTAAAAACTTGTTGATAATTCTATAACCACAATTTGCACAATAAGGCTAAGATGTTTACCAGCGTATTAGTGACAGGTTGCAAGCCCATCGCCTAACAGTACTACAAGCCTTTATTCCCTTAGTCGTCTCTTACGACATCCACGGGAAGACATGGAGTGGCACTATTCTAACTCGGCAACCACACGGGACTAAGCTTATAAATCCCTATAAAATATAAGGTTCGTTTTTAACAGTAGTTCATTGTACATAAATTTAACATTTTGACTGACTTATTTTTACATTTTGACTGCGTTTGTTTATTTTATTTCATTATTATTTTTACTTTATTTTTTACATTTTGACGATATTATTGTGAATTCATTATGATTATGTGACATAGAATAATGTAATTTTCAGTATGAAATAAATGCCTACCTACCTACCTACCTACCTAAACCTTAGTTAATGATCTAAAGTAAATTGTATTTAGCAATAAAATTGGTCAAGAACTTTTTGAATGGTGGTCAAAATTTAAAAGTCATATTTGTAGGCAATTGTATAGGAAAAAAACAAGTGTCCCTAATTATGTGACCACCACTGTATATGGCCTGATATACATTACCCTCCTCATTCGGCAGTCTGGTAATAAAAACAATACAGGGTGTTCTGAATCATAGTGTCAGTTTGGAAGAGCTATCCATCTCCGCGCAATGCGGGTTGAACAATACGCTTCAACAGTTCGCAGATAGCGCTGGCTAGGGAATAACTCGTTAGCGCGAAATTTATGTACCGGATAATGGCTCACTTTGCTATTAAAATCGAACAATAAGTCATGCGACGCATGATATAATTGCCGATAATATTTAATTTTAATCACAGAATCATGTGACAGTTATTGTCCGTGTATGGTCCATTAATTAATCATGGAACTGAAATGAGAATTTATTTTATAGGGTATTTGCCTATTTTTTTATTAGTATTTAAATTGAATCTTTTTTACCTTCCGAATAGCCTAGTATAAATAGTTTTTTTAATATCTTTAAAAATAAGAAAGATATAAATGTTTAAAGCTTGCTTTTAGACGGAGAGGAAAATACAGTAATATGACGTCATACGACTCAACCGCCATATGAATTACACGCAAAACATCGTTTCGAAAAAACTTTAAAAGGCTATAACTTTTTTATTTTACTACCAATTTCAAATTTGATTTTGAATTATTTTATCATACTATCGTGCCTCGTGTGGTTGCCGAGTTAGAATAGTGCCACTCCATGTCTTCCCGTGGATGTCGTAAGAGACGACTAAGGGAATAAAGGCTTGTAGTACTGTTAGGCGATGGGCTTGCAACCTGTCACTAATACGCTGGTAAACATCTTAGCCTAATTGTGCAATTTGTGGTTATAGAATTATCAACAAGTTTTTAGAGATGTTTGTAATTCTGTAGCTCTGCCTATCCCACTCTGGGACCGAAGGCGTGAGATTATGTATGTATGTATTATCATACTAAGTATATTGATATATTATCCAAATTAATATATGAAATTTAATATCAGGCAAATACCCTATTGTTTATGGTCATAATGTTGGCTGACCTTCTTTATTTTTGACGACCGCAGTGTAATCCTACTAGTATTATTAATGCGAAAGTTTGTGCGTGTGTTACTTCTTCACGCTGCAACGACTGGACGGATTTGGATGAAAATTGGAATCGAGATAGGTTATACCCTGGATTAATACATAAGGTACTTTTCATCCCGGAAAATTTTAAATTCCCCGAGGGAATAAAAGAAACTGACTACTCCTACCTACGGTTATAATGGTCTAGGATCCGAATAGGAGAAGATTTGGACCGGGCTGTTTATTCGATGAAAAGTATTTTATATCAAATTTAATACGCTAAATAATATGTGGCGAATAGGTAGGCTGAAAAATTTCAGTCCAGTACTTATATCATTAAAAAAAAAGAACCAACTTTTTTTTTCATTGCAAATGTTTGTTTAATAGACAAATTACATACTAATCGAAAGTATGGTCTATAGAATATGCAAACGTTAGGTTTGGTGCAAATTACTATTACCGACTTACCTGTTTATACCTGCCTACCCAATAGTTTGACGAGAAAAAAATAGTCAACTTAACGTTTGCATATTCTATAGGCTTCATACTTTCGATTGGTATGTAATTTGTCCATTAAACAACCTATTGCATTATTTTTTTTAATTTATTAACTATATACTGGACTGAATTTTTTCAGCCTACCTATTCGCCATATATTACTTAGCATATTAAATTTGGTATAAAATACTTTTTATCGAATAAACAGCCCGGTCCAAATCGTCTCCTATTCGGATCTCCTACTATAAAGATTGTTGCAAAACAAACGAATAAACCTTTTCTTTTGTAAATTAGTGTTTATCATTGGTCCCCGTCAATTACTGGTTCCATGACTAGGAACAAATGAACAGGCCCCAAGAGGAACGCGCCCACAAAGTCCACGTACACGATATTGCGTTTACGTATTTTCCATTTTTTCGCGTCGCCGTCCATTTTCAGCCGGTTTTTATTACCACACTTTAGTTGTTTGTTTTGGGGTTCCGCATAAAATTGCATTTATTTATCAAATAACCTTCGAAGCGAAATACAATAAAATAACAAAAAACGAACGAGTTTAGCTTTGTAAATACAGTAGCTGAAAGACCGAGTGTGGCTCGGATTGAATTCGAATTTATCCGAAGATGACACCTTGACAGATCGAAGTCCTGACTCGAAAATCACCTATTCTGCAATTTTCAGCGAAATCCTTAAAACCCTTCGAGAAAGAGATTACAGACAACATTGGTCGTATTTATTTATGGGACATTGGATCGACTAAGGTAGGTAATTATGTAGATGATATTGAGTGTGTATCAATAAATAAATAAATATAAATATGATAATGTTGTAAACTTGTAAATTATGAGCTTTTAATTCCCATTCCTAAGGTAAATTCACATTAAAGAATTGCATACCATAAAATAGCTTCTATGAATCACTTGTACAACCATCTCGACCAATTAGAAGTGATATCTCTCTAATGTCTTATTATAAATCCACCTTAATAGAGAAATCAGTATTAGACAAACCTTGCTTAAGTGTGAGTGTCTTGTAAAATCGTAATGCTAAAGTGTCTATTTATTAATTAAATTGGCCACGAGAGGGCTCTTTTACACGTCGGTAATATGGAGTGAATCTACCAGCGCTTCGGAATGGACCATCGTTGCAGAGAAGAAGCGCCGCAAGAAAATCTAGCAGAAAGTAATTTTTTAACCTTAAAATACTTACAATAATGAATATGCATGTTGTTTTTAAATCACATTTTTCAACAATAATAACCTATTTTATATAATCAAAAAAAGTGAAGTTAAAATTAATTTCGGCTTTAAACTGCTAATAAGACAGCGATTAGACAGAGATCCGATACGCCGTGTGACGTCATGTTACACGTCGGTCATATAAACTCATGTTAAATTATATTTGCTAAAAAGAGATAAGGTGAGTCGGGGTAAGTGCGCCTACGGGGCAAGTGCACCAAACCAACAATATCTCCTAGAAAATATCTGGTTCGTCGCACTTACCACGTAGACGCGCTTACCCCAAGGTAGGCAAGAGCGCCAACGGGGCAAGTGCGACGTACCATATGTTTTTAACCGACTTCAAAAAAAGGAGGACGTTCTCAATTTGTCTGTTTTTTTTTTAAATGTTTGTTACCTCAGAACTTTCGACTGGGTGAACCGATTTTGGTGATTCTTTTTTATTTGAAAGCTGGTGCTTCCCGTTTGGTCCCATTCTTATCAAAATGAAGATCTGATGGTCGAATCCATGAGGGATCGACGGAACTCTTCAAAATTTATAGGCACACCTATAGCGATTTTGATATTTTTCATTGTAACTCGTGTATTTGGTCTTGGAAAGCACTATTTGGTGAAGTGGAACTGATGATGAAGACCACAGATGGCCACCGGAACTCCTAAACGGTATATATTTCGAGGGTGGCGACAAGATATTTCGATTAAGATAGTTGAGCGACTATGACGAAGCATATTTAGGTTTAAATATATGACTATGACTTTCACACGGCGTTGCTTGCGGCGAGATTGAAATGTTCTATCGTTTCTTATTAATTGAGAAGTGGGAGAATAACAGCATAATTATGATCACTAAAAAGTATAAAAAAAACAAAAACCCGCCTTCAAAAAGCAAAAAATAACTTCTTTAAAATGGTAGGTAAATAGGTCAGTCCAACTGGGCGGGTTTTTGTTTTTTAAACTTTTTTTTTATCTAGGAGATATTGTTGGTTTGGTGCACTTGCCCCGTAAGCGCACTTACCCCGAGTCAACTTAGATACAAATCTTTGTTGGCTTATATCTTGGTTACTTTTATATCTTTTCAAAAAAAAAACTCGGCTGTTTGTGAACATGAATTAGCTTTTATTAAAGCTGTGAAAATAAGTCATGAATAATCCCTATTATACTTTAAAAGTAAGTTATATCACACGATAATAACTATTAGATACTTACCCCCTTACTTATAAACGGGAATAACCTATGATCAGCTACACCATGTTTTGTCCTTATCTGTCAAATCCAAATGCCCAATGACAGATAAGGACAAAACATGGTTGAGCTACTCCATGGGACTTGACAGAATATACCACTACTACTATTTAGTCCATTAGAGAAAATACTCTTTTACCGAACAATTGTCCACGCGTGATATCCATGGACTTATTTCTCTAAAAAGTCCATGGGGAGTCTCTTTAAATAACTTGACATTGGCGAAATACACCTTAACAGGAGTGAAAGCCATTAATTAAGAAAAGATTAGAATAGAAGCTACTCCATGCTTATTCCACGTTTATAAGTAAGGGGGTTAGATAAAACCCCCCATTTAATGGTGACCCCTTCTTTCAGAGCTATATCTCTTAAATGGCTCTACTGATTTTCATGAAACTTAGCTAAGAATCTAATTAATCTATTATCAATAATGACTAGGTGAATTCAAGTTTCAAGTAATCAAAAATAATCTACGCTTATAACCAGAGGGCGGAATTTTCATGGCAAAAATCAAACGTCAATAGAGTTGGAATTTTATCGACTATCGATAAGTTATATTTACGAAGCGTATCTATCTTTATTTATTTATTAACAAAAATAGACCTCAAATGATGATGAACAGGAACAACTTTTTTTTTTAAAACTGAATTGTGGATTGTTAATTCTTTTCTATGGATTTTGCAAGAAACTAGAAATATAATCAAATCTAGATAAAAACTAATAACGTTCTTTACCGCTTTAAACTCACATGAATGTGTTTTACTCGTTATGTGAGTTTCAACGTGGTTTCAACGCAATATTTTTTAAGTTGCTTGAAATGAACCTTACATTTAGAGCAGTATATTGTTGAATTATTCTCGTTGTAAGTAAGGACAGGATACTTCTTTATCCATTTGTTTATTGTTTTTCGTTTTGGATTAACCATTGTTCACATACGTGAATTAGTTGCAAAAATACTACTTACTGGCGGAAATGCCACTTAACTGTCATGCGATTTACTTTTAATGGTGATGCAACTCGCTAATCAAAAATGTTAATGTTAAAATTCAGTAATTTAAAAGAAGATTAAACTTATCGATAGTCGGAAAAGTCGATAAAATTTAACATTCCAACTCTATTGACGTTTAATTTTTGCCATGAAAATTCCGCCCTCTGCTTATAACTTAAATATACTGAACCTTTAGTCGTGCTCCATATTTCCAGGCCAGCTTTAGCTGATTTCGCGCCGACGTGTTGTGCATACGTTTCATCTCGTTTGATTTATTTGTAGGTAAATAGGCCGCGTTTAACCATCCACGAATAAAAGCATTATTTCGCTTTATAATTACACCCTGTTTATAAGTTTGGGTATGAAATAATTTCTTTGTTGTAATCTCTTTTAATCAAGTTATTTCATGTTAGTATTTTAAATATTCTTCCTGCTTTATTATTTTATAAAAGAAAAAAATGGTATCAATTGATGCATTTAAAAATATTAAATAATTCAATTCAGTTTAAAAGATATAAATAACATGGCTACACGAAAAACATTTTTGACATTAAAATTGAAAGATTTTTGTCCTCTACGTTACCTAAGTTATTTATGGTTCTTTAGTACCGATTTTACCATACGATGTTAAATTTATTCAACGTTAATGGCCTGCTAGTTGAGTGGTTAACATCGTTTGGTGAAATCGGTACTAGACTATTATACTAAGTACCAATTTCACCATACGATGTTAAATTTATTCAACGTTAATGGCCTGCTAGTTGAGTGGTTAACATCGTTTGGTGAAATCGGTACTTAGACTATTATACTAAGTACCAATTTCACCATACGATGTTAACCACTTAACAGACGATTAGAGCGTTAACAGCTGTCAAAATGTGTGAACTAACAGTCGATTAACATTGATTAAATTTGACATTGTTTAGTAAAATTGGTACTAAGCTGTCTTAACATTTAAGAACAAGGTTAAGAAAATGAACAATCTCCAACTTATCTTAGGTTGTAGTAAGAGATCTACATACCTATGATTAAAATGTATTTTTGAATGACTTTGTTTCCATTAAGTTCAAATTTAGTTGCGTATTTCCGATAAATAAATGTAATTTCTCCAACAAAAGACAAAAATTAAAGTGTATTTAGCTGCCAGGTGTAAAAAAACACAATAAAACCCTCTAAAAAGCCAACATTGTACAAACACCGTAGTTCCAAACGAAATCACTGGCAGCAAATAAAAAAGTAAAACATTCACATTCAAATTCCGAATGGGAACGGTTCGGGCTATTACGAACGAGGCTTACAAATGCTCTAGTTAATTTTCCAAGGTCGTATATCGCGGTTGCGTAAGCTTCAAGATTAAACTTTGTACTGACCGACTAAGGTTGTATTTCGAATTTTACTGGTGAGTAAGATGTGCATTTAGGGAAATTACCAGTCGAAAAGCGAACGACGGAGTAAGCGATTTGCGGCCATTCCAAAATGGCGTTGACTTGAATGGAATTGACGGTTATTATTCGTTACCAGCTCCTTATTTTGTTACAGGACTTTTGATAACCTTACGGAAAATATCAAGAGAGTTCTTTTTTATGTAGCTAACCATTTATACGAGAAAATTTAACAACATTTAAGCAATAATGCACAACGTCTGACGATAATATTAGAGATAATATGAGTTAGTAAAAAGTAACAAAATAGAAAAGAATAAGTTTAATGTTTTCGGCACTGTTACCTGTGAGTGGTCCTATGAGATAGTCATGCTATAAACATTTTGGAAAAATTCTACGAAAACGACCAATTTTCAATATGTCTTACACAGGATTACTATATAGAATGCCATTCCAGGGCCATTCCTATCTAGGTCAACGTACCTAGGCACACTCATAACATAGATACGTTCCGTTGAAAATAGGACCCAGCACGATCATAAGCTGTTTATTACTTCTTCTTGGGCTTTTAGAAGAAACTGTTAAAAAAACATTTTCAAGAAAGTACATTACATTTGCACTTTGTTACTTTTAAATAAGGTACGGATTGGGATTAACAAGTCAGAATTTAGTAAAAAAAACGTAATTGAAATCGCTGATTTGTTAAATTAAACTTCCAATACTAATCTTTAATACTGTTTTATTCTTCAAGTTGCTTGGTAACATATATAAAGGGGTTTGGGTAAAAGTGTTGTCATTTGTAAAATTCATACATTTTCAAGGTGAGCGGCCATTCGTAAAAGTGGCAAATTATGATAGAATTATTAAAAATAAACATATTTTATTATGTAATATAATACTCTTAAGTGCATCGGAGCCGAGATATTTAAATATTCATACTAGGGCGTACTTTTGTACTAAAAACTGAACACTTAAATCTTTAAAATCTCCGCACCGATATTATTTAACGCCATAAATTATATATATCTATATATATTTAGAGGTCCTCTAAATAACTATGTAAGAATCATCCGTGGCCGCTGAAAAAAAAATGACAATATTCTTCAAAAAAATTTACCCAATGCCCTTTGATGTTTACAATTTATTCACGATAGTCTTAAAAAGAGGGGAGGCCTTTGCCCAGCAGTGGGACTCAAAAAGAGGCTTGGAAAAAAAACTCTTATATCCTCATTTCAATTGATAGCTTCTTCGAATGGCCGCCTTTTTCCTCTTGTCAGTTTGTTTTAAATCTATAGCCACAATGCCAAACTGCCAGTGGCAAAGGAGGTTCATTGTTTCTTTTTCTATCAGATTAGACTTTAAAATCATTATGTAGCGTAGCAAGAACTAATGAAATTGCATTGTAGAGAAAAAAAGATTTTTTTTAAATTTACGGAACAAAATCGGGAATATAATTCATTATACGCGTATATATTCTACTATACCTACCAGGCCTATCAATATTTATGTTACCCTCGTGTAACGGAGCGATAAACCGTAAATGTCGGCGCATTGATTTGTTAACACGGCTATGGACATTAAACAAGTAATAAAAACATTAACAACCTGTCTGATTCTCTACCTATGTATCTTAATTACGTATCATATATTAAAATACAACTGCTTACTTTTGTTTTAAATTTTTACACTTAAGGTGCGTCACTCACTAAATTAACAATTCCATAAAGGGGTTTGGGTAAAAGTGTTGTCATTTGTAAAATTCATACATTTTCAAGGTGAGCGGCCATTCGTAAAAGTGATAAATTTTGGTAGAATTATAAAAAATAAACATATTTTGTAATGTAATACTCTTAAGTGCATCGGAGCCGAGATATTTATATATTCATACTTGGGCGTACTTTTGTACTAAAAATCTTTAAAATCTCCGCTCCGATATTATTTAACGCCATAAATTGCATTAGATACCTATATTTATTCATGACGTTTACAAATATGTCACTGCTTTACTTGGGCAGTCGTGTAAAAAACTAAAAACGGACCCAATTAACTAATTCGGTTACTTACTTTACTTTACGGTAAACAGGTGTCTAATCTTATTCACTACAACAACGTTAGTTTTAAATTCCATTGTGTTACTTTACGTAGAGTAACAAAATAGGATTAAAGTTTGGATTATTTACAATTAACCGGACTTGTTTATACAGCGTACCGGATAACGTGCACTCCATTCCGTATGTTTAATGCCAAAGTTCATACGAGTTGTGTGCATAAGGAAACCACTTCGGGGATGCACATGCAATTTTGCATGTTGCTTTAGGAGCAGCTTTCCAGCTTTCTTGTTTACCCTTGCAATTCTCGTTAGACTTATCTAGTTAATTAAAGTTAATTTTAGTATGTTTGCCGTTTGTGAATAATGTTTATTTTATAGGTTTAGATTTTTGTGGACATACGTAGTGTTAATGTTCAACAAAATTTGTGGACGGAAAATAAAATGTTTTTTAGACAGTTTTGATTGTTTTTTTATAACATGAGTCTCAGAATATATGTTACGATTATGAAAAAATGAGCCTCATTAATAAATTGAACTATTCAGTAACTTTATAATTAAAAGGCATAATATAACTTGATCGTAAAGTAGTTAAATAACAACTTACATTACACTGATATGCATAGGTGTACAGTATACCTATTATAGGCAGGTGCACGCACGTCGCACAGTCACTTACATTTGGTGCAGTGACATATTATTAAAAACTAAAGCACCACCTGGATGCGCGGCTGACGTCACATCCAAGTTGGGATAGTTTAGCTATTAAGTATATATTTGATAATTTTAAGGCGGAGGGCAAATCCTTTTTCTGTTGTTTAGTTTGGTTGTATATTTTTATCAGGTAAGTATTTAAAAATAAAGAAAAACAATTATTTAAATTGCGATTTAAAGTTCGTGTTTTTTTTCTAATTTATAGATTACGTTGCTAATACTAACAGAATCCGTATGAAATCAGTTTGTTGCCAGCTCTAAAAAACTGACATAAAAAGTAAAAATTTAAATTGCACCAACAACGAATTTAAACTTCTATAATATGTATAGTTGTAGTTAGGAACGGACCCCTCGGTTTGCGAATCATATTCCCATTGAACTGTACTTTAATATTTTCATGCATCAAAAACTACTACGCAGATTTGAACCGATCCGGAAATAATAGAATATTAAAAGCTACACCAAAAAAACCGGATTACTCACGCGGTAAGGCCATTTATTTTCATATCCGGTTATTAAACTATTACAGTAATTATATTTATGGGTAAAATTAAGGCTTGTCCTTCCATTCGCCTGAAAGAGTACGATCGCACGCACACATGCAAGCCGCGCGATATATGTATGTACCTACCTATGTGTGTAAACACTTTATTGTACAGTCAAGGAATTTAATTTGTGACCCACCTTAGGTCCAAAGTCAATCTGACATTCTACAGCAATAAGGTTAAGTTTCCTGTCAATTACAAATGACTTGGCATCTCTATTGACAATGACATCTACAAGCAGATTATCTTTGAAATGAATTGCAAATTAACTTCCGTGACCGTACAAATAAGTTTCTGTCAAAAAAAATGAGGACAAGCTTTTGTTGCCGACTGTACTTTTTTGCACAGTCGTCATCTACTCGTCAAGTTGATGCTAACGAGCCCTAGCACGACGGGTTTATCATGAACTTAGGAGTTCCTATGGCAACCCTAAGTCTCCATCATCAGACCAGCTCGATGGTACTATATTATTGTATTGTCATGAGAACTAAAGGTGTATGCAAATTTCCAGCCTCATCGGAAACCAGGAAGTGGATTAAATTTAACTTGCAAGATTTAACCCGCACATACATACATACATTGCAAGTTAAATAAAAGCTTGTAAAAAAACAGAAGAATACAATTAATATAAAAGATTATGTACAAAGACGAACGTTTATTTGAAGAGGAACTACATTTTATATTGTGGTAACGGCATGAAACTACTAAGCCCTAATTGGATTACAGGTGGTAAAAAAAATACACTTAGTAGAGTTTGATGTGGAGACAGATGGAACTCCATTGCAAAACATGGGTCATGCTGCTGATTTTATTCCGAACAGCGTCCTTATATTTCCAAAATTCTTAATTGCCAAGTTCTTTGTCAAATATAATAAACAAGTTTTATCTTATTCTAATATTCAATTATAGGTAAAACTTAAGAACTCCACTGGGATATCATGGCAAGAATCGAAAAACTAGTATCACCACACGACACCAAATGCAGAGGAAAAGAGGAGACTTTTGAAAAATTGATATTTTTAACGACTGTCGCTGTCTCTCTGAAAGCCCACGCCAATCATTGCAATAAGGTCAACTGCAGCTGATTATTCAAAATTTAGATTCAAACTTAATTTCATGAAAAGTTCAAGGTCTATAGTATTTCCTCCCCCTGGCTCGACTATTTTCTCCGCCAAAATTGAACCACATAATTTTTTGAAAAAAAAGAAGGTATCACGTCACAAGCGTTAATAAATTAATGACAAAAGCAAATTTAAATTGTCGTTTCACCATTAAGATAAGTTCTATCTGCGAAAATACTTAAAATATTTTTTGACAATTTTATACAATGCCACCTGCACACTCTAAAACCGCCTCCTTAAAAGGAATAATTATAAACTTTACTTGCTTAAGGCCACATAAGTTTAGTTTTAAACTTAAATCTAGAATTAAGACTGACAGTTCCATAAATTTTGACACAAATAAACCGAACTTCAGTCTAAAACTAGATTAACTTTTTCCTGCAAGAGGATGTTAGAAGCTTTTATATTATAAATAGTTACATTTGTGCTAGAACCTGAGTAAAAAAAGAGAGTAACCGACCTAAAATCCTTTTTTATAAAAATAAAACTTAAACCTTCTATTTTAAACCGTTCACGACAATTTTAGGTTAAACAACCGGAAACAACGCATTCAAATTCGCAACTATTTGAATAAAAGTTGGCACCGCCGTCGGCCATTACGCTGCAAACGATGTCCATTGAAAAGTTTTGTTTAGGCTTTGACCACATTAGTGGATCAAATGGGGCAGTAGTTCAGCAACTTTATTAAATGGTAAACTTTTAGATGTGATCGGAAATTACAATCATGTAAATGACAGTTTTAGTTTAGTTTCATAAAATGCAAAAACAATTGATTATGACCCTCATGGTCACCAATGTACATATTGGAAGTGAAGTGCTCTAAGAACTTTTTTCTGAAGAAAACAATGAAAAAATAAATAACAGCGACAAAAAAAATCCACGCAAACCAACTAGCAAACACGTACAGACCTACTGTACGGTCGGCCAAGAAAGCGGTCTACCAGTTTTGACAAAAGTTTCTGTGAGATCTAATTATCACTAAGGTTGACATTTGTCACTGTCATGATATTATTGCAAGGGAAAATCGAACTTGTTGTATCATGACGTGCAAACGAACATCAACCCTAGACCACATTTTTGGCCGACTGTGCGAGAGGACGCCCGCGACTTCGTACGCGTAATTTTATTCCGCTAGTTCCTCTATTTCTTCCAGTTGGGGGTCGATTTTCGGAAAATCCTTTCTTATCCCCTAGGGTACCCAAGGAATACTCCCTCTCAAATGTCAAGTCCCTAGGTCCAGCGGTTTAGGCTGTGCGTTGTCTCTTATTCAGTCACTCAGGCTCAGTACTGTTTTATCCTCGTAAGACTTAGCGTGCAATAGGATGTACAATGTAATTTGAACTGTGTTGCAATAGATATAAGGTTTATTTTCCTATCTTCATAAACTGAAAATGGCATTATCGCACAAACGTATTTGAACTTTATTGCCTTGATGGTAGATTCAAAGTCCCACTCACAAAAAACTCCCTGTTTGTAGTACGGTGGGTCTTACCAGGTATTTGTGGTGTTATCTATGTAAGGGACTTTATTGTCGATGGCGCTTACGCCGCACTGCGTCACGCGACGTTGTATTTATATGGGAGCATCTTTAATAATGGCGGAAGCGCCATCGACAATAAGGTCCCTTTTCATCGATAACGTCACATTTAAAGAAGATTAAAGTAGAGTGACCATGATTCTTATCTAAAAGTGTTTTTTTTAGCTCATATTTTTTTACAATTTAGTAGAGTTTCATATTAACCATTACTAAAAAAAAAAAGTTGTCTGGTTTATAAGACGAAATAAAACGGAAGCGGAAGCGGTACCGCATGCCAGCCTACAATCTGCCCGGACCTTAGAAGGGTAGCTCCAGGAATGGGGCTACCGATTGAACCAATTTGTGGCCGCGGCGGACGAATTCCTAATTTGACGATGGCTGAAACTGGAACGGATTTCAGGTAGGTACCGTGAAGTTAAACTAATAAAAAGTTGTGGTGCGAAACTTTTTTCGGAAAAAAGTAACGTTTTTATTTTTATTTAAGAACCGTTACTTTTATTTATTTATTGGAAAAACAACAGATGCAATATTTTTCATTTTATTGCTTTTCGTAAAAGAGCTCTAAGTATTTTAATTTGTTCTAGCCCTCTATATCATAATTATATCCCTGAAGTGACTAGGTAGGTACTTAAAACAGGTGGGTAATGTTTTTGGTTGTTTCTATATCCATATATCCATGTTTTTTTGTAATCTCTCGGTAGACAAATTTTAAAATGCGGGGTGTCGTTGGATGGTATTCATCCAAAGACTGCAATATGAACCACCAGGGGCCTGTTTTATAAAGCTACAAATTACAATTTACAGGTTACAAGTTTCCATAACACAACCTCGACCAATGACGACCAGCCATTTGAGCAGTGTTGCCAGTTTAGACCTGTAAAATTGTTACTTGTAGCTTTATAAAACGTGCCCCAGTGAGAATGAATGTGGCTATTATAATGAACCTCCTCAGTCTTGATGCTGCCCTGGTAGTCGGTTTATCAAGGCTTGTTTTTTTTACCCTATTTGAGTACAATAAGGACCATAACGTCCATAATATGCTACGATATGGAAACAAGATGCTTTAGGGAAGGAATGGAGCCCCCGATTGAATCAATTTGCGACCGTTGTGGAGGCATTCCCTAATTTTATGGTGCCGTAAATTGAAACTTATCTATTCTACCCGGTAAAATAATAGTAGTTTACGTGACGGTTGCGTAATGCTAATTACGCAGAGTCTCGTACAATACTTATCTACACACATATTATACGCACTCTAAGATGGGTTCTGAAGCCGAATTTACCGAATTTACCTACCGCCATTACCTTACCTGCGGTAGTAGGTCACAGCGATGAAAGCTGTAACGTAATATAGAAATTACGTTAGGTATCGAATATTGTAAGGTAATGAGATCCAAATTTTGATCATCTTCCAAAATTAACAGCTGTCATCGCTGTCACCTACTACCACAGGTATGAAATAGAAACGCTAGGTAGCGTAATGCATCTTGGCAGGGCCCTCAGTAGTCATAAACAATAGGATATCATGTCAAGAGCAATATTCGTTTAGCGAGTAGAATAGAGGATTCACTAATGTTTTACCAAATCATTTGGTAAACTATATCATTTTACAAACTTTCAATTTGGAAAGACTTCCTGGCCCATTTATTTTGTGGTCTTAAATCTAACCTAACCTACCTTATATAATAAGCCCATGTAACCTATGTAATATGTAATGTAACAATTTGGGACAAATACGGTTTTACGAAGTGAATGTTTGTAAAATGATGCGTTTGTTAGAGGTTTTTTTTTAGTTCTTAGTTTTAGTTTAATATATGCAATAATCCTCTGCAAAGTTTTTTTAATTTTATTAAGTGTGTTACTTTATAAAATTATTACCAATGGGCCCTGTAACACAGGGCTTTCTCGCTCAGGATCCAGGACTAAAGATAAATTGTACTTAAGTTAATTGCGAATAAATATTTTCATTTTCATTTTTTTAATATATTTTTTGGTCAAATAAAAGAGAGAGAGCCCCTGATTTCAGGTAGTAGCAAGCATGTTTTAAATTGTGAATTCTGCACTTCTTTGGAGTTTTTACTGTACCTAAGTCTTTTGTTGATAAGGTATTGTATGTAATGATGCAGAAGAATTGAAATCCGTTTGTTTTTTTTCCTGTTTTGACATTTCATTTTAACCAACAAACATAATTTATTTCATTCACACAGTTCTTTCTTTATTAACCTTATATTTAAGTAGAAGTAACACAAACAAAAAATACGGACATTTTTGCCAACCGTTCAGTCACACAGTCAGGACAGGCAAACACGCTGAGTCAACACCGACCCGGATATACCGGATACAATTAACTAGATACATCCGCATTACATTTATAAATCGAATTGTAATGTACGTTTGACACCTTTTGCTGCCAGGAACTTGTTTTTCACGCTTTAAACATATATCTCTCTGATCAAATTGACAAAATTAATAAAAGCGAAATGCGTGCGAATATCGTTCACCGATATCGGTTCAACAAATGTGATACTTACCGGAAACCTCATAAACCCATAACAAATTGCAAATGTCTTAGATCCTACTTACCATCAGGTGCCCTGGGGCTCTATTCTCGGTAAAACCTTATTGCTGTTGACATGTTATCGACGTTATCTGATTGTTGTTAACTCGGCCGCGATTATTACTAAATAAGAGCTATAGTAACGTTGACAATACGATAACATGTCAAAATCAAAACGAGTGCCTTTTTGCCTTCTCCATAAAAAGGACTTGAAGGATATGATTAACTCGCAATGTCGTTGTCGATGGTCCAATACGACAACAATGATAATGACGGCAACAGTGTGATTATGATATCCTAGTAACATCAGCTAACCAAAGTGAAATAAAGGCCCAGTAAGTTTAAAATACATGCCATTTTAGTAAACTAATTTCAAAAGACCAATCAAAAGGAATAATTCTATTACATCAGGCTTCCAGGGATGGCAAACATGGCGAGTCAATTCCTCCCCGGATGTAACCGGATCAAACCAGATACGACCGGATCTGTGCAGCAGAGCGCACTGCCTTTGATGTTTAACTATTGTGGGTAGGTCGCTTGCAGTTTGCAGTTGGCTTGTGATTCGTCAAGCGTTACGATTGAGGTGCTAGATATCGTCCCTTTACTTTCTCAACCTCTTATCGGATCGAATATTTTGATAGGAAATTAGGTAGTCTTTATGAACCTTGGAACATGAATGTTTTTTTCTTTCTAACTTTTCGATCAGATAAGATATTGAGAAAGTTAAGGGAAGATATAATGCACAGACCAATCTAGCTGTTTGCAATTGTACTTGTTGTATGGTAAAACGAGTAGAAGAGCATTTCTAAATACATAAACCACTGTGACATTTCACATCTGTCATCTGTCATGTTTGATTCCGTTTTTGTTACCAGTAACATGTGAATCCCGGTAACAAAAAGGAACTTTCTATACAAATATTTTGGGACTCAATTAGAATAATAATCATTGCATAGCTCAATATTTCCTAGCTATCTGCCAATTTTGCACGACTCACGCGTCATACAGTCCATCGGGACTCCAAAATCAGAGCACGGGGCCTAAGGCGACATTAAATTTAATAAACACGAGTACCTATTACTGTAACGAAACACCCTTCCGCTAAAGTATCATTACGCAGAATTTTCATTTCATTGAACGGCTTTTCTCGATGCATTACTTCTTTTTTAGGTGGTCACAACAATACTTAAGATATCCTGAAAACATCATGTTTTCAGAAGAAAAAAGTGTTCGATGAAGTGATATACAGTGCGATAGCTCTTAGAAGATGCTTCGGGTTTGTACTTGTCTCTCACTCGCTCTCATATGCTCCTCTTAAGAGCGAGTGAGAGAGAAGTACAAACCCGAAGCATCTTCTAAGTGCTCACAGACTGTACTTAATGATTAAGTGAAATTGAATAAATGGGTTGCCATTAAACACAACTGGGTATTTTTTAGGAACTGAGAAGCATGTACGAGTATAATTGTGTTAAAAGAAATAATGTCCAATTCTAACTAAGATACAAGGAAGAAGTCAGCTGTATAAATATAAAGAAGGAAACAAAGAAAACTTTACCAAACTTCATCATTTACCCCAAGTTTCCGTAGTTAATAGAAAAAGCATTGGGAATCGGAAAGAAAGCGGAAAACTTAACCGTTATGTGGCCCGGGCAAGTTTAAAGTTTCAATTTCATGGAACACTGGCTCTTTAATGACTGTGAGGGGCCCGGATAACCGGGCTGGATGGATATAAAGTTTTTCATTGGAGAAAATATCCGGCTGCATAATAAAGTTTGATCGGTTTTAGAGTGTTCGATGCATTGAAATCAGTTTAATTTATTACATTTAAATGTGCTATGGATTAGAGTGTATTATAATCAACTTATGTTCTTACGTATTTTATGTTTTAATGCCGTAAATATCACACTACGAGAACATCTTCACGGGTCGTATATCGCTCGATCTAAAATTTTTTGGCCTATTTTCGTTTCGCATCATATTTTTTTGCATACCAACGTTTCGTCTAATGATTTAAATGTCGAAAATTGTGTGATCGAATTGTTTTGCATAATATTGTTTGGTCGATTTTTTTTTTAGTATAACATTTGTTTGGAATAACTTTTTTTGTCGAATGATTTTTTGGTATAACGTTCACCGAGAGGCGAAGTCGACGGAGCTTAGTTGTGGCGCTTCGCGCCTTGGCACAAATCTAACCTAACCTAACCTATAGATTAGTTGAGACCTAGGTGTTTTATACTGGGAGGGGCTTCGACCAAACAATATTATATTTATCCCTTTAGTAATTAAAATTTTGGACAAAATTTTAGACCAAAAGAGCTTTAAAACAAAAAATATGTATGCGAAAGAATCTTTATGCTAAAAAAGAAGTATTCCATTCAATATTATAGGAAACATTTTCGACGCGTGGAGCTAACCCCATGTGCTTCTGTTTAGTCCATTTGAGAAAATTCTCTTTTACCGAACAATTGTCTTCGCGTGTGATATCCATGGACTTATTTTTCTAATAAGTCCAAGGGAGTGTCTATAAATAACTCGACATTGGCGAAATAAACCTTAACAGGAGTGAAAGCAATTAATTAAGAATAGAACAGATTAAAACTCTGGTTGACTGTACTTTACAATAACTTAATAATAAACCAGAACTCCACAGTACAAAGGATTCCAATGCACACATATAATAAGCCCGTACTTGATCTAGCCAGCCATACTTTGGCGCTACGCCAGGATATCCGGATGAAACCGAGATAAACCGGATAACCGGAACGACTGCATACGGCCGTGATTGATGCACCCAGTTTCACCGGGTACGTCCGGGTAATACACATAACCGGGTTCACAATATACCTGAGTTTGAGTTTGGAAACAATGTTCAACGCTGCTCGAAGTTTCAGTGTATATTAGCTTAATGATTGCAAGTTTAACTTGAGAGGTGAAGACTGGAGATGCTTTTAATATACACCATAATAAACGTCGGGACGGCATAACTTATTATGTAAAAAGTTTTCAACACGGAAGTTAACGAGATGAGCAAAAAGGAAGCTTTAAAAAGTCGACTGCGTGTTTTTGATATTTATTTATGTAAACTTATTTGCACTAAACACAATAATATACAAATAGTAAGGTCGGTGCGAAGAATAGCGTTGAAAGAAAAACAGTTTAATTAAATATATACGCAAGATTATTCTAAGTAAGTATATATAAAATACACAAATAAACTATACAAAGATTGACGTCTATAAAAGTTTTTGTACCTTTATTTTTTTTTAGACCAGTGTCCCTATTCGAGATGCTTAATGCTAGTGTAAACAATTGTCAAAAACTGCCTAAATGTATGGAATTGACAAAGTGCTCGATGCGACGGTCCGGCAGAATACGTCAATCCTATACATTTTCCATAACGATAACGTTGCACATGCATTGCACAGTGCATCTTGTCTAAGGCCACTAATTCTCTAATTTGACATTATATATATATTAATACTATCTGCCATTTAAAGTTCTCTTTCCTTTTCTTTATCGTATGAAAGAAAACAGCTTAAAATAAACGAACCAATTTAAAAAGAAGTTATAAGGTTTTTATTTAACTTTACATCCCAAAAGGATCTCATAATAAAAACCTCATTCATCAAAGTAAAGCGATTACTAAAAAGCTAAAAACGTCTATTGTTCAACTTTTACCCCAAAAGGGTAACCTCAGAAATCCGTCGGGTTTAACCGGTGCTGAAATGAATCGTTCTTTTTCGGACCGGTAACGTAATGAATCGGTATTTTATACGGTGACCGATTCATTCTCTGCTCCAGTGGGCCGCAGCCCGAGAGAGGGGATTCAGGTCAGGTGCTCAAGGTGGCCTGAAAAATTCGATTTTTACAGGCTATCTGCTTCTGCCGCGAAAGTATATTTATTATTGCTTTTATTTTAGGGTAGATATTAATATGAACCCCTACAATACCTTATCATGTAACTGATAATATTATTTCGATACAAACCAAAAATGTTTTTACACTTAACTTGTCCACTCCAATCCACAATCCACTACAAAGAGATGTATCCACTTTTTGGGTTCCGTACCCAAAATGTAAAATCGGGATCCTATTACTAAGACTCCACTGTCCGTCTGTCTGTCACCAGGCTGTATCTCATGAACCGTGATAGCTAGACAGTTGAAATTTTCGCAGATGATGTATTCTTATTGCCGCTATAACAACAAATACTATAAACAGAATAAAATAAATATTTAAGTGTGGCTCCCACACAGCAAACGTGTTTTTTTTTGCCGTCTTTTGCTCGATATTAATAACTTTTTAATTTCGATTTTAATAGCTTTTATAATAAAAAAATAAAAAAGTTTTGGTACTCACAAGTTAATCCAACCTAACTTACGTAATTAATGTTTAAGATATCCTGACAAATATCGTGGTTTCAGCAGAAAACAGCATTTGGTTAAATGAAATTCGATGAAAGGTTTCCATCGATGACCTAAAAATCGATAAAACGATGGGTTAGGTACCATCTTGAATATAGACCTCCTGAAAACCGATATTAGTTTAAGTTAAAATGAGAGAAACATAACAGGTTTCCATAGGTTGATGCCTAAGGTTTCTTTACTTTAACGTATCTTGAGATGGGCATTTCACTCGATTGCCATCGGATTTACGGGTAGCAAGTTTTGTCTTAAAGATATCGCAAACATCTAAAATGGAATAATAGCTAGTAAAACCCTCAATGAATCATGAAATCCTTAGCAAATCCGTATAATTAATGAAACAATCCAAAAAACACCTAAAAGCAATTTATCGACACAATCTATCATCCAAGCACGATCATTAACGAGCCGAACCGAAGAGACAAAACGCTGAGCAAAAAACACCAAAATGGAAATGATTGTCCAATTTGTCAACCCTAATGGGTTCCGCATATATAAATATGGAGCGAGTCGGCTTTAATCCGGGCATCAATCAGCCGGGTGTCCGGTCGATTCCTTTCCCGGTTATCCGGCATCGGATCCACTAGTTCAAACCGGTTGAAACGAGAACGGCTGTGACATCCTAATTTTTTAAAGCTTTCGTGTGGCATTGAATGATTGAAATTTCGAACTTAGTACCAATTTCAGCATACGATGTTAACCACTTAACAGACGATTAGAGCGTTAACAGCTGTCAAAATGTATAAACTAACAGTCGATTAACATCGTATGGTGAAATCGGTACTAAGTTACATAATTGTTACGTAATTGGGATGGATCCAACAAAAAATAACTCACGTGTTACATTCTTATTCAAAAGAATAGGTAATTTTAAGCGACCGATTTATAATTAATTTTGTATTTGACCAATTAGTTTTTTAGCAGACATTTTATGGATGATATGATTATTTTAAATTTGGGTTGGCATTTTTTAATAAATTACAACAATTAAATGATATCTAATGATAAAAAGTAATTGTAATGGCGTATTAAAACATACTATTTCAAGCAGTTTTCGCCTAACACGTAAGATACACCTAGAGGGCTTCAAGCCGAAAACAAAAGTCAAACAAAGGTTAAATATACTTTTGTCGAAATATCCGAAAATGATAAATATTTCAAAAACTTAATGATGCAGAACGGCTTTAAATCCCTATTCCTCGAAACGCTTACGAATTAGTGTAATTGTAAAAATAATAATGAACATTCCCAATTGAAGTAGTATGTATATATACTCCTTGTATATGTGTAAACATTTCATCTAAGTAAAATTCTGAACAATAACCATCGTACAAATCTGAAAACCGCATCAAAACCTCAACACCATAAAAAAACGTAACATTTCCTTCACTTTACCAGACATTGTTTGAAACAGAACTTTTTATAACTTCCATTTCGTCATCTCATCTCTCCCAATGTTGTTTTCTTCCATATTTCCGAGACTCGTAACAAGTTTTATGAAATTCGATAAACCGGTCGATCTTGGCCGAACCCGGTTCACCCGGGTCCGGTTTAACCGGGTATACTCGGTGATAAATTATTGTCATTAAATTTTGCGATGCTTATCTGGAATGGCCCTAGTTGATTGGAACAAAATATTGGCTGAGAATTTATAATAGGTTTTTAAATGAGATTGGGACAAAGTTTATTGAGTAAATATTCTTTTTTTTTGTAATATTTTTCTCTTTTTATCACGTTGTTGAAATAAATCATCCCATATCGTGTTCCGCAGCTTATATTTTACAAGCGTCGCGTTCGGTACCCTAATTTCTCACGGTGTCTCTTGTGGTAATAATTCTTAACATCGTTACTTGTAAAAAACGTAGTGTTGGCTTCGAATCCCTGCATTTTTAGTTTGAAAGCGTGTTCCCGAACCACTAGCACTTGCATTTCAGGGACTACTGTATAGGTCTGAAACAGGATTATCGAAATTTTGAGAGCAGCTCATACAAAATCCGTCCCGAAAATCACGGGATTTTAGACCACAGTTTTTTATTTAAGTCACTAAGTATTGTGAGGTCGTAATAAAAAGAAAAAGATTAACGTTAGTCCACTCCAACCAATAGAAATAAAAGTACCAAGCGAAATCTTGCGATAAAAGAGGACGAGACAAAATTAGAACTTTCTCGTAAGTTCCAATTTATTGCGCAGACATTCGGTAGCTACCCATGATTTTAGTACAAGAATTCTACGTAATGATCGTCTGTATTAGCTTTAGGTTATTGGTTTGCTTTCAAATATTACCGGAGTTAAATGTTGTTAAACAAGTTTCTTTAATAAAACTTAGACAGTCTTCGACCCTGGAACAATTTGTAACAAGAAAACTTTACATGTACTATTTATAAGCACGTTATATAAGTTTGTATATGTCATTATCAGAGGTCGGAATAGGTAGTGCTTATTAACCTTAACTTGATGCATATTCATTCAATAACTATATATTATAATAACTATATACTAATATTCCTATCTCACTCACGCATGAATGAACAAGAGTCAAGTTTAGGTTAATAAGCACTACCTATTCCGACCCCTGGTCATTATTTAAATTCTTTACTGCACAAACTTTTGTGAAATAGAAATCAAAAAGTGGGTTGGTGAAATAAAATGACAATATTTTCCCTTTAACAAAATCTGGAAAATGTTGAACTATTTTTTGATTTTACTATCGTACAATTTAGTATAAATATATGTACTATAAATTCAATCAATATACATATATGGCATATGATAGTGCACAAAATTGTATTGTTTAGAAGTTTAATCCACAATTGCCTATAATAAACTACCACTATTTACTTATTTGTAACATTTATTGTGATTTACATCACACTTTAAATCCAGTTCACACTACACACACTCAAAACTTTAACCAAATTAAACTACCCATTATCGTACATACTAACACAAAGTTACAACCACCATTTTTACGCTCATCAAAATCCAACCTTATAACGTACGCAACAGAGTTACAAAAGGACGCATTTAAATAATAACAATGATACATTTAATAATCCTTAGTAAACGCTTTATCTCGTCCCGCCGGACGGGATATCCCGGGATAACCGGGGATACACAGGACTCCCTGGCGGATTCAGATACGAATAATAGCTTTATAAGTCACTTGCTAACAAAACCCGGGTAACCCGGATATTATCCGGTTCGGGGATAAATTTGAAGGTCCAACACGGAACATACCGTTTTGTGAAATTAGTGATTACTTTTTATTAGCTTTTTAACTAAATAACAATGTAAAAAATCTAGGAAGTCGATTTGAAGTACTTTAACCTACTAATAAAAATAAATAAAGAAAAATATTACAATGGAACCAAAAGAGCACGCTATAAAGGCTTACTACACTGACACTTAAAATACAGAATAGGGTATTTGCCAATTTTTTTATTAGTATTTAAATTGAAGCTTTTTTACCTTCCGAATAGCCTAGTATAAATAGTTTTTTAATATCTTTAAAAATAAGAAAGATATAAATGTTTACCTTTCCGTGGATGTCGTAAGAGACGACTAAGGGAATAAAGGCTTGTAGTACTGTTAGGCAATGGGCTTGCAACCTGTCACTAATACGCTGGTAACTAATAAACATCTTAGCCTGATTATGCAAAATGTGGTTACAGAATTATCAAGAAGCTTTTAGAGTTGTTGGCAATTCTGTAGCTCTGCCTACCCCAAATTGGAAATAAAGGCGTGAGTTTATGTATGTATGTATAAATCTTTAAAACTTGCTTTTAGACAGAGAGTCAAATACAGGAATATGACGTCATATTACTCAACCGCCATATGAATTACACGCAAAACATCGTTTCGTGAGAAAGGGATAGACAAAAAAAATTAAAAGGCTATAACTTTTTTATTTTATTAACAATTTAAAATTTGATTTTGAATTATTTTATCATACTACGTATATTGATATATTATCCAAATTAATATATGAAATTTCATATCAGGCAAATACCCTATTAATATTTTTTTGATCACCGATCATTTTTCCAGAGCTATTTTAGATTAAATGTATAATTCAATTGCTATAGGTACTTAGATGAGGTTAGGTATGATATCAAAAAAAGAGTCTGATGTCAAAACATTGTATTTGGAATAGGGAATATGCATTTCTAAATCTCATTTCTCAACAAAATATGAAAATACCGTAAAAGAGATCACCAAAACAGAAATTAAAATTAAAATCGACCAATAAATACGGATGATACAAGCATTTTAAACTGATAATTAGACAGCGATTAGACAGAGAGATCCGATATGGATTGTGACGTCATGTCAGCCATATAAACTCCATGTTAAGTACTGTTTTGCTGGAAAGAGGTAGGAATAAAGCTTTGTTGGCTTTAATATATCTTGGTTTTTTTAATTGCTATTCCAAAAGTTTTTTTCACAACTGTTTGTTACATAACTCGTAACTTTTTCTTCATTCAGTTCATCTTTATAATAAAGGTAAGCCTTAGTAAGCCCTTATTGCCGCACTCCGTTATCCCTAATTTCATCAAAGTCGTTCGTCTGTGAGATACATTACCAAGTGTTGCCAAGACAACGGGGAAAATGAGAGATATTACTTTATTACGATACGAATAAGACAATAAACTAAGCGGATTTCTTAGCTTTCTAAAACTCTAACGAAGGCAAAAGCTTGTACTTTTGAAACGTATTAAAATTGATAGCAAAGAGGTCAAAATGCTTGCCAAATCCAAGAAAATGGTTTGGCATCTAAACTCAGTACGTCGCTAAAATGCAAATGGCCTGGGCCGTTTGGGCTGGCCGCCATTTTCTTTAAGGCCGTGTTGGAATTATGACATTAAAATTTCATAACATTACCTTATTATAATTAAATTGCTACGCCATTGTACTTGTTTAAATTTATAGGCAGATTTGATTTGAGTATCCCATATCAAAGTTCTGCATGGAACAAATAAAAACGTCCCAAATCCTACTTATATTATAAATGCGAAAGTTCGTGTGTGTTAGTTTGTTAGTCCTTCACGCTGCAACGGCTGGACGGATTTGGATAAAATTTGAAATGGAGATAGCCCATACCCTGGATAAACACATAGGCTACTTCATCCTGGGAAAATAAAAAGTGCTCGAGGGAATAACTATAATCGAAATCTACGCGGACGAAGTCCCGGGCTGAAGCTAGTTGTAATATAAAAATCGAGGGCGAAATTTAAAAATGAGCGTTACCAACCTAACCTAACTGTTTTACTACTATTACCAAGCTATTTTATGAATCATTTGTGTCATAAATTTAACAAAAAACGAACTTTGAGAACTTTACTACCAGGACAGCATCAGGACTAAGAGGTAACCAATTACAACTCCGAAAAACGTTTCTCAGCTGTTTCGTTTGTCCGAATTTTCATAAATTAGGAAATAATATTACCGAACCGATTAACTTTCCAAAATGTTTAAACAGACAAACCTGGAGAACGTGTAGGTTAGGTTAGGCTTGTTTTATAACAATGCAGGAAAGTTATACGGTTTTAAAACAATAAATACAATTTAAAAATTCAGACGAACGATATTGCGGGCAAAGTAACGTTCTTCGGACTTAAGATAGGTAACCGAACGGATTAAAAATTGTTTAGTGATCTTTGCTTGATACTTTCAACAATAAAATAAAATAAAGGTCATTGGATTACTTTGTATGAACATAATAGTCATTGTTTTTAAACATAATTCTTTATTTTCATAATAGTCAAAAAATATCCTGTCACACTCCTGTTAAAATAGATAACGAACTCCTTCCTACGATAACATGATGTCATTGTAGTTAAAACTGAAGCATAATAGTTGAATCAAAACCAGTCATTGTTCTGCTACATCTATTGTCTTTATAATATTTGAAATTTCAATTAACACATCGTTTATATAGAGAAAAAATTAGGTAACCTATCGATGTTTCGAAAAACTTTTGTCTGCTGTTTCGTTTGTCCGAAAATCATTTTTCTCTGAACCTATTAACTTTTCTAAATGTTTAAAGAGAAAGAGAACCTGTAGGTTAGGTTAGGTTTATAATCATCCCGGAAAGTTAAACGGTTTCAAAGAAAAATCATTTTCGGAGAAATTAAAATTCGGACAAACAAAACAGCCGGCGAACGTTTTTCGGACTTAAGATAGGTAACCGAAAAAGGCGCTTAGTGCATATAATTTTATTAAATTTCATTACGACCGAATTTCATACCCTTAACCATAAACGCTTAATAGCTGGCTAAAATATGATTTGTCCTTATCTGTCATTATGACATTTGCGTCTGTTAGAAATTTAAAAAGCATATTTTAACTAAAATAGGTTTATAGAGTGTTCATGAATACTATTACGTGTTTATTGGACTGTAATTCAAATTGTCTCATTCTTTAAATACCTAAAATTTATATTGATAAGGAGTTTGTTCCAAAACGCCAAAATGTCAAATATATAAAATAATGACAGGATCAATTTTGCTCCAATTTCAGGTGTTTTTGGATAAAAGTGTTAAATTGGGTATATTGAGGGGAAACTCCGGTATTTCGGTATTTAGGCAGTACCTATGATACAAAGTCCTTTTGAGATCATTGAGAATTTTGTATTGTTGCGAATAAATGTCTCTTTATCTTTCTAGACGTGTTTTCAACAAGTATTATGATACCAAAAAATACGGCCAAGTGTGAGTGGAACTCGCGCACAAAGGGTTCCGTGTATCTATACAACATTAAACACTATATCAGATGCCGTTATTGATATCGAGCAAAAAAACGGCAAAAATTCACGTTTGTTGTATGGGAGCACTTAAATATTTATTTTATTCTTTTAGTATTTGTTGTTATAACGGCAAGAGAAATATCATGTGTGAAAATTTCAACTGTCTAGCTATCACGGTTCATGAGATACAGCCTAGTGACAGACAGACAGATGGACAGTGGAGACTTAGTAATAGAGTCCCGTTTTTACATTTTGGGTACGGAACCCTAAAAAGAAGGGGGTTATAAGTTAAGCGTGTGTGTGCATTGTAGCTCCCAAACGGATAGGCTCTGTTTAAAGAAAGCTAGGTAGTTTAGTCATTATTTATTTATTTAAATCATTCATACACATGTTAACAAACCAAGTAAAACAACTGTATAAGCTTCAACCTAACAATGCCGATAAGATTTGAATTCAAAAAATCAAACAACCTATAAATAAAATGGCGCACGATATTTTACATTTTTCCTCCCAACGCCATTTTGCTCGTGCCAAAAACTCAAACACTCTTTTATTCGGTTTTTCAATGGCTTTTAACAATGAACCAAATTGGAAAACACGGTAAACGTTCTTATATATTTTGGATACAATACGATTTATAAGGCTTAAGTAATGGCCTCGTGTGGTTGCCGAGTTAGAATAGTGCCACCCCATGTCTTCCCGTGGATGTCGTAAGAGACGACTAAGGGAATTAAGGCTTGTAGTACTGTTAGGCGATGGGCTTGCAACCTGTCACTAATACGCTGGTAAACATCTTAGCCTAATTGTGCAAATTGTGGTTATAGAATTATCAACAAGTTTTTAGAGATGTTTGTAATTCTGTAGCTCTGGCTACCCCACTCTGGGAACGAAGGCGTGAGATTATGTATGTATGTAGGTATGTAAGTAATAAAAAAAAAGTAGTGGTATAATAAATTACCTGAAGTAATAAAAAAATATTGTTATAGAAAAAACGTCTTCTTATAAAGAAGACTTCTTTAGAAGAAGGCTTCTTATAAAGAAGTCATATTACGCCTTCGATGAATATTTAAAAGGTAACTTAGAGTTTTCATAATTAACCAATGTATATTAATGTATACCAATTTATCTACCAGTGGACCTTTCCAGAGGAAAAGTCGACTTTCTATACCTGAATAGACACATGTAGTTAGTGTTTTACTAGTATTTTAGTTAGTGTGTTTTACTGTGACATTACTATTTAATGCAATGATATGAATAAATAAATAAATATGTATAAATATAAAAACGGTTTCAGTAAGTAGACCGTACGGGCAATTTTACACTGGAAAATCTACCAGCGCTTTCCAAGAGGAGACCAGGCACTGCCGAGAAGACTGCCCTACTAATCCAATACGCAGTAACTCAGATAAAACTCCTGTAGCAATATCAACCTTATTACTAACAGAAGAGAATTAAAACTGCTTTGGTTATTGAATTTGGGATACTACTGATTAGCTTAGTAGGGCAGAAGAAATGTCGCAAGAAACTCAACAGTAATATTTATTTTAATAACTATACGTAGGTGCTTTTTACTTTATCTAAGCATATCGTTTGCGTATTGTTTTCATTTTTTTTACAGCAAAATAGAAAACCTTAATTTGCCGTATATTCTCAGTCAAATAAATAACTAATTTCAATTTATTTTATTTACCGAAACAAAATAATGTCAATAGACATCGTATCGAAGATCGAGGTACAATTATGTTTTCTATATCTCCGGGGCATCTCATTTATTAGGGATATTTTTTACTTTCATATTTTACAACAGTTTCTCACTAAGTAGTTAAAATGTTTATAATAATACCACATGAACGGCTAAATAGATTTAAATAAAAATCGACACATATGTAGATAGTCCCCGTCTGATTTAGCATAGTGAGATATCTTTTAGCTTAAAATGGTCACCACCAAAATTAACTATTTACAAATTATCGATTTAAAAGTTTAATTTCATTAAAACAAGCGGCTTGAATGTTTTCCACTCAAAAATATTAGTTTATTCTGTGGTAGGTATTCACTCGTGGTTAATGAAACCACTGAGATTCATTTTCATTATCTAAATTAACTAATGAAATCAAGATGGACAAAATTAGAGAAATAGAATTTAACACCAAACAAATTATTTGTCTAAAAATAGTCATTTAACAAAAACAGGAAACTATAGTCTGACCAGTGAGTGGCCCAAAAAAATGGGGGCAAATCGCCCTCTTACTTTCTCAACCTCGTATAGATCGAATAGTTAGATAGGAAAAGCACTCTTATTCCGTAAAGAATAAAGACTACTTTCCTATCTAACTACTCGATCAGATAAGAGGTTGAGAAAGTACAGGGACGAAATTTAAAATATGCATAACGACTGGAGAGGTACCTACTCATAATGTGACAGCTTGTTTCTTAGGTAGAATTGTTGCCATGCGTAGAATTAGAAAAAAAAATGCTTGTGTCACGATTCGCTGGTCACTCTATTAACTCTCTTATTCATAAAGTGTCCTTAAAATTTGCTTTGTCTTTATCTGTCATTATGACACTTGAATTTGACAGAAAATGACAAAGAATACTTTTCTAAAATAGGTTTATTGTACGTTTATGCATAAGGCCGTAAATATGTAAGGTATGAATTAATTTAAAGATAGTGAAATATATTTAAAACATGATTGTTGCGTAGAAATTAGATATATCTCTAGGATTCACAAAAATATAAAAACACTACATTTTTTTTAATTACTCAGCTGTTTATTATAATTTAGAGATAAACTTAATTGGTTTAAGCTTAAAACACAAATATGTTTGCTTTTTAAATGAAAATTATATGGATACTAAACTGATTTAATTTTATATTATTTAATAATTATCTTCGTCACAGAGAGCATCGATTCGTATTAATATGAAGAGAATTTCATAATTAACCCCGCAACTGTCACTCCAATCCAAAAAAATACTTCAAAATTCTTGATAAAAAGCACATTGCATTTTCAATAAATACACTTATTTTATTATAATAAAAACGTCACAGAGATTTAAACTATTTTTTTATGGTTAAGGTATTAAATATAAACTTTGTTGTATTGTCTTTGCATTAAATTAAACCAAAAAACCACAATAGATCCTTTACATCGAAATAGACACTCAATAAACTGTCAGAAACGTAATAATCAGCCCGAAACTCATAACACAGTCCCTATCTACATCTTTCACATGAAAACCTTTTCACTTAGGCAAAGCAAAGACACAAAACCAAGCTTATAATTAAGACCACACTTGTTATCAGATCTCTAGGCTATGGTGATTGTACTCACCTACGACGAGCAAAGCGAGCAGCGTTAGAATCAGCTTCATGTTGCACGTGCGCGGCGCGCGGGCGACGCGGTCTAACTGAGCTAAGCCCACCCCGCCCGGGGTGACTTACGGGGAGAAAGGAATCTCTTTCACACCTATTTTTCTTTCATAAAACGAGTGCCATGCTCGGTTTAGGTGTAGGTTATGTAGTGTTATTGTTATTCTTATGCCAATACTATTGTTCGTTTGATTTCATAATTTTCGTAACACGTCAGCAATAATAAGTTTTTATGATTTGCTGTCTATGAAAACAATGGACAATCACCTCGTACTTTTTATAATTGGGCCATTCTACTTTTCGTTTTACATAAGATTTAGCGACGTTCTCACTAAACTATTTTTATTTCAAATAACGGTAAAGTGTTGCGTTTTCTAAATTGAAACTCGTAAAGAGACGTAAATAAGCTTATATTTAGAATTATCCTAATTCATAAAAAGTTATTTGTAATAACTATAAAGTGAGTAACGCAGTGGACGTTGATGTCCCCGCCTTTTCTATGGAAAAAGTGCAATTTACCACTTAGTTACCAAGATTGTTCAACGATAATTGAGTAATTTAAGAGTTGTTTTTTGAAAACCGTTAAACTTAAACATTTTAAGTTCATGTTATTTATTTATTCGCGGATTCATAATTTGGTATACTTTTTATCGGGTGTGTAATGATCGGTATAAAAATAATTAATATAATTTCATTTAATATAATAACATTTGATATAATTTTAAAGGATATAATCACTCATTTTATATAATAAACGATTGGTATATTATCAAAATATCTATTTTTATTTACTATAATTATCATTTGGTATATCGTTTATTTATTATAAACATCATTTGGTATAATCATCATTTTGTATAAAAATCATATTGTATAACTATCAAGTGTTAAGTATATTTCTTTGGAATAACTTTTTTTGTCGCATGTTTTTTTGGTACAACGCTGACAGTGAGGCAAAGTCGACGGAGCTCCGCTTTGCGGAGCTCCTATTCCGCGTAGTTATGGCGCTTCGCGCCTTGACACAATTCTAACCTAACCTAACCTATACAGGGTGTTTTTTTGGTCAACAACTTCGACAATAGGGGTTACTATATTTTTTTATACCAACTGTACTTTATATGAAATTAGCTTTATATCATAAGTTGATTATAGTAAATATGCATTATACTTAATGCATGTTATATAAAATATTTTTAGAACAAGTGATCGTTATATAAAATGATAATTATATCATATTTAAATATATTAAATGTTGTTATATGATTTAATTATTATATCAAATGAGCGTTATATCGACTGATATTATAGAAAATATTTTTATATCGATCGTTACGCACCCCTTTTTATCGGACGATAGCAAAAATGTACACTGAAAAGTAGAATGGCCCACTTCCTCTCGAATACTTTATTTTTTGATATCGCTTTATAAATTAAACCTAACATTGCCTACGTATATAACAATTAAATTTTGCATTCCGTGTAAAATAGCTCCAGCGTAATATAGCTTTTGGAAAAATGAGTAGGTATATTTAGAATTTTAAGGTGTTCCCGGTTTAATGTTTTTGGTACTAAAACTAACATATATATTAAAATATCTCAGCTCCGATGTAGTTAAAAGTAGGTACTTATTACTTTTTATAACAAAATTTGTTTATTTTGAATAAATCTATCATAATTTACCACTTTTACGAAAGGCCAATCACCAAAAAAAAAAAAATTTGTTTATTTCACATGCACCGTAAGAGCCTTTTAGGGTACCTATCGCAAAATTATGGATTTTAAAAATTAAATCTAAGGATATAAGTGATTATTACGAGAGTTAGTATATGCATTCATTGCTACCTCGAATCCCACATGCTTCTTAAATAAATAGATAATTCAAAATAATATATGTCATATATATTATATAAGTGATATATATTTTCTAATATATCACTGTTATTAATTAATTTATTTAACCGTTAGGCTTATTTACATAAACATTTCAAATAAACATAACTAAAGAGATAACAATAGATCGACAAATGGTTATAAATGACGACACATTTACCCAAAATGTTTTGATTTGCGACGGTAGGTTATATAAAAAATACTGTCAGGTATCTACTGTTAATGTTTATATAATAAGTTATGAATTATGTTATTGCGACCTCTGCCTTGGGGCCAAATATGGCTGCGTTTATCGTGGATAAAACATCCGTCACTTTCTAACACGTATATAAGTACGAGAGTGACGGATGGTTTATCCACATTTTGTCACACGACAAACGCCACCATACTAGGCCCGCTGAGCTGATAACTGTTCTACGCGGATCCATATTGGGATGCCTAATCGTCATTTGTTCTAATGCATCGTTTGTCCGAATTTTCGTTTCTCCTAAAGCCATTTCCGCCCGAATTTTGAATCTTTTTAGTGTTGTTTCAACCCTAACCTAACCTAGACGCTGGTATTTTCGGAAAACTTAAAAGTTATCTGACTCGCTGAACACCAGTTTAGGACAAACAATAATTCGGACAAACGATGCGTTAGGATTGTTTTTATTATTTGTATTATTTGTAATCGCATTTTCAAAAATGTCTCTATGCTCTCTAACATCGTGTTGAGAAAATTGCGGAATAGAGGTTTTCGGGTCAAGAAATAGAACACTCGGAGTCGAAGAATCTGTCAATTTGTAATTTCCGGGACATTTCCGTCTCCATTTCCGTCAAAGTCATAAATATGTACACATTTCCAAGACGCCAGAAATATCTACACTCCCCTATGCCAATAACAATAAGGTATACTTTAATGCTTTAGATTGTACTGTAAATATTATCTGTACTAACTTACTTTTTGCCGTCTACGTTGCGTATCGCTATTCCCTAGGCTACTGTCAAATTTTCTGTGATACAGAACCCTATATTTGTTTCCTATTATGGGTAGACGTGAAGACGAAACAACAAACACGCTCGCATTGTTGATGACGTCGATACCCTTGTTGGTAGCGACTAGTGACCCTTTGAAGCTAGCAGTCCCGGGGCCGATAAAGAGAAGACAAATATTGTCCCTGAGTCTTGGATGTTTTCTATGAATTTAAACTAGCGACCCGCCCTCGCTTCGCTTCGGTTTATGTGAGTTCTCTGTAACCTGTACATACACCAGAATTTATTACACGATAAACTTTCCTCTTGAATCTATCTATCGATGAAAGTTACATTAAAATCCGTTTCGTAGTTTGAAAGATGTAAGCGTACATACAGACTGACAGACGGCGGGAAGCGACACCCTTTTATACTATGTAAAGATATATACATACACACACATAACATACACAAACTCACGCCTTTATTCCCAGTTTGGGGTAGGCAGAGCTACAGAATTGCCAACAACTCTAAAAGCTTGTTGATAATTCTGTAACCACATTTTGCATAATCAGGCTAAGATGTTTACCAGTGTATTAGTGACAGGTTGCAAGCCCATCGCCTAACAGTACTACAAGCCCTTATTCCCTTAGTCGACTCTTACGACATCCACGGGAAGACATGGAGTGGCACTATTCTAAGCCGGCAACCACACAGCTATATGTTTATCGTTACGTAGTACCCATAGTACAAGGCTAGAACTTAGTTTGGGACTAACCTAATTTGTGTGAGATCGTCACCAGCCCCCTATTCCACCATCCCGACTGTGACAGGTGACAGGTGACAGATGACATTTCAGTGTACATGCCACAGCTTATATGAGACCCCAGTGATGTATAGACGTTTAATTAATTCTAATTTTAATGAATGGCTTTCACTCCTGTTAAGGTGTATTTCGCCAATGTCAAGTTATTTATAGATACTCCCATGGACTTAATATAGAAATAAAGGCCCATTTAGATTATGCAAGTTTCTTGTACAAGAATCGGCAATAATTGTATGCAATTATTTTGTTGCAATAATAGTGTTTAAGAATTGTACCAAACGTAAGGTTTAGACTGAGCAATTTTTTATTTCCTCAATTTTATTGAATGGAATTTGCAAGAAAGTTGTGTAATGTACTCGTAGATGGGCCTTAAGTGTGACGTTGACGACGCGGTAGGCTACTTGGTAGTGAACTTGCCAACTTGTTTTTTTTTTATTAACCTGTATTCCACTGTGCAAAGGCCTCCCCTCCGTCTCTCATCTCATCCCTATAGAGAGCGTGCTCCCGCCAATTACACGTTAACTTTTTTTTTCATAAATAATTTTATTTTTTTGTTGGTTAGTATGTATGTACATTGCGCACTACTTATTTCATATATTTAGTAACTACTAATTATCTAACCACTATACGTAAAAGCTCGATAGTTGTGAATATTTTAATGTCTTTTCATGATGTCGTTTGTCTCCTGGGGCCTGTTTTATAAAGCTACAAGTTACAAATTACAAGCGGAACTCACTTTCTAGCAAAAGGAGTTAGAAAGAGACTTCCGCTTGTAATTTGTAACTTGTTGCTTTGTTAAAGGGGCCTCTGATCGTCATTGTTCGAGGTTGTGTCAAATAGAAATTTGTAACCTGTAAATTGTAATGTGTAGCTTTATAAAACAGGCCACTGGCTTCGCGTGTGGATCACAAAGGGATCAACAGAAAACCAGCGTTGTAGCACCAAGTGCTGAGTTGGACCCTTATTGGTGTTACATTCCAACAATATCATTATTTAGCTAAGCTTCATTTCATTATGTTATTATGTTGGTGGAGGTGTGTTATCACTACCCTCGCTTCATCAGTTGGATTGGAATTGAGTCTTGTTGAGAAATATAATTTTGGTCTCTAAACATACACGGAGGTAGTTTTATAATATTAAACAAAAAAAAGTTCTTTGGTAAACAAAGACAAACTTTTAAGCGTTTTCAAAAAGTGAAATTTACACAAAAGTCATGCGTAATTTCATCGATGCCGGCTGTGAATGCTAAAAGATCTTGTCGGAAATTGCGGCGACCAGCTAGAATGATTATTTGTTCTTCAAAATGTACATTAATTAGACAATTAATTAATAAATAAATAAATATCAAGGGACGATCTCACACAAATTGACCTAGTCCCAAACTAAGCTCTAGGCTTGTACTATGGGTACTAGACAACGATATAAATACAAGTTATATAGAGAAATATATACTTAAATACATAGAAAACATCCACGACTCGGGAACAAATACTCGTGCTCATCACACAAATATCTGCCCTTACCGGGATTTATAGGCAGGGTCACTACCAACTAGGCTAGCACGTCGTCAATTAAACATATTGAAGTTTAAAAATAAACATAAGTTAGTTTTATTTGACTCAACCTTAGTATCAGAACTTATTACACAACTAGGTACAATGTTTTTCGTTCATCCTTCTTTCATAAACGCGTCCCACCATCTCCTTTTGGGTCTACCTCAGCTACGATATTAGTGTCGTGGATGCCAATAGTATTTTTGATCCGTCTTTCATCGTATGTATGTTCGTTAATCCTCCATAGCCGTGTGTAACAGGCTAAACGCCGAGTCATTAGGGCTTTGTCTTGCTCACAGCGAATTGCTAAGTTCCGAACTCGCCCAACTTTACCAACTTCCTTGCTAAATACTAAACGGTACTAAAGGCCCACTAACCAGTCTTAATATTTGATCAGGTTAGTTCGAGACTAATAATGGAATGGAGAATTACAATTAAGATACTCAGGTAAGTGATGGTACAGAATATTATATTATTTACTACTAGCTGGCCGCGCCCGGAGCCGCCCAAGTGTATTTTTTTAAATACAAACCTTATGAAATATACTTTAAGACCTGTTGTCATACCTGGGTCTACCTTATTTCCTATAAAATGAAAATACATAATGGTTCATTTGCCATAATGGTTCATAATCTATATTATTTTTTTCTGAAACCGTACACTGAAAAAAATAATTGGTCGCTTGTAACAAGATTGTGATTGTTGTGCATAAGCGTCTTGTCTCATACGAGCCTAACAAGACGATAGATACACCAACTAAGACGTTAGATACATCGACTAAGATGTTAGTTGAATCACTGAAGAAATTGCTGTTGTCACTGTCAGCTTTGGTTGATATAACTAATATCTTAACTATTGTAATAATTTTTTGTCAACTAAGTGAATATCTCTCTTTGTTGGCTCGCATTTTTTTGAGTGTAATGTTTTCAGAATTGTTATAAAACAAACCTAACCTAACCATGGTTCTATAACATGGCATTTAAAAAAATCCTGATAGTTTAAGGTTTCAGAAAAAAAATCCATTATAGATTATGATCCATTATAGCAAATGAACCATTATGTATTTTCATTTTATAGGCAATAAGCGTCCACCGTCATACCTAAATCAAATGAACCTATTCTCTGCATTTTAGGTTTCCGCACCTCAAAAGGAAAATCTGGGAAACAGCATGTCGTTTCAAGAACTACGGTGCCACAGACAGACACACACACACACACACACACACATATGTTTTTTAAATATTTAAAGTTATTTGGTGCCGTGTACTCAAAACATTTATATTATTTTTGATAAATTCAGAACACTAAAAAGAAAGAAAAAGAAAGAAAAAATATTTATTCGTGACAAACAGACAAACTACTACAAAATACTGACATAGAAAAAAAACCTGTTGTCACGAAATGGTTCCAACTCAGCGTCATGCTCGCGGTCAAACCAGCGCCGGTCTTCCGTCGGAACCATCCAGTGACACCACGGAAGATTACACACACATAGCACACACACACTTAACTTATATAAAAAAACCAAAACGAAAGAAAAGGGAAAAACCGCAATATAGTTATTAAGTAATTTTAAATTCCAAATTAACATAAATTATTTATGAATTATTTATTTTTATGTCCAAATGGGTAAATAAGGAATAAGATTATAGTTACAGTGTTTTGTTTATGCCGTGTTTGGTAGGTACCTACTTATAAGTTACTTAAACATTTTTTTCATGAATTTTTGTCATTGCCTTTGCTAAAATACTCCGTGTACACTGCAAATCTTTAAACCTTTTCCCGAAACTTTATTACTTACCTAATAAATTACTTTTATACAAAACAACAATGTCTTTTTAAGTTTTGAGTTTAAATCAAATCAAACTCAAGTCAACATGGATAGATACCACACGCAATTCATCTTTTTTTGCGTTGTTTTCCTTTCTTTACATGGATTCTACATGAGCACAACTTATACGAGCTTGCTAAATTTACTAGTTTAGCACAGTTCTGCCATCTGTGAAAACACGCAACTTCACGCAACGTTATGTAAGAGAGCATTCAACTTAGGGAAAGCAAATGAAAAGGAAAGCTACGCCCGCTGTAGTTCCGGGAAATACGCATAGATGGCGCTTGCTACGTCTCTTTTAGGTTCTAATAGTTTCGGAAAAGTCCCAAAGATGGCGGTGTACTGTAATAATGGGGGCTGGGGGTTGTAGCAGTTAAACACAGGTATAGCTGTAGTACTCTTCTTTTTATTTGCTTTTCAGATTTTACGAATACAATAGTTGTGTCCTAAGCGGTATCACAGCGGCGTCTGTCCATTTTTTCCAATGAAACAAAGCACCGTTGTTCCTTCGAACCAATTTGATTTCAAATCTATAAATTTAAAACCAAATTGGACACTTCGTACAAATAGTTTAATGAGATAAGGTTCGCCTTCAGTAGCAGGACCTTACCTCATTACAGTACGTATCAAAATAACATGGAATTTTATAAATATGCGTATAAAATTGTTTATCTACACTCATATCATAAACCCTCTATGATGCGTTCAGAAACCGCAAATTATGACCAGCATAATAATCAACTCTGTTGTTAGAGCATTTTTTTATCTGCGGCAGTAATCTTATGGATTCTTAAAAACATCAATTTCGATGTTCTTATGACATTCAAATTTCGAACATCTCTAAAAAACAAAGAAATTTGATTTGACCTCTATTCTAATATCAGTCGAGATGACGTTTAGTTCGAAATGGATTGTCAATTTGCATACAAATTTGACAAATGTCGCACTTAAGTAAGATATCGAACGATATGATAGTTGGAGCCGACTCTAGTTTGTCTCTGAATAAAAAAAAAACTATGACAGGTGCCAGAAAACTATTCAAACTTTTCATTACCGCCATTACCGGTTAGAATTTAATATGCGGCTCCTGAATGCATCATGGAGGCTTATGATATGTGGGTAGATAAAGTAGTGTATGCATCTGTACATAATTAGGCCTTAAAACATTCGTGTGATCCTATTATGACACTCGCTGACGCTCGTTTCATAAAACCACACTCGTATTTTAAGGCCTCTCATTATGTATCAGTTGCATAAACTACTATTATGGCATATCTTAATGTTCTCGAAAGTTATGTTTTACACACACACATACACCTCTAGTCTTATGCAGTCAGCTCAATATACACTGCCGATCAATTATACAGGTCACTATAAAAATTCCACTTCAACTTGATCGCTATTTTGCTCATAAGTGTACTAAGGAAGGAGTCTATAAAAAATAATCGTAGTTTACAGGGAAATTTTAATCGTAATTGAATATAAAATTCCATTACAGCAGTAAATTGAATAATTAATTATATAGGTAGCTATTTATCAATAAACAATGTCAATTATAAGCGAGAAATTCTATAAATGCTTGTTAAATTAATTTAAACTCATTGGTCATTATTTGCTATTAACTTTAGTCTTTTACATTACCGGTCAAGAGTTGGTCCCAAAATCAGGTATTTTTAGCGTTAATGTATATATTTATACAAATACTCAATTATAATCACAAGAAAAAACAAATATAAAAAATACGACTTAATTTTTTGATAATTTCGTAAATATGTAACTAACGTAAGTTACCGCACGTATATTTTTAAATCAGCTGTTTTGTTTGTTTTTTAAATAATAGTAGGTACCCGAAATTTACGACACTATGACGAATCTAGCGACACCTATTGGTCAAAATTAGTTCATCAGTTCCGCCTCTACAAAGAAACAAACAACCATATATACGAGGGCACTGACAGATACACAGACAGACACAGATACACAGGTGTAATTAATGACACTACACCCCTCTTCTTTTGTCGGGAGTTAACACGTACAAAAAATTGTACATACATACATACATTAAATCACGCCTGTTTCCCAGAGGGGTAGGCAAAGACAACTTCTTTCCGCCTGCTACCCGGCCCTTTCCCACTATTTCTCCAATTTGATTCGAAACCTCCCACTTACTTCTGTTCTGAGTACAAAAAAGAGTAGGTACATGTGGGCGAAATGCATATTGATGCATGTTAAGATGGATGATTGGCAGGGAGCGTACATTTCATGCCGATGACAGGCGTATGACGTCAAGCTACATAAATATAGGTGGAAAAAACGAATTGTTGGTTTTCATGACTATCTCTTCATTTAATTATGCGTGTTATTTAGAGAGAAATTAATTAGTTATAATTTATAACTAACGTAATAGTTTCTGAAATATAAAATATAAGTATTTAATGATTTGGAAACAAAATAATTCATTGTGTAATATGACATTAAGTACTATCACTCAGTTTCGTCTTCTCCGTAGTCAACAAGTTTGAAAAGAGCAACGGAATAACGAACATTTATTTATCCGTACCTAACAATGGAAAATATGATTAATCATTAAGCACTGTTATCTAATCAACCTGTTCCATTTAAGTAGATATATATTGACACTTGAGACGGACATTGAAAGAACACTATAACATTTAAATTGAGCCGATATTGCGTTGTTTTTTCCTACTTGTTGACTCAGACGAAATAGTGATTTTACTTAATATCATATTACACAATAAAGCATTTTGTTTCCAACCCATATACTATTACCCAATACTTCTTTTTTATATTTCAGAAACTATTATGTTATTTATAATCTAACGGTGATAGACTATCTCTGTCACTACGTCTTTAGAAACATCCTGTGTGTTTATATGAATACGTCATTATGACGAAACCGGCATGAAATGTACGCTCCCTGATGATTGGTGTAACAAGAATGGATAGGATAAGGAACGAGTATGTAAGGAGAAGTTGAGAAAGGGACCACCCAGTGAGAGAAAAAATGGAAGGTAAAGATTAACATGATATGGGCATGTCATAAAAAGAGTTTTTAATATGAATACATACATACATTAAATCACGCCTGTTTCCCAGAGGGGTAGGCAGAGGTCAATATGAATATGAATGTGGGGGGTTATAGTGGAAGGGGGAGACCCAAGAGATGGATGAAATGTGTGAAAAGCGCTATGAAAAACCGGTATAATACTGAAGAGGCTGAGAGGGATGTTTGGAAAAAAAACGCGACTGCGAATGATTGTGATAAGGGCAAGATTGATGATGATGATGATGACTATGCAAAAATGTACAGACGGGTATTTTTTTCAGAATGAAGTTCTACCTGCTTGTCTTGCTCATCGCCGTGGCCGTCGCGCTCCCACATAATTACCCACCAGCCATGGGGAAGCAATGGACCTCCGGGCCTTTCCCGCACCCGCAAGACCTTGAGATTATACTGTGCACACCCAGAAACAACTACTGCGGGACGGTATGGCGCTGACCTTTGTAATAAATATTAAATTTGATGTTGGATGGTTTTTTTATTGACTAGCTGTTGCCCGCGACTCCTTCTGTAAGGCCCTCAGAAATAATAGCTGCTGAAGCTATTCAGGGGGGCTCTGGCCATATTGATATAATATAATAAAGAATATAAAAATATTAAATAAAGTAGAGTACGAGCAGCAAAATCTTTATAAAATTGAGATATAATTGATTTTCCAATCAATGTATTTTAGTGCATTTACGGCAGTCTAAGGTATTATTTATATTTAATATCAGGCTAATAATCCTTGGTACCATTAATAAAAATGTAGGTAAGTATCTATGTATTTTCAAATGTTTTTTGTATTTACAATACAAAGATACTTTATATTTACAAAGCGGTACACATTTACTGTCAAGGAGGTAAAATATGGCCGTATGCTTAAAACTGTTTATGAACCAGTAACAATTAGTTTCAATCGTTATGGTGCAAAGCAGTGAAGATTCATGTTTTATCGGTTAAAGAAACTGCTTCTTTTTTCAGTGAAATCGTGCATCTTTAGAATTATAGTGACCTAAGTCTAAATGTTGTATTTCGAGTTAGGTTAGGTTAAGTTAGGTTAGGTTAAGTTAGGTTAGGTTAGTAATAAATATATGTTTGAAGTGGATAGCTGAAATGTTGAATTAGGTCACTATAATTCTAAAGGTGCGATATGTTTTTGTACGATTTAGTTGCTTAGATCGTAAAATCGTACATGCATAATTATGGAGGAAAAAGTCTGGGAAAAGCTCGTTTGAAAAAAAAAAGTTTACTGTGCCAATAACCGGTAGAACTGTTTCCTGTTGTTGGAATTTTTGGAAACCAGAAATGATTTAAAAATGAAAGTATACTTCAGGAAATATGAATTGGCCGTCTGTAATCTTCACTAAGATATTTTTATTAATATTAAACAAAAGGTAATCGTAAGGTAAGTTCCTTGTTCTTCAAACAGAACAGTGGGTTGAAAGGTAAAGGTTAAGGTTAAGATTACGTAAGTCTTAACGCAGAAAAAAGATCGCAAAGTATAGATAACAGACGCCGAAATCATATTTGCTGAACTATACCTAATTAATCAATTAAAAGTTAAATAATTTATTTATGTAAAGTCTATAATTGACTTGTTCGCTGTGATTGAATTGACTGGCTCTTGATTATCAGCTGGTGTGATTGTAGCTGTACATTTTTAATTGCCTGGTAAGACCGCTTTAGACGTAACTGTGCGGCAGCGGAACGACGCGACGCGATGCAGTGGGCCTCTTATGGCAGTGTTTATGTATGTATGTATGTATGTAAACTCTTTATTGTACAAAACAAAAACAATACAATGAAGATAAAATAAAAAAATAAAAATGTACAAAGGCGAACTTATCCCTTTAAGGGATCTCTTCCAGCTAACCCTTGAGAGATTGAGAGAAGTGAAGGTTGTGCATCAAGTAGGCAAGTGTACAACTTAATTTAGGAAAAGAGCATAAAAATTAAACTGACCAATAAAACCTAACTAACTATAAAAAATAAATACATTCAAATATCTACATAAATAGATATAGAAATATACTATATTTATGCATCTATATACATACTTAAACTTACATAAACTAAATATAAACTGTACTTATGTAGAGGACAGTTGATACAATATTTAGGAGCTAGTGTCAAGCCAGAACTTCTTCAATTTGTCTTTTAACGAATCAACTGATTGTGATTGTCTAATGCCGGCCGGCAGCCGATTCCATAACCTGACAGAGTGCACTGAAAAGGATTTAGTATAGGACTTGGATTTGTGAGACGGGAAAGCGAGTGTGAGATTGGCCTTCGAGCGCAACCGGTTTTGGGAACCGGAGGCCATAAATCCAAACCTCTCAGAAAGATAGAAGGGAGAACGAGGGTTAAAAAGAGTGTTAAAAAGCAACGACAGGATGTGAACATTTCGGCGAAAACGAATGGGTAACCAGTTTAGCTGTGCACGGAAGTGGGAGACATGATCGTATTTGCGCAGACCAAAAATGTATCGAATGCACACGTTTTGGAGTCTCTCAAGTTTATCGAGCAGCTGTTCTGAGAGGTCCATGTAAGCAACGTCACCGTAGTCTAAGAGTGGGAGAAGGAGAGATTGCGCTAAAGTTATCTTGGTTTGTTGAGGAAGAAAATTCTGCAGGCGCCTGAGAGAATGAAGTGAAGCGAAGAGCTTGCGACTGACTTCGGTAACCTGAGCAGACCAGGAAAGTGTCTGATCCATTGTGATACCCAAATTCCTCACTGTAGAAGAAAATGGAATTATAGTTCCGTCAAAAATCAAATTGGGCATCACAAGGTCAGACAGCTTCGAGATGAAGTGCGGGCTTCCAACAACAATAGCCTGCGATTTCTTTGCGTTAACCTTTAGTCCAAAGTTAGTGGCCCACTCCTGAATCGTGGCAAGATCAACATTCATAAGGTCAATTAGGGAAGGGAAGTCATCAAAACTCGCCCCCGCATAAATTTGCAAATCATCAGCGTATAGGTGGTAAGAAGATAGAAGAGAGGTCGTTATACCATTTATGAAGATAGAGAAAAGAAGAGGAGAGAGTACAGCTCCCTGGGGGACACCAGCAGTGAGAACATTCCAATCTGAATGCTTATCATCCATCCTAATGCGCTGGCGTCTATCAAGGAGGTATGACTCAAACCAACTAAGGGTTGAAGAAGAAACATTTAGGTTCTTGAGGATGGCTAGAAGAATATTGAAATCTACAGTATTGAAGGCACTACTAAAATCTAACAAGACCAGAACAGTAAGATGTTTATTTTCTATGTTTAAACGAATGTCGTCGGTGACCTTGACCAAAGCCGTGACAGTGCTATGCCCGGGGCGGAAACCGGATTGGAAGGGATTAAAAAGATTATGCATGTTAAGAAAGCGAGACAGTCTTTGATTAACAAAGTGCTCTATTATTTTGGAAAGGACAGGGAGAATAGAAATAGGACGATAATCGGAAAAGGTCGCGGGTTTTGATGTTTTTGGAAGAGGGAGCACGTGTGCTAATTTCCACAATGAAGGAAAAGAGCCAGAAGAGAAGGAATAGTTAATGATGTGTGACAGGATAGGAGCAATGAAATCCGCCACCGGAATGAGCATGTCTAAGCTTAGGCCATCTTCACCGACGGCTTTCGTTTTAATAGATTTTAAAAGGTCTATGGTTTCTTTTGGAGTAATGAAACTTAAATCAAAGGGGGGAAAGTCGGGGTTAGAGGCACTGGCAAGAAGAGATAGTGTTTGATTTTTTACAGAAGGGTCTATAGTGACCGGAGAAGTACTAAAATGGTTATTTAGAGCGTTGAGATCCATTTTTGGACTAGAAGGGAGATTTTGAGATTTGCCTACCCCTAATGACTTCAAAAAATTCCATAGTTTATGGGGGGGACAACTATTAATAGACTCATGGATATAACGACGTCTTGCTTCCCGACACATCTTGTTGCAACGATTACGCAGGATGATGTAGCGATGATGACTATCTTCAGACGGATTGTGGCGCAGCCGCACGCGGGCGCGGTTCCTTTTCGCCATCAGGGCTTTAATATCCCCTGTGAGCCACGGCGCAGGGTAATGTTTGACGCGCATAGGCTTCAGAGGCGCATGTCGGTCGTAAATCGCAAGCAATGTGTTGTTAAAGACCTCGATGTCAGTGCAAGTTTCGATGGACTGCCAATCGGCACTGCGAAGATCAGAGAGCAGGGCCTGCAGATCTATGTCGCCAAGATTTCGACGAAGAACGAATTTGTGTCTATGTTTCGGGGGGCGAATTTTGAAAGAGGCGTATATAAGGTCGTGGTTGGAAAAGGAAGCAGCATTAAACTGGCCGTGAAAAGAGACGTAATCAGGGGATGAAGTTATAATAAGATCTAGAAGAGATGGGGGACCATTATGAGGAAAATGAGTGGGACTGAGAGGGAGAATACTAAAATTCAGTGAATTTATTACAGACAGAAGTTTAGAGGAACGATGGTCTTTTTTAGCGAGACAAGTATTAAAGTCACCCATCAGTATACTGTGTTCGAACTGGGGACAGAGATCGGATAATGTCTTCTCGAATGAATCGAAATAACTAATGTTTGAAGATGGACTGTAATAAACACCGAGAAGTACTTTGGTATGATTTAAGGTAACGTTAAGAAATAAGTATTCCGGTGACTTTGAGTACAAGGAAGGTGACTCAGCAGCTATTTCGCAGACGATATCACTTTTTAAATAAATGGCAACACCTCCTCCACGAACAGTGCCCAAACCGCCATCTTTAAACCCAGTCCTGTCGTTGCGAATTAATCGGTATCCGGGTAACGGATAGAGGGTAGATGGAAGGGACGGCTTAAGCCATGTCTCAGAAATGAGAATAGCGTGGATGTTTTGGTCAGAAAAAGTTGAAAGCAGGTCAGGAAAGTGCGCCGGTACACTCTGTGCGTTAATGTGGACAACGTTGAAGTGTTTTGAAGAAGAAGAAAAAGTGTTTTGCAATTGGTCACTAAGATCTGGCATATCGGACGAATCACTTAGAGAGTCGTACAGGCTTGACGAAGACAGGGAGAAGAATTCGCTATCATGACTAGAGCCAAAGACGTCAGACATGTAAGCATAAACCGCATAAACTAATATAAAAATAATAATAAATAAATATGTATATATACCACTATTTTAAAACAAATAATAAAGTCAATAGTACAGTACAAAACAACCAATCCAATCTAAGCTCAATCGCTCGCCATCAGCTGTTTACATAAATCAGTATCACACTTACGGATAAAAGTAAAACACAGAAATAAACCGAAAATGAAAACTTAAAAAAACATCGGTTTATCGACGTGGATGATCGTGGATAAAACATCTGTCACTTTCTGACCACTATGTAAGTGCGAGAGTGACGGGTGCTTTATCCACCTCTCTTAGGTATATCGCACTGTACGAGTAACTGCACCGACGTGACAGTTTGCAGCAAATATTGTCTGTAAGGGTCTGCCCACACCTATCGCCGCCTACGCAATAAGAGCGAAAAAGACGTCGATCGGCTCGGCCGACGCGAAACGCCGTCTATCGACCGGAAAACGACGATTTGCCGTAAAGCTGTTCGCATCCGTACGACGCTGTTAGCAGCCAACCGCACGCGTTCGTATTGTTACATCGTCGAGTACCACCGATCGGCGCTAGCGAGGGCTGAACAGTTCCGACCACTGCCGAGTAGCTACGATGACAGCCGATTAGAGCTGGTGACAGCCGTTCAGCGTCGATAGGTGTTGAGAGACCTCTACTTTTACGTAGAGGGCTCTCTGACGTCTCGACGGCAGTACGGGGCACGCGAAAGCCGACCGTAGGTTTACAGCTGCTGCGATAGCAAATCGCAGGTGATCGGGCGTCTCTGCGGCCGTACCGAGGATGGGACTGCTGAACGTAGGTTTACAACCGCTGAGATGGCCGATCGGCTAAATGCGAATAGTGCAAAACACGCGGCGAAAGCCGATTCCGCGTCGATAGGTGTGGGGAGACCCTTAGTCGTTAGGCAACATTTAAGCGACATGAAAGAAACTGATATGGTTCTTCAAAATACATGGGCATTAGCTACCTAATGAATGATTGTGTTGTAATATTATGAAAATCGGGTTTGTTTACATTAATAATAAATTAGATTAATACAGACCACGCACCAAACATGTAATGATGGACGGCGTGAACGTGCCGGTTGCCATACGCAACGCAGCGGAAGTACGCGACGCGACGCGGCGTGTCAAATTTAGTTAGTTGGTCTACGTTGTCGGTTGTTCGCGCATTTCATAAAAACATCTCGTCCATTCCTGCTTGCCGGATATCGTAAACAGGATACTCGTGTGACTGTTAGTATTGAAACCTACACTACTAAACAGAATCCTGGAAGCAACCGTAGGTACCTGCAAAAATACCGGTCAAGTGCTAGTTGGACTCGCGCACCGAGGGTTCCGTATATAAGATAATATGGTTGGAAAATGCATAAGAAAATGCTTATTTTGTTATGAACTTTATTATCTATGCAAAAAGGTCCATTTTGACTAGCCTCAATTTTAATACAGATTTTTAAAGTAAGGTAAGTTCGCTTAATAAGGACCAGGTTTTTGTAAATCCTTATAAATCTGTTTTAAGTAGTACTTTCACTAAAAAGAAATACGAAATGTACGAATTGCCTATATCTGAAGTTAAAACAATAACCAAAAATAATGAATCCAAAGTAAATTAATGACAATAATTGTTTTTAAAAAGCTTCTCAATGGACCTTATTAAGAACAGGTTATCTAAATAAGGCTCATTCCTGTTCCGTAGATAATTCCGAAACTACATAATTTAATTTTATTATTTAATATTTTTTGTTAACTGTTACAATTGTTTTTGTCATTCCCGAAGGATAAATCCAAAAATTTAATAAGAATTGTAGTGTTGGTCCTTAAAAAGTCTATAGAAACTTAAACGCAGAATAATAGATTTGATTTATGTCTTTTAATAAAACACAGTTTTGTATTGTATTGATATTTACTAAGTGAAACTATTTTAAGCATAAAACAACATAATTAGGAACATTTTCATTCATTAGCTCTTGGGCCTTATTAAGTCTTTAGAAATCACATTTTTGGCGGTGGGCCTTATTTGGAAACAAAATGGTGGTCCTTTTTAAGCACTTCGCCATCCCGGAGAAAACCAATCAAAATTGACAAAAAAAATAGTTCTTTCAATAACCTTTCCTTCACAATCCACGCATAAATGTTACTTATTCCTTTTCATGTGTAATGTTCTCGCCGAAACGAAACAGAAACACTTAAATAAATCAAATAACACCAACAAATTTTATAAACGACCTACGCCTCGTAACGTGAATCGACAGCCATACTGGCAAAATGGTGGCGTAAAACCCAAGTAATGCCAATGCGCTTCAATGATTGGTTAATGAGGAGCGTCGGCGCGAGCCTTGATTTCAGTTTAGTATCGGGAGCGGGATTTTTGAAATAGTGGCTCTTATTAGGAACCGGTTCTTATTAGGCGAACATACCTTATGTTGATAATTTTTCCAAATCTGTAATGTTTGACGACTTCATTTTATATTTCGCGTTAAATATAAATAATTATGTTTAAATCAGGAATTTTTCAAAATTTTGGTATGTTAACTTCGGAGATAAGGGGGGGAACGGTCAATTTTTGGCTATAAATCAAAAAGTAGATCACGAAAATTATAAAAAAAAAATATTGGAATCACTTTCATTTTTCAACCCCCCATTCTAAACCCCTTTTCAAATATTAAAAAAAAAACACAAAAAATGATACGGGCAAGCAAGTTATAAAACTATGCCAAATTTACCTTACATAAGGTCCAGTCCAACGACCTATAAAAGGGTCGTAAATATTGTGTTTGGATCTTGTGTATAATGAGATTTTTTTATATAATGAGATGTTTCCTTGAAAGCCCCTTTTTTTTGATAGAATTCTTATAGGTTTTCCTGTAATCTACAAACAATGTTTTTTTTTTTTTCAAAATTTTATGCTCAGTAGTTTCGGAGATAGAGGGGAGGGGTCAATTTTCGTCTTCTTTCATGAATAAAATCAAAACGATTTATTTTACACTAATAACGAAAATATATTTGAGATCCTCATAACGAGCCCTTTCATTTGATATGTGACATAGTAACGTTTGTAAAACTTTTTTTTTTAATTGCCTAATTTGTCTCCCGAAAATAACACATATTTAAAAAAAAAAATTGCACATCTCTGTTTTTTTTGGGTTATAGGATTACACCATCCTACCAAACTTCACCTGATTTGGTCCAGTAGATTCAGAGCAAATTGGCTGTGACAGACGGACAGACAGACAGACGCACGAGTGATCCTATAAGGGTTCCTTGTTTTTCATTTTTTGTACGGAACCCTAAAAAGGTAACAGTTAATAATTAACAGTTGCAGTTATTATTAATTAATAGTTGGTAATTGGGTAATAGTTTGGCGAACATGTAATTAGAAATAATAATAAAGAAATGTGTTATCGGCTTTTAATTTTTTGAATAGTTAATTCCACTCAGAATGAAGTTGCATCTGATCACTCTGATTGTGAGCCTGGCCGCCGCGCTCTCCTTTCCTGGCCGCCGGTGGATTCCCGATACCCCGAGAACTAGAAGAACCCTCCCCACTCGCCCCAGCCTGGACGTCGTCAAGATTGTAAAATGTGGACCTATCAACAACTACTGCGGTTCGGGTTGGCTACGACTGTGACTTCTATAATAATAAAGAAAACTATAATCTGTTTCATCTAGGATGATTCCTGTGACAGCCGTATTTCGTAATTTCAATTATTAATTATACTCACATCCAAGATATTTAAAAATAGGTGATTTATTATTTAAGTTCCTGAACGGCGTCGCTAGGTGTGTACCATACCAATGTAGTATTTATGTAAAGTTAAAGAAACTAGTGTTATACGTGTATATGAGCTGTCACAGGAATCATCGTAGATGAAACAGAGTGTAGCTAATCCGACAGACGTTATCATAGTGTTTTATTTTCCAATGTTAAGGTCCCTAAAAACTTTCCTCGGTCATTAACTTCGGCACTGATTTTTTAGCCACAGACAGGCCACGCTCGTGGACAGGTGCCATTTGACCACAGCCAAGCTACGTGGCGTAGGTTTGACACGGACATACATTAGCCATAGACCTAGAAAAGCCACACACTTAGGCATGTGCCACTTAGCTTGGCCGTGGGCAAGTGGCACGGGTCTACGTGCGTGGCTTGTCTGTGGCTAACATAAATGTCCATGGCAAACCTACGCCACGTAGCTTGACCGTGGGCAAGTGGCACGTGTCTACGTGCGCCACAGACACACCACGCACATAGACACGTGCCACTTGCCCCCGGCCAAGCTACTTGGCATAGGTTTGACACGGCCGAGTTAAAAAACAATATGATAACATACATACATACATTAAATCACGTTAATAGGATAAGTACGATAACAATACCTAATTGACGAGTTCGCTGTGATTGTATTTACTAGTTCTTAATTTTTAGCGGATGAAATTGTAGTTGTGCATTTTTAATTGCCTTTATTAGGAATCTTGAAAATATTTACAACGAAATTTTTCAGCAAGCCGATGTATGATTTAATGATAATTAAACGTTTTTTCTTTTCTTCACTTCAATTCGACAAAACAGCCAGCGAGCGTGTATCAAAAGTAAGAGATAAAGGTTAGGTCAATAGCTTTGGAGAAAAGATTTGTTTGCCAACTGTACTTTTTATTATGGCGCTGCCACACTTGGCTGTTATTTGTCGAATATTTTCGTTGCATCCCTTTCATTCGGTTTGTCAAACAAGAGTGAGTAAGAAATGAGACCATGAGAAGTACCACCGGGACAAGCTTTTAGTTAACTGTCTTTGTTCGTAATGTCTGTCATTCGGGTTCAAACCTTGCAAGCCGTTATAAGTTTGACGTCTACATCTGTTTGTGTGTCTGTGCGTTCACTGTTTGTGTAATGTATTAATGTGGCAACATATTTCCTAAACGCATTGAATGATTCGGATACGGTTTTGTGAATAGAAAGCTAGTTAATTAGGGTGGTGGGGTCGTTTAAGATTGAAAGGGGTCGCAATTGAGTCAAGGGTTTTAATACATACTTCAATACTAATATTATCATTGTAAAAGAAACTATGTCTGTTGGTTGCGATTTCACAGCTAAGCCGCTGAACCGACTTCGATAGAATTTGGTACGTAGATAGCTTGAACCAAGACAAAATATATAGGATACTTTTTACCCGCGTGTAATAACTTCTACGCGGACGGAGTCGCAGGCAACAGCGTCAAATTTTATTTCCACTCGGAATGAAATTGCATCTGGTCGCTCTGCTCGTGAGCCTGGCCGCCGCGCTCTCCCGACCTGGTCATTTCAATTTGTACCTTCAAGCTTAGGAAACAAAGTCGCTATTCAAATGAATAATTTTGTTATTTATTTCGTTCCATTTTGCACTGATCATTTGCTGTTGGAGTTTACAATAGAAACAATACCATTTTTTGAAAGATTAGCTCTCAAGTGGATTCCGACATTTTAAATAAATCCTGCTAAGTATACACTTATTTCTTTAACTTTACATAAATTCTACATCGGTACAAACCTAGCGACGCCATTCAGGAATTTAAATAATTAATCTCCTATTTTTAAACACGTCGCTTGTGAGTAGGTTATTATATTAAGTGATTGAAATTACGAAATACGGCTGTCAAAGGCATCATATTAGAATAATCAGAGTATATGTCGTCAATATAGACTACTTGCCTACGGTCAAACTTTGTGGCGTAGGTCCAACACGGTCATGTGCGTGGGTTGTCTATGGCAAGTATGGCAACACAGTTTTTTTCGCCATGTAGGCATGTGCTACCCGCCCGCGGTCAAGCTACGTAGTGTAGGTTCGACATGCACATACGCTAGCCATAGATAAGCTACGCACATAGAATAACCCTAAGTTTATTAGTTTATTCTTCTAATTATACAAGAAAAAGTGTTTGTTTTACATTGGTGTATTTATTAGATACGTAAGTCTAAGCTATCAGGGGCTTGTTTTATAAAGCTACAAATTACAATTTACAGGTTACAAGTTTCCATTTGACACAAACTCGACCAATGACGAGCAGCCATTTGAGCAGTGTTGCCAGTTTAGACCTGTAAAATTGCAACTTGTAGCTTTATAAAACGTGCCCCAGATGAAGCGCGTCAAGAAGAGAAACAGTTGTCGATAACATGCGCTTTCCCTCCTTCGTTAAGTGTTCCGATTTAAACTTACCACTAGATTTATGGAGACTTTAAAAATATTGGAATAAAAACACTAGTTTAACAGCTTGACCATAACTCTTAGGCTTAGTAGAAAGTAAGTAGCTTATAGTCCGAATCGTTTGCAAATTTTGTTGAATTGCGGTCAGTCTCCTGGGGTCTTCCTGTTATTTCAGCGGTCAGACCGTACCGAATACCGTACGGCCTAAGATGGTAGATGAAGTACTCAAATAAGTACATGTGTTTAGGAGTCACGTAGTGATATGAAACTGCATAGTCTGAGCAACAGTCAAGTCCCTGAAATGGAGAAAGATGATCTTTAGCCTTTATAGGCAAACGAGCAGACGGTAAAGGTCAAGATGACAGCAGCAGCGGACCGATCGTTGTGGAAAACCTTGGGGAAGGCCTTTGTGCAGCAGTTGACGTCTTACGGCTGATGATGACGATGCTGATGAATAGACGAGATACCTGATATGACAAGCGGTCACCATCACCCAAGAACGGCTGTAAAATAAAGGCACAGCCAAATCGCTGTCTTTCAGTGAATATTCATTTTAAGGCCACTTTAATAAAGTAGGACATGAGGAAACACCGTCGAGGGAAGTAAGTATGGTTCAAATAATAAAATCAACACTAAAGATGCAAATATTTGCTAATATGCTGGAGTGAAGTGGAGTGGTTGTTCATCAATTAGTGGTGGTGGTAGGATTGCGCAGGGTCCATCCGCATTGCTACCACCATCTTATTTTTTAACCTACTGTCAAGCCAAGGGATAAGACAACCGGTGAAATTACTAGCATAGAGGCATTCCATCTTAGTCCAAAGGTTCGGCAACGCATTTGGAGTCCTAGGATTTCAATTTTAAGATTGTCTTGAGAATAAAAATATCGCAAAGCCCAATTACCATCAGGTGGCCTGTGTGCTAGTTTGCCTTCTCAAAACCATAAAAAATCGGACTGGCAAATAGGAATTACGTGAAAAGTTCGGGCAAACAATGTGAGCCAATATGCTCATCGGTATTAGGTGACGCTTATAATTCCTAACACAGTCGACTGTCTGCACTGTACAGAATAAAGAGGATCGGGCCCAGGATTGATCCCTGAGGAACTCCTCTTTTTATAGAAGCTAGGTCATATGGACCCAATCTCACCTCATCAGCAGGATAGTAAAGGTACTTCCAGTACCAGAACCTATGGTCTTGGTGCGGGAACAGGTGGCTGCGAATCAAGAAAGGGAAGAACCGGCCCCGCCGGAGTCTGTCCCGGCTATCAAGTGCTATGACTCCAATATTGTTTAAGCAAATACCTGAGAACAAATTAACATTGGCTTTTATTTAATCCTCGACGCAAAAAGGGGGCGGATTTAACGTATGTGTATTAATGTATATTGGGTATCAGTGTATCTAGGGTACCTTTTTACACGACTGCCCCAAAAAAGGAGTGTAATGTTTTCAAGGTTCATGTTTGTATGTATGTATGTATGTATGTGAGTTTCTTTATTCCACTATAACTTCCAAATCCCTTGACCGATTTAGATGTGTGAGATATCGTTAGAATCCTTACGTCATCCCAAGTAACATAGGCTATGTGACGTTAAAATGAAAACAAAATGGCGGACTATATAATCCACATCGCGGAGCCGAAAGAAAAAAATAATTACAAAACCTATCGAGTATGGTATCAAAATAAAGGGTTTTAAAAGACGATTACAGAAATATATACAACTTATGTGTTTAAAGCTTATTATTATTCAAGGTGAGTGAAGTGTAAGTGAGTGCACTCGTAAGGCCCAGTGTGCAATAGAATGTAAATAATCAAGGCAATTTAATTTGAACTGTGTTGCAATGTGAATAAGGTTTATTTTCCTATGTTCATAAACTGAAAATGTCATTATCGAACAAACTTAATTGAACTTTATTGCGTTGATGGTAGATTCAAAGTCCCATTTACAAAAAACTTCCTGTTTGTAGTATGGTGGGCCTTACGAGGATAAAGGTCCCCCGACCTTTCGCCTTATGTCATTGAAATATAGACAAAAAGTGTAAACATGTTTATGACTGTGACTGTACACTTATATTCTAGTTTACATTTATTAAATTAACTGCCATATCTAAAACTTATTTTAGTTTGTTTTTAAACAGCAGTCGTGTTTTTAATATTATGTCGAAACATCGTTCAACGAACGTGTTACACGGCACGCAGAGTTTTCATTCCATCTTAAGACTGCGGCTCTACTGAGGCGGAGATGAGCGGAGTGGAGCGGAGCTGTGCCAATATTAACCAATAGAATCAAAACTAACGTGCACAAGGCGCGCTCGACGTGACCGCATGCGCCTTCTATTGGTTAATAATGGCACAGCTCCGCTCGTCTCCGTCTTAGTGGAGCCGCAGCCTCACTGGGGTAAAATCTGGGGGAAAATGCGAATGGGGAATTCTGCTACCAGGAATACATGAGTTTGAGGAACTGATCTAGGCACTCGGTTTAACTCACCCATCTCAGCGTCTTCGGCGCCGTTGTCGTTGGCGTTGCACGCGTACGCGAACGGGAGCCCTCTGGTCACCAAGCGGTCCAGCGCCGCCCCGCTGAGCACGTAGCCCGCCCCTCCACTCATGTAACCCTGGTAAATAGGTTTAATCAGGATCAATCTTTAGGAAATTTTAGTAGGTAGTAATAATAGAACAAGACTAAGAAAAACCGGCCAAGTGCGAGTCGGACTCGCGCACGAAGGGTTCCGTACCATTACCTATACAACATTAGACATTATACCAGTTGCCGTTATCTATATTAAGCAAAAAACGCCAAAGAAAACACTTTTCTTGTATGGGAGCCCCACTTAAATATTTATTTTATTCTGTTATTAGTATTTGTTTCTACAGTGGCAACAGAAATACACCATCTGTGAAAATTTCAACTGTCTAGCTATCACGGTTCAAGAGATACAGCCTGGTGACAGACAGACAGACAGACAGACAGACGGACAGTGGAGTCTTAGTAATAGGGTCCCGTTTTTACCCTTTGGGTACGGAACCTTAAAAAAATATCAAAATATTTATTAAGTGAATGGGCCACACTCGGAGTTACTCGATTCTACCTACTACTCTCATCTATTTCGCTCGTTTGCCCATGGTTTGACATCAACAATGAGGTGGGATATTTGTATAAAGTGAAGTGGAGTGACAATCTAACAAAGTGAGTGTAATATTTGAGGTGCCTCATGTATGGGTAGCTCAACAATACTAGTGCCACCACCGCACTGACACTGGCACTGGAATTACACGCAAAACACCGGTACCATAAAATAAACTTAAGAGGATTGTTATCAAACGCTTTAATCGCGTATCTGTCAAAAATAAAACACATTTAGCTCCGGGCGATAACGTTTCTTACCCCCCAAATCAAGTCCGTAGAAATATTTTCTGGGAAAGGAAAACATACAGAACTAGTTTTTCAGAATATCTACAACATATTCATAAATCGTAAAAATCAGGCTAGCTTTGAGGAACAGAAAACTTATCGCATTTTGTATGGATTTATTTAGCTTTACAATCCTCTTAAGTGCATCGTTGCAACTGCATTACCTGAGCAGAATATGGTTTATATCGACATCCGAAGTACAAAGGGTCCGTGCTGATGTGTTCCGATAGTAAGTAACGTAAATTCTCAACCACCACATAACTGGAATAAAACGGTAGCATATTAAAACCAATTAGGCTAATAGGGACGATGTAAGCTTCCTATAAGAACAGTCATTATCTTTAATGATGAGCATACACCGGATTGACGGGGGCAAAAATGTACCAGTGCTAGTGATTAATTAAATATCGACTAAGTTTATCGACAACTTTTTGTCGTGACATATGGATCTTACATTTCTTGCAAAAGTATGTCGTCCCTTTAACTTCTATATCTGAATGATGAGCTTTCCATTCTTCCTTCCTTTTCCGACGCATTTTTAACCGACTTAAAAAACAAATTCTCAATTCGACTTCTCAATTCGTCGGAATGCTAAAGAATATTGTTGTACTGAATGAATTTGTTATTCAATGTAATTTCAATGGTTGTCAAAAGTGATTCGAGTCCAGAGTCAATGTCAGATACCGGTTGTTATTAAAAGGATAATTAAAAGGTATTCAAACTTGACCTACTTATGATAATGATGATAAAAAATTGCTTTTTATCGATCTCGATAAACGTAGTCGACATTTAATGAATCACTAGCACTGGTACATTTTTGCCACCGTTAATCCGGTGTTTGATGATGAGGCATTGTTATAGACTATTTAGGCTACAAAAGCGGGCTCTGCGATTGATATCTAGAAAGCCCTACGATCACCCAGCGCAGGCACTGTTTAGAGAGCACAAACTCCTTACACTGCCATGTGTAAAGGCACTCGGAAGGCACTCGGTGTCATTGGTCCAAAGATATACAACACTCTTCCGAACGACATCATTGACTGTATACTCGTAAGTGACGCGATATTTTCAAAAAAGTTAAAGATACTGGTAACCGAACTAGCTTGCTACAGCATTGGTGAATTTATGTCAAGAAATTGTTGATCCAACAAATACATTATCTACATACCAAAAAGTTTAAGTTCAAGCACAATGTAAGAATTAATAATCATAATAATAATAGTATTGTTATTTTACTTTTATATTTAATTTTTTATTGTAAGAAAACCAAATTGACAGAAGTTTAAATAAATATCTAGTATAATAATAATGTATAACTATAATAATAATGTATAACTATAATAATAATGTATAACCATAATAATAATGTATAACTATAATAATAATATTTGTCAGATACAGCGACAATGGCGTGTAAAATAATGTTTATTTTTTCAATAAATGTCTCATTCTCATTCTCATTCTCATCGTATAAATTGCAGCAATTTTGTACTAGCGACGCGCCCTCGCTTCGCTTCGGTTTATGTGAGTTTTCTGTAACACCTGTACCTACGTAAACCATTTTTTTACACATGAAAACCTTTCGTGGAATATTATCCAACTGATGGTGGAACCAAAATAAAATCCGTAGCCGGAAAAATGTAAGCTTACATACAGAGAGACAGACGGCGGGTAGCGACTGTTTTATATCATGTAGAGATTCACAGACTGACTCTTTAATTTTATTTATTGAACGAATAAAAAACTCTTAAATAACACACAGGCAAAACAAAACCATTTAAAAAGAAGGAAAAGGAAAAGAGACGGCATGCTGTATGCTGTGATGATTGTTGCGAAAACGGACCCAACTCAGCGTGTGCTGGCTGTGAACTAAGACAACGCTGAGGGCCCTGCCAAGATGCATTACGCTAGTCCAGCGACCCAAACCAGTGCTGGAATGCTACTGGAATAATGTGAACCGGCACTGGAATGCACTGGAATGTACCCATTCCAGTGACTGGAAAGACGGTCTACTTTTTCATTCCAGCTCGCCCAATACAGCGCCACTGGAATAGTGTAGACAGCCAATAATGCATTCGTTTTTAACCCAATCGTGTCACTGGTAGATGACGTGATTCGCAAAGTCACGTGCTCTATCAGTGACGCGATTGGTTTAAAAACGAAACGAATAGAAACGTTAGTTAGCGCAATGCATCTTGGCAGGGCCCTCTGGCCTTCCGCTGGTACCACTCGGTGAAAACACGGAAGATGACACAAACATATTGGTAAAGTTAACATGTTAAGCTTGATAATTAATTCAAGTCTCACGTGTCGTCATCAGCCTTCAGGAACCAGTCTGCGTCTTCCCGGTGGTACCGGTACACGTATCTGAACGCCTCCTTCGTCTTTGCCCAGAGGGAATCTCGCCCTTCTGATACTGGTAGCTTTATCGTGGGCAGCTTTGAATCTGAAAGACATTCGATAATGTCAAAGTCATACATAAATATATAGCTAGGGTGATGAAACCAGTGTTGGATACTTTAAGCTGACAGGCACGAATAATGACCACTTCACTCTTAATTTAAAGAGCATAAGGCTCAAATTCAAATCTTTATTGCTGTTTCATAATGGTACAGCTTATTCTAATAAATAAGTAACGACAAAATGAACCCTGGAGGGTACAGCAACACTAGGAGAGAGGAGGCATAAATTAATTAGTGTATTATAACCAGGTTATAAATTGATTGTTGCAAAACAAATTAATAACCCTTATCTTTGTAAAATAAGAATCAAGTGTCCATAGTTAGTCGTTCATTACTGGTTCCATGACCCTATGTTCCCAAAACGTGAAGAATAAGACTCTGTCACAAACAGTTCTACATTATATTAGTGACAACGACAGCACTTGACTAAAAGTTGCACGCTGCTCTTCTCCACATAATGCGTTGCCACATTTGCAATGCTGAGCTTGCATACATCAAATCAAATCAAATCAAAAAACATTTATTGCCACATTACATATAAACACATTACAGGTACATTACAGTTTTCGACATACACAAAAATATACTAAATTACGCCATACTATTACAGTCATTTCACATCCCCCCATCTCACAATCATACAATCCAAGCATTAAAAATAAAAACACCACAAATTCAAAACGATAAAACAAGACAGAGACAGAACATTGAGGTGGCAAAAGGCTCCGGCTCAGCCTGTGCCACGATTTATAAAAAACCGCAGCGCTGATTTTCAGCCTGCACCTTGGCTCACTGCCCAAATACATAATAAGGGGTAAAAAGTGGTAGGGCTAAGATAATAATAATAATAATAATAATATATTTCTCATCAAGTCATATAACCTATAATAATGATGTATTACAGTAATAATAATTACAATCGTTATAAATAGTTATAGATTGGTAACGACTGTGTGAATGAAGCATACAAACGAGACACTCAGCTGGACGCTGTTTGGAAAAATCCGTGGTTCACACTTAGAATACTTTAAATACTCTTTGACATCCACATTATACTAGGATTTCAGAATCCTAAGAGGATCTACAGACCTCAAAGAGGAAACCCCTAATGGCCTGTGTGCTCGTTTCCCTTCTCCACGCCATAGTTCCACCCACCTGCCTCAGAGCTCATGAACAGCAGCTTGTTGCACCGCCTCCCCCACGTGGCTTTGACGTGCCGCGCCCTCGTCTCGTGGCTGCTCGGCTGCGTCATTATCCAGCACAGCACCCTGACTTGCTTCTCCAGCGCGTCAGCTACTGATCTATTCTCGTCTCTCCGCGCGGAGCTCCAGTGCTCTTGGATTGGAATGGGTATGACCAAAACAGAGTTGCTTTCAAAAACATAGATTAAAAATACCTGCCGAGTGATAGTACACTATCAATTTGAAATATTCTCAAATATACCTACTCAAGTCATCTTTAAAGTATTAGGTTTTTTTTAAAAAAAATGGTAAAATCCAGAACCAGATCTATCAGTTTGACTTATTACGGAGTTTTGGGATAGAAAACTTGCGACCAGAGGCCGATGTCCTTTCGACATTTTTTTTATTAGATTTCTTAAAAGGTGAACCGGGGACACATGATGTACTATGTCTACCACCCTACGGTTGAAGTTCATTTGCACGTCATGATACAACAAGTTCGATATTCCCTTGCAATGACAGTGACAAGCGTCAACCTTAGCGATAATTAGATCTCACAGAAACTTTTGTCAAACTGGTTGACCACTTTCTTGGCCGGTAGGGAGAAATCCGCTGAATGCGGTACAGGACAGCATGGTGGCCAACCTTGGATGAGGCATGTCTTTAGCAAAGGTCGTCTACCTGTTATGTTATCGTATAGTCAACGTTTTGATAGCTCTTATTTACAGTAATGTCGGCCTAGTTAAAAACAATACCATATCTAACAAGTCAAAGACCATATGATTTTTACCACCTAGAATATGTAAAGCCCAGCCACACCGCTTGCGTGACGTGCACGTGCGCGTTCGCTTTCCACTGCGTTGTATAGTATGAATTCTCATTACGACATGTCACTATACAACGCAGTGGAAAGCGAACGCGCACGTGCACGTGCACTTCACGCAACCGGTGTGGCTCGGCCTTTAGAGGCCTTGAATTTTCGTGGTATTCTTGAGCTGTCATAGTTACTTCTCATGTATCGACTTTTATTGTAGCTACATAATTATCGATATTCTAGTAATTAACTTCAAAAAATATTCCTTTAACGTACCTCTGAGCAGCATTCGCATTGTTGTATTGTGATGTGAGGATAAGATAACTGGTGAAATCACTAGCATAGAGGCCTTCCATCTTATTCCTCAGGGAAGGCAGCGCATGGACAGTCTTCGGATCGCAGTCATAAGATTGTAGTCTTGAAAATGTTTATGGGTTTTAGATCCCACTTACCATCATGTGTGTGTCCTCATATGATTTCTCAATGCCGTAAAAAAACTAAAGTAATAAAAACTATTATTAAGTTTATTTCTTGTCTACGCAGCATAAAGTTTCACCCTACCGTTCGTGCGAGCGAGAGGTTGGGGTTTAGGCTTAACCTGGTGCTTTTCGCGTAGCGATAATCTGTAACAACACGTATGAATGAGAAAGAACCACCAATGCGAAATTGTGAAGTCCACATGAGATTGTTTTAGAGTGATAAGTTGAGAACTATTGATTGTGAGAACTATAGCCGGGGGATTACAATGACATACTAAATACATACTAAAAAAAGTTTTGGATGAGAGAAAGGGACGGAGCTGTATAACTGCCATAGCCCTGTCTCTTTCCATCACATAAACTGAACTACTTTAGTATGTCATGTTCCCCTGAAATATAATATATCAATAAAATAGAACCGCATTAAAATCGATTCAGTCTAGGCCTCCGGCGATGACAAACAAAGGCTTTAAATACCAACCAAGCACTCAGGTCTTGATGGACAGACCGACAGACAGACAGATGAAAAACTAATTAAAATTTTCCTAATAAGGCTCCTGATTTTAGATTATTCTCGAATTTCACTTTCTCGAACGTTATTTTCTGCTGAAACCATATTTTTAGGTTATTTTAATATAAAACAATAAGGAGTAATGGACAAGGCACCAATAATTGACACTTGATTCTTATTTTACAGAAGATAAGGGTTATTCATTTGTTTTGCAACAATCAATTTAGGACCGTATGAAATTTGAATTAAGAGTAAAGTGTCCATTACTAGTGCCTATCAGCTAAAAGTGTTCATCATTGATGCCGTCATCCTACCTTGTCTATTTAATGTCATGTTTAAACTGCCATGAGTTGCCACAGCGATTAAAGTAAAAGATGCTAAAGTGTACACATATTTATGAACTCGACTGTAGCATCAAGCGGTCTGTGTGCTCGTTTGTCTTCTCCATGATATATTGAACGAATACATAGATACAATCGCCTGATATACTTGGCGACCCCTTCTCTTAGAGCTATATCTCAAACGTCCCAATTTATTTTAATGAAACCTATGAACCATGCTGATCAAACTAGCTTTGTTTCAAATAAACCGCATTCAAATCGGTCCATCCGTTGCGAAGCTGCAATGCTACAGACAAAATATACACACGATACACATAATAAGAACCCTCTTTTGGCAAGGACACTACCAGTCGCACTATTAGTGGTGTCGATTCTAGGGCATCCTCCCGGGAAATCCCGGTTCTGTAATTCCCGGGAAATCCCGGGAATTTCAAAGTGCCTAAAGAACCGGTATTGAAGATTACATCCCGGTTCTCCCGGTTCTTTCCATGAATACCAAATAAATATCGTGGCGCGTATCACATATATCCAATTCACACCTGAGCAACGACGCCGGCACAAGCCGCAACATCGCATCAACATCCATCATATTTTGCGGCACATTTGCTAATTGATCTCTAGATTTGTAAAAAGGAAGAACGAATAACTTTCTAGTAAGTATTGTACTTAATCAAGATATGATTTTTTTGAAGAAAACGTGCATGATTTTATTGCGTATTTATAAAAAATAAAGTTTCCTAATGTTTTTCAATCGTTTTATATCTCAAATGTCCATGATTGCGGTGATTTGAGGTATAAAATAAAGAACCGGGAGAACCGGGAATCCCGGTACCGTCCCTGCTTAGAACCGGGAAATGGAAGTCTCGGGACCGGGCCCGGTACTGCAAGCCCTAGTCGATTGCAATCAGGGCTTGAAATACCGGTATTTTTGAGAACCGGTACTGTGACCTTGATGGGGAACCTGTACCAGTCTAGGTACCGGTACCGTGGGTACCGGTACCACGCTTGGTACCGGTACTCGTTGTACCGGTATTTTGTAAGAAATACAGGTATTTTACCGGTACTATACCGGTACCAATAAGGCTCGAATACCGGTACAAATCCGGACCGGACCTTCGGATTTAGATTCATTTTGACGCGGCCCTGCCAAGGTCGTAGGACTAATGACACGATTGAAATTTGAAATTGTTCAAAAGCTGCAAGCCAAAGGCGCCGCCCGGCAACAACGCCGCGTTCGGTGTAGGTACATGGTGACAAGTCGACAACCAAAGCAGCGGCGCGAGCATCGAGCCGCCGACGAGACTTGACCTTGTTGCACAAAACGGCAACGTAGCTGGAACCTTTATTAGGAACCGGTATTTTAAGGTACAAATACCGGTATTCGTATTTACCTGTTCTTTGGATTACCGGTATTTATATTTACCGGTTCTCTCGAACCTAAATGAAAAATACCTTTAAATACCGGTAAAGTACCGGTATTTTTGGAACCGGTTCCAAGCCCTGATTGCAATTAACGACACTTCTTCTTTCGGCTCTTTTCGGTGCAGCAATTTCCATGACTCTCTTCCTAGAGCCACTACCAAGCCTATATTGTATAAAATTGTATTGTAGGTTTATAACTTATTGAAATTATTACCCCATCTGTAGGTGGGTGAAGCTGCAACCCGCTGCGAATCCAAACACCAAAGACATCACCCATTGCCGATTCAATTTCTTCTGCTTTCGATGTTTAAGTAGCGGCCGGTCTTCCATTATATAGCGACTGTATATATAATTGAAATACGAGACCCACAAAGGCAGTAAATTGGCAGTAAGTTGGCAGTAAACATTTATCTAATGAATAAAATGTCAAGAATAGACACTTGTCAGATGTCACAGAACTTTCACAGAAGAATACCATATTCTGAGCAGCCCGGAATTAGTAAGTACATCTGGAATGCTTACTTCCAAAATCGCGACAAGTAAAATTGAACTCAATATCTGAAGACAGAAGGCTGACTTTGTGGTAATCAAGTGCACGAGCCTAATGAGACTTACTTTGTCTTTGTTTGTCCCTCTTACACAATTGCAATGTTAAAAAGTTACGATTTTCTTAGTACGAAATGTTAACTAGGTAGAAAATGTTAATTTTTAAAATTGTGAGGATTATCACAGTATATATATATTTAAATTAGGCACTAGGAATGCATTAAAGTATTACATAATTAATTAATATTAAAGTTAACCCGCTTTAATCATTGCTCATCATGGTAATGGTAGGAGTTTATAAAATAAAACTAGCAACACTAATAAAACAAAATGGCGATTGGCGGTCACTTTAATAATCTCTCACTGTTGCAATGAGACCTATTTCGGCTTTTATGTGTTAATAAGTGATTTTCTTAAAAACAATGGTAAATACTAGTTGTGCTGTGAGTGGCTGCAATAAAGAATCATATCCAGGTTGTGGGATATCCTTTCACAGGCAAGTTTGTGAGATTTCTGTTAGTAGGGTGACCATGAGCAATCATTAATATCATTATTGCTAGCGTAGCGAAGTTACCTAACAAAAACGATTTGATTTCAGACTTCCTGCGAATGTTGAAGTAAAAAAGAAATGGATTGAAGCGATTCCTGGGAAAGTAACTAACAACTCTGTTGTATGTAGTTTACATTTCAAACGAAGATTATCTGACCGAAGCTAGAAAAAAAAAGATATCTGAGGCCCGTTTCACGAAGCTACAAGTTACAAATTACAAGCGGAATTCTCTTTCTAACTCCTTTTGCTAGAAAGACAGTTCCGCCACTGGAGTAGTTCCATCTATTTTTCCTAAGGTAATTTAAGGTAATACCGTAAAATTACTCATTAAATATGTTGATTAATATTGATAAATAATAATGTTGATAAATAAAACACAATTTTTTTTTTTTTAAACAAAACTTGTTTTTTAGATTTTGAGAAAAACTATGTCCGTCACATTGCCAAATATGCGGGATATTATTACATGCCCGCCGTGCCGGACAATGCCAAATTTTTACATAAAAAAAGGGACAAAATGTTAAAATACCGTTACTTAGGTATATTATTTATGTTGTATGAAACTATGAAAGCGTAATTGACAGTTGTGTGCGCGAACTTTGTAATACTTTTTTGATACTTGGATATTAATGACTAAAATTAAAAGTCGTGAGGTATCTTTAGACATCTTCAAAGGCTCATGAGAAATGAATTTTGAAAGATGTAAATAAATATTTAGGGTGTCCAAATATTTTTTTCAAATTTACGTGTTTTGCTGATGACGTTGCGGTTCCTTGATCGAGTTTTTCTCGTTGTGTTTGTCAGTGTAGGTAAATATGAAAATGATGAAATAGACAGAATATTGTAATAATTTTATTCAAAGAATCATAAATATCTTGCGTGTTACTTCAAGACTGCATGCCGGATTGTAATTTTGTACTTCGTTATCAAGTTGGGAACTATTAAATCATACATTCGGACAGTTTATGATTAAGATTATGCGTAAACAAGGGAAACCAATTAAAATATGGTCACCTTTACTAGAAAGGGACGCACTAAGTTTGATTACGTTTCTTTCGGCTCGCGTTATCGGTGTAGTGCACCTTCCAGATGTACGTAAGTACTTACTAATTCCATGGAGCAGCCGTAGAAAAGGTCTGTCGATTCGCTTTAAGTACTTATTGTGTACTGAGTTCATTAATGTATGTATAATGATTTTCCCTATTTTAAATTGAGGGGAGAAGCGAATGAATTGTATGCTGTCTAGCAAAACCAGTCCGTGGGTCCACAGAAAACCAGCGTCGTACTTCCAATAGGTGGTACCAGGGGTCGAACAAAAAGTGCGGATGACGTAAAAATGACGTACCTAAAGTAACAAAATAATCGTAAATAAATCCATGGAATTAATAATACAGATGGTAGGGTGATGTAGTGAATAAAGTAAGTTTCACGAAACTTGTCACCATAAGGTACGATTATTTAAAATTAATTAGGACAAATCTGTGGGAACCCCAGATAAATAGGTTTAATACTCAAAGTTGGGAACAGTAGGTAGGGTTAGTAAACATAAAAAAAGATAATTTGATGTTATTATACTTATTTTTTAATGAAATTATGCATAGATTAATGACTATTTTTCTAACAAGTCTATTATTGTTGTCACAGACTTAAAATATGCTTGAATGATTTTTTTTCCTGAATTGATTGAGCGGGGAAAAATAAATTACCCAACAATTTCGCGGTGTCCATAACAATCGCAGTACTTGATTGCTCCGTTTGTGTCGAGATATCTTTGCCTTGTCCTGTAGTCTCCGTTTAAAGACATGGAGTGGCACTATTCTAACCCGGTGACCACACAGGTAATAATAGTTCATTATGAAAATCAAAAATACTATTTGAAATCACCTATAAGTGGTTTGACGTCATCCGCACTTTTTGTCCGACCCCTGGGTGGCATACGACTTATAGCTGAGTGGATACAATTTTCAGAGCACTACTCTTTCCGAGAGTGAAATGATAAACGAAGAAGCAGTGGGTGGTTACTTTAAAATTAATCGTCTTTGATATTATTGAACCGACTTGCATCGCATGCCATAAGTTGACAGGAAAACAACTTGAGAAAGAACTATCCCACCAAAGGCATAAATGTGAAAATGGGAGCCGAGTTCAATATTATGATAATTACGATAATTACGGTTCGTTGGACGAATTCGTTTAAAAGTCGTGCGGCCACAGGCGCCCATACCCATGTAAAAACGACATTGGTTGGAAGAAATAGTTTTAAAATGACGGCACCAATGATGGACACTTCACTCTTAATTCAAATTTCATACGGTCCTAAATTGATTGTTGCAAAACAAATGAATAACCCTTATCTTCTGTAAAATAAGAATCAGGTGTACCTACATCATTGGTGCCTTGTCCATTACTGGTTCCATCACCCTACGCCTTAAGATTGCTAACTTCAAGGACTAGGCGTTTTCTGCCTTATTTACGCTTGGCTTGTTACAAAGAGAACATAGGTGGTAGTGGTGGTGGTGGTGGTGGTGGTGGTGGTGGTGGTAGGACCTTGTGCAGGGTCCGTCCGGATCGCTACCACCATCTTATCCATTAACCCACGCCAAGCAGTAGTGTTCGCATTGCTGTGTTCCGGTGTGGGGACAAGACAACCGGTGAAATAACTAGAGGCATTCCATCTTAGTCCTCAGGGTTGGCAATGCATTTGAATTCTTAGGATTGCAGTTTTGAGATTGTAGTCTTGAGATTTCAAATGTCAATCAGGTGAGCCTGAGTGCTCGCGTGCCTTCTCCTTGCCATAAAAAAAAGACTTTAGTAAATAAAACAAATACTTTGCACGTGGAATATGTAAACTTAAATTTATTTAAAACTATTAGGTAATAAACGTTAAACAATAGCATAGTAGGGCGCGTCCAGCGCAAAGCAATTGTTGTTGTTGATCGAGAGCAGCATGTACCCTTCCTCGCCCCACCCCTCCGACCACGAGTTCCTCACGATCCAGTATTGCGTGCCGTCACGGATGCCGTAGCCCACGATGTTCACGGCGTGGTTGACTTCGTCTTCTTTGCTAAAAAAGAAACGATTCTATCAAACAGGTAACTTATAACCCTCGATTGAATAGTGACCGTTACGTTCAGAACTGATATCCCTGAAGAGGCCACTTATGCTGTAATGAGGTTATAATCGATGGTGTTCCTCGATATCGACCTCAATAAACATAATGAATAATAATATATGTATGCAGAATAGAGTGGTCCAAAAAACAAAAGTGTGTAATATTGTTTCTCCACAAGTTTCTTTTTATTTCAAAATACTCAAAAACCCGCTTTACCAAGTTTTATTGCAATTGAATAAACTTTACAGGTCGCCCATAATGTTAATTTCTTTTCATATAAAAATGTATAGAGCTTCACACATCTAATAAAGATTGACTTTGAGAAAAAATAATGAGAAAGACTTTGGAAAGATCATGACACTGTATTCCGAGTTGCAGCAGCAGGCAAACAATATTCTACTTCTGTTTTTAGTTTTTACTAAGTTTACTAGATATAGTTTTGTATGAGAATGAGATCTTTTTGGCATAAACTAAACGCTTTGGGCGACCACTAAACGATCACATAACAAGTTTAAATATGACACATAAGTAACTAATTTATAGCAAACAAAAATAAGCCTTGTGGAGGAAGGATTTGATATACTTTTTTTTTCTTCATACTATTTTGGACCACCCTAATGCAGAATGGATATACTCGTTTTAAAGTTGATCTCAATGATAATTTTCCCTTAAAACTGTTGAAGTTAAAAACATGTCAATTAGAAACAAAAAGTGATGGGACACCAACCTGTGGTTATCCCTGAGTTCACACTATAGAAGTACGCTCCCACGGACAACCAACGGTGAGGGCCGAGTTCACCAACAATTAAACGGATGATTAGCAATTTAACAGGTGTCAAATGTATTGATTATTAGCTGATTAAGACTTAATCGTCCTTTTAATTGTTGGTGAACTCGGCCCTTAGTGTGGGACAATTTAAGAAGGATGGGAACATTAATAATTTGCTCTATTTAGAACTGATATGGATTGGTGAACTAGACTTGATGAAACTATGGCACCTGCCTGGCCAATGCTAACAACTTTGGTTGAAACGGCAAGCGATGACTCGCCAACTCTAATGGAATGGGACCCCCGAAATTGCCGCATATACATAGCAGCAGAGAGGTAACAGTTCCAGAGGTGGAGATGTTCTTCTGGACTTTAAATGACCATAAGGTGCCTACTAGCTTCTTATGCAACACCCTTCGAACATATAGCTCTTGCGACCCCACTCTAACCGGCCAATAAAGGCAAACCAAAGTTGAGGGTCTGTTCCTCGTCATCGTATACTCCAGCCGGCCGCCGGGTGGTTAAGGCAAGCGTGAGGTGAGGAACAGGACCTACCCTCGGTAGCACTCAGCTCCATGGTGTCGCTACTCACCAAGAGCTCGCCACTAGCTGCCCTATTATTACTAAGGTAAGGTGGGGCAAGTACGTCAAACCAACAATATCTCCTAAAAATTTATGGTTTATCGCACTTACGTCGTTAACGTACTTGATCCACCAGATCTTATAGATATTTACCACTCTGGATCGTAAAACACGCCGCTTGCGTAAAGGCCGAAAGCTTTGGTGGTGTGCACCAGCACGACGAGTGGGCCGTACTTGTGAAGCGCCACCTTCGCGGCGGCGACGCTCAGCGGGGTGGCCAGCGAGAAGCCGCGGATCTTGTATGGCTCCGTCTCGTTCAGGTGGCAGTACCCGTTCTGTAAGAGTAGGGTTACCATTTAGAAATTTGAAAAATCCTGACAAAAAGCCTAACATCTAGATAAAAGTCTTTTTAGTATGGTTGTTTGGTAGACCTGGTAGCAGACGCTCGCAATGCGAGGGCGTAGGATATTTACTCAAATTCCATCTAATAAAAAATATCCGGACAAATTAAACAGCCGGACAAAGTCCGGACCAGAGTCTAAAGGTCCGGACTTACCCGGACGGATGGTACCCTATGTAAAAGAGAGCGTCGGTGGTCTAGTGAGGGGGTCAACTCGGATATCGGTCACCGATACTTTAATGTGAACATTAAGATGCAACCACGTCGATATCCGATACTTTCATGACAAGGCAATACTTTAATGTTAACATTAAAGTACAACCACAGATACAGGTTTCTTGATATAGGCCATTTGCTTATCGTTTCTGAACATTAGGAAAGTTATGATATGGATGTAGATAAATGATAATTTAATTCAGTTTTTTAATACTGCACCTAGCGTGGCTTACTTGGCTCAGGTACCCTCCGTACTCCTCGTCCAGAGGCAGCCCGTGCTTCATCACGTGCTTCAGAGCGTCCTGGGGCCAGCCTCCGTCGCAGCCTTCGTTGCCGCTGGCATCTTCCCTGTCATTGACACGCCATCAATTAGTATAGTTGAAGTAAGTGTGACTTCGTCAATGAATCGATGAAGAAAAAGTCTATTAGCGCCTATAAATATAAGACATCAGCTGCTTATTAAGACTAGAAAATAGTCAAAAAGATAAAAAAAAGAAGTCAGGATCCAAGTTAAGTATAGCAGAAATCCTGTTACCACTTTCCGGCTCCAACCACCGTCTGATCTGCTTTAAAATTCCATAAGTGTCATCGGGATTACATAGGTATAGTGTTTACTATAAACAGCCCATTCCAATAACGAAAACGGGTTAATAATTGGCTTGCAAGAAGTCAGGGCATAGGTTTTTGCAAAGGTGGAGTGGGTTATCCCTAAGAATTAAAATGGGATACCTATCTGAACTCCGAAAAATGTTTGGCCGAATTTTGGTTCGACAAATATGATTCAACAATTATGCTTTTAGTTTTTTTATTTTTGCCCCAAACATCATTTCGAATATTTTCATTAAGTCGTTAGCCTCCTTGTTTTGGTTTTTATCCGATTTGACAAACAGTTGTCCAATGTACTGGGGCCCGTTTCTCAAAAAGTATTAGTTTAATAATATTCGTGTTTTGTCTCATTTTTTAGTTTTATTTACGAGACAAAACACTAATATTATTAGACTAATACTTTTTGACAAACGGGCCCCTGGTTTGTCAATTTATCTATTTCCCATTTCTAATTTTACCTTAGTATCATTTGTTTGCCCAATGTAACGGCTCGGTTTATTATTGTTTACCTTTTTTAAATCTACTTTGTTCTATTGACAGATAAAGAATAATAACCTCGAACCTATCCGAGTCGGTTCTGCCCTGATTCGTCTTGCTCGTTGCATTTTTTGGATAGTTAAAACTATATAACTAGCAAGATTTTCTGAACTGAAATGAATATTTGACATAAGGTAGCGAAATCTATATGTAGCATTCATGAAAAGTGAAAAATGGGTTAAGAAACAAAATAAATACGAATCAATCCCTAGGCTAGTTATAGCATTGGTGTAATGAAAAATAGACTTTGAAATAAAATACGTAAAAATACATAGGGCAAGTGACTACAAGGAGAAAAGTTGCTCGGACTAAAGATATGTTTACATAATATCAAATAGTAAAATAAAAAATTGACGAATCGTGTCATCGGAGAAACGTAACGAAACGTATTCGGTCAAATGAAATTCGGTCAAAAAAAATCGCGGTTGCGATAGATTGCCATTAAAATACACAGCCCTTGAGTCTGAGAAAGGCTAGGATTGGAGATCATAGATCTCTCCTCATTAGCTCCGCCTGTCATCGACGGCTTGGTATGATGCTTACCCCCAGTTACAGTCGACCAGCGACTGCTCGCTGAGGACGAGGTTCCTCCCGAGGGCGCGCGAGAGGGCCCCCTCCACCGTGGCGGTGGTCGCGAAAGCCCAGCATGACCCACAGTTTCCTTGACCTGAAATAGTTGTGTCCAGTGTCATCATTAGGGCTAATAATTAGTATGAATAAGAGAAGACGATCGTTGTGTTTTTCTTTAAGTACCAGATCAAAAAAGTAATAGGATCATAACAATTTTCTGATTTAGCCAAGTTTCAACTGGGGGAGAATGCCATTAGGCATTAAATTCGCCATTTGTATACTCGCATTTTTGTGCAATAAAGATTAAATTAATAAATTAATAAAACCCAGTACTTAGTTACAACAACCTCTGGTCACCTCAAACTTACTTTTGATAGGCGAGATGTGCCCTTCTAGTCTCTGATCAAACTCCTCAGGCAGTTCTTGGACGAGCTCCTCCACTTCCTCAGCTGAGTGGGGGAAGGGTATCGGCGCGGTGGGGGACGAGGATTGGCGCGCTCCACTTATGCGCCGCATCTCGGCGTCAGTGCGGTCTGACAGATGGTTCAGACGCAGCTTGTAACCCAAGTTCTTGCTGTTATGCTCTACCACAAGTCTGTTAAATAGATGAACATGAGAGAATTTACTTAACCCGTGTGAAGCTCGAGTTCAAAAAGTTGGGCTGGATATTCACGCACCTATATTAAAAGGAAGATGAGATGTCTATCCTGATATATGTCATTCAAGTAGAAATTATAACCACAAACCCTGGACTTGACAGAAGCACGTGGAGCTCAGCTAACCCCATGTGCTTCTGGTTAGTCCATTAGAGAAAATACTCTTTTACTGAACAATTCTTCGCGTGTGATATCCATGAACTTACTTATTTCTCAAATAAGCCCATGGGAGTGTCTATAAATAACTCGACATTGGCGAAATACACCTTAACAGCGGGCCTTATATGACCTTATATGACGTCTATCATCATCATCAGCCCACATCAGTCCACTGCTGGACATTCATCATCATCAGCCCACATCAGTCCACTGCTGGGCATTCATCATCATCAGCCCACATCAGTCCACTGCTGGACATTCATCATCATCAGCCCACATCAGTCCACTGCTGGACATTCATCATCATCAGCCCACATCAGTCCACTGCTAGACATCTATATCGACTGCGTCTATATCGCGTGTCAAATGTGGATAAAACATCCGTCACTCTCGTACTAAGGGGTTTGGGTAAAAGTGTTGTCATTTGTAAAATTCATACATTTTCAAGGTGAGCGGCCATTCGTAAAAGTGGTAAATTATGATAAAATTATTAAAAATAAACATATTTGGTTATGTAATGTAATACTCTTAAGTGCATCGGAGCGAAGATAATTAAATATTCATACTTGGGCGTACTTTTGTACTAAAAACTGAATACTTAAATCTTTAAAGTCTCCGCTCCGATATTATTTAACGCCATAAATTATATATATCTATGTGTATTTAGAGGTCCTCTAAATAACTATGTAAAAATTATCCGTGGCCGTTAAAAAAAAAAGTGACAATATTCTTCAAACAAATTTACACAATGCCCTTTACGTGTCAGAAGGTGACGGATGCCTTATCCAAACTTTATCACGCGATAAACGCTGCCATATTAGGGCCCAAGCAGTGAAAATGAAAGCCATTAATTAAAATTAGACTTAGAATTCAAATTGTACTCAGATGTCAAATAGTCATCTTATCTTCCCTATGTCGATTATATTAATGCGGTTAAGGGATACCATTAAAGTATCAGAATTAAATTGACACAGACAACATTAGGGTGTAACCACACCGCTTTATTATAGGCGATTAAATATCAGTTGTGATAACCATTGAATTAAGACGCTGAATTGTGACCAACTCGCGTTATCTGCGTTTATCGATGTGGATAAACGTGGATAAAACATCCGTCACTTTCTGACCAATATGTAAGTGCGGGAGTGACGGATGCTTTGTCCACCACGATAAAGACAGCCATAATACGGGCCCAGGCAGTCATTTTCACCGTCGAGCGCAGCCGTCGATATTTCAATAATTGCATACCTACTTATAGTCAGTTTTCGAAAATTATTTTCGTTAGCGTTAGAAAAACATCTTGTTTAGGGCCCCCACTTCGTAGAACTATATCAAAGTAACGAGTAGATCAAATCTGAATGTACTTAAATACAATTTCATCTATTTCGTCTCTGCAACAAAGTTCCACAGTAGACTTACTTCCAATTCTGGTGAAATATTTGTTTCCTCGTTTTATGCTCTTCATTGCTCTTGTAGCCTTTTCCGTGATGCTTTTTGAAGCTGAAATGAATTTTCCTTTTATTTATTATTAAATAAATTATAGGGTTTTCAAGACCAAAGGGTAAGGGTAGGGTAGGGTTGGCAAGTTCTCTCCACTGAATCGGTTCATGAGGACCCACAACGAGTTACCAACAAGTGCGAATGATGTAGACATCTTCGGCGATTCGCTGCAGGTCTTTAGGAATAAGTTGAGAGTTATCGAATAATTTTTGTTACTTACCTATGTTAATGTAATTTTATTGTTTATTGTTGAGTTGAGCGGGCTACAAGTTACCTTCAAAGTTATTTTAAAAGCGATAAATAAGTTGTAAGAGTGCTGTATACACTGCCCCGTTATCGCACACAGGCTTGTAATATTATAGGAATGTTTTTTATATCTTAATTGTGTAAATACTAATAGTGTATCTTTTTAATAAATAAATAAATAAATAAGAGAGAAATTACAAGAGTTAGAGACAGAGGGCACTGGGACTCATAAAGTCCCTTGAGGAAACCTAAATAAATACTTATGTCATTGTGTTACCTGTCAAATGCTACGTCAAGGTCCCTGTCAAATGACGGATGCAGACTCTTCATGGTCCCGTGGAAGTCATCCGAGGCCACTGAGCAATCGTACTCTGCATAGGAAATTCAAGAATTACTGGAAACGTTGTTTGTGAGTACTTGCTAATACCCAAACCGATCCTAGGTGTAAACTTATATCAGAAAAAACACACGTTTCACATATCAACTTGATCTGGTTTTATGACATGAAGAAGCTAAACTCCAAAAAAAAAGAGGGATTTACACTCATAGTAGTTTTTAGTCTCAAGATTGCAATCTCGAGACCACTATCCCAGGATTAGGGGACTTAAATTAAATGCTACTTACTATGCTTCCAGTGTGTGGTCACTTAAGGCCTCGCGTACAAATAAATGAACATAATACGACCATTGAAATAAAGTATCATTGCAAAGGAGATAAAGTGGAATTTCCCTTGTTTTAATGACTGAAAACTCATACCTTTTTCAGCGTCGAGATCGTCATCGCATATGACAGGATTGTAGTTGTAGTAGTTGTAGATGACATGAGCATCCAAAGTACCTTTCTCGACGTTGTATCCTTTCTGAACAATCCTAAAATGTAAACCATTCCATCAAAAACAGATATCTGTAAGAAAGCCTACGAAGAATGACGTAGAAGGCCGTAAAAAACGTTGTTATTTAATTATTTACACGTTGTTCCTGTAATTGGCGGGCCGGCAATAGGACGGGCCGTACTCTCTTGCTTAGTAATCTAATTAAAAATGATCTGATAACCATACTCACTGGACCGGTACGTCCACATCCCTCGATCCTTTGTACGTGTAAAGAGTATTTTCCACTTTTACTCCGTCTCCTTCGTTTATATCTTCCCAGACGTCGACGTCACGGCCTTCGTGTTGTCTATTACCTTGAAGTTTTTTTTGTTATTAATCTAAGCTATCCTATAAACTTTTGTAATAAAAAAAACTGTCGATAGAAAACAAAGTCAAAGTCGAAGGACGAGGAAGACGAAGTGTCGGAAGGCCTTCCACAAGGTGGACCGACGATCTGACAAAGGTCGCGGGAAACCGCGACCTTAGCCGCGAAATCATTATCTACTTATCAATTCCAACACGGCGGGTCCACGTTAAGTATAGCGGAGATGATGTCGCCACCTTGCGACTCCATCGTGTCATGCATTTGACATACGTGTGGTCCAAATTTCAGCCCATTCCATTAACGGGGCCTGGGTCAAAACTAGGGCGCTGCATACGTTACGCGATTTTTTCTCAGACGGATCGAGGACGGGACGGGACGAGGAAATTTTCAAATATTGTTTGATAGATTATGTATCTGAACGTACATACGCAACGGAATCACGGACGGGACGGGAACGTGGCATCAACGTGGCGGGAAAAACATCGTCGGCGACGATGTTTAGCACGTCCCGTCCCGCACGTGCCCCGTCCCGTTTCTCTTTTTTGTCATGTAGGATGTACAGAAAACCCCCTTTTTCTCCTGACAGCCGTAGCTTCTTGTTCTTCGTCGTCCCTCGGGTACATTAGCCATTATTCAATTCGACAACGAACATTCGTCCTTACCCACATATACGTAAGAGTTTTCCGCCGGAAACGCGTCGTGGTTTTGTCCTTCTTCGCTTATGTTTTTAGAGACGCAAGCCATCTCGTTCGTCGCCCACTCCGTTGTCTTAGGAGAAACCTGCGCAGACGCATTTTTTACGCTGAGCGTAAATAGAGCGGCGTTATCAGTTTACCATGACCCCTTGCCGTAGCTCCCAAACGGATAGACCGTCTTGAACGCGGTTTTCTTCAAGAAAGCTAAGATTAATTCTCAATTTTTGCAATTTAATAACGTTTTAACAATTTCCATTGATTTTGCAAAGTACATTTCACCCTTCATTGTTTTTTTTTAAGTGTATATTTGCATTTTGTTGATTAGTAGCTACATTAATCTTTTTTCTGGACAGAATATTTGTTTGAAAAATACTGATATTTGCCGAGTCTGGCCGCAACCATAACAAAAGTCCTACAATACTGACATGCCAGGACAAACCCTGACGTATTATGGCAACCCTATGTATGCTTAGGTCCAGCGGGCCTATTCTAGTATGGTTGTAATTATCGCGTGACAAAATATAGATAAAACAACCGTCACTCTCGTACTACGTGACACGATACGTGTCAAAAAGTGACGGATGCTTTATCCACATTTTATCACGCGATAAACGTAGCCATATTAGGCCCCCTGGGCTAAGATTCTAAGCGGTAAAAATCATATCGTCTTTGACCTGTTATAATAGTATTGTCAACGTTTTGATAGCTCCTAATTACTGGACAGTAATTGCGGCCGAGTCAAAAATAAGGCCATACTGGTAACAGATCAAACACGATATGGTTTTTACCGCCTAGAATAGAGGTCCAGTGAACGTACCGTGTAGACCGTTCCCTCATCAGAGTCTTCGTAGGACCAGTAGTAGTACCTCCGCACCGTGCCCTCGTCCACGTCGACGCGGGAACGATTGTACTCCGCGCTGTACCTGCATCAAATGCATGTGATTTAAAAATGTGACTGTGTACAGACAGACAGACAGACACGGGACCCTAAAAGGTAAAAAAAGCACACTTAGACACAGGATGTACGATGCAAATGCTCGTGGGCCACAGCGAGATTTAAAAAATCGAAATAATTAAAATTGAATCACTAACTGGCTAGCTGCCTTTACACTATACAAAATTAGTGCGCTAACTCACCTAGTGCTCTGCAATTTGTATAATGTAATGCCCGCTTAACACATCCACTGCTAGTCTACTAAACAAATTCCCAACCACACGCCTGCGTAGCCCCGAATAGTACCCAACAATCGGATAGTGCGGCGTGGGAACAACATCATAGAATACCCGATACTCGGGTACTTGGCGGTGAATGTGTTAAATGAATAACTGGACCCTTACCCTTACTATAGAGCAAGTACCCTTACCATGAGTTACAATTACCGTACTCGCTAGCGAGTCGAATGCTCTTCCACAGTAATCTTATACAGTGTGAGGGACAGAGTGTTCTATGGAATACTCTATCCTAAGTAGTAACGTATAGTCAACCAATTTGATTCCTAGGCCACTTTGGACTTTGTCAACGTGACGTTGTAAAAATCATAAAGCTGGGTCCACATTTGTATCATTTCGTCGTATCGTATCTCCGTCGCGTATCAAGATCGCTAGTGTGGACGCAAAAACAGCGCGATCATGCGGCGAGCCGTATCTGATCGCTCGGGATCGATGTTGATACGCGTTTATTTTATACCCCGCACACTCGCGATCGGATACGCGTATCAAGATAGGTAAGTATGGACGTGTTTTGATACTGTATCATGATACGAAGTTATGATTTGATACGCGATACGCCATGATCGCTCTCGAGGCGCCGCGGTTTTTCCCCGATCATCAAAGGGGATACGGACACGCACTTGACAAGTTTGTGAGCGTCCACACTTAATGATACGGCGTTATGATACGATACGCTGCTACGCTACGGTTATTATGGACGCATTTTTTCACGCGACGATGGTAGTGATACGCAACGGTCCGGTCCGGTAACCCCTTCAAGGGGTTTTGAAAGGGTTTTGAAAGGGTTACAAAGGGTTAAACCCTTTCAAAAACCCCTTGAGGGGGTTACCGGACCGGTCCCAGGTGATACGTTGTGCCTAAAGTGAGCGTCCATCCATACATAGGATACGGGAGCTCGATACGATACGCGTGATCGTAATCGGCAAAATAATACGACTCGACTCGACGACGTCTCTTACTTTTTCGGTGTCAGCGCCACTTTAACATGGTCCATAGTGGCCTAGGAATCAAATTGGTTGAATGTACCATAACTCTATGGGCTCCCTGGTGTGCTCAACGAGATCAATCTTCTCCGCCTTGAGATGGTACTCGGTGGGCAGCGCCAGCGCCTGCGTGACGTCATCATCTGCGAAAATGATAGCCAGGGAAATTGACGTAATACGTAAATTAGCCGTGGTATTAAGATGAAATGTAACCTATGTGTTAATCCGGGGCATAAGCTGTCTTTATTATAAATTTCATCCAAATCCGTCCATCCGTTACTGCGTGAAGGAGTAACAAACAAACACAAACATTCGCATTTATGATATTAGTAAGATTAAATACTTACCCATAATAATATATCCGGAACTCAAACCAAGTAAATAGTGTAAATACAACAATAATAATGTCACCGCCGCCATTGTGCCAGTAAAATTGCCCGAAATTGCTCTGTTTTCCCCATTTTATGACAAGGTTATCGATTCTAGTTAATTAAAAGGTCTCATTACGATATCGCAACCGGATTGCTATCGGAAATATAGTCATGCCCTTCCTCATTATTATTTTTTATTTATTGAGAAAAAAAAATTAAATTATATCAGTGTTTGCTACACTCACTTTGGACTAGTGGGTGACGCTATTTTGTTTGCAACCGCGTTACGTAGCCCTAGCTGTGACGATCATGGGGCGTTTAAGCTCTAATGGACAAGGCACCAATAATGAACACTTGATTCTTATTACGGAAGATAAGGGTTATTCATTTGTTTTGCAACAAAAGACGCTTTAATCGCATGGCTCTCAAACAAATTCCATACAAATGTAACTATAGCTCCGGGCGATACCGTTCTCACCCCCTAAATCAAGTCCGATTTCCACGATTTTAAACCGACTTCAAAAAAAGGAGGAGGTTCTCAATTCGTCTGTTTTTTTTTTTTTTTTTTTTAATGTTTGTTACCTCAGAACTTTCGACTGGGTAAACCGATTTTGAAGATTCTTTTTTTATTTGAAAGCTGGTGCTTCCAGATTGGTCCCATTTTTTTTTAAATGAAGATCTGATGGTGGAGTCCATGAGGAATCGACGGAACTCTTCAAAACTTATAGGCACACCTATAGCGATTTTGGTATTTTTCATTGTAACTCGTGTATTTGGTCTTGGAAAGCACTATTTGGTGAAGTGGAACTGATGATGAAGACCATAGATGGCCACCGGAACTCCTAAACGGTATATATTTCGAGGGTGGCGACAAGATATTTCGATTAAGATAGTTGAGCGACTATGACGAAGCATATTTAGGTTTAAATATATGACTATGACTTTCCCACGGAGTTGCTTGCGGCGAGATTGAAATGTTCTATTGTTTCTTGAGAAATGGGAGAATAACAGCATAATTATGATCACTAAAAAGTATAAAATAAAAAAAAGTTTAAAAAAACAAAAACCCGCCTTCAAAAAGCAAAAAATAACTTCTTTAAAATGGTAGGTAAATAGGTCAGTCCAACTGAAGTCGGCGTCCAACAATATTTTAACCAAAAGCAGACTTCAGTTGGACTGACCTATTTACCTACCATTTTAAAGAAGTTATTTTTTGCTTTTTGAAGGCGGGTTTTTGTTTTTTTAAACTTTTTTTTGAATATGTTGTAGTTGTTATGAAAAACTACCTATAGGTTTGCACTTTTTTTTTCAGTATAGTAAGGATGGAACCAGTAATGGACAAGGCGCCAATAATGGTCACTTTTGATTCTTATTTTACAGAAGATAAGGGTTATTCATTTGTTTTGCAACAATCAATTTTGGACCGTATGAAATTTGAATTAAGAGTGAAGTGTCCATTACTGGTGCCTGTCAGCTAAAAGTGTCCATCATTGGTGCCGTCACCCTAGCAGATATTTTTTCTTAGTAAATAATGAACAAAAAAAGTTGATGCTTTTGAGACAAACCTCTATGCATATTTTTTTTCAGAACACCTTTTAAAAAAAATCATATTGTCAATTTTGTAGTAGTTATGTACTTTCCCTCTATTAAGGGTCCTTTGTTTGATCAGTAGTTAAACATACTAATAATAGGTAAAACGTAACCTTTTTGTTAAATCTGAACTAAACGTGTCACATTTCCAATCGATTTTTGAATTTTAATTCTGATGAAACAACTCGCCCTTAGTCAGCCTGCCCCCCCTCCAACAACTGTCACCCCGTCAGGCGGCTGCGAACCTACGGTGCAAGAGGGTGCAAGCCAAACAGAAGAAACGCAGGATGAGGACGCGGCGCCCTATACACAGGGCGATTTAATATTTGTTTCTTTGGTAACGCGGTGAAATAAATCAAGCCACTTCTGTGTTATTCATAGGTCTACTGTAAAAAATTTACATTGTGGCAGGTGATCTACATTACTGTTTTAGACTGTTAAGTGCACACTATGATATTATGAATATGCAGCAATGTGTCTCGTGCATTTGCACTTACGATCTCTCCCGATGAATGTCGAGAATTACCGAGTGTCATAGTCCAATTAATCGTACTGTAATAATAAGTTTTCCGCTATTTCCCCTATTTTAAAACCTAAGGAGATGAATTTCCAAAAATCCCTTGTTAGTGCACCCCTAGGATATCCAATATATATAATAATATATAAATATTTCCTTAAAATTTCAAGAACCTAGGTCCAGCGGTGTAGGCTGTCCGTTGATCGATCAGCCCGCCAGTTTCTTCATTTATAAAATCAAAACAAATATTTGTTGCTGAGTCTTGGATGTTTTCTATGTATTTAAGTAAATATTTCTCTATATAAGTATTTATATCGTTGTCTAGTGCAAGCCTTGAGCTTAGTTTGGGAACTTTGGGACTAGATCAATTGGTGTGACATTGTCCCCTGTTTTTTTTTAATTATATACATATCCCATTCAATAGAGTCCTTATTTTAACCTAGGTGATAGGGACTCTGCCTACAAAGCTAGTCAGATCCTGTTCACCATTCGAGTTCATCTCCTAGAAACCATAAGTCAGGCGGAACTGACGCAGTTTGGCCTAAACACATCGGTCTTTACATGTATGGCCACTCGACCCGGTCAGGCGGAACTGACGCAGTTCAGCCTGAACACATCGGTCTTTACATGTATGGCCACTCGATCCGGTCAGGCGGAACTGACGCAGTTCAGCCTGAACACATCGGTCTTTACATGTATGGCCACTCGACCCGGTCAGGCGGAACTGACGCAGTTCAGCCTGAACACATCGGTCTTTACATGTATGGCCACTCGACCCGGTCAGGCGGAACTGACGCAGTTTGGCCTAAGCACATCGTTCTTTACATGTATGGCCACTCGATCCGGTCAGGCGGAACTGACGCAGTTCGGCCTGAACCGATCGGCCTCTACATGTATGGGGGCCTTAAGTGCGAGAGGGACGAATGCTTTATCCACCGCGATAAAAGCGCCCATACGGGCCGAGCCGGCCTATTGCTGTTGCTGCGTCTATATCGCGCGTCAAAGGTCATAAAGCATCCGTCACTCTCGTTCTTATTTACGTATCAGAAGGTGACGGATGCCTTATCCAAACTTGTCACGCGATAAACGCAGCTATATTAGGGCCCCTGAGCTTCTTCTTTACACAACGTCGTTTCCCGCCGTCTGTCCGTCTGTATGTTCGCTTATATCTTTCAAACTACGCAACGGATTTTAATGTGGTTTTCATCAATAGATAGAGTGATTCAAGAGGAAGGTTTTTATGTTTAATAATTTCTGGATTACTTACAGGTGTTACAGAAAACTCACATAAACCGAAGCGAAGCGAGGACTGGATGTCAGTAAATAAAACAAATTATTTTGCACGTGGAATCTATATTTATTTATTTAACTCTACACAATTACTATTAATATATTAAACAATAGGATAGTAGGGGTCGTCAAGCAGGAAGCAATTGTTGTTGGTGGTGGAGAGCAACATGTACCCGTCCTCCCCCCACCCCTCCCCCCACGAGTTCTTCACGATCCAATAATCTGCGCCTGCGCGGCTGCCGTAGCCCACGATGGTCACGGCGTGGCCAGTTCTATCTTCAATGCTGAAAAAAAAAAGAAATTAAAACATGTTGTTTTTAAGGATTCCTAAACTTTTCCAGGAGAAATACCTATATTTTTTAAACATTAAATATGTTAACAAACACGTTTCAGGGGAGTTGTCACTTAAAAATTAGCTCCATGTTATTTTTAACTTTACAAAATGATCTTTTTGAAATAACAAGAATTCTATAATTGATTTGTTCCGGAAAAAAAGAGAGGTGTATTTTTCTTAATGTGAAGTAATTCACCACCGCCCATAAAAACCAGTGCTTCGCAAAATACACAAAACGCAAAATTAGATGCAGTTTTTTTTAAAGCTTGTTTAATCGGGATCGGAATGGTCCTTAGCTAGGTTTCGTGAATGGGTTGGGTTAGTTATCATTAAGAGGCACCAAATAGGGGCTCATATATATTAAGAGAGGCCTTTGCCCAGCAGTAGGGCACTCAAAAGGCTAGTAAAAAAAGTTAGTATCGCTTTGATAATTCAAGGCTGGTCCGAGAGAACACGTTTCATGCCACGCAAGATCTGCAAGGCGATTGAAAATGAATGTTGCCTTTATTTCAGTCGAAGACAGTGGTCTTTGTTCTACCGCCAGCACGGAAGCTGGGAAGCTTAGGCGAATAGATAAATATTAGGAGACAATCTCATTCCAATTAACCTAGTCAAAACAAAACAGGGTTATACTGTGGGCACTATATGTATAGACAACGATATACAGTCACGAACTTTAATTTGGGACCCACCTTAGGTCCAAAGTCATTCTGACATTCTACAACAATAAGGTTGAGTCTCCTATAAGTTACAAATGATAAGCCGTCTCTAATGACATTGACGACTTCAAGCCTATTTTTATTGAAATGGGTCACAAATTAACGATCGGCGATAGTACATACTTAAAAACATCCAAGACTCAGGAACAAATACTCGCGCTCATCACACAAATATTTGTCCATACCGGGAATCGAACCCCGGAGCTCTAGCTTCGTAGGCAAGGCCACTACTATAGTTATTAAATCCTGACACATTGGACAACCATGAATTTTCTGAATGTTAGTAAAATAATTCTAAACTTATTTGTTGCGTGTGAAAGAATCGTAATAACAGCATTGTTTTACGACAACATTATTAATATTCAGAAATTTAATGGTTGTGCAAGTCAGAAGTCAGAATCAGAACAGACGGCGCGCTCAGGTCGGTAGATACCGAGGAAACTTGGTAAAGTGGGGTTACACCGTTTAGGACCACGGCAGCTACGGCGCTTCACCACAGTCCACGGCGCATCTCTTGCACTACCCCGAGTGCCCCGACATCTGAGGTGTAATCTCAACAAGGTCGAGTAAGCGAACGAACGAGTGAAGGCCCAAGCGGCGAGTTTAAGTACTTAGTGCTTGTTTACGGAGACGCTGGGCGTCGCGCGTAGCGTTGGGCGGCGCGGTCTGCACTAAATTCAAACATATGGCGTTGTATAAAAGCGTTTACGGAGAAGCGGTTTTACGCGCGTTTGCTTCAAATACAGCGTTACTTGAGGCGGAGCCCGCGGATGGCATCGCCGCGTTGCACGCAGCGTCGCACGCGTCAATAACGGCTTTTCTCGCCACTGCGCCCGCAGCGGGGCCCGCGGCGGAACCTTCTGACAGTCTTATGCTCCGCCGCGCGCTCCGCTACACGCTCGAGAGTCGCACCACGCGCCGCATCACGCCCCGCATCTTTATAAACAACACCGTACATTGCCATATGTTTGTGTTTGCGCGTGTGATGACGCGGTCCGCTGCACGCGCCGCCTCTCTGTAAACGGAAAAAACGCCCGACGCGCCGCGCAACGCCAAGCCGCACGCCACGCGCGATGCTCCGCGTCTCCGTAAACAAGCCCTTAGTCCCGTCAGAGCGAACAAAACACATTTTAGCACGTGTATTCTCAATTAGGCAGCCTTATACGTCCGACCCTTCGTCCGTCAGAGTCATATCACGGTATTCCCTATCCTGCACATGGCAGGACCTATAATGACGCCACTAAAACTGCCGTTCGCGAGGCAGAATATTAGTCAGTTCATATATAACATGCCGTTGATAGGCTAAGACGAAGAATGTGTCAGAATTCACTTCATCTACCCAGTGCTGTAACTAGGCAAAATTCGTCGTCAAGTAAGCTCTACTCGTAGCCATTCCGATCACCAGTTATTATCTATACTCGAAAATCTAATTAAAGACCAAAATATGACAGTTCCCATCTTGATTATTTAGTTATTTTAACATTATTTCATAAAAATATGAACGAGAAGTCGTGTAACCAGTAATATTAGGGTAAGTTTTATTGATAAAAATACCTACTCTTAAACCAAAATGCAGTAATCACAGCGAATGTGCGCCGGTTGAGGTTAGGATTTTGGTCTTAAATTAGATTTTTGAGTATAGACAGAGAATAAGTGGGAATAGTTCCCACTTCAAGATACTGAAAATATTAATTTAAAGGCGGAACTAACCCAGCAAGACACATAGACATTATAATAGACCTAAGCAAGCCGAGGAGACCACATCTAACGCCCGGTGTTTTGTATTTGTTTAAATAACTGTTTATAAACATACTTAAACGACTTCCCTGTTAGTCCAACAAGTTACACATGGAAATTGAATCATAGGTTAAAAACTTAAAATGCTCAAAACTAATAATATAACGAGAAAATTTAAGGTGGTCCCAGTCAAAAAGAAATGTCACTGACCACTTGACGTTTAGATAGACGTGACGTTCAGAAATATAATCCCAGAAGGCTATTTCTGAACGTAATTAAAAACGGAACTTACTTAGCCCGTTAAGCGGCAACCACACTGAAACACAGGATGTAAAGAGCACAGAAGAAAATCAAAAAAAATACATTATGGTTCACTTCTTTTTACTTATGGTTTTCATAGTGAGTTGGAAAAAGATGAATCTATAGCTGTTCTCTCGTTATTTGGTCTATCGTCACAAGTAAGGCGTGATTTGGACCTATAAGCACCTATAGTATTTGGGCCTATACACAAGGAAATACAAATCCTTCCTATAGGAAGGACAAAGACGTCCCTGTGTAAAACCTTGTGACAATGACAGTTAAAGAAGAAAAAACCCCCTACTTTTTGTTTCATTTTTTCTCATGTAATACGTAATCTAAAATGTAGAGAAAGATAGCTGACGCAAAGTACGTCTTATAGTCCGGTTTCTATGCTATATGGTCTTATTCAACTCGGTAAAACCATATCGCCTTTGGCATGTAATCGTATTGTCACAGACTTGACGGTAATGGCGGCCGAGTTAAAAACAATACCATAACAGGTCAAAGACAATATCATTTTACTCAGTATTGTAGCATAGAGGCCCATATTGTGTTAAAATGGTGAGCATAAAAAGTGACCCTACGATTGTGTTTTTTGACGATAACTACTGACCTAAAAGAAAGTCATGTATCCCATCCATCTTTGATTCTTTGTTAGGTGGTCAGTAGGAATTTTCCCTTTATTACTTATTGTTCCTTATAGGCTTTACAACGGGGAGTGTTCTGAAGAATTATTCGTACTTTTACCGGCAGCTGAGTTCCACCATCGAACTACTCTTCGTAAAGCCAGGCTCCATCAACATCAGCTTGATGAATGGCGTTCTTCCACCGTGCGTTTCACTAGGCACTTTTTGCCTCGTACAGTGAAACTGTGGAACGAACTCCCTTCGGCGGTATTTTCAACCAGTTATACCTGGGTGCCTTCAGGACAAGAGCTTTCATTTCCCTTATTGGCCAGTAACGGAATACCACTCTTCTTGTTCAGGTAACCCGCATGAAAGTTTGCCTCCCTCTCTAATATGAAAAATAAATATGACCTGGAAAAGGGCCTGATAAAAAGTAAGCTCTGACGACCTTAGAAATTCGCAATCTCATGACTTCAAAAACTTTACCAACCCTGACAAGTATGATAGAATACCAGTCATGTTGGTTGCCCTAGACAAGATGCATGACGCTAATTAATTATAAGAAGAAGAAATACATTTATTCACCAACCATAAGACACACATATACCTACGAAAGATTAAAGAAAGCAGTGAAGGTAACAGAGATAGCACGCAATGTGTGTCCTCGCGGCGGTGAAACGGACACTGGCTCAGCAAAATGCTGAGGTGTCAGACACAGTGCGGCAGCTTACGTCAATCGTTTACTTTTTATGAGGATTGTGAAGCTAAAAATTTCCATACAAAATGCGAAAACGTTTCTCTCCCCTTAAACATCGTCCGATTTTTACGAATTTTGGATATGTTGCAGATATCATGAAAAACTATGTCTGTAAGTTTTCCTTTCCAATAAAATATTTCATAGAACGAAACAAATATAAAAATAAAAAAAAGAGACGTACAGACCTAGTCTTTTTAATAACTACAACATATTCAAAAATCTTGAAAATCGGACTTCATTTAGGGGGTGAGAAACGTTTTCCCCGGAGCTAGTTTTGTATGGTTTTTTTTGACAGCTACGCGATTTTAGCGGCGCTTCACAATCCTCTTAACCCCCGAAGTAAAAAGAGGGGTGTTATAAGTTTGACCGCTAAGTGTGCGAGTATCTGTGTATACAGAGATACAAAAAAAAAATTGCCTTACACAGATACACATGAAGAAAAGAGGAGAAGATAAAATTACACAAAGACTTAAAAATATCCAGATATTAAAAACCCTGACATACATCACATCACACATTCTTTATTACGTTCAATCGCCCAAGCATTCGAGCAATTACATTTAGAGGAAACACACAGTTAAGATAAAACCCGGATTAAACGTGTGACCCGATTTGGATGCGGTAGAACGCATCTTACCTAAACCTAGTGATTGGCTAGGGCTAGGAACAAGATATTTACCACTCAGTATCGTAAAGCACTCCGCTGGAATAATGCCGGAAGGCGTTGTTGACCTGGATACTCGCCACGATGGGGCCGTACTTGTGCAACGCCACCTTGATGGCGGCGACGCTCAGCGGGGTAGCCAGCGCGAAGCCGCGGATCTTGTATACTTCAGTCACATTCGACAGATGGCAGTACCCGTTCTGTAGCAGAAAAAACAAGACAACCGATTTTAAAAATAAAAAACTTAAAAGAATCAATTCGGTCTATCCGTTAGCTAGCTACAATACCGCAGATAGATTCACAGATACACATGTTAAACTAACAACAACCCTCATTTTGCTTTACGGGTTTAAAAATTGATTGAGAAAAAAAACTGTAAATTGGCTCCATGAGGGCTTTTTACACATCGGTAATATGGAATGAATCTACTAGCGCTTCAAGGAAGATTATCACTGCGGAGAGGAAACTCCGCAAGAAATTCCAAGGAGTGGAATGAGATGCATTGCTTACCTGGGCCAGGTAGCCTCCGTACTCCGCGTCCAGGGGCAGCCCATGCTTCACCACATGCATCAGGGCATCATGTTTTATTCCACCGTCGCAGCCCGTGTTACCGGAGCTGTCTTTGCTATCGGTGCACATTAAATACAGATATATTTATCAGACGACAATCTCACTCGGATTGACCTACATTTTGGGCTCGCTCTAGGCTTGCACAATGAATTATAGGTAATCTATGGGTGGGTAGGCCGCCAGCTAGATGGACGGACGACGTGAGGAGGTTTGCTGGGAGCGTTTGGATGAGGGAGGCCCAGGATCGAGCCAGTTGACGAGCCATGTTAGAGGCCTATGTCCAGCAGTGGACTGCTATTGGCTGATGATGATGATGATGATGTACAAAATATAAATAAATAAATATCAGGGTACAATCTCAGCAACAAGACTCTGCAGCAAATACTCGCGCTCATCATACAAATATCTGCCCTTACCGGGATTTGGACCCAGCCATCCAACTAGTAGCCTAGTTGGTTAGATTCAAATCAAACCGTTGTGTCGATATTCATTACCCAACCACCCAACCAACTAGGCTGCTAGGTCCATAAATTAGTCTGCATCGACAATTCGCTGTCGTATATTATACTTACAAGTATAATGCGGACAGCTAGCTGACACTTTAGTTTAACGACAGTTTTATATTATTAAACAACGAATATTATTCTATGATTAAGTTAAAAAGTTAAGTTATCTAGCAGTCCAGCTCTCACAGGAGTGGTGGAATGTAATTAAAAATACTTTAATTTTTAATCGTCAATAAAACACGTGGTATTTTACTGCATTATACTTATTTGAAACGTATGGTATCACAGGACTATAAAGCGGATAGTACTTGCTGCTGGTACGACATGAAATGGAACTGCGACTAGTTCCTTATAGGTTATTTATAAGGAAAGTATTTCTTCATAACTGACCCGGGTAAGTGAGACTTTTCTTTCCTTATAGAAAACCGGAATATTATTTATCAAAATTTTATAAAATTACGAGTATATAGATGGGATAATATTTTGTGTCTAAGGCCGGAGCCCCACTGCTGCGCAAGGTCAAGCTACACACGTGGGTACAAAAACGCTTTGTATGAAAATGTAGGTAGATACTTCCACAGTAGTCCACGAGCACGCTGCGCACGAAATGATGTCACTGATACACGCGTGGTCTGTTCCGAAGTGCCTGCCACGCGCGCTACCGCGACCCACGCTGCCCGTGTGTTGCAGTGGAAAGGTTGCTTCAAGGGCGTCGCACCGCCCGCGCGCGCGTGGATGTGCGTGGTCCGCAGTGGGCAATGTAGACACACGAACCTGACCAACGTACCCATTTGGCACACACGTTTTACGTGTGCGTGCATTGGTTGCTGTGAAAATGTTGACACACGTATCCAGACCAATGGAACCACGTGGGCGACGTGTATAGCGTGTCCGTGCGTAGCGTGCGCACCAGTGGGGCTCCGGCTTTACTGTAGAAAATTTATTACAGAAAGAAATCCTCTATAACCTTTTATGTATCTCTCTTTTTTGTTGTATGTTATTTTCCTTTTCGTACAATAAAGTATTTTACATACATACATTCTTATCACCGTAAGATTATCAGAAAAATCCCATTTGTAACCGTGTCAGATACGAACTATAATAGTAGTTTACGTGACGGTTGCGTAATGACAGGCATTACAACATGAGTGTGGTTTATGAAACGAGCCGCAAGGCGAGTTTCATAATAGACCCCACTCATGTTGTAATGCTAATTACGCAAAGTCGCGTACAATACTTTATCTACTCACACATATGATAAGTACTCTAAGATGGGTTTAGAAGCCGAAAGGCAAATGACCAGCATTACCTTACCTGTGGTAGTAGGTGACAGCGATGACAGCTGTAACGTAATTTTGAAATTACGTTATCGAATATTGTAAGGTAATGAGATCCAAATTTGGAACATCTTCCAAAATTTACAGCTGTCATCGCTGTCACCTACTACCACAGGTAATGCTGGTCATTGCCTACGGGTTTTGAACGCATAATAGAGGACTTATGATATGAGTGTCGATAAATATATTTTCTTTATAGAAAACCTGTCATTAAAACATCTGCGTATAGAGAACAAGTCAAATATGCAATGGCTTCTTCACCATCGAGGTTGTGATGCTTACCCCCAAGCACAGTCGACCAGCGACTGCTCGCTGAGGACGAGGTTCCTCCCGAGGGCGCGCGAGAGGGCCCCCTCCACCGCGGCAGTGGTCGCGAAAGCCCAGCATGACCCGCACATTCCCTGATCTGTAATAAAAACATTTATACTTCTCATTTATTCTTCTTCAGGGGTCGCCCTAGGCGTACTTTTTCGAATCAAATCGGAGAAATACTGGAAAAGGGCCGGATCTTAAGTACCCGAAACCGACGTGCATGCATGACTCAATGAATGAATGTGGAAGAAGCGAAAGAGATTTGTCAGGATCGTAGCAGGTGGAAAGAAGTGGTCTCTGCCTACTCTGGGAAACAGGCGCGATTTAACGTATGTATGTATACTTCTCATGCTCGTAAAGTTCTTCTTTATAGTGGACGCATGCTGATTAAAAAGGTATTTTATTTTTTATTCTTCGAAGTTGTAAACCTCAAAGTCCCATAGCCAGATACAAAACAAAACTCTACAGACAAAACAATCTTATTAATTAATAATTATGGCAAATGCAAAAGTTTGGACGTTTGTTAATCAATCACGCTGGAACAGATAAACGGATCTGGATGATATTTGGCTCAGAGATAGATTAGGTATAGTCTGGAATAGCACATAGGCTACTTCTTTTCCTGGAAAATTGGGCAGTGAATGGAGAGAATAGAGACTTTTACGGGGACAGAGTCGCGCACAAAAGCTAGTTAATATATAATCATTTATCTGCCTTCGGTACTATACATATAACTAAATATAACTTAAACCCGATGGTAAAACGTATTACTAATATTGCAAAAGATTCGCGGTTATTACCTATGCTGTTTTGCATACCTTAAAATCTTTTTCTTTTTTCCAAAATCGAGGCTTAATTTTCAAAGACCAGAAAACCCTAACTCTTATAGATTCCAAACTCCCCATACTAAGCCATTTTAAATGCTTACCCTTATAATATGCATTAGCTGAATAGTAGTTTACGTGACGGTTGCGTAATGACAGGCATTACAACGTGAGTGTGTTTTATGAAACGAGCCGCAAGGCGAGTTTCATAATCGATCACACGAGTGTTGTAATGCTAATTATGCAGAGTCGCATACAATACTTTATCTATATATCTCTTACTTTATCATTATAAGTACTCTAAGATGGGTTCAGAAGCCGAAAGGCAAATGACCAGCATTACCTTACCTGTGGTAGTAAGTGACAGCGATTACAGCTGTAACATAATTTTGAAATTACGTTACCAAATATTGTAAGATAATGGGATCCAAATAAGGAACATCTTCCAAAATTAACAGCTGTCATCGCTGACACCTACTACCACAGGTAATGCTGGTCATTGCCTACGGGTTTTGAACGCATAATAGAGGACTTATGATATGTGTGTAGATAAACGGGATTGCTTAACTCTATATGCCATGCCTGTATTCGCCAAGGCTCCAAAGAAACTTACTTTTGACAGGCGCAATGTACCCTTCTAGTCTCAGATCAAACTCCTCAGGCAGTTCTTGGACGATCTCTTCTACTTCCTCAGCAGAGTGGGGGAAGGGTACCGGCGCGGTGGGGGGCGAGGATCGGCGCGTTCCGCTCATGAGCCGCATCTCGGCGTCAGTGAGGTCAGACAGGTGGTTCAAGGCCAGCTTGTACCCGAGGTTCTTACGGTTACGCTCGACTACAAATCTGTGAAATGGATGAACATGAGAGATTCGATATTACACTTACTACTTAGTCCCAAGAGACCAAATGAGTCACTTTAGTCCGCCTATCCATGAGCTTTATGGGTCATTTTAGACCATTAGAAGTGGATTTTTTTTTGGTAAAAATATTAAATGAACACCAATTCAAGATTGTACTTACTTCCAGTTCTTTTGAAATATTTGTTTCCTCGTTTCATGCTCTTCATCTTCCTTGTAGTCTCTTCCGTGGTGTTTTTTGAAGCTGAAATAGTTCGCTAATTATAAAATATATACTCCATTACTAATAAACGTTGAGTAACGGTGGTATAGCTATACAATGTTTTGTCCTTATCTGTCGAATTCAAATTTCATAATTACAGATAAAAACAACACATTGTATAGCTATACCACCGTTACTCAACATTTATTAGTAAGGGGGGGTAGTGATTTATAACTTGTTAATGAATGACATACAGAGCTCGGAATAGGTAGTGCCTATTTACCTAAACTTCGCGGGAGGACGTAACTAAGAGTGGTTACAACCACCAAAAATATTTATTTCTTATTATTGAATGCGGGATTTCCCGGGATTGACTGTATTACTCTAAAGGTTTAATACTTTTAACTTTACTTATAAATCTTGCTATATTGTAAATTATTTATTTATTCATCTTGAAATAACAATCAGTCATAAAACAATATAATATAGATCAAATTGAATCAAACGGAAGCCTGAAATTTGATCTTTTTAGTTGATTTAAATAGAATTATAATATTGTATAGAATGTATTCAACAAAAACAGATGTAGCCGACACTTTAGCCGTGTACTTACTACCTGCAGTTTGCGACCCTGATTTATAAGTAAAGTTAAATGTATTAAGCCTTTAGAGTAATACAATCAATCCCGGGAAATCCCGCATTTAATAATAAGAAATAATTATTTTTGGTGGTTGTAACCACTCTTAGTTACGTCCTCCCGCGAAGTTTAGGTAAATAGGGACTGCCTATTCCGAGCTCTGGACATAACGCAAATTAACACTCATTAAAAAACGATTTTTTTATATTTTTCTCAGTCTGAAGATTACCTACCCATTTCTGTTTGGCCAAATAATTGATTGGTAGAGAATACCTTATAGCCATAAATCGGCCATTTGTACTATAATTTATTGAGCAAATTTTTTAAATAAATGTCATCATGGTACCTGTCAAATGCGATGTCTAAGTCCCCGTCAAATGATGGATGGAGACTCTTCATGGTCCCGTGGAAGTCATCCAAGGCAATTGAACACTCGTCCTCTACACAAAGTAATATTGGGACATTTTCACTTATAAATATGAAAGTAAAATCTCACACTAAAGGCTGATTTATCAATCACCAGATAACGCTATTTGACAGATAAAATTTAAGTCTGTCCTTTTCTTTCATATGAAAGGGAAAAGGAATAGCGATAACTTAAACTGTCAGATAAATTAATCTGGAGATTGAAAAAACCAGGCTGAATAACCTAAAGTCGAAGCTATAATCCGTGAGACAACTTTGACACATAAAGGGTTACCAGGGCTAACTTCACAGCAGTTAAATCACTAGTAATTTACTAATGTGAAGTGAGGTACGGCCAAAATATTAATTAATAGATCGTTGTTAGCATACCTTTGTCATTTTCGAGGTCGTCATCGCATATGATAGGATTGTAATCGAAGTAGTTGTAGATTACATGTTTTTTCAAAAAGCCTTTCTGGACTAAGTACTTTTTCTTGACAAGTCTAAAAGAATACATTAAAAACATTTCTGTAAAAGTGTCTGTTAAAAAATTGGTTTGAGTCAAAAAGAGATGTCTTTGTAGAGGCGTTTTTTTTTTTAAAAGAAAGTTGGTAGTCTTATTCGGTATGATTCTTAGCTACATTTCATGAAAATCAGTTGGGCCGTTGCGGAGATTATCAGCTATGAAGGTTGGGGTCATTATTTCGGGGGCTTTTATCTTTGGAATAGTCAATGGGAGAAGCTTTTGTTGCTAGCTGTTGTTTTTTTCAGACATCTCCTTACCAAGACCAAACTAGCGAGTCCCAATTCACGGAATCTACGTTAAGTATCCTGAGGGCCCTGCCAAGATGCATTGCGCTAAGTAACGTTTCTATTCGTTTTGTTTTTAAACCAATCGCGTCACTGGTAGATGACGTGATACGAAAAGTCACGTGATCTACCGTGAACGCGATTGGTTTAAAAACATAACAAATAGAAACGCTGTTCGCTTTTCCATCTTTCGATTCCATCATCAGAGCAACTCTTAGATTCCATAATATTGCATTGGCATTGGGTTTAAATACATTATGAATTCTAAATTTCAGCTAATTATAGTAACGTGAACTGGTTCAAAATCAGACCTTAGGATTGAAAACGCAATTAGTCTTAAGATCGCAGTCTTAAGATTGCAGTCATGAGATTGTAGTCATGAGAATTCAAATATCTATAGGTTTAAGAGGGCCTGTGCCCTCGTTTACCTTCTCCTTGACATAAAAATTAAATTTGTTTTTCATTTTCGTTTAAAAAAACCCATACTCACTGGACCGGCACGTCAACATCCCTCGACCCTTTGTACGTGTAAAGAATATTTTCGGTTTTGACGGTGTCGTCCTCGAAAACATCTTCCCAAACGTCGACTTCACGGCCTTCATGTTGAATGTTCCCTGAAAGTTTATGTTATCACAGCATGTCTAGAGCGACAGTGGACTAGTGGCTTAAGGTGTCATTCCTCAGCCAACCGTAGACGGCACGGCAGGCGTTTCTACTTTTTTCTATGTGTTTTTATGGATTTAACCTTATTTCACCGAGATTCATTTCATAGAACGTATCACTTCGCAGAATTTTCGTTTCTTTGTCTATTTTCTGCTGAACCCGTGTTGATTCAGGTTATCTTGTGATAGTTACAATTCTAACCTTACCTTAAAATATGTGTTAAAATCTTTAAAACATGAAATCCATGCATACATACATACATACAGATCAAACACAACCTTCGTTTTGGGCTTCGCCCCAGTATGGTAAAAAGGTACACAACTTAAGCAGAAAATAGCTTTCGATGAAGTAAAATTCGGTAAAATATTACACACCATGAAATGAATGTCGTCGGTAACACAAGGGGACACCGAAAAAGAGCTTTCGTCCTTACTTGCATATACATAAGAATCATCCGCCGGAAACGCTTCATGGTCTCGGCTTTCATCACTTATTGGTTTCATGAAGCAGGTCATCTCGTTCTGCGTCCACTCCGATGTCTTTGGAGAAATCTGCGCAGACGCAGCTTGTATTTTTAGTAACGTTTTCAATATTCTATATCTTTTCGGGTTTAATGAAGATTAAGTATATTAAATATATTTTAGAATATTGGATGTTCTTGTAAGTAATCTAATTTTTAGGATCTATAATCTAAGTTCTGTGTACAAACAGAACTTAGATTATAGATATCAATTCTTTCATCTGTGAAGTCGAGAACGACACATATTCTTAATATTGAACATGGTTCTCATTTCACATTTATGTGGTAGTTCTGATTCTGTTAAGTAGTTCCAGTGCTCGTACCGTATAAGCCACTCCGTCCTGAGAGTCGGTGAAGTTCCAGCGGTAGTACCTCGTCACCATGCCCTGGTCCACGTTGATGCGGGAACGGTTCTGCTCCACACTAAACCTGCATTACAAATATAGAAAAGGGTATTACCAATTTCTTAAAATAATCGGCAATTTCCATTTTCTATAAAAATTCTCGTGCTACCGAATAAAATTTATGGTGCCAAAGGAAGATAGGCAAAATGTATGGACTCGGACCAATATGAATAAGCGATAATCTTATCGGAAAGGTATTTTTATATTCTACAACTTTTTTAACTATACCGGGAAAAGACAGATCACTGAGAAATATTGTAACAGCCAAACTAAGTAGAATTTCACAAAAAACATGTAGTTACGTTTGAACTCCCACTGTCTTCATTTGGCGATTTGTTTTAACACAAAAATTTGGGACTACCCACCATAGTGAAAATTTTAGAACTTAAAATGACCTATACGGTGACAAATTACTTGTTCTTATTGATCACATGAGCTGATTTGCCCATCCTCCTTTAGTTAAGCTTGTGGTTTTACTATAGCAGCGCCAATCATTGATATCGTCTCCAATCAGTAAAGGTAGCGGTTCGCGCCGCGACAGAGACAAGCGACCGAGACACGAGACCGCGACCGGAGACCGCGACTGTCACTTGACCGTAGGCATCGTATGAGCGACAATTCGCGAACGAGACAGAGACAGGCGACGGAGACGCGTCTCGGTCGCTTGTGTCTGTCGCGGCGCGAACCGCTACCTTAACTCACGTGCGTCGCACGTTAAATGCCAAAAACCGAATCAGGGCACCCCACTTCCACGTGGTCTTCGAGAGTCGCGGGGCACCGCGGGAGTCGAGAGGTGCGAAGGAATGACGAACGAGAGTTCTGGCGGGAGCCCACTTATTTTGGGGCTTTTACTATTTTTGGGTCTAATTGGTTTTACTGGTGTATTGCATTGTAAATATTGTGATTTTCGATATTTGGACGGCATTTTTAACGAGATTGTGAATTGTGAAAATTGTGAATTACCTACTGCCAAACGGTTGATCAAAATCCATACAAATTGTCATAAGTATTTTTACCTAAGTACCCCATCAAGGGTATCATTGTTTACATCTCGTTGATTAGATAAATACTGTTTTTTTGTTTAAAAACAAAAGAATCAGAAGCCACCAAAGTCAGCTCTTTTTTACAAAATGTTGTTCCGAAGAATGATTTAACTCGCCGTTTACATATGAACTTGAAATTTGGTGATAATGCTTGTTATTTCGTATATTCTACTAACAAAATACCAATATTATTAATCAGATTTTTTTAAATTCACTCATTCGTAGCACAGAAGGAATGCGGGCGGGTACATTTGGTACGGAACCCTAAATGTGCGAAGCACTCCTACTCGCACTTGGACGGTTTTTTGAGGGATCCCCTTGGATCGCATAATTTGTTTTAGACTATTATTGTTTAATATAATTATAATTGATAATTATTTGGCATAATTTGTATTGGCATAATAGTACTGTCGCATAATAATACTTTGGCCTAATACTTTTTTGGCATATAACGCTATTAGAATAATTTCAGTTGGACTAATTTGTATTAGACTAATACACATTATGCATATTATTGTTTGGGCTAATAATTATTTGTTATATTTGTCATTAATCATAATTTCAGTTTTCTAAATGAATAAAATACAGTTTCGTTGTTAAATATTAGGTAAGGTTAAATTAGGTCACGTTAGGTACATTAGGCTGGGTTAGGTTAGTATGATATCCAGGCGCGAAGCGCCCAAGCAACGCAGAATAGGAGGTCCGCAAAGCGGACCTCCGTCGACCTCGCCTTATTTTCTAAATATATGTAACCAGAAAACCAAAACTAACCTTTTCTCGTAGTACGTCTACGAATTTCGCTATAGAAATTGTATTGCTATGTGCCATTTGCACGTGACTATTTTTTAGGACAATACTGTTATGCATTTTGTAATGATGCCAATTTATTATTATGACTTTTTGTATTTATGCCATTTGACGTTAGTCTTCATGACGATTATGCTTTTTGTATTTATGCTTTTTAATTTTATGCGTAAAAATATATGCGTAAAGATGATTATGCACATCGCTATTTCGGCTAAAAGCAATTATGCGTAACAATATTATTACAAATAATTTTATGCCATCCAATAGAGAACCGTTTTTTGATCTATTTCATAGTTATTTTCTAATGGCCGAACCCTATGTTCAAACAGCGGATAGGCTTACTTGGGATTAAATTTTAACTCATTTTGTATGGGCAAATGTCAAATTTTAACCCAGAGTAAGTATTTATCCGCGGTTTAAGTATAGGGTTCGGCCGTTAGTGGCCTAGCGACCAGAGCCTCTATACAAGATGCACTACGCTAAGTAACGTTTCTATTCGATTCGTTTTTAAACCAATCGCGTCACTGGTAGACCACGTGTCTTTTCGTATCACGTCATCTCCCAGTGACGCGATTGGTTTAAAAACGCTAGTTAGCGTAGTGCATCTTGGCAGGGCCCTCTGGTGGAGCACCTTCGGCCGCGTACGAAACCGCAAGTTCGTAACCAGTTACGATAGAAGAATTTTTATTCTTTGTACGAAACTAGTTACGATCGAAGAATTAATCTTCCTTGTTGGAAACCTGTTACGATCGCAAAACTCTAGGTAGGTTAGGTTCGTTAGTTATCTTCAGATGCCCGAAGGGCAAACAGACCAGAAATAGGAGCCCCGCAACGCGGGGCTCCGTCGAAACTGCTGAATTACGAAAAAAAAATCGCAATTTGTTTCGTACACAGAATAAAAAATCATCGATCGCAACTGGTTTCGTACAACGAATAAAAATTCTTCTATCGTAACTGGTTACGAACTTGCGGTTTCGTACGCGGCCGAAGGGGGTGGAGCTGCGAACATGTAGCGACATGTTCAAGAGATAAAAACTTTTGTTGTAACTTACCATAACTCTAAGGGCTCTCTGACGTTGCCGATGAGATCAATTTTCTCTGCCTTGAGATAGTATTCGGTGGGCAGCGCCAGCGCTGGCGTGGTCAAGTCATCGTCTGCCAAATACCAAATCAAAACCAATCTGTTACTTAGAAAACCTGTTATACAACAAGTACTTAGTTATAATTATTATTTAAAATGAGTTGCTTTCTTATCAATTTTTTTCTTCTAAGTGAATAAAGAACATGCGTTTGAAAAATAAACAGTTTTCTCGGATCATGCGCAGTCAGTGTAACGGAATAATACAAAGACTTAACTGTGTTCTTTAATAAACAAATACTGCCCTCGTACGGAAAAAAGGCACAAGTGCAATTAATTCATAGAAGCATATTAAACTCTAAAAGGTTATAATAAGGTTGAAAGTGCAATACAATTCATATAGTAGAAGTGCCTGTTTTCCTTAGGAGGGCAGAATACGTGTTTTGAAAAACAGAAAACCGCCTTTAAAAACGCAAGAAATATCTTTTTTTAAATGGTAGGTCGGTCAAACTGAAGTTGGCCTTTGGTTAAAAATATGGTGTTGTTATGAGCTTGACTGACTTATTCCTTTCGATGTGAATCGATTTTTTTTGAATCTAAGTTGCAGTAGCCTAACAGTATACTAAGAACCTCCTCCTTTTAACCAAAATCCGACTTCAGTATTTGATAAGTTTTAGACCAGTGATCCCCAAAGTAGTCTATATCGACCCCCAGGGGTCCACGATAGTGGATCCCATTTAAGCAGGTCCTGACTTTAATTTTGGCTTTCCATTAATGGTATAATACATATTCATACACAGATAGTAGGTTCCTACTTACTTACGTAATACTTTCTTATAAATATATAAGTAAGAAATATATATCTAAATAAATTATGTTTCAATTTTCTCTGTGTGTATTTTTTACTTTGAATAAAAAAAACCGCGCTTTGTTCATTGTAACATATTAGCCTGTGTAAATTTTTAGCCGGTAGAGCTCCCACGTTATCCGTGCAAAAAATCCGAAGACTTTTGCTTTGTTTTTACGTGATAACGTAAATATTAGGTAAGCAGGGGGTCCACCCAAAACCGAAACAAATGCTAAAGTGGTCTATGAGACAAAAAAGTTTGGGGACCTCTGGTTTAGACTATTATACTTGATAAGGAGATTTTTTTGTAGACGGTTTACTGTATTTTAATTATTTAAAAGATTGTTAATGACAACTTACTATAAATGGAAACGATTATTTTACATTCATACAAATAGGGATTAGCATTCAGACACTAAGAAAAGTCCCGATATATTCCCAAGTTAACGTTTGTATACGTGTTCATTTTGTTACCGATTAATGTTGTAAATTTTGGTAACGAATAGGACAACAAGTAACACTTAGTGGGGTTTTTTAACTTTTAATCTAAAAATACTTTACCCAAAATTATGTAGCCGGAACTAAAACTGAATGCAAACAATAGCAACAGTAATATCACCGCCATTTTGATAAAAAACTGCACAGGGCGGGTCCGTTTTCCCGATTTTATAACGAGGTTATCGATACTCGTTAATTAAAAGGACTCATTACGATATCGCTGCTAAAATGTTATCGGAAATAAAGTCATATCATTGCCCATTGATTAGAAGGGTTCTGTATCAGAGAGCGCTTAGTTCACGCGCAGCTATCCTGAGGGCCCTGCCAAGATGCATTGCACTAACTAGCGTTTCTATTCGTTTCGTTTTTAAACTAATCGCGTCACTGGTAGATGACGTGATACGAAAAGTCACGTGACCTACCAGTGGCGCGATTGGTTAAAAACGAAAGGAATAGAAATGTTAGTTAGCGTAGTGCATCTTGGCAGGGCCCTCTGCTGTGGTATCGTTGTTGGAGTAGACGTCGTCCATATTGGGGAGCGACGTTTTGGTGCTATAACCAGAGGGGTTGCACTGGGCGTGTCGCGCCGCCATATTAACCTTCCCGCTCGTCCATTCTGAGAATGGATATCAGTCCGGGGCCGGCACCGAGCGAGAGAGCACGCGTGCGCCGCGATATGCCTGCCGCCGTCTTGAACGAACGATCTCGGAGCGTGCAGTGCCTAATTACGAGTACGTTGTGAAGTTAGTTTTGTGAATAACCTTAAACTTTTTATTATTTACTTGTTATATGCACACTGCGAAAAGCGGTTACATGTTAATGGTTGTTTAAATAAACAAAAGGACGTAAAATATTCTTTTTTTACGTTGCCGACAAACTGTGAGCGGTAAGTTTATCTTTTTATTACTTAATAGGACAGTCCTTATTACGAAATTGCACAATTTATTATAAACGGGTTGTTACCACGGTCTAGGTTTTTGTTGTCTCGCCCGATATTTCGACGCGATTTTCGTTCGCCCGATGTTACAATCGGGTATTTATAGGTACTGTTATTATATTAAACACGTTATTAAGGAAACATACATAAAGAAATAAAACGAAGAATGGAGAACCTCCTATTTTTTGAAGTCGGTTAAAAACACAAGAATACGACCGCCGCAAGCGAGCGAGCGACATCTGGTGAGCTAAAACATTTTAGCCCTCATTAATGTATTCTAGGCGTGTGACAACCCTAGCACTACACGTGCCGCGTGCGAATGAATACAAGTTATACGATAGTAAGAGAGGCATAGAGTAGGCACGTTTCTTATGCCTAAACAGCGTTTTTACACGGGAGTGCAACTTCTGTACTTGTACTATTACTTATTCTGTGCTATAACGGTCCAGTAGTCTCCTCTTAAGCTGCTGCCCCACCGGATACATCTCTTTAAAGTTAACTAATACTTAACTTTATTACAAAGTTTACCCTGCGACAATATTATATTATTTCTCAAAAACTGTACCTAAGTGTTGGAGCAGTTCTTTTATTTATCCTGTAATACATACCTAACTATATATAATCTATATAATCTACATAATAGTTTTAGATTATTATTTTCAGTAGCTTCTGATTTAAAGAGGAAGAGATAGGTTGTTTTTTTTGCGTCTACGGACAGTAGGGTAGCGAAAAATATTGGTAAGTAATTTTGCCTAGTATTTATTAACATTGAGCCTTATAAGTTATAAGTATTAGTCCATTTGCATGGTGGTCTTTTGTATCGATCAATAGTAGAGATTGTTTATAGGAATTTTAATATCCAAACGGACACAACATGGCACAAAAAGGTTTATAACTTAATCAAGGAACCCCAAATAGGGAATAATAATTCGAAATCATTCATTACAAACAAAGCCTAAATATTTGTGCTGAATACCTAAACAAGGATTATTACATGTCATTAAAAAAATCGATAAAATAAAAATAACTGCGACCAGTTAAGGTCATCGCACATTTGCACCCTATGGCTTAGGGTAAAATGGGGAAATGGGAGTTACTTAAGCGAAAATGCAAATAAAAAAATATTACAAAATAAAATCTTTATTGCAACCGTCTCACAACAAAATCTACTTAATTAGCTATCATTTGGAAAAAAAAAGTTCAAAAACAAACAGAATTGACTCTCATTGCTCCGAGGTGAGGTTAATTGGGGTCACCGTGAGGGCAATTAGATATTTTTAGGCAGACTCGACTTTTTGTAGTTCTAACACATACTTTCGGCATCTAAACAAAAATAAAAACAGTATAAATTAGTTAAGTAATTTAATCTAGATGCATATTAATTTGTGGGTAATGGTGGTCACTTGCTGACACCTGAGTCTCATTACCCACTACAGCAAAAATGAGATTTTTTTTATGGAAAAATACACTTTAGTTACACACGTGATTTAGGTTCGCATCATACTTTTGAATGTCCGGCTAAACGTGTATAAAAATTACAAGCAAATAGATCAAAAAATGTGCCATTGACCGTTTATTTTACTTGGTTGAAAAATTACATCAACGCGGCGCAAAAACAAAACACTTCTCTCATTCCCGCTGTGGCAGCCACACTGGCGCGAGCGAATTACACCGACAGCAAGGGGTTAATAAGAGCGTTGTTGGGCGACCGTATACTCGTCATAGTGTTTCCAGTTTTGTAGATATGTGGGTGATTCCCTTTTTTTTTCTTAATTAATGACTTTCACTCCTGTCATGGTGTATTTCGCCAATGTCGGGTTATTTATAGACCCTCCCATGGACTTATTAGAGAAATAAGTCCATGGATATCACACGCGAGGACAATTGTTCGGTAAAAGAGAATTTTCTCTAATAGACTAAACAGAAGCACATTCCCATCCCACGCCTAATCACATGCCCACAGACTCCCATTGCCCAGTCTTCCCCTATGTCATTGTGGCAACTTCTGGGCGTTTTTCTGTTCCTTTCGATATATTTAAGACGGTCGAAAATAAGGAAGTTGGCTAGCACTTTGCTATTCGTTTAGATAAACCTCGTGGTCAATTTGTGATCTCTCATACATTTTTCAATACGATAAAACAGAAAAACGTTAGCGGTGTTTGCCTCTTGTCTAGGGGGGCCACGTGAGTGCAAGAATAACGAATGAATTCAGCATAAGTCAGTTAGTAATGGTCGCTTTCATTGACTTATGATCGCAAGCAGGATAGGTCTAGAGAAAACGACCAACTAGGTACTTTGTTTTTTAAAGAAACCTACGAAAACTTCGATTAATTTGTATAAAATGTTCTTAATAAATTGCATTAAATTATATTCTACCAATTTTGGTTATTTCTTTTTAATAAAACATAATAGAAACCAATAAAAAAATTTTTTTTTGCTAAAGACGGCTGTATCTCGAAACCGGTTTTTTATTCTTGGTCTCTTTCTGCACAACTATGGTCAAATTTAATATCGAAATTGCTATCCCTGAATTTGTTTTGGAAAGTACGAAAATGACGCACGACGACCTTTTTTACAGGCGTTTTTCATGCTGCCGCCTTCAGCATCAAGGCGGGTGTAGGGCACTGAAATGCCACCTAGCCACCTAACCATTTTCTTCTTCGTATGGTGCCTGGCGAAACATTTGGGCAGCACTCGAAATTGTTATCCGACCGTGTAGAAGTATTGGCCATACGTAGCACTCCAGAAGACGTGTGCGCAGAGTAGTTTTAAAGTTCCGGCTGGTCAAAACCTTTTTCATACCCTTAAAGGCAACCTGGCAACCTCTATGAGAGCTGCAAGCGCAACAAATTCGTAATCATTTAATAATGATGAATATTTGCGGTATATTCATCATTATTAAAACGGCAAGTATCTGTGGGAGATAATACTGACGAGAGGCAACGAACCATAATCAGAGGACAGGAAAGCCGGTAGTGCCACGCTAGAAGAGCATCGAATAGCAAGTCCACAGAAACGAATTCGGAGAACCGCTTGAGCCCAAGGCCTTAAACTAAATTAATGTTTGAAATCCATGATATCTATAGAATCCATGATGTCTGGAAATTTCCAAATTGGGCAACTGCGTAGCAAATACATGAACTTTGGATTGAAAAGACAAAACCGAATAATAAGCGCAATGTACAAAATGTTAGAAGTGTTTTTAATACATTAAAACAAAGTTTTTAAACAACAACGCGACACCGCTGGTTTCAATCACAGCGTTGCTTCTGTAACCTCGTAAGGCCCAGTGTGCAATAGAATGCAATAAAATGTACACAATCAAGGCAATTTAAATTGAACTGTGTTACAATAGTAATAAGGTGTATTTCCTATCTTGGTAAACAGAAAATGGTATTATCGAACAAACGTAATTGAACTTTATTGCCTTGATGGTAGATTCAAAGTCCCACTCACAAAAAACTTCCTGTTTGTAGTATGGTGGGCCTTACGAGGTTAACGTAGTTAATATACGATCGCGGACTTTTTGTCTTGATCGCTCCAGTTATGGGAGGGATATCGTTGTCCAAATTGGTATGGTTGGTTGGGTGTCACATAATCATGGCTATATCAAATTTGAATAATTTATTTTGCTACTTTATAGCATTTTGTAAATTGAATTTTTCAAAGTCCTTGAATTCAGTTTCTACATAATAAATAGTGGTAAAATTTTGATTTTTGTAATCGCGTAAAGTAATCGTTGTTTTAACTTAAATCGAGACATCCTGAAATAGGTATAGTTTAATTTGTTATGAAGAGTTCACTGCCCTACTAAGCATAATGGCGTTATCTCAAACAAAACATCTCTAGAAATTGCAACCTAGTTACAAACAGAAAAGAGTTGAATCTGCTTTGGCTATTGAATTTAGTTATTGCATTTTTGCTTAGGAGGGCAGTTCAGCACTCCCAGCTTTTTAAGTTCTTATTTATTTATTTATTTATGCGGGACACCAACAGAGTATGTACATATTTAAGATTTGGTTCAGTATAAAGGTTCGTGTGATCTATTTGGGTATTTATGTACCCCAATTAAAGTCCATTAATTAAGTTATTAATAGCTTTCGGCTAGCTATTGCTATCACACTTGCACTCGCAACTGACAGTATATTTGTCACTCGCGTGTTATAGAAAAACGAAGATTGCCGATCGCTATTAAGAAACTGGTTATAGTGTACGTAATTATACAAAGTTTCAAGAGATCAGCTCAATCCGGGAACGTTTTTCCTTACTATCTTTGACCCCCTCTTCCCCCCCTTCAATTATCATTATTTTTGAAATCGGTCGGTAAGTTTTTGAGTAAAATTCGTTACAAACATACAAAAACACAAATCTTTCCTCTTTATAATATGGATTACTTACAGGTGTTACAGAAAACACATAAACCGAAGCGAAGCGAGGACTGATCGCTAGTCAGTAAATAAAACTATTTATTATGCACGTGGAATCTATATTAATTTATTTAACACTACACAATTATTAATACGTTAAACAATAGGAAAGTAGGGGTAGTTAAGCAGGAAGCAATTGTTGTTCTTGGTCGAGAGCAGTAGGTACCCGTCCTCCCCCCACCCCTCCCCCCACGAGTTCTTCACGATCCAATAATTTTCGCCTGCACGGGTGCCGTAGCCCACGATGGTCACGGCGTGGCTAGTTCTATCTTGAATGCTGAAAAAAACCATGTTTTTTTCAAGTTTCGTACCCAAACAGGACCCTAATACTAAAACATTGTGAATATTAGGTAAATTCAAGTTTATAAGAAATCGGTCTACGGAGGCAAAGTAGCTAAGGGGGGGCTCACTAACATAATTCATAATCATAAGATACGAGTAGGTAGGTTTGTTAGTTTTCTTTTTAGCAAATTGTTTAAGATCCCGATCTATGTGGTGGAGGCCTAAGGTGGGCCCTGAGCTTAAAGGTGTTGAGCACCCATGCGTTTTTCACATACAAGTCAAACTTTAAAAGGTGGCTTATGATGAGAATAAAATGTGAATGTGTGTGTGTTTTTTGATAATAACTACTAAACAAGAAGGAAAGCATGTATCCCATCCATATTTGATTCTTTGTTAGGTAGTTAGTAGGAATTTCCCCTTTATTACTTATATTAAGTATTGTTCCTTATAGGTTTTACAACGGTGAGTGTTCTGAAGAATTATCCATCGACTACTCGTCGTAACGCCAGGTTCCATCAACATCAGCTTGATGAATGCCGTTCTTCCACCGTGCGTTTCACTATGCACTTTTTGCCTCGTACAGTGAAACTGTGGAACGAACTACCGCCGGTAATTCCTACCGGTTATGACATGCCTTCCTTCAAGAAAAGAGCTAATATTTCCCTAATTGGTCGGCAACGGACCAAAAACTCTTCTTGAGTTTTACTTGTGGTGATTACTTCCCAACAGCTAACCCGCATGCTCATTTATGAGATAAAATGTGACGTTCCACGGGTAAAGGTACCTTATGGTCGGTATGGAGTTATGAATATCCCTGTAATCTACAATTCATAAGCAATCAATAACAAAAACAACCAACTCCCTAAGTTGTGCAGTTACGGAAAGATTTTTGTTGAAAATATTCTTCAATATACATTCTGAAAAAAAGGACATTTTAAAATAACTTTTTGGCTATATTTTTAGCTGTATAACATAAATCAAACATTGAAAAATATTTTTAATCAAACTTTAAGCCTTTTATACTTTGAGAATAAGCAAAAAAGACCTAGTTATTTTCGTACCATTTTATAAAACACTTCGTATCTCCGAAACTAAATCCCGCCATAAGGTACCTTTACCCGTGGAACGTCACAAATATAACCTGAATTGGGCCTGATAAATAGTAGGCTCTGACGCCCATAGAAATTCGCAATCTCAAGATAGCAATCTCATGACTTCAGATACGTTACCAACCCTGAAGAATAAAATAGAAAGCTAGTCATGTCGCTGATGGCCCTTGACAAGATGCATGACACTAATAATTTTCCAATACTGTCAAAATGTTTGGAATTGTCATAAGAGCTCGAAGCGACTGTCCGGCAATCATTTACTTTTAACCCCCGACGCAAAAAGAGGGGTGTTATAATCTGTCTGTAGTACTGCAGCCATTAAACGGGTGAACCGATTTGGATGCGGGTGGTTCTTAGCTAGGTTTCATCATTAAATACCCTGATTAGGTATCAGCTCTGAAAGAAAGGGATACCATTAGGCACTGGTCCCACCGCCGACGATGAGCGAGAAGTGATTAGAGCTAGAAACTAGAAACGAGTTGGCGAGCAGCGAGAAGCGAGTGTATTAGTTAGAGGAGAGAGAGTTCTCGCCGGCGGTGTGAACAGACAGCGAGTGAAGCGAGTCCTCGCCGGCAGTGTCAACAGCCAGCGATGAACTATAAATATATTCGTTTCTTTTACCGACACGGGATCTATATCTTTTGTTCGTTTCTTGAGCGAGAAAATAGTCGATAGCTAATCGCTTCCTCGTCCTTGGTGGGACTAGTGCGTTAAACCGGGGTTTTTATGCCTCCTACGGCCCAGCATACAACGAAATTTGTCAATGGAATATGAATCTATTACGAATGACATAAAGTCAATTTTCCAATTTCATCTAATGTCATAAAGACAAAAGAAATTACACTTTTACTTTCTTTGCACTAGATCTTTATTTGAATGGCCGTATTTTGTACTAGTTTTAGTACAAGGAACCTCATGAGACTAAATACCTAATAGTCATGCATGTAGAACGCATCCTACCTAAACCTAGTGATTGTCTACGGCTAGGAACAATATATTTACCACTCAGTATCGTAAAGCACTCCGCTGGAATAATGCCGGAAGGCGTTGTTGACCTGGATGCTCGCCACGACGGGGCCGTACTTGTGCAACGCCACTTTGACGGCGCCGACGCTCTGCGGGGTAGCCAGCGCGAAGCCGCGGATCTTGTACACTTCAGTCATATTCGACAGATGGCAGTACCCGTTCTGTACAAGAAAATAAGTATTACAAAGATAAACCCCCGATATAATGAGGACTGAAAAGTTGTGTGGAAATCAGTTGTCATGGTATGGGCATGTGATGAGGAATGAGGAAAATATCGTCAGGAAAGTTTTGAGTATGAATGTGGATGGCTATACGAGTAAGGGAATTACTCATTAAAAGGATTGTATCGAATATACAGTCACCCTGTATAATGTCAGGTTATCTTTGTCATAAGCAGAGGCCCTACTCTGAAAATCGAAGTTCGAATTACGTTAGCTCCATCCCTGTTACTCGTCATTCGAGACTAAATGGAAATAAAGGGATGAAGCTAACGCGACTTCGAACTTCGATTTTCAAAGTAGGGCCTCAGAAATTGGACAAGTTGGCGTCATTATTCACAACAATGGGGACATGACTCCAAAGGTTTTAATTAAATTAATTAATTCCTTACCCGAAAATTAATTTAGGTACTTTGCCAGACAGTAATAAATAAATAATACAAAGACTTTTTATAGTGTAGATTTATTAAAGTAAATAAACAGTAATTTTAGTTTACTTCTTTTCACGTCTAAAATAAACTTATGAGGAGCGATCCACTGATGATAATGGAGAAAACTTAAGTAGCTTAATGGGAATTTCCACTCTTCACGTCTTTGTGTTGTTTATTTATTACTGTCTTGCAAAGGATCAAATTTAAATGTCAGGTGAGGTGAAATCAATTAATTTAATCTTTTCAGTCATGTCGACATTGTTGCGAGTAATGACGCCAAATGGTCCTATTTCTGGTCATAATTAAGTAACACGTTCAGAGGTCGGAATAGGCAGTGCCTATTTGCCTAAACTTCGCGGGAGGACTTAACTAAGAGTGGTTACAACCACCAAAAATAATGATTTATTTTTATTGAATGCGGGATTTCAGGGATTTTTATAATAATACATAAATGTGGAAATTGATACTACAATTCAATATCACATGTTAAAAACATTTATCGTATGCAATTTTACATGATCAAATGACGTATTCTGATTTATTTCTAATGTAAATAAACTAACAAAGTATTTCGTGATATATAATATTTTATATCGTAATAGTAGTAATTACGATCTGAATTATGATATTGATGATTCAGATTGAAAGATGTTTTTGTTATTGATGACCATGTAAAATTGTATACAATAAATGTTTTTAACATGTGATATTGAGTTTTATGCTGCGGCTCCAACGAGGCGGAGATGAGCAGAGTGGAGCGGAGCTGTGCCAATATTAACCAATAGAATCTAAACTAACGTGCGCAAGGTGCGCTCCACGTGACCGCATGCGCCTTCTATTGGTTAATATTGGCACAGCTCTGCTCCGCTCCGCTCGTCTCCGCCTCAGTGGAGCCGCAGCCTTAGTATTAATTTCCACATTCATGTATTATTAAAAAAATCCCGGAAATCCAGCATTCAATAAAAATAAATTATTTTTGGTGGTTGTAACCACTCTTAGTTACGTCTTCCCGCGAAGTTTAGGCCAATAGGCACTGCCTATTCCGAACTCTGAACATGTTAGAACATGGCTGACTGTTGGGTTAGTTGCTGTGCTTCTTCTCAGCAGTGGTGGCCTCTAACAGTGCCCGTACTTGTTGAATATACTTAGGTAAATCTTTTATTTTTATCTTTTAATAAACTCATTATTAGTTTGATGTTTGTCTTAAGACGCGTAAAAGACAGCGTTTGCCCTGGTATCTCACTCAGCATCAGTTACGGCCGTCAAATAATATTAAATCTATACATATAAAAATCTCGTGTGTGATCGAACTCCTCCGACACGGAATTCTTTATATACTTATACAGGTGTAATCGTTAAGTGTGTCCAGGCGATTATTCCGTAAATATAACAGATATCAGAAAACTTTCAACTGATATCGAAAGTACGTTACCCAATGAGTAAAATCACATCACTAACTTTTTTTTAATAAAACCAGAAATATCCCAAATATTAACTTAAAACCCTCCCATACATTTAGTACGCCGTTCGTTGAGAGACTTGAATAATCTATTACCTACCATTTTAAACTAAGTAATTTTTCTCGTTTTTGAAGGCGGTTTTTTTGGTTTTTAAATAATTTATTTTATTTGATACTTCTTAATAAGCTCATAATATGATCATAATAAGCTTATGCAGGTAGTCCCACTTCCTAGTTGATATGAAACATTAAGATATTTCAAGCTCATCGCAAGCAATGCCGCGGGAGAGTCATAGTCTTATTTAAACAATTAATGTTCTTTGTTATAGGCGCTCAATTATCTTAATCGTGATATCTTATCGCCACCCTTGAAATAGCTACCGTTGAAGATTACCCGGGGCCATCTGTGGTCTTCATCATCAGTTCCAATTCACCAAATGATACTTTCTGAATGCAAATGTTACTAAAAATACTAAAATTGCTGTATGTTTGAAGAGTTCCTTCATCTCATCAGATCATCTCTATCAAACAAAATTTTTTTTTTAAATCGATCCATAATTGATGGAGATATCGGTGAACATACACAAAAAAAATGTATACAGTGGAACGTAAAACCTCCTCCTTTTTGAAGTCGGTTAAAAACCCCCGATAAAATGGCGATCACTACTTCCAGAGCTGATAATTATCTCTTAAACGGCCCAACCAATTTTCATGAAACTTTAAAAAAAAACTTCAATTTCAGTCCATCCGTTGAGGAGCTTTGATGCCATAGACAAATACCACAGATATACATGTTTAACTAATAACACCCCTCTTTTTGCTTTAGGGGTGTACAACCTTATGGTTGTAAGGTTGTTACAAAACAAACCTAACCTAACCTAATGAGTTCTATACAATGGCGTTTTCAAAAATCCTGAAAAGTTTACGGTTTCAGAAAAAATAACATTAGGTATTATGAAATTTTAGGGATTATGATACATTAGGCTTTTTAATTTTAGACATTGCAATACGTACCCGTTTATAAACTGATCTGGAAAAAGAAATTTGCCACGTCAGGGGTTTTCTTACACATCTACTGATGGAGAGATCATATATATAGAGATAATCTACTAGCGATTCGCACAAGACCATCATTGCGGAGAAGAAGCTCCGCAAGAAACTCCAGGGTCCTGTTTTATAAAGCTACAAATTACAATTTACAGGTTACAAGTTTCCATTTGACACAACCTCGACCAATGAGGACCGGCCATTTGAGCAGTATTGCCAGTTTAGACCTGTAAAATTGTAACTTGTAGTTTTATAAAACGTGCCCCAGGGAGTAAGGTGAGATGCATGCTTACATGGGCCTCTGCCACAAAAGATCAGCAATGGTCGAGGCACACAAGGCCTATCTCAACCCCCCAATAATAATAATAATACCTGGGCCAGGTAGCCTCCGTACTCCTCGTCCAGGGGCAGCCCATGCTCCATCACATGCATCAGGGCACTCTTTTTCCTTCCATTATAGCAGCCCTTGTTACCTTGGCCGTTTTTCTTTCTGTCGGTACATATTAAATAAATATATATTTATCAGACGAAAATCTTACTCGGATTGACTTCACCTTTGGGCTAGCTCTAAGTTTGCACAATGAAGTATAGGTAATGTATCCACTAGAAAACCTTGTTAGCTTCTGCCCGCGACTTCGTCCACGTCGTATGTGTTACGTAGCTTATGTGGTAATAGGGTATTTGCGTGATATTAAATTTCATATATTAACTTGGATAATATATCAATATACGTAGTATGATAAAATTATTAAAAAAAAAAAGTTATAGCCTTTTAAACTTTTTTGTCTATCTCGTTCTCACGAAACGATGTCTTGCGTGTAATTAATATGGCGGTTGAGTAATATGACGTCATATAAGTTTTAAACATTTATATCTTTCTTATTTTTAAAGATATTAAAAAACTATTTATACTAGGCTATTCGGAAGGTAAAAAAGCTTCAATTTAAATACTAATAAAAAATTAGGCAAATACCCTATTCAGGGTATAAGCTATCTGGATTCCCATTTTCATTTAAATCCGTCTAGCCGTCGCAGAGTGAAGGAGTAACAAACTGACACACACACAAACTTTCGCATTTATAATATTAGTGGGAAAGGCAATAAGGTGAAAAAGTGGACACACCTCTTTGTAGTCGACTGTACAATATATAACTAAATAAATATCAGGGGCCAATCTCAGATAAATTGACCTACTCGTAGTCCCAAAATAAGCTCTCGGCTTGTACTAGGCAACAAATAAACATATTTTTCAAATTAAAATCTGCCCTTACCGGGATTTGAACCCAACCAACCGACCAACTAGTACATATAGTAGGAGATCCGAATAGCAGATGATTTGCACTGGGCTGTTTGTTCGATAAAAAGTATTTTATACCAAATTTAATATGCTAAGTAATATAATATGGCGAATAGGTAGGCTGAAAAATTTCACTCCAATACATAATTAATAAATAAAAAAAAACTTTGTTTTAAAAATTGCAATTGCGTGTTTAATAGACAAATTACATACCAATCGAAAGTATGAACACTATAGAATATGCAAACGTTAGGTTGACTATTTGTTTCCCGTCAAACTATTGGGTAGGCAGGTATAAACAGGTAAGTCGGTACTAATAATTTGCACCAAACCTAACGTTTGCAAATTCTATAGACTTCATACTTTCGATTAGTATGTACCTAATTTGTTTATTAAACAAGAATTAGCAATTTAAAAAAAATATCTTTTTTTAATATATTTTTTTATGATAATAAGTACTGGACTGAAATTTTTCAGCCTACCTATTCGCCACATATTAGTTAGCGTATTAAATTTGATATAAAATACTTTTCATCGAATAAACAGCCCGGTGCAAATCGTCTCCTATTCGCATCTTAAACCAGTAGCTAGTAGCCACTGGTTGGTTGGGTTCAAATCAAACCGTTGTTTCGTATGTTGCAAGTAGGTTGCGAACTGCTAGCTGACACTTTAGTTTAACGACAGGTTTATATTGTTATACAATGACTATTATTCTATGATTAAGTTAAAAAGTTGAGTTAGCAGTCCAGCTCTCAAAGTAGTGATGGAGTGTAATTAGAAATACTTTAATTTTTAATCGTCAATAAAACACTTTTTATTTTACTGCATTATACTGATTTGAAACCAATGGAGTGTCAAGTGGATAGTACTCCTGCTGGTACGAAAAGACATGGAGCTGCGGCTAGTTTATTATAGAGCATTATAGAGTAGATTATTTATAATAAGGAAAGTATTTCTTCATAGCTGACCCGGGTAAGACTTTGCTTTCCAGAAAACCGGAATATTATGTATCAAAATGTTATACAGGGTGTTTGGTAAATAGTGGATAACCCGAATAGGACTGATAGAGCAGCTCATAAGCTTTCGATTTAACCCCCATGTATGTTCAGCAATTGTTAAGAGTTTCCGAGATATTGGTCATTTTAATCGGATTTTTTGTCATTTTTCCTTATGTCCGTGTTACGAAAAACCCCTAAGTTCATGTATTAATTCATATTTTTTTTCGTTGTTTCTTGCATGGTTAGAATCACTATGAACTAAGGAAGTTTTTAAAGCTACATGCCCAGTTTTTTTTCATGACAACTTTTTGAGTAAACGCACAAAGTTTGTTTTTCCATACTACGTGAAAAACAAACGCGGGGATTTCTTAGTATGGAAAAAGTAACTTAGTGAGTTTACTCAAAAAGTTGTCATGAAAAAAACTTGGCATGTAGCTTTAAAAACTTCCTTAGTTCATAGTGATTCTAACCATGCAAGAAAAAAGTGAAAAAAATATGAATTAATACATGAAATTAAGGGTTTTTCGTAACATGGACATAAGGAAAGATGACAAAAAATCCGATTAAAAGTCCAAATATCTCGAAAACCGTGCGACTTTTACTAGACCTATTTTAGCTTTTTCATAACGTCCTAAGTGCCCTCTATCCGTAGTTCAAGGATTATCCACTCATTACCTAACACCCTGTATTATAAAATTATATAGGTTAATATTTTGTTTCTAACCTGATTGTAGAAACTTATTATAGAAAGAAATCCCCTAAATGGGATAAGTTCGCCGTATGTATACCTTTTAATTATCTGTCTTTTTTATTATATGTTATTTTCCTGTTCATGCTATAAAGTATTTTATCTTCACTCACATCATAAGTCCTCTATTATGCGTTCAAAACCCGTAGGCAATGACCAGCATTACCTGTGGTAGTAGGTGACAGCGACGACAGCTGTTAATTTTGGAAGATGTTCTAAATTTGGATCTCATTACCTTACAATATTCGATAATGTAATTTCAAAATTAAGTTACAGCTGTCATCGCTGTCACCTACTACCATAGGTAATGTAATGCTGATCATTGGTCTTTCGGCTTCTGAACCCATCTTAGAGTACTTATCATGTGTGTGTAGATAAAGCATTGTACGAGACTCTGCGTAATTAACATTACAACACTCGTGTGATCTATTATGAAACTCGCCTTGCGGCTCGTTTCATAAACCACACTCATGTTGAAATGCCAGTCATTATGTAACCGTCACGTAAACTACTATTACATATTTCTCTTATAGAAAACCAGTCATTCAAACATCTAACAGAAACAAGCCGAAATCGGGTGGCTGCGCTTGCAAAAGTCGCCATATGTTCTTTTCTATAAGGAGTATTTTAATTCTTACTTTAATCAAAGTTCGAAATCCGTTATGTGAAAACAAGCACATAGCGATTTTTACAAGCTCAGTAGCCTGTGGCTTGTTCGCTCGCCATCGATTTTGTGCTGCTTACCCCCAGGAACAGTCCACCAGCGACTGCTCGCTGAGGACGAGGTTCCTCTTAAAGACACGCGAAAGGGCCCCCTCCACAGCGGCGGTCGTCGCGAAAGCCCAACATGACCCGCACAATCCCTGGTCTGTAAAAAAAAATGCAAAAAATTCCACATTCAAAATATTTGTTCAGTAAATTTTATTGGCCACGTGAGGGCTGTTTTACACGCCGGTAATATAGAGTGAATCTACTAGCGCTTCGGACAAGACCATCATTGCGGAGAAGAAGCGCCGCAAGAAATTCCAGCGGAAGGTATTTTGTTCAATCGTAAAAACATAACAATACTTAAAAGTAAGTTGCATTACGAGGTAATAAAGTAATAAATAATAATTATTAAAACTAGCAAAAATAAAATCACATAATGACTATAAGAACAACACGACAAGGTCTCTACGTCAAAAGCCATAACTAGAATTAATTGAACACCAAGTCCTTGCAAACGTGAACAGACCGGACCCCACAGACAGCACCCGATCACGAGTATGACGCGTATCTCAGCCATCGCCTCTCTCAACCATGTGTTCGGGAAAGTGGCGACCCGATCAACGACGCCGCCGTAAGCAAAGACCTTTGAGCGAGCATGTCGTGCTCATGCTGCTCATATTCGTAAAGTTCTTCTTTATACTGGACGTATGCTGATTAAAACGGTATTGTATGTCTTCTTCTTCTAAGTCCAAAACCCTAAAGCTAGATACAAAACAAAACTCTACAGACAAAACCTTTTTTTGTTTTATCGTATCTTACTAATACTGTAAATACAAAACGGCATAAGGTGAGGCGCTATTGCATCTACGGGGGTTTTGTAACTTTTCATACTAAAACGTGTTCTTTTAAATACTAAGTATTGGGAAGCGAATTCAATGAAAAAGGATGGGTTCAAGTTAGCGAAAAGGAAGAATTTAGGGCAGAGAGATTTCTTCTAATTCAGACGGAGTCAGAGGTTTATTAAATAGAAATAACAGAATGACATGGTTGAGCCACGCAAGTAACTAGTAGGTAATATTTAGCGAGCTTATTGAACCTTACATCTAACAACCATAAAAAGATGAAAAAAGTGGAAACCGGTTTTGGGTCTTAAAGGACATCAGCTTTGCAATTTACTTTAAATTAAGACGTAAGTTCCTAGTGTAAAATGAATAAAATTAGAGAAGAACCATTTAATATATCATATCTGCTGATATAGTATAATCAGTATTTAAGATGACCAATTTTATTTAAGCATATTTTTTGGATTTCAGAGTTCTAAAATAAAACCTTTTAAAATTAGTATGAAAGTTACAATAGCCCCGTAGATGCAATAGCCCCAACTCACCTTAGCACATGGGCTACATTTTATCCCGGAAAATTGGACAGTAAATACATGGAGGGAGTAGCGATAAACGACTTCTACGGGGACAGAGTCACGCGCAAAAGATAGTTAATATATAATTATTTATCTGCCTTCTGTTTTCTACACATATAACTTAATAAAACTTAAACCCGATAGGTAAACGTATTACTAATATTACAAAAGATTCGCGGTTTTTTCAAACCTTAAAATCTTTTTTTTTTTTTTATTGAGGCTTAGGTTCCAAAGAACAGATTGCCCTAACTCTTTCAGTTTCCAAATTTCCCATAAGTACAATCCATTTTGAATGCTTACCCTTATAATATGAATTATCGGGAACATGGATTGCTGATGAACTCGTATATTAGCAGTCTTTGCCACGGTGCCAAAAAAAGTTATTTTTGACAGGCCTAATGTAGGATACATTGGGCCTGCCAAAAGTAAGTTTCTTCGGACTTACGTAATTCTGCGTATTCAAACTATGCGAATTTATATTCTGCGATAGCAGTTTATGCGCAAAGCCTAATATGGCTTCATAGATTATGCCACAAATAATTATTACTTACGAAATTATGCGACAAAAGCATGTACTAAAACTTACTTTTGACAGGCGCAATGTACCCTTCTAGTCTCAGATCAAACTCCTCAGGCAGTTCTTGGACGATCTCTTCTACTTCCTCAGCAGAGTGGGGGAAGGGTACCGGCGCGGTGGGGGGCGAGGATCGGCGCGTTCCGCTCATGAGCCGCATCTCGGCGTCAGTGAGGTCAGACAGGTGGTTCAAGGCCAGCTTGTACCCGAGGTTCTTACGGTTGCGCTCGACTACAAATCTGTGAAATAGACGAACATGAGAGATTCGATATTGCACTGAAATTACAAAACTGAGAGGAGGAGGAAGAAGGTGTTATTGTCTTAAAAACGGCATTCGGTTGGTCAAACGAGTGAGCTTTTTTGAACCGGCGCGTTTAAGTGGTCCCGTCAGAGCGTACAAATCACATTTTAGCGCGTGCATTCTCAATTACGCGGCAGTGCGTCTGTCGAACGATCAAACGTATAATGGCAGCTTAATTCAGAATGCACGCGCTAAAATGTGATTTGTACGCTCTGACGTGACTACTCGTTCACTCGTTCCACCGACCGAACGCCGTTTTAAGAGAATAACACCCCAGAGCCCCTCCTTTTTTTACTGTACCTCCCCCTACACGTAACGTGGGGATGTATTTTTTTTCTCGTCTACCCCATAGTGTGGGGTTTCGTTGGATAGGTCTTTTTAAAATATTGCGGGTTTGTGTAAACAGTTTTCCGATTAAGGGATCCGTTTATGAAATATTAAGCTTGAGGACTCATTTTTGTTAGAGTCGAGTGTCCCCCCCCCCCCCCGCTACAGTCAAAACTAGAAATACTAAAAATCAGAAATATCTTAAATGAAAGCACATATTATATTGAAATTTAAAGGAAAACTATGACGACTAAGTAGACTTTTTTTTATCCTGAGATACAGGCGACCAGTGTGTTTGTACCTACTAAAATCATCTGACAGCACCAAATAACTTTAAATAGAGAATATACTCCTAGTTCATACTTGTTGTTTTTTGAGATAGTGTACACTAAATACGAATCTTACTTCAGTTTTTCATGAGGAAAATAAAATCGCATTTGATAACGGGTTTGTTATAGTTCGTTCGTTCAAATAGTTTGCATGCTTTGATGTGCCGCCACGGGTACCATTCATCAGGCATAACTTTTTTAGGCATAATCATCATTTGACATACTCATCATTTGGCATAATCATCATTTGGCATAATCATCTTTTCGCATTCAGTATTTTTTTCTTAAACCGTAAACTTTTCAGGATTATTTAAAATATCATTGCATAAAACCCATTACGTTAAGTTAGGTTTATTTTATAACAATCCTGAAAAGTATACGGTGTCAGAAAAAAAGACTGTATGCTAAAAGATGATTATGCCAAATGATGATTATGCCAAATGATGAGTATGCCAAATGATGATTATGCCAAAAAAAGTTATGCCCGATGAATGTAAACCATGCCGCCACAATTGGTACAAAGAAACCGCCGCGGCGCGCACAAAGCGGTATCGGCGACTTCAAAGGGCTGCAATGCACACTATTTGAACCAACGAACTATACAAGAATATAATTATTTCCTGGTAGAAAGCAAAAAAATATTCTGGTAAAAAGTCTTATCTGATACTTGGGACACCTACAAAGACACATTTTTCCTTATAGTTAACTAGTTGTTAAAAGTGGAATAAGCCGAATCCTATCAGGTTTCTTCAATGAAGCAACAGTAACCATACCTCAGTAACCTTTGTGCTTGGGAAATACTGTTAGGTAGATTTACCTTTAGCCTGTAGTATGAGTTTAGCTTAATATATTTATCTAGAAATAGCTTCTGCCCGCGACTTCGTCCGAATAGTTTTCGATTATCGTGATTCTCTCGAGTTATCTCAATGTCATCCGAAATGACGAACATGTAGCTGGCTGTTTGCGGCTTTCCAAAAAAAATAAAAAGTAGTCCCTAGAGACCAAATGAATCACTTTGCGGTAATTTTAGAGCATTACAAGTGAAAAATTAATTGGTAGAAATATTAAATGGTCACCAATTCAAGGTTATCTATCATACTTACTTCCAGTTCTTGTGAAATATTTGTTTCCTCGTTTCATGCTCTTCATCTTCCTTGTAGCCTCTTCCGTGGTGTTTTTTAAAGCTGAAATAGTTCGCTTATTATAAAATGCATAGTGATTTATAACTTGTTAATTAATGACATAACGCAAATTAACACTCATTACAAATCATTTGTTAAGTATTTTTAAATCGTTTTTCTCAGTCTGAAGATTACCCATTTCTTTTTGACCTAATAATCAGAGATCGGACAAAGGGCATTGGGTAAATTTGTTTGAAGAATATTGTCATATTTTTTTTCAGTGGCCGCGGATGATTTTTACATACTTATTTAGAGGACCTCTAAATACACATGTATAATTTATGGCGTTAAATAATATCGGAGCGGAGATTTTAATGATTTAAGTATTCCGCTTTTAGTACAAAAGTACGCCAAAGTATGAATATTGAAATATCTCGGCTCCGATGCACTTAAGAGTATTACATCACATAACCAAATATGTTTATTTTTAATAATTCTATCATAATTTACCACTTTTACGAATGGCCGCACACCTTAAAAATTTATGAATTTTACAAATGACAACACTTTTACCCAAACCCCTTTGCGTCATTGCTTGCAATAATGTGGACATGACTCCAAAATTAATCAAATAAGTAATCATTTAATTTATTTATTACTTGACATATAATTTGATTCCTAGTCAATAAATACAAAAAGTTATTAAAGAAAATAATCAGTATTTTTTCCAAGTTTTCTGCAGTCAGTCTATTTCTTTTTACATCAAAAATATATTTAAGTGCTGAAAAAATCCGCTCGCAATCCACTGATGTAATTTCAGTCTCCTTCGAATACTGTAAATTCTCTATTACAACCAAAATGGATTGGAAATGTTGTGAAATAAAGTGTAAATTGTCAACAACATCAGCCAACTGCATAATCTGTTTACATTTGCGGACATATACACTATCACGATTGCTAACTGTTTCTACAACTCTCTTTACTGCTGCAAAATTATCATTTTAATAACATGCCGCTTGGATCCAAGTACCCCATCGTGTGATTACGGGTTGAGGTGGTCAGGGAATTTTTGGATTCATTTGTCTAACATGGAAATCCTGGAAGGAGCTTTGGAGAAAGTTTTTTTAACATAGGTGATCAATGTGTTAACGTCTTCAAAGTTTTTTCTTACTTCTTCGCAAAGTCTATGATTCCGTGTACCAAACAAGTTATATGCAAAATTTGTGGATATTTGGTTTTAATTTTGAGTCCAGCATTTAACATATAGCTTACCGAATCACTAGTAAACAAAAATATTTTTTTTTAAACTGTCTTCAGCAAGATCTTCCCACAGCCATTGAAAACTTGATTAAAAAAAAATTAAGATTGTGGAACCGTTTACCTTATCCAAAACTTTAGATGCAATCAAATAGCAAGTAGTGGGCTGATTTTCTTTCAAATTTCTAACCAGAATATGTGCAATTTTGCAGTCTAAAGAATCCTTAGTCTCGTCGATTGAGACCCAAAAGTATCCATTTCTTAGTTTTTCTCGAATTTGTATCACTTGTTTTTCATATACCTTTTTAAATATTATTTTTCTCATGTACGACTCTGAAGGAATTTTAAGCCCGATGCAATATTTCTTCAAAAAATTTCGAAAGTAAGTATTATTTAATTTGTTCCATGGTATATTTGCACAAATCATCATCAAAGCCAAATCATAGCAAAAAATTTCTTCTTTATTAAGATCATTCACTATTTTCAAGTGTAACTTGCTTTTCGTATGTCTGGTGAAATGAGTCTTTCGAGAGGTGTCAATATCAATTTTACATAAATTACAGAATAACGTCACACAATTAAATGAAAATTCGTCATACACCTTAATCCAATTCCTGACTGTATCAGACGTAGCTTCATGACGCCACATATTGTCCAACAAATTCCAATAAAATGACCGACAAACATGGATTGGATAGTATTAAACTGACATGAGTTGCCGCCATGTTTTTTTCAATGCAATTTTAATATGAGTAGGCAGGTTATCTGGGCACAATCTAAAGAGGTTGATCTCTAAGATAAGAACCTAGACTTATCTTTATACTTAGTACTTAAAGCAGGAAACGAATAGGTACATACTCTGATATTAAAATTCAATTTCTTACTATTATGTGGTTTACGTATATTCATACGTATTTTTCTATTAAGTTTATTATTAATACCCAAAACTTCTCAAAATTATGCAAAGGTATCTTTTTTAACATAATACGCAATTTCCGCTCCGTTGTGCGTATACATGTGGTATCTCTTGAGGCTTGAATTTCTAAAACAAACATTGACTTTTTATATAAAATACAAATGCATTTAACCATCAACTTAGTAATGTATAAAGGTTACCTTGATTATCGTTGCATTGAAATTTATGAATAAGAGCGATTACCACTTCCCAACATTCATCGAATTTTGATAAATCGATTTGTTTCAAGAGAAACTTCAAACACCTTTCCTTAAAGTTTAAATAACGGCGGCATAAACAAATTCCTTTAATCCCTAAAAAAAATTAAGATATATTTAATTTAGTATCTGTATACTTGTTTTAATTTATATCACTATAAATACTCATTTCTATATCATTTTCACGTCGTATTATATTAATTTCTATTTTCGCCATTAATTCATTTTCAAACTGGCGATATTCAGTACCCATCAGTAAAGAAAATGCCATTTTTTATTTTGGTGCCGTTTAGGTACGGTAAGTACGTAATTTAGGTACGGTAATTACGACTGTAATTTGGCAACTATTACTGTCAAAATAATATATACTTTGACATTGATAGTTGCCAAATATATATATTATTAAGAAAAAGTAAATTGACGGAGGTTTTATATCTATAGAACTAGAAAACTTCTTCGTCAAAAATAATAATCATAGCAGGATATTTACCATGTAGTATTTGTTGGGCATTATTTCTAGTGTAAATAATCGTGTCAGTTTAAAATCGTAACTTCTTTATTATATAAAAATAGTGTTGAAAATGATAACCACTTTAAATAAAAAGTTTCTACTAATTATAAGCACGTATCTCCGGAAATCCAAATTTTATGTCAAGTAATAAATTAATTAAATAATTACTTATTTGATTAATTTTGGAGTCATGTCCACATTATTGCGAGCAATGACGCAAATTTGTCCGATCTCTGCTAATAATTGACTGGCAGAGAATGCGTTATGGCCATAAATCGGCCATTTGTACGACAATTTATTGAGCAAAAAGTTTAAATAAATATCATCATGGTACCCGTCAAATGCGACGTCAAGGTCCCCGTCAAATGATGGATGCAGACTCTCCATGGTCCCGTGGAAGTCATCCGACGCAAGTGAACACTCGTGCTCTACACAAAAAACAAAAGTAATAGTCCCAAACAAGGCTCTAGGCTATAATATCCATAGTGTTCTATGGATATGGATATGGTTATTAATTATTATTATTATTGGCAAATTCGTTCGTGACACTCCCATTGTCCGCGCCGAGGGCGGAGGACGTTATTGGTCGATGACGGATTGCTCATCTCTACACACGATATGAATTACGTTACGGATATGTCTGGCGATATTCCTAACAACGAATATACCTGACGACGCGATTAACCTAGTTTGTACTGACCTGCCTACGAGTACTGCTAGCTCCGTAGGCACGGACACTACCAAAGTATCATCTAACCGTATATGGCTGGTACCCACGGAAGAATAAAATATTCTTAATAAATATTATTACTGGAATTGGATTGACGATAATATGGTTTTTGCCGCCTAGAATCTCAGCTTGAAAACATAACCGGGGGGTTGTTTGTTCAATCCGTTTCAAGGAATTATGCGATCGATTACACTAACGCGATTCTTCCTATTCATGGTTCTACACAATATGGATTCCACACAACCGCAGTTTACTGCATTCGTGATTCTACACAGCCGTTATTTTAACGCAATCGGGATTCTTCCTATTCTTGGTTCTACACAATATGGATTCCACACAACCGCAGTTTACTGCATTCGTGATTCTACACAGCCGTTATTTTAACGCAATCTGGATTCTTCCTATTCGTGGTTCTACACAATCTGGATTCCACCCTCTACCCTGATAAAGGGCCTTTGAAGTAAATTTCAGTATAATATGGGAAATTTTCTAATTATAGGTTGGGCTATAGATCGTTGTTAGCATACCTTGGTAATTTTCGAGGTCGTCATCGGATATGACAGGGTTGTAATCATAGTAGTTGTAGATCACATATTTTTTCAAAATTCCTTTCTCGACTAAATATTTCTTGACCATCCTAAAAGAATACATTTTAACATTAGAAACAGTTCTGCAAAAAATTAGCCCCGACCCAAAAAGAGAAGAATCTGTGTTTGTAGCTAACGCGGATTTTTAAACAATGTTAGTAAATCGGTATATAGCTCCGTCGACTAAGTGAAAATTATTGGGAAAAAATATTTTTGGGTAATTTATCTAACAGTCTACCGACAAATTACAGTCTCATAATGGATGGACTACGAAAAAAAAACATAGGACTGAAAAAACATTTCAAAGGGGTCGATTAGGCCCGTGGGTGGGCTGAGTTGACTATAAAAATATATAAATAAATTTCGTAGTGGGCATTTTGGCTCGCGGGCCGAGTGAGGTGTGGGCTGAGTTGACCAAAGAATGGATTCTTAGCTAGCTTTCACGAAAATCTGTTGGGTTGTAGAGATTATCAGCTCTGAATGTTGTGCCATGTTGTGCCCATTAAGTGAGGGGTTTTATCTATATTTTGAATAGTCATTGGGGGAAGCTTTTGTTGCTAGCTGTACTTTTTTGGACAGTCACCATCGGCTTATCAAGACCAAACTAGCAGTCTTAACATTGCAGTCTCAAGATTCAAATATCTATAGGTTTAAGATACTAACCTGGCGGTCTGTGCTCTCGTTTACCTTCTCCTTGATATAAACCCATACTCACTGGACTGGCACGTCAACATTCCTCGATCCTTTGTACGTATAAAGAATATTTTCGATTTTTACGGTGTCGTCTTCGTATAGATGTTCCCAAACGTCGACTTCACGGCCTTCGTGTTGAGTGTTCCCTGAAATGTTATGTTATCTTAGCATGTCTAGAGCGACAGGGGCCTAGTGGCTTACGGTGTCATTCCTCAGCCGAACGCAGACGGTAACGAAAGGCGTCTCTACTGGTTTCTATGTGTTTTATGGGTTTAACCTGTTTCACCGAGATTCATTTCATAGAACATCACTTCGCAGAATTTTCGTTTCATAGAAAGTTATTTTCTGCTGAACCCGTGTTGATTTCAGGTTGTCTTGTGATGGTTACAATTCTAACCTAACCTAACCTACGTCAGTCACATTTAATATTACCTGAAATCAACACGGGTTCAGCAGAAAATAGCTTTCTATGCGAAGTGATACTTTCTATGAAATGAGTGTCGGTGAAACAAGAGAACACCATTTTTATGAAATACCTTCCGTAGCGTATTATGGGCCGTATTAATAAACTCATATTGGGTGAGACGCCACAAGATACGTCAAAGTAAACGTCAAACCATAGAACACTGTCATTTTTGACGCATCTCGAGATGAGCATCAGGGTGCGGCTCCACAGAGGCGGAGACGAGCGGAGCTGTGCTAATATTAACCAATAGAATATAAACTAACGTGCGCAAGGCGCGCTCAACGTGACCGCATGCGCCTTCTATTGGGTAATATTGGCACAGCTCCGCTCCGCTCCTCTCGTCTCCGCCTCAGTGGAGCCGCACCCTTAGAGTTGAGATTAGTTTATATACGGCCCTAAGAGAGAAGAGTATAAAGACCCGTCACATCATTGGACTGAAGATTCCGCAGTCAAACTGTGTAAACAGTTTTGTGGAACAATGCATAATATGTAAACTTTGTGTTTGTTGTAATAAATAAATAAATAATAATAATAATAATCCTGGGACAATAAAAGGCGCTGGCGCGGCAGCAGAGGCGGCCGAGATTAGGAATAATATATATTAATCAAGGTGTCAGGGATATGAAAAACAAGGGAATTAATACTGATATGTTTGGAAGAAAGAGACGTGCTGCGCCGAACCCATATGATTGTGATAAGGGCAAAATGATGATGATGAATCAGGGTGTACCGAATACACGTGTAGCACGGGTGATCAAAGCTGGCAGCTTCCTCGCTCATTGAATGAGCGTGGCTTAACCTAATAGATGACTCTAGATTAAGAATAAGTAGAATATAATTTTAATGATTACTGTAAGAAGCGGCTTCATAATTTGTATTTATTTGTGCCAAGACAGTGTGCAATATTAAATATGTATAATTTTAATATAAAATATAATGAAAATTAGCCCTCTCATGTTGCTGTGCCCTCGCAGGGCGTCACATGTATACCTGTATTTATAGTTCCACATGTTGTAACGTAATGTGACACGCAATAAATAAGAATAAGAATAATTAAGAACAAGAATAATTTATTTACCAAAAAGAGTACATGTTCCATATGTCTAATTTACAGCGGATCCCAAACTAGGCTGAGCCTGTATCTTGGGCATCCCAGGAGTGAAGCTATCATGTAGGCGTTAAACATTTTACATAAATCAAATAGCTCTAAAAATAAAATAAAATAAAATAAAATTACCAAAGAACCAAGCAAAAATGATCTGTGTGTGTGTGTGTGTGTGTGTGTGTGTATGTGGGCCTCGTGAAACCTCTAGTAGATACTCAGTGTCAGCGTATGTCAGGGTGGTGAAACTGGTGAACCACTTCTCCACTACACCTTTCTTACAGTTAATTTTTTAATATTGCATGCTCTGTTAATTGCATTATAAACGTAAGGGTGTGAAAATGCGGGTGAGCGTCTGTAGAAGGGCGACCTGAATGCTGGCATCGGAGCTCTGTACGTGCGATTGCTCAACAGTTTAGCTTGGCAAAGTTTCTTACCCAGGATGCGGTGCGTGCGAATAGTTGCTCTTAACATAAATAGCTGCCTCACTCGCAACAGACCCGTCTCCTTATACAGAGACAAATGATTTGAATTTGAATTTAATCTACGATATTATTATTTAAATAACTAAATAAAAAGCAAGCTTTAAAAACACGACTGCATTTTTGATACTGTCGTCGATATATGTTAAAAACATTAAAACACAAAATTCGATACAAACATGTTTTCTTAAGAATTTTATGTAAGTACCCATTGACACTCGTGCCATCAAGACGAATGTAATGACGTAACATTTATCAAAATCGGTTGACCCGTTGAGTAATTACGAGGGACATAGGAACGGACACACATACATACATACAGGTCAAACACATAACCTTCCTTTTCGGCTTCGCCGCAGTCGGGTAAAAAGGTACACACCATAAGCAGAAAATAGTTTTCGATGAAGTAAAATTCGGTAAAATGATAAATTCGATGAAATGAGTGTCGGTAACCCAAGGGGACACCGACAAAGAGCTTTCGTCCTTACTTGCATATACATAAGAATCTTTCGCCGGAAACGCTTCACGGTCACGCATTTCTTTACGTATTGGTTTCTTGAAGCAGGTCATCTCGTTCTGCGTCCACTCCGATGTCTTTGGAGAAATCTGCGCAGACGCAACTTGTATTTTTAATCCCCATAGCAATGGGATTGGATCTGAGTGTCCGTGCAAGCTGTTTGTAACTTGTAACATTGTAGCTCCCAAGAGCATGGACCAATTCAAACACGGTATAAAAAGGTTTATCAAGATAGTTCGTATTTATTGATCCTATATTACTTTTAAAACCGGACAAGTGCGAGTCGGACTAGCCCACCGTACAAATATGAAGCTACTTTTTTCATACTTCGTTATAAATCGAAAACTATACGTCATTTCATAGTTACGATAGCTACCCCACATGACATGGTTAACTCAATTCAAAATTTGGACCGCCGTTCCTTGCATGAAGACCCTGTTTTTTTGTGATTTATTTAAAAATGTATAGTTTCAGATTTTGCCCTATACTTGTAGTATAAGACGGTATCAACGGAAAATACCCTGCAAATTTTGATTTCCTTCAGAGCATCGAAATATACGTTTAATCCGGCATGAACGGCCGTATCTTCTTTTACGTTAACTTAGAAGTTTGATTTTTTCACAGCTTCAAGGGACTGTAGACCTGAGTACCGATATGGTTTTAACTCGATATCTCCACGCGTTCCCGAGATAAAGGTTCTTGACAAACAGACGGACAGAACTATAAAGTGATCCTATAAGGGTTCGGTTTTTTCGGAAACCTACAGAACGGAACTCTAAAAATCAACAAAGCTTATGTTTTCATCTTTTCGAGCACTGTGTTTGCAGCCATACAACAATTCAGATCATGGCCTCAGGGACCGTTTCGTTACGTAATGCCCACTTCCCAAAATGACCATAATATGTATGTAAACTCTTTATTGCACAAAAATATAAATATTACAATCTTAATATTAAACTAATGTACAAAACGAACTTAAACCTAAATGGAATATCTTCCAGCTACCCTGAAGTAGATGAGTAAGGACAATATATGGGGCTGGACCCATACAATTGTTGCACAAAAAATAACAAAAAGAAGCTGTCCCCGTGCCCACTTCGTTGGCCAATAATAATTTAATTTTTAAGTTAATATATAGCCAATGACACTCACAAATAACGTAGCTTTCTATTGGTAAAAGTATTTTCAAAATCGGTTCCGTAGAGCCTGAGATTACCCCTTACAACGTCACAAACTTTACCTCTTTATAATATTAGTATATAAATATAGATAACTATAATCATTATAGGAACTTGGCTTCAGGACTCATTCAGGCACAACGTTTTAGGAAATGGCCCTTCTGGGAAATGGTCAATCTGGGAACCGGTTTTTATATGAATAGTCATTATGGGAAGTGGCCTTCCAGACATAATAATATGTTCGTTTTGGGAAGTGGTCAATGCATGTTCTGGATGTTACGCTTACGACAGTGGTCATTCTAAGAAGTAGTCGTTTTAGAAAACGGCCCTTCTGGGAAGAGGTCAATACGAGAAACAGTCTTTATATGAATGGTCATTAATGGGCAGTGGTGTTTCAGAGAAGTGGTCGTTTTGAGAAGTAGCCATATTGGGAAACCGCCATTATAGCAATGTGGTCAATTTGGGAAGTGGGCAACTTGAGAATTGGTTGTTTTGGGAAATGGCGCTTCTGGGAATTGGTCAATCTGGGAACCGGTCTTCATAGGAATGGTCATTATGGAAAGTGGTCAATGCATGTTCTGGATGTTACGAGATAGGTCATTCTAAGAAGTAGTCAATATGGAAGTAGTCATTTTAGGAAATGGCCCTGCTGGGAAGAGGTCAATATGGGAACCAGTCTTTATAGTCATTATGGGAAGTGGTGTTTCGGAAATGTGGTCGTTTTTAGAAAAAGCCATTTTGGGAAACGGCCATTATAGGAATGTGGTCAATTTGGGAAGTGGGCAACTAGAGAATTGGTTGTTTTGAGAAATGGCCCGTCTGGGAAGTGGTCAATCTGGGAACATATATAATAATATGGTCGTTTTGGGAAGTGGTCAATGCATGTTCTGGATATTACGAGACTGGTCATTCTAAGAAGTAGTCAATATGGAAGTAGTCGTTTTAGGAAATGGCCCTTCTGGGAAGAGGTCAATCCGGGAACCAGTCTTTAAAGGAATGGTCATTAATGGGAAGTAGTCTTTTAGACATATGGTCATTTTGGGATGTGGCCATTACGTGACGAAACCATCACTGGTTTCCTGGCCCAGATCACAGATGTCTCCGAAGCGGTTACCTATCTTAAAAAAAGTTTTGTCGAATTTTCGAATTGGCGAATTTTCTTATTAGCATTTTTTTCTTCTTGTAGCGTTTTTTATGTACTAGCGTTATTTAATGTTCACGTTCATTTTAATTGCTAAAATTACCACTAGATTATTCTATTAGTCGCATTTTTTCCCATTCCAAAAATCTAACTTGACAAAGTCGACTGAGCTCCTATTTCTGGGTTATTTTGGTCCTCTGAGCCTGATATACTCGTAAAAACGAACCTAACCCAACCTACCTTCGTAGGTATTATTGGGAAAATTTGCGATTGTGAAAATTCGCTACTATGAAAAAAAAGCGAATAGAATAAATCGGTTCTCTTATTTATCGCAGAAAATTTTATTGCCGATTATCACTTCGCAACCAATTATTCGCAGAATTTCATTTCGCCGAATGATCATGTGCCTTACGTATCAAAAGATTTCGTTTTATTTCCCAACCTCACGATTAGCAACTGTATGTTTGTTTTTTTTTTCATAAAGCCACTTTTTAAAATGCCACCTTTCGAGTAGTAGAATGGGTTCTCTTATTTTTCGCAGAATTTTTTATTGCCGATTATCACTTCGCAACAAATTAGTCGCAGAATTTCATTTCGCCGAATGATCATGTGTCTTACTAATCAAAAGATTTCGTTTTATTTCCCAACCTCACGATTAGCAACTGTATGTTTGGTTTTTTTTCATAAAGCCACTTTTTAAAATGCTGCCTTTCGAGTAGTAGAATGGTTTACTTAGAATAATATACATACATACATAAACTCACGCCTTTATTCCCAGTTTGGGGTAGGCAGAGCTACAGAATTGCCAACAACTCTAAAAGCTTGTTGATAATTCTGTAACCACATTTTGCATACATTTCGTATATTATTTATAAAGACACTTTTTAAAACACCATTTAGGTACAGGTTTTTTTTAATAGAATATTTTTTCACTGGGCTTGTGTTTTGGAATGTCTAATACAAATATTAAAAAAGTCGATTCTGGCACTGCTTGGTCACTGTTAACCTAACATGCTCCACCTCGCTTCGCTCGTTGTCGCACTTAACTGGACCCGGTCATACCATTTGGCATACCGCTTTTTTCCCCAAACTGTAAATATTTGAGAGTTTTTATAAAACTAACATAACCAAACCTAACCTATTGGGTTCTACAAGATGGTTGCGAAATTTATCAGTCCGGCGAAATGATATTCAGAGAAAAGGCTGGAAGGGGACTGTTGCTCTGACGAAATATTATTCGGTTAATAGTTTTTTGGCCTAGTGAAAGATTTGGCAAATAAAAGATATTCCAAAAGTTTTAAGTCATTATAATAATCGACTTAAAAATAATTCGACCAAATGAAACGTTTTGATACAAAAAGTTGGCAATAGTTAGTTGTCAAAGTCAATCATCGGCGAAAAGTTTGTTGGCAAGTGAAATTCGAACAATAAAAGTTCGGCGAAAAGGCCGGACACCGTATAAATCACCGAATATTAAATAACGCAATATAAAAAATAGCTACATGATGAAAAGCGATTAAGAAAATTAACGATTATGAAAAAATGCTATGTGAAAATTCGCTACTATGAAAAAACGCTTGTTGTGAAAATTATCCAACAAGCCTGGTCACGCTATAACTCGAGAAAGGCCCGACCAATTTGAATATTTCCTTTTAATAATTTCGTACTTAGCAGGACGAGGTTTAAGTATGAAAAAAAATTACACCCAGGCGGCGCCGGGCACGGGCAACTAGTGTTCTATAAGATTGTCCCGTGACACCGATATAACTTCTGTAAGTAGTTACAGTGAACGTACCGTATAAGCCACTCCGACCCGAGAGTTGTGGTATTTCCAGTGGTAGTACCTGGTCACCATGCCCTGGTCCACGTTGATGCGGGCACGCCTCAACTTTACACTAAACCTGCATTACAATAGAGTACAGTCTGTGAGGACTTTGAAGGTGCTTTGGGTTTGTACTCCTCTCGAACTCGCTCTTAATAAGAAGAGAGAAGAGAGAATTACAAACCCCAAGATCCTTCTAGCTAGGAGCATAAGAATTAATATTAACTACACGTAGAAGGGGAACTCCCGGCTCCGGACGTGCAGTCGGCGCGTTAGATACCTACCGCCTGGCGACACCTGAGGTGTCTAGTCAGTCAGGGGCGTCACACACAGAATATATATTAACCAAGATATGGATATTTTGTCTTAAAAAAAATAAAAATAAAAATAAAATAAAATAAAAATTGAATTGGTTTTTGTATTTGTGTCGATTTTAGTGTTTATGGTTGAACTAAGATAGTGTTTTAAAAAGTGAACGACTATTTACAGCAAAATAATTAGAAATAATTGATTGAATCAAGGAGTTTTATCGTAAATGTAAAAAAAACTCATTTTGCAACAATGTTGCCACGTTGAAGTAAAACATTAATAACATTCCGTGACTTAACTTGTATACGACATCCATAAACCGATTCAAATATTTCACAACTGACACTCCTGACTTTGGGTGCGCAAGACAGAGGGGCGTAGCGGGGTGAAAGGGGAAGTAGGTATTTAAAGCGCGGCATTAGGGGCCTTGGTAAAGGAGATTCGCTCCTACGTGTAGTTATTGTTTATTCTTATGCTAGGAGCTACGGCACTGTAACAGTACAGTCAACAGCATAAATAAGTGATCATTTATGTACCTTGTCGCTTTCAATCGTTTCACAATATTGTATGACATTTCAAACACGACGTTAAAGCGACAAGGAACATAAATGATGACTTATTTATGCTGTTGACTGTACATACAGTATTATCAATTTCTTAACAGTAGTCGGTAATTTCTTTTTTCTATCTAATACTATAACTATAGCCTCGTGTGGTTGCCGAGTTAGAATAGTGCCACTCCATGTCTTCCCGTGGATGTCGTAAGAGACGACTAAGGGAATAAAGGCTCGTAGTACTGTTAGGCGATGGGCTTGCAACCTGTCACTAATACGCTGGTAAACATCTTAGCCTAATTGTGCAAATTGTGGTTATAGAATTATCAACAAGTTTTTAGAGATGTTTGTAATTCTGTAGCTCTGCCTACCCCTCTGGGAACGAAGGCGTGAGATTATGTATGTATGTATGTATCTAATACTAGTGAAAAATATACAGTCTGCGTCTTCCATACGAACATAAATTCTAAGCACTAACAGTATAAGCTCTAAAGACAATTTTTTTTTCATACTAACTAATTTGGCACGCAAGGTATCGGTAACAAGTAAACAACTGCGGGCGTATTAAGGTCTCCTCACCAACACCATGCTGGTGGTCATGTTTATCGATAATATCGATTTGGATAAATGTGAATAAAACAGTTGTCACTTTCTGTCCAGTATGTAAGTGCGAGAGTGAAAAACGCTTTATCCACCTCGATAAAGGCGACCATAATAAGAGCCCTAATACCGCTTAATAAGGTAAACAATAAAATCTGCTTCTGGGAAGTGTCAAATAAATCTTTGCATTACACTGCTGCTCGAGAAAACTTTAAAACTAAAATACTAAAATTATCAAGGGCAATTATTATATTTTTATAATAAAATCGTGTGTTTGTATGGAAGACACACACTGTACCTATATACCTACTGTAAGTTGCGAGGCAGGTCTGTATTTCGTGAGGGATATAATTTGGATTTCTTCAAATCAATAGTAGAACTTCTCTATAGAAGCCATTGGCGGTGCAGCCTTTTTATCAATCTAAAAGTTATTTTCTTAGTGGCCTAACGTCTATGTCTGTTAGCTGGGCTTATTGCCTAATGCACTCGCAATCGCAATCGACTTCAAAGTGGAACATTTTTTTTTCATTTTGTATGCAGACTCGCCTTCGGAGTGTCAAAATGAAAACGATCGCGATTGCGAGTGCGTTAGGCAATAACCTGCGAAGAAGTAGCGACATGATAAAGAGGAAAACCCTTTAACTGTTGTAACTTAGTTACCATAACTCTAAGGGCTCTCTCATGTTTCCAACGAGATCAATTTTCTCTGCCTTGAGATAGTATTTGGTGGGAAGCGCCAGCGCCGGCTTGGTCACGTCATCGTCTAAAGCAGAAACAAAATCAAACCAATCTTTAATTCGCATACACAAAGTGTCATACAGGTACAGTAAATACCGACGACGCGTTAGCCTAGTTGGTAGTGTCCCTGCCTACGAACCTAGCGGTCCTGGGTTCAAATCCCGGTAAGGGCAGATATTTGTGTGATGAGCGCGAATAATTGTTCCTGAGTCATGGATGTCTTCTATGTATTTAAGTACATATTTCTCTATATAAGTATTTATATCATTGTAGTTTCCATAGTACGGTCATGGAACTTAATTTGCTACCCATTTCAAAGAAAATCTGCTTGAAGATGTCATTGTCAATAGAGATGCCAAGTCATTTGTAATTGATAGGAAACTCAACCTTACTGCTGTAGAATGTCAGATTGACTTTGGATCACAAAAGTCAATCTGACAATGACACTGACAACGACAATCATGTGGGTCACAAATTAAATTCCTTGATTGTACAAGCCTAGAGCTTAGTTATGGACTAGGTCAATTTGTGTGAGATTGTCGCCTGATATTTTTAAATAATAAATATTGCAAATCAGTTGCATTCTTAGCAAATTTTGTATCTAAAGTGAATAAAGAAACTTAAAATTTAAAAATAAACAGTGTTTTCGGCTCATGCTCAGTCAGTGTAACGGACTAATACTAGACATTACTGTCTTCTTTAATAAAAAATAAGTTTTTAAAAAAAACGGGAATCCGGTTACCTACCGAAAAACTTTCGTCCGCTGTTTTGATTGTCCGAATTTTATTTTTTCTCTGAAACCGTTTGTTGTCTGTTGTTATAAAACTAACCTAACCTACTTCTTTCGGTTCTGTAGGTAAATCTCTTTAAACATTTTGAAAAAATGGGTTCGGAGAAAAATGATTTTCAGAGAAATGAAAATTCGGAGAAACGAAACAGCGGACAAAAGAAAACCGCCTTCAAAAAGGCAAGAAATAAGTTCTTTTAAAATGGTAGGTAAGTATAATGAACTGACTGAAGTCAGCTTTTGGTAAAAAATGTGGTGTTTATTGTGAGTTTGACTGACCTATTATCATTTTGATAAGTAGTTATTTTTTACCTTTTTGTATATGACGATAACGATTTGTTTGAAATGCGGACGATTATTTTACTTTTGTTCAAATAGGAATAATTTCTGAACAAATAAAAAAAGTCCCGATATGTCCCCAAGCAAGATATTGTATGTAACCGTCCATAAATTTTGGTTACGAATAGGACAACAAGTAACACTTGGGGCTTTGTAACTTTTAAAGGTTCGACCGCACCGCAGCTAACGGTGCGTATATTATTATTTATTTATTTATTTATTGTTTCATTTGAGCTACTATCTTTACAAAGTTACCCTAATACAATAGTGCCTTAAATTAACTTAATCAATCACATATTTTTTACATATAAATAATTACATTAGACATTACATAGACAATACGTACAAAGTTACATTTAAAAATTCATTATAATTACAAAAAAATAAATCCGTTCTATCGGCAACCAGATTCAGCGTATGGATAATGCGGCTGAGGGGTGCCTTATTATTATATTATTTACGGTGCGTCAAAAACGGCGCTATGTTGTTACTATGTCCCCGTCTTTTGTTTACGCAACGACACCGTATTTAACGAAGCGGTGGCGTCGCACCTTTAATCTAAGTCAATTAATAAATCTCAATTAAAAATCAAATACTTTACCCAAAATTTTGTAGCCGGAACTAAAACTAAACGCAAACAAAATCAACAATGATATCACCGCCATTGCTGCATTGAGTCAAAAAACTGCCCTGGTCGCGTTTGTCTTCCCGATTTTATAACGAGGTTATCAATACTAGTTAATTAAAAGGTCTCATTACGATATCGCTGCTAAAATGTTATCGGAATTAAAGTTATATCATTGCCCAATGACTAGAAGGGTTCTGTACACAGGTTCTGTATCAGAGCGCCTAGTTCACGCGCGGCTATCCTGCGCTGCTGCTGTTTATCACGGAAAATTGGACATACGACTTCTACGCGGGCGGAGTTGCGCTCGCAAAAGTATTTGTTACTCTTTCCCGCTAAAACGACTCTACGGGTTTGGGTGAAATTTTGAATAGAGATAGACGTATACCCTTAGTTAACACATTAAACTATCGTTTACCCCGAAAGAAAACACTGTTCGCGGGCAGAGGCTAGTTGTTTTCTGAAAAATAATCTTACCTCGTCAGACCCAATACGAGGGCTGCTACTTATGTAACCGGAATAGAAAAAAATAACAAACGTATATGACTAAATATGGTTTTATTGTTTTTCAAAATATTCTCCCTTATGATCGATGCACTTTTGCATACGTTGAAACCAATTTTTAAAACATTTTTTCCACTCTGACTGAGGTATCTCCAAAACGTGCTGTTTGAACGCTTCGACTGCATCTTCACGGGTCGAAAATCGTTGACCACGTAATTTATTCTTTACATTTGGGAATAAATAGAAATCATTGGGTGCCAAATCAGGGCTATACGACGGATGACCCGTTAATTCTATATTTTGACCTTCCAAAAATCGAGTCGTTTCGCGTGATGTATGACAGCTGGCATTGTCATGGTGAAGAACGATTCTGCGTCGCTGGTTGTTTTTACGTATTTCTTCAAATACCTCCGGCAAACAAATGGTCGTGTACCATTCCGAATTAACCGTTTTACGATTGTCTAGTGGCACTGTAGCCACATGGCCATTAATACCGAAAAAGCAGGCGACCATTTGCTTCAAGGTGCTTTTTGCACGAGTTACTTTCGTAGGGTTCGGCTCATTTTGAAACACCCACACTGTTGATTGTTGTTTAGTTTCCGGATCATACGCATAGATCCAGGATTCGTCACCTGTGTAGATATTATAAACAGCTTTTGAGTCACCACGGATATATTTTTTTAACATTTTCTTGCACCATTCGACGCGAGCCTCTTTTTGATCCTTAGTTAAATTGTGAGGGATCCAACGGGAACAATTTTTTTTTACAGCTAAATGATCATGTAATATCTTATTAATGCTCGTCATACATATGCCCAGAGTCGCCTCTATCTCGCGATATGTAACATGACGGTCATGCAATTATGTTATAAGTTTTCGCACAGCTTCAATATTTTGTGGTACAACGACCGATTTCGGGCGACCTTCCTTAACTTCGTCCGTGAGCATACTACGTCCACGATTGAACTCACTAAACCAGTGGTACACAGTGCTTTTCGATGGAGCTTCATCACCAAAAGTCGAAGTTAATTGATCTATGCACTGTTGTTGCGTTAAACCACGCCGAAAATCATAATAAATCATAGCACGAATATTTTCACGAGTGAGTTCCATTCTTGCAGGGAGATGACAGAGATAAGAAAAAATTTTATAGCGGCCAGTATTAAAAAAAAGTTCAAATTTTACCATGGAGGTCAGATATAACGTTCATAAATGTTGGAATCCCAGATTCCGGATACATAAGTAGCAGCCGTCGTATAATTGTAACCTTATCTGCTTAACTATAGGGTGCCTTTTATGTTTGGTATTATATACTCAAGCGTAAACCTGGGGACTCAAGAGGTTAAATATTTTTCCAAAAACATTAACCAATAATAAAAAGGAACCGTTTCATTTACAACTAATATTGGTTGAATATTAAGCTCACTAAATGATACCTTACCCAACAAGCAAAGTAGCGATAACAGCGTCTAAACTTAGAGCCTTAAGTGATATAGTTGCTATATAAGACATAAAATAATGGTTTTAGGTCATACTACGGACATAAGATGATATGTTAAATCACTGGCGATAGTAAGGTGATATAATAGATATATAAAAATATGTTACAGCTTAAAGCTGTATAAAGGTGCTTTAAACGATCACTTTACATTTTATTGTTGCAGCTTTAGGTTGATTTTAACACTAAAGGTTCTTTAGGAGTGCCTATTAGCACTTGCTCGCACTATTGCTCTATAAAAGTATTATTTTGACCTTTTAGTGCTAAGCCTCGCTTACAGTGTTAAAGTGGCTATAAGAAACCCCTAAAGCTATTTAAGGGTTATCAAACTAATTCTTATAACTCTTAATAGTGCAGTGATATAAGGGAGATAAGGTTCTCTGTTAAATCACTATATAGCTATTTTAGCTCTTGAGGTGCTATAAAAGCAGCATGAAGCTAGCTCTTTAAGAGTGCTTGTGTGAATATTATTAACTCTTAAAGTGATTTTAAAATGTTCTAGATATATGACAAACAAAGGTGCTAACAAATCATTTTATAACTCCGTTTAAAATTTATCAGTTCTACAGATGTGATAATTATCACTTTTGAAGTTAGCCTTATGTTTAAACGAAAACGCCATATTTGTTTACAAATATAACCTAAAAATGCTTGAAATTATATGTGTTATTAAAGTTACTTTTAATGTTTTATTTTCCCACAGTGCAAAATCAATCAACTTTAGCAAAACCATTTACAAAACGAATTAGTATTATTAACAAAATTACAAAAAATAAATAAAACCGCAACATTTTTGCAATTTAAATTTCTCAAAACGCCTTATTTTTAAGGGGCTTGAAAATTGAGATGAAAAATAGTATGCATAATAACAGAAAACTTACAACCGCAATAGTAATTCACTGTATTATTACTTAAAAAGGTATATTTAAAGTCCTTACCGTCATTTCTGAATCCATACATCACAAAAACAATTTAACAACCCGCACGCGCTATGAGAGACAAAAAACATTACACTGCTGCAACGCTAAGAGTTATTTTTCACTACTCCAGTGTTTTTGCAACACAATAAGTGATATAAGGTAACATTTTATAACTTTAATAGAACCTTTGGTAGTAAAAACCGCTTCTGCAACACTTTAAGCGATATAAGGTGACGCTTTATATCTTTATTAGGGCCATTGGTAAGAATAATCTATATTGTAGCACTATTATATCACTCATTTACCACTATTGCAGTTAATACGAGCTGCTGTAGAACTTTTAAGTGCTAACGCCGGTGCCTAATTCGGACTATAAGAGAGTTATAGCGTGCTCTTTCACTAATATTTAGGACGTGCTATCGCTATTGGTGTTTAATTGAACTAATAACTGGCTATTATAGAACTTATTTTATCGCTAAAATGTTAGTTGGGTAGTACTTACCTGCGTAGTTTTGAAAATGAAACAAAAAATCAAAATGGCTTCAAACATTGCCATGTTGTTTTAATAGTAGATACCTAAATTGCATTGCACAGCATGCAATGGACTTTTATACTATGCCTTTATCAATTGAAACAACTGCAATGTATTTTTAATTATTATATTAAAATTTTATAATTGAACAGTATCGGTTTTATTTTTATCAACGTTTTAATATAAGGGTAATTATTTAAAATTCCATTGTTTGCTGTCGTGTAATTAAAAAATGAGTTTTTTTTAATGCTTTTGATATGTTTAAATTACTAAAATGCTGACAGGAAGTAAATGTTGTTTTTTTTGTACATCACGTTAAAATAATTATTAAATTTAAAATACGTATGTCTGCAGTCAATTCAATTTGGGTTTTAGTAATCCACATTTAACTGTAAGTAATCAAGATATTGCAACAGTGCTATTGAATAGGGTGTATAAAAATTTAGAAAGCAACCAACCTAGAGAACAAGCCGGTTTTAGGAAAAGCTACTCAACTACCGACCACATCTTCACTCTAACACAACTCATAGAAAAATACGTGGAATATGGGAAGACACTCTACATAGCCTTTGTAGACTATTCTAAGGCATTTGATTCTATACTACACGCGCCGTTATGGCTGGCGCTACAGGAACAAGGAGCTGAAACAACCTACATAAATATTCTTCATTAAGTTTACAGGAATAGTAGAGCGATCATAAAGCTGGAAAAGAAAGGAGAGCCATTTAATATTAAAAAAGGGGTGAAACAGGGTGACCCTATCTCCCCAAACCTAATTACTTACGGCCCTATTGGAATCCATATTTAGGAAACTGAACTGGGATAAGTTGGGCATTAATGTTAACGGCGAATATCTAACTAACCTACGCTTCGCTGACGATATTGTTTTAGTAGCAGAAAGTCATGAAGATCTCGTTTTCATGCTGACTACCATGGATAAAGAGAGCAGAAAATGCGGGTTGCAAATGAACACACAAAAAACATTTGCTATGACAAATAGTGAAGAAATACCCATCAACACAGAGACACATACAATAGGTTATGTAAATAATTATGTGTACTTAGGCCAAAGTATATCATTCACTGAGCAAACATCCAGTGAAGTAGAACGAAGGATAAACAAAGCATGGAGTAAATACTGGTCCTTAAAAGAAATATTTAAATCCAAACTTCCAATTAAACTCAAGCGAAAAGCTATGGATACGATTGTTCTTCCAACATTACTTTACGGATGCCAAACCTGGACTCTTACAAAGGCCATCGTCCAAAAATTAAATGTATTCCAGAGAGCAGTGGAAAGAAGCATGCTAAACATTAGGCGGAGAGATAGAAAGAGAAACCAGGACATAAGAAATATAACAAACGTGACAGACGCCGTTGAACTAGCATGCAGACTTAAGTGGAGATGGGCCGGCCACGTGGCCCGAAAAACGGACAACCGCTGGAGCGAGAGGATCCTGCTCTGGTATCCGCGCGGCGCCACGCGGCCGCGGGGGCGCCCGCGCCGCCGCTGGGCCGATGACGTCGCGCAGGTGGCCGGGCCCGCGTGGACGCGCAAAGCCGAACAAAGGGAACACTGGAAGGGGTTGGAGGAGGCCTATGCCCAAAAATGGGCTACTCACATAATAAACTAATAATTAATATTCTGCTAATTATCAATTCATAAATTGTAATTTTTATCTTTTAACAAGGGCTGAAGCGGCCGGGGGAGGGAGGGGGAGAGTAGTGAACTTAAAACACCACACCCAAATGTATCATGTTACACAAGTTTTAAAACTAAATTTATTAGTTATTCCCATACATTGAATACACAGCTAAGATTTGTTTGACGTTTTTCGGATTCCGTATTTTAAGACATACGTCTGCAACGGGCGTAGAGAACTTGTAAATCATTTAAGAATAAAACATAATATTCAGAATATAATAAACATAACATTTTATAAGGTTTTTTGTATCCATTATTGAGACTTAACTCAACATGTACGTAAAAAACCTTTGCTATTATCATCCTAGATGACACAGTTAGACTCGGCCTGCAAAGCCAGAGGTCCTAGGTTCGAGCCCCGGTAAGTACAAATACTTGTGTAATGGGGGCTAGTAGGTATTTTTTCTTTAGTCTCAAGGTTTTCAATGAAATAATTACTTATTTATTTTACTATCTAAGTTCGTCTTTATCCTTTATTTATGGATTTATGAAAATTCGTCTGCCTTAACCTTTTCAACGCCACAGTCGGCTCTGGCCGTCAACTAAAAGTCGTGCCACTGACGCCACGTCGGCTACAGCCGACAAGAGTTCAAGATTAAAAGAGACTTTATTTGGTAGCAATAAGGTGTAATTTGCATAGCATAGCAAATATGTTTGGCGTGTGGGTGGCACATTTTGTATTCGACGTATGGCGTTCAAAAGGTTAACCGGGAATCGAACTGGTCGAATATGATAAAACAATAAAGTCGTGTTCTTTTTACGGTCTTTTTTTGGTTTAAATATGTATGTGAAATAGATATAAATGATCACTATCAATGACCCTTTCGACCTGTACCATAAAACACGACTCTATTGTTTTATGCCCTTCCGCTTCCCAACAGACACGCTCTACAAGGAATCAGGTTTCCTTAGGGTTAGGCAGCCATTTTTCATCAATGCAGTTATAAGAGTTCACAGAGATTTTGCCAAGTCGCCATTAAAAGATAGCATTATGAGTAGACGAATATATAGGGTACCAGTTCCGTCGGTTACATCTGTCTATGCCAAACGTTTTGCATTTTTCGTTCATCCGTTTGTCTACAATGTTGTTTGCAAAGCCTGCGATCTTAAGAAATGCACTACCCACAAAGTCAAGGAATCTGTGAAAAAGTGGTTTGCCACACTCTCATATACTGAAACAGAGGACATTCTGCGTATGTGTTCCTAGGGGCTTCGCATACAAGTACATAAGTGGTATTTCTTCTAGCTCGCACACACACACACTCACACACACACACACACACACACACACACAATATTAGACAGTCAATCAGTATTAATAAAACCTTAAATTATAAAAAAAAAAAGTTAAAATTTTATTCATTACTTTGTTTTGTTACTTTACATGTCCGCGTGAACTCTTTTGTGATTGTGATTTCGCTGTATAGTCAAAGTCAACCGACTCCATGCGTTTCAAGGTACAGGCTCGGCCTAGTTTGAAATCCACCGGATACTGCTCTATTTGTAACTATGTGATTTGTGTAAATAAAAATTATTCTTATTATTATCATATTCGACCGCAGTTCGATTCCTGAGAGAAAAAAAAAACAAAAATCCATAAATGCAGGGTTAATTTTTCAAAAATAAAAGTAAGTCTCCTTTGCGTAGAATTTGCTATTACCAATATTCAAGGTAGCTGCCGTCCATGCGGCGTTCTTTTTTTCCACCCTGTATATATATAAAAAAAAACTTGCATACTTCTTGTTTCCTACAATCTTCAACAGAAAGCAGTTAGGCCTTCAGCTTTCAATATTTACGATGGTTATTTACGGTCGATAGAATACAACTTGTCTGCACGGGTAGCACAAGTTGTATTTTCTCGCTTGTCGCTCAGCGCGTCTCTATCGTTACTGACTAGATAGAAAGGGAAATCCGAGTCATGGTGCAAAGTAAACGACTATGGCGATAAACGCTGACGCTAAATTTAAGTCAATATTACTGTTCACTGTAAATTAATCAAAAATAGCTCTTAACTGGCTGACTTAAAGTCGATTTCAGGTAGGTAATCAGGACGTGCTTGATAAAGATGCGAAGTTTCGTCGCTTAGGTTACTCATGTATTTGGCGCAGCGGTATGGGCATGTGACTATAGTGCCATAGGTCGGAGGTTCGATTCCGGTTGCAGGTTCGTTTCCCTTTTTCTAATTTTGTAGTTCGTACTAATCTAAATAGTTAGAAATAATGTCTTAAAATGACAGCAACGGCAGGTACGCAGGGCATTCTAGCGAGTCTCTCGAGTAAGGCGGTTCATAGCCTCATAACGTGTGTGGTATATGTGGCAATGTAATTGTACCCACACGTGGAAATAAAACTCAATTAAGAGAGTATTTACAGTAATTACTGTGCATAATTGTGGATATGTTATACTTTTGTGAGTGACATTAAGGCGAAGGGGTGAGTTTAGTTCGTAAGACAAAAAGGAGTAATATATATGTTTACAAGTGTTCTATTTTATTAGGATGTTTAAAAATAGAACAGAATCTCTTTTGTTTTAGCCTATGGAACTGCCCTTCTATTACGGTTCATATTTACACGTTGATTTGAGAGCTTACAGTGGATATTTAACGCTAGCCGGTGGCATCTTGGATAGGCAGGGTTCCAGCATCCGCGTCAAATCCCTCCTGGCGCCTAACAATTATAATTAAGTTAACTTTAAGTATAGTTTGTAGATAGTCGTAAGATCGTTCCTCATTTTATTAATAAATATAGTTCAGAAGCAAGGTGTACTCTAGTTTTGTCTCGGCAATCCATAACAAATAGCGCCCAACGTAAAAACTTTGGATTGGCGAGTTAGCTTATGCACTTTCTTTTATATTTAGTTGTTTTAGTTTAATTATATTTAACATATAGCTTATACACTACTTTATGATAAGATTTGGGTATATTATTTAATTGCCTAAGAATGCACAAGGGGTTGAAGGGAGTGTAATGCTATAATTAAATGATTACGCATTCTTGAATACGAATAGGTAGTCTTGAGTAAGAGTCATTAACTCATTAATTTCTAGGATTCATATTACGGTTGTTCTAGTTTGTATTAAAATAGTTAGGGGTAGGTAGGTAGTTTAGTTTATATAATTATGTATGTTTAGCTTATGGAATGCTTGTATTGTTAAGCTCGTGCATACATATATAAATAGATTAATTGTAGTTATATTTGTTAATTACTGTACGTACGTGGTTAGTAAAAATGGACTCCAATTACTTACTAAAGGATGAACTAGAGTTCGAGCTTGCCTGCCGTGGTGTTAGTGTCAAAAGTACAGTACCGATTATGAAAAAACTGCTAAAAGAGATATTACTTAGTGAACAATCGGGAGAATCTAGATTAGAAAGTAAACCCCTGCCACAGGGTCTTGGCGATTTATCTTTGGAACTTAAGACTTGCGCGACGAAACTAAACATCTTAAGCAACTATGTCGCGGAAATAGTTGGTAAGCCAGACACAAACCTCTTCAGGCGGTTAGTAGCTAGGGTATATCATGTTCTTAATAGACTTAAGCTTATGTCGTCGGGTAGTGAAGGTGAAGAAAATTTAAAGTCAGACTTGACAAAGCAGGCATTTGCGCTGATAAGTAGACTAGAAGAGCAGGATGAGTTCTCGGACACTGAGGATTTAACAGTAGAGGATAGGAAAGTGTTACATGAGACATTAGGTGACCTTGGAGATAAGATAATAGCAAAGTTAGATAAATCAGGGGAAACCACTCCAAGACCTACCGTTGCTAAGGGGACTGCAACTGCTCCTGATGTTCAAGAGGTCAACCAGAGCGTGCAGTTTATGGTTGGTCAAATGGATAAAATTCAGAGTAGTAAAAATAGACTACAACGGACTTCCACAGTAGATGAGGACTTGCCTGTACGTAAGTTAGTGCCCATTGTTCAATGGGGAGTAAAGTTTTCAGGAGACAATAGGTCCAGTGTTAGTGCATTTATTGAACGGGTTAACGAGTTGAAGGAAGCAAGAAATGCAACAAGCGTGGATTTGTGGCGGTATGCAATAGATTTATTTGAAGGTGATGCTTTAATTTGGTTCAGGGCCAATAAAGAGTATGCCACGAATTGGGAGGAGCTAGTTACACTACTAAAGCGTACATTTCAGTCACCATTTTATCAAGAACAATTACTTGATGAAATCAAGGCGCGGACACAGGGTAGCGATGAATCGGTAGCAATTTATGTTTCCATTATGCAGAACATGTTCAATCGTTTGCCCACAAAAATAACGGAAAATGAAAAGGTTATGATCATCTTAAGAAACATTCAACCATATTACCAACGGGCGGTATGCAGGGATTATTTCGCTTCTCTGGCCGATCTGATGAGCGTACTTAGAATAGTAGAGCGGACGAAACTTAATTGCGACGATTTCCAAGAGCCAAAGTGTCTGAATAAATCTCTAGAACCGGATTTAGCATACAAGGCACAAATAGATTTGGGTAGGACAGCGGTGTCAGCGGTTCGTGAAACAGTATCGATATCAGAGGTGAAAGGATTAACGGTAGCCGTTAGGAGGTGTTGGAATTGCCGCGAGTCGGGACATGTGTTCAGGGATTGTGCAATTCCAAAACAACGGTTGTTTTGTTTCCGATGTGGACGTTTTGGAACCACTTCCAAGGACTGTCAATGCGGTAAGGGAAACGGGTCCGAGGAAGTTTCAAAGCCTGCCCAATAAACTTACCCCAGAATAAAAATAGTGAAGATTGGCAGGAGTGGTTATTAACGATCAAGGATTTTTTTTCATTGTCCGATAATGAACTGTGCCCCGTTTTAGTTAGTAAGGAAAATGATAATAGGGCGTATGTAGTAGTAGACATTTTGCAATTTCGGTGTATAGGTTTGTTAGACTGTGGAGCTAACAGAACTGTTATTAATGTGGCATTTGCGGTTCTTTTGGAATCTCTAGGACTTAAACCATTAACTGCAGCAACAATGCTCGTTGCCACGGCCGATGGTACGAATCATAAGGTTACGCAAATGTTTCATGTACCGATTAGTTTTGACAACCAGTTTAAGGTCATTCCAGTATTAGTTATGCCCAATTTATCACAGAAATTAATTTTGGGTAAAGATTTCTTTGATAGCTTTGGTATAGATTTAAAGTTCAAGAGTGAAACGATCTACAACAAGGCAGAAATTGAGACGTTGAACTTCAATAAGGCGGCGATTATATCTAGAGACTGTCTAGAGTCTAACCAACAGGAACAATTGTCAGGTTTGATCGCGGTAATCAAATGTGCTATAGGAACTGGGTTAGGTAGAACCGATATGTTAAGTCATACCATTGACACGGGAGATGTAAAGCCAATTCACCAGAAGCAGTACAACTTCTCACCAGTTATTAAGAAGGAGATTGAAAGCGAATTAGATGACATGCTTCTTAAAGATGTAGTAGAACCATCAATCAGTGCGTGGTGCTCACCAGTGTTAATTGTTAAGAAGCCTAATGGAGACAATAGATTATGTTTGGACAGCAGGCAATTAAATAAGGTAACAAAAAGGGATACCTACCCTTTGCCAAGGGTTTCAAACATAATAGATAACCTGCGTAATGCGAGATACCTCAGCACCATTGATCTTAAGTCAGCATTTTGGCAGATCCCGCTTGAGGAGAAGAGTAAAGAAAAAACGGCATTTGCGGTTCCAGGTCGAGGTTTGTTCCAGTTTAAAGTCATGCCATTCGGGCTGGTAAATGCCTCCCAAACTCAGCAAAGGCTTATGGACATCCTCTTCTACTCAAGTGAGGGTAATATATGGGCTTATTTAGACGACATTGTTATATGCTCAGCTGGTTTTGAGGAACATTTGTTGCTAGTGGAAAAGGTTATGAACACACTAAAAAAAGCCAGATTGACCATTAACTTAGACAAATGCAGATTTGCTAGATCAAGCCTGCGTTATTTGGGATATGTCATTGATAAAGACGGTTTGCGAACTGATCCTGACAAGGTGGCTGCAATTTTGAACTTTCCGAGACCAACGAATTACACAGAACTAAAACGTTTTATAGGACTTGCAAGTTGGTACCGACGATTCGTTCAAAATTTTTCACTAATAGCGGCACCTTTACACGATCTTACAAAGGGCAAGAAAAAAAAATCTCTAGTTTGGACAGAAGAAGCCGAGACAGCCTTTGTAAACCTGAAGACGCTGCTGACAACTACGCCAGTAATGACATGCCCTGATTATGAAAAGCCATTCACTGTGCAATGCGACGCATCCAATTTTGGCATTGGTGCGGTGTTAAGTCAGAAAGTTGATAACATAGAGCAACCAGTATCTTATTTAAGCAGAAAACTTACCGAACGCGAACGTCGGTACTCAACCTCCGAGAGAGAGCTATTAAGCGTGGTGTTCGCAATCGAGAAATTTAGGCCATATATCGATGGAACACACTTTACAGTCATAACTGATCACAGCGCATTACAGTGGTTGCACAAAATGAAAGACCCTCATGGAAGACTTGCCAGATGGGCCATGAAATTGCAACAATTTAGCTTCGACATAATTCATAAACCAGGTAGAGTTCATACTGTACCGGACGTACTATCAAGATTGAAGATCGAACCAGAGATAAATAGTTTAGAAATACTAAACAAACATAAAGATGAGTGGTACAGACAGAAGGTAGAGCACGTGTTGAATCAAAACGAAACAGCAGATTGGGAAGTAGATGGCGGAATATTGTATAAGAAAATGAGTTCGAAATTATTCCCCAAAGCTAATGCATGGAAACTGGTGGTACCAGAGGCTTTACGCAAAGACGCACTAAAGGAATGTCATGATAATGCGACTTCAGGACACTTAGGTAAACGTAAAACTTATTATAAGGTTAAGCAAAAGTATTACTGGCCGAATATGTTAAAAGAAGTAAAAGAATATGTAGCCAATTGTGAAAATTGTGCTAAATATAAAGTGTCCCAGAGAGCTCCCTTTGGAATGATGGGTCAGCACAGGGAAGTGTCTGGCCCGTGGCAGACAATATCAGTCGACTTAATGGGTCCGTTTCCGAAGAGCAAGAAATGTAATACGATGTTGCTCGTAATTACGTGTTGGTTTAGTAAGTTCACACTACTGTTTCCGCTGAGAACAGGCAAAGCAGACAAGATATGTGAAATAATGGAGGAACAATTTCTTTTGTATGGGGCACCGTTTGCCATAATTTGTGATAATGGAAAGCAGTTCGAGTCTCATCTATTTAAGGATTTGGCAAAGAAGTTCAACTCGAAATTGTGGTACACTCCAAACTATCACCCTCAAAGCAATCCTACAGAACGGGTCAACAGGGTAATTGGAACAATGATTGCAACATATTCTAACTCAAAAAACCACAATGAATGGGATTTACATTTGCAAGAATTCGGTAATGCAATAAGAACGGCGGTGCATGAAACTACGGGCTTTACACCTTCGTATCTTTTCTATGGTCGGGAGACTTCTGTGCCGAACCCTTACATGGCAATCAGTGAGACTAATCTAAGTCAGAATGAAGGCCTATACATAAATGAAGCGAATTATCTTAAGGACCTTGAGTATAGGGGTAAGGTTTTTAAAGACGTAAAAAATAGGTTACGAAATGCGCATGAAATTAGCAGACAACGGTACAACAAAAAAAGACGGCCAAGCAATTTCAACGTAGGAGATATGGTGTGGCGAAGGACTAAGTTCTTATCAAGCGCTCCAAAGAAATTCATGGCAAAGCTTGCTCCCAAATTCGAGAAGGCGGTCATATCTGAAAAGCTCTCGCCGGACGTTTATCGTCTGAATAATGCGTATGGGAAACATATTGGAGTTTGGCATGCAAAGGACTTGAAGAAATAAGTAAAAAAAAAAAAAGATTTTTTTTTGTTTGAGGGAAGGGATATATGTCATGGTGCAAAGTAAACGACTATGGCGATAAACGCTGACGCTAAATTTAAGTCAATATTACTGTTCACTGTAAATTAATCAAAAATAGCTCTTAACTGGCTGACTTAAAGTCGATTTCAGGTAGGTAATCAGGACGTGCTTGATAAAGATGCGAAGTTTCGTCGCTTAGGTTACTCATGTATTTGGCGCAGCGGTATGGGCATGTGACTATAGTGCCATAGGTCGGAGGTTCGATTCCGGTTGCAGGTTCGTTTCCCTTTTTCTAATTTTGTAGTTCGTACTAATCTAAATAGTTAGAAATAATGTCTTAAAATGACAGCAACGGCAGGTACGCAGGGCATTCTAGCGAGTCTCTCGAGTAAGGCGGTTCATAGCCTCATAACGTGTGTGGTATATGTGGCAATGTAATTGTACCCACACGTGGAAATAAAACTCAATTAAGAGAGTATTTACAGTAATTACTGTGCATAATTGTGGATATGTTATACTTTTGTGAGTGACATTAAGGCGAAGGGGTGAGTTTAGTTCGTAAGACAAAAAGGAGTAATATATATGTTTACAAGTGTTCTATTTTATTAGGATGTTTAAAAATAGAACAGAATCTCTTTTGTTTTAGCCTATGGAACTGCCCTTCTATTACGGTTCATATTTACACGTCGATTTGAGAGCTTACAGTGGATATTTAACGCTAGCCGGTGGCATCTTGGATAGGCAGGGTTCCAGCATCCGCGTCAAATCCCTCCTGGCGCCTAACAATTATAATTAAGTTAACTTTAAGTATAGTTTGTAGATAGTCGTAAGATCGTTCCTCATTTTATTAATAAATATAGTTCAGAAGCAAGGTGTACTCTAGTTTTGTCTCGGCAATCCATAACAACAAGTCGCGGGCAACTTGTGCTAGCCGTGCTGGTGTTTACGTAGACAGAGTATTACCTAGACAAGCTCGCGTATACCCTTTGAGATAGCAATACAGACAACCCGACTAAATCACATATCATCTTTAGCAGACAAAGCTTCTGTCATTGAGTGCCTACCTTAATAAGGCGGTTTATCATTAGAAATTATGGCTGGTGAAAGGGTATGTTTTTATCTTTTGCAACCTAAAACTAAAATACAACAATCAGGTCAAACATAAACACAAACAATACAACAAACAACTCGAGTTTCTTGTTTCTTCTCAGCAGTGGTCTTCGCGGCCTACTTACTGAATAAAAATCTTTTATCTTTTTTTTATCTATCAATACACAATAAAATAGTTAAAAGCAACAATGGGGGTGTGTCCGGGTAAAAAAAAACTAATTAGTCCGTCAGTAAGATTATCAAAAAATATTGAACATGTATTTTTTGCTTTTTCAAATCAATCAATATTGACAAATATAACGCGCATCAAAGTTCGGGATTTTAAGGATCGTGATACGGTACACTTTATACCACGTTGTGATGTCACGCGAAACTCCAACGCACCTCATATTTTTTTGTTTAATTGACAAAAGAAAAATATGTAAGCAATATTTTTTAATAATAAAAACTGACTAATTAGATCTTTTTAGGACACTAGCCTGTTCACTTCATTGTTTGGCATCAGTTCAGGTGATACAGAGATGGGCAAAATTTATTCGAATGACGAATAACGAATAAGAATAACCAAATTATTCGCGAATAACTAATGAAATTCTCGAATGATTATTCTTATATATTCGTTGAATGAATTGCCGAATAATTTATTCGTTGAATGAATTGCCGAATAATTTATTCGTTGAATGAATTGCCACGAATAATTATTATGTACTACTTATTATACCTGCTTCATTTTTCTCTAATAAATTATTCGTTATTCGAAAAGTAGTCGAATGATTCATTCGTGGATAAAATATTAAGAATTATTTTTTATTCGAATGATTATTCGAATAAATAATTATTCGAATAATGCCCATCCCTGAGATGATTAACAATTCGGCCTTGAATAAACGTACTTTCCGTCTTCTTTGTTTATATGTGTTTCTGTATATTATTCTCTTTTACTCGTATTATTTTTTCGTGTCCCGTCTAGGTAACTCTAAGTACTTTATCTACGGGTCTAAGCCTACTATTTTGCAACACACCGACCGGTAAAACTAGTATAAACCCGATTCATATTCCTAATTACGGATATAGACTGGTCATTATCTGCTTCCGTGATTTTACGATATCAAATCGATAATGGGGCCAATTCGGATCCATTGTTCTCTAATTTTTTAATAATCTGTTAACCTTATTTACTTTACTTTTACCTTTTTAAATTTAGGATCACCGATCTATTTAACCGATTCGTTGCGCATTCCATTTTCGAAAACTTTTTGGCTGTGGCGGCGAACAATTTCACGACACGCCAGGCGTGCCATACGCCATAGGCAGCGTCCTAATAGAACGCGATTGCACGATCATCGCAAGTTCGCGCGACTGTTTGTATGTAAACAGTCATATAAACAGTCGCGCGAACCTGCAATGATCGCGCAATCGCGTTCTATTAAGACAATGCCATAGAATATGATGACACGCCTAGCGTGTTATCCGCCATACGTTAAAAACTTTGTATGACACGCCTGGCGTGTCTTCCGCACTGAATCGGTTAAAATGGATTTTTTATGTAGAAAAAGTAGGGATACGAGCAGGCGAGTGACCTGATGCTAAGTGCTCATCGCGACCCATGCACACCCGCAACACCAGAGGAATCGCAGGTGCGCTGCCGGCCTTTGACAAAAGAGTAGGCTCGTTTTTTGAAGGCCGCACGGTAGTGGATTTCCAAGTATCAAGATGGTGTCGATGAAATGATAGTTTGGTACGAGTTGTAAGATGGTGGAATTTTTGGCTCATTATCCATCCATACTAATATTATAAATGTAAAAGTGTACGTTTGTCCGTCTTTCACGCTTCAACCACTGAACGGATCGAGATGAAGCTTGGCACACACATTGGTTAGGTCCTGGAATAGGACATAGGATATAGGATAGTTTTTATCTCGGAAAATTGGACAGTTCCCGAGGGAGCAGCGATAAACAACTTCTACGCGGACGGAGTCGCGGGCGAAAGCTAGTGATATTATAATTACTAGCTTTCGCCCTAGGGGACACCGTTGATGTAGGAAAACATATCCAAACTCTTATGTGGTCGTCTCGCACCATCTTATATACACATAAGTATGTGGTTTTTTTTTCTCTCTATCTCTCCCGTAAGATTCTTAATTAGCATGTTTTCCTGCTGAACTACGCATGTTATTTGATACTATATTTAATTTAATATTTATAGCTTTATATAATGCTAGACTATCAGTACCATTGTAATAAGAAATATGTTTAAAAAATGACTGACTGCTGAGTTTCTTGCGGCGTTTCTTCTCAGCAGTGGTCTTCTCTTGGGAAGCGCTGGTAGATTCTTGACGTGTAAAAGTGCCCGTGCGGCCTACTTACTGAATAAATTTATTTTGTCTTTTTATCTTTTATTAAATAAATACCATGGGGTAATCACACATAAATTGACCTTGTCACAAACTGAGTTCTAGGATTGCAATCCCTGCCTACCTTCTTACCTACTTAACCAGATCACAAAGAAACATACGTGTGCATAAAGAAAATCATAATTTTAATGTAATAAAAAACATCTAAGACATACGAACACACTTGCGCTCATTATACAAATATTTGTCCAAATCGGGAATCAAATCTGAGACCGCTAGCTTCTTAGGCAGAGTCACTACCAATTAAGCTATAGGTACATATTTCTGAAACAGGATTATTTAGTGGAAAATAAAAAACATTATTAAATATTTATCTTTGTATTTGAACTTTGAAATATCACTTAAAACATCTTGTCAATATTAGTCGTTACTTAGTTATACTTACAGACGCACCAAAAAAGGATTACAGTAAGTACATTCGCTATTTCTTATCTACTTACAAATATTTATTTAAAATTGCTAAACCGGCTTTATTTTGTGGGTCACTTGACATCCGGTGTGATTTATCCGTGACATGGTTTTACTCTTATGGGCCCCATATACGGTACGATTCGTCTGTACGATCGATCTGATGAAAATCGTGACGATAGATCGCATCAAAAATGACGCCCATGCACGAAACGATTGATCGTAACGATCGATCATTTACATGTTTGAAACGAAGGATAAAGACGTGTTAGAGTGAGACAAAATCGAATCATTGATCGTAGAGCCATACACTGTCGATTCATCGTTACGATATTCATGATTGCATGGATTTTTGTTGCGATGTCCGATATCGTCTTCGATGAAGTAAATCGTCAACGATCTTGACATACACTATCGATTCGTCGTTTCGATCGGTCTGAAGCGACGGATCGTATCGTCGGATCGTTCCGTGTATGCCCTTTATGCCCTTACTTATAAACGTGGAGTAACCGTGGAGTAGCTAAACCATGCTTTGTCCTTATCTGTCAAATTCAAATGTCACAATGACAGATAAGGACAAAGCATGGTTTAAATAAGTTTAAATAAGGGCATTAGAATTCAAAAAATAAATAACTATTTTTAGGTCACTTCACTGCTGACTTTCACAAAGTGCCTTGAACTCGTCTGTGCGTTTTTACAGTAGCTATTTGAAAAAGCGTTCAGAATCAATTCGTTCGTAGCACAAACCCTTAAAACAGGGTCACGTTTCCATGCATTATTTTACGTATGCTTCACCTTTACGATAATGTCAACGTAGGTACTATCAAATTTTAGTACCAAATGCGGACACGGGGCGTCATTCCAATCGCTATACACATTTTCTTGATGACTTTACGTAAACGTTACTTACTACAGAAATATAAAGTTCGTACTAGAGATACTATCATCATGTCCTCCACGACATATCCGTTGACGGCGACACCCTGTCAATTCCTGAGGGCCAAGCTGCATTACGCTAACTAGCGTTTCTATTAAATTCGTTTTTAAACCAATCGCGTCACTGGTAGATCACGTGATACGAAAAATCACGTGATCTACCAGTGACGCGATTGGTTTAAAAGCAAAACGAATAGAAACGTTAGTTAGCGCAATGCATCTTGGCAGGGTCCTCTGGCGTGTGCTTGGATGTGACTCGCGAACCCGAACTTGGTCTTGAACGTGCGGCTGCAATTGCTGCACTGTAACTGTCCGTTGATGTTGTAGGTGTAGTTGTAGGAGACCTTGGGGCGATTTTTACGGGCGTGGCGTTTGGTATCGAGTTCTTTGAAACGAGCATCTTCGAAGTTCTCAGTGCCTGATTTTACTGCTTCCCGGCACTCTGGTCTCATCAAGGCCTCTTTCTCCCACGTATCATGAGACAAGCCACAAGATGTCAGATGTCGCTTTAGGACGTCCTTATAATGGAGATACTGCCCACCACACTTACGAATTCCACAGGAAAGCTTGGAGTAGAAAACCGATTTAGGCAATCGTAAGTCATCCATACGTACAAGGTGTCCACACCATCTTAACTGTCCTTTCGTTTAGAAGACTTTCCATGCCAGTCATTTTGGCGAGACCTCGGACTTTGGAACACAATCCTGCCATTTCACCCGAAGTATGGCTCGAAGACATCTTAAGTGAAAGGTGTCTAGCTAGACACTTAATATCAGCTTTATAAGGAAATCGAGATACAAAGAAAAGGAGCAAAGGGACGATAGCGAATTCGTTAAGAAATAATACAAAACTTCTAAATGCTGCATGAAAAACTACGTAAAAATCTCAGTTTCATTACCCATATTAATATCACTAAGTCTTCTCCACGAAGCATACTCCGCCTTCAAACCCTTCTTCCCCAAATAATATGGATACCATTTACTAGTAGACAAATAAAAAATACCATGTTGCTTTCTGTCCACTGTTAAGCCCATAACATTCGTTTCTAAAGGGACTCTTTCATAGCAGCTAGAGTCCCTAGCCTGCTGAATGCTGTCACATCTCAGCCCTATGAACTTTCCAGGATGTTTAATGGCGGACACCCAAAGCGCCAACACCCGAAAATGACTACATGTTGTTGCGCATGGATACATTGTTAATTCTGAAGGTTGGTATTCGCCTCCGTTGACATAAAAATCAACATGCCCCATCCTTGCTGCCATTCCATAACCATCTATGTTGGTATGAATGACTTCTACAAAGTCTGCGTTGGCAGCGTCAAGTCTACCATCAGCTTCTAAGGATCTGAAGCAAGGTCCAGAAGGTTCTAGAGCTGTTATTTTGGAAATGTTTCGGCCGGTCATGGCTTGGAAGTTTCTGGCTATGTAGCTGACGGTTTGGCCGCCAAGGCTGAAGCCAAGAAGTTCGAGTTTGGAAGGGTCTAGCCCGGAATGGAAGAGGTCTACTAAGACTTCAGAGTCGTGCTTGCCCACTGGACGCATTAGGCGGCTGGCCCTGGAAAGGTTTATAAAATTAACTTAGTATAGTCCTGTTTAGTGTATGCAAAATATATCAACAACATAACGTACCGATACGGTTTTGGGTAAATTTTGGAGGAGAACCGACAGTGACTTATAAAGTTTTGTTCAGTTTGTAAGCACCATTATTTATCCCGCTATCGTCGTCAACTTAATAACCCCAATGTTTCTAAAAAGTGTATTATTTGTGCATCTTAAATTTCCATAAAAGTTCCAAAAGGTCTCCATTATTTATGTGGTGAGGCTGACTTTCACATAATTATAGTTATACGATACCTAAAGGGGTGCCATGCCAAGGCACTACATTGTTACAGACGGTCACTTTATTGCCACTATTTAGATGCAATATGAGCCCTAACTTGTCAGTATTCTATACAGTATCTTACGACATCATGTAATCTATTAGGCATTTATAAAAACAGACAAGTCACTCGGCTTTTTCTTACTTGTTAAAACACCATTTAAAGGATTTAGGATTCTAACCCAATTACCCCTACATGGAAGAGTAACTATATGCGGGCCTAAGTATCATGGTACCGTTACTTACTAGATGTGGATAAACGTAGATTAAACACCTGTCACTTTCTGACCAATACGTAAGTGCGAGGGTGACTGGTGCCATGCACCGCGATAAAGGCGACCATAATACGGGCTCTAGCCGTTAAAGATTGTGCTTACTCTTTATAAGGCAGAGGAAGTATATTTCCCACAACTATCTTTTTTTAATTTTACTATGATGTTTAAACAATCATTAAGCCCTTTTAAAAATAGTCCGTTTTTGACTTCAAAGGCCAAGCTCCAAGCTATTTTTCAGTTAGGGGGTAAGATCTCAACCACGATCAGCAAACGATACTTACAGGTAATAGTGCACGGTGGCAAACCGCTGGTTGTCCAGCAGGATCACGTTGTAGCCACGAGCCTCGTACTCATTGGCGAACATGGAGGATATCGGGAAGTTGGTGCTGTCCAGGTAACCAATAGCTATCAGCAGCGTCTTCCTGGAACACGTGGATTAACACATTTAGCAAGTTTGGAAGTATTCCATCTGGATGTTTGGTAGAAGACGTGCGGCGCTGCCATTAAATACCCTGGGATAAGGGCAAGATGATGATCCATTTTAGTTCTGAGGGTTGGCATTTGCAGTCTCGAAGTTGCGAATGTCTATAGCCCTAAAGCCCACTTACCATCTTCTTGTGTACTCGTTTGCCTGATAACTATATGAAACCAAGCTGTAAAAACCCGACTGCATTTTTTATACTGTCGTCGATATACCTACATATGTTAATAATTGTCATTTGGCCATTGTTGTTATTTCAATTTTAACAGTTTAGGTATCCTATGACACTCTCGCTGCGAAGACGAATCCAATGATACCTCATTTGTCAAAATCGTCCAACCCATTTTTGCTGTAGCGGGGAACATAGAACTGGACATACATGACGGTGAAAAACATAACCCTCCATTTGGGCTCCGCCGCAGTCGGGTAAAAAATAGAAACTTGTAGTCCAAAAGTAGTAGGTAACTAACTTCGAAAAGTACGCAAGAGTTGGCGGAAAGTATCTCTTGCTTGGTTTTCTTTTGGTTTGGCGATTTGCGGTGGCAACTGAGGCCCATGATAAAATTTCAGTACCTACTCCAGACTTTAACTTATTAGTGTGCAACTAATTTTTGGCCAAGAACCGAAACCGACGTACGTGCGTGAAGGTGAATAGACGTAGGTTGATGAATGAAGAGGAAGCGAAAGTTGTATGTTTAGACTGGTTTACCTGGCGTTCCATACCTACGCCTACCCCATTGGGAGACAGGTGTAAGGGCATGCATGTAATTCCTGGCTATCTTGCTCCCCTCATGGAAAACGACGTTACAAAAATTGGGGCCTGGTGGCAAAGTTACTGGATAACATGGTAGTATCGATTTAGACAAACCCTGCCTTTGTCTTACCAATCGCAAAAGTGTTAGTCTGTTAACCAACTGCCTTCCCCTTCCTTTTAACAGTCACAAACCTAGCTTGCACGTCTATCTCTTTGTCACCTTGTCGGCCTATAAGTTTACTACCTTGTCGCGTTTACGTCTTTGAGAGATTTGTACAGCAGTTCAAACATGACGTAAAAGTGACAAAGTACTAAAGTGTGCAGCTTCTTCTAAAGGCTGACCGTACACTCTGCCTTCATTAGAAAAAAGGGTTTCATAGAACCGCGAATCTATTAGTGACCTTATTTCTTAGAACAGGGAGTTCAATTTGCTTTGACAAATAAATTGCACATGCGTCCTTTTTATTTAGAAGGGCAGCACTAACCTCTTAAAGTCTATCCTGGGATCTTTGGCAATGTTCCTGGCCGTCCAGTAGGTATACTTTCGCCTCGTCTGTCCCAAGCCCTGCACCACGAAGAGCAGGTGCTTTAGCTGGCTGCGGGGGATGGACGCTGGCTTCGAGGATCCTGGGCCTGGAAGAGAAGGCATGGTTAGAGGTGAGGTTGATACGGGTCAAAAGGTTAATTTCACTAGAGCACCTGCGGGCCTAGTATGGCTACGTCTATATCGCGTGTCAAATGTGGGTAAAGCATCCGTCACTCTCGTACTTATTTACGTGTCAGAAGGTGACGGATGCTTTATCCACACTTATAAACGCAGCCATATTAGGCCCCCTGGGTCGACACGGTATAATTATTAATGAAAAATATTCTTGGGGAATCTCGTCAGGTTGTGTCAGTGGACATTGCGTCTAAAACTTGTTTATGTACAGTCGAAGTCATAAATGTATATGCGTTCCCAAGACGTTGAAAATAGCTACACACTCTTAATGCCAATGATGTAAGTTGAATGTATATTTGACACCATGGCCGTATATATATTAGTGCCTTTGACTGTACACTTATGAAATATCATCAAAGAGCCTAATCTCTATACTCTTCATAACAATAAAATGCAGGTTACCTACTGTAATTATGACAAGATTACTGCATAAGAATTACGTGGGTGTTATAATGACCATTATAATGTCATAATCTTGATAATCAGCATTATGTTATATGTCACAAAACCTAGCAAAATGTTATATTTGTAGACACTGAAGCGATTATTTTAGCAATAAACGTACTTATTTATTAACATCAACACAACTTATAGACTAAACACACATTAAAGGTATACTCACAAAATCATTTGAGAAACACACATGGCAGCACAATTGATATAAAGTGGTGATAGGACCTTGTGCAAGATCCATCCGTATCACTACCGCCCTCTTAACTTACCACCAAGCAGTGTTCACTTTATTGTTTTCCGGTGTCGGTATAAGACAACCGCTGAAATTACTAGCAGGGAGGCATCCCATCTTAGTCCTCGGGTTGCCAACGCAGTTGTGGTCTTTGGATTGTGAAATGCGATCTTTAGATTGCATTCTTGAGAATGCAAATGTCTATAGGTCATAGATCCCACTTACCATCAGGTGGCGTATGTGTTCTTAATACCATAAAAAACTTGTTTCACTTCTAAAATAGTGTACAGTAGACCAAAAGTGTGGTCTACCCTACGGTTGAAGTTCATTTGCACGTCAAGATACAACAAGTTCTATATTCCCTTGCAATAATATTATGACAGTGACAAGTGTCAACCTTAGCGTTAATTAGATCTCACAGAAACTTTTGTCAAAACTGGTAGACCACTTTCTTGGCCGACCATACCAGTGGACTACAAAAAGAGTATCTACTTCTGAACCTTATTACAATGAAATAAGGTGGCAAAGTGGATACTTACATCTCTTTGTATTCGACTGTACCTACTCAAGATCCAAGACCTAAATCTACGTATTCATCTATGTAAATGCACTTTTTTCTAATCTCCAATCCGTCTCCATCCTCAATCGATCGATATTATGCATGCATCTATCAACGTGCAACGGAACTTCGCGAGTAAACGCTTCCTATTACGTGTCGAGCGCAATTAACGTTACGTGCGCGCGCGCTTAATTCGAGACGTCCTGCGTGATGCAACCTCGGTGTGATCTCGCTGATCGGAATGATATAAACAAGACTATCATTAGTGTAGGTAAAACATTCTGGAACGAACTCATCCTTGATGACCCCGGCACAAAAAGAGGGGTGTTATATAAGTTTGACTGCTCTGTGTGTGAGTGTATCTGTCTGTGTCTATCTGTGGCACCTTAGCTCTTAAACGCGTGAACCGATTTGGATGCGGTTTTTAGGGTGCCGTAACCAAAATGGCAAAAACGGAACCCTTATAGTTTCGTCATGTCCGTCCGTATGTCACAGTCATTTTACTCAAAAACTACAAGAAGTACCTACATCAATGAAATTTGGAGTATAGGTCTCTTATAAGCCGCTATTTAGTTTGGTAGATTAATAACAAAAATAAACATTTCTACGGGGGTACATCATACATAAAAGGCACATGAAAAAAAAAAAACTGCATAAATCATCGTGTTTCGACAGTTCTTTTAAAAAAACTATAAGGTTTCTAAGCAGATTTTTTGATTAAGTGAATATTTTCGTATAAAAACACTCCGATAAAGATAAAAGATAAAAGATAAAAGAAATTTATTCAGTAAGTAGGCCGCACGGGCACTTTTACACGTCAAGAATCTACCAGCGCTTCCCAAGAGAAGACCACTGCTGAGAAGAAACGCCGCAAGAAACTCAGCAGTCAGTCATTTTTTAAACATATTTCTTAAGTAGCATAAATTGCCCCCCGCCACTTTTTTTCTTTTAAACCGTAAGACCAAAAACTATGAAAAAAATCACAAACGCCTAATAAATACTTTCAACGAAAACTATTTTCAACATGATGATGATAGGTACCATTTAAGAGTTATTTGTGAAAAACTGCGCTTCTCAACAAAAGGACGTAAGTGCTATGAAGATACGCTCTTTTGCTGTTGCACTTTTTTTAGATAGTTTTTGTGTAGTAACAGGCGTAACGGCTTCGGAACCCTACACTGAGCATGGTCAGACATGCTCCTGCCAGGTTTTTGTTTGAAAGCTTTCTTAACTAGATTTCATGAAAATCGGTTCGGCCGTGTAAGAGATATCATAACTCTAAAAGAAGGGGTCATCATTATTTCGGGGTTTTTTATCTATCTAATAGTCATTTTATGATACACACAGGCCACCTGCCCCCTATTTCCCCATCCTGACAATGACAAGTGGCAGGAGACATTTCAGTGTACATTGCGTAGCTTACATGTATCCTGTGATGTATCAGCGTGTTAACTTTGCAATGTATACCGAATTGTCACCTGTCACGTGTCATTGTCGAGATGGTGAAATTGGGGGCTGGTCTAAATCTAAAACTCATAGACATTTGCATTCTCAAGACCAATTTCTCAAGACTGTAATCCTAAGGGCCGTTTCAATAAACTGATCTTTTCCGACATGCACGTCTCAAGATACCTTAAAGTAAAAATCAAGTCATAGAAAACTGTCATTCTTGAAGTGTGTTAACGTCTTAAGACGGGTATCTCAGCCACGGCTCTAAGGGCCGTATTAATAAACTTTACTCGACTCCTTTGCTCGTCTCAAAATGCGTCTAAAATGAACTTTTCTATGGTTTGACTAACCTATCTTGTGACGAGCATCTCAGCAAAGACGTGTTTATAATTACGGCCCTAAGGGTGCGGCTCCACTGAGGCGGAGACGAGCGAAGCGGGGCGGAGCTGTGCCAATATTAACCAATAGAATATAAACTAACGTGCGCAAGGCGCGCTCGACGTGATCGCATGCGCCTTCTATTGGTTAATATTGGCACAGCTCCGCTCCGCTCCTCTCGTCTCCACCTCAGTGGAGCAGAACCCTAAGGGTCGAATTAATAAACTTATCTCGACTGTAATGCTCGTCTCAAGATGCGTCAAAAATGATAGTTCTCTATGGCTTGACGTTTTCGCTGACGTATCTTGTCGACGGACATATCGGCCAAGATGAGTTTATTAAAGGATGATTTCCACCATTGCAAAAGTGCACTGTTTCATAGGAATTGTCACGGGATGACTATAAAAATTTACAATCATTTACCGAACTGCTTAAGGCAAATTACGCCAAATAGAAAATTTAAACATAAGCTAAATGCATGGTTGAGGGAAAAGTGTTTTTACTCAATGCAAGAATTATTTAACCTTGACACTAAATTGTTGTAATAATTTTATTTTTTTTGATTATAATTTATAAGATTAATGGATTGACATGTTTACACTTAGAACTTTAGGACATAATGAAATATAAAATTTGCATGCTAGATTTAGCTAAGTATGTGCTCCAATATTATAATAAGACCAATGTAAACCATACTTATTGCAAATAAATACTGATTACTGATTACTGATTACACCAAACGGCTCGCATCGCATCGGATCGCAAAGGATACGGACGGATGCGGCGGCAGCCGCTCGCGTCTTTTAAAATTATTATTGTCTATTTATGACGGAGCCGATCGCGCGTCGCAGCATACTTTCGACTACGATCGCGTGTCGCGGAAGACGCCCGCGGTCAATTTGCTGTGCGCGGCTTGGGTAATATAGACTTTAAATACTGTAAACATGATTTAATATCGTTTAAAGACCATAAAATTATTTCCGTTCCGATCCGTTGCGGGCCGTTCGGTGGAAATAGTGCTTAATACGGCCCTAAGACTGCATACCTATTCGTCCATCGTTTAAAAAGTAGCGAGTTGGTTAAGACAATCACTTAGGTACTAGAAATAACACAGCCGGCGCTGCCTTGTTTCAAAATATCAATACGGATTCGAGCTAACGACGATATTCTTGCAAATCGGGGTAGTAAATGATAGGCCACATACCACTCGTGTTTGCTCTGTTTTGAAACGTTTCCCTTCACTGACCTCCGTGAGGAAATGCAAATAAGGATGAATATACGTTGACAAATTAATATTCATTACAAAGTTGCCAATGGTTGGCAACTGACGATCTTTACGTAATGTTGGGGAAACCTTGGTGCATTGATGACAGTTAAAGAGTCTCATATAAGAACCAATAATTTCTGGAGTGGTGGTAGAGCCTTGTCTAGGGTTCGTCCGGATCGCTACCATACCACCATCTTACCCTATCTGCCGCCTAAAAACAGCATTGTTCGCATTGTCGCGTCACAGTGTGGGGGTAAGAGTTAAGACCACGGGTGATTTTACTAGTATAGAAACACTCTATCTATGTCCTCAGGGTTTCCTGATGGCCGATGGGGTCAGACAGACGGTTCTTGAGTGGCGTCCGCGGACCGGGAGACGAGCTGTAGGTAGGCCTCCAACAAGATGGAGTGACGACCTTGTAAAGATCGCGGGAACGCGGTGGATGCGAAAAGCACAAGACCGGTCTAAGTGGAGAGCCTTGGGGGAGACCTATGTCCAGCAGTGGACGTCTTTCGGCTGACATGATGAACGCATTTGCAGTCATTGTCATCGTAACATTGCAATCTTGAGATTGCAAATGTCCGTCCATTTACGATAACATGGCATGTGTGCTCGTTTGCCTTCTCGAAGCCATTTTTTTTTATTAAGATTTAAAAAAATACAGTGTGATTGAGCCTTCAACTTCCAGGTTTATACTTCTCTGCCACTCGCTCTAACATGCTCGCGAGTTTAACCGACTCTATATACAGGTAATTATCCCAACCACATTTTTGAGCGGCGGACGTGATAATTGGGGTAGGGACATGTATTGGAAAACTATTTATTTTCTAGATAATCTTACTCAAAGTATCATGTTGAGCCAAAGTTAAAATTATTATTACGAGTAAGTTATCATATTTATCGTAAAAAATATTTTTAATCCAAAACAATTTACTGATATGATATACCGTGGTACAAAGTTATTAAGCCTCAACTAGATTTTATATTTTAATTATCTGTATTCCCTATTAGTTAAGGTATTTTAAAATATTACAATTATTGCATTTGCAAATAAAAGGAAACTTGAAGCAGTGTAAATAAAACTGTCTTAGCGAAATAGTCAATTTTGGCGGTGAATGTTGAAATTGGTTTTATGATCGAACTAAACGTGATTAAACAAACAAATATGGCGTCAGTTGTTCGTTCAGTTCCAGTACAGCGATAAGTAGATGGTGAAAGATTTGTACCATCTTGCTCCGTCTTTCCGCTAAGCACATAACCATAAGTATCTAATTTGGGTGGTACCTATGGAATACATTTTTTTTAATTGTGATAACTTTGATAAGTTATTATTTCGCAAAAAGTTTATTGTGTGATAGTTATTTCAAGTATGTTTATGGTGTCTTTACCCGACTGCTGAAGAAGGAGGGTAATGTGTTTCACAGCCTATATATGTATGTTGGTTCCTTTGTGGCACTATAAAAACTAAACCCGTTGTCCGATTTTGATGATATTTATGTCGATTTGTCTTAATCTGGTGAGTGTCAATGAAGATATGACAGTAATCAAAATTCAATATGGCGGCAACCAGACGCCACATTGTGCAAATAAATAAAAAAGTTGACCAAGTATGACAAGTGGGGTATCATTAAATAGGGATTTAAAAATCATCTTTAGGTTTCTTTCATTATGAATGATCATTTAGGATTTATAACGATTTAAAGTTGGTTAACAACAGTCGATTTATTCAAAATACTTACTTTAGATTTTTTTAACTGTATTAAGTTAAATTTGTGTTAAGCTAAAAGATTCGTTTTAATAAAAAAAAATGTTCAATTTCTAATTTTGGTGGCTTTTCTGAACACCAAAATTGACAAAATTGCTGGATTCCACCAAAATGATTTAAACAACAAATAATTATTATTTTATATGTTAATAAATTTACGTTTTTGGTTTTAAAAATTAACTAGGATGATTCCCTAACGATTATATTTTAATTAGCCCGATATGTTATTGTTATTAGGTCTACAACAGGCTACCTTCACACATTAAAAACTTAGAAGGCAATGCAGGATTCTGTAATAAATTAAGGAAATGGCTTATTGACAATTCTTTCTACGATTTTAATGAATTCATCTTAGACTAACGAATTATAAAATGACATTTTAATTTCAAATTGTGAAATATACAGGGCGTCCCAAGACTATGGGACATGAAGGGAAAGTACCTACCTTAAATATCGTAGATAGGATATTTTACTGAAAGAAGACTTTATGTTATTTTTAAAAGTGAGTAATACTGTATTCAAAGATATTCTAAAAATTATTTGCTTCGTCTGGGAATCGAACCGAGTTAAATGTGAAAAAAAATCACCCGTGTTTTTATGATGCCAATCGAAAGAATGAACAAAAAATAATAATTCTTCTTAAATAACATAGTATCCTAAAAGAAAGGAACAACGTGAAATTAATCATTTTAATCAAATTAAAAACATACATGAAACTGCCGAAGTCAGTTGAGTATTTTTTGTAAATTAAATATTTTTTGTAAATTCAGGCAGGGCATCCTGAAAGAGTATGAAAGCGATAAAGGGGTGATAGATGGGCGAGTAAGTACGCCGTACTTGGGCATTTTCACGCAAAAGTGTACCCAATTGACAACAATTCATATTATGCTAAGGTAGTAAATTAAAATACCGTTTGTAGATTTTACACTGCTGATTACAGTAAAAATATTTTTGGTTTTTTTTATGCTGTAGTTTTTTTTATATTTACGAAAAACAGTAAAAAAGTTGGTTTGTGAATGTTAGGAATACACTTATAGTGCCCTTAGTCCATTTATTAGCATAGGAATTGAAAAAAATATACAACTGTCATGTCAATTTTTTATGTCTGACGGATTAATTGATTCTAACGACACGTTTTCAAAACTCTAATACTAGTCTTTTGATATACGCTATTTGAAATGAAAGTGACTAACGGATTTGTAAAAGCGGATAGCCGCAATCTGCGCAAATTCGACGAATTTATGTTGTTACCGTTGTTATTGTTGACAAGTGACATGAACATGACATGACAGTCAGTTCTGTTTCTGTGTGGTTTCTGTTTAAAGTTACTTTTTTTATTTTATATCATGCTAAGATCACGACATCAGTATTCCTAGCTTTGTATATACGGTCTTTTTAATGACTATTTCTTTATTATTTTGTTACGACGAATTTAAGTTAAATAAAGAAAAACCGAGAAACACTGGTACTCTAATTTTTAACCAACTATTATAAACGCGAGAAAACAAAAATGCATTTTTTTTTTAAATGTTGTCAATTAAGGACTGAAATTAAGGAATTTTAACTATACATTGACGGCCGCCAAAACTGACAAAGTTAGACTTCCTTAATTTCAGTCCTTAATTGGGTATTTTTTTTTCGTGAAAATGCCCAAGTACGGCGTCTTACTCGCCCGTCTATCACCCCTTATAGACGTCCTACCTATTCGAATCCTTGAAGTTGTTGGTAATTGGTTTAAGAGCTGCAGTGGATTGGCGCTGTGGCAATGACACCGTACAGTCAATCAAACAAGTGTTCTTTCAAATTTGAAACAGTTTTATACCAAAATAAAGATGTCACTAAGGTCAACCCTTCCAATTGACAAAACCATCTTGTCAACGATATTGTAATATAACGTGTAAACAAAATCCAACCATAAGGTAGCAGACGTTTCGGTCTTGAGGGCCCTGCCAAGGTGCACTACGCTAACTAGCGTTTCCATTCGATTCGTTTTTAAACCAATCGCGTCACTGGTAGACCACGTGACTTTTCGTATCACGTCATCTCCCAGTGACACAATTGGTTTAAAAACGAATCGAATAGAAACGTTAGTTAGCGTAGTGCATCTTGGCAGGGCCCTCTGTCGTCTTTTGTGCAATTATTCCCTTCTCTCGCACTCAGCTGTTCGAAAGTGCAGGTCTCTTTACGATGTTTTTCCCTTTACCGTAATACGGTTTATGAACTTAAGAAATTCATTGATACGTGGCCATCGCTGGGGTTTGAATTAAGAACCTTACAGTCACGAGTCTACACCCTTAAGTCACCATGCCACCGACACTCTCTTAGAGGTCGCGATAAAATCTTGGCCCTTCGCGCAAAACTTCCTCACTCCGCACCGCTATTTCATACATTTCCACCTCATGATCACTAGGTATATAATAATACATACATAGAAATCATCCAAGGGTCAGGAACAAACACTGCTTATCACACAAATTTATGCCCTTACCGGGAATCAAATCCGGGACCGCTAGCATCGTGGGCATGGTCACTACCAACTAGGCTAAACGTTTCGACGGATACGCTGCACTTACCACTCTGAATGACTAACCGACAAACAAATAAACATATAGACGGACGGCCGGCTGAAGGACGATAAACAACCAGACAGACGGACGAAGCAGCACTACACGTTTTCAAAACTCTAAGAACTTACATTCAGCCATAAACCCTTTGGGATATCCCTCCTCCGCCCGACGATCTAAATCTACACCACAAAACACTATCACAAATAAAAAACAACCCACGCAAACTCTCATTTTAAGTTATTAAACTGTCACATTTTAAATACTATCTACGCCATTTTACGAGAAAAAGTTTTGACAGCTCACAATCCCGCCTTATTTTCATAGCGCAGAATTAAAAACAAAGTTTTATTTTTTTATCGGGAGGCAATGACCACGCGTACAGCCGTTTCCCTTCGAACTAAGCTAGCTTGTTGAATATTGCCATAAGTAGGTGACTGGTTGTGCAAGATTGTTTGGCTTGGAGCTTATCTTTAATTTTAAATGTGGTCAAAGATCAGGACTTGAAGGATGAGAAAAATGTTAATCTCTTTAGGTTAAGGTTCTGAGGTACTAACGTGGAGCAGTAGTAGCAAAACACCTCTTCAGTTGTAGAAGAAGAATGAGCAATATAATAACAAAAAACGATTAATTAAAACTAACAGTATAAATAAATTCAAAACTACTTATATCAAACACACGAGGTAAACTATTTACAAATAAGCAAGAGAAGTAAAAAGAGTGAAACCGAACAATAATGAAACGTTTAGAGCGATAGAGCTTTTTGTACTATATAGTAAAGTACAAGTAAACTAGTCCTTGGCTTTAGGTAAGTACATCTATGTATATCTACAGGTACTAGCTGACCCGAAAGACGTTTTCCTGTTTTTTAGGGTTCCGTACCTCAAAAGGAAAAAAGGAACCCTTATAGGATCACTCATGCGTCTGTCTGTCTGTCCGTCTTCAAAACTACTGGACCGATCGAGTTGAAATTTGGTACACATATGTAAGTCAGTGACCCAAAGACGGACGCGTAACGTAAATAAAGGAATTTTGGACAAGGGGGCCACTTTTGAAGGGTAAATTAGGGAATTAAAAAAAAAAGTTTTGCAAACCTTATTGTGTGACATGCCCAATGCAAGGGCCTGTTGTGAGCATCTCATTTTTTTTTATAATTTTAATATAAACAGTTTTTAAGTTATTTAAGAAAATAGGCCTGTAAACCTGATGAAAATGCAATATTATGGTATCCAAGAGGTTATCTGATGATGGAGTCTTAAGGTGGCGACAGCATCTCCGCTATTCTTACCGTAGACCCACCGTGTCAGGACTCAATAGTTTGGTCTTGACAAACTGATAAAGATTTTGCAAAAAACGTACAGTCGGCAACAAAAGCTTGTCCCAAAAATGATTTTTTTTACAGAAACTTAGGTATTTTCCCTACGGAGCGGACCTTCGTATTCGGACTATTACGAAGATTAGATATAAAAAAGCTAGCAAGCCATTCTCGAATGGCACGCAAAGACCACCATTTGCTTTTCATGTATATTTTTGAAACGAAAATGAAATGAAAAAATATTTATTGCTACAGGACACAATTATTACAGCTTTTACAACATACAGAAAATTTGACTGCAGCAAAAGGAGCAAACTCAGCTGGTGCTGGTCGCAGGACTGCTGCGCAGACCTGGTTTTCAGTTTTCTCCCTTTTGTACCGAATATTTACCGAATAATACTTAATTAATAATAGTGTTAAAAAGTTGTCCTTACAATAGCCAAAGAAATGCAAAAAATACCTACACATATTATATTAAATTACACACATATCATATTTTGTAGGTATTGTATATTGTATTTTATGCCTCAAATACTAAAGTCGTTTTTGATTTTCACAAGTATTCGCATTCATTCGCTAAATTAAAATGACACATGCTTGTTAACTTTTACTATTAAGCAAAACCATCTGATAGTTCCGAGGCATAGACTAGCTAAGACTCGTAAGTCGCTCGGTGTCATGGGTCCCAGAATATACAATTCTCTCCCTGTTCGGTTGGTTAGCTTGGCCAGTGACGCAATATTTTCACGTAGACTGAAAATCCTGCTACTAGATCTAGCGTGCTACACAATAGAAGATTTTATAACAAGAGGGGGTTACAATAATTGTAGTATGGAAAATAATGTATAATTTCATAAAAGTATAAACAAGCAGTAATATATTCATGTTTTAGGAATAATATTTAAATGTTTTTAATAATATGATTTGAAATGTATTTAAATAATAATACCTTACATGTGACTTGAAATGTAATTCCACTAAAAATAAATAAAATTGTAACTTAGTTAAGTACGTGACATGTAAAATATTACTTTTTACCAATAAACTTATCATATCATATCATATCAGTACAATGTCTTGTGACTGGATTCAAGAATAATTTCAGTTTAGGTGTTCTCTTTACCACTCTCATAGAACCGATAGCCTTTGGGGCAGAAAGGGTCTAGTGGTAATCATTTTCTGGAATGCGCAATGTTGGCAGGGGCCCGTTTCACGAAGCTACAAGCAAGTCTCTTTCTAACTCCTTTTGCTAAAAAGAGAGTTCCGCTTGTATTCTTGTAGCTTGGTGAAACGGGCCACTGGTCTTCCACGAGGTGAACCGACGAACTCATAATAAGCGTGTCATTGTTGCGGAATCAGGGAGACCCGTGGCGCCACCTTTATGCCATAGGTATTTAATATTTTCTGGATTTTACTTTTATAGAACCTATTTTTCTGGAATAAAATTATTTCATTTTATAATGGTCGCAGGAAAGAGCTCTAAAAATTCAAAATATTTATTCAGTAAATTGGCCACATGGGGACTGTTTTATACGTCGGTAATATGGAGTGAATCTACTAGACCGTCATTGCGGAGAAGAAGCGCCGCAAGAAAGCAGCTGCTGGATGTGAATGTACACAGGATATCACATATACATATCTTTGGAGAGGATCGTATGTCCAGCAGTGGATTATCGATCAATCAATACATCCTGATTTATTTGATTTACGAGTAAACAGGTTACACATTTCAGGTCTTTCATAAAATAAGTACACAGCTATTTAAGAACGTGTTTCGGCTGACATGATGAGGATGTTGATCTTAGAAAACATCGTTGCTCATTTCATCCCTAATTTCCCCTAATAATCATATCTTGGTAATTTGACACTCGAGCTTATAGGCATAATAGTCGCGCCGTTCTAAGGGCCTATACCGGGAATCGAACCGCCACCTGGCTTCGGAGGCAGGGTTACGAGGCTAAACACATCGTCAAAATATGATGATTATGGTATACAGTTTGTACCCAAGTACATTTAATTATTGAATTAAGTAAAGCAAATCTTAATAGCTAGGGTATAGTCAAAAAGTGTAAGGTTCCCATACAACGGATCGCACTATCAAATCAGCTATTAAGGTGTATCTTAGTATTTATGATTGATTATCACTTTGACATAGTTCCATAGTGACCATGTATTTGTGTCAGTAGCGACTTCCAATAAATCAAACTCGACTCTAGTGGACGTACCACCGTAGAACCATGTGGCAATGAGGTGACGCTATATCAGACCTCCTTATACATATACCGCAGATTTCCTAAAGTCCTACACATTTGTACTGTTTTGAACAACAGCAAAAAGAGTACCTAAACAATAAAAGTAGGTATGTATAGCTAGAGGACGCAAGTCAAGGTCTCCCTGACATGTAAATTTACGAACCTAGCTATAACAAACCAAGGGGGCCAGTCAAGATTCATAAAGCTTAGTTAGAAAATCGACCAAAAGTATGGTAGGTAGGGGACTATTGGGCGGCAGGGAGGTTCGGGCACTACCTTATATTATCTTTATTCCCTCGGGAACTTTTAAAATTTCCGGGATAAAAAGTAATCTATGTGTTAATCCAGTGTAAAAGCTATATCCATACCAAATTTCATCAAAATCCGGCCAGCCGTTGCAGCGTGAAGGAGTAACAAACTAATACACACACAAACTTTCGCATTTATAATTAGTAGGATTACTTAGTGCGTCGACCGCTTTTTGACTGCATACATTTGGAGTCGATAGAAAACAGAAACTTTAGCAGTATTTGCATCTTGGCTAGTCCTGCGAGGCCTCTTGGTGGAATATGCTGTGGGCGTTGGCTTAATCTGGCACTGGATTTAACAAGACAAGTATTTGAAGTCAGCGCCTATTAAAAACTTATAGCAAAGTTTGCATTTCAACTACATTTCTGTTTTCCTGCATTCAACACCGGATTTCCGCCTTCAAGACCCCGGCCTAGGGATCTATCCATCCAAGGGGCCCCTGTGGTGGAACCATCACATTAGCTCAAAAGCCTGGCTTGCATAAATGTCTTTGAGTTGCGGAGGCCTTAAACGCCAAGTGTTCTAGCCATTGCATTTCATGTACTTTCAAAACCTACAGTTTTTTCCGCAGATAAGGCCATGAGAAACTTTTGAATACGATTAATGATAAGATAATTGAGTAGGTATATTTCAAATTTATCATACCAAGTCGCATAGTTGTTAATGTTAGTTTCGTAAAGAAACAATATGACTTCGGCTAACTACCTGTGACCTACTTTCACAATACATCTGAAAATAGCAAAATGAAATTACATTGTAACATAAATTAAGTTTAATTTGATATTCCGTGTTTCTTGAGGTGAACTATTTTTTGTGGCCGCTTTAGGTACCTATTAGCCGTACCCTGTAATTTACTGAACGCAATCCAAAATATTCAGGTGACGGTATTGCTAGTTGTGATATGATGGAATTAAATTCATTCGATTATTTGTGTTAGTTTGCTCTATTTTATAACTCGGAGAAACAATAAGTTGATTATATTACATTTACTTAATAAATTCTACAAGTTTCGCTCAATTACTAATTATTAAATCTGAAATAGAAAACTCATTACAGCTGGTTGTTGGATTTTAAGTGGCAACACTGACTGCACTAACGTCAAAGTGTCGCAATGACGCAGGCCGCCTGACACACGAGGAAAAATCCTTGACGATCTTTACTCATCTTTCAAAATGGTGTTTCATTCTCGCGGGTTTCCATCTAAATTAAATCAATTATTACTAAAATGAACTATTAACCGTTTATCCATCACGTAAACGGAGTTATACTGTGCAATTTAAATTAATAGTGTTAAATTACGACTGCGTTGTGTCGCCTGAATGTGTTTTTCTTTTTAGCGTTTTAAAAATCAGTTCGATCTGTGATGTTAGTGATTTGATTGTTATTTAAAGCATCTTACGTAAGTATTTAGCATATTTATGTTGTTAAACAAGTAAGATACTGAGTCATAAGCTAATTAGAACAGCTGGTTGTGCTAGAGTTATACGTTTTAGTTTTTTATTGTGCTGTTGAGCGACACCCCTTTTCCGGCATAGGACCTTTAATGTTTACGTTTGAATTGACGAAATAATTATCTGAATAACCTTGCAGGTACAGGTAGCTTGTGGTGTAACTGGTTTCCGCGTAATTCGAAGGTTGACTGATACACAGCATGAGCATGCTATCTATGATGCAAATAAATGGTGAAGCCATATAATAATCTATTTTTTCCCATTAGACGCGGGCTTGGCATTGGGCATATTTTGATACATAAATGTTGCTATGTATATAGCAGGAAGCAATTAGGTGTATACGAATTTATGCTCTTTCATAATGGATTTAGAATTGGGTTTGGTAAAGCATTAGAAATATTTAGTTTGAAATTGTTTGAAGTGTGATGGAGAAACAAATTTAATTATAAATCAATCAAGATTAGTTTATCTACATCATGCAATAGTGTGTTCAAAGCTTTAAATTGTAGGTAATTGCCAACCAGCCTCTATTCAACACAGTATAATTCTGGGGTCCTAGTGAAAAAGGGTATAAGTCTTCAGAAGATCAAGTGAAAAAGGGTTTAAGTCAAGTATACTCCGTTCATGTATATACCTTTTTTTTATTACGAGTAAAGTCTACTTGTTTTTCACTAGGGCAATTAGAATTATGGTATTGTTTTTAACTCAACTGTCATTACTGTCAAGTAAATAAGAGCTATCAATACGGTGACTATGCAGAAACATGTCATAAGCTATAAGCTTGTACCGTGTTGAATCTCGGCCCTGTAATGGTAAATCTACAATCTACAAAAACACGCTTCTACTACTATGACTAGATTATGTCTTAGAAACGTAAGAAACAAATGGTAGGATGAACATAAAAAACGGGAAATGAAAAAACCTAGATGTGGTTTGGTTTGAATTTGCCACAATTAAGTAAGATCTGATAGTTAATTTAGTAACTGATTATGTGATATTTAACTGAGCTACTAAATACACTTAATGCTTAACCTTGAAATCTTAAACAGGCTCAAATTAAGGATACTTTTAATTAACTGTGGTGCTTAAAAACAACACATATTCTTATTTGATTCTGATTAAAATTAATCGTCTTGAGGTAATTCTTACCAGATTTTATCTGAGTGCTCGTAACTTGGTAGCATGAATGGACGAAGTGGCTGATTTTAGACTCGCCATCACATATTATTTAATAAAATAACAATACTCATTTTTTAAACTGTTTCAGCAGTTTTCTGCATATGGCATTCAGGTAAATAGGTATAATGGTTTAGTTGAAATTTTTGTTGCCGACAGTAAAACGTAAATCAAAAATGCTTAAGCAAAACAGTTCACATTGCGCTAATAACACTGTGGTAAGAGAACATTTTATTACTATTGCAATTAATAACAGCGGTAGATTAAAAGTTTGCAATCAAGTTCTGATAATATTCATAACTGTTAATATTGCAATATGTTTTTGGTTTGGATGGTTACATTCATTAATTTTAAATTGCGTGATAATTATGGTAAACCACAATGCTTTAAATGGTATCATTGAAATTACTGAAATAATTGCTGTAATAATGTCATTTATTTTTGTAACAACGGATATAATTCCATAGGGAAAACTTTGATAGTGTCAATGTTTTAAGGATATTGGTAATAATCAGCCATATCAGGAACTGTCAAAATCATTCAAGTTCCATTCTGTGAAACGGACAGCACTATGGCACTTAGCACAAGCACTATACAATGCAATGTAGCTCTTAAAATATCCATCCAAGGTTATGGGTCATTCTTCTTTTTTTGCAACTATAGCCTTTCCACTCATCTTATTTTGCGTCTCATTAGGGTATGGAGAATTATGTTTTTTGTGTTTATTATACATATGTCCATATTTTTATTTACCAATTATTACTTGATAATCATGCTCTTAATCTAAGTCATATTTTTTTTAGTACTAGTTTTCATAGAATGCCGTAAATGCCGAGATCAGTATTCATCTAAAAATTGGTCTCTGCTGAAAATGGCCACTCTGTAACAGTGTTTTTGGTAAACCACATTAAAAAGAAAACACAATTATCTGCAGGACAGGAAGCATTTATTAGTTGTGCCGTTGCTGATATGGAACACGGAAACCATAAGCTGCAGGCTTATTGCCTAACGCTCTAGCTGTCGCAATCGTTTTCGTTTTGACAGTACGAAGTCGAGTCTGCATCCAAAATGATAACAATTATTCCACTTTGAAGTCGTTTGCGATTGTGAGTTAGGTAATAGGCCAGCTGTACCTTATTGATAGTTCAAAAATCAAAACTGCAATAATCGGTTTATTGTCACAAAAATTAAGAATGACCCTATACTTCTACTCTCTCTCTCTCAGAAACCGAATATTTCTTAAGGCCTTATGCACTGTATCTCCATCCTTATCCCTCCCTGGAACTTGACACGTTCTCCTCCATAATACGGCCTCACTGCTTAATTACCCGTTCATACAAAAACCACTCGCTGCCGGTGCAAAAAAAAACTAAAAGCAAACAAAATAACATTTATTTCAACAATTAATCATCCTAACCTAATAAAATCATGATTACCAAATACAATACCATAAATTGTGATTCCTTTTTAATGACAAACTGAAAAGTCATAAAATTGAATGGCTGCTTACATGCATAATAGCTTTCTTTATCAGTCAACCATACAGTAAAACAGTATTATTTAAAACACTGCTTCATGGAGTGTATAACAGTGGAATGACATCATTATGACATAATAGCTTGGCAAGACTGCATCATCGCTCCATTAGTTTTATGTGTTATGTGTTTACTAACAAATCCACCCACATATAGGTATCCTGTAGCCTAAAATAATATAATATCCGCATGTTTTACTGGTTATTAAGGTTCAAATTCTTGGTATGTAAATACATGTGTTCCTTGTTCGTAAATACATGTGTTTGTTGTTTGTAAACTTATCTTTTTTGTATAGTTATCTATAGGAGATAGCTATTTAGCAATAAGACTGACTTGTTTATTGAACATTTAAATTAGCTATATCTCTTCCAGCCGGTTTTTCTTTTTGTAATGTAGCTCTCACTTCCATCTAGTTATTTGCCAGTGTTAGAGTGGACATTGGTCATGTCCAGAGAAAAATGGGTAAAAACAAAATGGTTGGTGGGAGGATCGGACAGAAAAACTTAAAGAACTTGAACTTGAGAAAAAACATTTTTTGAATGGCTATTAACATAACCAAGATATAAGCCAACAAAGATTTGTTCCATTTCTCTCTAGGACAACAGAATTTAACATTGAGTTTATATGGCCGACCTGTAACTTGTCGTCACACGGCGTATCGGATCTCTCTGTCTAATCACTGTCTAATTAGCAGTTTATAGTGCTTGTACTATGTGAAAGATGATATGGCTAGAAAGGCAGTGACTACCGAGACGACGACTAATAGAGAAGAATGGAAGAAAAATACAAGTTGCGCCGACCACGAATAATTGGGATAAGGGCAGGAGAATGATGAGTGCTTGTATCATGGCCGATTTCAATTTTAATTTTAAAAATTTCGTGATCTCTTTTACAGTATTTTTTTATTTTGTTGAGTAATGTGCAGTGATCGGATCTAGGATGCAATTTAAGTCCGTTATTTTAACATGGATATGAATATGACTTACAATCACGCGAATCTTTTTGTTACCTACCTTTATAAAAAGGTAAATAACTCGTAATTTTAAGTAGTTTACACTATAAAATTAACCAAATATGTAATAACTAAAAAAAAATACAGTACTGCATAGAAGAACTGAACGTAACTTGCACGTCTTGTCTTTTATGGTATTTTTATTATTTTTATTTGTTTATTAGGTTAACCCTCGACAAAAGTTATTAATTATTAACAATAACCCATTTCCCAAAATCCCGGGAAATCTCGAGTCACATCCATGTTAAGCATAACGTTTGAGGTCGTTCACCCCAAATTGCATCCTAGATCCGATCACTGGCTAATGTGATTTAAAAATCCGAGCATATTCCCTATAAGTAGCACAAAACAAAAGGGTTTTAGCACTGAGGATCTGTAAAATACTTATATTATTTTGTTGTGTTGTGTTTAAAAAAAATATAACGAAATTTAATAATAACTTGATGTTTACCAATCAATAAACATACATAATTAAGGTTTCCTATAGAATATTTAACCTTCTGCTCTTTTACCTTGTTTAGTTTAACTTTGAAACTTGTTTATTATTTAAATATACTAAATTACTTTGAGCTTGTATAATAACATATTCAAGTATATTATGTTACCTGACAAGCTAACCTGCCGGCAAGCTGCAGTGTTCGTACTGGTGTGAGTGTAAGAGTGTAATTACTTAATTAGTTAGTATTTGCAATTTTGGAGTCGTTAATTTATGAGCCTCCAGAATCAATCCATCATCATCATCATCATCATTTCAGCCGAAAGACGTCCACTGCTGGACATAGGCCTCCCCCAAGGTTTGCCTCTGGGTCTTGCGCCGCTTGAAAACGACGGTTTCCCGCAACGGTTTCACTGTGTATATCTGATCTCTCTGTCTAATCGGCTAATCGCTGTCTTATTAGCAGTTTAAAATGCGTGTATTATCCGTATTTCTTGGCCGTTTGTTTTTTTTTACGTATTTTTTGGTGTTGAGAAATACCATTTGAAAATCCATGCATATTCCCGGTTCCTTGCATAGCCCTCTCCATTGCCCTTTGAGTGACTTTGAGCTTTCTTATGAACCCCATCGTTAGCACCCACATTTCACCACTATGACTAGTTGCGGAATAGTAACCATATGAATTGTATGACTAACTATCTCTTCCACCCGACTCCGCGTTGGAATCATTTATCACGATTCCCTCGGGAACTCCCCCATTGACGACGCGTTAGCCTAGTTAGTAGTGACCCTGTCTACGAAGCTAGCGGTCCCAGGTTAAATTCTCGGTATGGGCAAATATTTGTGTGATGAGCGCGAGTATTTGTTTCTGAGTCTTGGTTGTTTTCTATGTTTTTTGTATTTATTTGTCTGTATAAGTATGTATATCGTTTTCTAGTACCCATAGTACAAGCCTAAAGCATAAGAATAAACAATAACTACACGTAGAAGCGAATCCCCTTTACCCAGGCCCCAAATGCCGCGCTTTTAATACCTACTTCCCCCTTCACCCAGCTACGCCCCTCTGTCTTCCGCGCCCAAAGTCAGGGCTGTCACTTGTGGAATATTTTAATCGGTTTATGGATGTGTCATACAAGTTCAGTCACGAAATGTTATTTATGTTTTCCTTCAACTTAGAAACATTGTTGCAAAATGAGTTTTTTACATTTACGTTAAATTAGGTAATAATATATTTGATGATATTAAGATTATCTTCAGAAAATTTAATGGCTTATGTGGCTATTAATCATCTATAAAACACAGAAACGAGTCTATAAATAAACAACCTTTTAAGCTGAATAAGTTTTAAGTATAGTCTGGGATCCGGATGTACTATTTAACAAATTCCTTCATGCAATCAATTATTTCTCATAATTTTTCCGTAAATAGTCGTTCAGTTTTTAAAACACTATCTTAGTTCAACCATAAACACTAAAATCAACACAGATACGAAAACCAATTCAAGACACAATAACAATATCTTGGTTAATACATACATATTCCGTCTGTGACGCCCCTGACTGACTAGACACCTAAGGTATCGCCAGGCGGTAGGTATTTAACGCGCCGAGCGCGCGTCCGGAGCTGGGAGTTTCGCTTCTACATGTAGTTATTGTGTATTCTTATGCCTAAAGCTTAGGTTGGGACTAGGTCAATTTGTGTGAGATTGTCCCCTGATATTTATTTACCTATATAAATCAAATCTCAATCAAAATCAAAATCATTTATTCGGTAAGAACATAGGTGGAAAGTACATAGTGGTTGAGGCCTTCTAGTAAGTATGAAATATGTGTGAAATGCGTGCGTGCATGCGTGCGTGTGAGTGCGTGCGTGCGTGCGTGTGTGCATGCGTGCGTGCGTGTGTGCATGCGTGCGTGAGTGTGTTCGTGCGTGCGTGCGTGCGTGCGTGCGTGTGTGTGTGCGGTTCACCCTTTTAAGACCTACGGTGCTATAGACAGACAAACGTAGCGGTCAAACGTATAACACGCCTCTTTTTGCGTCAAGGGTAATAAAAGTAGTGAGGTTTAATAAAAGATTTTTTACAATATTCACTCCTAACCTAATAAAGTACATAAATTTTATTGCTGATTCATGTATGATACAGGCTTTCACAGTATTTGGGATTACCATGATTATATAGAAGGGATAAAAAAAACGTTACTGTGCACAACCTAGCCCGCTATCAGCTGTACCGATGAGTACAAATACTAAATGCATATCAGATAACGATATAAAATAGATAACGCTTATCAGGACAATTGTTCTGAACTATTTACCAAGTGGACGTTCTGTTTGTTTTTATGATTAATAATTAAATTAAATCTTTGTTCACTGACAACACGCAAACATTAAAAAAGCTTAGTTGTAAATATTGATAAGTGTGTGTGTTATAGTGAGTTGTGTGTGTTCAAGTGTGACCAGTTATGTTTATAAAAGTTGTGATATGAAATTTACAAACACGTTTCTGAAATTTGGTAAGTTTGAAGTGTTATAAGCAAACCCGGGAGCAAAAATGTACCGGTGCTAGTGATTAATTAAATATCGACTAAGTTTTATCGACATCGTTAAAAAGCAATTTTCAAGCATCACAATTAATGGTCAAGTTTATATACCTTTTAATAATTTGTAAACCTCTTTTATTTACACTTATCGTCTATTCCGTAGTCAAACAAAAAAATATTTTTCATCTCACTAGCTCGGAAAGCCGTTTTTGTTTGTTTGATATCTATTGAGAAAATCGATTTTTATCCACATATGAAGAAAGATTTTTGACATTTGAAGGCAGCTTAACTTATATTTGACAGCAAACAAAACGTAAAAAACTGGATAGGCTTAGGCTATTTTGCATTATATTTGATTTTACCAATACTTCTATCAACATATTGTATTGAAAAAGAGGTAAATAAATAATAATTGATAGTACAAACCCTTTTTCTTATTTTCTTCGCTGTAGTTAGGTGAAAAGTTTTGTGTTATACACGGGTGAAAAGTTATTTTACGTCTCGTGTGTTGAAACACTCGCAGGTAAAATACAACTTTCCCCCCTTGTATAACAAATAACTATTTAATGATTTTATTTGACCACTTGGAAGGCGTGACTAATATCATGCCAAATAACAGCTTTCTAGAACTAAGAGTCTCTGAACTAACCTGCCGACCGACGGACGTACGGACAAGGCGAAACTATAACCTCCTAAGGCCCAAGGTCCTACCCATAGTACTTATTGACTTTGTCATTCAGACCCAGCTTCTTCGACAGTTGTGTAGTCATAGCGTACCACGGTCCTACCAGTAGGACTTAAAAGAAAACCCGCCAATAGCGTACCACGGTCTTACCAGTAGGATTCAATAGAAAACCCGCCATTTTGTCTTTTTAGTACTTGGGTCTGAATGAGTATAAGACAATAGTACTACTGGTAGGACTACGGGCTGTAGTGACTATATGCTGATTTTTTCGTTGGGCCTTAGGAGGATAAGGGTTCCTAGTGAACAGAAAATAATTAAAGTTGACACTGCCATCAACGCGTGCGCGAACTATCTACATCTTACGTTCTTCGCGCGGAAGCGCATAAAGCAATCCCTTTCATTCCTATGTGAGCGTGACAGCATATGTGGTGTCTAAACTGATGTTTTCGTAACTTCACGATGATCTAAATCAGACAAATTTAGTTATAGGAACAGTGTAATAAGAGAAAGTTGAGATTTTAAAGAAGATGTGCCAAGGAATTATAAAGGAATGCTGAAGTGTTTCAGTCATGTGGAGAGAGTGGATGAACTGAGATTAACAAAACAGATATATGAGGCAAGAGTAAATGGGAATGTTGGAAGGGAAAGGCCAAGGCGAACGTTCCACGAACAGATCGGGGACGTATTAAGAAAGGGCCAGGTCAGGAGACCCTAAACCGACGCACGTGTGTGAAGAGACTTATGAGTGTGGAGGAAGCGAGGGAAGTTTGTCTGGATCGTAGCAAGTGGAAGGAAGTGGTCTCTGCCCACCCTTACGAGAAATTGATTGTGTGTATCTATGTATGTATGTATGTACAAATGTAGTGCGAAAAATCCTTTATTTGAGAGAAACACAACAACTACATATTCATTACATAACAAACGGTACAAATTGGTTCTGTAGTTTCTATCCTTCTGTATGTGATATTTCTGCTACATATTCAATTGCAGAACTGTTCGGCGGGCGGCGTGTGATGTTGCAAACATCCTTCGGTTGCGATAACCAATTATCTATACCTGAATGGGGGCGAATGACTTGCTTGTTAACCGCTAACTCAGAAATAATATCAGACTTTTACCTTCCATTCCACCCTTTTTGGGGTAATCTCCCAAAATCCCGAAAAGTAGTAATTTTCGATTATAAACCTCGTCATATTCTTAATTCGACACATTCTTGTTTGGACACATTTCGTTTCCATTGTAATGTTAAAGTCGTATTAAACTAGCGACCCGCCCTCACTTCGCTTCGGTTTATGTAACTTTCTGTTAGTTTAGGTACCTACTTACATAAAAAAGCGTGAAAAATTATCTTACTGATGGTGAAAACCGCTTGAAAATCCGTTCAGAATTTTTTGAGATCATCGCGAACATACATACGTACATACAGACTTACGCGGCGGGGGACTTTGTTTTGTATAATATGTAATAACGACCCTTTACTTTCTCAATCTCTTATCTGATCAAATAGTTAGAAAGGAAAGTAGTCTTTATTCTTCAGGGAACATGAGTGTTTTTCCTATATAACTATTCGATCAGATACGAGGTTGAGAAAGTAAAGGGACGATATATAGTGACAATACGTACTATTGTGCTTATATAATGAAACAAATCATTTGTTTATCGGTTACTTTACTAAACATTTCTGGGCATAACTAAATATGTCCAAACAAGAAAAGTAATCAATCCTAAATACTCACTTCCATGTTGCAAGTAAAAAACTTTCACTCAAATGAATATTAATTTCTTTTAGCGAAAATGTGGAAACAGGTATTTGCCGTCCGAAGGGTTGGGCTGGTCATATTTTTTTAATAGCCCTAATTTTACCCACAGGGGTTAGGTAACAATAGTTACAACATAATCTACAGTATATCTATCTATCTATCTATCTATATATATCTACAGTATCAACTAAAGAACTGAATGTTTTTAGGAAAATTGTACTTGTAGAATTCGTTTCGTTTTTCCGTCATTTCTTTCCGTTACAGGTTTAGGCACTTGTCCCATGATCTTAATATATGTGTCTCTTTCATTGACTCGGGATCTATAGATCTTTCGTTGGAGAGAGAGTTTTCGCTGGCAGTGTGAACAGCCAGCGATCAACTATCCATATTGGTGACTCTTTTATTGATACGTGATATACAGCCTTGGCCAAAAGTATTGAGCACCCCACTTCTTCCTTTGTAACTTATATATAAAGTATTATTTAATAATTTCAAAAATACACAACAACATAACATAATCTCACGCCTTCGTTCCCAGAGTGGGGTAGGCAGAGCTACAGAATTACAAACATCTCTAAAAACTTGTTGATAATTCTATAACCACAATTTGCACAATTAGGCTAAGATGTTTACCAGCGTATTAGTGACAGGTTGCAAGCCCATCGCCTAACAGTACTACAAGCCTTTATTCCCTTAGTCGTCTCTTACGACATCCACGGGAAGACATGGAGTGGCACTATTCTAACTCGGCAACCACACGAGGCTAAAATACACAAATATGTAAAATATAAAATGTGTTTGTACATATGCAAATTATTAGTAGATTATCATTTTGAAGTAACTATTTTCGTGTGAAATCTGAAGCTAGAAAGAATCAGGTTTTACAACAAAATGATTCATTGTATTTTTTTCCACGGAATTACGATTAACGTCAATAAATATGACTATTTCTTCCGATAGATATACAACTTTCTATAATATAAGACATTAATGCACATTTTAAAGTTTGACTTTTATATGAAAAACACATGGGAGCACCCAATAGTTTTGGCCAAGGCTGTATATCTTTTGTTCGGGTCTTGAGCGAGAAAATAAGTCGATAGCTTAATCGAATCCTCGTCGGCTTGGCGGTGAGACAACTGCCTTATCCACGAAAAATCATTTTAGTGCACCATAACATCTTTAGAATATATTCCGTTTCATCATTCCGTTTAGTAGCTTAGGCTGTATTGTCTGTCAGACAATTAGTAAAACAACAGTTTCATAATTAGTTTCTTCACTAGCCATTGGCATTGAATTTGCGGTCTTATCTTGCCGATCATTTGCGGATGAAATATAATTAATGAGACGTGACGTCCCTTTACGAGTTTATACAGAGTGACCCAACAGTGAGGTTTAAAAGATCTAAAAGCCTTATGCCTAGACACCATGTATGTTAAGCTATATTCAAGTTTCAAACTTATAGGGCACTAGCGGTTGCCTGCGACGCCGTCCGCGTAGAAGTAGAAACACTTTTTTTTTGGGATCTATCTAATAATCCGGGATAAAAAGTTCTCCATGTCCTTCTCCGAGGTTCAAGCTATGTTCATACCAATTTTCATTAAAATTGCTTCAGCAATTTTTGTAAAGCTTTTGCACGCGTCTCCATCCGCGTAGAAGTTCATCGCTATTCCCTCGGAACCGTCCAATTTTCCGGAATAAAAAGTAGCCTATGTACTATTCCAGACTATAATCTATGTCTGTGCCAAATTTCATCCAGATCTGTTCAGCCGTTCTGGCGTGATTGTGTAACAAACATCCAAACTTTCGCATTTATAATATTAGTAAGATTATGGAAATATCGATGGGTAAAGTGAATTTACAGCGAATTATTTTGACGAAATTAAATTTTACCTAATGAAAAAAACTTTAGCCATATTTATTTATTATATTAACAGCCCACCGCTTAATTATATTCGAGGAATTGACAAATATTAACCATGAAGGAAATAGTGACGTCTTTTGCTTATTTGCTTATTATAGAGATTTGACGGCTTGAGTTCATTAGGGTCCAAGACTTCGAGATATTCAGTAACATTTTAATAAACAATAGATTAGTGGTTTTTCAACGTTGTAATGACAGTTAATCGTAAGTGTTATTTTGTGTGTTGTGTTGTCTACGTTGTTCGGAAATAACGTGTATTTAATAGTGTTTTGTATTAGAAGAAGTTTAAAACTGGGTTCAAGTTCAACAGAAAGTACTCGTAATATAAACATGAATATTGTAAGATATTAGTTTACGTAAGAACCACTTAAGATGGATTTTACTCGGAAAATTAATCTACGAGGCTTGTTGATTTGTTGTGATGCATGTGACGTGGGTTTAGGAGTAGTTATTGATCAAGAATAGACTTCTGATCTGATTTGATGCATATATAGAAGAGGAGTAGAGGTGTTGCTTAGTCAGATAGAATACAGTAGTGGCCTAATGTCCTTTCCCAATATTCAAATTGCGGGAAAATAAAGTTAAAACGTGACCACTGGTCACACACAAAATATGACAAAAGGGACCTTATCTAGCGGTCTGAATATTGGGATCGGACATTAGGCAACTACTATACAGTCTACCTGACGATATCTTACATTTCGCTGTGTTATTCCACTTAGAGTTCTATGAGTGCAGGTAGATGAAAAATCTTTTTGCACGTAACAGAACGACAGAAGTTGAGTCGATTTTCGAGAAAGGAACGCTTGAAAATTTTGTACGAAAATAGAACTTAAATAGTATTTTGGAGTTACGGTTAGTTGTGACGTTCTTTCGTGCAAATTTTCCCCTATCGCTTGTCTGTCGTTTCGTGCAGACGGACAGTATTTGAACTGTAACCCAATCGCAGTTCGCCTGCAATTGACTTACGTACGTTTCGCGGCAGTTCGAGTGCAGTTCTGATGCAGTTGACATAACTGCATCAGAACTGCACTCGAACTGCCATTTTGCAGTCCGTCATAATCGGCCCTTCAATCTGCCCTCCTAAGTCAATTAAGCAGTATCCCAAATTTAATAACCAAAGCAGTTTCAATTCTCTTCTTTTAGTAATATGGTTGATATTGCTACAGGAGTTTTATCTGAGATATTGCGTATTGGATTAGCAGGGCAGAAATTGACCGGCTGTTGTGATGCATGTGTGATAGGACGAGGAGCGTTGCTAACTCACAATATATAAAAGTGTAGCAATTATAACTGAGCGAACGAACTCCAAGGGGTCTATGTACGCTGGTGAATTATACAGAATGATGTCTTGTTCCACAGCGGAGCTGAAATGGCTGGTGTCCAGCACGTGTAGCGGTACCATGTCGACCCAGGGTCTGAAAAACGCTACCGAGCAATCGACACTTGAGAACAAACGTGAGTTTTTCCTAACCATTATTTTTAGTAAGGAGATATTGTTTATGGACGAATTTTCTGTTTAAATTTACACGAGGATGATGTAATGAATTCTAAACCCCCGACGTAAAAAGAGGGGTTATGAGTTTAACTGTCTGTTTGCCGGTGGCCTACACTGCCCTTCTAAGCATAATGGCGATATCTCAGACAAAACATCTGTAGAAATTGCAACCTAGTTACAAACAGAAGAGAGTTGAATCTGCTATGGCTATTGTATTTAGTTATTGCATTTTTGCTTAGGAGGGCAGTACACTAGAGCACACAGTAGGAGGTAGGAGTAAGATCACGAAAAGTATCATTAAGCGCTTGAAAAACAGTACAAAACATTCACGTTTACTGATTGAACATTACTATTAAATTTACAATATTTACAATGCTGTACACATTTCAATTTACTGCCAAGACAGTAAATTTTGGCCGCAAGCTTTAACTGTATTTGGACCAGTAACAGCAGTAACAATTACCATTTCGTTCGTTAAGCTCATATACTATGGTGCAAAGCAGTGAATTTTCACGTTAGTGTAGGTCGAATCGAACAGGCCCGATTTGACAGCTGACAACACTGTAGATACAAAATTTATTTATTTATTAAAAATCATTTATAACTTAAAAGTATAACGTCAAACATGCCTCAAACACATATTTTGTACATTTGACAGATGTCAAATCAGGCCTTATAGAGGAGCGCGACTATAATTCTATGTTATCGTAATATGTACACTAACACGTATACTCACGCCTTCATTCCCAGAGTGGGGTAGGCAGATCTACAGATTTACCAACAACTCTAAAAATTTGTTAATACTCGTAATTCTGTAACCACATTTTGCACAATTACCAGTGTATTCGTGTCAGGTTGCAAGCCCATATCGCCTAACAGTACTACAAGCCTTTATTCCCTTAGTTCCACGGGAACACATGGAGTGGCGCTATTCTAACCCGACAACAACACAGTGACACTAAATTACGAAAAAACCATTTGAATATGACGTTATTGCAGTTAAAAAGAATTAACTTTTGTGTGAGTTCCTTTTTGCATAGTGTCACTGTTGGATTTAACGTGCGATATGGACTTATTAGGTCATGTGTTTAAACAGCAACGTTCAGTTTCAGTAAATATTGCAATGTAATGCACTAATGTTAGCCGTCCTCGTTTTTCCTCGCGTTCGTGACTAAATTCTAAAGTCGATAGCTTATTCAGGTTTACGTTGGCGAATAGCCAAAGGTAGGCAAACCACGTTTTGGAATTATACTTGCATATAAAAAGACGTCAACGACTAGGTAATAAGGGTTTATGTTGGTAGGAGAAGTTTTTCGGATTGTATGGCGTGGTTTCGAGCCTTTTTAGGGTTTTGTAGTCAAACTAGGAACGCTAATAGTTTCGCTATGTCCGTCCGTCTGTCTGTCTGTATGTGACAGTCACTTTTTTCAGAAAGGATATTTGTATTCAAACCTAGTCTTGCTATCTCAAAATTAATTTCACCACAAACATGTTTTAAAGAAGCGGTCTTGTTATATAGTATATAGTTTTAAATAAGGTAATAATGAAAACTCGTGGAAACCTTTTAAAGCTTGTCATTTGAACTAGCGTCTGTCGTTTTAATTAAACTAATAACCGTGTAAGTACTAAATAACAGCCATGACTAAGCAAATATTGTATATGTATACTCTTGGAAAACGTTACGTACATTAAAATTATACATCCATGGTAATAAGCACGTGCGCTTTTTAATATTAAAAATATCGTGCTACTAGCGATATATGACGTTTTTAACAGGAAGAACCATGGACATATCTATTACAGACTGTATAATTTAAGTACAATGCGGACACGCAATGGAGTTTTTGGCATTCAATTTATTTTACACAAATCTGTGTTTGCGTGACAGCAATCACAATAAATGCTCTTTTTCACGTGACGTTAATTACCAGAAATTTACATTTAATGGTGGTAGGACCTTGTGTAGGGTCCGTTGTGATCGCTATCATCATCTTTCTGTCTCCTGCCGCTAAACAGTATTCACATTTTTGTTTTGACGGTTGAATGACTAGCATAGAAGTAGGTATTCCATCTCAGCCCTCTGGTGGCCCTTCCAAGATGCACTGCGCTAATAAGCGTTTCTATTCGTCTCGTTTTTAAACCAATCGCGTCACTGGTAGATGACGTGATACGAAAAGTCACGTGATCTACCAGTGACGCGATTGGTTTAAAAACGAAACGAATAGAAACGCTAGTTAGCGCAATACACCTTGGCAGGACCCTCAGGGTAGGGAACGCATTTTTGCCCCTCTAAATAATAGTAGATTTTACAACTAGGGTCTAAAATAAGCCATGCTTAGTACCACGAGACGGTTATACCTAATATGGCTTTTAGACCCGAGTAATACACTCTACTTTTCACTTCGATTGCGAGAAAATAAAAACATTACCTATACAAAGGTAAAAAATTAGCAAAGATAGCACCACATATTCTACGGCGAAAATATTGTTTTAATTTAACACAGATACAAAATATAGATACCGCAAATAAACGCCACTGACCGTGTGAATATTTAGCGCTTCAAAGCGTTGCACAATCGATTTAATCATATTTTAACGATTGTAAAATAGGGACTAAAAAACACCTAATGTTTTGAGAAATTAATTCTGTTCCCCGTTTGGTCGATTTTAATATAGCTGTATTCTGGTTGGTTCATACCAAATACAAAGTTTTTTTTTAAAGAGTTAATATAGTTAGAGAGTATGCGTCCCAAAAAGAACCTAACGTTCCGATTAAAAGTCGATGTGTATTGTGATAGGTTGATTTAATTTCGTGAAGTATTTTGATTGGTGGATTTAATTTGGTGAAGTATTTTGATTGGTCAAATTAAAATGTTTTGTACAAATAAATCATTCTATTTTCCATTTCATATTTTCCCTAGGGGAAATATGAATATAATGTATTATCTAGGGTTTACATGTCCTACCTACTTGAGTCTCGCTTGATAAGTCTAATATGACACACTTTTTGAGCATGAGAAGTGAAAATATAAAAACACATGCACAATTTGATAGTCACCCCCCCCCACCATCCCCACCTTGAGAAATAAGGTCACTTATACATACACGGTTCTATGAGACATGCGCCCTTTTTTCTAAAGAGGGCAAATTTGCAGTCGTGGTATTGTACATTTCTGTGAGACTCTGAATTCTTTCTCTTTGTTCATGTTTGCTAAGCTGTACATTGACAAGTTGGTATTTAAGTTAGAAGCAGTAGCTATTGCAACGACGCAATGTTCTGCTACTAGAATGGGGACTTACGGGATCAAGAAGAGTGAGCCGTTATATTATTTTAACACGTCCACAGACTCTATTATTTTTCTCTAGATATGACTGATTAAATCAATGACTAAATGATTGACTGACTGTTTATAAAGCACATTATAATTCAGTACCTTGAAGACCGAGCGTAGCACAGTGGATCGAAATGAATAAAAATACCGTTTTTTCAATGAAAATAAAAAAATACATAACTAAGAAAAAAAATATGAAAAATGTTGTGTTTAATGTTGACTTGATTGGACTATATAAAAAAAACGGGCACCTACTGAGATAAGGTTTTAACTATTTTCTACTGTTCTAAAGTAGGACAATGATATTCTAAAGGTTTGAAAGCGGGATCGGTTATGGTTTTCTTACAATAAGATACCTATTTTTTAGTTTCATACAAAAAAAAACACATTTTATTTTTTTCTGCTTAAAATAAGCCTCATTTTGAAAAATGTTATATAACATTTTTTATTCCTCACATAATTTCCAACCGAAAAGCATTTTTTAAAATAGGATTTTTAGAAAAAAATGCGAATGTCCATTTTTTATTCATTTCGATCCACTGTGCGTCGTTCGGGTTTAAAAAGGAATATTCCCGGGTGATATCAACTCATCAGATCGATTTTTCGCCCCCGTAAACCCGTATATCGTCCCTTTACTTTCTCAACCGTCTATATGATCGAATATTTTGATAGGAAAGTAGTCTTTATAAACCTTGGAATATGAGTGTTTATTCTATCTAACCATTTGATCAGATAAGAGGTTGAGAAAGTAAATGAACGATATTTCTAATTTCATTGAAACGAGAAACTTTTTGGAGAACGTGATTTAAAAAATATTGCTCGTCTAATAGTATAGGATAATTTAGGAAAGGATACATAAGGTGAAATTTTAAGATCTGATTTGATTTGGTGAAGGTGAAAAATTAATAATTAAACAGACAATAGAGCCAATAACATTAGATAGAAAATTCCGCCAATTCCGTTTTTTTTGTTTCGATTAACGTGGTTCATGTATTAACTTAACAATAATACTAAATGGGTCAATCAACTATTCTTTGTAGGTACATTATTTTTTTGGCCCTTCTACAGGAAGGCCCAACATGGGCCAACATAAGGGACGAAGTTACACGTTAGAGCGAGCAACATATTCTTGCATCTCACTCTTACGCATCACTCCGCCTACGTTGGCCCATGATGGGCTTAAAGAAAAACTAAATGGTTTTTTTTTTTAATATTGCGTGTTTTTATTACACAGATAAACAGTGAATTCTATGACCCTGTAGATTTATTTATTAAACAATCAATTCTTTCACTAACTTAGTGGACCATGTTGTCCCCAGTTTTGTATGAAAATAGTGGTTTGTCCCCTAAGTTACCAGTATTTTTGGCAAAAATGTTATTCTGATTTCGATAGCTTATTTTCACTTTTACTGACAATGAATCTATTGATTAAAAAATATAGTTTTTACCGTGCTTTGGTTGTACGGTGTTGTATAATTAAGACATACTTAAATGTACCTACAAAGAATAGTTGATGACCCAAATTACCATAACGCCATGAAATGTACCCCGCCCGCCTCCGGCCTTTCATCGTCGGACGCCATGAAGTGCTATGATTTATTGCTCTAAGCTGACACAGTTTTATATTCTGATTTATTGTTACTTGTGTAGATTAAATACGAGTATATATTGATTTTTGACGAGGAACAGTAGAAATTACGTGGAGCTTTATTACACGTTTTCTTAATACTTTTTAGGGTTCCGTACCTAAAAAGGAAAATGGAACCCTTATAGGATCTCTCGTGCGTCTGTCTGTCTGTCACAGCCGATTCGCTCCAAAACTACTGGACCGATCGTAATGTATAGATGAAGGATTATTTTCCGTATTTTTTTCAAAATATTGGGGCCAGTAGTTTTAGAGATAAGGGAGGGGGATGGTCGATTTATGCGTATTTTCTTAAATAACTTCAGAACTGTTTATGTTAAAGTTATAAAACTAATATATTTGAGGTGCTCAGCCCTTTCATTTGACTAGTCGCACAATAAGGTTTGAGAAGCTTTTTTTTTTAAATTTCCTAATTTTTCCCCCAAAAGTAGCCCCCTTGTTCAAAATTCATTTATTTACGTTACGCATCCGTCTTTGAGTCACCGACTTACATGTTTGTACTAAATTTCAACTCGATCGGTCCAGTACTTTTGGAGCAAATCTGGTGTGACAGATGGATAGATAGACAGACAGACTAACAGACAGGCATATGGTGTGGAGACGGAACCCTCTCCACGCGAGTCGAACTCGCACAAGGCCGGTTTTCTTGTAAATATCGAGCACTTGCGAACCGCGCAGGGCGAAGGGCGCTTCGCTTCGGGTTATCTGAGTTTTCTGTAACAGCAGTACATAATCCAGATTTTCCAGAAAAACCTTGCTCTTGAACCACTCTGTTTATTGATGTAAACCGCATTAAACTCCGTGGCGTGAGAGCGTCGGTGGCCTAGTGGCTTAGAGGGTCGACTCGTGATCGTAAGGTACCGAGTTCGAACCCCCGCGGTCACCAAGTACCAATGAGTTTTTCTAACTTAAGTGCATTACCCGATGCTCTTACGGTGAAGGAAAAACATCGCGAGGAAACCTGCACATTCGAACAGCTGAGTGTGTAAGAGGGTACTTGCACAAAAAGATCCTAAAGGGTCGAAGTGTATCCGAAAGGGCCCATCTGTAAGATAAGATAAGATAAAACTCCGTGGCGTAGTTCCAAAGATGTCAGCGGGCGGATATAGGTTACGGTTCATACATTTCTGCCCATCTTCCTTGGCGGAACCTGCTTCTGTTGATTAAAAAAATTGTGAAGCAATGCTCAATACTCAATGCTTTATTGCAACCATAATGTTTACAAAGATGGAAATATAATAAATGTCTCAATTATGAACCCTGTTGGGCACAGCGAACATATTTAGAGAGAGGGAGACTCAACCTTTTAATGATACGAAGAGACTTCATTTTAAATATTTGAATATTTATTGCTTAAATCGTGTAGCTGTGAATTTAGCTCCGGGCGATAGATGTTTTACCAACTAAATCAAGTTCGATTTCCACGATTTTGGAAATGTTGTAGTTATTTTTTACGTGCACGATCCCCTTAATGGATTACATTATAAAAGCTCCGTGTCGCAAAACCACTTCGTTTGTGTTACTAGGTAGGTTAGATTCGTTAGGTAACTTCAAATGCCCGAAGGGCAAACCGCCCAGGAATAGGAACCCCGCCATGCGGGGCTAGAGCGAGGGGTAATTTTGCGAGCTAGTGTTTTTACTGGTAATCCGGTTTGTTCCCCAGCGGGGTCGCTGCGGCGCGGCGCGGCGGGGCGCGCGGCGGCGCTGCGGCGCGCGCCCTCCGACTCGGACTGCTCCGGCGAGACCGCCTCGCTGTCCGCCGACAGCGGCGAGCGCCGGCCCGCGCCGCCGCCGCCCCGCAGCGGCAAGACGCGCAGGTAACCCACCCACGCCTATACTACACTAGTCCCGGCACTCAAGCGAGCTAGCGGTAACATTGCATTACTGATGATTAAACATCGGTATCAACGTTCAGGTTTCATGGCACCCGGTAAGGGTAGCAGAAAAAGAAATACGTTCGAATATTTAATGAATAATGACTTTTATTTTCTGTTATTTTTTAAAGCATAATTAATATAATTTTGCAGCAGCTAACTGTATCTATATTTATGCTGTACTTATGCTTAAAGAGGTTTATATTCTAAATCAGGGGTCGGCAAGTAATTTTAGGTGGGGTCCGGATACTGTGGGAAAATTTCAACGAGGTCCAGATAAAAACAAAAGTATTAAGTTAGATTCTATGTGGCTTAAAAATATTATTTCAATTAATAAAGGTATAGTATACCTTATCTATGTATTAATTTATACTTGGTATGCAATACATTACAATATTTGGCGGTCCGAGGTTCGACCTTTCGCGGTCCGCAAACGGACCGCGGTCCGCCTGTTGCTGACCGTTGTTCTAAATAATGTCATAAAACCTTTGCATTCGAAAAAGAATATATGCCAAATAGGTAACAAATGTCAATTTAATTGTAACACCAAATAAATATTAGTCAGTGTGGAAAGGTAATTAAGTCACGTGTACAAAATTTATATGTAATTTACGTCAAATTTCAAATAAAGAATGTTGAACGGTCTATACAGATGTGTTACAACTACATACAAGAATCATTTGCTTAAGTTTTTCACCTATATATTATAAGAAATGTCAAAGGTTAACAACAAAATCCATGGAACAAATTTTAGTAATTTATTAAACCTTTAATACATTTTTAGCGTCTTTCTTTTTGTTTATAAATAATAGAAGTTTAAAATACTAAATGTATTTGTTTGTATTTGTTTTTCTGCAAACCGTACTTTGCCTTGAAAGTTGAACGTTGATACCGATGTTTACTGATGATTAGCAGTGATCGGAATAGGTAGAGTATATTTACCTAAAGTTCGCAAAAGGACATAATATAGAGTGGTTACAACCGGGTGAAATATTAATCTATTTTTATTGAAATCCGGATTTCCGGTATTTTTAATGCTAAATATACATAATATTTACTCACGGTATGGGATATTTTATGTTAGTTTGTGATAAAAGGGGCCTGTAACTCATTTGTTTTAAGTATCTTATTAATTGATGGAGCATATTTACCTCAACTTCGTACAACAGAGACATAAACTGGAGACTTCCTTGCGACTACCAGAAATCCAGAATTCAATAAAAATAAATTAATATTTCACCTGGTTGTAACCACTCTATATTATGTCCTTTTACGAACTTTAGGTAAAAATACTCTACCTATTCCGATCACTGATGATTAGGCACTTGTGCCCCCGCCGACAATGAGCGGGAAGAGCCAGTGATCAACTATTTATATGTGTCCCTTTTATTGACAAGGGATCTTGGCTTTTGACGTAGAGACCTCGTCGTGTTCTTCTCCTAGTCATTATTTTTAGTTTCATGTATTTGACATGTAATCTTGATAATTTTTACATTTATTTGTAATGTTTTTAATTTTGAATTTGTATTTTTTTTATATGTGATAGTTCTAATAATTTATATTTGTTGCTTTATTACCTTGTAATGTAACTTACTTTTAAGTATTATTGTATTTTATGTTTGAAAAAATGACCTTCTGCTGGAGTTTCTTGCGGCGCTTCTTCTCCGCAATGATGGTCGTGTCCGAAGCGCTAGTAGATTCACTGTATATTACCGACGTGTAAAAGAGCCCGTATGTGGCCAATTTACTGTTTTTTTTTTTATCTATATTTTTTGTTCGTTTACGTTTTACTGATATAAAAAAAGTCAAAGTCAATATGATATTTTCAGAGAGATAGAGTGTAGGTGTATAGGTATAGTTAAACCCTATGTTGCACCGCCACTTCAATCTCCGCTTTGCCCTAAGGTTAACTAGTAGAGAATGCCTTACGGCATTAACTTCGCCTTTCGTATATTAAGTATATTTTGTGCAATAAAGATTAAATACATAATAATAGAGCACCCAGGTCATAGTATAAATAGAAAAGTAGTTCGTCTCCAGTCCTAAAAGTTTCTGTTACCTATTGCCGCTCGGACGCTAGTTGTGTCGCTGTACAGTCACCAGCAATAATATATTATCCAACATTGGGCCCAAAAATATCTGTCACGTCTTTATTAATAGAGATATAAGAGCGTGTCAGATATTTTTGCGCACGTTATTTTTTCCTTTTATACTGCAATGCAATCTGTCACCTTTCTGGGACATTAAATAATAATTTGGGGTTTGTTTAAAATACTTGCTTGGTATGCGACCTGTGTCGCACCCTTATTTTTCCAACAACTATTTCAGTATGTCTTGGGGCATTTTCCGTTTTAGTCCGCGACTTGCTTCAATCTGCCCAATTTTGGATAATATATTATTGCTGGTGACTGTACATCGTTTACTCGCACGCAACCAAACGCGGCAACGGCGCAACCCCGACTAAACCGGCTTGGTGCGTCCTGTACAGTTAGCTTGTGGCGCGTACATTCGAGGCACGCACACATAAAAGCCGCGCTCTGAAGACGAACTACTGTTTATACTGTGCCCAGGTGGCCACGACACCATAAACCAACGTTAATGTACCCGTTTGTGTGGAGCCGGCGGCGCGGCAGTGAATGGGAGGTGCTGGAAGGGCTGAAGGACGGGCAGCGCTTCGAGCGGCGCCCGGAGGTGTTCAACGGGTACCTCCACAAGAAACGAAAATGGCCGCTCAAGGGATGGCACAAGGTAAGCTCACCACTTACGACACGTGTTAAGGGGATTGTGCTGTGACCCAACGCTTAAAAAAAACAAAAAAAAAACAATCAAAAATTACAAACTATGGGCCGGTACAGACGGACTGCATTTGAACTGCAACCCAGCTGCAAAATGTCAGTTCGAGGGCAGTTCTGATGCAGTTCACGTAACTGTATTAAAACTACAAACCTACTGCGCAGTCCGCTTGAAGTTGGCGTGCAGTCTACCTAAGCGGACTGCGCAGTTGGTTTGCAGTTTTAATGCAGTTACGTGAACTGCATCAGAACTGCCCTCGAACTGCCATTTTGCAGTTGGGTTGCAGTTCAAATGCAGTCCGTCTGTAGCGGCCCTAATTTAGCTCCGTCCGTAACGTTTGTTACCTCCTAAATCAAGTCCGATTTTCATGGGTTTTGAATATGTTGTAGTTGTTATAAAAAACTAGGTCTGTTGGACGTTCCCATTTTTTCTAAGAAACGGGCTAGGTTTAAGGGGAGGGAAACGGTATCGTATTTTGTATGGTTTTTTACCTTCACAATCCTCTTAAGGGCGCTGCATACGTAACGTGATCAGGACGTGGACGGGACGGGGACGGGACGTGGTTGCATACATTTTTGGTTTTCCCGTCCCGTACGTGCAATCGTTACGTATGCACATTCCGATACATTTTCTATGAAACGATATTGTCGTCTCGTCCCGTCCGTGTAAAATCACGTTACGTATGCAGCGCCCTTTATACGCTCAGTCCGGTTACACTGATGTCAGACTGACTGTCCAAACGGCTGACTCAAGGACTGAAATCTCAGACTTGAATATTTACAGGCGATTATTCCGTAAATATTACGGATAATAAGAAAACTTTAAACTGATATCGCAAGTACGTTACCCAATGAGTAAAATCACATCACTAACTTTTTTTTTATAAAACCAGAAATATCCCAAATATTAACTTAAAACCCTCCCATACATTTAGTACGTCGTTCGTTGAGGCTTTAGTTGAGGCCTAGTTATTTTACCATTATCATTGATTAATGATTTTTTTATTTATCACAGTTTATTCGTGTAAATTATGAATCTTAAACAGTTTTATCTGCAGAGATGGGCAAAATTTATTCGAATAACCAAATGTGACGTTACCTATGAAATGGGACCTTATTGTCGATGGCGCTTCCGCCATTATTAAAGATGCTCCGATATAAATACAACGTCGCGTGACGCAGTGCGGCGTAAGCGCCATCGACAATAAAGTCCCTTTACATAGATAATGCCACAAATTATTCGCGAATAACGAATGAAATTCTCCAATGATTATTCCCCTAATTTATCCAAACAGCGTCGGTGGCCTAGTGGCTTAGGGGGTCGACTCGAGAACGTAAGGTACCGAGTTCGAATCCCAACGGTCACCATGTACAAAAGGTGGAAAGTGTGGAAGAGGGTAATTACACAAAAGATCCTAAACGAGTCGAACCTTATCCGAAAGGGCCCATCCGTAAGATAAGATAAGATATAATTTATCCAGTTCATTAAAACAATTTCCTCGTCGTTTCCCAGCGGTTCTTCGTAGTAGACGGCGGCATCCTAGTGTACGCGCGTTCTCCCAGCGACGTGGCCCGCGGCCGGCTGCACGGCTCGCTGGACGTGGGGCTCTCGGTGATCTCGGCCAAGCCGCGCAGGCGCCGCATCGACATCGACGCGGACGAGTTCATCTACCACCTGCGCGCCAAGACGCCTGATGTGTTCCGGACGTGGCTCAACGTGCTCAAGGCGCACCGGTGAGTAGGATCATATCAGGCTAGATCTTGAGGGAGTAGGATTTAGAGGGCTTAGGGACATTAAGGACATTTTGTCAAAGTGACTTGACTTTAGTTGACCGACACAAGAATCTTTTTTGAACTAAATTTGACGTGGGCCTTACGAGATTAAAGTAGGTAGGTAAAATTAACTTCTTTGTGCATAGGGCTTATCTCCTAGCGGTGGGGACTTATAGTATGTTTGTCTCCTAACTAGTCCAAACAAAGTCCCGAACTCGAACTTTCTACTTTCGACTTTCCATTCACAATCATTCGTTTCCCGAACTTTTAGCGCCGCATTTCATACATTTTAGTGAAAAAATCCCATACACCCAACTTGTTTCGGCGTGAAACTATATTAATGCTCGTAGTTTTCAAAAAAATATTCCCTCTGAATTTGTCAAAAGTTTTTTACATACTTATAATTATATATTTGTATTGTTTGAGAAAATCGTTATTATGTGCCTCGGCGGAAACGGGAATTCCCTGACTCGGATTTTAGCAGGCCCGTCAACCACCTCGTTAGGTAATTCCCTTCTTTCCGGGCCTAGGCAATAATGTACTATTAACCTTTCAGCCTGTACCGCCAACATCTTCTGACCTTCGGGGCGCGGGAGCCCGTCCCGAAGATTCACGCCCCGCTGGACGAGCTACCACCCACAGACGCTTCGTCTCGTAAGTACATATTGTAACTAATTTGGGTTTGGTAGATCATTTTCACAACAAGCATTTTTTCATAGTAGCGAATTTTCACATAGCATTTTTTCATAATCGTTAATTTTATTAATCGCTTTTCTTCATGCAGCTATTCTTTATATAGCGTTATTTCATGTTCGGTAATTTTTACTATTCGCATTTTTTCCGTTACATTGTAATACCTAGGTAGCACGGTCAGGATGCTTTTTATATCAGGCCACGAGGGCTAAAATAACCCAGAAATAGGAGCTCCGTCAAGCGGAGCTCCTTCGACTCTGTCAAATTAGATTTTTGGAATGGAAAAAATGCTACTAATAAAATAATCTACTGGTAATATTGACGATTAAATTAAACGGGAACATGAAATAACGCTTTATGAAAAATGCTACATGAAGAAAAGCGAATAGGAAAATTCGCTACTATAAAAAAATGCTATGTGAAAATTCGCTATTGTTAAAAAGTGCTTATTCTGCAAATGATCTAACGATTCCTAATTTGCTGTTCATAGGTTTTGCTCTAAGCGTGTTTTATGTTAACTTGAAATGGGTGATTTTTTAGGGTGTAAGTTTGGTGATGTTCCTGTAGAGTCTGTTCATACTATCTTAATGATAAAGCCTTTTGAAATTGAGGTACAGATGTGAGTGGGGGGAGGATCGCGTTCACATAAGCGGCGCGACGTACTGAAAGAGGTCTGCTGAAGCAATGCAAACCTACTGTTACCGTGGGTGGACGATCAATTAAAAATATTACTTACGGACGCGACCTAACGAAATCATAGTCGGCTTTTCGTTAAACTGACCTAGTATAGTTGAGAAAATATGATTTGGTCGTCTGTTATCTACTTTGCGATCTTTTTTTCTGCGTTTAGACTTACCGGACCTAACCATAACCTTAACCTTTCAAACCACTGTGTTGTTTGAAGAACGAGGACAGTTTTGCGATTATTTTTGTTTTATATTAACAAAAAGATCTTAGTGAAGATTACACACGGCCAAATCATATTTCCTGAACTTATACTAACTAAATGTGGTGAAAAAAAATTACGTATTTTCTCGGATAACTTAGTTATCTTGCTTTCTTAGTAATCACAAGCTAGCTGAGAATTAAAGAGAGATAAATACTTTATCCCACAAAATACATTGTTTTTTTTTATTTGCTACATCTGGGCATTTGCTACACGGTAAACCCATATTGCCTTTGACGTGGCATCGTATTGTTTTTAACTAGGCCGCCATTACTGCCAAGTAAGTAAGAACCCTCGTAACGTTGACGATATGATGAGATGACATGTCCAAGGCAATGGTCTAGAACAGAGGTCCCCAAACTTTTTTGGCTCGTAGACCACTAGGCAATATTTTCGGTTCAGGGTGGGCCCCTGCTTACCTAATATTTACGTTTTCACGTAAAATCTGAGCAAAAAATCTTCGGGATTTTTGCACGGATAAGGTTGGAGGTCTAGTCTAGTCTAAAAATTGATAAAAGCTACAATCAAAATTTAGCGCGGAAAAATATTTTATACGAAATACAAACGGGTGATTCCACGGGCGTTTCAACCGCCGTCAGTCCGCTGTCGTAAGTATTTAAGAAATAAGCATAACATACTTCAAATTCGATCAATTGAGGCAAGAATTACGGTAACAGTATAGCTCTGTGTGAATGTTAGCTGCTTGGTGTAGCTCATTCTTTCAATATTTATGACAGGGGACTGACGGCGGTTGAAACGCCCGTGGAATCACCCAAACTTACACGCAGGGGAAATTAAAACATAATTAATATAGATAGATATGTGTATATTTATATATTTATCAGAAAGTATTACGTAATTAAGTAGGTGCCTACTATCTGTGTATGAATATGGATTATTACATTAATGGAAAGCCAAAATTAAAATCACGACCTATTAATGGGATCCAATATCGTGGACCCCCATTTCCCTTTCATGGACCCCTATTAAATTTTTCCGCTCACATGGACCCCTTGCAGGTCGTCATCGACCCCTAGGGGTCGATATAGATCACTTTGGGGATCACTGGTCTAGAATCTGGGCCTCTATTCTAGGCGGTAAAAACCATATCGTCTTTGACCTGTGATCGTATTGTCAACGTTTTGATAGCTCTTATTTACTTGACAGTAGCGGCCGAGTTAGAAACAATACCATAACAGGTCAAAGACGATATAGTTTTTACAGCCTAGAATATATCCCTGACTCCCTGTATTATTTACTCAAAATAGTATTAAACGCAAATAGCTCGCAGCCTAATTTGAACATGCCCGTACTTAACCAAAGGCACGCATCTCCAATTTAAAAGCTAAATCAGGTTCGATTTTATGCGGTTGTTAAAAAAGACGATGCATTAAAAGTTCTGAAAGAAATGCATAATTTTTCCTATAACCATAGCATGTGAACGTGGTTAAGATTTTAAATTATTAGAAATAGTAGTTTTTATAGTAGGTTTAATTGGTGGGTCTTACGGAAACACTTTCCTGTGCAGTTTTTAGGTTGGTTCTGATAAAGCATGCTTCGGCAAACGGAATAAAACTTGGTTTTTGCTAGTAAAAGTTTTGGCGTGCTTTGATTTTTTTATAGGAATTCGATTTAGGGGAGGATCGCGAAAAAGGATCGCGGTTGCATTAGCGGCGCGACGTACTGAAAGAGGTCTGCTGAAGCAGTGCAAATCGACTGTTACCGTGGGTGGACGATCAATTAAAAATATTACTTACGGACGCGACCTAAAGAAATCATAGTCGGCTTTTCGTTGAACTGACCTAGTATAGTTTAGAAAATATGATTTGGCCGTCTGTTATCTACTTTGCGATCTTTTTTTCTGCGTTAAGACTTACCGGACCTAACCTTAACGTTAACCTTTCAAACCACTGTGTTGTTTGAAGAACGTGGGCAGTTTTGCGATTACCTTTTGTTTTATATCAACAAAAAGATCTTAGCGAAGATTACGACGGCCAATTGATATTTCCTGAACTATACTAATATGTACTATTGAATATTTTTACTAACAGTTAACACAGACAGCGCCAACAACTCGCCAGGGTTCTCTGTTTGTAGTGAGTTTTCGCTACAAAACAGGAAAACAGGCGATAGTGTTACAGTAAAAAGTATGATTTTATTGAAAATTACAACGTCAACCATCCAACGAATATTTTTCCTATAGGTATATCGCAATCGAGCTCTCAAAGTTTTTCAAGCATGTCCACCTTCCCGGGCCCCCTCCCGCTGGCCAGCTCCCCCACGTTCCGCCTGCGCGCGCGGCGCGGCTCGCTCGACGAGCCCTCGCACAATACTCTCAAAAACTGGTTCACAAATAAAAGCAGCGAGGTCTTCCCCACGAACGACTTGCTCGACGAATTAGATAACGTCATCAAACCCAGCAGTCTGTGCTCCATGTGTTGCATAAAGAAAAGAATTGAAAACAATAAGCTGCAAAACGACCCTTTGTATCGCTTTAAAGATGATAGTCAGATACGCACTGGCCATCATAAATACCGTACCTCAAAAACTCCAGAAATTAATCTAAATGCTTACAGGAAAAAGGAAAAAAACCCTCCACTTAATTCTCCAACGGCGGGCAGTAATAACGCTACAATTGATTCGTCCTTACTAGGAGAGTATACTATAAACTCATGCCCGAGAAGTAAACTGAGTCACCTAAGCATAACGAGGAATCCTCTAATAAGTCTGCAATCGTACTGCAAGGAAAAATCTCCTTTATTCTTTGGTGATAACACGCATGCGGCGATGTTTTTCTTCGGGCGTAAAAAACGCTCCCCTATTTTAGTGGAAGAACAACAATGGATCATGAGGAGGAGTAAAAAGTCTACCAATGTTACTAAGTACAGGAATAACTCGACCGAGCCGCTCTTGAAGAGGCCGCTCAGTAAATGCATGTTGCTCGGACGATACAAATCAGGCTCTAAAAGTAAAATAGAATCTGGTAATAACAGAAGTATTATTTGCGACTTGTTGAAAAATGACGTGGTAACGAACGAAGACGTCCCGCTCAAAATGGACAAGTCAGTACAAGACGTTCTAAGTAGAGACAATAAATCTGTTCAAGATATAATGTCTTCTTCAGATTACGATATTATTACTGAAAAACTATTAATGACTTTATTTGACTTTCATTCGAGCCACCCTAATATTGATATGAGCAGTACCACAGACCAAAACGCTTTTGGGGAAGTCAAGTTCTACGTAAATCAGGCTGTGAAGGAATTGTACGCTGTTCAGTTAAGCCAGTGTAGATCACAACCTGTTAAATTTTTATTCAAATCTCTACTAGAGTACTGGCTGAAGAATACTGAAAGCTCATCAATGAGAGACACCCTAAAAGAATCACGGTACGTTGAAAAACAATCTAACCATTGCTTTACTAAAGATGAAAAGCTCTCGAGTGAATACATCCATAGTTCAACCAAAGAAACTCAGGTGTTTGAAAATTATATCAAACATGCCCCTAAGGATAAAACGCCTCAGAGTAATTTACCTAAACCAGCTCAAAACATTAACATAGATGAGAAACCACTGGTGCTCAAACCACCAGAAAATCCGGACACGGAAAGTTTTGAGAAAGAACGCCGCATACAAGAACTAGAAAGGCTCTTAAAAAACACCGTGTATATATGTGAAACGGTAAGAAGCGCGCAGAGCACCGACGAAGATATCAAGATTACGAAAACATTGATTAAGAATCTTGATACATATCCAAAAAAAACTGTGCTGAACAGAAGTAGCACCCGTGAAATATCAGACTCTTCAACAGAAATACCGAGGATACAGGAGACGATTAATCGCCTTATCAGTGATACTGATCTACCACCTGAAATGGCTAAGGAATTCCTGAAAGTGTATCTAGATACGCTACTTCATAAAAGCAGTAGAAGTGAGACAAGCACTTCCCAATCGAGTGATGCTTCCAAACCCTTCAGAAACATGGGCGACGGCCTCCCCATTGGTGATGTACAAGCAGAAGCTGTGCAGAAAAAAGTATCCAAGAGTATCACTACTACTACTTACGATAAGGTTGACAAACCTTCATTTGATGGGGACGATCAAAATAAAAATACGAGCATCGATCCGGGACAACTGTACTTGAAAGAAATTCTTGATAAACTTACATCAATGTTTACCAAAGTACAAAAAATTGACGCCAATACGCAGCAAAATGTAGTAAAGGACATGAACTTTGACGAAAAAAAAAACCCAATTTTGAATGAAGAGGTAAAAGCTAAAAAAAAAGTTGAAGCTCGAGATCTTATTTATGAAAATAAAGAGGAAAATTCAGTTGTTATAGATCTATGTAAGTATGACCTGGATCACATTGCGATGATAAACGACTGCGCTTCAAAAGGGATGTTATCTATAACGATTAAATTAAAAGAAAAACCTTCTGATTTTGGAGAAGGTAAGAGAAAGAATTTGAACTTGAAATTTTCTAATCATCAACCTAAAGCGATGCAAGGTAAACCGATTCCATGGGGGGCGGTGCACTTACCCGTTAGTGTATCTACTCAAGACAACACTAGTATCAATCATTTAATCAATAACAATAAGCCGATCATCGAACACGATCCCAACTATCCTACAAATAAAATGGACCTAAGACCGTACTTAAGTACTAGTGAAGCTACATCGAAGGCCAATCGTCGGATCTCGGATGACAGTGAAAACTCTTTTGACATGTCATTCCAGAGTAGCAATAATTCTAGAGCTCTATCCTCCTCAAAGACGTCTTTGAATGGCTACGACGATGCCCAGTGTTACATACTTTCATCACTTAGGAAAGGAGTCCAAGAATCAAATTTAAGCGAGACCAGTAAGTTACGGCTCAAAGAGTTGAACGACGCTGTTAAAGCCCGCGTCCACGCGCAAGACAGACCCCGCAGGAGCACAGAAAATTCTTTACCCGTATTTCCAAATTCTCCACCAAGAATTATAGACGAGAAATTCATCCTACTCTTACTAGAAAATTTGATGCTACTGTCTAAGAACATACCGGGAATTTACAAAGACATTAATGGTTTATACTTAAAATTGAGAAAACGACACGAGAAGATTATAAAAAATTCTAGCTTCGCCCCCGGACTTAGCCTTTTAGGGAAAATTTATGATGAAGAGTCAACTCAGAATCTGCACAGAGCTATGTTTGATGAAGTGACGCAATTTGATCCTCAGAGTTTCTCTGATGATAACCATGAACGCGTGAAAACGGCTGTTCAAATCGCTGTCAATACAAGTATCTTATTACATGCCATTCCTGATGTACTAGACAAGGCACTCAGCGCATATAAAGTGTGTAACCACTTGACTAATTTTGAAGTACAAACAGAACCTAATACCGAAAACATACACATTAAGTTTAACACTTCGATGACAAAATTTCAAAACAATAAATCAATTGAAGCGCAAACATCGTTTAGGAGAATAGACTGGCACGAAGACGAACCATTAGTTACTAAGGAAAGGGCGATATCGATTCAGAACTGGTCCAGAAGGTTATTAAAAGAGAACGCTATGTCCACTGCTATAAATAGCTTATTTGATACAGAATATCTGGCAAAAGGCGTCCACATAACTAAAGCTGACTTGAAAGTAAAAATCTCCGCCGAAAGATTACCTAGTTACGCGAAAAAGCAATCGTTAAAAACACGGCAAGATCTTATCAAGGAAATAAATTTTTTCACTGACTCATGTAAAGTGTCTACGCACTCGCAAACGGAAAGGAAGAATATGAGACACAGGAACTGTTTCGATAGATCCTTTAAAGTATACGAAGTGTTAGCTAAAAACGGTTTTGTCATAGCGCGTTCCCAATCGAAGTCTGACTCGAACGTAGCCTCGTCTGCTGACAAAAGTGATGATATGAAAACACTGTACCGATGCTCCAGTAACCCCTCCGTCTCCTCCGGTCAGTGTTTGTACCTATCTTTTATAAATTGCTTTCAATTCATTGCTGTATACAGCTGACAGAATTTACTTATATTCTGACAGACTACAGACTATAAAAAAATATAGCAATCGAGTTGAATGATCAAGTTCGAATTTTAGATGAAACAACGTCGATCTGGGCGTCAATTCTACTGGATAAAACCATGTTGCCTTTGCCATGTTATCGTATTGTTTTTAAGTCAGCCGCCTTTACGTTCAACTAAATAAGGGCTATCGTAACGTTGTCAATACGATAACATGACAAAGGCAATATGGTTTTACCGAGCAGAATAGATGCCCAGTTAGCGTATCCTTCCACGTCAACTTGAATAATATTATCATAAGCTAGTTTAGTTCAAATGTTTGCATTATACATTATTAATTTTCATTTCATTTCGTAGTTATATTTGTTAATTTTCTAAAAAACCTACGTGTTTTTTGTGTGCCTCGTAAACTGTTAAATTATTTCTCTTCCCATCGTATTGTCGAAATCCTCATATGAATAAAGTAAAGCCAACGAGATGATGAACTGAATGTTTTCTTAATCGGAAGCATTTTACTATTTCTCTGCATATTGATTAATATTTGACCTCGTTGTCCTTGCTTTATACTTAACATAACTTCCTCTTTTGTGTGTATGTTGGTACTTCTAGTTTAGGTACAGTTGTAGATTAGGTTGTAACTTTGATAAAAGTAAAATAGCGGAGGATAAGTAACGCTGTATTCCGTGCTCGAATAATGGATCAGCTACCTAAATACATTTACTCACACAAACTAAGTTAATACTAGACACTCACAGAGCAAGAAACAGAAAACAGGTGGCGCGCGAGCAAGACAAAGTATCGCTACTGTTACTCGTGAAGACAGTTATTCAGCAACATTCGGCAAGGTCATTCTTTGTAGGGTTGGTAGCGCCGGCACGTGGCTGTCTAGCTTAACAGGTCGCGCATTTACGTATTGTATATTTCTATCCCGTTCCGCAAAATGGCGAACGCTTGCGCGAACGATATGAATGAAACAAATCGAGACATATTTAATAACAACATGTTATTACGAGTTTTTTTTCCTTCGTGAATGATTTGTAAACCAGTAAAAGCACATGAAGGCATTGTCGTGCCTTTATTTTGCTTAAAATCACAAATGTATCTCAATCACGCACGCGTGCGACACGAATGCCACTCTGATTGCGACTGAGTCAATTAGGTCCACCGGACCTGATTTATGGGTTCCGTGCGCTAGGCTAGTCGCCTATCTTCCGCTATTTTACTTTCATAAAAAAGGTTGTAATAGCAAAAAAAGCTTATTGCATTGTTTTTAACTAAATATAACTAATTCGATATGCAGTAACCTTTTTTTATATAATTTAGACCAGAAATAAAACTACTAAAGTAACTAGCTCATATTTGTTTCTGCCCTCATATAGTAGTAAGCTAACTCTCTATAGCTATCTCTTCCCCTCCTGCACAATTCCTTTAAGAGTTTTATGGATTTGATAAGAAGCCGCCTAAAAATCTTGTATCTTTCTATTCTAGACTTTCAAAGTACATGACGATGCATTCAATTCCACATGGTCTTTATAACCTTTCAAATTTAACGGCATTTAACACAATTATAAAATCAAGACGAGTTCAATCAGCTCTATAAGGTCGGCAGCACATCTGCAATTCCTCTTCTGATGTTGCGGATATGACCTTTTGGCTCGTTTGTCTCATTTGGCATCAAAACCAACAATAGGTCAGTTTCAATTTGTCCTGTTACCTACGATCAAGTGACTCGGCCAGTTACTGCGACTGTCTGTCAATCCATAAGACTCGTCACCACTGTCTGTTTGGTCCGTAGTTCTGATAAACCCTACAGCGGCTCCTATACGGGGGCCGCAGGCTGGGTTCGTCTCTGGAACGCCCGGCGGACGGCTTGCAAGTTGGATCATAGGTAAGGAGGCTATTCATTTTATTGCTACCCTTCTAAACTAAAATGGCGCTTGGGGTGGGTGGTGGAAACTTGTATAATTTATTTCGGGATAATCTTAGCAGTGTTTACAATGCTGGTAAATAATATAGTCCGACAAGTTGGTTCCCTATCGTACGGTTGTGGTGAATAATTAAATGACATTGTATTTTGTCGGATAACTTCGTGTTTATCTTGCTTTTTTGCTTGAACTGGAGCTTTTCTTGGAATGGAATCCACGCGGAGTGGAATTCGCTTCCTTCGTCTATATTTCCGGAGGGATATATTTTGAATGTCTTCAAATCAAGAGTGAATGAATATTCTTCTACTGAACTAGCCAGCTTCATCCTAGACTTCATCATCATTCACCATCAGATGATGAAAATACTGGCCAGTTCAGAATAAAAAAATTGCTTCATTATCCATAGATAAGTTAACTGAGAAAGCAAGATGAATACGAACTTGCGACAAATTACGATGTATTTTAATTATTCACTAAATTTGTACGTGTAGATGGATTGTGACTACCTGTTTAGCGGGAAGGAAAGCGCACGTAATCACCCTGCCTCCCCCAACGTCTTTCACCAACGGGGAGATCGCGCACCAACTTGTCTTTAACAAAGAGGATGCAATACTCCTCAAGGTTGGCAAAGGATTAACAATCTTGAATTCCGGTTTGAGGCCGTATTAATATCCAGGCAGTAAAATGAACAACAATATATAACTCCTATAGTTTTATCCCTTTTATTGACTGGAACTTGGCAGATTTAAACGGGAGCCTGCCAAATGTATCGTTTCCCAATTTTTTAATTTTTCAAGCCAATGTTCTATAAATTTTTCAGGATTTATTTCAGTACCATCGTGAAGAACACTATAGATTAGGTTAGGTTAGTTTTTATAAAATCCTGAAATATTTACGGTTACAGAAAATAAACCGGGTCGGCAAATGAAAAGGTTGGGAAACGATACATTTGGCAAACATATTTCGTCGAAACAAGGGTAACCCGGTTTAAACAGCTAAAACTGCCTATTAGCCCGCTTACAGGTCGATTCACAAGAGTTGGCACGAATGGATTGAATGAAAGTCATGTCCCCTATCACTGTGTGAGTGCCGTCTTTTGAACCGATGTTCGAATTTCAAACCGCAAACCTGTTATTATTTTACACACTTGTATACTATCGTTCACTCATTCAATCCATTCGTGCCAACTCTTGTGAATCGACCTGTACACCCAGTAGGCCTTTCATCTCGTTTGCTTTTTCTTTGACTCTGTTATATTTGACTGCTGAATTGCGAATACGCTGTTTTTGTTTGGGAGGGCAGAATTTGTGTACTTTTCCTCGCTTAGCCTTTGGAATTCCACCGATGACTGCAATACATTGTCTCCCAGAGTCATATGTTAACGCAAAAGATGTGAAACGTAAAACCAATTACTGACAGTTAGGCGTTGACGAGTACATTGCCAATTGTGGTGTTCAAAAGGTGTTTTAACTCACGAAAACGCGTCCTGTCACTAAAGTTCACTTTGAACAGTTGCATTAATGTACAGTCACAACACGGGATTGGTTAGCCACTTGCCACCTCGCGTATTTTAGCCGTGTAATGCAAATTGAGCTTAGTCGGTTATACTCGTTTATCCAGTATGTACTCGACTAAATTGTGAAGAGTAGCAAGTGATTTAACATTCCTGTATTGTGACAGACTTTAAAATTAAGTAGTGAAGCGGAATTTCGTAGATTGAAATCACTTTTCGAGATAACTCGTGTAACGTTGTGTTGCCCTCTTAAGTCAATAAGCAGTATTTCAAATTCAATAGACAAAGCAGTTTGAATTCTCCTCTATTAGTAATGAGGTTGATATTGTTACAGGAGTTTTATGTGAGATACTACCTATTAGCTTGGGAGGGCAGCTGGTCACTTACACACTGTCAAGTATTAATAAGATTTTCTGATTAGGGGAATAATCCATTAAGGCTCAGGGTCGTTGTGCAGCCCGCATGCTTTCGGGATACATTGCGTCGCTGCAATCTCTCTCGGCTCGAAAATGGTAAAACAACCCGTCGATGCATCGCTACAAAAAAGGCTTTAGATCAGGAGTTCCCTAACTGTGTGTCGCGAAGTTACGGGGCGTAACGGCTCTATCCCGGGGCGTCATGGTGCTGTCCCAGGGGCGTCTCGAACCGGTATGCTTACGTCGCTGGCACGCAACGTAAAGACTACACGCGAGTCTTTTACAAGGGAGCCGCAAGTCTCGGGCGAACAAGAAGTTAGAAAGCAGTATAAACCGGTTTTTTAACCCTTTATAAGGCAGAGAGAATATATTTCCCGCCATAATAAATGGAATATGAATCTTAACAATTGACAGTTTGGTTCTATTTACGAATACTATGACAGTTGTCAATAACCGGTAAAGGGTTAATACTTGATGGAGTGTAAATGTTGCTTTAACTATATGTAGATTATGCTATAATAATGTACGTAAAACTGCTCTATTGTTGGCACCATGAACTTTATTTTAAGTAAATAGAAGCGATAATTGTACAATCATTGGTATATTGGATGCCAATAATTGGGTGTTTTATACCCAAACATTAAAATAAAATATCCATTTAAAAAAAAGTACGAGCATAGAAGAGCATCTGTAATATGATTACGCCTTTTCAACGCCGATGTTGACTGAAGATTAAGTTTACTATCAACCTTAAGATATACTCTTTACGACAGATAAAGGCATTGAAAAAGTTAATAAATGTAAAGTATAGCGACCCGCCCTCGATTCGCTTCGGTTTATGTGAGTTTTCTGGACACTGAAAAAAATAATTGGTCGCTTGTAACAAGATTGTGATTGTTGTGCATAAGCTTCTTGGTCCCATACGAGCCTAACAAGACGATATATACATCAACTATGATGTTAGTTGATTCACTAAACAAATTGCTGTAGTTAACTATCAGGTTTGGTTGATATAACTAATATCTTAACTATTGTAATCATTTTTTGTCAACTAATTTTCTTGAGTGTAACACCCGTGAAAACCTTCCTCTTGAATCACACTATATATTGATGGAAACCGCATTAAAATCCGTTGCGTAATTTGAAAGATCTACAATAGAATTTACATAATCAACGCAATTTAATTCGAACTATATTGCAATGTCAATAAGGTTTATTTTCCAATCTTCATAAACTGAAACTAGCATTATCAGACAAAAATAATTGAACTTTATTGCTTTGACGGTAGGTTCAAAGTCCCTCTTACAAAAAACTCCCTGTTTGTAGTACAGTGGGCTTTACGAGGATACAGAGGGACAGACGGCGGGAAGCAACTTTGGTTCATGTAAAGATGGTGTGACCTATCACTCCTAGGAGTTCTACTGAATTTGCTTGCATGATTAACGCTTAACTCGTGATATTTTGTTGGTTATTGTGTTCTTTCTGACATTTAGGAAGTAATTTAGAGGATCCTTTCAATAGGCGGTTTTCAAAAACGTGTACATAATTCAGGACCAAAATTAAGAAACTGTAACTTTACCAGTGCGTTACGAAAATTTACTACAAATGGTGGTATTACAGACTAAACTCCTGTAGCAAGTGCAACTATGTTATTAGCGGGGAGAATAGAATCCGCTTTGTTCGCTAATGGGCATTGTATGAGGGCAGTTTATAAATGTATCACTAATTAAATAAAATGGTAAAGTTACCGTTTCTTAACTTTGATCTTTAATTATGTACACTTTTTAAAACCGCCATATTAATATTTCCGCATGTGTAACACTTTTTAATCCGAATAATTGCATAAAATTCGAAAGTTAGTGTGTGGTAGTTGGTTACTACTTCACGCAGCAACGGCTTGGGATGAAATTTGGTATAGAGGAAGCTGGATTAACAGAAAATTTAAAAGTTCCCGAGGGAATAACGATAAATGAAGTCCCCCCGCAACATGGGGTGGCCGAATAACTAATTCGAAGCGGACACAGCTAGTAAACAATATCGAAATATTAACTCTTTAAATATAAAGCAGCCGCGTCGTCGAAAGTGACAGATGACAATGGTCCAAAGTCACTTAATAATATGCTAACCTCATTTGCTTCTGTTTAGTCCACCAGAGTAAATACTCTATAACCGAACAATTGTCCTCGCGTGATATCCATGGACTTGTTTCTCTAATAAGTCCATAGTGATGTCTAAAACTCGACATTGGCGAGATACACCTTGTTAAACAAGATATGAAAGTCATCCTTAGTTCGAACCACTCTGAGTTCTAAATTCAATTCTTATGGACCCCAAGAATATTTGAATACAGAACTCGGAGTGGTTCGAACTAACATGAAATTGTATTACATATGTATACGACATAACGTTCCACGGGTAAATTAAGAAAAAAAAAGACTAGAGTTAGAGTGGTCACTGGTGACCAGTTGACCACTGTTGAGAAAGTCAACAGTAGCCCTTTGTCTAATTATCCCTGTGTTGCAGAATCTGGTGGGCCGCTGGAGAGTGCATCCCGCGAGCTGGGCCAGGCGCAGCTGTCGGTGCAGCAGTTGCAGCGGCTGCTGGACGCGCTGGAGCTGCAACAGCAGCTGCACCACGACACTGACGTGAGTTACCTCCTAGTCTTGCATGGGATCCTGGTACATACTGCGATCGAAAGTTAAAAGTGTCGGAGTTCGCACCTGGCGTTTCCTGCCGCCCGACTCACACTTGACCGGTTTTTATTATTTATTGATTTTTCATATGGTTTGCAATATAATCATACAAAATTTCACCCTTGTGTGTATTACCGTTTTTACTATTAACGCGTTTATTGTATGGGGTTTTTTTTAGTATTTGTTAGGAAATCCGCCGCTATCACCAGGGGGCCGATTTTTTACTTTCGAGCGCTCGAAAGTTTGGTTCGAAAGTGAGCAAAATCGTTGAAACCGTATTTTTGAAATTACGAGCGATAGAAAATTTAAAGACGAGTGGTCCACACCTTTCTTTTTAAATTCTACCGCTCGTATTTCGAAAGTCAAAAATCGGCCCCCAGTGCCCCGAATTTTCGTGGCAAAACAAAATACCTACTGTCGCAATCTAGCTAGTGTTACAAATATATTTTATCAATATGTCGATAGTTGTGTAAAAGACGACAAAAAAACGGTCAAAGAAATAATAATAATAATAATAGTACATTGTGCATCAAGGGTAGTATGAAGGGAATTACTAACGAGAGTGTTAGAAGCCCGACGCCAAAGGCGGAGGGCTTTTAATGACTCGAGTTAGTAATCCCCTTACTGCCTGTGATACACACAATGGTTTTCATCACATTTGCGAGGAAAACAACAAAGAGAAAACACTTTAACTCTGCAAAATATAAAGAAATAACTTTTGACGAACGGGAACGTAAATGGAAACGATATTTTTTTTGTGACCTCTACCACAGATAATAACTGCGTTTAGTTTCGACCTGGATTCGAGCCAGATTTAGCCAATTTGATAAAAATGTATAATTACTAAAATTAATGATAAATGTTGATATAAACTTGAAATAGGTATAAAAATAATGAAGTTTAATGAAGCGTATAGGTTTTGTGTAATGTAAGTTAGTCTATAGCTAATTTTTAAAGATGAAATTAGAAACCGATTTAATTTTTGGCTGAAAATTAAACCTCCTTAGTCAGAAATGATGTACGAAAGAGTTGCAAATTTTAAAAAGAAAGTCATTACTCCCTAGGGATGACAAACTCGCCATAATTCCCGCGGGAACAATTTAGGCCATTGTCCTTCTGTATACAGGCATGGAATAACACCATTTACGAGCAAGTGTGATGAAAAACATTTTACGTAAGGTTTGTTTAAAATTATATAAAAACAGATGCAATTTTGTGGTAGTGATAGGAGTAGATAATCATTACTTTCTCAACATTGTCTGTGAGTAGGCAGTTACTGAAGTGTCTATTATTTTCAGTGAGGTAGTATAGTCACTTAATTGAAAGTCTTACCTCTTATTTACCCGACGGGTTATTTCATTACTTGATATGAGTTAATATTTAGATGGAATAGGAATAACACATATAAAACAACTGTCGCGAATGATTATAAAACAGTGTAAATATATTGGCATGTTTTTTTTTATATAATAATAATCGATATCGATAAAAAGTGTTTCTAACACTAGCTAGATTGTGACACTCTCTTGTTTTGCCGCGGAAATTCCGGGCTCTGTTCATATAAATCGGTTCAATCGTTCAGAACATACATACGGCCATGAAAGTTAATTTGTGACCCATTTCAAAAAATATGCTTGAAGTCGTCAATGTCATTAGAGATGCCAAGTAATTTGTTACTTATAGGAATCTCAACCTTATTGTTGTAGAATGGCAGATTGACTTTGGATAAGGTGGGTCAAAATTTTAAATCTGACTGTACATACCATGTTATAATACTTTACTTGACGGTTTCGTAATGCCAATTACGCAGAGTCGCGTACAATACTTTATCTACACATATATTATAAGTACTCTAAGATGGGTTCAGAAGCCGAAATGCGAACGACAAGGATTACCTTACCTGTGGTAGTACGTAGGTGACAGCGATGACAGCGGTAACGTAATTTTAAAATTACGGTATCGAATATTGTGAGGTAATGAGATCCAAATTTGGAGCATCTTCCAAAATTAACAGCTGTCATCGCTGTCACCTACTACCACAGGTAATGCTGGTCATTGCCTACGGGTTTTGAACGCATAATAGAGGACTTATGATGTGTGTGATAAAATTCATTTCATTACTGTTCTTTTGCAACCCTGCTTGTTCTATTTTCAGGTTTTGTTAAGTAAAGTGGAAGTAGATGTTTTATAACGAAACTCGAAGAAAATGAAAAATTACGTGACGTCTGTTTGGTATTTCTATTTATGGCTAGTATTTGGTATTTTTATTTTATTACGATTCATATTTTGATTAAAGTATTTCGATATAAACCCTCTTATTCATAAACGCGCAATAACTAAAGTGTGCTTGAAATATAACTTGTCCTTATCTGTCATTATGACATTTGAGTTTGATAGAAAGGGACAAAGAATACTTTAACTAATATAGGTTTATAGTGAGTTTATGAGTAAGGTGGTTAGTCTTTACTGAATTGATGATTTTCTAAGACTATAGTCTATCACAAATAAGATAATAGACATTGTATTAAATAATAAGTTGACATTTTAAATATTTTAAATTATAAATAAATGAGTATGAGTATAAAGTTTCTCAACATTAAACTTTATTTAGGAAATTCTTGTATGGTAGCATTTCTCATTGTATTTTTACGGTGTCCCTTGTTTCACCGACACTAATTTCACAGAACGTATCACTTCGCAGAATTTTCGTTTCATAGAAAACTATTTTCTGCTGAACCCATGTCAATTTCAGGTTATCTTAAATATGATTCGCGTAGGTTACGTTAAGTAACACCGGTATCCACAAACGTCACTATGAGGTCTCACAGTGCTCACGAACGCACAGGATGGTTCAAATCGTCTCATAAACAAAAGGTCGGTTAAAAAGGACCAATCACAAAGCTGTATTGAACGCAGTGCGTTTACTCACAAGGAAAGGTACCCAACTGTCCGGCTCCGATTTGGTTTATTTTGATATATGTTAGAGAGTAGTCTAAAATAACAGACACGTATTTTTTTTTAGCGGCCCAAGCTCAACCTGTTGTGAGAAAATGACCTCCAAAGTACTGGAAAGTGACTAAACCCTCTAACTTCTATAGAGAATTAAAAAAAAACAACATGCTATTTTCCTACTTTTTTTGATTATATGTTTATGAATATGAAAAAATAATTAACACGTGTTTTGTTATATCGGCTAAAACTCATATTTAAAAAAAAAACAAATAATATTAAGTGTAGGTATCTTTAATGAGAAGTATATAACTTTGAAGGCTATTTTTTTTAAATATGAGTTTTAGCCGATATAACAAAACACGTGTTCATTATTTTTTCATGTTCTTAAACATATAATCAAAAAAAGTAGGAAAATAGCATGTTGTTTTTTTTAATTCTCTATAGAAGTTAGAGGGTTTAGTCACTTTCCAGTACTTTGGAGGTCATTTTCTCCCAACAGGTTGAGTTTGGGCCGCTAAAAAAAATACGTGTCTGTTATTTTAGACTACTCTCTAACATATATCAAAATAAACCAAATCGGAGCCGGACAGTTGGGTACCTTTCCTTGTCAGTGAAGGATCCCTTCAGTATTGTTTGTGAATACGGGTATTAGACTTGTAACCATCACAGGATAACCTGAAATCAACTCGGATTCAGCAGACAATAGTTTTCCATGAAATGAACGTTCTGCGAAGTGATACGTTCTATGACATGAGTGTCGGTGTAACAAGGGTAAACCTATTTTTACACCTTTGCCCTTTTCAATTGACACTCACTATAGGTTAGACATCAAAAGAGACTTAAATACGACTACAACGGTCATTATTATTAAAAATGCTCACATCTATCATTAAAGTTTAATAGGTTAAAGGTAATTTTACACTCCATTCGTTAGGTACTGCACTAAAGGAGAATGCCAAAAAATATATGGACCGAACCCCGAAATCGATACAGCAGTGACGTATTTGAGATCAGCCCCTATTTCACGTGTCAATTACAGGGGACGGTGAACATTCTACATCGTTATAGAGTCAACAAGTTGGATCGCAGAGTCATCACTGGAATTTTTATACACTATGTCGTCGCCCGATCGTATAATTTGCCAGATTATGAAATTCCTAGGCATAAGGTTAGGTTAGGTTATTTTATGAAATGTCTAGGAATATCACGATTTAGCGAATTGTACTATTGGGCGATGACATAGCTGATATAAATCCCAGTGATGACTCTAAAATGCAACTTGTTGACTCTGCAATGTATGTACACTGAAATGTCACCTGTAAATGTCAGGATGGTGAAATAGAGGACTGATATTAAGGGTGAGTATCCACAAGAGCTATGCGAGGCTTATGCTCTATTTCATTAGACATGACTTTTTTTAATCGACGTCGGGTTTTTGCATTGTCCTTTAAACAAAATAAACCACCTCGACAGCCAATAGAATCAGAACACTGATACGTTATAACTAAAAAAAAACAGTTTTGATTGGCTGTTTAACACGTGTTTTGGTTTGTTTACATTATCTGAGTACCTAAACAAGTGGAGTATAGCCTCGTAAGGCCCAGTGTGCAATATAATCTACACAATCAGGGCAATTTAATTTGAACTGTGTTGCAATGTGAATAAGGTTTATTTTCCTAAACTAAAAATGGCATTATCGAACAAACGTAATTGAACTTTATTGCCTTGATGGTAGATTCAAAGTCCAAAACTCCCTGTTTGTAGTATGGTGGGCCTTACGAGGATAGGTAAAACTTAGTAAGACTAATGTCGGATTGGTTTTAAAGCAGGTCTCGCTCGAGGGCGCGTCTCCGAACGTGAAGAAGGACCGGCGCAAGTTCGGGCTCCGCAAGAAGAAGTCCAGCACCAAGTGCGCCTCCGTCGAGCTGGCGCCGCCCGCGCTCGACGTCACCGGCTCGCACATGGTACGCACGCATTGTGTACCGTTTTCTTAATAGCTATCGGCAATTTTCGTTTTTCTGCTCGAGTGACAAATAAACTGTCGGTTGCAAGTGCAGGATAGCGATAGCCAGCCGAAAGCTATTAAACTGGGGATACGTTAGTGTTTAATTTTTCAAACTTAGCAATTTTTAAATATATTGCTTCGAATTCTCGAATTGTTGGTATTTAGAGGTTGCACACCTTCATAACTTTTTGAATAAATTTTCATGATTATGCAAAATTCACGGAGGCTGTAACACGTGGAAAGAAAGGTGATGATGATGTGGTGTTGGTGTTGAGGTGTTGGTTGGGTGTTGGTGTTGAGGTGTGCGGTGTTGGTGAGGCGGTGGTGATTAGTGTTTGACATAAGGGTGATTCCACAGGCTTTTCAACCGCCGTCAGTTCGCTGTCATAAATATTGAAAGAATGAGCTACACCAAGCAGCTAACATTCACACTGAGCTATACTGTTATCGTAATTGTTGCCACAATTGATCAAATTATATATATATTATCGCCTATTTACTAAATACTTACGACAGCGGACTGACGGCGGTTGAAACCGCCCGTGTAATCACCCATAACTTAAAAGTAAAATTAGTTATCTATAGTTTGTTGTTTTTGGAAAATAATAAAAATTGAAAATCTGCTGTAACATAAGTGGTAAATTTGTGCAACGTCTATTTTTTTTTTCTATTGCTTTGAAATTAGATATTTAAATTTTTCGCTAAGCTACCGACGCTGTTCACCGTATGACTGAAAAGTCATCGTAACATTTTGTTCTACAGGCACTGTCCACCCTGACCGCGCCCCCCTCTCCGGGAGGGGGGGCCTCTTCCATGCCCAACTCAGCCGCTTCTCTGCCTATAGGTAAGAATTAACATTTCACACATAAACTTAATTATGTATGATAATTTTCTTGAGCTAAGGTAGCGGTACCGTCATATGACGGGCGTAATATGGTTACGTCATTAAGAATTAATGAGGATGAGTCATTTATTATTATACTAATATTATTTTACACGTCATTGTCGCTTTTTATGATGTATAATATAATGTCTATATAGATAAGATGATGATGATGGATGATCAAAAGGTTTCCTAGCACCAGAAATTAAAGAAAATATATGACTCAACATTTACCCAGACCGAGCTTTAAGCTTTTTTAGGAAGCAATCCCAATTTAAATACATAGCCAAAGTAGTATATTATTGGGCGTTTCAAAACACATTTCATGTGTTTCGTGTTTTGAAACTCCCAATCGGTTTTGAGGTGTTCTGAAACTCCCAATCGGTTTTGAGGTGTTCTGAAACTCTCAATCGGTTTTGAGGTGTTCTGAAACTCTCAATCGGTTTTGAGGTGTTTTTGAAATGCTCAATCGGTTAAGAAGTTCATACAGTTTTAAAAAACCTGAACATATTCACATATAACTACTCAATATCTTGAAGGTCTACTCTCATTGGGTACAGACATTTCATGCTTACAACACGTAGGTAGTAATATTGTTTTTATATTTGGAAATATGAAGTTTGTGAAACAACTTCAAAACTTGCAATTAGAAGTCGTTTGTCCAGTTCGCCACGATCGCAATTCACGTCATGGAGAGCTTTTACCGAACACAATTCGAAGTATCATTTGTGGTCCTTCTAACTGTGGTAAAACTAATTTAATGGTCGGTCTTCTGCTGCATGAACGGGGGCTACGATTTCAAAACCTTTATCTTTATTCTAAAACTCTCTTCCAACCTATGTATCAGTATTTAGAAAAAATACTAATGTTGGTTCCATCAGTCGAATTTAAAAAATATAGTGAGAATGATGAAGTACTAAGTCCACATGAAGCTAACATTAACTCAATTATTATATTTGATGATGTTGCATGTGAAAATCAAAACAACATAAGGGATTACTTTGCAATGGGACGTCATAAAAATATTGATAGCTTCTACCTTAATCAAACTTATAGTAAAATACCTAAACAATTAATAAGAGATAATGCTAACTTAATAATTCTATTTAAGCAAGATGATGTTAATTTACGTCATGTTTATGATGAGCACGTTGGAAGCGATATGTCTTGGTCACAGTTTCGAGAAATGTGTGCTGAAGTATGGAAACTGCCATATAGTTACTTGGTTATAAATAAAGATTCTACTCGTAATTCAGGATGTTATAGAATGGGTTTTGACACATTTATCATTATGGATTAACTATAATACATGATGCATTATTATGAAACATTTATTGCTTCATAGAAAACCATCAAGATCAGACATGAATCTTAAAATCAATGACGAGAAAAATTTGAAAGAAAAAGTACTTAAATCTGTCGAAGCCGTTAAAAAGAAAGTTAGTCTGATTCGTAATATGAAAACTGATAATGATATGATGTTGGAATCAGTATTGAAACCAATAACAGAACCACTTAATGAAATAGTTAAAGTTAAAAATGAGAATAATTACTTAAATACTAATGATGATGATTTAAATGACGGATTTCGATGGGGAAAGTCAGTAAAAAGATTAAAATTGAGTCCTAGTGAAGAAAAGAGGCAATCTATTCATGATTATACGGTTGTGAGGAAATCTTCTCAATCGAGTCTTGATAATGAAGATCAAGAGGATAACACATCAAACAACGATGAAAGTGATGTAAGCGATGGAGTGGAAAGTGAACAAACTAATGATCAGGATTCAATAAATGATATTTCATTTAAGACGACAGATTCTTTCGCATCTCCTCGTGATGATCCTAAATTTCAAAAGAATTATATTACCAACTTAAATATACCTTTTGGTGTTCGAACGGAACGGGACAAGCTAATGTTGGGATCCTGTCCGGTATACACAACACATGATAAAAAATTAAAAGTAAATGCCCATACTTACTATTTAACGCCAGGTTTAAACGAATTGCTATATAAGAAAGTACCGGATTTAAATATTGTAACTGAGGATGATAAACGCAATTATAAAATCTTATTATTAGAAACTAATGCACATAGAAGAGATTTTAATCCTAATAAACCAATTAAAAGCAACAAAGGCATGAAATATTTATACGTAATAAGACCGCTTTTTAAATTAGCTAAAGAACGTTTAATAAGTGGTGAAGGATTATCGACCATGAAAAAAGTTAAAACCGATGTATCATATGTATATTGGGATAACCCAAACGAATTAGTTGAAAGATTAAAATTGCTTATAGCTTCTCGTGAAGCTGGTAATACAGGATTGGATAATGAAATCATATCTGTTATTGAAGAACTGCAAGAAGCAGGATTAGTTAACAATGTCAATATATAAAACAGTTACTTTACTATTATCGTTAGTCGAGGCAGAACTTTTGACGTGCAAATAGAACATAAAATGAATATAGACAAATTCGGTCATCATCTTCATAAACGCCTGCGTGTATCTGAAGTTTCTGAACTTAAAAATAATGCTTTGCTCCGATCAGATGATGGACATTTCGATTTACAATCATTAAGATTAAAGGGACTTGCACATCCATTGTCACCTGATGATGCAGTTAATAAGCAGTACGTCGATCAGCTCGTTCAGAACCTTTATCAGAAGAAGTATCTAGATTCTATGTTTGATGACATAAATTCTCAAATTCATCAGTTGGCAAATCAGTTGAAATTGAACTTTTATTCAAAAAGGGAAATAGACGATATTTTCAACAAATTAAACAATGGCAAAGCAGCAAGTCGTGAACGAGATACACAGATCAGCTCGAAAAAACTTTAAGCGACGAGCAGTTATATTAAAAGGAATTGATGATTTGTGGCAAGCAGATTTGATTGACTTACAAAATTTACATAAGATAAATAGAGGATATAAATACATTTTGGTTGTAATTGACGCCTTTTCAAAGTATGCGTGGTGTATTCCAACAAAATCTAAAACGAAAATAGAAGTTAAAAATTCTTTCGAACAAATTATTAAATCATCAAAACGAGTACCGATAAACTTACAGACAGACTTAGGGAAAGAGTTTTATAATAATGAATTTGGTCGTTATGTACATTTTTTAAAAATAAATCATTATTCCACGTATTCAATTAAAAAAGCATCTATTGTTGAAAGGTTAATAAAAACGCTCAAAAATAAACTATACAAATATTTTAGTTTCATTGGAAATTATAAATGGGTTGGAAAACCTTTGAATGATATAGTTAAATCCTATAATCAAACTATGCATCATACAACAAAATTTAAACCTTTTGATGTTAATTTTGATAATGAGTCCAAAGTAAAGACAAACATCGAAAACGCGCAATCCAATCTAGGTTATGAATCAAATAAATTTAATATAGGAGATCATGTACGCATAAGCAAGTATAAAAGTGCTTTTCATAAAGGTTATACACCGAATTGGTCGACAGAAATATTTACTATTAAACATGTAAATCACACTCGTCCAGTTACTTACCTTATTGAAGATCAACGAAAAAATACAATACTCGGTTCATTTTACGAACAAGAACTTCAGAAAACAAAGCATCCTGATGTTTACCTCATAGAAAAGGTGATCAAAAAGAGGGGAGAAAAATTGTATGTAAAGTGGTTAGGGCTTAATGATAGCGAAAATAGCTGGATTGATAGAAATGCCATTGTATGAGTATATTTATTAACTTTATTGTATTCAAAATTGTCATTATTATATTGGATATGAAAGGGAGAGGACTTTTAAACAGTGCTATTAATCACTTACCATTTGAGCTGCACTTACCTGGGTATAATTATTGTGGACCAGGTACAAAATTGCACAAACGGTTGCTAAGGGGTGATAAGGGAATTAATGAGTTGGACGAAGCGTGTATGCAGCACGACATTGCTTACGATAAACATTCTAATCTAGATGACCGACACCGTGCAGATTTAGAACTTTATAAAATGGCTAAACAAAGATTAAACTCGAAAAACGCTGGAAAGGGCGAAAAACTTGCATCATGGTTAGTTAGCAAACTAATGAAATCTAAAATAAAAATCGGTGCGGGGATAAAAACATTTAAACAGTTTACATCTAAAATACGTGCTGAATTAAAGAAAAACAAATCTAAAAATAAAGGCACTGCAATTAGCCAAGCTTTCGCAGCTGCAATTAAAGTATTCCGTAATAACAATACGAGTAAATTACGAGTTCCTCGCTTAATACCGATCCCAAAAACTGGAGGTATTTTACCACTGATACCTATTTTTGCTGGACTTTCCGCGTTAGGCTCGTTAGCAGGAGGAGCTGCTGGAATCGCAAAAGCTGTTGCTGATTACAAAGCTGCAAAGAAAAACTTAACCGAATCAGAACGCCATAACAAAATGATGGAATCTATTGCATTAGGAAAAGGTTTACATATAAAACCGTATAAGAACGGCAAAGGATTGTGTTTAAAAAGTTCAAAAAACTAAATAAAAGGTTACCTAGACGAGCTCTCACTAATATAGATCTTTTAAAATACTCAACAGATATTCCTCATTTTCGTGGTGTTTATATGAGAGATAATTTGCCAAAGCGACCTAACAGAGTAGAATGTGCAATCGTTAATTTAGACAGTTCTAAAAACCAGGGGACTCACTGGGTAGCCTATGTTAAAGATAATAATTATTGTGAATATTTTAATAGTTATGGTGATCTTCAACCACCGTTAGAATTAATAAGGTATTTAAAAAATCATGAAATTTCATATAACTACAACACTTATCAAAATTTTGACACTGTAAATTGCGGACATTTATGTTTGAAATATTTAAAACAATTTTGGAGCGACCGTTTAAATGTCTCTGTGCAATAAAAACCTTATCATTCACACGATGTCTTTCACTTTGTCTATAACTGGAACCTCTTCTACCCTGGTTACGAATCATTCACCAGCTCTTCAACTAGATGGTGAATATGAATGTGGGTTGCTATACATGTCAACTTTTAACTCTATACCTAATATAGACTACAGAAACAATAAATTTTATTATGGTAAAAACGAAGTAGTACAAATTCCTGAAGGGTCATACGAACTTCAAGACCTTGACGATTACTTCAAAAGACATCTGCAAGGATGCACATTTTCACTGACGTGTAATAATAATACCTTAAAGACTTCGATAGTATGTTCTAAAAATGTATACTTTAATAAAGAAAATTCGATTGGCAAGTTACTAGGTTTCGGTGAAGAAACTGTACAAGCTAATATATTAACAGAGTCCCCCTTTCCTGTCTCCATTCTGTCTACAACTATAGTGCGAGTTGAATGTGACATAGTGAGCGGATCATTTGTAAACGGAAGACCAAGCCACATTATTCATGAGTTTGTTCCGAATGTGCCTCCAGGATATAGGATTATAGAAACACCGAAAAACGTTATCTATTTCCCGGTTACCCAAAAAAGCTTAAGCTCACTTAAAATAAGAATATTAGACGCAAATAATAATTTACTTAATTTACGAGGTGAAGAGATTCAAATATATTTACATCTTCGGAAAAATGATAGATTTCAATAAAAGCAAAGTCTCGCACGATAAACGTATTAGTAATCACTGTGCTATCAAGAAAAGAAGACCTATAGAGCAATTTACAAAGCTAACGAAAGATAATAAACAATTTTTAAAAAACATAGGCTTGTTAAAATGAGTATACTAAGCTTAATAGATCCATTGAGCTATGATAACACGATTGAAAGTTTCGAATATCATTCATATAAACCGTACGTAACCAGTTTTAATTTAAACGATGAAATCCGTATACCTATTAATCAACAAGATCTTTACGTATTACCATCAGCGAGTACTTTATACATAGAGGGTACTATTAAAGTAATCAATAGAGAAACAAAAGCGCAGGTGAACAGTGTTCTGTTTACTAATAACCCTATACTACATATGTTTCAAGATATTCGATATGAACTGAATGGGATAGAAATAGATAAAATAAAAAACGCCGGGGTTACGACTACTATGAAATCTCTTATATCTATGAATGAACTCGAATCTTCGATGTCAAAATTATGGGGCTGGGACGTTGATGGCACAAAAATTACCAATGGATCATTTTCTGTATCTGTGCCTTTAAATAAAATTCTTGGTTTCGCAGAGGATTATAATAAAATAATTATTAATTGCAAACATGAACTTATTCTTTTACGATCCAATAGTAATTTAAATAGCGTAATATTAAATACAAATGAATACATAGACAACATTACTATATCTAAAATAGTATGGCGTATGCCTCATATTAAAGTTTCTGATCGGGAAAGATTAACTTTATTAAAACATTTAGAAAAAGATCGCGCTATTCAAATAGCATTTAGGAACTGGGATCTTTATGAGTATCCGCTTTTGCCTAAAACCTCTAAACATTCTTGGTCAATCAAAACTTCATCTCAAATTGAAAAGCCACGATTCGTTATAATTGGATTAAAAACGGACCGAAAAAATATGATTAACAAAGATATAACATGCTTTGATCATTGTCATTTGAGAGACGTCAAAGTTTTTTTGAACTCAAACTATTTTCCATATGAAAGTTTAAATGTAAGTTTTGGAGACGAAAAGTACGCTTTATTATACGAACAGTACGCTAAATTTCAACAGTCTTATTATAGACGTAGTCAAGCACCGTTGTTAAGTCCGCAAAAATTTAAAGAGAAAGCCCCTCTCTTCGTCCTCGACTGTTCTCATCAAAACGAAACCTTAAAAACAGGTGCCATAGATGTACGGCTAGAATTAGAGTGTGAACAGGATATTCCCGATAATACTGCGGCGTACTGTCTAATTCTGAATGATAGTATTGTAGAATACAAACCGTTAAGCAACATTACAAAGAAAATATCATGATGACTGACCGTTTGTTCGTGGATCTTCAGGGATTTAAATCGTATAAAAATGAATTTATTGTTAAGGAATTTGCATACAGTACAGATGAATACACGCAAATATTTTCAATAAAACCCCCATATGCATTTTCTACTTTATCGGAAAATGAAAAACGTCAGGTGAACTGGATTGAGAAAAACCTCGGAATTTTATGGCGTGAAGGATATGTTGACTATAGAGAATTTAAAAGAATGATTCATGGTTACTTAGAAAATAAGAAAATATATGTAAAAGGATTAGAAAAAGTTAAATGGGTAATAGAATTGTGTTCTAATTGTACAGTAATAGATTTAGGAGAAAAAGGTTTGCCTAATTTTCAATCTATGCATCAAAAATATTGTAAAGATCTCAGTACATATAATTGTATGATTCATAAAAAAACATGTGCGTTAAAAAATGTAATATGTATTAAAAAATGGTATTCTGAAAATAATTTATCATATTCTGTAGAAAATAAATAAATAAATAAATAATTGCTATTAAATCATTGCATTTTTATTTTAGGACCTATTGCAAACACATATATATTCGTACGTTAAATCTAACAGTGACGTGACGACTAAATAAATTTCATACTTAATCAAACATTTCAATAGTGACATTGATATATTTAACGTGCGAATATTATGATTATGATACACGAAGTAAAATAAAACAAGATTGTTAAAAAACAACGTTTATTCAGTAATGATCACCTTTATTTACAATATTACACCTTAAATCTAACTTGTTTACATTAAAACAAAGATTGATGACCCCAAGATAACGTCGAGGTTTGATTCTTTAGTATAACGCGTTTGTCATCATTTGACGACAATGCTACTTTATTTAAAGACTGTGTAAAAATAACATGTTTTAGTGATTTAAATACAATATTCCTCTTTCTTATCCGCTCTTTATTTAAAAGTACTTTTTTATACTCCTCAAAATCCACACCTCGCAATACATGTTTTTTTGTGCCCTTAGCCTTTTTAATTTGATTGTTTTCAGTTTTTATACAATACAATTTAGACCTAAGACCTACAAATTCGTTTATTATTTCTCCACCAAGTTCGTCCTTAAACAAACCTGGTACTTTTTTATGTTGACGAGTTATACCAAATACGTTACTGTCTGAGTAATTACTAGTATCAAAATAGTGGTGAAATTTTAGTTTTAAATCTGCATATAAATCTTCTGTATTTATGGAATACAGAAAGGAATCTGTATCAGTATAACACAAACTCAGATTAGATGTATAAAATGGTTTCATAACAGAATAGTGAAAATCGTACATATGAGTTTTCGATATTTCCAAAACAGTAAATCCAATGTAAATTGGTCGATCGAGAGTTATCGATTCTGGCTTCATTTGTATGGCAACAAAATTTTCAGTAAAAATGGTTGAACTATGAAAATTGGGTCTCCCTGTTAGCTGCTCAGCTGTATATTTCTTTTTTGTTTTATTTGTAGTGTCTCGCCATGCATTAACTAACATGACATTTAACCTTTTTTCGGGGTCCTCCAACGTTTTTCCAAATATAGCATTGTTAAATAGTTTGCATGAATTTTGCTCAAACACGGATTTAGCTTTCTGTCTTAACTGCGTGTTTAAGTCTATATATTGCTTCAAAAATGGACCTTGTTTAAACTTGATTACTCTATGTATTCTTTTTAATATCAAACCGTGTTTAAGACATATTTTTAAATGCATGTAATGGATGACATATTCATATTTATCATATAAATTTGGGATAAGTTTAGGTTGCTTCGAACCAGGAGGTGTGAATTTTTGAGGACAGAATGGAATGTCATTATGCAAGTCATGCAAATGTTCTGGATATTCTAAATCCACTTCCAAAATATAACCATAATCCGAATTATCAGAGATTTTTAGAATATCAAGTTCATTAATTGCATGCTGTGGTAAGAATTTGAAATCAGCATAAGGTAAAAAACCACACATTGCATAACCGTATAGATTATTACAGTCTATGTACAATAAGAAACTATATGGATTACTGGAATCAAAATTCGGCATGTATTTATTATTTGCCTTTGCATACCGAGTAGAACATAAACATACACCTCCACGAATACCCTTCTGAATCATTCTAATTATTTCAAGGTCATCAATGAGTTGTAACTTCACATCAGTTATGAGTAACATAGCATCAAAACTTAAACTTGGGGCGGTTAGGTAAAAAGCAGGATCTAATCTATAATTAATTTTACAAGTTTGACGAAACTTTTCAAATATGTCAGCTAGTAATAATACATCTGATTTAAGATACAGGTCAGTGTATTCTCCTAAACTCTTTACATCGAAAGATTTCCATACAAGTTGCGCATGCTCATAGTCATATTTTGAAATACTGTCATTTTTTATTGAGTTGTAAAAATAATGTTGCTGCGGTAAACATTGCTCTTTATAGCGACTCCAACTAGTCATATACTCGTATGGATAGACACCCTTTCGTTTCAATAGATCAAAATGCTGTTTTATAGGAAAGAAATGACAGAGGTGAATAAAATCTTCTTTATTTAAGGTGCTTACAAGTTCTTCCAAACTTGCTGATAAAAATTTGAATGAATCTACAAAACGAACAGGCATATATCCGTTTTGATCTGTAATGAAAAATTTCGTGAATGATATGTAATTTTCTTTGTTTTTTGCAATAACTTTGATTTGACCAGGAAGTTCGCCCAACTGACGTATAAACAAATGACTGTCGTATCCAGATAAGTTGTGAAAAAATACTGGCACAAATGATGGTAAGCGGTATCGAATATTACAATAAGAATGGGCTGCCCCCCTATAGCGTCCCGTTAAATGACAATGATCTCTCACGGAGTCGCCAAGCAATAACTTGCGACAAAGAAAACAATACTGAGAATTTAAAAAATCATTATCTTCTTCCTTTGTAATAGATATTGTCTTTTGGTTAGAATATATTTTATGAATTCTACATACATCTATTTGCAAATATTCGAGAAATTTATCTACGCAGTCTTTTCCACGATAAGAAACGAATTTGTTTAGCGAGCTATTGTATGAACAAACAATGTAGTACGCAAATGCAGCTGGCACGTGCTCCTGTAATGTTGTAGTACATTTTGAACTAAGCGTTTCGTCTGTATTTGACTGCAATAATGATTCAAAGTCTGCATAAATTATGAAAGGCATATCTTGCATTCGTTCAAAATTTTTAAATTCAATTTGCGCACCCCGTTCAGGTAAAATTGTCTTAACGCCCCCGCATACGTGAGCATTTAATTTATTTTCACTATTAAAAAATATCATACATTCATCACAAAAAAATATTTGTCCGTTATGTTTTGTTAATTGAAGTTTAAGCAGACGACTTAAATTTTTTATTAGGCAATAATGTGTTTGACGCCCGTTTTCTAACATTAATAGGTTAATATGATGTTGTTTCCGACATGCGGTTTTATAAAGCGGGCCTACAATTTCAGTTTTATTTTTGAGTGCATACACATTAATACTTATATTCTGATTGTTTTTTTCGAATATTTTGATGTCAGATAATCCTACAGGAAAGGTCATGTCCGCGCTATTTAGAACACCTTCATAATGAGGGTATGAAGATACCCTATGAGCATTACTTTTAGCGGGGAATAGTGCAGCCATCACACACCACAAAAAGCAAAAATTATCTTTATTTTGAATATTGATGCACGCACGCTTAAGTTTAATATTTTTAGGCAAATCTATGAATCTCGATGCTCGCAGTGGGTTGTATTTACTGATGTTTACCTCTAGGTATAAATTGCGCATAAAAGCCCAACCACTATCCCTGTCTTGAAATTCATCAATTTTTCGACAAATAGAGTGTAAAAGATTTGAAAATATTTCATTGAAATCATAAGTCTGATGTATCACTATATTTTGAGTCGCAAAAGACTTAACGTCGCATGTATCGTTTTTAAGTAAAGAAAATTCTGCAAATAATTCAAAGTTAACTTTAACACTCTTAAAGACTGATTGTCTTGCATCTAAAATTTTTCGAACGCGGGCGCGAACACTGTGTAAAAACTCGGCAGGAGGACTAGTTTGCTCTGGGCAGTCTTCGTGTCCTCGCACGCGGTAAGACGCTATCCTACTTCGAAAGGCGCTAGCTATTTTTTCAACACCATCACCGTTATCTATAGATATATTATTTTTATGCACGGTACTTCGTAAATGGGCAGAAAAAGCTCGACTTGCAACAGATGTTTCGCAAACAGAACAAAATATTGAGTTAAGACTCATTTTTAAAAAGAAAAATTACGGTGAATATTACAAACAAAGGTACCTATCACATCAATTCTAATTATTTTAAATCGCGATAGAACACTCCATCATCGATGAAGTGCTCCTTACTTAATTTTAAAACTTTATTAATATTTGATACCTCTTGCGAATCCGCATCTACCTGAAGTTTTAAGTTAATTAAAGCCTTCTTCCATCGATCTTCTACCGCAACAGTTTTTATGTCAGCAACATTATACAATTTTAACTCAATAAAAAGATTACCAGACAATTGTGCAGTTCGCCGCACCCTGCCGCCAGGAACTTGCCGTATCAAAACAGACGGGAACACCGTTTCCTTTTGCTGAACACGCAAGTCTTCGTCTTCGCTATCGGAGTCAATTTTCCAGCCTGCAGGCGGATATTTTTGTTGACACGTCTGCGACAACTTTTTTGTGCTGTAAATCGAAACCAAAAATTAATAATACGAACATAGGTAGGTACATACTGAGCTAATTATTTTAATTCAGTTTCAAAAACGGTAATTTAATTACTCACCATGAAGTTGGAACCTCTTCTTCAGATTCGGGAAGCAGGGTTTTCGATAATTTCAACTTCTTAGACCTATAAAAAATTAATTTTACATTTTTAAAAGCACATTAGAAGGTTTCAATGTTTCATTTGTTTAAAATATAATTACCGAGGTGTAGAGACTTCGTCCTCAGATTCAGGCAGCGAGATTTTCTTTTTTGAGGGAGCCTTTTTGGAGAGTTTAAGCTTCTTAGACCTATAAAAAACAAATTATACGTTTTATAAAACACATTAGAAGATTTTAATATCATTATACTTGTTTAAAATATAATTACCGCGGTATAGAAACTTCGTCCTCAGATTCAGGAAGCGCGATTTTCTTTTTTGAGGGAGTCTTTTTGGAGAGCTCAACTTGACAGTATTCCGTATCAGACCTGCAAACAAAGTATAACATTAATATTGTGTAAAAAAAGTTAATAACAATGTAATTAAATGTATTAAAAACTTACGAACATTGTTTTAGTGCAGTGTAGGTAGAGTAAAGATGATTGATTCACTGTAGAACGATTGACTGCAACGGTGTCTAATAAAGTTATGCGTTACAACATAAAAAATAAATTTATCGGTACCTACACCACAATACAGAAGTTCTCAACATTTCAATATTTATTACACTCGATTTGTATTAACAGTGCTACTACAAAATACGAACAATAATGGTTTTTATAAAGGTTTAATACCTCAGGCGTCAATTTGCAAAATAAGCAAATGTGTAACAAACAAAAGTATCATGTTAATTATGTTGCAATCAAAGAAGCCGCCGTTTTACAAAGTAGTCGCGAACTTCGCTAAGGCTCATTTTACACTGCATGAATTAAGACTTGTTTAAACTTGTATTTGAAGTGTGTACTTATTTAGCATAGGAAAAATGTTACTGCAACAATTTAATACTCGTATTTTAGTTCTTTTTTGAACGTCAATTTAGACGGTCGCAGTTTTATTTCATTTCCTGTATCTAAAAAATAAGTGTAGTTCTTCTTTGAACGTCAATTTAGACAGGCGTAGTTTAATTTCAGTTCCTGTATCTACAAAATAAGTAAGTACAGCTATCTCAATTATGTACTACTTTTTAATAAAAAAAAAATAAAAAATGGTTAGGTAGTTATAAATCTAATTCTATTCATTTATTTTGCAGAGTATGACGAGTTCTCAACCCATTGACTGCGTGAAAGAAATCGATGAACAGTTCCCACTTTTTTCATCTCAGACTATTGCATCATTCGACGAACCATTTTCCTATTGCCAAGACATGGATTCCTATTTGAAGTACCAGGAAAGATGTATAAATCAAAATCAGGATACATCTTTAGCAAATTCTCCGAAAAAATCAAAACGAACATTGAAGAAGAAAACACTGCAAAGAAGGACTCGAACATCAGATATTGGGTTAAACTCGCATGTAATTAGAAAAGCTAACAAGGGGAAGCAAGTAATAAAGATTACTATTGCGAACCTCGAGTCGAAACAAGGTGAGGATTTGACGACGACGGTGCAGTATGTCGTCCAAGATAACTACGATGAATTGTTAAGTGCTACGGAAGAGTTAGTTAGCCGAATTGTGAAAAGACTAAGTGACGTTAGCTATTAGATTTTATTAAGTTCATATTTTAATACTTACCTTGAACAAAATTACTAAGTATAATTATTATGTCTTGTAATTGTTTATGTGCTATAAAGAGTTTACATACATATATACTACATTTAAAATAATCAATTTTTTAATAAATTTCGTTATGCAACTTTTGATTCTCGATATTATTCAAAACCATAAAATTACTACAATTATTGTCTTGTAATTGTTTATGTGCAATAAAGAGTTTACATACATACATTTTGATATTGTTATCTTAATTTGTTTAAAATAAACATTTTTTTTTTTAAACAAATTGTTTCTTTCTATTCAAAACCATTATAATTATATTTTGTGTACCATGTAAACACTGCTTAAGTACATTATTTTGTCGTCTTCATCAAAACAATTAATTATTTAATAGCCGTGTCGCATAGTGATAGATAAGCAAATTGTGAATATGCAAAAATTTATTAAGGCAACATATCAAATGACACTTCAACTGATTGTAAACTTTACTTGTACAGTTAAAGAAACAAAATCAGGTTGAGTAATTTGTAGAGTAATAACTTATTTAAATTTCAAGTAACTTTTTGCCATTGATAATTGTATGTTTAGCGTCACAACTACGTCACAGAAACTAACCAATCGCAGGCTCAGGTCTACATCGCGCTAACGAAGTTTTTATACTTGGTTGATATAAATAAAACACAAAATATGTAACCGACGTGCTCCCACCTTCCGTGACCGACCGGCGGAATGGTAGGGTGCACCAGCAACCTGTGGCTCGGCCTGATCACCCTTGCTACTAACCGCTGAATTTGTTATCCTTGAACTTGAGGAGATTCTGTGCCTATGCGGTGGTAGGTACAGATGACCCACGCCTTGGTGGAAGGCCCCCAAATCCACCTTCATGTAAAATGCAGCCATAAGACCACTGGGAACCTATAGCATCCCGGGTGGCTCGTCCTTGTTGTGGAGATTGATCACCTTCGCAGCAAGTTGTGAAAACACCTTAGCAAACCAAGTCCGTCCGTAGCGGTGCGGTGCGCTATGAGGGTCCTGGACCCTTGCATACATGCTGAGCCTGATCAACTTAGTGTGTGTGTTGTGTTAAGCTTTTGTTATTTTACTTAATAATACAAATGTAAAGTAAGTTACGACTTAGCATGGTGAAAACGCATTCAATTTTGTATGATGTGTTACGGGCACATCGTGAGGCGACACGTAAACCCGATTGAACGTTATGAACCAAATATATCAAAGAACGCAAAGGCGTTTCGAATCAATTACAACTTAATAAAATAACTGCTATGAGTTTCAGAGAAACCGATTGAGCGTTTCAAAACACCTCAAAACCGATTGAGAGTTTCAGAACACCTCAAAACCGATTGAGAGTTTCAAAACACCTCAAAACCGATTGAGAGTTTCAGAACACCTCAAAACCGATTGAGAGTTTCAGAACACCTCAAAACCGATTGGGAGTTTCAGAACACCTCAAAACCGATTGGGAGTTTCAAAACACGAAACACATGAAATGTGTTTTGAAACGCCCAATAATATACTACTAGCCAACGTTTTAGTAACGTCATTTGCCGCTATATGACGCTCGTCATATAGCGTTACCGTTTATACTAGGATACCTTTAACTAAAAGAGCGCACCGCGAATTTGTTTTACACCAATCGAGATTATATTAATTCTGTTATGAAAATTGTGAAGTTTATTGCTACAGAAAAAGGTCTAATTTGGTAGGACGAATGATTTGCTGATGCGTTCTTTTGGTTGAGAACAGTGATAGTTTTGGTGGTCGAAGATTTTGATGTGTGAATTACAAGATAAGTCGCTTTCTATTGTATTTTTTTTTAATAAGTGTGTGGAAAATTCTTGCCAGAATTTATTTGTTTATTAATGCAAATGAACAATTGATAACAAGAACTTTTTTAAAAGGTGTTCTGGAAAAAAACACGCTTATAGACGTTTGTGTCGAAAGCATACCTTTCTTTTTGTTCGTTATATACCTAATACTGAGAAAATAATCAAACAAATTTCTGCTAATGGCTAAGGAGTTTAGACCACATGGTCTTTTCTACGTCACAGCTCGTGCTACGTCACGCGGTAACAAACAAAATTACGTCATTCCGACCACTAGTCACAGTCGGGCGTAACAAACACTGCTAATATTTAATATTTTATTCTCAGTAAATAATAATTAGGGATCGGAAATTCGGATGCTTTTTGTTTTTGTTGTTGTATTGGTGTTAAGTAGTATGGAGGCGGACTCTATTTAATTTTGCTAATACATTTCCCGGGTTTTTTCTGGAATACCGGAAATTAGGATACATATACACATACAACACTTAAAGTATTTAAATAATATATTTTAGTTGTTTCTTTTTATAAAATATGTGGTTTGTTTAACTAACAGTACCTACACTATTCTTTAACATCAAACTAAATTAAATTTGTTAAGTTACATATTATTCTTATGAAAACTAATGGTAGTAAATGTTAGTATTTTTGTTAAATCACCAAATTAAAACAAATATACATAGTCATACAAAATTGAACTGTTTACCAACGTGTAGGTATGTAAACAAATTTGCTGCAAACAGTCATAACCTAAATATTTTGACAGTTATCACTATTTCCTGATGTTTTATACAATCCCGGAATCCCGGAACTTAAATAATTAAAATAATATTTTTAATAAGCCGACTCCATACTTGGTGAGCTTTTTCCGGAAATTTGCTAATTGTAGGTATAAAAGCATCCGAATTTCCGATCTCTAATAATATGGAAAAAAAACAGTATGCCTTTGAAACAAGCCTCTATAAGCATTTTTCAGAACACCTTTTAACCTTGTAAGGGCCAGTTTGCAATAGAATGTACATAATCAAGGCAATTTAATTTGAACTGTGTTGCAATGGTAATAAGGTCATTTTCCTATGTTCATTAACTGAAAATGGCATTATCGAACAAACGTAATTGACCTTTATTGCCTTGATGGTAGATTCAAAGTCGCACCCACAAAAAACTCCCTGTTTGTAATATGTTGGGCAGACCTTTATAACGTTATGAATAATATAGTTATCATAACGTTATATTTCGTTAGTGCTCAAAATTTCGTTTAAATATATCGATATTTTTTCATAACGTTATACTACTCGGTAACGAAATCGTAATAACGTTACAATTAAATAACGTTATAATAACGTTATGAAACTTATGAACTACGCGCTGTTGCCGCTCCTTAGGTAGGCATTTTGCGTGACTGGCCGACGTCACAGAAGGGGCGATTTTTGTACGCTTAGACATCGCAACCAACGTCCTTTCGATGTCCTTTCATATATTCCGTCCTTTATCACAAAAAATCCATTATAAAATGCAAATAGCAAACGCCGACTTAAAAAGTACGTTACACTAAAATAACGGTTATTAACGTTATTATACCGCTTACCGAAGTATCGATACCCCTACTGGTAAGGCGTCAAATATCGTTATATTATCACGTTATACGTTCAAAATAACGTTATGAAATATAACGTTACACGAAAATAACGTTTATCAAAGGTCTAATGTTGGGCCTTATGAGTTTAAAAAGTTCCTCTTATCAATTGACATTTCAGTCATATACTGACTTACCCCCTTACTAATAAACGTTGAGTAGCGGTGGTATAGCTATACAATGTTTTGTCTTTATCTGTCATTGTGACATTTGAATTTGACAGATAAGGACAAAACATTGTATTGCTATTCCACCGTTACTCAACGTTTATTAGTAAGGGGGTTATAGTCGTGTTGTTATTTTGGTATCTTCGTAATTTACTCATCCTTTGTAGATGCTTTATAACGCTTATTATTGGGGTTAAAACATGCATAACACTATTTCTTCTATAACTCAACTTCGCAGGAAAATAACGAATGTAGTAAATAATCAAAAACATCATATTTGGTCGGATATGTTCGGTTTTATCTTGCTTTCCACCTATACACAACAACTTCGTTGAGAGCTGAGGTAGGCATGAGGTGCGGGGAGGTACAATAAAGCTACGTCACCGTTGCCCACTCCCCACACCTCATGCATACCCCAGCTCTCAGTAGAGTTGTACGCCGCCTATACTGCCCTCATAAGCCAAAAGGCGATATCTCAAACTCAATACCCAAAGCAGATACAACCCTCTCCCGTTAGTAATAAGGTTGCAGACACCGCCATTTGTCTAAGCAGGGCAGCGTAGCTTTTTGATGGTTACTGAAGCTAACTGAGAATTTAAAATAAATACGGACTTATCCGACGAAATACGATGTCACTTGTTTATTCAATATATCTGTAACGCCTTTCGCCTACGAGAATGAATAATAATTAAAAGTTGACGCGTTTACAATAGTATGTGGTCTAAAATTAATCCCAATTCTTGGGCTTTATACCACACAGTAAATACATATTGCTTTTGAAATGTTATTATAAGGTCTGTTCATTCTTACTTGTCTTATATAGTAAACAACTTTCTAACCTCAAAATAAACCTTTTAGGCTAAAACCGCTATTTTAAACAAAACAAAGCAATCACAGACAATACATTGGCCAAATGATGTCCAATATGTTTATTCAGTTTACTTTATTTACGACAAAAGAGCTGTTTTAGCCAAAAAAGGTTCATTTTGAGGGTAGAAAGTTGTTTATTATATAAGAAAAGTAAGAATGAACAGACCTTACTGTTTTAACTCGGCGGCCATTACTGTCATGTAAATAAGATGTCGTAACAATGACAATACGATGAAATATGAAAGGCAATATGGTTTTATCGAGTACAATAGAGCCCCTAGGTCAGTTTTTTTTTATATTGTACAAATTATATGCATGTTATAACTCCTCCTTTTTCTTTTTTTGTAGTTAACAAATATAAACCTACAATCCGTTCCCTATCCCGTCCCAAGCGCCGACCAGGAATTGTGCCTATATTGTGAAGAATCGTGTTCGTCTTTCGTCCTTTTAAAAATAAAATGTTGCGTTTCACTCTATGGTTTTCATTAGTAAACTTAGCCGTTTTAAATTATGTCTTTGCCAGGATTCTTCGAAATTGGTAAGTTTGAGCATGGCTCGCGGGAATCGCCAGACGAAAAAACTACCATGACTTGATATTCCATTTGATTTTATACTTTATAGGCATTTAAATAGAGTAATTATATTCTAGACTTCATTCTTAATTACAAGGAGGCCACACTAAAGAGTTTAACATTGACTCGGTAAGCTATTAAATATGTTTATGCTCCACATTTGTTTGAAGGATATTTTAAGAGATCCAAGCTCGCTCTAGTAAACAGCCTATGACAGTTTTGTCCACCTTAATAAGTTATTAGCGATGAGCCTTCTATCTAGCAGTCACACCGGGAATTCTGCAGGTTTAAAAAAAAAGTAATATCGAGCGAGGTGTGCAGGCCGGACCACGATGGTTGCTAAGAAGGTCATCTCTTTCTTAGCAACTACTGATGATGAAAAAACGTGAAACGTAAAAGAGATCACCAAAAATGAAATTAAAATGAAAATCGGTCAAGTAATACGGATGATACAAGCATTTTAAAATGCTAATTAGACAGAGAGATCCGATGTGCACCGGTGACGTCATCGTGCAGTACGGCCATATAAACTCCACGTAAAATTCTGTTTTGCTAGAAAGAGATAGGAACAAATCTTTGTTAGCTTATATCTTGGTTATTTTTATACCTATTCAAAAAATATTTTTTCTCAAAAATGTCCGGAAATGTTGACATTCCTATCTACATATTGAGACGCGAAGAACATAGTTTACTGACAGTTCTCAAATTTTAAAAAAAAAAACATTGCGTGCTCGCTACACAAGCCCGCAATGTTGCATACAAATTCCATTACCATCCAGCTTGTAACTTTTTAAAAAGTGAAATGGGCCATAATAAAATGAGGGCACAAGTCTTATACATCCAAATTTTACTCGAAACATAACTTTTTTATTTGTGCCTGGAATAGCTAATGTTTTTTAAAACAAGAATTGCGTTTCTCCTTGTCATAAACAAAAAGGCGGTAAGGAGTGATGGTTTTTTCACATGAAGTTTCTGTTTGTATGCAATTCAAAAAATGAGTTCAAGCGATGAAGATTTGACTCCAACACAAAAAAAATCTTGCGATTTTTGAGAAAAGCACTATATTTGCCTCGGCAGGAACAGCAATTGCGGGCTTCGTATTTTTAAACGGACTCGCAAGCTCGTCCGTTTAATCCAATACTCACCCCGCAATTGCCTACTTCCATGCCTAGGCAATAATGTACTATTTCCCACCTGTTTGTTACATTAATCAGCTTTTATTGAAGCTCTAAAAAAAAACATGCGTATTCCCTATTCATCGATTATTTCTGAAAGTTGTTGTTACAAGTAAAATTTGCTTTTGATATAGATTTATAGCAAACTTTAAATGTCTATTAGTGGGGATCGTATCATAATAATTATAAAACGTGTTACGAAAATACCCAAAAACAAGAAATTATAAAAATAATGTCAACCCTGGCAAGATGTCCTCTGAGTCATAGAAGACTTAGATGACTGCTTAGTAGGGTTGGCATTATTTTTATAATTTCTTTTTTTGGGTATTTTTGTAACACGGTGTATAAACTCCAAAGTACATAATGGGTCATAAAATATAATATAACCATATATATTATCAAAATATATTACCCATTATGTATTTTGAACGTTATATACGCTAGCTTCGCTTCGGTTTAGGCTTAGGCAAGTTTTCTAAAGCGACTTCGTTTTATACCAAGTAAAGATGTGACGTAACTTACGTACGTATTAGTGGTGTCTGTAAATTTTAAAATCAAATGGAATTAAATCATAGCCATGTACCTATTTTGTTATCTATAACGACATGCTTGATGCACTGTGTCTCAAAATGAAGCTAATAATAATGGTGTTGCTAAACAACAGGCTGATAATTTAAAAAGTTAAAAATAAATAATATTAGTACTTTCGCCCGTAGACTTTTTGTTGAGAATGTTACCGGTTTTTTACTTTATTCTGCGTTTAAAATTGGTTATTTTCAAATGTAAACTGGAATGACTGGACCATAAGCCAACTGTGTGTCATGGTGCTGATAGACTTGAGCAGCCGTAATACCAAAGGCAGTTAACTAAAATACAGTAGTCGAAGTATTATACACTCTATCAGCAACCGTATTAGATTTAGAATGCTTATCCTATTACTATGCAGCTAGCCGCCTTCTTTGGTATCAATGCAGTGAGCACATTTGCTAGAAAGCTCGCTTAAATAAGCGTTCCGATTGGAATGGATCCTAATCGGAACGCTTATTACGACGATATAAGAGCGTGTCAGATATTTTTGAGCGCAATGTTGGTTAATGTATTTTTGCTGGTGACTGTATATTTGTATGGGGACGCAAGCGTCTTGGCGACTCTCAGAAAGTATCATTAATTGGCTACATTATTGCGTTTTAAAAGTCTACGGGTTGTAGTACTTAAAAAACATCAAAATAAACCTTATAATCTAGACAGAGTATGATTTGCTCACAAGTTATAAAGCTAGTTCAAAAAATGTATGCACTTATTTTAAGCTATATTTTATCTGTATTCCAACCCTACGCTCGGTGCCCAGTCGAGCAAACGCCTTCCTTCCTGCTCTAACAAATACTTTTCTTATTGACTTCCAGCGTTTCTTTCTACATTTCTGGCCTCTACTCTAGTTCGTAAGACCTTATTTTTTTCCCCTTTTTCTCCTTATCGACACATTACACCATTTTTATTCAATTGTAAATATAATAGTTTTGCTATCTCGTTCATTCAAGTGCTATTTAATCGTCAGAACATTGTCTTGAGTCTCGAGTGAGCGTTTGAACTGCATGTACTAAACCAGGCAAGACCCTGGGAGCAAATGAAATAAGTATAGCAATTTTATATCTTCATCATCATATAAAGCATCTTCCCCACTAACTTGCTGACAAGCAGTGTTTGTTGTGTTCCAGTGTGGGCTAAGATAGCCGGTGATATTACTAGCATAGAGGCATTCCATCTCAGTCCTCAGGGTTGGCAACGCATTTGTGGTCTTGAGATGGCAATTGTCCATGGTCCTGAAAGCCCACTTACCTTCAGATGGCCTGTTGCCTTCTCCATTCCATTGATAACTATTATATTACATTGTGTATTAAGGGTGGTAAAGACAGAATTACAAACGAGAGCTTTAATGACTCGAGCTTTGTATTTCCTTTACCACCCGTGTTACATACAATGTTTTTCATCACAATTGCGAGGAAATGAAATAAAATCAGACAAAAGATCATATTTTTAACTTACGATTGTCACTAATAATTGTAGCCGCATTGGCGATGTCCGGCAGGGCCGCATTATCCATTTCTTCTGATGATGACATATTTTTTATTGATATATAAATTTTAATATGTTTTTAATTATTATTTTGGAATCAAAGTTTATAATCAGTATTAATAAATTAGCGGCAGACTACATCATTGTCTATGACTTACCGCAGATAATGTCAAACGTGTTCAGGAGTCCGATTCTAGTGACAGTCGAGATCAATAGTTTATATGCGAGATTTTTAGAAAGTTGTATGCAACTGACATTTCATCTCGAATGAAACTTCATATCGAATGGCACAAGAATTGGGGTCCTGGCGTATAAGATAGTTTGAGTCCATGATATTTAAAAAAAAAGCTATTAAGCACGCTATGGCGTAATGGTAAAAAAGGGCCCGCGGGTATTTTTTTGGATTTACGGTCGATTTTTCTAGCATATTAGAACACTATTTACGAGCAAATGTGATGAAAAATATATAAAAACACCTGACATAATAGCGACCCTTCCTTTCGGAGCGGATACCTCTTAAGGTTGGCGCAGACTTAACCGCTCGTGAGACATCGTTCTTGTTATTACAATACATTTTTCAGTGGACGACGCGAGGCCCGCAACCGACTATTTTTACTATAACTTTTTTTGGCATAATCATAATTTGGCATACTCATAATTTGGCATAATCATCATTTGGCATAATCATCTTTTAGCATACAGTCTTTTTTTCTGAAACCGTATACTTTTCAGGATTATTTAAAATATAATTGCATAGAACCCATTAGGTCATGTTAGGTTTGTTTTATAACAATCCTGAAAAGTATACTGTTTCAGAAAAAAAGACTATGCTAAAACATGATTATGGCAAAAAAAGTTATGCCAGATGAATGTAAACCGTCTGTGCCAACTCTTAATAGCCCAATATACGGTACGATCCGCCGGTTCAGACTGAAATCGAGCGATGGATTGTAAGCGTGTGGCAATATTGCATCCGAACTTCAATCGAAATATGAATCGTCAAGATATCAATTCAGATTGATCGTAACGACGGATCGACGACGGAACCATTTTTATAAAAATGATTGCGTAGAATTATAAAATTCATTGAATTATGTTTCTGTGAAATATGTTTCATTCAGGTAAATAGTCATTGAAACAATAATATCTTCTATATGTTATAGTATATATAAAAGGCAAACCTGACTCACTGACATATATCAACGCATAGCCAGAACTACTGTACCTAGAAACTTGAAATTTGGTACAGGGGTTCCTTTCATGATGTAAGTGAGCACAGAGAAAAGATTTTTGAAAGTTTATCACCTAAGGGGTTAAACTAAGGCGAGTAGCGGGAAACTAATTCTGCGCGTACGAAGTCGCGGGCGTCCTCTAGTTGTAAATAAAAATATAAGGACCAAATATTATATGAAATATTTTCTGCGAAACGAAATTGTTTGAAATTTCTACCAGTTCTGTTTTATATAGCACCCTCAACTTAAGAAATAACCTAAAACAAACAAAAGATCTCGTTATAGAATTTGCTACGGGCTCCGCGCTGGCTTAATCAGCCCCTGCCCCTAGGGTACCCAAAGAATACTCCCTGGGTTTTGGCTATGCGTTGATCAATCAGTCAGTTTCTCCTTTTATATATGGGTATAAAGGATCTGTATGAAAGTATCTTACCTAAGTAAGATGGTGTCACTGAAAACCTTGATCATGTAATCTCAACTCTCGCGCTATCTACGATAAGCATTATCTACTTATTGATCTTTAGTTCTCGCCAACAAGGGACTTTAGACCCTAACACAACACGATACACACTTTATTGCCTTCTTTGATTTGTAGTTGCGCATTTGTATTTTTAGCTAGAGATGGGCACGGTTAAATTAAGAATCCCGGTGTTATTTTCTGGTGTAGACGTAGAATTAAGGGTTCGTCTATAAGAAATCCCTAATCGCCATTTATCGTAATGCATCGGTTGTCCGAATTTTCGTTGATCCTAAAGCCATTTCCGCCTGAAATTTTAACCATTTTAGCGTTGTTATGATACAACCCTAACTTAACCTTAGGTATTTTTGAAAAACTTGAAAAGTTTAGGCCAAATGAAAATTCGGACACACGAAGCGTTACGTCAAACGTTATTATTAGGGATCAACTCAAGTGGAAGTCCGGAGACCTCTGACCTACACCACTAATATCGAAAGCGAGTTCTGCACTTTAAACTCCATAGGCCCATCATACAACATAATTTACCAGTGGCACATGAACCTATGATGGATACAATAGAGTATTTTTCCTAATTTAATTGCCAGTCATAAAAACAAAGGAAATTCCACTCTATCTCCTTTGCAATGGATCTTTATTACAATGGCCGTATTATGTACAACTTACGATCTTTATAATACATCGACAACTCAGCATAAGCAACACTAGTACACCACTAGATTCTACGCTGATAATCTTGCTTAAAAACGCCGTCGTAATTTGAATTCTATACCGTTATAATGAAGCTTAATTTTCTACTACTTACTTAGATTTTATTATTATAGTTAGAACAAGAGATAAGTTTTAGTCATTATTTTGCATCAGCGTATAACGGTAGTTATGATTTAAGTGTTGAATAATTTGTTAATTTACAATATTTAAAGTCTAAGATGTCAAGTGACAGTGGAGGTGATACTGGTATATTGGTGCCAATAGCAAGATTGGTGTGTTTATATATTACTAAATTTTTAAGAGAATGCGAGGAGCAAAGTTTAAGTGAGTCATGATTTTTAACTATGAACATTCAGTTGTACAAATTATCCCTTTATTTTTGTCAACAGCTGACAACACATCCACTGCGAAATATTTAGACCTTATTGGTGATTTTTTGTCTAAGTTTCTAGAAGCACTATTAGGCAGCATTCAATTCAATCACATCTTTACTTTCATCCAGACGCCCGTTTCTCGAAACTCACTATACTAAGTGACGTTCCGAGGGTAAAGGTACCTTATGGCGGGTTTTAGTTTCGGAGATACGAAGTGTTTTATAAAATGGTACGAAAATAACTTGGTCTTTTTTGCTTATTCTCGAAGTATAGAAGGCTTAAAGTTTTATTATATATATTTTTCAATGTTTGATTTATGTTATTCAGCTAAAAATATGGCCAAAAAGTTATTTTAAAATGTCCTTTTTTTTCAGAATGTATTTTGAAGAATATTTTCAAAAAAAAAACTCCGTAACTGCACAACTTAGGGAGTTGGTTGTTTTTGTTATTGATTGCTTATGAATTGTAGATTACAGGGATATTCATAACTCCATACCGACCATAAGGTACCTTTACCCGTGGAACGTCACAATTAATTCACTCAATACAATTATACCAGTATACCTACTAGTGAAATGTACCGCATGGACTAATATTATTATTCTAATCAGTTTCGAGAAACGGGCCCCGTGTAATTGTGGTCATTGGTCAAATTCATACTCTTTTCTCAAAGCCGGCAGCGCATTTGCGATTCCTCTACAGCCCCCAATTTCACCAACTTCACAACGACACGTGACGGGTGACAACTCGGTATACATTGCAAACTTAACACACTGTTACACACTGGTACACTGAAATGTCACCCGTCACCTGCCATTGTCAGGATAGTGAAATAGGGGGCAGGTGTTGCAGATATCCATAGATTTCATTGGGGATGTCCAGTTACCCATGTACAAAATTAATAGGTAGGGGATCCTACCAGGTGATCTTACTGGACATCGCGATGTCGGTCGTTGGGCTCCCCTAGCGTAAAAAATGTGCATAGATTTGCATAATTAAAATTATAATAAATTTCATAATAATGTAGTTAAATCAAATTGAATCCCTGTTTTATTAATTTGAAATGACTCCCACCTTGATTTACTTTAAAGTATCACAGACCATGGAAACAAAAACATATCGATGTAAAGCTAGTAAAGTTGACTGCGCCGATTTTTTCTATAATCGTTATGAAACTTAATATTAACACCACAATCAACCTACTATTAATTTTGGAGGTAGTTAAAACCAAGTTATATATTAGAAATATTACCAATTTAGGTCAGCGGTGTACCCTGTCGGCGAACGCTACGTCTCGCTATTGCGTGCAAGGTACAGAATAAATTGTCTGACGTAACACCAAAGAAGCTTAACTGCAATTTAGTAGTCAAAGCATTCTATACTCTATTGGTAACCTCATTGAATTTAAAATGCTTGTACTATTACTATGCAGTTACTTGCCTTGTTTGGAATCACGGCAGTAATTAAAATTAATATAATTATACAGAGTAGTGTAGCGCGAATGTAGGTGACTAGACCACAGATTATAGTTCGGCTATGTAGTTCATTAAAGGTTTATTTTCACGAAAACAATATAATTCTGTAAATATTCATTAAATATTAACCCCCTTACTAATAAACTTTGAGTAACGATGGTATAGCTATACAATGTTTTGTCCTTATCTGTCAAATTCAAATGTCACATTGACAGATAAGGCCAAAATATTGTATAGCTATACCACCGTTACTCAACGTTTATTATTAAGGCGGTAAGTAAATATATCATCTTTGTGCAATTTATTGTATTTTTACATATTTTTCTTGCTAGATTCACTACAACCACGACACTTGTGATCAAAAATTGCAGAAAATGAGTAGATATAGGTTTAGTAGGGCACTTACACGAAAACACAGTTAAAAACCCAGAGCTAAATTCAACCTTGACAGAACTATACTTTTTCCGTCATTGGGGCGCTATATTGACACTTGTTCTATTGTCAGTTAAATTGATGAAACTAATATGACTTTATGAGTAGTTCCATTATTTAAAGGGTTTAACTTAATGGAAATAATAGAATTTAGTTATTCCCAGTGTAGTTTAACTATGAATACCGTAATGCAAAAATGAATCAATATTACCTATATTTGGTTATATTGCAAAAATATTGTACCTAGTTAAGGAGTTAATTGAGATAACGTTAACTTTCTTCTATTGTTTTTCCTTAACTATGTACAATATTTTTGCAATTCACTCATTTATCAAGATCGTAAAAATAAGGTAACCTGGAAAGTACAACATTTAAAATCTACACTAAGATATACTCGTACATTCACACTTCGCACAATTATAACCTAAGTAACTATGCCTAAAGCATTTGATATCGCAAAACAGCGTACATTTTTTGTGTATATCATAACATAAGCATTATATTTCATTAAGTCCTGCATGATTCAATTTGTTTGCTATCGCTAGATTAGCCTAAAAAGTTCGTTTACTCAGGTATTATATTGTGTTATTATATTCGATTTGGAAATATACCAACTTTTCTATAGAATTGTGACGCTTTTACGCTGATGGTGGCGCCGCCGTCATGACTTCCATTGTCTTGCGTATGATGTGTTCTTGTGTACTAAGTTTATATGAAAAAAAAACAGCAATTAATCCGTATTTTAAAGTAAGATTACCAGTTTAAATAAATATCCACTTGTTCCATCAACAGAACTAACAATAAAGTAGTGGGATAATACCTACATTTTTATTTATTTGAAAAAAGCTGTTTTGTGCGACCAATTTGTTCATTATATAGATTTCTGCCTGTATAATACAGCTTACAATCATGTTTAAAAAGTATGCTATTTTATTAAAATTAGATTCACTTTATTTAAGAGCTAATTCATGCCATGCTGTTATATTCAAAATTTGCTACCAGCCACGCATTGGCTTGGCTATTAGAAGTAGCACAATAAGCGTATTTTGCTCTTCATTCTCATACATATAAGTTTTATTAAAAATGGAATTGAAAAATGTGGGCATTTGAAGTAAAATTTGAAACAATTTAAACCCAACAAATATTTTTCATTGTAGTGGTTACTTTAATAAGTTGTAATGCCACCTCACACATGAAAATAGGACGTATTATAAAAAAGTCCATTATCCAAAGAATATCAAAGAGGCTGGTAGACTTGAGCATTTGCTAGACGAAATGTGCATACCAATTGGTTGTCTTCGAACTATAGGGGTACAACTTAAAAAGCAGGAGTACGCATGGGATGCGGGGGTGAGTTACTATAAAATCCAATACAAAATACAAAACCTTTATTTCAGTCAACGAGGCCCATTACAAAAACACTTTACAGGCAAAAATACATACTAAAAATCACTTAAAAACTAACATGAGTTTTACCTACAGCTCGGCCAGAATTCCACCTTTAAAATGGTCAACAGATCTTGTCGGTACTTATACCTAAAATTCAATTTGTGGCTAAAGCTCGACTAGTCACTATTGCCCTCTTCCCGCACATGTTTACCCCGAGCTCTCAGTTAAGTTGTACGCCTATAGTTGCGAATGAATTATGCATTTTTCGTCGATCAAGCGAACGCTCAACTACCTCAAGTCTATCAGCAGCAGTAACCGACCTGATCCTTGCAGCGTGTGCCGCCGCGCGCCCTCAGTCCCTCCCCGGCGCCGAGGCCCTGGCGACCGGCGGGCCCGCGTCCATCACCAGCCTCACCCCCGACCACCAGCTGAGGGAGGACTTTACGATTCTGGCCAAGGATCTGGTCGCTAGCTTGAAGACTGTCGTTTCTACTTTGGTAAGATTTTTTGCTAACACTCATACATACTTTCACGCCCGACTCCCAATTAGGTTGTTGGAGTCTCGGCTCCTTTTTTTGTTAAAATGAATGAGAAACACCCGAATCGTACAACAGCCTTTTATTCCAAATCAATTCCAAAATTCGCCATCTTGGCCGATCTCCCGGTAAAATCGACACGTTACGAGCTAAAGTTAAAGACAATGTAAATAAAACATAAAAAAAATATATATCGGTATTAAAAAAACTTTATAAATTTAGTGTAATTATGAAAAAATCTCACGTTGCCAGCAGCACAGCTTTTATAACACCGCTCTTACTGCCGCACTCAGAGACGTCAATTAATTTAAATGCTTGTTTAGTGACGTGTTGTCTTATTCTATTGCTATGGCAAAGAAAGTGACAGCAGCAACTTTAATCAAGCATTAAATTTAATTGACGTCTCTGAGTGCGGCAGTTAACCTGTTAAATGCAAAAATTAAGTCATACGCTAATGATAGCTGAAAAGCAACGCGAATTTCAACTTTACAGAAACGCACTACACGTATTTAAGGTTGTCAAAAGTGACGAAATTTGCGTTGGACCTGCGTTGCGGCTATATCCGTCAATGGCGTTATAAATGTTATCTAATTAGTTGTTATCCCAAGGTATGCGAGCGAGGCCGCCTGCGCGCCGCCATGGACGCGGCGGACGCGCCGGTGGCGCCGGGCGCGGCCGTGGTGGCGGCGCTCAGAACTAACCTCAGCTCCGCGCTGCAGCAGAATTCCGGTGAGCCCTCTTCTGGCACTAGTTTACCCCCCACTAAAATTGGTGCTGACCGTAGGGAATGGAGTGCAGTGGAAGAAACCTTTACCGGACATTAAGTGGCAACATGCTGAAGGAGAAGATTGATGCTATTTTGATTGATGGATGGATGCAAAGCGAGAAGGTATGGTCGAACTCAGGAGTAGGTGTAATTTTAGTATGTTGTCACAGCTACGTTACTACGATACGTTACCTACTGCGTCAAGGTACAGTGGACTACAAAGAGATATCCACTTTTAGCCCTTATTACAATGCAATAAGGACATAAATTGGATAGATATCTTTGTAGTCGACTGTACTAAAATGTACAGCTACTCTGGAGTTTGTGCGAATGTGAGTTTCTTGATTTTCAATATTTGACCAATTTTGATTGAACCATTAAAATATCGGCCTTGAAAGCGGCCTTAAAGTTTAACTTATATTTAAAGTTTAGGTAAGAAACAATATGTTAGAAATTTTCAATATATTCAGTAATGAAAACTCAATCTCAGATCTTTAACCGAACAATTTTTCTCGCTTGAAAATTTTGAATACTTTTCTCTAATAAGTCCATGGTGATTGTCAAAAACTCAGTAATGGCGAAATACACCTTGTTAAAACAAGGAGTGAAAGCTATTAATTAAGCAAAAAAAGAAGAAATAGGGGTTGGAGGCCTGTGACCTGGTTCCCCTTCTCCTTCCCATAAATGTGCTTAGCGTAACTTAAGTGTAAATTTCTAAAATAATGACGTGTGAAGTTTTGAACACAGAACTGCGCTCGCGCCTGTCGCGCATCCACGACGCGTCGGACCTCGCGGAGATATCTTCGGTCGGGAACAACTCAGAGACGGTGAGTATTACAAGGTTCTAGAATAGGGATATTCGTGACTTTTTCAATTTCAATAAAACTTTTATTTTGTTTAATCTTTATTTATTTATACGGGCAAATAATAATTCATGTAACAAACAGATGAGAAAAATATTTTTTGAATAGAACCAAGATATAAGCCAACAAAGATTTGTTCCTATCTCTTTCTAGCAAAACAGAATTTAACATGGAGTTTTTATGGCCGACGTGTTACATGACGTCACATTTTGTTGAGAAGTGCGATTTAAAATATTCATGCATATTCCCTATTCAGCTAAGGATATTTTTAACTGACTTCAAAAAAGGTTCGCAATTAACCGGATTTTTTTTTATGTTCCTATGTTCCCCGGTTACTGAATTGGAAAATATTGTTTTTGTTTGAAAGGGTATTTTCTTTGAGGTCAGGATCTGATGATGGGATCCGGGAGAAATCAAGGGAACTCATGAAATATAGGCATATCTATAGCGATTCGGTTTCTCTTATCTCATCTCATGGATAGTCCTCGAGTCTTGGGTGTTTTCTTTGTATTAAAGTAAGCATTTTTTTATGTAAGTACGTTTATCGTTGTTTAGTACCCATACTACAAGCTTAGAGCTTAGTTTGGGACGAGGTCAATTTGTATGAAGCTGGCCTTTGATATTTCTTATTCTCAAAGGTTACTCCTCTTCCCCAGCAGGTGCGTCCGTTTCCCCAGTCCCTGAGCTACAGCAGTTCCTGTGTCTCGGCTTCGGAGTTCTTCGACGCCGAGGAGCACGAAGACGAGTTGAAACCCGCCGAGATCATCGCTACTGATGAGGTAGATACTCTTAACCAAGGTCTCTGTGAATACTTTGGTGGTTCTCGAAGCCATATTGTTTTTGAAGTAATAACTTCTCATGGGAGGGTAAATCGCTTCGTTGCGTAACGCGTTACGGCGCCAGCATAGAGGTAGGAAAGCATAGAGGGAGTAAAAAAACAGCTAATAGATGTACAGATGTAGTGAAATATCCTTTCACATCGTATTTTCTCGAAAATGTTCGTATTTGTCATGCTACTTCAGTCTGACTCGGTACCCATCAAGACAACGTGGGGGAACGTCGCATCGCGAGAGTGATAATCGATATAGAGTGGTTAATACCAGAGTATTTTTTTGTTAATTAAGATTAAGTTTGTTTTCAGTTCTTTTTAATAGTCATGCCGAAAGCATTAAGACCTGGGAAACGTTAAGATCGAAAAGCCTGTGAAATTATTTTCAACATGTATTTATATTTCTTCTTGTTTATCTACACCTAATTTCTATATATTTGATCATGGTGGTTTTAACATCTCGGTATGATATACTTCAAACTCGTGGTTTGACATTTGGCACTGATAAATAAAGTACTTTATAAATTTATGTAATTCAAACATGTCACTTAATAATTCAATAATTCATAGACACGTCGGCATCATTCGGAAGTAGACGTGAGTTCCGAGTTTTCACGATGTGAAAGGATTATCCACTAGATCTGTACTCTTCGCACCTGTTACAAGTGCCCTTCGTTAAAAAGAGACGTCTATATATGACCTCATTCAACAGTGTACCACTTTTTAGGTTTGTTAGTGTGTGTCACTCTGCATTAGTGTGCGTAAGTTAGCAGTCAATTAAACAATTTCAATATTAAATAGTTCAACTTAGATTCGTTTAAGTTATCACTTCTGTCGGGAGTCCCGAGACGCACACGTTTTTTTTTCCAAGGCCTTAAGTATCTCAATAAGAGCAATCATACCGTTAACAATATGATAACGTGGAATAAGAGCCCTGGAGTCGACGGTATAGTAGTGTTGCTACCGAAGAATTTTGCGCATACGCGGATAGACGGTCTATCATAGACCATGTCACTAATGCTGAAGTTCTTCGGATGATGGGGAAACGTGTATAGCTAGTCCGTATGGTAAAAAGAAAAGTTGCTTACCTGAACCATATGCTTAGAAACCAACAATACGAGTCTTGGATGTTATCTATGTATTTCTCTATATTAAGTATGTTTATCGCTGTCCAGTACCCATAGTACAAGCCTAGAGCTTAGTTTGGGACTAGGGCTAGGTCAGAGGGCATTGGGTATTTTTTTTTGAAGAATATTGTAATTTTTTTTTCAGCGGCCACGGCTTATAGATATATATAATTTATGGCGTTAAATAATATCGGACCGCAGATTTTAAAGATTTAAGTATCCAATTTTTAGTACAAAAGTACGCCCAAGTATAAATATTTAAATAACTCTGCTCCCATGCACTTAAGAGTATTACATCACATAACAAAATATGTTTATTTTTAATAATTCTATCATAATTTACCACTTTTACGAATCACCGCTCACCTTGAAAATGTATGAATTTTACAAATGACAACACTTTTACCCAAACCCCTTTGTGTGAGATTATTCCCTGATATTTAATTATTTTATTTTATTTTTGTTGGGGCTTAAAAAATACAGCAAAAGGCTTGTCTCTAGACAGAAAATAAATTTGACTTCAATTTGTCAACAGGCTGGCGTCATAGAGTTAGACGGAGACTCCTCGTCGGAAGCGGGTTCGCTCAGCAGCGAGGAAGGTTCCGGGAGTTCCGACAACTCTGACGGTGGGAGTGAGTGTTGTGTCGTAGTTTGTTTGGCTGTCTTAGGAGATAGTGCTTTTATGTGCATGTTTATGAACAGGGTTCGGAGTTTACATAGCACGGTAGGACTAAAGCGAGCTATGGAGTCGATATTGAACAAAAAACAATTTACAAGCATTAAAAATTCTTAACCTCAATACAATTTTTTTTACGGCCGAAATGGTCTCCGCTCAGCGTTATGCCCCTGAATGTCGTGGATAACTTCATTTAGTGATGCTGGCGTTCAGTGAGACCAGGGAGAGTATGGCGATCGATGGCCCTAAAAATGAAAAAAAAATATTATTAAATACCTAACTAACATAATATTGCTACGATTTTGAGATCAATTTAGAGAGATCAATTAAACTTACATACAACAAAAATACAAAAATAAACCTATCTTATCTGAGTGAGTGTGTTCGTGTGTGTGTGTGTGTGTGTGTGTGTGTGTGTGTGTGTGTGTGTGTGTGTGTGTGTGTGTGTGTGTGTGTGTGTGTGTGTGTGTGCGTGTGTGTATAACTGCTTATGATCCAAATATTTGGGAAGCAAATAAATAATTCTTGAAATGGTGTTTAAAGGGAGCTCCTGATTATGTTAAAACTCGCGCCATGCTCATACTCAACATTTAAATTGCATCTCCGTGCCATATAAAATATACTTGCGTGTTTTACAATCGACTACAAAGAGATGTATCCACTTTTGGACCTTATTAGTAGTCGACTGTACCCTAAAGTCTATTCAGTTTTTTTTTGTCTTATTTAGTTAACACCTCAAAAGAACATTTTCCTCATAATTTATAACCATGATATAAAATTGGAAAAATGGTGTACACAATGTTGTTGTTTATGACAATTTACGACAAAACGGCCGTTTTATGCGAAGAAATGCATTTTGAGGTTATAAAAGTGTTTAATAAATAACTCAAGTAAGATTATAACATTATGTCTAATCAGATTAAAATATAAATGCCATAGCATTCCATCCCTACCGTCAATTTACCTATAGATTTTTATTAAACCTATTATATTTATGCAGCGTCAGCGGTAATCCCTGCTGACCGCGCTCCCCTCCAGAACGGCGCGGAACAGAAGACGTCCCGTCGTATGCGGCTACCCTGTCCGAGACCGACGCCGGCGTCACCCAGTCTATGGAACCTGCTGTATAAGAACATTGGCAAGGATCTCAGTCAGATCTCCATGCCGGTCACCATTAATGAGCCTTTGAATATGCTGCAGGTTGGTATATCCCACTTCTGATTTCGGATCGTTATAATTAATAAAATGGGATCGGATAAATCCCACTCCTGATTTTGACTTGGTACGTTGAACTATGATGGGAGGTCTAAATTTCAAATTCACATTTAGATTTCACTTTATCTCGGCATAATATGCGGTCAACGCTTGATCAAATGAAAAATAAAACCTATAGCTTGATAAAAGAGTGTTGAAAAAAAATAAGGCAGTGTTCGTAGTCATTTTGGCAACTTAACACAAGGTTTTACCCAAAAGCTGCTGCTGAAATAGTGGTTGCTAGTTGCTACTTTAAGGGGCTTCTAAACGGGCCATATTTTCACTGCAATATGTGGCCGGCAACTATTGGTGTCTTTCTCTAACATACGAGTAAGAGAGGGATACCAATAGTTGCCGGCCACATATTGCAGTAAAAATATAGCCCGTTTAGAAGCCCCTTTAGAATAATGTAGTTCCACCTAGCACTACGTCAAACTCTTTTACGTTCACATTACAGTAAACTATTCAAAAACCTAACCTAGTCTTGCCAGTATCTCGTATGTCTCGCCATATTAACAAAACTTTTCATTCCAGCGTCTCTGCGAAGAGCTAGAATATTCTGAACTCTTAGACTCGGCGTCCGAATGCAACAACGAGATTGATCGCATGGCGCTCATAGCGGCGTTTGCCGTGAGTGCGTACGCTGCGTCCGCGCACCGTGCCGCCTCCAAACCGTTCAACCCGCTGCTGGCGGAGACGTACGAGTGTATCAGACCCGATAAAGACTTCAGATTCATCGCTGAACAGGTACGTCCATGACTCGCGGTCGGTCTGAACTTCCTTCTTTTCTTTGGGGTCGCCACTTTCCCAAAACACATGGTTTTAAACGGGTGCTGTTAGTGGGGTCCGGTCTGTTCACGTCTGCAAGGAGTTGTTGTTCTATTTATTCTAGTTATGGCTTTTGACGTAGACATCTCGTCGTGCATTCATTTTTAGTTTGTCTATTGACCTTACATTTGTAATTATTTTATTTTGCTAGTCTTAATTATTATTATTTACTAGCGACCCGCCCTCGCTTTGCTTCGGTTTAATATGAGTTTTATGTAACACCCGTAAATAAACTAATTTGATCCTTCCTCTCGAATCACAATATCTATAGCTGAAAACCGCATTAAAATCCGTTGCGTATTTTAAAAGATCTAAGCGACGACGGGAGCGACTTTGCTTTATACTATGTAAAGATTACTTTATTACCTTGTAATGTAACAAACTTTTAAGTATTAATGTAATTCTTTAATGATTGAAAAAATGATCTTCTGTTGGAGTCTCTTGCGATGCTTCGTCTCCGTAATGATGGTCTTGTCCGACGCTCCAGTAGATTCACTCCATATTACCGACGTGTAATGTTCAACTAAGTAAAAGTGAATAATATCTAATTGGTTAAAGGTCTCTTTTGTAAGAGTTATATTAGAAATTGTGCACCTAATTTAACTGAAAATGTTTGAACAATACACCAACTCCATTTGACCGAGTCCCGTAATTTACAGGTGTCGCATCACCCGCCGATCTCAGCATGCCACGCGGAGTCCCCGCGCTGGTGCTTCTGGCAGGAGGCGCGCATAAAGACCAAGTTCTGGGGCAAGTCCATGGAGTTCCAACCAGCTGGGAGGGTCCATGTTCGGCTCACGAGGACCGGCGACCACTACAGTTGGAATAAAGTATGTGGATACTGGTTTACTGCTAGGCTAAGCATCGGTCGTGTTTAAGGGTCGTCCCGACAATAGATCGTAAGTCCAGACCAGATTTAGGGCTCACTTCAGCAGAGCCAAATGACAACCGCCGTCGACGGCCCTCTACACGGATGTACCAGGAGGGCCGCAGTGAACTGATGCTTGTCGGCTAGGATAGCGAAAATGTAGAGATGCCACGCATATTCGGCAGCTATTCGGTATTCGGCTATTCGGCCACATTTTTTTACTATTCGGTGTTCGGCCGAATATTGCAAACTAGTTATGATGGATGAAAACAATTTTTTCAGCATTTTTCGATGGCAGACGATTGCCTGCCGCTCACTATATACACTACTATCGGGAGATGATAAATAAAACTTAGCAAATTGTGAAGGGTCTGCCTGCTGTCCGATCTAGGCGAACTTATGCACTGTAAAAATCAAGTTCATTTGCTATTGAACTTTTCGAATCAACAAATCAACGTGTTGTGACACGATCGCGACCTAGTCACAAATGAAACAAAACTACCCGCGCTAAGTGACGAGTTGTGAATTGTCACGGGCGGAAAGTACTAAGTGTTGCCGAATATTCCGCGCTTCGGCCACGAGCCTCGCCGAATATGTGGTATTCGGTAAAATAACTATTCGTGGCATCTCTAGAAAATAGTCATACTACCCGCAATGTTCTAAGAATGTGGTCTATGGCGCTATCGCAAATGATCCAGTTCCGTCACAGTATAAACAGTAGTTCATCTTGAAACAAAGGTACATCGCGTGGCTTGATCGTACACGCCGCGAGCCACCACAAGCACAGGACGCAACGAAACGAGCATATGCTACGTACGAGGGGTGATCCATAAGTTTTGATAATCGGTATTAAAAATGGGAGATATGTTAATCGTTATATTTTAATTGGAATGAGCACATTTTCTATATTTCCGAACACTTATTAACGTCATTCAATTGTTTTATTTTACCACTATAAAAATAATTTTACTTTTGGAGGTCAAAATGGCCAAATTTTGTACCTTCACTATGTCATCACCAGCTCGTGATTTTTATGTAGTTCTTTTTGAACATTAATGAATGACAAGTAGTAGTCGAAAGTTAGGGCTAAATAACGGGGAGAGCGGTTATCAGTTCTGATCTTTGGTCGACGAGCAGCACCCTTATCAATTAGAAGGCTCTGAAGCGCAATTCCTGCCGAAAATTCGTATTATTTTTTCTTTAGCTTATTTTTATTATTTTGCCATAATTAGGATAGAATAATGTTATATAACTCTCCTAGATTATTTGAACTCAATTGCTAAAAATTAATGTCGCAGTATTTATTTGTAGGCCTCAATAATCCTGGAAAAGGCCGAAAAAACCACCCTATATTTTGGTGACAGAGCTGGAGATAAAAAAAATTATTCTGCAATGATAACTTATTTATCCTTTATATCATAATGATAAATGAAGGTTTCATTTTCAATAACAATATTTTTTATTAGTGTACCAGAACTTTTTCCACACAGCTCCAAATTATTACAAACTAACTCTTATTTTTGCCGTCTTGTAAAATTGATAACACAGATGTTTTTTGTTTAGCTATCGCAGGAAAACAAATGAATAATGTGTACATTTTTTTTCTCTAATTTAAGTTTCATTAGTGCCATGGTATAGTCCACATTAAAAGAATATCATTATGTAGATGGTTCTTACTGATTCTCAAAACTTATGGATCACCCCTCGTAAATATCGTATATGGATAACCCTAGCGCCCTAGCGCCCGAGCGGCAATAGGTAACAGAAACTCTTATACGGTCGGAGATGACCTACTTTTCTATTTAAACTATGGTTCCATATTAAAAACAGCTGTTTTCTCTCTCAGGTGACGACGTGCGTACATAACCTTTTCGGCGGGCAGCGCTGGGTAGATCAGTATGGGGACATGCATATCGTGGCTCACGGCACCAACATCAAGTGCAGGCTAAACTTCCTCAAGGTAAGTGGATGATTTTTAGGCTTTTTTTTATGGAAAAAATGCAAATTGTGTTATTTTATATCTGTATAAGTTGAATACTAATAATTATCATATTTTGACAATGTACAGTTCAAATATATGGCTCGAACTTCATCATGCGCGCTTTTCTTTCTTGACGGTGTTTTATAAAATTAATGAATATGTTAATGATTAATAGTAATTTCAATCAATAATAATATGGTTGATTAACTTTAATCCTTAACAACTTCAATTATTTTATTTTACTGATTTGACATTGAGATTGACATAGATTTAATTATTCTTAATTGAGTCATTTTATGGCGGGTGCGGCTGTTTGTAACGTAAGTACTGTGAAGGTTGAAGACCTTCACGTCACCTCTATGGCCTGATATTTTAAAATAAGAACTTCGAAGAATAACATATGGTTGTCATGGTCTTGTACGTCAGAACCTCGCAAGCTTTTGATATAAAAACATTATAAATAAACAACCACTATAATATTTTAAATAAATGTATGAACGTATGTTTCAAGGTTTAATTGAATAGCACCCCACCACCCTCACAGTACTTTAATATTATTTAAGACTGGCGACCTAGCCACACCTAGCGACAACTTATATCAACCAACTCGCCAGCGCCCCCAGCGTCAGACAGCGCAACTAAAGTGTTCTACATCGCTCTAACGAAGTTTCTCCAGTCGGAAGTTCATCCCAATGGACTTCGGTCCCCAGGCATAACAGCCGCCTGGGGAGAGATCTCTATTGTCCTGTCTTCGTACAAGCCTAATGTAAAACTGTCATTTGGACTACAATAGTACATTATTGCCTAGGCATGGAAGTAGGCAATTGCGGGCCGAGTATTGGATTAAACGGACCAGCTTGCGAGTCCGTTTAAAAATACGAAGCCCGCAATTGCTGTTCCTGCCGAGGCAAATATAGTGCTTTTCTCAAAAATCGCCAGAAAAAAATTGTGTTGGATAAAATCTTCATCGCTTGAACTCATTTTTTAAATTGCATAGAAACAGAAACTTCATGTGAAAAAACCATCACTCTTTACCGCCTTATTGTTTATGACAAGGAGAAACGCAAGCTTTCCTTTTAAAAAAACGTAAGCTATTCCAGACACGGATAAAAAAGTTATGTTTCGAACAAAATTTGGATGTATAAGACTTGTGCCATCATTTTATTATGGGCTTTTTCACTTTTTAAAAAGTTACAAGCTAGATAGTAATGGAATTTGTATGCAACATTGCGGGCTTGTGTAGCGAGCACGCAATGTTTTTTTTTTAATTTGAGAACTGTCAGTAAACTATGTACTTCGCGTCTCATTATGTAGATAGTAATGTCAACATTTCCAAACATTTTTGAGAAAAAATATATAATGTGTGTATGTGTGCAGGCGAGCTCGTGGTCGTCGGGTCGGCACGAGGTGCGCGGCGCGGTGTCGGTGGGCAACGCGACGCGCGTGCAGCTGGCGGGCCGCTGGTCCGAGGGGCTCTCCTCCGGCGAGCGCTCGCTCTGGCGCCCCGGTACGTTACATTATTATACATTTTCTAGATTTCAGCCCATGTAGCAGGATCCGGTTCAAAATTAACTCAAAGCGATCCTACAGGAGAAATGCGACAGCGAGTTAAATAAAACTGAATTGTGACAAGGAGTCTAGATACACAGCGTATTGCGCCCTAGGGACCTTCAAGAGTCGTGTCTGACGACTCTACAGTACGAGTGCGCTCGGACCGGATGACTACTCGAACGCTACGACTTCTATTTGGATCAAATCACGGCCAATAGCTACTTAACACTATATTGTACCCATCTAATTATTTTGCTACAGGTGCCATGCCGTCGGACTACGAGCTATACTACGGTTTCACTAGGTTCGCGATGGAACTAAACGAGTTGGAGCCCGGTATGCGGGAGGTGCTGCCCAGTACTGACACCAGGCTCCGGTGAGCATTTTGGGATAACCATTTTTGTAGGTTATGAAAAATAAAGGGCACAATATGCCTCCTTGAGGCACGCCTATTTTGATTTATATGAAAGATGTACCATTTTAGTTAAGCGTAAACCAAAAGAAGGGTAATGAGTTTATTAGTCTATGTTTATATGTATAGTCGACCAAGAAACTCCTTTACCGCTTTTTGACTCTAACATTATGTCCAAAAGTGGTAAAGGAATTTCTTGGTCGACTATATGTAATCAAACAGGTTCCTCTGCAGCTCCTATAAGATTGGACCAATCAGTATAAACGGGGTGTATATGATAGGCTGTACTAAGGGTTTCCGGCATGCGGGAGGTGCTGTCCAACACCTATATCATGTTTCAGTGAGCATTTAAACGATTTTTGTAGTTTATGAAACATAGGGCCCAGTATACTTCCTTGAGGCACACCTATGTTGATTTATATGAAAATTACCTTTTTTGTTGGGTGAAAGCAAAAAATCGTAATCAGTGTATCTTTACTTATTAATCTTGGTCTTGGTAAGCCGATGATGACTGTGCTACATAAAATATTGACAGAAACTTTCTTTCGTATCATATCAGACCGGATCAACGCGCGCTAGAAGAAGGCGACGTAGACGCGGCGGAGCAGTTCAAACACCAGCTGGAGCAGGCGCAGCGCGAGCGCCGCCACGACAACCAAGAGCACCGCCCTGCCTGGTTCCGGTCAGTATGAATGGCCGAAACAATAAAGGCAGCCTGAGTGTATACACTTTATATTTTATGGTGCCTTTTCACACGTTTAAACTTACATTTCTCCCATTCAATGTATTAAATGAGTAGTGGCTCTTGATATACAAAGTTGGATCACAATTACTTGCGCAGAATAGTCCCTACATCACGGACGAACGTGCAACACGAAACCAAAACTGTTAATGCGCAATTCTGGTGAAAAAGGGTACTCTTCTGAAGGTCAAGTGAAAAAGGGTTTAAGTCTAGTATACTCCGTTTATGTATAATATATCCTTTTTTAGTACGAGTTAAGTCGACTTGTACCCTTTTTCACTGTCCTCAGAAATTTATTCTTCCCTACCACGCCGTCAACATCTTACTTCACCCCTTTTTATTACTTCTTACTAATATTCTAAATGCGAAAGTTTGGATGCTTATTACGGAAGCGGTGAACGGATCTGAATGAAATTTGGCACAGAGATAGATTATAGCCTGGAATAGCACATAGGCTACCTTGAATTCCGAAATAAAACACTGTTCCCGTAATACGGCAAAATTAAGAATTCTACGCTGGCAAAGTCGCTGACAGAAGCTAAATAAATATAACTATAACACTAACGATGGCTATCTTGTGTACTGACAGTAAAACTGTGGAAGACGGCGAGGAGACGTGGGTGTTCACGGGCGAGTACTGGAAGGCGCGCGAGGCGGGCTTCAGCGAGGCGCCGCGGCTGTGGTGACCGCACTTGCACATTTACGTGAGTGTACCATGACAGCTCCAGCATTGACTGACAGACAACCTAGAGTGAGGGCCGTATTAAGGCTATGCCGGGCGTCCATTGCGCCCTCATTACTATTATTCAGGGCCCGAAAACCTGGTATTTTTTTAACCACCTTGTCAGAAACGCCACACATACAAAGAGCATTTTTATTTCGATTCCGCTCGAACAGAATCGATATTATTTCGGTAAAGAGCAAAATAACTGTTCCTGCTCGAAATAACCGTTAATTTCGCACCGCCATCGTTGTCTCGTCTTTCCTACCCTATTGGCTCTTTTGTTACATTTTCACTCGCTTAGATTTAATTAAAGCGGCCTTATCATTTTAGGCAATAAGGTTGCTTTACTCTTAGTACGCCACTAAACTTTCCAGACATGTTATCATTCCCGTCATAACGATCTTTATTTTTTATTTTTTGAGTCTTGTATATCCGCCACTTTAGGGTCTTGAAATTTGGTAGAAATATTGCTTTGTAGGGGTTAACTACGAAAAGATTCTCCGAAAATCTGCCCCCTTCGGGAAAAGTGGGAAATTAATTCAACGTTTACGAAGTCGCGGACGTACCTTAGTAGGTAAAAAAAACCACTTCGCGTTCTTGTCACACAAATCGGCGATTTCACGTCAAACTTCTTGTGTGCCGACACCTTTATTCGTAAATTAAGCCAATTTAATGAAATTATTAAAAAAAATGTTATTTTGTTTCAGCGAATCCCGCAGTATGAGGTGCTGTGCTAGGTTGTGTCGCTTTGCTTAGCGTTCAATTAGAGCTTTACACGACTGTAGCCTTTATCGTCAATAATCCTTACTATATACTCTATACAGCGGGAAGTGAGAATCGCCTGCGGAAGGACTCTTTTTACCATGTTGGTATTATTTTTCGGTTTTTGAATTTCGAGAACTGAGGGTCTACTTGATAAGTGTAATTTTAGGCTAGAAATCATTATTGCGACGTAAAAGCGATCAGTCATTCAACAGATAGCTTCGGTGTACGTATAAAGTACGTGTGAGTAGGTTTAAGTAGTAAAATTGTTGTCATGTAAAAACCTGCTAAATATGTATAAATAAACACGATGAGAACGCAGATCGGTTCCCCAAACGGATTTATTGTTTCTCCGATCGCATTTTTCCCCTTTTTTTCCAGTTCAATTTTGCATTTTCCCCACTTGCAAATTTTCAATTCATAATCAATTCCACTGTGTCGACGGAGCTGCGCTACCGCGGAGCTCCTATTTTTGGGTGCTATGGCCCTGCGGGCCTTTTGTAAAACTATCCTAACCTAAGCCTGTCTATCTATTTCGACTTAATTAAAATGGGAAATTTTGCGAATGGAGACAATCCAAAATGAAAAAAAAAAACAATTAATACAAAAAAATGCAATTGGAGAAAAAAATTGATGGGGAAAAATGCTAATGGAAACCGATCTAACTATTCCAAAAAGCTATAGTTCTATCCTTTACACTCGCTATAAAGTGAACTGCAAAACCAGGTCACGCTTCGTGGAATACGTGACCAATAGGAAGTTCCGTTTACAAAGTCGTGCGTTCCCCACTTGCCGTATAGTGCAACAGGATGTACATATTCAAGGGAATTTAATTTGAACTGTGTTGCAATGGGAATAAAGTTTATTGTCCTATCTATAAACTGAAAATGGCATTATCGAACAAACGTAATTGAACTTTATTGCCTTGATGGTAGATTCAAAGTCCGACTCACAAAAAACTCCCTGTTTGTAGCATGGTGCGGCTTACGAGGTTATGCAAATTGGGTTATCAAGTGGTTATACCATGCCATCGTTCAAAGATTTGATAAAATTACTAGCATAGAGGAATTCCATGTAAGTACTGAGGGTTGGCAAGCATTTTTAGTCTTGGGATTGTCATCGTAAGATTATAATCTTGAGATTGACAATGTCAGTGAGCTCGTTTGCCGACTCCAAGACATAAAAAACGAATCATCTTTTTAAGCGAATGCTCTTGGTTAAAGACAGTATTTTACTTAGAATTAACTATAATGGAACTGCTACGCTAACTATCGTTTCTATTAGTTTCGTTTTTAACCAATCGCGTCACTGGTAGATCACGTGACTTTTCGTATCACGTGATCTACCAGTGACGCGATTGGTTTAAAAACGAAACGAATAGAAACGCTAGTTAGCGTAGTGCATCTTGGCAGGGCCCTCTGGTGTGGCGCGAGCTTTTGGATTGAACTATCTGTAGACCCTCTATTTTCATTAGTACAATGTATATTATTTACTTCTCTATTAAAAAAAAGTTTTAATTATATTTTTTGTGATGAAATGTAACCTTAAATATTATCTTATTTTTTAATTATATTTTTCGTTACAAATTTAACAGGTTCTATGCAATGGTACTACGTATATTTCGCTTATTTTTTCCATGTTGTTATAAAAAAATTGTTTTAGAGTATTGTGGCTGTGAAAAAGTTTCCATTAAAATAAAAAGATGTAATTATTGTATAATTTTATTTGTATAGTTCTACTATTAATAGTAGCTATAGATTTGTGCGGATTTCATTCATAAATGGCACTATCGGACTCGCTTACGTTATATTAAAACATACCTTATAACAAGATAAATAAGGGTCAATTTAATATTGTATCTAGATAATAATATAAATGAAATGCGCCTTTCGATGTAATTGAGGTAGTATTTCGTTATCAGGTAGTTAAAAATGCATGATATTATGTACATTTACAAATAGCCTACAAATTTTGCCATAAATAAAAATGTGTGTCCGTTCGTTGCTATAGTTTGAACTAATCCGATAAACAAAAGACATAATTTGATCAAGGTGTTTTTTTTTAAAACGAAACCTATAACTTTCGTCGAAACAAATTGTTATTTATATTACTAAGTAGATGTAAGCTAACTAAAAATATTTGACGGGATGCCTTTTATTCCTGAAATTCAAACTTACAAAGCTGTATACATATAATACTTTATAAATACAACATCTGTTAACCGATTCATAGCAGACGACACGCCAGGCGTGTCATCAAATGTTTTTAACGTGTGTAACGTATTATTCTATGGCATCGTCCTAATTAGAACGCGATTGCGCGATCATCGCAAGTTCGCGCGACTGTTTATATGACTGTTTACATACAAAGAGTCGCGCGAACTTGCGATGATGATGCCTATGGCGTATGGCACGCCTGGCGTGTCATGGAGTAATTGTTCGCCGCCACAGCCATAAGAATAAATAATAACTACACGTAGAAGCGAATCTCCTTTGACCAGGCCCCAAATGCCGCGCTTTAAATACCTACTTCCCCCTTCGCCCCGGTACGCCCCTCTGTCTTCCACGCCCAAAGTTAGGGCTGTCACTTGCGATATATTTTAATCGGTTTATGGATGTGGTATACAAGTTCAGTCACGAATTATTATTAATGTTTTACTTCAAATGGAAACATTGTTGCAAAATGAGTTTTTTACATTTACGTTAAATTAGGTAATAATACTTTTTGATGATATTAAGATTATCTCATAAAACTCCTTTATTCAATCAATTATTTCTAATTAGTCGTTCACTTTTTAAAACACTATCTTAGTTCAACCATAAACACTAAAATCAACACAAATACGAAAACCAATTTAAGACACAATATCAATATCTTGGTTAATATATATTCCGTGCGTGACGGCCCTGACTGACTAGGCACCTCAGGTGTCGCCAGGCGGTAGGTATCTAACGCGCCGAGCGCGCGTCGGGAGCCGGGAGTTTCGCTTCTACGTGTAGTTATTGTTTATTCTTATGCCACAGCCTAAAGTTTTCGAAAATGGAAGACGCAACGATCGGTTAAATAACACCAATAAGAACCGCGATCGTTCATAAAAAGAGTATCGGTTAAATATTTTTAATTAGTCTCAATTTCTTTTTTAATGTCGTTGTTGTTAGCAATCGAGATTAATATATGTCCAATTAATGTTTGCACTTGTAAAAATATTTACATCTTTCCAACAACCAAACAATTTATATTTTTTTAAAGTCGCGATGTTTCTATAAGCACTGCTGGATCAAAACGGTAACAACTCAAAATAATTGCTAGTTTTGTTTTAGACTCTTAGTAGTTGTATTGAAGTATATTTTACTATGCAGTTGTATTTTCAATTGTTGCTGTTTTGATCTAACAGTGCAAATTATGATGGACGTAATATAGCGGTAAATGACGTCACTAGAATGTCGTCTATGTAAACAAGTTAGCTTGGTTTCCTAGGAAAAGTTCTCTAAGAAATCACTTCAATTGTTTAAATAGACAACGTTTTGTTGTTATTTCCTGCTATATTAGGGTGATGGAACCAGTAATGGACAAGGCACCAATAATGGACACTTGATTCTTATTTTGTAGAAGATAAGGGTTATTCATTTGTTTTGCAACAATCAATTTAAGACCAATAGGTGTCCATTACTGGTGCCTGTCAGCTAAAAGTGTCCATCATTGGTGCCGTCAACCTACGCCCGTCATATAGCGGTACTGCTACCCTAGAAAACCGTACCTTATCACATTGAGTCATATTTCAGATAACTTTGTTAAAAAAAAAGACCCGCTGGTTTAAAAGCGTACCTCGTTGACAATTAAAACGCACCTGTCATTTGTATATTTAAAATGTCGTCAATTATCGATTGGAAATGATAATATTAGATCGAAATGGCACGTTCAAATTGAATATTGCACAATAAAGTTGTTAAAGTGTGGAATACCATAGAGTGGGTAAATTGTGTCTATGAATAAGAGCCGATTTTAAAATATGCTTAAATCGTTTGTAAGATATCTTGTTCGTGTGCACTCAAAATTCAAAACGTTTATGACATCAATGTAATACCTTCAATATTCACAAAACAGTTAAAAACTGATATAGAATACAAAAACGTAACTGGTACCGACCGAAGCGGACCTTTTGTGACATGGGACATGAATTTATTGTTTAAATTTTCAGTATTAACGCTGTTAGTGGAACACCATCTAAAAAAACATATGAATGTATATTTAAAAAAAAGAGAAATGTCATGGCCCACCGTTCTCGTATGAAAATTGACTAATAATTTCGAGATTATAATATTTGTATTAAGTAATCTGATTTCAGATCATGTGATGGTTATGACAAATGAAATTAGATATTATGAAATTATATTATCTGAATTTAGATAAAATAAAATATTGTAATGAATTTTATGTGTAGTACAATAAATAAATGTCTGTTAACGTACCAAATAAGTTTTTTCTATGTAAAATTATCAGATGAATATTTAATGATGTAACATTTTTTGGATTTTGAGTGCTAAATTAGGTGTTGTTGCTAGAATCGTCATAGTATAGACAGACTAAGGTAAATTGTTCGTGTTAATGATTTAATTACTAACGTTTTTATTTGCTTTTTTTGTTAATAACGGGCTATTCGGGTTGTTTACAGTATTTTAGTCGGTCACAGTTATTGGGGTGTACTAAAATAAATATAGTCAAGGTCGTTTTTTTTATAATAAATGAATGGATTCTATGTTTTTTTAATGCTTCGGACAGTATTTTTTAAATCAGTTTTTGCTGCTTAAATGTAGGCAGCGCCTGCTTCTCATTCAATTGTTTTTTACAGTGCTGAAATTATTAGAAGTGAAATGTAATGTGAAATACATGCATTGTTATTCCGAATTATGGTTTATCCTAAATTAAATATTTAATTTATAAACATTGTTATAACCTAATTAAAAAGCTAAAAATTTATTTTAGTTGAAATCAGTTCCGGACAATTTATTAATTCACGCGATGAATTAGGATAAATGTAATTATGACAAATAAAGGTCTCGTGTGACTAGCGGCCCGTCCCGACTTTGCCTGGTTTGAATAATATACATAATGCAATAATGTTTTAATGGCGAAATATATGTTTAAAAATCCAGCGGTTTCTAGGTTACCCTCCACATATAAACCCACAAAATTCGCACTACCTTTTTGTAGTATTACTTAAAAAAAGAGCGGTATTAATTCTTCCTCTTTATAATTATCTTAACGGTATACTTATTTTACTATTTTTATTTTAGTACGCCCCTTGTAGTGGTATGTCATAACAAAGTCGACAATAAATGTTTCGTAGAATGAAGTTATTGTTATCTATGTATTAATGTTTTGTATTACAAAGAGAGAGACGCGACTATGCGTTAGAATAAGATCGACTATCTAACGTATGAATCGCATCTAATAACAGAAACTATAAAATAATAACAGTAAGTATTGTGATTTAGTCTGGTTTTTTTCTTAAAGTAGATTTTGTTATTAGAGCTGGCTTATTAGTTGAAAGCGATGGTTAGGGCAATTGTCTTTCGATACAATCTTTGTGCAAGCTTTTTTTGTATTGGTATAAAATCAATGTTTCCTTCACAGATCTATTTATTGTCTGTTTTATTAGTGCGTCTACCAGATTTTTTTATTTTAATATGTACAAGCCTAGAGCTTTGTTTGGGACTAGGTCAATTATGTTCATTTAAACTCTTGTCTTAATTAAAAAAAAAAAAACAAATTAGGTTGGCGCACGTATTTAACCAAAAATAAAGATATCTTCAAAAAAACATGTTTTTGTACTGCCACAAAAAAAAACCTGCACAATGTTTCTATGGAAAGACCCTACCCGACGCCTAAAGTTATTTTTACTGATGTTTTTTGTATATGTTATTTTATTACGAGTTTATCACACTATGTTTACTAATACGCTTAGATTCATTGGATGACTTTGCGCCCTAAGTAAGTTTCTTTAAACAAAAGTATTTCAAATGCAGTATTACGTGTTATCAATCCACGAAGTCCTGCCCCAATATAAATTAACAAAAAAAAGGTAGTAACTGTTTTCCGTTAAGTTACTCACTGATTAGAGGGCGCCACTGGACAGTCGGCGTAGTATTAATTTAACGAATTTCGACATTTTCGACACAACCGTGTAACGTCAATTTTGTTGACGTTGAAAAAAATAATGGCGGGGCGCGCCTCCGTGGATTTGCAAGCACTATAATTAATAACTAATTGCTTGCTGGTTTTTATTTTCAACATTATACTAAATTGATTTTAAATACGTTGATATAAGGGTCTTATGATGGCTAAACACGTCAAAGTAGTTATACGTACTAGTTTTATTTATTTCAATATTCTTATATGTTTATAACCTGCCATAGTTCATATAGTAAAAAACATTTAAATCAATTATATATTTTACATGTTAATAAATAAATGTATTTGGTTCCTTTTTTTAAATTTGACTGTTATTTTATTTACTAATTTTATAACTATGAGAAGGAGTTAGCACAGTACTCGCACATTCTTGTTTTTTGTAACGCGGATTTTACAAAAACATAACGTTATTGGAAGTGATTGTCAGTGTTTATGCCTACTAAAAATCATCTAAGGGTGGTATTCCACCTGTCCAATATCTTTGTCCAATGTGCATTGCGTCTCACATTTTTTAAAGCAAACTGTGAGACTCAAATATACATTGGACAAAGATCTTGGACAAGTGGAATACCACCCTAAGACATCGCCAAAAAAATTGGTTCATAGAGTGACACAAAAAAAGGCGGCAAATTCAAAATATAACTAGCTGTGGCCCATTTAACGAAGCTACAAGTTACAAATTACAAGCGGAACTCACTTTCTAGCAAAAGGAGTTAGAAAGAGACTTCCGCTTTTAATTTGTAACTTGTAGCTTCGTGAAACGGGCTTCTGGTATAGTACGAGTTTTATGAAGTGACCCGATTAGCAAAGAGATTTGTTTAACAGAAAGGGCCCGTTTAAAAAGTTCTTACCATAACACGAAATGCATAGCGACTGGATAGGTACAGTCAAGGACTTTAATTGTTATGCCACTATGGAACCCTGTCATAATGACAGCGTCAAACCACATGACAGAAATTACGCTTAAATGAATGATTAGTGGTATGCTCGGAGTCTCTCTGAAGGACAAAATTCGAAACGAAGTGATCCGTCAGAGAACCAAGGTGACCGACATAGCTCTGAAAGTTAGTAAGTTGAAGTGGAAATGGGCTGGTCACGTATGTCGCAGAACGGATAACCGCTGGAGTAAGCGTGTTCTGGAGTGGAGACCGCGTCTTGGCAAACGTAGCGTGGGACGCCCTCTGGCCAGATGGCGGGATGACTTGCATAAGAGGGCCGGCAGTGACTGGATGCATAAAGCATTAGACCGGGCTCTGTAGCTTCCTTGGGAGAGGCCTATGTCCAGCAGTGGACTGCAACGGGCTGATGATGATGATGATGAATGATTAACGTTATGCGACAGGGTTCCATAGTGGCATAACAATTAAAGTCCTTGACAATGTGACAGCTTGTGTCATAGGTAAAATTATTGCCATATGAAGAATTTGAGAAAAATGCTTGTATCACCACTCGATGGTCGGACTCTCCTTGTTGTTTTTCGAGATGGTTTTTTGTTTGTAGTAACGGCGTCGGAACCCTTACACATATTCCGATGTGCCCGGTTTACTTTTTGTTTACTAAAACATCACACAAATACGTGATATGATGACGTGAATAGTATACGTTTAAGTAGTACAATAATTAATTATATTTTTCTTTTATACAATCAATTTTAGGCGGTGAAAACCATATCGTCTTTGAGCTGTTATCGTATTGTCAACGTTTTGATATCTCTTATTTACTTGACAGTAAAGGCGGCCGTGTTAAAAACAATAACGCAAGCCAACTGTCCGATTGCAGTTATTATGAGGACCAAAACCTGTCAAGTTCCAGGCAGGGAAAGGGACAGGAATATACGTCTCCTATAGCTTTTACCCCAGGTACACTACATAATTCCGAATTGATAAAATTCCCAATGCAATGTTTTGATAAAATACTTTTTTGATTTCGCATAAATCAAACCTAACTTAACCAACGTACGGCAATTAAATTATGCATTCAATCTAAAATAGCTTTCGGGAGAACGAAAATTCGGACAAATAAATATTTAAAAAAAAATGGAGGTGTTTCCCTTTTTCCCTTTCACTCGCTGTATCTTGGCAGGTTCTAACTGCTTATAATAATAAGGGTTAAGATGTCATGCCTTTGAGTAACACAAGCTTGAAAATATTTTGTGTTATATGCCAGTTGTGTTATTTGAAAATATTTGTGTTATATATGCCAGCTGTGTTATTTGAAAATATTTGTGTTATATGCCAATTGTGTTATATGCCAGCTGTGTTATGTAACCATTTTATCCTGTGTATGGGCGAATTCCCAATTAGATCATTTTGTCCAATTTATGCCAATAAATATACCTCTATAACTTAGGTATTATTTTCTAATTAACTTAGTCAAAAGCTGTATTTTAAAACAACTAAGTGTGATTATTTTTGTGATGGTGAAATATTATTTTATATTTTTTACGTAATTTAGTTTTAGATGTGTATAATTGCTGTTAAAGTGCCTTTGCAGTTATGTTTCGTTTTTAATTTATTACGGATACATGCAATGCTACAAGTTATACATATTTAAATAACAAAATATGTTTAATACATCAAGTAATTTGACCTAGAGAAAGTATAAAAATAATACTTTAATTTAATTTTCAAGAATGGGTATGTATAACGTGTAACCTCGTTTGTATGTATCAAAACTACTATAATATATTTGTATAAATTTCAATCTCGGTGTGTAGGTTATTAAAAAAATGTGGTGGTTACTTGTAAATAGAATGTGTCCGAACGTAGCAGAAATAAATTAGCCGCAATAGTAAGGATGGAGAAATATTTTGTATTCATTAAAAGTGTTGAGACAAGTTATGACTTCGTTGTATAAATTCCAAAAAATATCAACCTACAAATTGCCTAAGTTAACCAATACAAAATGCTACTTCTACAAAGATTTAAGCGGATATTCTTCATGAAACCATTCAAATATATAAATAGAAATATAATATATTCGTATACCTGTATACAACGTTGCGGTGCCTAGATGTTTTCCTTACAACAAATCACAAAACTTAATAAGTAATAACTTAACATGACGATCGACGCACTACACCATAAAAACGCGGGAACGCTGTTTTTTTTTTACTGTTGCTCAGCCCATACAGCCAGGCACCGCAGAAGTTTGGAACGTCTGTACTTTTGAATTGTAAAAAGCTTCTTTAACTACGAGCTAATGCGACAGCAAAGTTATCTTGCTACAGTTTATATTTGTTATGTGATTTTGTTCTAAGTGTAGCTATTATTGAATTATTAAAGGAAAATCTGAATGTTTTAGTTTTTTTTACCATTAAACTTTATGAAGCCTCTAGTTAAGTTTGGCAAAAAAATAATTTTATATAGTTTCGGAGGGGAAGGGAGGGCAACCAGCACATGATTTGTACATGATACAGCAGTTTTTACTTTTGATTTAAAATGGACCATGTTGCCAATTTCATCACGCTATTTCTGCGAACAGCCTACTCACTTTAAACAAAAATATTGCCAATATTTATAACCGCAGCGATTTGGTGCAAATTGGATAGTGTTGCTAATATACTCAGTTTTTCCAAGACATAGCTGATGATGGGTGTATATATAATGAACCTATCTTTTTCGTTATTTTTCAGTTGCAAATACAATAACTACTCTTTGGTTACGAAACACAGATTAAATATGTATGTCCAGGCTGGCTATCGCTATCACACTCGCACTCGCAACTGACACTATTTTTGTCACTCGTGTTCCGTGGAATAATGAATATTGTACGATACCAATTAAGGAGCTGGAAGTTACTGTACTCAAAAATACAAATACTTTAAAATGTGTGTGTTAAGGCGAACGTATCCCATTAATTATGGAATCCCTTCCAGCTTTCCTTTTGGCGATTGAGACAAAGAAATGATAAGCGCCCTATTAAAGTTTTAATTAAAATCAATTTTTTTCTTGACAAATTTATTCAGCCTGCGACTTCTTGGAGAGAAATTGGACGACAGAAGCCTTCCGACATCCGATTTCTCTATAGATCCGTATTTTCACGAGTTCGGATCGGATTCGGATCGGACGTAGTGCGTAACCGCTCTAAAGGAGTAACAAACTAACACAAACACACACGCACAAACTTTCGCATTTATTTTTTATTTTTTTAGGAAGTAGGCCTCACAGTCACTTTTACACGGCAAAAATCGTAGAGGGGGAATAGAATGGGCATTGGACTAGTACCAGGGGCACGTTTTATAAAGCTACAAGTTACAATTTTACAGGCATATATATATATATATACGAGGGGCGGCTGAAAAGTAATCTACCTAACAATGAAACAAAAGACTGTCGTGGCTAATTTTTTTTTATTTTTCTATATAGTCCCCTGCTAGTAAAATGCACTTATTAAATTTTTCAAATATTGAATTTAAACCATTAAAAAAAAAATCTTTCGGTTTGTCGTCAAAAAAGTCAGTAACCGCAGCCTTCATTTCGTCATCGGTCATAAACCTTCGTCCCCTGAGGTCTTTCTTGAGAAGTCTAAACAGAAAATAGTCACAGGGGGCTAAATCTGGACTATAAGGGGGGTGGTCAATGGTTTCGAAGCCATTGTCTTTAATTGCTAGCTTCGTTGTGCGGGCGGTATGCACTGGTGCGTTATCGTGCAAAATCAGAATACCTTTGTTTAGTTTACCTCGCCGTTTTTCTTTTATTGTCTCTCTTAGTGGGTATAGTAAGTTTGAGTAATAATCAGCATTCATTGTAGTTTTCTTCGGTAAATAATCTATGAGCAAAATCCCTTCTGTGTCCCAAAAGATTGTAGCCATAAGTTTACCTGCCGATGGACAGACCTTGAATTTCCGAGGCGGCTTCTCATCCTTAAATTTCCACTGTAACGACTCTTGCTTACTTTCCGCGTCCCATTGTCGAATCCAAGTCTCATCACATGTTACAATTCTAGAAATTATTTCTTCCTCTTTCCCTCGACTCATCTCCAAAAACTCTTCGCAACATTTGACACGCCTCTCCATGTCAAATGCAGTCAACATTCTGGGGACCCAACGTGCACTAACCTTGGACATGTTCAAATGCTCATGAATTATTTCATTGACTCGCTCTTTACTGACGCCCACATCTCTAGCTATCTCCCACTGCTTCACTCGTCGGTCCTCTAATATAATTTTTTTTCACCCTGGCTACATTTTCATCGGTGACGGCCGAAACTGGTCTTCCGCTACGAGGATCATCTTCCAGACTCTCACGACCTAACTTAAACTGCTTTGACCAAAACTTTATAACAAATTCGGAAGAACACAAACTGCCAAACACACGTAACATACGCTGTCTGATCTCCGAAGGCGTATTCCCTTCTTTAGTCAAAAACTTAATCACCGCACGCTGCTCGATTTTATCCATTTTCACTTTTTCTACCGACATGTTTGAAACAATTGTAGGAGACAAATAAACGTGATGCAATAAACAAATGAATGTAATACATTTTGAAAATAGAATAACAAACGAATATAAATCCATACCAGCCAGCATTATTTTTGTATATATTTCTGACCAAGGAGATTACTTATCAGCCGCCCCTCGTATATATATCTCTTATATTTTAAGAAAGGGATGGAGCTAACGTTACTTCAAACTTCGATTTTCAAAGTAGGGTCTCAGGATGGTCATAATCGTGATACATCGCCGCATACGTGAAATAGAACGTAAAAGTTTCGTTCTTTAACCAGGTGCAACTTACACGATTCAATATTTTATTTTATTCTTTGTTATTATCATGCCGTTTTCCTTGTCAAAACTTGATTTTGAATTCATAAATCAAAAATAGTTAAAGTGATATTCTCATCTTAGTCGTATTTTAAAAAGAAAGCTTTATTTCTAAGATTTTGTTGTTAACGCTGACATTTTAGTTTTATTTGTTTCCGAACCGTTATCGTTTTCAATGATTTGGCAAGTTAGAAGAAAGGGGAGTCACTTTCATTCGTTTCATTTCTTTTATTTACATCTAAAATCTTTATCTAGACAGACGTTTCCGTATAAATAATAACTGCATTTATGCGTTACAATCTTTAATAATCGCTTAACGGTGTAAGGCGTGTCGAGGTAAGCAGCCAAATTTTGTTAGTTCAAAGTTAGCGCCGCGTCTCGTTTTCTTTTTGACTATTTTTACCTTGTTTGTTTTGATTATTGACATGTATTAGTGTTATATAAGTAATGATGTTAATTTTAAGGACAATTAGTGCATATGCTGGTGTAATTAAACAACGTTCGGTGCTCATTTCAGGTTAATGACCGAGAATATCATAATTGTGTGCCTATTTTTAGAATATCAACTGTTGCTATCTCATTTTCAAATGTTTACTTTCGCTTATTTAAATTAATCAAGTTGCTACGCGGCGATGATGTGTAACTGGATATCGTTTAGTCATTGAACAAAACAGGAAAGTAGCATTTTTATAAAATTTAGTCTTCAGACCTGGTAATTTAAAAAAATATTTTAGGTTATTTATAACAGGGTGTTTATAAAGTGCAAAAAGGATTTATACTAAGCGTTCTTAATGTTTGGTTCTTGAACTTTTAATTCAGGCTAAGGGATGTTATGTCTTGATGATTCTGCCAATATCAAACTTGAAAAGTAAAGAGCACCTTAAAAGTTTGTCTGTGTTTGGCAATTTTTGCGTAAGTTTGGTGGCGTACCAGCTAAGACCTGGTTAATACATGGTTGCTACCTTCAAATAGGCAAAAGGCAGCATCAAAAGACATGATCTGATTTGATTTAATAATGTTCCCACAGTTCGTACAATGACGAACTCCGGAGTGAGCCTCAAGTTCCGGTGGGGCCTCTCAGCCTCAGACCCCGAGGAGCAGCCGGTCCTGATCGTGGGACAGGTGCCCCATCTGAATGCTTTAACGTGGCACGATGTCAGTTGCAAGCTCGAACCTAGAGTCACGGAAGAGGTAAGTTAAAGAGTCTTTTTATTATTAAACATTTATAATGGGCGAGATTTCTACAGCGCCCCCAATTTGCTATTCAAATATTATGAAAAAAAGACAAGGAATAGTATGAAATAACCTGGTTAAGTCTGAAGAGGATAAGGTTAGCAAGAAATAGAGAGAGCTGGAGGAAGCCTTTGTGTTTAATGGACACGCTAAACAAGATGTGGTGTTATATTTTGTTTTTAACTATTTTATGTTCTCTGTTCTTAATTTATAAAAGGTTTTAAAATTGAATGTTAAGTCAGTTTATCTGGTTAGTAAGGGGCAAAACCAAACTAATAGTAAACCTCTTGTGTGCAAAATAAGAACTTTTAAAGATTTTGTGAAAATGTTAGTGACAGAACTGTACTCCATAAAATTTACTACAACAGTTTTCTCAATTAATTACTTTTGCACCAGACTCTTTAACGGAAATGGCAACCTCTTGTCATTTATAAATAAATTAAATCTTTATTCAGCCTTCAAAACTACTGGTTCTAGTCGGTTTTACAAAATATACATATTTTTTTACTACTAAAATTTGATCCGGGATGGCGGTGATGCGATCGGCGTCCAATTTAACTTAAGGTGTGTGCCGAATTTGGCTATGGCTCAGGGCCGCTGTCGCCGATCGGCGCCACGATTTAATTAAAGAGACCTTCTCGGATGCCGCGGACACCGAGCGGCGTCACATTTAGCTTAGCCTGGATGCTGCAGACGCCGATTGCCGTCATGCTTGAGGACGGGTCAGCATCGCAGCATCCTACCTCAGTGAGGTGTACAATATAATCTTAGATCTAATTCTTGTGTCATAATATTACTTACATGCTGACTATAGATCTATTAAAGTTCAAATGTCAAAGCTCGCCATATGAAAGCAGTTTTTTTTTTAGGATCATAATTTACATTTAGGATCTACCAAAGCCAGTAGAGTGACAGTATGTTTGCCCCTATTATTTTTTGTTCCAAAGTACTCCCTGTTGTTTCTTACAAACTTGCACACCTCCAAAATGTACAGACTCGGACTGTAAGAAGCTTATGCTTCTTAAAGAGGGCTTAAGCGGGCGGGCTGCTAAATTGTTGTTAAAATTACATTTTTCCAATTTTTTATTACTGACTCATATGAAATGAGTGGAACGCGATACTATTATACGACAATAGGGTAATAAAGCCAACAAATACATCTATTGTTCCATTGTAACTGTTTTAAGTGGAAATGTGTCTAAGTAAGCGAAAATAATACAATTAGAAGAGGGCTAATATGATATAATTGATGAGTTATTATGTCCATTCTACTCTTTGTTTTGTAATAATCACACAGATAAGTGACTTTTAGGAATCATAGAAATACAAATCAAATTGAATTATTATTATATTTTTGGCTTAGTAGCGACTACTGATGACATTGTTTAAGTAGTAATCTTGCACCACGCCCTGAGTTTCCATAATAGTTTACATGACAGAGCCTGCATGATACTTGAGATTGACCTATCTCTCTGTTGTCTTCAGACTATGGTAAGAGCAAAATATTTGTCTGATGAGTAGGGTTAGAACTTTTGATGGCATATTGTGGTTCTAGAATTCATGGAGTCGTGAGTGGAGGAGAGAATTTCCTAATTACTTATAATGTGTGCCACATTGATTTTGACCTTCAATATTTTCATATCAAACTGCTACACCACTTTAAATTATTTTTAGTATCTAGGATGTCTCCACTATGAAAGCGTTATAAACAAACAAATATTTATTAGGTTTGGATAAACCAAACTAAAAGTTTATTTAGTTTATTTTGAAATATGACAATACTAAAGGCAAAAATCAAAGTAGTCACCTTTGTATGGGCGAAATGTTTGGCAAAATGTATCGTTTGCCAACTGTGTCATTTGCCAAACTGCATTTGTTCTGCAATCGTAAGTATTCCAGGATGTTTATAAAAACTAAGCCAACCTAACCTATAGGATTCTATACGGTGGTACTGAAATAAATCCTAAATTATAGAAAAAAACTTCGGTTGGCAAATGAAACGGTTGGGAAATGACACATTTTGTTAAACATATTTCGGCCAAAAGGCAGGTTACCATCAGAGTAGTATGTATTATAATAATTAGCAACTCCATGGATTCTAGAACAACGATATGCCACCTAAATTCCTAACCCTACTGATGAGCATGAGAATTTGATCCTGAAGTTTTTGCCTTCTCTAAGCCTTAAAAAAATTTTGTAAGATTATCTTGTTGGTTGGTGATGTATAGTCGTGGCGGCGCGGGCTGTCGTGCGTGTCGTCGTCCCCCGGCGAGAGCTGCGAGCTGTGGCCGCGCGGCGCGGCGCTGGCCAGCCTGCCGGCGCGGCGCTCGCGCCACGCGGCGCCCTCGCGCTGCCACGCGCTCGCCAAGCTGGTGCGCGCCTGGCCCCGCGCGCAGGCCGCCAACGAGTACATCGTGGTACGTACCACGTGAACTACATTCCATCTTAGTAAATACTACACTTTTATAACCTCAAAATGCATCTTTTTAGGGTTCCGTACCAAAATGGTAAAAAGGAACCCTTATGGTGAGACTTCGGTGTCTGTATGTCACAGAAAATTTTCTCTGAAACTTGCTTGCTCGCATCAGTTTTTTTTATAAATATGAAAGTATTTCTTGTTCAGGGTTGAAAAATCAAAGTGATTTGATTATAGTAAACGGGGTGTCATATAAAAGGGCTCAATATGCACATTACAAAAACATAATTAATAGTACATTACTGCACAGACCGGGAAATAGGCTGTTGCGGGACGAGTAGAGTTAGCGTAGCCGAGACGCAGTCGAGGCCGCGCTATATACGAGTCCAGCAACCGCCCTTCCCGGTCGAGGCTTGTATAGTGCTTTTCTTTTCTATTTAGTATGACACTGAAATAAAGCATTAATTAAATAAGATCACACATAACGTAATTAATTCAATTTGAATAAAATATAGTATAAATTATAACATTTATTACGCTTTTATGTTATTTCGGCGATTTATTTTGTTTACGAATGCAATTTGTTTTAAAAAAAACGTCAAACTATTTAATACACTAAACTTTTAAAAACGCTGTTTGAACTATTAAATTTTTTTAGTCTATGACGTTTAAAAAGTTAAATATACAAGGAAGAATTTTGATTGCACGAGTCTTTGGCTGTCGGGTAATTCCATGGCAGAGAGTAACGCAAGTTACCAATTTCTAGTATTCTACTTGTTTTTTTAGTTATATTTCAAAATGGAATAATTTATTTATGTCTATAACCTTGATTAAATTTATATTTAGAAAAATATAAGCATTAAAAGTTAAAAAAAACACGCATTGAAATGGTAACTTTCGTTACATTATCGTGGAATTACCCTGTCTGGAGTTAGTTATCCTAGTCCAAACATGGTTTTAAAAAGTAAAACACCAGGTACGTAATGAAATTTCATACATTTTCGCGGCCTCTGCCGTTGGTAAATAATAACTTTGTTTTTTTTAATTTTGTCTGACCTGGAACTCAGAACTTCGCGGACTGATTTTACAACAGTAAGATTAACATTTCCGAGCATGTGGGAGAAAAATTATTAATTATTTTTGTATTCTTTGATTATTTATGATTATATGTTTGACGATGTCATTGTAATTTCGTATTTTTTGACATGCAATGCAATTAATATTGTAATATTACATTAATGAATAAATAAAATAAACTAAACTTTTTTTTATAATTTTCTTCTTTCTTTGTTTCTTTGATTTATAGCAACCCAAAAAATGACTGTTCCCGCTTATTAGACGTTTTATTTTTAATGTCAACAATGGATGGCTTCAACGAGATTCGGTGCACGAGTCCGACTTTCACTTGACCGGTTTTCAACCATTCTTTTGAGCATCTCAATCTTAGTCTTGCCATGTATACTTAGGTTTCCGCCTTACCCACACCTCTCATCATTCCCCTCTATCAACAGCTGATATGCCGCAAGCGCGACGTGTACGCGAGCGCGATTAGCGTGGCCCGCTCCTTCCCGCAGTACAACGCGCGCTCGGGGCCCGGCCCGCTCGGCGCCGCCGCGCCCGCCGCGCGCGCCGTCACCGTCGAGATACAACTCGTCAACGAGGAGCATAGAGGTGACACACGCACTCCACCACACTCCGCACGTTGAATCCAACAGTGACAGTAAAAAAGGAATTCATACAATAGTTAAGTCTTTTAATTTTTTTGTTGATTGGTATTTTTTTCTTATTTAGTTTCTGTTGGATTTAAGGTGCAACTTGTTTATTGATTATCTGTCGTTAACTCAACATTTTATACAACAAATACAACGCGAACAATCTTTTTGCAGTCGATCCATGACACAATCAATTAAAATATATTTCGAGTCCTTACATACACTATTTAATTACAATTTTGATGTCTTAAAACGCGATCATTCGTTACAAACTTCGCACCTTTCAGGCTTATTCTCCACAATTTTCCAAGTACTGTCATCATATCAACTGAAATATCCGCTTCTAGGCTAGGCTTTCCCCAAAAAATCTCTACCTCAATCGTAAGCTTCACTATCGTCGTCTTCTTCGTCAGAAGGCGAAATCGAGGACGAAGGTGTCGGGCCGATCGACCCGGTGTTGCTGGACAACACGCTGTCCGGCGAGGAGCTGGCGGCGATCCAGGCAGCCGCCGACGCGACCCGGCTGGCCGCGCGGATCGCAGACACGCCTTGTAATATTATGAATGTGGATAAGTTTATTGAGGTTAGTAAAATTATAAAAGATATTGTAATTTAAAGATCTTGGGGGTGTGCTTAAATACAAAAGATTTATAATGATTTTGCTGTTCGTGCCCTATTTTATGTTTTAAATATTTTTTATTATACTTTATCGATACGGGCAGCGTTCTTCTGAATAGAGTCCGACCAGTGAGAGCGAGGTGACACAAGCATTTTTCTCAAATTCTTCATATAGCAATAATTTTAGCTATGAAACAAGGTGTCACATTATGAGTACCTTTCCAGTTGCTATGCATTTCGTGTATGCAGCTAGTGATATTTGAATTTGCCGCCTTTTTTTTTGTGTCACCACTCGCCGGTCGGCCTTGAGCTTCAGCGCTCCTTAATTTTTTCTAAGTGCCTTACCGCGCCCCCGGACCTTCAGCGCCCCCAGGGGCGGTAGGGAACGTATGATTTATCTCCTTGAATCTTTCAGGAAGCGTGCAAAGTAGCTAAAGAGCTCGACCTCCCCGAGCCCGTGATAATCCGCGGGGAGGAGCTGAAGGCGCGCGGCATGGGCGGCATCTACGGCGTGGGGCGCGCGGCCAGCTGCCCGCCCGCGCTCGTGGCGCTCAGCACGCGGCCCGCCGGCGCCACGCGCTCCGTGGCCTGGGTCGGCAAGGGCATCGTCTACGACACCGGCGGGCTCAGCATCAAGGCCAGGGTGAGTCTACACCACCCTACAATGCATAGCGAGCTAGGGATAAGTAATAGAACATACAGGGTGGTACTCGATAACTGTACATATTGAAAGGGATGAAATTTTAGGTTACTTTATAGGTAAAACAATTTTTTTCTAAATTTTTTAGCGTGTGTTTTTTTTTTACAGATTGTCAAACTTTTTAATAAAGTTTGGGTAGTACACTTACTTGTGACGGTGTAACTTTTGATCTAATAGCCCAAAAAAGATAAAACAAAATGTATAGTATTGAAATTAGTTAGGTTTATAATAATTGATAACAATATTAGACCAATTCAAAAAAATTACTGAGTACTGCTTTTTTTGTGGAAAATTACTGCAAAAATATCATTTTGTTTTCATAAAAACACGATTTTCTCAAAATTTTGCAGATATTTTACAATTTTTTTTAACGTTTTTAGTTCTAAAATAAACGAAGAATACAAGCATATATTAATAGAAGCAAAAAAAATAATAGTGAAATATCTACAAAATTTTGAGAAAATCGTGTTTTTATGAAAACAAAATGACATTTCAAACAAACAATGGTATGTAATTTATTAAAAAAAAAAAATAGAATTATCAACAAGTTTTTAGAGATGTTTGTAATTCTGTAGCTCTGCCTACCCCACTCTGGGAACGAAGGCGTGAGATTATGTATGTATGTATGTTAAAAAAAAGTGGCATTTTTTTTAAATTGTTTTACCTTTAAATTAACCTAAAATTTCATCCCTTTCAATATGTACAGTTTATCGAGTACCACCCTGTCTAACAACAAAATATTATTACTCATAAGGTATAATTTTATTTGATATTTCATTCAGTTAGTATAATGAACGAAACGTATAACCATAAAATAGAAAGGGTGTCCCAAAAATCAAGGTCAAGCCGAAAGGGGGTGACAGAAATGGGGGACCGCTAAAAGAAAAAGTGTATTCCAACCCATAAGAAAAAACCAATAGATAGAGCAGCAAAACTTTCTATAAGTAGGTGGCGGGTCCATATTGGCTCACCTAATTATTTTTACTCATAACGACTCATAAGTCCTAATTATCGCAACTCCTAACGTATTTATTTCAGCAACTGTTACATTTTCAGGATTTTTATAAATCAAACCTAACCTAACCTAGTCTTATCTACACATTGAATATTTCAGAACTTCTGAAAAGTTTACGGTTCCAGCGGTAAAAAAAATTCATTTTCGGAGTTCCGATAATAGGAGTTGCAATTTTAGTTGAACTTTGGCGCTCCCGTAGGTGGCACTATTTCTTGGCTAGCCCGTTCACCGTTCGATATTTTTACTGGGGCCGCTAAATTAAAATGTGTACAATAAAGTTCATTGTGACAGTTCATATATGGCAGTTTAAACATGACATTAAATAGACAAGCCACTAAAGTGTACACATATTTATGAACTCGACTGTACTTGAAACATTTTCATTTAGCGCTCCCCAGTAAAAAAATCGAATGAAATCAAGTCGGGTCAACGGGCTGGCCACGAAATTGTACCAGCCCGCCCTATCCACCTGTCGGGTATTCTCGATCGAGGAACGCTCGTACTGTGCGACCATTTTTTTCTCAATCATTAGATAATGTAGTAAGTGCCTTGTTAAAATCCACACTAAATACGCATTCTTTCAAAGCTCCTTGCTCAAATTACGTAATATTTTTTTTGTCAGTACAGTCACTTCAAGGTGGGCGATTAATTAATTTTGAGTACATGGTTGGGATAAAAAGTAATATTTAATTTAAAATTGAGGTTATATAGTTTAATTTTCAATTGTAATTTACGGAAGAGTTATTCAGGGGTCACATCACAGAAAAATTGGAAGAAATGTGAAGTTTTGCAGTCACAGCTCTTTTTTGTTTAAGTGGCTAATTTTTTTTAAGTGCTGGACTTGGTTTTTTTTGTTACATTTTCTCATTTCTGTCACCGCTTGTCCTATCTCCCCCTTTCGGGTTGAGGTTGAATTTTGGAACACTCTGTATAATCTCATAACATAATAATGAAGTATAAACATAATATTGACATGATGTAATACTCGACCCCCCCAGACGTCGATGGTGGGCATGAAGGGCGACTGCGCGGGCGCGGCGGCGGTGCTGGGCGCGTTCGCGGCGGCCGCGCGCGCGCGCCCCACCGTCAACCTGCACGCCGTGCTGTGCCTCGCCGAGAACGCCGTCGGGCCCGACGCCACCCGGTCACTTTATACTACATATTTAAAAAAACTATACTAACGTATTCTATATAACTATTTATATCGATATCTAGTACCCATATCTAGACCTTAGTTTGGGACTAGATTAATATGTGTGAGATTTTCCCCTGATATCTATTTATTTGAATTTCTTATGAAATATTTTGAATTGCGTAGCAAAAAATAAAAACCGCCCCACGATAAAATACTGAAATGTGAAGCAAAAAAAAACGCACAGCAAACTATGCTTTTGATGAACATTTAGTTGATTTGCTATACGGTACAGATTTTTTAGATTTTTTTTTTATGCCCCTTTAAATACTTTTTTCTTTATTTAGTGTATTGTTATTTAGTGTTCCCATTTAAAATCTGTTTTTTATTTTGATATACAAGATTAGTTTTAGATTTTAATAGAGTTAATATTACAGGCCTGATGACATCCACCAGCTGTATTCGGGCCGTACTGTTGAAATCAACAATACTGATGCAGAAGGTAACATCATTTATACATATACATACATCTATACATAAACATACAGTCTTTCGTGACTGACTGACAGGCAACGCAGAGCCTGAACCGCTGTACCTAGGGACTTATTTGGAAGGAATATGCGCTAAGAATTTTTGGAAAATCTGAAAGAAATAACGTCGGTGATCATCCAATACCGCGTAACTAACAAATTCGATAAGTTGCAAAGTGTACCTTACTGACTTACTTGCTAAGGTGCATTTTGCAAGTTGTTTAATTTGTTAGTTACGAGGTATTGTAGTATCACTGACGATAAGGAAGAAGTGGTAAACTAATTAGACGTGTACGAAGCGTTGTCTATTAACCCTTTACAATTTAAGTTATTCTACCAGTTTTTTTAATTTTTTTTTTAATTCTTTTAGGCCGGTTAGTGCTTAGCGATGGAGTTGTATACGCTCACAGGGACCTCAAGGCTGATGTTATAGTGGATGTGGCCACTCTTACTGGAGCACAGGTAACGTCTTTAATACCCTTCCAAATAAGCATATTTTTTTTTCCATTTTTTGAATAGGGTTTTGACGATCTGTTCACTAGCCACCTGATCTAGATCCCCTGACTTGTTACCTTAATTTTAAATTTCAAATATATATTCAAGAAAAAACGATACGTTAAAGATTGTTCTAAAATAAGCTTAATTTAAAAAGAAAACATTTTTTGAACAGTTTCGTTTTAAAGGAATTGTTCACTGGCCATCTAGAGCCCCATTATATTTTAAATTAAATGAGTTGAACAGTGTTTTTTAAAGGAATTTTCATGGGCATCTAGATCCCCTGACTTGTTACCTATATTTTACATTTCAAAAATATTTAAGAAAGCTAAGCCCTTAAAATCATTAGGGATTTTATAATATAGGGAGATTATAATATTAAGTACCAATTTCACCAAACGATGTTAACCAGACGATGAGAGCGTTAACAGCTGTCAAAATGTATGAACTAACAGTCGATTAACATTGATTAAATTTAACATACATACATACATACATAATGTCACGCCTTCGTTCCCAGAGTGGGGTAGGCAGAGCTACAGTATTACAAACATCTCTAAAAACTTGTTGATAATTCTATAACCACAATTTGCACAATTAGGCTAAGATGTTCACCAGCGTATTAGTGACAGGTTGCAAGCCCATCGCCTAACAGTACTACAAGCCTTTATTCCCTTAGTCGTCTCTTACGACATCCACGGGAAGACATGGAGTGGCACTATTCTAACTCGGCAACCACACGAGGCTAAATTTAACATCGTTTGGTGAAATTGGTACTAAGGTAGGCTGGCTTATAACGGCTCACCTACGTGTGTGCATCGCCTTTGACCTTTTTTTTAACATAGGGAAAAATATTTTACTCTAGTTTGGGCTAAGTTACAAGGTTATATTTTCCCTTAATTTAAAGCTAGGATCCGTCCTTGTTTACCTAATTGATTTACGAGATGTTCAAATGTTGTTTCAGGGTACAGCGACAGGCAAATATCACGCCGCCATAATGTCGAACAGCGCTAGCGCGGAACAACGCTGTGTGACGGCCGGGCTGCGCGCCGGCGACCTCGCGCACGCGGTGCCCTTCGCGCCAGAACTACACTTCACCGAGTTCAGCTCGTCCGTAGCTGACATGAAGAACAGTGTCGCGGTGAGCTAACTATATTACGAAGTATAATCCGCGGGTCTATATTGACTGACATAATTATTTTTAGTCATAATGTGCTTTAGGTCATAATCATCGCAAGTCATAACGTGATTTTTTAAAGAAAATGTAACTTTTCCAGGATTTTTGTAAATCAAACCTAACCTAAACTAGTCTTGTCTACACGTTAGATATTTCAGAACTTCTGAAAAGTTTAGTTTCAGCGATATAAAAAAATATGACTATCAAAAATTATGTCAACAATTACATTATGGCCAATAAAATTATGGGAAACAAAGGGCTCCCATAATCCGCACCACGTAACATGAACCAGCGGACATCGATTTTTAGGAATCACACGTAGGCGGTAAGTAATTTGCTTTGTTATGTTTTTCATAGCCTCATCTATTATATAAAATGCTAAGCTGATTGTTGATATATCAACGCACAGCCCAGACCGCTGGACCTAGAGACTTGAAATTTTGCACATAGATACCTTATATAGTGTAGAGATCCACTAAGGAAGGATTTCTGGAAATTCCACCCCTAAGGGGGTAAAATAGGGGAAAAACGTTTGTATGAAAGTCCGTCAGTTTTGAAGTTAGACGCTACAAATTTTGCGTTTAGGTTGGTGATTGAATTTCAACTTATACGTGTCTCAGCGTTTATGATAATTTCAACCCCGAAGGGATGAAAAGTGGTAAAACGGATTGTTAATATATCAACGCACAGCCCAAACCTTAGGACCTAGAGACTTGACATTTTGCACATAGATACCTTATATAGTATAAAGATCCACTAAGGAAGGATTTTTGGAAATTCCACCCCTAAGGGGATGAAAATTTGTATGAAAGCCCGTCAGTTTGAGTTTAAGTTAGACTATTCAAATTTTGTGTTTAGGTTGAAAATTTAAAATTAATTTATACGTGTTTCAGCGTTTTTGATAATTTCATCCCCGAAGGGATGGAAAGGGGTAAAACTAACTGACTGATCGATCAACGCACAGCCTAAACCGCTGGACCTAGGGACTTGAAATTTGAAGAGAATATTCCTTGGGTACCCTAAGGGTACACTAAGAAAGGATTTTTGGAAATTCATCCCCTAAAGGGTTCAAATAGGGGGTATTCAAGATGGAGGCCATGATCTTTTTTAAAAAGTGGACATAATTGTCATTTTCTTAGATTTTGAGGACGCATATTTCGAAAATGATGTGAAAGTATAGGTAGAAATTCAAAATGGCAATTCGAAAAAAAAAATGGCTATTGTCTGTCGTCTGTCTGTTTGTTACGCTTTCACGGATTAACCGCAGAACCGAATTAGATTAATGGGCATTGGGTAAATTTGTTTGAAGAATATAATTGTCTTTGTTTTTTCAGCGGCCACTGATGATGTTTGGGAGTTCCGCCATTTATAATGATAGATACCTACATTGTAATATTGAACTATGATGGATATTTTAAGAGCAACCAAACTATCATGGGAGGGATGGTGCTTTGAGACGGCGAATTTAGACAGATTCTCATCTTCCGGTGATAACTAGGGATAAAATAAATGCATTTCGGCATCTACGATATGAGTATATATATAAAAAATTAACCTCACTACAAATATGCCAGGAACTACGAGTACACCATGATACACAGTCGGGGCAATATATGCGGCAGCTCTACTAAAAATAGTCGAAGATCGTATGGCGAGAGATAGTAACGATTTGAATACATTAAACCGCGAATTCTGTAATATTGTACAAAACACAGATGAACTTAAAAATAACGTGTACCCCGATCTAAAAAACAATATAAAGAATAGAGAATGTTTGTGCGAGAGGGCGATATTAGCAGCGATAAACGAAATTGTCGGGCGGATAAATAAAAAAATATGTCTCATGTAGAAGGCGATGTTGTGGAGTATCTCTTGGTAGACAATGTCATAGACACAGAGCAAGTCACTTCCTACCCTTAGAGTTCCTGAACTCTTTCGAGGTATCGGGAGGGCCCTCCCGTAAGAGTTAATGGTTAAAGTTGGTGTCCCGGTAAATTTCGAGCTCAATATTACATGTGTTTGAAAGATCATTCTTGCCAGGGAGGACGTCAAACTATAGAATTACTTAAAACTGTTAATTTACTTAACTGCGATAAACGAGTTCTACGCGGACGAAGTCGCGGGCAAAAGCTAGTTTACTATAAGGTAGTCGAAGTTAAGTTGTAAAAATGTCCTCTTTAAGAGGCCACCTATGCTAAAGTCTGGAGTGTTCCGCGATCTGGATCTCAATAACCATAACGCCTTTGTATCTGTTTTTTAGATATATTAAACTTGATCATATTTGCTTGAGACTGGCAAACGTAAAAACACGATTAGAAATAAAATCCTCGATAGTTTTATTTTTCAAACATTTCACCTTTTTTGCATATTTTTGGTTGAATCTTCGAAACCCTATAATCTTTAACGATGATTTTCGATTCAATAGTTGAGTATATGTTACTTCTTAATCCTGGCAAACCATTTTTTCAATAAACTTTGTGGTTTTAAAGTAAACAGCAATTAATTTAATTTGTCGCTGCCATCAAGGCGCGCGAGAACTATCTTCATCTCACAATCTTCGTGCGGAAGCACTTCAAGCCATCCCTTTTTGTTCTTGTGGGGGCGGGGCACCATAGGTGGCCTCTTAACCAAGTAAATTATGATGTGATTGTTTCCTAATTGATTTTTCGTGGGTACCAGGACCGCAGCAACGCGCAGCCGTCGTGCGCCGGGCTGTTCATCCTGGCGCACCTCGGGTTCGACTTCCCCGGGGACTGGCTGCACGTCGACATGGCCGCGCCCGCGCACTCGGTACGTACTTTTTATGTTTTAATGTACCGAAATGAGTTTTGCAATAAAACCGGCCGGTTAAGCGTGTGTCGGACTTGCGCATCGAGGGTTCCGTAGCGATTGCACAGTAGATAAATATTATTTTCTCGAACATGCAATGAAATATTGATGTTATGTTCCTTATAATAGGCCGCGAAGTATGACGTTTCAGGTGCGGCTAGGACAAGAGGTCGTTAATGGAGTTTCATACAAATCGTGCAGGCCTAGGCCGGTAAAGTCCTCTTTTTGAAGATTCAATCCACATCAATTTGTGGCACAGGCATCATGACATTCTGCCACTTTGCGTATTAAAAAAAACAATTAATGTTTTTTTTTTAGAGTAAACATGGCGGCTGTGTTTTTATGAACAGTTTAGATAGCTGTTTTTTTTTTAAATATACTAAGCCATGCATCCAACCAAAGTGTTTGCATGTTTATGTAAAGTACTAGGAGAACAAAGGTAATTAGGGGTGCGTAGCGAAACTTAGATCGCAGGCGGTGCGCTGCGGGGCACCGGCGGGCGGGCGGGCGCACACGACACAGCGCGGATGACCGAGCACTGTAGGTTACTTTTAATGTTTATGCGCTCCTAGTAATTTGACTTCGTAATTTTCGTTTTTTTTTTTTAATGAATTATTATTATGTTTGATGTTTGAGAAAAGCACTATACATACCTCGGCGGGAAATATGGGTTGCCCGCCTCAGACCTATCCGGCCTGCTTTGCTCGGCCGTCTATATGTGTTCGGCCGGCAACCCCTTTTGTCCCGGCCTCTGTAGTAATGTACTATATATTCTGATTTGGATTCGATTTCGACTATCATTTCCCCTTAAATGTAGATGTTCGCATAGTCATAACGTATGCGGAATGAAATCTGGACGAAGTTCAAAACTATATTTAATGTAATAAAATAACTGTTTTGCTAAAAATGTTTATAATAAATAATAGTACCATTAACAATGTTTAATGCAAAATAGTAGATTGTACAACTAGGGTCTAAAATAAGCCATACTTAGTACCACGAGTTTGCTCGGGAAAATTGTTCGAGGGGTACCTAATATGGCTTTTAGACCTGAGTAATACACTCTACTTTTCACTTCGATTGCGAGAAAATAAAAACGTTACCTATACAAAGGTAAAAAATTAGCAAAGATAGCACCACATATTCTACGGCGAAAATATTGTTTTAATTTGGCGCCATGTTTTTTTTTCAAAAGTACTTTAACACAGATACAAAATATAGATACCGCAAATAAGCGGCACTGACCGTGTGAGTATTTAGCGCTTTAATCATATTTTAACGATTGTAAAATAGGGACTAAAAAACACCTAATGTTTTGAGAAATTAATTCTGTTCCCTGATTGGTCGATTTTAATATAGCTGTATTCTGGTTGGTTCATACCAAATACAAAGTTTTTTTTTAAAGAGTTAATATAGTTAGAGAGTATGCGTACCAAAAAGAACCTAACGTTCCGATAGGTTGATAGGTTGATTTAATTTCGTGAAGTATTTTGATTGGTGGATTTAATTTGGTGAAGTATTTTGATTGGTCAAATTAAAATGTTTTGTACAAATAAATCATTCTATTTTCCATTTCATATTTTCCCTAGGGGAAATATGAATATAATGTATTCTCTAGGGTTTACATGTACTACTTGAGTCTCGCTTGATAAGTCTAATATGACACTCTTTTTGAGCATGAGAAGTGAAAAACAATTTACTCCTTTGCGAGCTGCTTTGCGACAGTTCCGTGGAACTTTGTTCATGGCTGACGTAAACACAGATGTCGGGATTTCATTTAATTCTAATTTAATCTTTCGAATTTAACTTTGTACATTTATTCGGCGAAAATTATTCGAGTAGATTCGCCGTTTCAGATTTGGCCAAAAAATCTTCGATTGGGCGAAGTTCTGGGGTGGTAGGTGGATTTGGTAATATGGGTCCGTACGGGATTTTTAGCTCGTCCATTTTGCTTATTTTTTTTTAGTTGGGACTGGAAGTAAAATCTGGCCAAAACACCAAAGTAGCTCCTCTATGTTCCGATTTTATAAAATCCCGCACAATTGGCAAGCATCGCTTCATGTATCGGTCGGCATTAACGGCTAACCCAGATTCAAAAAACTGCCTTAAACATACAGCGAGGGCTGATCACAAGCCACAGTAAAACATTTAAATTTTTTTTGGGAAACTTCGTAGGCTCCACCTATTTCACTTTTTCTTCAGTTGGGCCAGTGGTGTTTTTGAAATAATAATTCCCTTGCCATTAATTTCCGTCTAATTTGAAATATGATTCGTCGTTCATTACGCACAAGACGTCACTTTTAGCGTGGAATGTATTTTTGACCAATTTGTGAAGCCGGATTTTTTGAGTAAATTTTTGATTTTATGACACAGTGGTCTTAACTTTTCTTGATTGTTTTTGAATACCCATGTTTTTAAGATACTTTTAGATGAATTTGCCGTCGCTTTTGGATTTTCTTCCGAGCTCTCTATATGATTTTGCGATACGGCAGGTGGTCATTTTCTTTAAGCGACTCCTTTCACTAGACTGGCTTAAACTGGATAGTCTTCCAGAACCGGGCTTTCTTGTATTCGTTTTTCTGAGTGGGTAGGACGCTAAAATACTATAAACTGTGCTTTGACTCTAAACCTTTTGTGTAAAATGCTCTACGACCTTCGCATCCGACCAGAGGGGTTGCGTATCGAAGAAATTACAAACAGTTTCGAGACGCATTTTGCCGAGATATGCCATAATTATTGATAGAAAAGTACTACGTCCATGAAATTTGTCGTAATTATTAAAAGATGAGTTGTTAAACAAAAGACAATTCACTTTTGTACGTTTTTAAGGAATTTAATATTTTAAACAGAGGTTCAAAGTTTGTCCAGATTTGATTCCGCATACGTCAGTAGTGGTGGTGTTTGCAGGGCGAGCGCGCGACGGGCTACGGCGTGGCGCTGCTGACGGTGCTGTTCGGCGCCAGCACGCGCAACCCGCTGCTGCGCGCGCTCTGCCCGCCGCAGTGAGCCCGCCAGGTACGCAGCGTCGGCGCGATCACGTACTGTCGCGATCGTTCTTTGTGACCCATTTCAAGAAAACGGGCTTGAAGTCGTCGATGTCATTAGAGATGCCGAATCATTTGTAACTTATAGGAACTCAACCTTATTGTTGTAGAATGGCAGAATGACTTTGGACCCAAATTTAAGTTCGTGACTGTACATCATGGCCGGACCTTCAAATAGCGCTATTTTACGATAACATTATAATTATATCGTTATTCACACGTTATCATAACAATATGAACCCGCCCTAGGGCGGTTTAAAAGCAACTATAATGATTCCATCTTTTTCCAGAGCCCGGCGACGCGAGCGAAGTGAGCGCTACGCATAATATACCAGCATAATAAAAAATACAACTGGCGGATAGCTAAATCTCGTGATAAGTTATTATTGCCTTCGTTTATTCTCTTGCAGATATTTATGTAGAATTCCTTGGTGGCCGACTTATCGCATATCCTTTTTTTATTCAAAATTAAATACTATTAAGTACTTGCAGTACATCTTTTCGAATAATTTGTTTTTCGTGGTGACCATAGCCTTTATAGAATATTTTTTTGTAGAAGAGGTAATTGTTTATCTTTTCGAATGTTCTTTACTAGACAATAAACGTCTAAAATCCTGTTAAAACACATGTATGTCTATTCAATTGATTTAGTTACACGTCAGTTATGTTTAAATTTAGAATAATTTAATTTAGTTAATTTGATTGTGTTACCTCTAAATTGTGTCAGCTTGGGATGTAAGTTTTTTTTATTCTATGAAGTTTTGTTTCCCAATTGTTTCATTTGGCCGAAAATTCATAAATTATAATTTAATAACTATCGTTAAAATTAAGCCAATATCAAGCTTTTCTAGTGCTTCAACGCAAGAAATAGCAAAACTTATAACTTTTTGTTTTTATAAAACGTGGCCTTACATTTGCTTACCTATGTAAAGTGTTTTGTAAATTTAGTGTTTGAAAACTTATCACTAAACCCAAGCTGAACTAAAATGTGGCATTATCTATGTAAAGGGACCTTACTGTCGATGGCGCTTACGCCGCACTGCGTTACGCAACGTTGTGTTTATATCGGAGCATCTTTAATAATGGCGGAAGCGCCATCGACAATAAGGTCTATTTTCATAGATAACGTCAAAAATGTCTGTCGCGATATATTAGTATAAACTTCACCAATTCTGTTGTATTTGCTTGAAATTAACATTTCCATCGGTTTTCATAGCTTTTGGCATAATTACCATTACTTAAAGTTTAATTTTGCTTGAGATATAAAAAATCTTCAAATAATTGGTTCCCTTTTAACGCCATGTCAAATGTTAAACACGCCACAGACACGCCAATGACAGCTTAAAAAGGACTAATTTCAACCTTGCCTCATAGACATTCAGGTCTATTTTGCGCTGTCAACCATGACGGAAATATCCGTCAATAGCGAAGTAATACTTCTGTCACACTCATGACATTCATATACTAGCGTGATAGACACAGTGCCTGTGTAAGAGCGAGCGCAGTCACCTACGGCACGAATACGAGTCCGAAAGAGATAGCGAAAGAAAAAACAATTAAAACCTTTTGGAGAGCTCATGGAGTCGTGCTGTGGTGGTCGCATCGATTTAAATTGCATCCGACCAACTTACCTTGTCTTTACAACACCTTTACACTTGTCTGTCTAAACGTACGGTCTCGATACATAGACAACAGAAAATGTAACTTACCATAACTTTTTATATTGAAATGTTTTTTTCTAGATACTTACGGGTTTTATGGAACTAATAAAACTAAAACCCGAACATTATATTTTATTAATAACTTTAGTTTAATGCTTTTTAACAAAATAACAGCAATTGATTGTGTACAGGTTAACCCTCTTATTCATAAATTTACTATAAACCTATTTTAGTTAAAGTATTCTTTGTCCCTTCCTGTCACACTCAAATGTCACAATGACAGATAAGGACCAAGGATATTTTAAGCACACTCTAGTTATTGCGCATTTATGAATAAGGGAGTTAGGAGGGACTTTTTCACTTGTTATTAGCCTAATAGTACCAATTCACAGATTATGTATTAGTTATTTGTTGCCATTAACTATAATGAAATAAGCAACTTTCTTGTGTACTCTGTGCCTGAAATAAAATATTTTTTTTAAATATAATTCCACTAAAATGCATTTTAATTAGTTACCAGAAATTAATGACAAGAGAGTCGCACTTAACTAATAAGTCGCATTGTAATTCACTCTGATAAGATAAGTTCTATTATAGAGCATAAACAATAAATAAAAAAAACAATTTTGTACTACTTTCACTCTTAAACAAAAATAATATACATTATAAATGGTCTACTACCTACATGAAAAATCTTACAGCTCCGCATAGCGGGGCTTCAATTTCTTGGCGGTTTGTCCTATTAAATCTAACCATCCTAATTAGGACAATTAACCGATAAATCATAGCATACCGATAACATCGAGAGGTGTAGAGAAGGATGACAACACTAGCTGTCACCCACAGTCATATTTTTTCCCGCTTAAAAAAATGTCATTAACAGTAAAGTGAATTAAAATGTTCTCACATTTATTTGTTCAGTGTTTTACTATTTAAAGTTCTAAGGATCAGCACATTTTTGTGTTAAGTTAGTAGTTTAGTGGTCATTTTGATTTTTGTCAATAGAACTTATCTAGTACAGAGTGGCGTAACCAGTTAATTGTAACAATAATAAAGCAATAATATAATAAAGCAATATATAGTAATAGGTGCAACGTTGTGTTCGGTACAGCCAAATCACTACGCCATTATAATTAGTATTAATGTTGAGGGTAGTCTGTAAGTTACCGAGTAACGTCCGAAGCTTATGCTAGGTTTTTTATTGAATAAATGTGAAAAAACACTCACTTGTTTTATTTGATGCCTTTAGACTTGCTGGTTTGTAGGGTTATGGTACCAGTGTCGGACTCTTATAAGCTGAGAGGTACCAATAATGGACATTTAATTAACTCAAAAATCATCCTACATCATACAGTTTTGTAGGACAATGTTCTATTGCATTATTGTAACCATTTGTTGTAAATAAATAAATAATGATAAATTGATTGTTGCACAACAAATAACCCTTATTTTCTGTAAAATAAGAAATTACTGGTTCAATTACCCTATAAAGATGATTACGCTAATAGTAGTTTTGTATTTGAAATACTTAAAACATTACATACTCGAATAGGTATTTTCCACTCAACCCAACCCAAGAATTGATGGCTTGTTGATTATTTTGTAACTATTTTTTTAAAGTAATCTTTTTTTTGGCACAACCCTACAGTTAACGATATTTATGTATAGAAAGTTTGTGGAACCTGCTACAACTTTGCCTATTGCCTGTGAAAAAAATGTATTAAGTTTATGGCAATAATTTGACTGCCAGTGACAAGCACAATGTCTCATGTACACGAGTGAATATTATTACAAATAGCAACACATTATTTATTGAAATATCCGTCTAGGCAAAGTAACGTGTTAGGCCTACAATTTTGCCTGCCACTTAATTCGATTGCTTGTAATTCGGAAGTACTGCATGATTACCTAATGAGATTCGAATCCTATCTGGCATATCATAGGGTCGGTTTTCCGACGAATACTCATTAAACGCATAAGGAAAAAAAACAAAATCCAGGCAAAGTTGCAGCATTTTACGGTAATTAATGAAACAAGGTATGTAATAAAATCGCTCGAGTTAGTTTGGGCCTAGGGCAATGCCGAGATTGTAGTTTTTTTTTTAAATATTAATTTCAGTTACACTCAATGGAACAAAATAATAATTTGATGGTCGGTCGAATTATAATAGTGATCTTCACAGGAAAAACGAATGGGTGATATAAATAAAACAAACCTCATTTTGGTTGGTTAATTGTATTACTTCAGTTGGTTTACCAATAATAATTATGATATAATACTAATCAATGTATAGGTATAAAAGCCCATAAAATCCGAATTTTGTATACAATGTAAAATTTAGACATGTTCAGTACGTACAAAGTAGACAAAAAATAAATGCACTTACGCGCCTTCTACATGGCAACATTTCCTAATTTTTTTGGCAAGTAGGTACCATAGATAATATAATACCGGAATAACGAGTAATTGCACAATGACTGGTAAAATAAATAGCGCTCATTACGCGTTCGATATGCTTTATATAATTTAACAAACGACACCAAAAACGACTATTCACGATGCAAAATAAATAAATGTTTAAGTTGACTATAATTAAATTGTGTAAAAAAGAAGCACATGACTAATTCAGAAAATAAAAAAATTGGGCCAGATGATGCCCTGATTTAATAACATAATAAAACGCCACGGTCCATGAGGGATTAAAGAAAAAATACTGTGCAATAACGAAACACAGTTTTTTTTTCTTAATCTTTTTTGCGACTTGGGCGGCATTATTGTGCGACTCATAAGTCCCTTATCCCAGTACCGTAGTTCGCGCCGCCTGCCCTGTTTAGGGCATCTTTGAATTGATCGATGTCTATTTCGGCTTGGCTCTCCAACTGTAATTCCACTGCAAAATTCTGAAACCAAATTAACAAACCTAATGTAAGAATCCCTCCATAAATTAAATCATAGGTGCCACAAATCAGTACCGAGAATTAGCATGGTTCTTTGAAACTTAAAATAATATTGATTAATTGGGTAATATAATAATTGAACTTTTTTGTTAAGAGTTCGAGTCGGTATTTTTTTTTTAGATTTGAGTTGACATTTTTATTATATTACTATAAAAAGAGTTTTTAATATTCATCGACTTGTAGAATACATTTATTATGAACAAATACAATTACGCATATTAAAAACAAAATTAATTTTGAGACTAATGTGTACCTAAGGCCAACCAAAATATGATTAGAAAGATCATTAGTGAATTCCGGCTCCATCTTGGCATTCGAATGCTCTGATGTGTCTTCTTGTTCCCCTTACTCTGATGGAAACAGCTCTTATGACTGAAACTTGCACCTTTACTTTAAGCCAATAGATTATTTGTGAATAGGTATGGTTTTTGCCATTTTTCATTTAATTTCGAGGCGGTTTTGAAGTTGATTGTTTAACAGTTTAGTTTAATACTATGTAATGTCACGAAGCTTATGACTCCACGGTAACAACAACACGATGTCATACGTCGTATGACCCTAAATTGATTTAGCTAATGATAATTATTATAGCTTAGTAAAAAGGAGTTTGGCTTTGCGACAGGAGTAACTACAATAATATTGACAAGTGATTGGATCATGTTGCCAATTTAAGTCCAGACAGCGCCCTAAATTTTGCACTCTTTAGGACTTAAGAGAAAAGTTTCACATTTATTAACACAATCACATTCACATTTCGGTACATAAGCGCTTTAAGGGCACACAAACAAATTAGATCGATGGATATCGACGCCAGCGTCTCAACATACCGTCGTTGATACTACAATACCGCGTAAATAACAAATTAAATAACGCGGCGGGACGCTAAGTTACAATCAGACACAGTAAAGGCTCTTTGAAAATCGAAGTTCGAAGTTACGTTAGCTCCATCCCTGTAATACGTCATGCTAGAGTATATCGAAAGAAAGGGATGGAGCTAACGTAACTTCGAACTTCGATTTTCAAAGTAGGGCCTCAGTTCATTCGTCGATAGCCCGCATGCTTTTAGTGATACATTGCGTCGCTGCAATAGCTCCCGGCTGAACAATGTTAGTACAACTCGTCAATGGATTACTACAAACATGCGGGCTATTGCCCGATGAAACTGAGTCTTAAGCTTGTAAAGATCCAACTTTACATTTTGGAATCTTTATTACTAATAAGTAAGAAGATGTAGATATGTAATGCGTGTTCTATTTTGAAGGCGTTCGAAAAATCACGTCATGACGTCTCGATATAAAACTTCATTATTGTCTTCAGAGTTCGTTAGATGTCGCTAGCAGTGCGATTAAAAAGACGCAGCTAGCCCGTACCGTAATTTCCAAACGCGAGCGAAGCGCGACCAACTTCGTTCGATACATCATATCTGTCATTGTCAAAATTATTGGCGGGCGACGGGCGAGCACCCGTTTAACCGTCGTGGAGTTGTTTTTATTTTTATTGTTATAACATTGTAAAATGGAGGAAATATACAAAAAACTTCCGTGCAGAGAAAACCAGTTGCGCGAGCTGTTTAACCTCCTCGGTGATTACGACGAGCCGTTACCATGCGCGTTATTCATCAGCGGAAGTATGGCGACAGGCAAAAGTGTATGTGTGAACACTGTACTACGGCATTTGGGCTATAAACACATCGTTATCAACTGTATTGAGTGTTATTCCCCTAAAATCATTTACGACAGCATCCTTTCCGGCTTTGGGGAAGATGAGGAGCCAACTAAATGTGATACAATGCAAGATCTTATTAACTGTCTGAATCGAATAGGAAACGAACTAAGTCGTTACGAGCCGGTTGTAATTACGTTCGATAAGGCTGAGAGACTGCGTACCATGGACCACAGCATCATAAGCGCGTTTTTAAGACTCCGAGAACTTTGCAATCTAAATGTTTGTACTATTTTCATAACACATTTAATATACGAGAACTTTTACTTCAAAATGGGTGTCCGTGAACCAATTGCGCTATATTTTATGAACTACCACAAAGAAGAGCTGTTTAAGATCATATTTTTGTATCAGAAATCATTTATACACCATATATTGATTAATAATGATGTGTCTGAAGACATTCAGGTTGAATTGGAAAAGCCTGAACTGTTTGCAAATTTCCTAAATGCATTTCTAAGCGTGTTCTACCGACCGTGTCGAGATTTGATTGAATTGCAGCACATGGCGCGTGTTAATTTCGTGAAATACTGTGAGCCAATAATCAGAAATGAAATAGAAGCCCACGATCTCTCTAAGCTATGGCGCCATATATCTCCCATACTTAAGACTAGTTTAGAACTTCTTTACCTCCGTATAAGTACTTCAGCACCGAGCGTTCCGTCTCCAGGTAAAGAAAACGATGATTGGGAGAAAAAAAGCTACAATTTCGAGAATACATTAAAAGAAGAGCTTACATCAACAAAAACTTTTGCTCAAAGCTTTGAGCTGCCATATTACGCTAAGTTCCTTCTAATCGCAGCATATCTAGCCAGCTACAACCCGCCAAAAGAAGATAAGCGTCTCTTTATGAAGTATCATGGAAAACAAAGGAAGAGGTTACAACAAGTCAGAGCCAAAGCAAAAATCACTGAAAAACTAAACACTCAACTCGGTCCTAAAATGTTTACATTAGACAGACTCTTAGCTATTTTCTATGCTATTTTAGAAGAGAAAATTGGTTTAACTAGTAATTTACTAGCGCAGATCGCTACGCTTGTTGAGTTGAAGCTGATAGCTGGCAGCAAAGAAATTGATTTGGACACGGCCAAGTACAAATGTATTGTGGGCTATGACTTCATATCGGCTGTTGCTCAAACTGTTGGCTTTAATATTCGGAAGTATTTGTATGATTTCATTTAAGTATCATGTAAACTTTATTTACTTTTAATATATTTTTAAACAAGCAATGTTATTTTCTCCCTAAACCGTCAAATTAGAATTATAGACACATTTACATTAGATTGTGGTCTTTTAAATAGTTATGTCATTATGATTCCTAAAAATGCATTTTGAGAATTGGAGTCCAGAATAAAAATAAATATTTGTACACAAAGTTGCAAAAATATGTAACATCCTACTTTTTGCAATGATGTGTAGTAAAAGTTTTGTAAGCATATTTTTGAAGACATTATGGTGGGTACATATTTTACCCTTTCCAGCATTATTGGTTGCACTATTTTTATTACAGTACTGTCCAAATTTTTTTAATTATTTTATTTTATTGAAACAATAAATCCACAGCAAAAATTACAATAAAAGCCTTTATTTATTTCAGACATATGTTCATATCTGATGCCATTCTTTTCAAGAAAATAAAAAAGCTATTTTTTTTTTACAAAAATGCAAAGCTGGGTGCAAAATTATGTAAAATATAAAGATGCATCGTGATGATTGAACTTTTAATAAATTTAATGCGAAAGATTAGATTCAATATCAGAATCAAACCCTCCGCCATCAAGATATACATGTGCAGCTATAAATGCATTACTTATTCCATATCTTGTCAATCTTATCTTTCTCACCTTTATCAGAATTAAATGATAATCCTACCTCTATATACCTATAGGTAATACCTGGTTAGGGAGGTATCTATCTAATATATTTAATTAAATAAACAAGTAATTTGGAAAGTGTAAAAAAAAGGTTAAATTAAATGAGGAAAAATTGTTAGGATCGTAGCAGGTGGAAAGAAGTGGTCTCTGGCTATCCCTATGGGAAATGCGCGTGATTTAAAGGCCCCACTCTACGATGGCCCATCATGGGCCAACGTAGGGACGGAGTAATGCGTAAGAGTGGGATACAAGAATATGTTGCTCGCTCTAAGGTGTAAATGCGTCTTACGCTCGCCCATGATGGGCCATCGTGTAGAGCGGCCATAATGTATGTATGTAAATTAGGAAAATTGCCAACATGATCCAATTTTATTCAAAATTTGCTGCACAAATGCTTGCCACTTGAAAATATTGTAGCTCCAGCTGTGTCGCGTTATTTTTTACTGCCAAGCTATATTTTTGGAACGTCTGGATGTAGTACCACGAAACAAATTCTAAACTTCGGGTGCCGAGTCCCTGTCGCTCGTCAATCGAAACTAAATTCAGAGAAAGGGACGGAGCTGACGTAACTTCGAACTTCGTTTTCCAAAGTAAAAGTTCAAAGTCGCGGGTATCTGTACCGAACCGGTGATGATAAGATATAGGTCGATTCACGATTCACAAGACCACGAATTGAACGAACGAATCTCATGTCAAATGTGATGGTTTCATTGCAGTCTGTTTTAAAGTAGTTGGGGAGGTTCAAAAAATAGTACGCTTTTAATTTTTTCTCCAAATTTTGGAAAGAACATGCATTTTTATTGGGTAATCATTCTGAACAAGAAAAAACAGTATTTCCGATATGTCCCCAAACATTTGTTCCTTGTTGTCAGTCTTGTTCCCAAAATGTAATACTCGTCACGTAAGTAACAAAACTGACAATCACATAGATATAATATGTCTCGGGACAAAATCAGGAATTCAATTTTTCTTGTCCAGAACGATGGACCCAACGCGTGTAATGGCCCCAATTTTTTTTCAGAAAATCTGGAGAAAAAATAAAACGGCTGTTATTTTTTTTAAACTTTCCAGTTTTGAATTTTTTGATTTGAAATAGTGCAATGAGAGCGAGTTAGTTCCTGAATTTTGAAATATTTCTATATATGTATGTGTGTGTTTCTTTGTTATCCTTTCTTATCCATAGTACAAGCCTAGAGTTTAGTATTGTACTAGGTCATTTAGTGTGAGTCCACCTCTCCCTTAATAATTAGGTATCTACCTATTCAACCCTTGTGAATCGACCATTAGCAGTTTCCCTACATTTCGCCAAGGCACTGGGCCCACCGCCGACCAGCGATCATACATACATTAAATCTTGCCTGTTTCCCAGAGGGGTAAGCAGATACCACTTTCCACCTGCTACGACCCTGAAAATCTCTTTCGCTTCTTCCACATATCAACTATTAATATTTGTTTCTCTTTTATTGACACGGGATCTATATTTTTTGTTTCGACAAACTATTTGAAAGAGTTCTCGCCGGCAGTTTGAACAGCCAGCGGCAGCGATCAACTATTGATATAGGTACGTGTCTCTTTTATTGCCACGAGATCTATATCTTTTATTCGTTTCTAGAGCGAGAAAATAGTCGATCGCTAATCGCTTTCTCGCCGGCAGTGGGACAAAGTACCTAAGTGTATAGAATTAGTGATGATGATGATGGTACTTACGGAGATGATGTCCTTGATGATGGCCTTGTCGGTGGACATCTTGGCGCGGTTGATCACGGACACGTTGGGGCCCACCCACGTCACGAACAGGAACTTCTTGCGCTTCGACATCTCGTCGCCCATTTGCAACCTGAAGCAGAGGGTACGGAACGACGGGTTAGTCGTAGAATAGGTCTCAAAAAGTCAAAGTTGCGAAAGGACCACATTCTTCGTTTTTTATGTCTGTCTTAGCAAAGCTGACGGGGCCCCGCTTTCCGGGGCTCCTATTCTTGAGCGAGCCCTTCGGGCACAAAAAGTTACCTAACGAACCTAACCTACCTAGTAACACAAACGAATTGATCATTTTGCGACACGGATATTTTATAATGTAGACTAAAAGCGATGTGGTCGTTTTGCTTCTCTTAGTTCTGAGTTAATCCGGGAACTACCGGCGGTTACCTGAGGTAGCCGAAGGCGCGCTCTTCGTCGGAGAAGTGCGTGCGGAACTCGGTGAAGTCGCTGCCGCGGGCGGAGCACACGATGCGCGCGCCCTCGAACTTGAACACCGCCCTAAAAAAAAAAGCATTGTTAACCTAAAAACTACCAACACATACCTACTACCTATACTTAAATAGAAAACTAGTTCGTCTCCGGGCATTCAGGAGTTTTTGTTACCTATTGCCGCTGGGGCGTTAGGGGTTGCGTCGATGCGCGACGCTCGATACTAATACGCACGCCATCCAATGCGGCGACGGGGCGCGAACCCGACTAAACCGGCTTGATGCGTCCTGTTTGCTTATGGACCTTTGTTTGAAGACGAACTACTGCTTACACTGTGAAACTACGAACTGTGTCCTAATAACCTTTTTAATGCCTACAGCTGACAGCATTTTTACAAATGCCACCTGTTTTTAAGTTGCGAGGTTTAGGTAGTAACCTACCAATTCTGCTCGTAAAAAAAAAAACAGAGGATGTGCATAACCATATGATATTGTATTTGGTTTGGTCGTAAAAGTTTGTGATCGTTTTGCCTTTTATATATTTTAATACGGGACACCAACAGAGTACATTATTGACTATAAAGTGGGCTTATTGATTAAAGTTAACTTATATATTAACATGCACTCCAATTACAGGTGAACACATCTTTACGAAAAACATTCCTTAGAGACAGCACACAATCAGATTTATGATTGCCTTCTTACCCTGTTTCATAAAGCTACAAATTACAATTAAATTAAACCTCGACCAATGACGACCAGCCATTTGAGCAGTGTTGCCAGTTTAGACCTGTTAACTTGTAGCTTTATAGAACGTGCCCCAGGTGTCCTACGCACAATATGTGTGTGTAGATTTTTTGACCTTTCGTGACTTATTAATTTGACATAGAGTTTCATTTTGATATACAATAACTTTGACATATCGCTCGACGGGTTAATGGCCTTTGGTTTGTAAGCTAACTGAGAAAAGATAAATACTATATTTTTCGACCAAAACCGATGTTTTGGGTTGAGAATAAATAAAGGGCACCACAGACAAACGGGTACGTATCAGAACGCTTAAATTTAAAAAGCCTAATGGATTATAATCCCTAAAAGTTCATAATACCTAAAAGTTGTTTTTTCTGAAACCGTAAACTTTTCAGGATTGTTACAAAACAAACCTAACCTAACCTAATGAGTTCTATACAATGGCGTTTTCAAAATTCCTGAAAAGTTTACGGATCCAGAAAAAACAACTTTTAGGTATTATGAACTTTTAGGGATTATGATACATTAGGCTTTTTAAATTTAAGCGTTCTGATACGTACCCCAGACAAACACTTTATCTGCAATCCCAAGTTTGTTAGGCTGCCTGACAGCTAGTCCAAACTCACTAAGTTGTTGTTATGGATTCCCCTATGGAATCCCAAATCGTCATTTGTCCTAATGCATCGTTTGTCCGAATTTTCGTTTATCCTAATGCCAATTCCGTTTAAATTTTAAAACTTTTTAGTGTTGTTATAATACAACCCTAACCTAACCGAACCGCAGATAGGTATAATTGGAAAACATAAAAAGTTGCCTGACTCATCTGAAAACCAGTTTAGGGCAAATGAAAATTCGGACAAATGATGTGTTAGGACAAACGTTGTTAGGGATTCCGAGGGGAGGGAGGGGATAGTTGGTTTAATTACCGATGCAGTTTTTATTATTTCTAAAAATAAAGGAGTGTATCCCTTGAGCAAATCGTTCTGTCTTAAATATTTAGGGCAGGTCCTTCCAAGTTCAAGGTTCAACCTCCTCGATCATCTGGCAGGTAAATTGTCCCAGCGAAATGACCCGTCCTTTTGAGAATGTTAATTTTTAGTTACCAACATTGCTATGTTAAAATTTCAACGTGCCTCAAATATTTTTTTTAGATTTTTATGAAATTACTTTTACAATCACCTGGCTCAATTTTAGGGCAACTAAATCTGGCTCTTCGATTTTTTACACTTCTTAGATATTCAATTTACCATTTTCAAATGTTTCAAAATGCCTCAAACACTTTTTGCGATAAAAATACACTACTTTAAAAAATCATCATACTTAACTCTGTTTAGCCCCAATAGCCTTTAGCCAAGTCTGTCTCTTTGTATTTAAATACTTATCATTAAAGAAGTACTGTACTGTGTTTCCACGTTGCCTCAATCACCTACCCAAAAATACTTACCAGCTCTCCTACTATAAGTCTATGTTCCCCTTACGTGTCTACATGAGCTGTCACCAGGAAAATCCTAGATCTAACTCTCGTAAATACAAGGCCTTTCCTTGTTTTTAAGATCGTTCCAATACACGAACACCGATACTGTGAAAACTACTTTAAATGGTAATGTTGCTGCCTTGAAATATTGCTTGTGCACTACTCGCAGTCCAGACTTTTCTATAAATATCTGATTCCTAATTTGCCAATGTCGATTTTTCAATATCCGTCCACCATCTTAGGCACCATCAGAAGCGACAGCGATTGTCTCAGCCTATTTGGTCCGAAACTACTGGACCGATTGAGTTGAAATTTGGTACACATATGTAAATTGATGACCCAAACCCAAACCCAGAGATGTGTAAAGTAAACATACATATATTTTTTTAATAAGTATCATTTTCGGGGTACAAATTAAGAAATAAAAAAAAGTTTTGTAAACCTTACTGTGTCATATATCAAATGAAAGGGCTCGTTATGTGGATTTAGAATATATTTTTGTTATTATTGTAAAATAAATAGTTTTGATTGTATTTATGAAAGAAGACAAAAATTTACCATTTCCCCCCTGATCTCCGAAACTACTGCGCCTAAATCTCTAGCTATTTGTTGATTTTATTAGTTTAGTTTTAATATCACGTAGGTTTTTTTTTTTACTCTAAGTTACCTGATCTTGTGTGGTTTGCACGTTGAGAATGGGCATAAGTTATAACTCCATGTAGGTACTCACCATTCCGTGGGAGAGGTGTCATTGCGCACATCCTCGTAGGCGGCTCGGATAGTGTCCCGGTCGATTCCAGTTGTCATAGCAACCTGCAACAAAAGACAAATGTTTTAACTAGTTCGCTCGTATCTTCGTCGCCATATAGTAATTTCCCTGGACCAGCGATAGTGAGGTCATTTTAATAGGGGCCACTGAAAATCAGCATGCCTGAAAATCAGAATGGCAGCCACCAATTTTGGTATTCGATTGTTTTTACGTTGTTTGAGGATGGACTCAAGGAATAAGTCGCAAAAGGACAAAGTCAGGTCTCCATAGAAGCTTTACCTAAGAAATAATTGTGACGGATAATTATAGAATTGGGTTTATTTGATGTAGAAAAATATTTAAATCAATGTGGTGTTATTTTTTCTGAAGAACTTGTCTAAAAAAATATATTTAGATATAATCGTTACAACACGTTACTCGCCGTCGTCTTATTTACAAAGTATCATAGATGGCGCTATTTTTCGTATAAGTTCCCTAAACGTGTAAGAAATAAAATACTGAATTAAAATCTCAAACAATACAGGTCATATCAACATCCTTCGTGTCCGTGGGTATTTTTTTAAAGTGTTTTAAGCCAACATCTGGCATTGTTCTTACCGACTCAGCAAAACGACCACAACGCTTTTAGTCTACATTACGACCTAGTCATTCTACCACTAACCAGTTGTTTGTTATCCTGTTTTTAATAATTAAGTCCGATTAAACTTTTTTAATCCGCCAAAAACCTCCACTGCGGCCCACTACTATTCACGGTCGCGCGTTTACCACTGCATAAAACACCCGCCACTCGCAAATACATATTTTATCCTCGTTTATCCACAAACTGGGTAAATTTACAACGGTAATTGGTAACATAAAATAAAATAAACAGGTAAACGACGTCATTGCGGTCACAATGGTTATACTATTTTTAATGTTGCTTAGTTTCGCGAATGACTTAATTAGTGCAGTATAATGCCAAATGTCGTCACTGTCGTTACTGGAATTAGCAGTGTTAAAGCTATAATCAGCTGTTATTCTTTAACCGTAAGCGTCCTTTGAATCCAATGTCGATCCATTTTGTTTGCTCGTTTCAATGTTTCTTACAAACATGGAGAAATTTGACGTTACTGCTTTAACCGAAGTAGTAGTTAGAAGTTTTGTTTCATATTTTAAAAACCTTTTTTTTTCAGAATGCTTAGCTTTATAAAATGTTTGGAGAGATACCTATGTATATGACCCGTATGTTAGTTTAGGTTTGTCTAATAGTAACAATAACAGCGGAAAGTTAAACCGTTGCAGAAAAAAAACTACTTATTTTATGAAAATTTGGACAAATTAAAACAGAAAATTGACGTTGTCTCGTTAATGCACATTGTATATGTCTAATTTAAAATTGAACGCCCCTCCACTAATTGATCTGTAAAAATAGATCATGTATGCGTACACATACTGAAGGGGCGTTCAGTTTAAGCCGACTTCTACATACATGTTTAGAAAGTATGTTTGACGTGGTGACACGTGAAATTACATATTTTCAAGTGGCAACTTCCCACAGTAAGCAACACTTTTTCGTTAAAAATTGGATCATTCGGTCAATCGCACATTAAACAGCCCTCTACATTCCAACATAGACACCAAAGGTATATAATTGTAATACTATGGTTTTCAATTGAAAAAGAAAACCGTTTTGCTTTCAAGAATAACCCCCAACTCGTAAGTTTTAATGATGAAACCGCGCGCCCACGGTACCCTAAAATTAGGCACAGAGTCACCTCAAATAGCATAGTATTTAGTCATTCGCATCGTCAGAATATGACCGATGTTTACTCATGAATTCTGAATATTTTAAACGTATAAATATATGAGTTTTTTTGCTAAATTTTTCCCGTTGGTTCATTAGCCACGTTTAATCATATTGTTAGGTTTTGACGACTCTTTTTTTAGCATGAAGCTGGCGAACAAGCTCACAGGCCACCTGTAATTGTAGAGTCATAGAAATTTGCACACTCTAGACTGCAAATGCTTTGCCAAGCTTGAAGACAACAGGTACTGTTACACATGCTCTAGAATAGCATGCTAAAAAGCGTGCTATAAGTTTGCTTAATATGAGCATGCTTATGAACTGTTTACATTTGCTAGCAATAAGCATGCTAGTTTTAAGTATGCTCCTGAATAAGCACGCTTTAAAGCAACCACTCCAATATCCATGCTATTTTATAGCGTGCTCTCTGTCAGTTCAAACAAAACCATGGAAAATCCAACAGCCATCCGCATGGCGTTGAATAAAATTATCCTTTTGCTGGCAATGCAATGCATCCAAAAACTTCTCTAAGCTAGAAAGAGGAAAAAAAGGAATAGGAAGTCAAACACGCGCTCGCACCTTGCAAACAAGATCGATAGGTACTAGCATGCTCATTAAGCAAACGCGTTCACATTCACTTGCCCCCTTCCACCCCCTCTTCAGGTAGCACGCCATAGCCAAGGCATGCTCTTAGCCAGCATGCCACTAAAAAGCATGCTTAATAATACCATGCCCTATACACACACGCTGTAGGTAGCATTTGCTCAATAGTAGCATGCTTTCGTGCTAGTAATGAGCATGTGTAACAGTAGCTGATATAATAACAATTTAAAAAAAAAACTGTCAAATTAATGTTAACACAAGACTTTTTTGCCCAGTTTTAGTTTGTCAGCATTAATATCAGCTGTTTGTTGAGAAGAATGTAACAAGTCAAAAATTGTATTGTCATGGAGTTTACATATGAATTTTACATAGTTATTTGCAACTGGCAACATTATAAATTCGTAACACTTTCCACGCCTGGGCAGGGCGGTCCCTTGTGCCGTGAAACGCGTAAGCACCTTTCTTTGTAATTAAGCGTCGTTAATCATGACCATTGTACGGGTTAATTGCTTTGGGAATCCGGTTAAGAGCGAGACGGAATATAAAATTGTAGTTTAGTTAAAGCGTGACAATGGATGTTGACAGTACAGTCGGCCTGGTAAGCTGCACACTTTGGTACCTTGTCGTTTTAAGGCTTTTGACAGATTAGTGCAACAGTATAAACAAAACTTTAAAGCGACAAAGCACTTAAACGTGTGAGTTAAATAAGGCTGTACCATACATTAATTATTTGACACTACGAGTAACCACGAAATTAAACTTAGAAATAAATAGTAAGGGGCGACCCCACTCAAATTGACATTGTCCAAACAAAGCTCTAGGCGAGTACTATTGATATATAGACAACCATAAACATACTAATATAATAATAACTAATATATAACATATTATCTTATTTTTTCTTAAAAATATTATAAATGAGAATGTTTGAATGTTAAGATGTTTGTTACTCAATCACGCTTCATCTACTGAACGGATCGGGATGAAACTTGGCACACATATAGGTTAGGTCCTGAAATAGGACATAGAATAGTTATTATCCCGGAAAATTGGAAAGTTCCCGAGGGAGCAGCGATAAACGACTTCTACGCGGACGTTGTCGCGGGCAAAAGCTAGTAGAAAAATTTTCCTATGAAATCCCTAATCATCATTTGTCCTAATGCATCGTCTGTCCGAATTTTCATTTATACTAAAGCCATTTCCGCCTAAATTTTAAAACTTTTTAGTGTTGCTATAATACAACCCTAACCTAACCGAACCGCAGATATAATTGGAAAACTTAAAAAGTTGCCTGACTCATCTGAAAACCAGTTTAGGGCAAATGATCATTCGGACAAACGATGTGTTAGGACAAACGTTGTTAGGGATTCCGAGGGACACCCGAAAAATAAATAGGTACTTAAATAACCAGGGACAAATATTCGCGGTCATCACACAAATATTTGCCCTTACAAGGAATCGAACCCTGGACCACTAGCTTCGTAGATCAGACCAACTGAGCTTGGCTAGGTCGTCAATGGTTCCAAAATAAGAAGCTATCTTGTTTAAAAGATCAGAAATCAAGAAACTACCTCTATCCCGTTCCCTCAATCCCATTATAAATAAGAATAGAGAAGGATACCTTGGACGAGCAAGAGAACCCAGAATGGCATGACTCCACCTCCCTAATATCGTCGGCGGACATGGACTCATCTTCCTTCCCGTCTTTAACAATAACATACAGCTCGTCAATCCTATTCTTCAGTACTTTTATCTCTGCTTTTAACTTTTTTCTGTCCACGGCGACTTCCTCCAGAGCCACGATTTTGTCCGAGAATTGAGAGAGAGTCCTCCGTAATTCCTCAACATTGTTAGACAAGATGTCAAATTTGGATAGGATGCTGTTCTGATTGGAAGCAAGCTTTTCTATCTGTTCTTGTACGGGCTTGTACGGCCCTTCACTGTGGGGTTCACTCATTTTGCCTCCGAACGCGAATGGTGCATTATATTAATGTAATTTTATAAGTAAAATAAAAGTGTAGATTTTGTAACTATTAAAATGACTTTTTTTGGCCGCTTTGTTTTTTATTGACGTTTTCTGGCCAGCGATTTAGGTTGGGTTTTTTATGTTATGTTAAATACTTCTTGGTGTTTTCTCTATTGTAATGTTGTCGGTCTTTGTGGTCAACTCAGTTTTGTTAACAGTGCTGGAGAGAGGAGGCTTTATGGATTTTAAAATAATTTATTAATAATAGGTTTACTGAATAAACATATTTTATATTTTCAACGCTGGCTACATTACGGTTTTCTATATGTTTTCTATAGACTAGAAATGTATGGAGCTGATATAAATGCAGGTTGAAGCGATCTGTCATCATCAACCTTACGTCTATCTTTATACATCTTGTCGATTTACGAAAATCGATATCCTAGCGTTACCTATGTATCTTGACTATAATTCATTCGATTTTAAAGTAACTCCTTTTGTAGTCGACTGTTGGAAAAAAATTACTGCTTTGCCTTCTTTGGCGGCCTTTCTTTTTTTGTAATCGCCTGATGGGCCAAAGACAAAAGTCCTTGCTTTTGTTTGAATTACTTTAAGAAAAAAGGGGCAGAGGTGAAAATCCCTTCCGGAGACCTAGGAATGGAGGGCCCAGGTACTGGCGGGCTCGAACCGGCTAAAAACACCAATGCCTCTATTACCAACTAGAATTTAGACTCCCGCGGATACTACCCCAGCCAGTGCTGAAAGGCCGGAGGAGAAAGTCCTTCCTCCGTTTACTTATCCGCGGCGTTTTTCCAAAGAGGGGGGATAGGAATGGGGGTTGGGAGGGGGGAAGACTTATAGCTATGTGAGTCGCGGAGTGGGAATCCTGACGCATGCATGCTTACAGACTACGGGCTGTTATGGCGGCCATTTGGAACCGTCGGAAAAGTATGGCATGGTGATTTTCGTGAATGGATACTCTACGATGATTATTACTCTGGTACAAATGGTTGAATTGTTTTTTTTTAATTCATGAATTTTCGTCGGTATGGCGGGCTGTAAGCCACACCGGAGAAGTATGGCATTACGCTACCGCCTACTTCTTTTTTCATCGACTATCGGAAATACAAGAATGTTTGTGTTACAAATCGTTCGACTTTCGTAATTTATCCGACACGTTCGATTAACGTCCACGTCAATCTCTCTCATCATTTTCCTTTTCATCATTACGTAATTAGACCCTTGAAGGGTCGCCATAATTGGTACAAATGGCTGGAAATCTTGTGTCAGTATCTCCCGGTCTATTATAGGTCGTCATTATTAACAAGTGACTAGAGTTATAGTTTATTTATAAGTCAATATCCAAAAAAAACTTTAGTCAAATAGTAAGTAAACACCGAAGCCAATGCCACCCTTCCCGTCTGTATCGATCTGGCAAAAGCTGTGATTTAGCCCCTTTTAGCCCTCCGAAATTTTAAGGGGTTGAAAGTACCAAGTACCTACTAGGGGTGAGAGGATTTTTGCAAGTTTTAGCTTTGAATAAAGGCTAGTGAAAGTGGAATCACTTTATGAAACCTTCTTTTAGTGTATACCTACTTACCACCTACTGGTTTATAATTCATGGATTAGTTTAAGTAAAAGTTAGGACCAGTCTGCAAAATTTCAGGTTCAGTTTAGCTTTTTTTTCACGTAATACAGTTAATATATGCCTCTAGGGTTGCCACCTTTTTTTTAACGGAATAAAGTATTACTTACCAAAAGAGGAATAAAAATAAAGTACGCAGCATAATTGTAAAGTATTTTTTTAATTATTTTTAAGTACATATTTCTTATCAAGTTATCACTCATCAGACCTTGCTTATTCTAACAGCGTATTTGGCAACAATTAAAGTATCAATCGCGTTCAAACATGGCAAAACAAAGTTTTTGTCGAGAGTTTTTGACGGTTGCGTTCAGGTACAATTTCGTTTAAATTGATTGATTATTAAAAAAAAATGATCATTAAAAACCGAATGTCATAAATAAAGTACTTTGCCGTACTTTATGTGTTGCTTAAAATATAACGCACGGGAAGCTAAAATAGAGTACAATACTTTATAATAAAATACGGGTGGCAACCCTATATGCCACTGCCATATCTCTGTTTTATTTTTTCCATTAATTAATTATTATAACTAAAAACATCCTTAAATCAACAAAATTGCCAAGTTCTAAATCCATTTTAAAATAACCAAACAACATTAATAAATAAAATATAGAGACGTATACAAAGCCATTCGTGTGTAGAAATAATTATTAAAATTGGTCCAGATTTGGGAGAGTAAAATACGCAATGCTTTTTTTGACTATTTTACAGGTACCTTGGTGGCAGAGCGACAGGCTGCGGCAATACTTTATTCAAATACCTATCTCTGAATCTGTGTTTCCCGATAAAATAGGGCATTTGCCTGATATTAAATTTCATATATTAATTTGGATAATATATCAATATACGTAGTATGATAAAATAATTCAAAATCAAATTTGAAATTGGTAATAAAATAAAAAAGCCTTTTAAAGTTTTTTGTCTATCCCTTTCTCACGAAACGATGTTTTGCGTGTAATTCATATGGCGGTTGAGTAATATGACGTCATATTCCTGCATTTGTCTCTCTGTCTAAAAGCAAGTTTTAAACATTTATATCTTTCTTATTTTTAAAGATATTAAAAAACTACTTATACTAGGCTATTCGGAAGGTAAAAAAGCTTCAATTTAAATACTAATAAAAAAAATGGCAAATACCCTATTACATAGGTATTACATACGGGTAAAATAATTAAGTTAAACTCGATAACGATAACTTATCCTGTTAGTCGATATAATTTTGCCTCACTTATGCAAGAGTTAAATTATATGCTCGCTTTCCTTAAATGGTTACAAAATCGTGCAGTTTCATAAAAAAAACAGAATACTAAATAATCTAAGTGAAATCAATTCAAACCCACTGACAACTTTAATTGGTTCGGCAAAAAAACATAAGTTTCCAAAAGATGGTGAGAAAAACGCGCTCACTTTCTTTCAGTGAAAACGACGCAAAAAATGGAGCGCGCGGGCCAAGTCTCTAGAGAATAGACTTGTATTATGCCATTTTTACAAGGTACCAGGGTCCCAATTGACAAAAGCTTGTAGCTTGTTTTACAAGCGAACATCTCTTTTGAACAAACTGTGTTAAAAAGGGACCTCCACTTGTAATACGACTTATTTCTGTGAAGTGTAATTTTCGTATTTTTCCCAATTTAGATTTCTATTTTATTACCGTCGCTTTTGGTCTCGTTCGATTTTTTTCGCGATCGATTTCGATCCCAGTCTCACTTTTTCCCAAAAGTAATTACATCGTAATGTAGTTAGTTTAGGTTATGTTAGTTTTGCAGCAGGCCCGGAAGGGCAAGTAGCTTAGATATAGACGGAAATACACGACAATGAAAATATGATGCTAGGAAAAGAAGCGACTGGATAAAACTCGCAAGGGGAAAAACACGAATGTAAAAATAAAATGCCGGGAAAAAGGTACCTTTAAAGAAAAAATGCGTTTGGGAAAGTCATCTAACAGTCAGTCAGCCGCTAAAAAATCAAACAAATAAACATTTTGTAGATCGTCGATGCCTATAACTTGGACCCTCAAAGAAGAGTTATGTTAACTATGAATCTAATTGAGAACGCTTCGGTCTGTCGTCCCGCTGCGCGCGCGCCGGTTGCCTTTAATTAACAATTTACGTCTATTTTGACATTTCTAATGTACGCACTTTAATAACGAAGTTTAATTAAGTTATTGTACGTTGAAACGGTAACATTAGTAGTTAAGATAGTATGCCTTTAGACATCACGTCCGCCATTTGCACTTTTTACATTTGTATTGTGCAAAAAAGTTTAAATAACGATATAGCAGGGCTCTTTTCCACTCTGTACAATAAATAGGTTTTGAGATAGTTATTGTGTTTTCAACGTTATTAGATCTTATTTACTTGACAGTATTGGCTGAGTCATTAACATTACGTATGACGATAAAATATCGAAAGCAATAAGCTTTTTTATTTAGAATTATTTAAGTTAGGTATAGGTTTGAATAATTTTGGAAACCATGAGGGCACTTTTTATTTTATTTACTTATTTCTTATTTCACTATTATTATGTAAGTAATACCAGTAATGACATCAATCAAATCATAATATAAGTCTCCACGAAGGTACGAATAAACAAAGCACAAAAAAATATCCAGGAAAAAGTGTATAAAAAAGAACCGGTCAAGTGCGAGTTGTACTCACGTACCGAGGGTTCTGTAGCGCCGCACAGTAGGTATTATTATATACCGATTTGAGTTAGATTTCGAATCGAATCAGTTAATATGTGTTTTTTTCTACAGAGCTTAAAGTATAATTCTGTAGGATGAATTGCGCAAAAATACTTGCATATGTTTTCGTTGGTAGACAATTAGCGTCCTAAATAAATGACAAAATATCAGATTTTTTGGTTGCGTCATATAATAAAAAAAAGGGGACTTTTTTTTTTTTTTTTTTTTTTTTCAAAGGCACTTATACATAACTAATTTTAAAGTTACTCGCCAAACTGCTTACGCAGTTTGTTGGCGAGACAGCGCTCATTCTTCAATTTTATACTATGCACCATATTATTTTATATTTCATATTTTCATATTTTTTTATTATTTTATACTAAGATGGACACTAACCAACGAAATCATATCCAAGCAGTTTGGCAGAGTTCATCCCTACCGAATTATACCATATTTGACGCTTCTATGTTGTTTTTATCATACAACAAAATTATTCATTATGTATGTAGTTTCATGTATGGGCGACCCCCCACCACCTGTGCGGCGGTACAGAACCCTCGGTGCGCGAGTCCGACTCGAACTTGACCAGTTTTCACTAGGAGTACTAGGACCCCATGTCCTCACTACACGTGACCACTAGGCCAACCAACCAATCACATAATCTGGCAGAGGAAGTTTACGAATTTACAAACATTCCTATATTTGTAAACACGTACCCTTCGGAAGTAACAATGGCCGGTACCGCCGTGTCCTCAATTCGATGTTATTGTAAATGATGGGCATTACCCAATCAGATGACAATAAATAAGCATTTAGGTACATTCGGAGCAGTAGCTGACCATTTTAGTACCATGTCACTTTACCCCTTTTGACAGATTAGTGAAGCAGTTCAAACATGACGTTGAATTGACAAAGGATTAAAGTGTACATTGATTTACTTATGAGTTATGACGCAAAGTAACGTAACTACAGTATAACTATTAAATTGATGAAAACCCCAGATATAATGACAGGTTCGATTCCTGCCTCTTATTTCACCATTTTGAAAGTGATAGGTGACAATTCGCTGTACATTGCAAAGTTATCAAGCTTTCACATCAGTGGGATTCATATGAGCTGCGCCGTGTATACTGAATCGTCATCTGTCACCTGTCATTTTCAGGATGGTGAAAGTGATGGGCAGGTCAAGGTATATATTTGTGTGATGAGTGCAATGCGAGTATTTGTTCCTGAGTCTTGGATGTTTTCTATGTATTTGTGGCATTATATCTATGTAAAGGGACCTATTGTCGGTGGCGCTTACGCCGCACTGCGTCACGCGACGTTATATTTATATGGGAGCATCTTTAATAATAGCGGAAGCGCCATCGACAATAAGGTCCCTTTTTATAGATAACGTTAAAGGGCATTGGGTAAATTTGTTTGAAGAATATTGTCTTTTTTTTTTTCAGCGGCCATCGATGATTTTTACATAGTTATTTAGAGGACCTCTAAATACACATAGATATATATAATTTATGGCGTTAAATAATATCGGAGCTGAGATTTTAAAGATTTAAGAATTCAGTTTTTAGTACAAAAGTACGCCCAAGTATGAATATTTAAATATCTCGGCTCCGATGCACTTAAGAGTATTACATTACATAACAAAATATTTATGTTTATTTTTAATAATTATATCATAATTTACCACTTTTACGAATGGCCGCTCACCTTGAAAATGTATGAATTTTACTAATGACAACACTTTTACCCAAACCCCTTTATCTATGTAAGTATTTTTATCGCCGACTAGTACCCATATAAGCCTAGAGCTTAGTTTGGGACTAGGTGAAATTGTGTGAGATTTGTCTAAGAATCCCAATTAAACTAGTTTTTTTTTAAAGACTTCGAAATCCGTCCATCCGTTTGATACACACATTCAACTTAATAACACCCCACTTTTTGCATCGGGGGTTATAAAGGAAGATAAAAAGTCCAAAAGTCAACGGCCTTTAGGTACCTACCTCATTTATGGAATGTAAATTACACTATCATTTTTCCAAAATTTTCAAAGTGATATTGCAATTCTTGTTGAAGTTCACGCACTGACCTCGCCTGCATCTGGCAGAGTGCCAGCTCGGATTTAACTCTGTTAAGTGGGGTCACTTATTTATACCCACATATTTGTGACGGGGGGCGGCGGCTATATTTGTAAATACCTTACATGGCGTCTAGACGGTCGAACTTGGCGGTTGCACTGCCGTGTAACTGATTCGCGAAAATATTAAACTAGTTAAGTGCAAGCTGGACTAACGCTGAAGGTTCCATATTTAAGATTTAAAAAAAAAACTTTAGGTATATTTTTCTTTCAAATGTTAAATAAATGAATTTAAGCATAGTTACTAAAGATAGCCAAAATAAAATACATTAAGTACAAAAGGCGTCGTTTATTCTACTAGCTCAAACAATAGTGCTTTTGACTTTTGACATTGTTATCGTATTGTTTTTAACTCGGCCGCCATTACTGTCAAATAAATAAGAGCTATCAAAACGTTGACAATACGATAACATGCCAAAGACAATATGGCTTTACGATGTGGAATAGGGACCCGTACCATAAAGTTGTTTCCCGCCGCAGTTGATTTATTTTGTAATAGAGATAACCAGCGGCATAAGAATAAACAATAACTACACGTAGAAGCGAAACTCCCGGCTCCCGACGCGTGCTCGGCGCGTTAGATACCTACCGCCTGGCGACACCTGAGGTGTCTAGTCAGTCAGCGGCGTCACACACGGAATATATATTAACCAAGATATTGATATTGTGTCTTGAATTGGTTCTCGTATTTGTGTTGATTTTAGTGTTTATGGTTGAACTAAGTTAGTGTTTTAAAAAGTGAACGACTATTTACGGCAAAATAATTATATATAGGTAATTGATTGAATAAAGGAGTTTTATGAGATAATCTTAATATCATCAAAAAGTATTATTACCTAATTTAACGCAAAGTAAAAAAACTCATTTTGCAACAATGTTTCCATTTTAAAGTAAAACATTAATAACAATTCGTGACCGAACTTGTATACCACATCCATAAACCGATTAAAATATTTCGCAAGTGACAGCCCTAACTTTGGGCGCGGAAGACAGAGGGGCGTACCGGGGTGAAGGGGGAAGTAGGTATTTAAAGCGCGGCATTTGGGGCCTGGTCAAAAAGATTCGCTTCTACGTGTAGTTATTATTTATTCTTATGCCAGCGGTTTTGATATCCTGTTTGGAAAATATGACGCATTCGGCCAAACATATTTCTTCGGCCAAATGTCATTCTCCCCGGATAGGTATAGGTATAGGTACATAAGTACATATGTATTTTAAATTTATAACACTCTTTTTTGTCAGGGGTTAACTTTGTTAAACAAACATTAAGAACCATGTTGCTTAATGTGGTAACTAACTAAATCCGAATGCAATGTTTTGATAGTAGACTTATTTTGATATCGCTTAAAAAACAAACATAACTTAACCGACGTAAGTATAGTAATTAAGTTATGCATGTAATCTAAAAAGCTCCGGCGCATAGTAACTTTCGGAGAAATAAAAATTCGGACAAATAAAAATTCCGAAAAAAAAAACTAAATTTGAAGGTGTTCTCGCTTTAATGTCATATTGGAACTGGAACTATACCAAATTGTCAAAAAAAGTAAGGTACTGTATTCTTTCGGTTGCCAACGACAATTTTTCCACACGCCTACACCTCCCAACACTAGACGTGTTCTATTATTTCTTCACGAAAACACTCTGCGTAATTTCCCCCGCACCGAAAACATCGGACACGTGTTTTGCCCACAAAGACCTCTTTGTTTCACGTCCGGAGCGGACTGGCCGAGCAACGAACCCTGATTGACGGGTATTCTTTAAGTCTCGGCGAATTCAACGTCGAATAATATGGCTTTTCTACTCTACTTATTCGGAAAATTTGATTTGAATCCTTACAAAGTAGACTTTTATTTTTTTGGGATCTATAGGATTATAGGATCACTCGCGTATGTCTGTCCGTCCGTCTGTCACAGCCAATAGCGGCCTGCTCACGTATAGTTCGGACCGCGGGAAACGCCACACGCCATTCCAATCTTCGTGCCGAACCGTACGTGTAAATGCAACTGTAATAGTAAAATAGTAAAAAATGTACCGTTTGGAGCGAAGATAGAATGGCGCGTAGCGTTTCCCGCGGTCCGAACTTTATGTGTAAAGGCCGCTAATATGCTCCGAAACTACAGGACCGATTGAGTTGAAATTTAGTTCACATAATGTAATTCGTAAATAAGTAAAATTTAAACATGGTAACACTTTAAGGGTGTAAATTAGAAATTTTCAAAATAGTTTAGCAATCTTGAGTTTTAAGTTTGGTTGACGTGTGACAATTTTAAAATAAATAGTTTTGATGTTACTTAAATCATAGACTGACATAAAACAACCGGATTGTTCCAGTTATATGTTAGGGATACAGAATCAAGACAGGCAAAAACAAACTAGAATACATCGACGTTACGCTCTTGCGGTACAGAATAACTCCGCAATGTGACGAGGCAGTTTTGTATGAGTCTTGTATGAGTGTGTATGAATTGTTGCGAAGTTCCGATCTCGATGTGGGGTCAATTTGGATGAAGATTAGTTTTACGGTAATGAATGTGGTTAGAAATAAGTAAATAACTAGGTAAATCAAATTGACCAGGGACGTCTATTCTAGGCGGTAAAAACAATATCGTTTTTGACTTGTTATGGTCACCGTTTTGATAGCTCTTATTTTCTTGACACTAACGGCGGAGTTAAAAAACCGGCCAAGTGCGAGTCGGACTCGCGCACGAAGGGTTCCGTACCATTATCTATACAACATTAGACACTATACCAGTTGCCGTTATTAATGTCGAGCAAAAATCTGCAAAAAAAAAACACGTTTTTTGTATGGGGGCCCCACTTAAATATTTATTTTATTCTGTTTTTAGTATTTGTTGTTACAGCGGCAACAGAAATACATCATCTGTGAAAATTTCAACTGTCTAGCTATCACTGTTCATGAGATATCACCCTGGTGACAGACAGACAGACGGACAGTGGAAGTCTTAGTAATAGGATACCCGTTTTTACCCTTTGGGTACGGAACCCTGACAATACCATGACAGGTCAAATACGATTTGGATATTACCGCCTAGAATAGAGAAGCAGGTCAAAGACGACATGGTTTTATCGCTTAGAATAGAGCTTCTTCGGGCTCCTTCCTAAGTGAAAAGCGATAAACGAGTTCTACGCAGACGGTGTCGCACCTACTAACAATCTTTAAATACCTGTCTGTCTGTACGGGTAATTCGGTCAGTGTATTACTGTATTACCGAGTGCGGGCAATCAATTGTAATTAGTGACACGCGCGAGAGAAGCCGCGCGGATTCGAAAGCGAAATTCCGTTGAGCCGAGTGATAGGGTTGCCAACTTGCCAGTTTTTTTTGTTGCCAGGATTTTGTTTCAGCATCGCTCTTTGAGGGATGCCGCACGAACGTTGCCTGTGCCAAGTGCGTCAACGCATCGTGTGTCATGTCGTTCTATAATTATATGTGGAACAACGCAGCGGCGACGACGCAACGCAAAGGCAACGCTCTCGTGTGGCATGCAACTTTTAAACCCTCGCTTGACGCAAATAAGTGCTGTTACAAATTCAACGTGTGTATCTGTGTGTGGCATGGCATTGTAGCTTCCAAATAGTTGGACCGATACGAACACAGTTTTTTTTAACAGAAATCTGGTGTATCAGAATGGTTCTTGTAGGTTTTATGTAAATCGGTGTGGCCGTTTATGAGATAATTATTAGCTCTGAAAGTAGGGTTTAATTTTGATATTATTTCGGATGGTATTTTATCTATTTAATAATACATTATTATAGTTACATCTTGAAGATTCTGTGAAACACTTCAGGTCCAACCATATGTAGATTGTAGATAAGATAATAAGATAAGATATAATATCTATCAGGTTTATTTGACATATGTAGGCTTTTGATTATGTAATCCGTAATTTTTCGCTGTAAGTAATCATTTCATTTCTATGACCAAAAATGTTAACAAAACCTAATGAACCAACTTACCCTAATAGCACGATATTTAGTCACCTTTATATCCTAAGGATATTTTTGATCCTTAGTTTTGATGCGTGTAGTTTGACTGCGATAGGACACTGTATTCCTTAATTATCCAATTTAATTTAGGTACTTTTCCTTCAATGTGACAACCCTACATATTCAGACGCCGTTGCTAACAGTTCCACAATAAACTTAAGTCATTTTTTGCATCTGTCACCTCGTACTCGCGTAAGAAATTCCTGAAAACATCCAACGTCACGAACGTATTTAAATTTCAACGAAAAACGCCTTTGGAGTTCTTTTACCCTTTCAAATTTAAAATAAGAAAAGTCAACATCGTGTTTTATTTATGACAATGTAGGCTGAACGCGATGGGCGTTGGTCTTAAAAAGAAATTTTATGAGTTTTTTATGCAAGTGAAATTTATATTGTCTATGGTTCCCACATGTTTACAGTTTGTTTCGAGGAATTGTTTCTTGATTTTTATAATTGTTTGTCTTCAACGCGTTTCAGTTTGTAGCAAACAAAAACATACTTAAGTACCTGTTTTTTTTAAATAGTGTGCAAAGTGACGTGACATTGTACTTTTCAAACGTAAACAATGGCTGAACATGAGCATGATGACATACAGGATTTTAAAATTTTCGCTTTAAATTGCTACGAAGTAATTAAATTATAGATTGTTTTTATATATTATCTTTATCTATAATAAATTAATAACCTTCTCCTATAATGATCAGTGTCTCGTAAACCGCTCGCTAATCATCATCATCATCATCATCAGCCGAAAGACGTCCACTGCTGGACATAGGCCTCCCCCAAGGCTCTCCACTCAGACCGATCTTGTGCTTTTCGCATCCACCGCGTTCCCGCTCGCTAATAGAGGGGTTGTAATGAGTTTAACGTGTGTATCTGTCTGTAGGATCGTAACTCCCAAACTGTTTGTTTTAATAGAAAGCAAGTTTAACTGGGGCGACTCTTAGCTAGAATGGATAGATATCGGTTAGGCAGTTTAAGAGTTAGGTAACTATCAGCTCTGATCTGAATATTATACGTGTTACAAAAATACCCAAAAAAATGAAATTATAAAAATATTATCAACACTAGTAAGGTTTTTTTTTGTTGCATATAGGCATATTGCCCACTACATTTTTTAGAGACTAAAAAAATATTTGCTACACATAGGTACGAGTAACAAGCAGTAACAAAGCTATGTTTCTACGTAAGCAAATATTTTTTTCTGTGATTGCAGTCTCTAAGAAATGTGGTGGGTAATCACTGTTCGCGGGAAACAACAGTATGGTTTACCCTATGTTTGTCTATATACACACATAAATTAATTTAACATTAAAAGTTAATATTACCTAATCATTAACAGGTATTTAGTAATAAGAATTATTTTATATTCCATGCTAGTTACCTAGCAGATTGTGACAGATCAATACATTTTATTTAACAACTTTTGCAATCACTTTCTAGCAATTAACTATTTGTTTTGATTCTATTTGATCTGAAAGTAAGGCCAGCAATTATTTCGCGGGTTCATATCTAGTTCACTTCACGATGGACCCGATTCCAGTGGCGGATCCACGGGGGTGGTCAAGTACGTCATGACCACCCCCTTCGGCGCTCGTAGATACGGGTCAGAAAGTAAATAGTCGTGTGGCATGATCTCGCACTTGACCGAACTTCTGCGTTCAGCAGTTAATGACCACCCCCTAATCTGAAAGCTGGATCCGCGCTTGCCCGATTCTACGTGCACATCGCTTAAATAGCCTCAAACTAAATTGACTAATTTTTAGACATAGTTTAGACGGCAGATTTAACAAGTGCTATTCCAGAATGTCAATACAATATTGAATAGACCGCCTAAAATAAGAAGCGTCAGATTCAAATTAGCGCTGTCATTTGATTATGACAGCTGCTCATAGAATAGCAGTCTTTTAGCGACACCTAAATAAAATTAGGAAGTTTAGAGGCCGCTGTAGAATTGGGTCCATTGTATGATTACTTCAAAGCCTATTCCAAATATGCCAATTGAATACCAGGCAGCGAAGGTAAAACAGCGTTGTTTTCGTTATCCTTATCACGCTTATCGGCCAGCTCGTCGAGTCGAGTGGCTGAGCAAGGCTGGACTTTACGTCTCTGATGTTATATTCTGACAACAGATTTTCACGTAACAAAAAAAACTTGAATACAATTGATAAAGACCGCGACTCAACTTTCAGAGCTGACAAATTTTGAACACCCCTACCGTTTTTTTACGATGTAGAAGGAAAAGGAGCACACGGCCATGATGGTAAGTGGGATCTGTGACCCATAGACTGGATTCTCAAGACTACAATCTTAAGACTACAATCCTAAGACCGCCAATACGTTGCCAACGTTGAGGAATAAAATGGAATGGCTCTATGCCAGTAATTTAACTGGTTGTCTTATCCCCGTACCGGAATACAACAATGCGAACACTGCTGCTTGGTGTTAGGTTAAAAGCTAGGATAGTGGTAGCGATCCGGACGAACCTTGCACAAGGTCCTACGGTGGTAGTCTTCAGGGTCTGCAACGCAATCGCGGTCTAAGGATCGCTGTCTTAACATTGTAGTCTTGAGATTACAAATGTCTATGGGTCACAGATCCCACTTACCACCAGGGGCCTGTTTTATAAAGCCACAAATTACAATTTACAGGTTACAAGTTTCCATTTGACACAACCTCGTCAAATGACGACCAGCCATTTGAGCATTGTTGCCAATTTAGACCTGTAAAATTGTTACTTGTAGCTATATAAATCGTGCTCCAGGGGCCTGTTTTATAAAGCTACAAATTACAATTTACAGGTTAAAAGTTTCCATTTGACACAGCCTCGACCAATGACGACTAGCCATTTGAGCAGTGTTGCCAGTTTAGACCTGTAAAATTGTTACTTGTAGCTTTATAAATCGTGCTCCAGAGGCCCGTTTCACGAAGCTACAAGTTACAAATTAAAAGCGGAAGTCTCTTTCTAACTCCTTTTGCTATGAAAGTGAAACGGGCCACAGGTGGACTGTGTGCTCGTTTGCCTTCTACGTGGCTTTTTTTTATTTACTGTTCTTGAACGATAAACCAATTTAACACGGGCAAGGTCACGCATCTCATTTAAATATTCACACCAATTTAAAATGCGAATAAATATAAATATTCATAAAAACTATGTTATTATTTAACAAAAAGGATAACTTAACGCTGATTATTGCAAGGTGAATGACACTATAAGATAAAAGGTCTTCTTATAGCGAAAACATAAACACAATGTTATTATTTTACAAGTGCATGTTTGCATCATTACTAAAACTTTTAAAAGTGTTTTCTAATGGCATAGATGAGGCATACGAGCGTCACCACGTTACATTTAAAGCTGGGCATTCACGACCGCTCCAACAAGCCGAATAGAGCAGCGCCGCGCCAAAAACGACCCGTGAATGTTAAAACTGTAGCGTTTAAAAGTGATTAGCGCGGTCCGTTGGATTTCCAAATGGACGGAAAGCCAGCGCGACGCGCCAACGCGCCATCCGAATGGAACTAGAGTCTGGCCATCGAAACGTGATACTGAAAATGACCGCGAAATTTAAAATTGTAGCTATAGTATGCCTGTATGGGCTAGAGTTAAACAATGTTGATGCTTTTATCATTAAGTATTAAGTTAAAAGTTAATGAAAAAAGCATTACAATTGTTTATTTGTAGCTCATTCACGATTACTATAGCTACATTTTTAAATTTAGCGGTAATTTTCAGAATCACGTTTTATGGCCAGACTCTATCGTGAATGTCGATATTCAACGTTTGAACACGCTACGCCACCGCGCGAAGCCAAATGGCATCGTCGTGTGTTCCCTGGCTGCTATTTTCTAATCAGTCTGGCGCGCCCGAGAATTTGGTCAAAATATAACGCCCATCCAGTTGTATGCACTCGTTATGTCGCCGAGACAAACGGCACGTCCGTGAATGCCCAGCTTAAGATGGAGCAATAAACACGTTTTTTTGTATGAAGTATTTGCCCTTTTTTATTAGCTAATCGTGCCCGGCTTTTTTATTCAAATCTGTTTAGCAATTCTCGAGTTTTTGGGACACTAACGAACGGCAATTGATTTGTTTCCAAATCAAATCAAATCAAATCAAATTCATTTATTGAATTACATTTAGACATTTTACATAGATCGATACAAAGATTGCGTAATGTAAAGGGCGTGAGCACAGCTAGGCTGAATTTGAGCTTACCCGTGGTCAGCCATGGAGAGATTACATAAAGTTTTATAGAATTGTTGTTATGGCGGCAATAGAAACATAAACTCTGTAAAAAATTCAACTGTCTACCTATTACGGTTATGAGATACAACCCGCTGACAGACAGACCGACAGCAGAGGCTTAGTAATAGGGTTCCGTTAACACTCTTTCGATACGGAACTCTAAAAACCGCGTCATAATTGTTTTTAGCAATGTAAACTGTGCTAAATATCCTAGCATTTAGGACAATAATTTGACAGATTAATTTTCCCCCGCTTTGCCAAGTTAGCGTCCCTTAAGTTTTGGTTTTTCTTATGTTCGGTTACTCGTATTTGTTTTACTATTGTATAGTTAAATAACTGGGTTGTGTTTCTCGTAATTAACAGTTAATCTTACTATAAGAGTGTTTCTTTACAATAATAATTGGCACATCAAGATACACAGATACACACAAACATATATAACACTCCCCCCCCCCCCCCCCTCCTCTATTTGCGACGGGGCTTGCAGAGTTTTTCAGAGAACAGCGATAAACGAATCTCCAAGAAAAACGAGTACCTAATGCATTCTTGGAGTCATAAATGTCATAATTCATAATAAAATAAATCGTTATCAGCGCAGCGGCTTTGATGTCAAGCAGTTATTAATGACGCAAGATAATTAAGTATATCTAGAGTAATCAAGACTGTAAAGTAATATTATATGAGTGTGATTAAGTAAGTAGTATGTATACCTAGTGTAAAATAAGTTCCATCTTTAAGGCCAGCGAATACTTTCGGTTTATAGAGTTCTGAAGTCAATCTAGGCACCCTTAAGCGCAATTCACACAGCGGGCGGGAGCGGGTCGGGCGCCGAGCATGTCGTTTTCATCGCGGGGCCCGCCGCGCTCGCTGCCCGCCACTATCAGCGCACGGGTGCGGCGGTTCCGTCGCGGGCCCGTCGCCGAAACGCGGCGGGCTCCGCGCGGGTGCTCGCAGGCGGGATCGGACGTTAATGGCGAGTATATGTATAGAGTAGAATTTACAACGCGCTCTGTGAGAATGCCGATCGGAGAACGCGTTTTATTACGACTGACCCGCCGCACACGCGCGCTGTTAGTGGCGGGCGGCTGGCGCGGCGGTCCCGACCCGCGCCCGACCCGTCCCGCGCCCGACCCGTCCCGCCGCGTGTGTGAATGCTTCCATATAACTCCATGTTAAAACACCCGCCGAACTCCCGACCCGCCCGGCGCACGACCCGCTCCCGCCCGCTGTGTGAATTACGCTTTATAGTTATAATACTAACCATTCAATAATTTCTGTTCATAATTATTTTCTATTGATTGCCTGTACGAAGGTTATGCGTATTCGGCCTTGTTTCTATTTATACGGATTCGATGAAGCCTTTCAGGATAATTTCAGACGTATAGGGTAAAACCGAGGTGAAATATGGAAAAACACGGTTATGATATTCATTATCCGTTATTTGGAACATGATCGTACAGTCACCAAAAAATATTTGTCTTTCCCGTTCCCGAATTGGATTTTAAACTTATTTAAATGTAAAGGTATTTTTGTAACAATCAATTGTAAAGGTATTTTTGACTGTACCTAAGGCCCTGTTGTTTGATCAGTAGTTAAACTAACTAATTGTTAAAATTCGAAAAAGGAATGGAAAATTTGACACATTTCCTTGAGATTTTAACCATTATTAACGTTGTTTGATCATTCGTTAGTTTAACTACCGATCAAACAACAGGCCAGTCCGTTAGTGCTGATTTTTCATACACAAGCATCGACAATTGTTGATCGAAGTACACAAGTTTGAAAAGGGAACGAGTTATTGTGTCTTAAATGTCTCCAGGTGACCAAATCCGGCCAAATCTAGTATCAATCTAGGGCCTTAGGCCGGCATTACACCTGTAAGTTATTGCTGTAAGTTTTGAGACGCAACTATGGGTAAGAGTGAGTGGTAAATATTTGCATCTCTCTCTTGCATATAGCTTTGTTTCAAAACTTACAGTAATAACTTACAGGTGTAATGCCGGCCTTAGGTCTTACTTCAAATCGACGTTCTAATTTACGCTTTTTCCTTTCCTTTTTTACCTATTTCGTTTCAAATGACGAGCGAATGGGTTAGGGTATCCAAAGTTTAGGAAGTACTATTTAGTGCGTCATAGTTTCTCCTACATCGTTAACCATTAGAACTCTAGGACTTCATTTCACTTTATTTTAACCTGTCTTACTCTCACAACCAAATAGCTCCTTTAAATTGGTATTCCATACCCAAAGGGTACTAAACCGGACCCTATTAATGTAATAGAACAAATTTAAGGCGTTTTTTTTTAATTGCCCATAAACACTTTCAGATGGACTTAGTGCCTAATTACAGTCTCTACCAGTCGACCAAATAATCATCAATCATTCATAGTTTACTGTAAATTACAAGCTCACCATATAATTATTATATTATAATGAAGCGGTAGTTCGTAAAAACCATCTGTGCCAGTTGTTTATTAAAATATTAAAATACCTTTTTTCAAGTCTCGCTTCTCCCGCTCCTCCCAACTTGACACTACCACGGAAAGTTCACGTGAAACTTTAACCGTGATAATAATCAAATGAACACCCAGATATTTAGTTATTTTAACTAATTACTGAATCATGGGAACTAACCGCTAGCGTTCACGTTACCGTAACTCGACTACGTCAAGAGAAAACAATGGGACCCGTTAGCCAAGTTAGGGTTCAAGATACGCACATGTACCGATAATAATAAGAAATACTTAATAACATCTGCGTATTATTATCGAACACCGGATCGACGGGGGCAAAAATGTACCAGTGCTAGTGATTCATTAAATGTCGACTAAGTTTATCGACATCGATAAAAAGCAATATTTAATGATCATTATCATAAGTAATGGCCAAGTTTGAATACCTTTTAATTATGTGCAAACCTCTTTTATTTATCCTTATCGCAACTACTAACAACCGGTATCTGACATTGACTCTGGACTCGAGTCACTTTTGACAACCATTGGAATTACATTGAATAACAAATTCATTCAGTACAACAATATTGTTTAGCATTCCGATGAATTGAGAACGTTTTTGTTTTTTAAGTCAGTTAAAAATGCGTCGATAGAAAAAAGATCGTTTATCTTCCTGGACAGCTGATCATTCTGATAATTATAGAAGATAAAGTACGACTTACTTTTGCAAGAAATGTAAGATCTGTCACGAAAAAAGTTGTCGATAAACTTAGTCGATATTTAATGAATCACTAGCACTGGTACATTTTTGCCCCGGTCAATCCGGTGTATGGTTATTATTTCTTATTATCGGTACATGTGCGTATCTTGTACCTAGTTATGGACTAAAATGAAGAAACAGTAACTTTAGTGACGGGAGTAACAATTAGTCATGCATTTATAACGTTCCTTCATAAGGTAAGTAAAAACAATCCCATCACACTACAATGGATAAAGGGGCACAGCAACTCACGTGGTAACGACGCAGCCGACGAGCTGGCGAGGAAGGGCTCAGAGATGGTAGCAGTGGGTCCTGAGCCCATATTGCCTCTCCCGTTCGGATGGCTGCGTAACAAACTGCGACGCTTAACCAAGGTAGAACACCAACGATACTGGAGCAACCTAAGCACCTGCAGGCAGGCCAAAGAAGCCCTCCCGACAATAAATCCCGGATTGTCACGGAAACTACGGAAGTTGCAAAGGACTCAACTTAGACTCGTAACTGGGGCAATAACCGGCCATGCCCTATTCAACAAACACTTACACACTTTAGGTGTTACAGACAGCCCCCTGTGCAGAGCCTGCATGACAGCGGAAGAAACCGCTGCCCACGTCATCATGGAGTGCTCAGAGGTGGCAACATACCGGGCGCGACACCTCGGACTGGTACCGAGGTCGCTACCAGAAGTCGTCGGCAACGTCAAGGGTCTGCTAGGCTTCCTGGTGGAACTGGGTTGGCAGGAGTAGTGTCACCAACCCTCTCACGCAAAATAGGCGCACATTTAAGTCATCGAGTTGCGGAAAACAGCCCGCCACAACCTATAACGTTCCTTCATTTGCCAATGCGGTATTTCAAATTCAATAAACGAGGCAGATTCAATCCTCACCCGTTAGTAATAAGGTCGCAATTGCTACAGTAGTTTTGTCTGAGATACCACCATTTGTCTTATAGCTTTATTTATTTGTTAATTTTTGTTACTCACATGGCTAAAGTTACAGTTTAGGGTTCACTCGAAATCATTAATTACAGGGTTCAAAAGCACGTTCTCCAAAACCCCGCCTTCAAAAATGCAAAAAATAACTTCTTTTAAAATGGTAGGTCAGTCCAACTGCATTCGGCTTTTGGTTTAATATATTGTGGGACGCCGACTTCAATTGGACTGACCTACCATTTTAAAAGAAGTAAATTTTTTTGATTTTTGAAGGCGGGTTTTCGTTTTTTTAAACATTTATTTTATTTTATACTTTTTAGTGATCCTATTTATGCTGTTACGTAGCTCCACCTCTAAATATTAATGAGAAATTATAGAAAATTTCAAGCTCGCCGCAGACAACGTCGCGGGAATGTCATAGTCATATTTAAACCTAAATGTGCTTCGTCATAGTCGCTCAACTATCTTAATCGAAATAAAAGATAAAAGATAAAAGAAATTTATTCAGTAAGTAGGCCGCACGGGCACTTTTACACGTCAAGAATCTACCAGCGCTTCCCAAGAGAAGACCACTGCCGAGAAGAAACGCCGCAAGAAACTCAGCAGTCAGTCATTTTTTAAACATATTTCTTATTACAATGGTACTACTTAGTCTAGCATTATATAAAGCTATAAATATTAAATTAAATATAGTATTAAATAACATGCGTAGTTCAGCAGGAAAACATGCCAATTAAGAATCTTACGGGAGAGATAGAGAAAAAAAAAACACATACTTATGTGTATATAAGATGGTGCGAGACGACCACATAAAAGTTTCGATATGTTTTCCTACATCAACGGTGTCCCCTAGACAAGATAAAGATTTTGCATTTGAATAAATTATTATTGACTAAGTTTCGGATTTAGGCCATGCATTTTTGTCTGTTAGATAGTCCTCGATCCTATAATACGCTTTAGACATTAACGACCTTTTCAAGTAACTTTTAAGTGCTGGAAAGGGTAACTTTAAAACTTCGTCAGGTAATTTATTATAGAAATGAATGCATTGACCAACAAATGATTTATATACTTTACGGACGCGGAATTTTCGGATAGCGATTTTATTTTTATTTCTGGTATTTAAATTATGTATATCAGAATTTTTGGTGAAAGAATCTAAATTTCTAATAACGTAAATAATATTCTCATAAATAAATTGAGACGCTACAGTCAAGATATTAATTTCTTTAAAAAGTTTTCTTAAAGAGTCACGGGAGTTTAAGTTGTAAATAGAACGAATGGCCCTTTTTTGTAACACAAATATAGTTTGTATGTCAGCTGCCTTACCCCAAACCAGAATACCGTACGACATGACACTATGAAAATAACTATAATAGACTAAGCGAGCTGTCTCAACATTGGTTAGTTGTCTAATTTTCCTAACGGCGTAAGCTGCCGAACTTAGTTTACCTGCCAGTACAGCTATATGGGGACTCCATTGCAAATATTTATCTAATGTTATGCCTAAGAAAATTGCCTTATCTACCATTTGCAAACACTCGTCATTTAGAAAAATACTAGAATGTACCGGTTTAACATTAGGCAAAGCGAACCTAACACATTTCGTTTTCTTAGCATTTAGTAGCAAATTGTTGCTAGTAAACCAATTAAGTACTTTAACTAGTGTGGTGTTAATCCTACTGTAGTCTACGGATTTTCTATCTACCTTGAAAATTAGTGAAGTATCATCAGCAAAAAGTACAATATCACAAAGTTTATCTACTGTTGGTGGCAAGTCATTTATGTAAACCAAAAATAAAAAAGGACCTAAAATAGAGCCTTGAGGCACACCTATTTTCAATGTAGCTCCAACAGATTGCGTTTTGTTTACAACAACTGTTTGAGTTCTATCACTTAGATAAGAAGACATAAGGCTTAAAGCTTTGTTGGACAATCCATAATGTTCTAATTTTAAAATAAGGGTCGTATGATCCACGCAATCAAAAGCTTTAGAAAGATCACAAAATATTCCTACTGCATCGCAAGATTTCTCCCAACTGTTATATATATGTTTAATGAGTACAGATGCCGCATCAATTGTTGATCGACCTCTGGTAAAGCCAAACTGGTTATTGTTAAGTAGTTTATTTCTGTTAAAGTGACCTAACATATCCTTTAGCATTACTTTCTCAAAGACTTTACTTAAAACTGGTAGTATGGAAATGGGACGGAAGTTCGTTATATCACTCATCTCGCCCGATTTAAAAAGAGGTATTACTTTACTATATTTCATGAGATCTGGAAAGACCCCCTCTGATATGCAATTATTGTAGATTAATGCTAGATGGGGTGCAATTACATCTATGATATGAAAGAGTACCTTAACTGATGTGCCCCACAAATCTTCAGTCTTTTTTAAACTAAGTGATTTAAATATCTTGACTATTGAATCTGAATTTACAGGGCTGAAATCAAAGTTTATATTACATTTACTGACATTAGTGCTAAGTAATGATTGAGCTTCAACCGCGGATGATTTAAGACATTTCGTAGTATTAATGGCTATGTTAGAAAAATAATCTTCGAATGCTAAGGCAACGTCTTTATTTGACGTGATTTGTTGGTCACCTGTGTTCAGAGTGACTTGATTATCACGAGTTTTTGATTTTCCCGTTTCTCTATTTATAATATTCCATACAGTTTTTACCTTGTTGTCAGATGATTTAAGTTTGAGACTAAGAAAATTTGCCTTGGCAGTTAAACAAACTTGTTTAAAGGTCCTTGAATAATTCCTAACATAATTTAGAAAGTCAGCATTCTTATTTTCCTCCCTCTCTCTATATAGGTCATAAAGCCTATTTCTACTTTTATGAATGCCTGTAGTAGCCCATTCACTAAATTTTGTTTTCGACCTAGAAATAGTTTTCATTTTAAAATTGTTGTTAAATTGATGTAGAATTACGCCGAAGAAGTCTTTATAAATACTATTACACTCATTCTGTAAAAACGGTAACACTGTAAGATTACTCTGAACTTTATTTTTGAATAATTCCAAACGATTACTAGTTATAGGTCGGTATGTTATTGTATCAGGTTTTTGATAAAAATCATAGATGAAAGATGCCTTCTGACCACTATGGTCAGAATTAAAACAATTAAATATTTCTTTATCCAAACATTCGCAACTACAAAAAATATTATCTAAGCAGGTTGCACTACTAACACCTATCCGTGTGGGTTCTAAGAACAGATTACCTAAATTAAAAGATTTAAATAAACTAAGTAACCTAGTGGTATTATTTGAAGTTTCGAGTAAGTTAATATTAAAATCTCCACAAACTATAACATGCTTCTGGGTATTACATGCTAATTTTAACACATGTTCCATAGTAGATTCAAATGTGCAAAAGTCAGCCAACGGTGGTCTGTAAACACATATTATTATATAACTTTCTAGTTCTGCGCAAGAAATTTCTACAATCCTTTCTATCGATAGCTTTACAATATCCTTTCTTTCTTTGGATTTAAGAGTACTTTTTACAATTATAAAAGAGCCACCATGAATGGCACTTTTTCTGGCAAAATAACTAACTAATTTAAAATTTAAAAAATCAAAAATTAATTGCTCTTGTCTAAGCCAATGTTCAGTAATGCACATAATTTGTACATTTTCATTATCTAAGAACAACCCTATTTCTAGTTCTTTGCTGGAAAAACCTTGAATATTTTGGTGAATTAAATTTATATTCAAGGGTGTTTCCGCTGTCCTATAATTTAGTTTAAATCATGAGGCAAGGCATTATTGCCAATAATGGCTTGTTGGGGCTGGGTACTACTGTATGTATTTGGTTCTATATTAAAAGCTAATAGGTCAACCAAGGTCAAAATATATTTCCTGGGCAAATGAATTTTTCCTGATGTTAGATCAAGTCGCTTTATAAATTTGTTTAAATCAAAGAAATGATATTTATTATTACAGCTTATAGCATTATATATTAAAGAATTAAAGTGTGCTATTCTATTATTATGACTAAATGGCATGCTTTGTGAGTATGGTAGCGCACATAGTATAATTTTACCTATGCCCCTACCTTCAATAGTATTTAGTGTTGATATTAATTTATCTACGCCAGACTTGTCCACACTAAGACTATTTCCTACCAAAATTACTAAAGTGGTGGTCCTGTCAAAACTTCCTTTTAAAAGTAAATCACTTAATTGCATAAGAGTTGCATTATGGTAACAGTAATTAGTAACATTTTGTTTTAATTTGTTATTTAACAATAAACCTAGTCCAGATCCAAGCTGGTCGGAATAAACAATAGTTTTATACCTACTTATAATTTGTCTAGGCGACTCCTTAGAAGTATCAAAAGCCATATCTGGCTGAATCACAGCAGTTGGTGAAGTTCCTAATCTATCACAATTACCATAACCACTGTTCATTAAAGAGTTAAAGCGCTCTTCATTCAATCTACTTTCTTCCACCAATTGAGTGAAAGCCAGGATATGCTCCTTGACTTCCTTCTGAGCAGTTAAATACTTTAAAGAAGTAACTTCAAGCTGGTCCTTTAACTTATTTATCTCAGCATCCAGTTTCTGGATATTTAAATCATATGTTATCCTACTGGAATCTAACTTTTCATTGCAATGCCGCACCCTATCTTTCATTATTGATAATTCTAATTTCACTGTAGAATAGCTTTTTATACATTTTTGGCTCCTAATTAATTTCTGTGTACGCCTAATATAATTATTAATTTTAACATATTTCTTCAATTTATTATTGCTGTTAAAAAATATTAATTTCTTACTATCCTTGTCGTTATTACCTACGAGCTCTTGGTATAGGTTCTGTGTTGTTAAACTATCATAACACTGACGTTCTTTCCTTAGATAATTTAATTCTTCATTTGCTGCGCCAAGTTCTTCCTCCAGGTTTGTGATGCGCTTTAATGCCACTTCATGGGTGGAAGCGCACTGGTTGAATGTATCAATGACAGACTGCAACTGCTCTAACTTATCTTGAGCATCTGATAACTTGTAATCATACTCCACCAGGTCGCTTCTCAACACCGTGTTCTTGCCCATCAATTTCTTCAGTTCCTCCTCACTGTCATCCCTCTCCCCCATTAACTGGTCATTCAAGGTCCTAGCTTCCTGCAGCTGTTTCAAGGTGGCCTTGAGTTGAATTTCTTGCTGACGTGCAGTGGCCTTGCGAGATTTCATGTTCAACGCGCTCATTGTCTCACAGTAACTCCACAAACGCACTGAAAGATATAAAACAACTGAGTACAACTGAGTAACTTGAGCAAAGGAAGGTTGTTGATTATTATAACAAGGATGTGAGTGAATAGATTTTAGTGAACAGTGTATCGTGTACGGCAATGTCTGTGGCGAATGTGATGTCTCAACTTATGCTTCCACTATTCGTCAAGCAAAGAGAGTTCTCACGTGCCAATGTTTTGTGTTTGACGTCGCTCACGGCTTCAACAGTGAGCAATGTGAAGTATGAACATGAACACAGTGTTAAAAAAAATACGAAACCAGCGTAAATAAGAAATAAATAAAAGAAATACTCCCCAGGATTCTTGACGAATTTGAAAACGTCCGTTGACGGTTGACAGGCGCAGTCGCAAGCGGCCTGTTTTACTGTTAAGTAGTAAGTTTCGTTGTTATAATTCCACGGAAAACTGTTATCTACAATCTACAATGCTAATCTGGTCAATTAATGTATTTTTTATAAAAATATCCTTTAATAAAATACGGAGATAAAAATTTGACGTCTATCAGCTGTCAGTGTTGCCAGCTGAATCTCTTATCGCCACCCTTGAAATAGGTACCGTTAAGGAGTTCCGGTGGCCATCTGTGGTCTTCATCATCAGTTCCACTCCACCATATAGTACTTTTCAAAAGCAAATGCACGAGTTACAGTGAAAAATACCAAAATCGCTAAATCGGTGTGCCTATAATATTTGAGGAGTTCTCTTGATTTCTCCAAGATCCCATCATCAGATCCTGACGTGTTGACAATGGGACCAACTAGAAAGTATACCCATTCAAACAACGAAAAAAATTTTCAAATCGGTCCAGTGGTCTTCGAGTAATCGGGGAATATATATAAAAAAAAAATATCCTCCTTTTTTTGAAGTCGGTTAAAAAGAGAAAAGACTTGCGCAGTGAATAGGATCCTATCTGGCCTCTGCAAATTGAACAGACATCTGTTTCTAATATCGTAGACCCACAAGAGATACAACTCCTCACTGGCCAAAGCATCTGGAAATTCCTGGACGCAACGGGCCTCTGCGGTAAACTCTAAACAAAGGGCCGCCACAAAAGATCAGTAACGGTCGAAGACGTCGAAGTGGCTCACAAGGCCCATCTCAACCCCCCCTATAATAATACAGCCCACGAAACGAAGGGAGAAACGTTTATATTCAACATATTTTTATTTTTGTTGTAACGTAAAAACGGTAAAACATACAAGCGACAAATTTGGTACTTATGATTATCATACAAACCCTAAAGAAAAATAACGAATACTAAAAATGTGAGTTGGGCATGCGCTGATTCGATTCGATATCGAATTCAAATTTGGAAATGAGGGCCCTGCCAAGATGCATTACGCTAACTAGCGTTTCTATTCGATTCGTTTTTAAACCAATCGCGTCACTGGAAGATGACGTGATACGAAAAATCACGTGATCTATCAGTGACGCGATTGGTTTAAAAACGAAACGAATAGAAACGCTAGTTAGCGCAATGCATCTTGGCAGAGCCCTCTGGTAGCTGTCAATCGCGATCTTGATGTCTTAACGTCTAAATTTCATATATTTAAGATGTTTGCTAACTCAATTGTTAAGCAGAACCTGTTAGCTTCAATAGTTTGTTTTATTTCTGCACTTAATTGGAATATTTCTAGTTATTTTTAATCTATGCAACTGTAACTGACCATGCCGTGTACGGGTCATAACAGATTTAGGTTACCATCTTTCCTGTGGACATACCCGAAGTTAACGTTTTTAAGGCCTAATTTGCTGGCTGAACCCACATGCTCATAATTATCATAAGCGACGTCAGGTCTACTTTAGTCCTAGCAAATAAAAACATAACTTATATGCACACAAGCCTTTAACTATTGACCACAGGAGAGACAACTTTTGTTTTTGCGATTGTGTATAACCCCATATTGTTTTGGACTGTAATCAAGGTTATAAAATCTATCTATTTGCTGTCTGTTTTACGTACCTTTTAAAGTAAATAAATATATATAATAATACCTACTGTGCGGCGGTACGGAACCCTCGGTGCGCGAGTCCGACTTTCGCATGACCGGTTTTATTTTTATTTTGCCCTTAACTGAGCACAGTGTTTTTTAAAACCACCCCCATCATCTTATTCTTTAATCTACCTTGAAGCAGCATTCACATTATTATGTTTCGGAGTGAGCATAAGACAACCAGTGAAATTACTAATTATGACGTAATTGATCATTGATCAGATCAGCCTTAAAAAAGCACAGGTCACAGGAAAAAGACGTACCTAATAGATTTAAGCAGATGCATCGAAAACAATCCGTTATCCATTTCAAACTTCACTTCTTCGCCATTTAAAGTAAACACTAAGTATTTCAAGACTGCAATAAATGTCTCATTCGTTATTGGCAACATTTTTTTATCCCAAAGTCTTGGTGTGTCATTCTCTCAAAAAACGAGACTACTAGACTACTTAAACTCGCTGCTTGGACCTTCACTCGAGCGAACGATCACCTTTGCTTGTTGAGAGAATCACCACCCTGTAAGATGCCCCCTCAGGTGACAGTGCAAACTTAATCGTCAGCCAATTGAGTTTGGTAACAGCAAACTTTGTAGTAATATACAGGGTCAACCACACAATTTTTTTTTTTGGTTTAGTTCTTCCCTAAGGGAAAGGCTAAGGGATCTGTGCCCATACTGCCATGGTCAACCACACAATATTTTTTTTGGTTTAGTTCTTCCCTAAGGGAAAGGCTAAGGGATCTGTGCCCATACTGCCATGGTCAACCACACAATTTTCCAATAAGTCTGCAGTCTGCGGAGCCTCTCACTCTTCATTATTAAGACATCGCCCACATCAGTCTATTGTAGGACATAGACCTCTTCCTACTATAGCAGGCCTTATTTGCCCAGTATTATAATCTGTGGCTTAATCAGCTGTTCCGTCGTCGCCATTGCAGCAAAGCAACTCTGCGTATCGTTTAACAACTTTCTTAATACTATGTTTGTATTCGAAACAAGACTTATTTTTGTAATAACGAATATCGAATTCCAATCGATTTTAAAATCGGTCTCATCTCCCAGAGCCTAACTAATGGATTATACCACGGATCGTTGACCCCACACCTACGCGTCTATGCATACACTTTTTTCTAAACGCAGTCGATACTTTTTTTTGTTGCCAGCATTAGGTGTTTTAACATAGTGACTTTGTAAATTTTTAAGCAAATCAAATATTGACATTTGATTTAATGGATACAAAAGTTTTATACTTAGGTAAAAAACGTACCGTATCAAATTTAATATGAATACTTAATTTAGATTTCTGATACATTTTAAATACCTCATGCCGTTCACACGGCAAAACGTAAATACCGTTCCTCCATAGCCTTACTAAGATCTAACCTCTTTTTTTTTAGCATAGAGTATGCAAGCGAGCACACATCATGTAGGTAACTGGGGTCTTAGTGCCATAGACATTTGCATTCCCAAGAATACAATCCTCAGACTGCCAATGCGTTGGCAACCCTGACGACTAAGATGGAGCCTCTATGCTTGTAAATGCACCTGTTGTCTTATTCCCACACCAGAACACAACAATGCGAACACTCCGGCGTAGCGGACGGACCCAGGTCCTATAACCACTTCCTTCCCTTCCCTTCCTTCTCACCATAATACATTTTTTTTTGCTTGGTTGTTAATTCTATCATTGAACAATTTGACGCCTCAGCCAATTGACGTTTTGGTACAGAATAATAAGCTATAGTAAGTATTATATTTTATCCTGGAAAAACGTTTGACTTCGCTTTAACCAAGTCTGTAGTGACAGTGCCTACGAAGCTAGCGGTCCCAGGTTCGATTCCCGGTATGGGAAAATATTTGTGTAATGAGCGCGAGTATTTGTTGCTGAGTCTTGGATGTTTTCTATGTATTTAAGTATGTATGACTAGGTCAATTTGTGTGAGATTGTCCGCTGTTTTTTTTTAAACGAGTTTCAGAGGGAATGCTACAAATAACTTCTGCACGAACGAATCGCGGTTAAAAGTTTATCAAAAAGCACCAAAAAGTATTATGCAGGACACACATACACTTTTATAAAAGGTACTAAACTTATTAAATAAATTAACTTACTCGTATATATATAATACTCGTAAAAATGTAGTTTCACCCAAACTCCCCATATGGCCACGTAACCTTTCGACTCCCAAATTTGGCAGCGAGTCAAGTCAAACGAGTCGAGTCATTTAGAGCATCGATGGGCTCTTTCACTCGATTTTACTGCGAGGGAAGAGCAAAAAGGACAACGTTTCAAGTTACCCTTGTTATGTGTGACAATGAGTTTTAAAACCTTTAATATTTTAACTGTTTAAGCGTGCAAGTAAATCCTACTAATGTTAGTGCGGAAGTTTGTGTGTTTGTTTGTTTCTCCTTCACGCTGCAATTGCTGGACGGATTTGGAATAAATTTGAAATGAAGATTAGCTTCTACCCTGGATTAACACAGGCTAGCATCATACCGTAAAATATAAAAGTTCCCGAGGGAATTACGATAATCGAAATCTACGCGGACGAAGTCGCGGGCAGACGGCGGGAAGCGAATTTGTTTTATACTATGTAAAAATACATAATATTTGGTGAAACTTTCAACCTGTTACTTACTTCAAAAGATACGACCCAAGGTAAGACAGACAGACAAACGACGGCGTAGGCTTAATTTGTATTAGGGTATCATAATACCGTTAGCACTTTAAATAAAACCCTTTATGTACGCATCCCTTAAAATTAGAGAGCCAGCCCACAGGTGCCATTTGCAAAAACCGTAATGAACTAATTAAATTAATAATGCAACCCCCTTTTATTTGGTCCATTAACCCATTTTGCGGTTATTTTTAGATTCATTCCAAAATGGCGGTAAATTTTAATCGCCGCCTTAATTGCTAAAATCGTAAACTGTGTTGTGTCGACCCCACATCACGGGGGTCCCATAAAACATGCTCAATCACTCGTAAATAAGAATAGAAATGTCCATTGGCCTAAGACTATATACATTGAAATCCTGACGTAGAGACCTCGTCATGTTGTTCTCCTAGTCATTATTTTTAGTTAAATTTTATTGACCTTTCATAATGAAATGATTTTATTTGTGTTAGGTTTAGAAATAATTATCTATTACTTTATAACCTTGTAAAGTAACTTACTTTTAATATTACTGTCTTAATGATTGAAAAAAATGTCCTTTCGCTGGAGTTTCTTGCGGCGCTTTTTCTCCGCAATGATGGTCTTGTCCGAAGCGCTAGTAGATTCACTCCATATTACGTCGACGTGTAGCCCTCATGTGGCCAATTTACTGAATAAATATTTTTAATTTTGAATTTTGAATTGCGAGAACATTACCGTTATTTAAGAAAAATAGGATCGACGTAAGCTGCCGGACGGACCCGTCGAGTACTTTTGTTAATTCCATAGATTCTCTTCCTGTTAACCTGTGAGCGAAATGTCTAGATGTGCCTCAGAACCTTCTACCACCATCGGGGATTGTGTGATGGCACACAAACATCGGAAACTATACATGTACACTTTAGTCCCTTCCTTGTCTATTTAATTTCATGTTTAGGCTGCCATATGAATTGTCAAAGCGATTAAAGTGACAAGGTACTAAAGTGTTCACATATATGAATTCGACTGTATCTGGGCCGAGATTCTAGGCGGTAAAAACCATATCGTCTTGGACCTGTTATCGTATTGTCAACGTTTTGATAGCTCTTATTTACTTGACAGTAATGGCGGCTGATGTCAAAACAACACCATAACCGGTCAACGACGATATGGTTTTTCGGGGTTACCTTTGTTTTGGCTAATATGTTAGCCAAATTGTATCGTATCCCAACCGTTTCATTTGAAAACCCGCTTTGTTTTCTGTAACCGTAAATATTTCAGGATTTTATAAAAACTAACCTAACCCAACCTATAGGGTTCTACACGATGGTACTGAAACAAATCCTGAAATATTTACAGTTACAGGTAAGAAATTGGGTTGGGAAATGAACCGGTTGGGAAACGATACAATTTGGCTAATTTACATATTTCGGCCAATCGGCAGGCTCCCGGTTTTTCGCCAAATACAAAAACGACCCTTGAATTGAATTTGAATCTTTACATTGTGTAGGTACATCCATTTAAAAAAATGGTTGCAACAGACTAACAGTTGGAATGACAGGCCGAGAGAGACGTAGCTATCTGCTAGATTGAGAAAGTTAACATATCTGTTAAAACATATATATAAAAGGATTGGATTGGGCTAGCTATCCAGAGAGGTAATGCAGCCAGTGTCATGGGGACCATGCCGCGGACGGACCTGCTAGAGGGGGTGTTCTTTTTATAGTGATGATTATTATTTATAACTTTAATATTTGAGTAGCTTAGTTTAATTTTAATTTAAATACTTACGTTTAGTTTTAATTTTAAATTGTATTAATGTTGAATTCTGTACTTAGTTGGATGTAAATAAAACTTTTAATTTAATAATTTCATATCTAGATAATTATCTTTATATATAAAATATTAAAATATGTGAGCGAAGTGCTTACAACAAATTGTATAAATTATAAATGTTTATATTAATATTAGTTAATTCATTGAGGCGTTAATACCTAAATAATGAATCGTTTTATTTAATACGATTAACTGACAGGAGTGACAGGCCAAAGTCTGGCTGTTAGTCATTTTGGATTTATTTGGAAAATCGCAAAAATCCGAAATATCATCTCAAACCGTTAATTCAACAGACGGACGCCATATTGGCAAGGTCAACATTCGCCAAAACCAAATAGGCAATGACGTGTCACATTCACATTTATAAAAGACACAAATCCACCTATACATACTTTAAATTTAAACGTTGTTACTATTAACCTAAGGATTGAAATTCGATTAAAGTCTTATTGACTTATTGCTGTTGAGTGACATGTGTTAGAAACTTAAGTCACAAATCCATTTATAGGTTACGCCTAATTTGAACTTAGTTGCTGTGTGTCAAGGTTGGAGTTGGAATGGCGTCCTATTGACTTATGGCTTTTCGATGACGCGTGTGAGAGTTCATTGCTCTAAGTGGCGGGGGTGTCTATAAGAGGAAAAATATTGTGGCTTCTCTGATTCAGCGGGATTTAGGACTAATATTAGATCTGTATGTACAGGATGTTTTAAAAAGTGACGTTATGTCTTTTAATAAAAAATACGTAGTATGGTTAAAATTTTGTCGTGTTTAATTAATAACGGATGTTTTTAGGTTTTCTGAAAAGAATGCTTATAGATAGGTTTGTCTCAAAGGTATACTTTATAAAAAAATTCTTCAATATTTACTGAGAAAAAAAAAACTGCTCATAGCTAGAGGCTAAACGTCACATGGTCCTTTTTATGTCACAGTTAGAGCTAGACTAAAAGTTAAAATGTTGTTATAAACAAAATGACGTCATTCCACACTGATAATATTAAATTTATTTGTCACAGTAAATATTAATCCAAAATATTAAAAAAATAGTATTCTTTTGATCTAAGTATATACTTAAGTATGATTTTTATAAGAACACTTTAAAAAAATCCTTTTGTAAATTATTTACCTATTATACCTAGTTACTTTTTATTTTTTCCAGTAGTTTAAGACAAGTATTAGGTAAAAAGTAGAAAAAATACATTTTACGACGGTCATTTAAAATAGGGATATTCTGTAAGTTATACAATTCAGTCGAGTGTCCTTGTATCCTAAAGTATCGACTCGTGACACCGAGTGGTACCGAACTTCGAACCCTAGCGGTTGCCATGAACATCGACGAAGTTTTTCTAAATTTAGTACATACCCGATGTAACAGACACTATCGTGAGGAAACCTTCACATTACAGCCGATTTTGTGAGAGGGATCATTATAATCAGGGATCGTAAAATGCGAGCAAAATTCATTGAAGTGCTAGGGTTGTCACTTATTATATAATCGAATAAATTAATTTTGTAAAGAGAAATGTGTTTATACTTATGAAAGCACTTGTTATCATTATGGTAATAAATTGTTCCTATCAGTGTTCATGGTTTATATATAATGTTAAACTAAAACTTATTAGGATTGATAAGTACATTGTCTCTAGATTTACGAGTATTATCTTGTAATGATTGTAAATCTGATTGTATTATTCGCATTGTCTCGCCATTGCACTTGCGAACACTATTACTATCCCAAGTCTAAAATTTGGAATTATTTGATTTGAATTAGTAAATATAATAAAGAAATATACTTGCCAGTAAACTGAGTTTCGGATTGTGTTCAATTTCATCAGTAAAAATATATTTAATTCCTAAATTTAGACCATCGCCAACCCTAACTGGTTGTCATACGTCATTTCAATGGATTTTGCTCGCATTCTACGATCCCTGATTATAATATAAAACATTCTACAGGATCATCAGTATACAGGGTGTTATGCTGAAGGTTCGACAAACTTCAGGGACTAACTCTGTAGGTCATACTCATCAACTTTTATTATGGGACCAACATCCAAATCGCGACAAGAAAACGGCTGTTCCATACAAACTTTGGGAGCCGAAATGTATGGAACAGCTGTTTTCTTGTCGCGATTTGGATGTTGGTGCCATAATAAAAGTTGATGAGTATTACCTACAGAGTTAGTCCCTGAAGTTTGTCCAACCTTTTGCATAACACCCTGTATGATATTTTTAAGATTTTTACTAAGTACATGTAGTTTTAGCTGTAGGGGAGGGAGGTGTTTTTTTGTTGAATATATAACGGACCCTCAAATCTAAAAATTGATAATAATAACATATTACATAACTATGATTTTTTTAATTTCACTCGATGTTATAATATAAAAAAATACCGTTCACGGACCCGAAAAAAAACTTTTGTATCAAGATTTTATTTTACAACTTTGTCGGCGTACATTAACGCGTTGTAAATTCTACTCTATATACTCGCCATTAACATCCGATTCCGCGACGGGCCCGCGACGGATCCGCCGCACCCGTGCGCTGGTAGTGGCGAGCGACGAGCGCGGCGGGCCCGTCGCGGGTCCCGCGATGAAACCGACATGCTCGGCGCACGACCCGCTCCCGCCCGCTATGTGAATTGCGTTTAAGGAAAAAAACAGCGTCGTCCTTGCGCACTGATAATACCTTAGCAGATTTTCAAGCTAAGGTCAGGTAGGGACTAAAAAATGGTGTAAAATGAGTTCATGGTGAGGTTAATTTTTAATGTGGGGATTTTTGACTTTCTACTTATTGACATGCCACCAGAAAACAGTTAGACCAAACCAGACGTAAAAAGTCAAGGTTATGTTTAAGGTGTTCAACATGTCTGAATAGTTAAGTGGTAATCTCGAGTAGAGCAGCTCCAACCGCTCTAATGTTGTGTGCTTTTTTAGGGTTCCGTACCCAAAGGGTAAAAACGGGACCCTATTAATAAGACTTCACTGTCCGTCCGTCTGTCACCAGGCTGTATCTCATGAACCGTGATAGCTAGATAGTTGAAATTTTTACAGATGATGTATTTCTGATGCCGCTATAACAACAAATACTTAAAACAGAATAAACTAAATATTTAAGGGGGGCTCCCTTACAACAAACGTGATTTTCTTGCCGTTTTTTTGCTAGTTTTTTATAAATAATGGTACGGAACCTTTCGTGCGCGAGTCCGACTCGTACTTGTTAATGATAATCTCGATAAATCAAATCTCTTAGGGCGGTCAAACCAGAATCCTGAATCCGCCACTGCTTTACAGTCGGCCAAAAATGTAGTCTACCACCGCACCCTAAGGTTGAATTTCATTTGCACGTCATGATACAACAAGTTCGATTTTCCCTTGCAATAATATTATGACAGTGACAAGTGTCAACCTTAGCGATAATTAGATCTCACAGAAACTTTTGTCAAAACTTGGAGACCACTTTCTTGGCCGACCGTACAGCATCCATAAATGGAAAGCCAGCTGGGTCTGGGGTAAGGTCCATTGGTTACATACCGATCCGAATTAGTCCATGATTGTCCCTCACAGATTTACTTATCTATTTCATAAATTATTTAAGCAGGTTTACCATCATTTGCTCAAAAACGTTTCACTAAGTGATTAATTTCACAATCAACACAGTTTCGAAAAAAAGCGTTTTGCAAAATGATGTTTGTGTTAGAGGCCCGTTTCACGAAGCTACAAGTTACAAATTACAAGCGGAAGTCTCTTTCTAACTACTTTTGCTAGAAAGAGAGTTCCGCTTGTAATTTGTAACTTGTAGCTTAGTGAAACGGGCCACAGTTTGTTAAATTTCGTTTAGCAAGTGATGGGATGCCATTAAGGCTACGCGTTGGCTTAGTTGGTAGTGACCCTGCCTACGAAGCTAGCGGCCCTGGGTTCAAATCCCGGTAAGGGCAGATATTTGTGTAATGAGCGCGAATATTTGTTTCTGAGTCATATATGTTACCTATATATTTTATATCGTTGTCTAGTACCCATAGTACAAGCCTAGAGCTTAGTTTGGGACTAGGTCAATTGGTGTGATATTGGAGCCGATTCTACAGGGGCCTTTAAACTTCCTAATTTTATTTAGGTGTCGCTAAAACACTTTGCTATTCTACGAGCAGCTGTCATAATCAAATGACAAGCGCTAATTTGAATCTGACGCTTCTTATTTTAGGAGGTCCATTAAATATTGTATTGACATTCTGGAATAGCACTTGTTAAATCTGCCGTCTAAACTATGTCTAAAAATTAGACAATTTAGTTTTAGGCTATTTAAGCGATGTGCACGTAGAATCGGGTCCAATGTCCCCTGATATTTATTTATTTGTTCAATTACTTGTTATCGTTTATTTTTCCTCTTTTTTTTAAGACAAAATTACATCCATAAAGCACCTTATTTTTCACTGAACATGTAAATCGGGCTGTGAAAGCCACTTTACGAAAAGCTGTCATAAAAACGTGAGCTATCGCAGAAAGTGACACGCGTGACAAATTGTGGCACTTCGCTAAAGTCGTTTGGAGTCGATAAGGCACAGAGAAGTCGGCTCAAGTTACCGGAGGCCAGTCATCATAACCACTTTGACATAACCACGACATAGATTTCTGATGGGCACGCGAAAGTAAATCCCAGGCGCCTATTTAACAAAAGCTTGTAACTTCACTAGGTACATAGTATAAAACAAAGTCGCTTCCCGCTGTCTGTCCCTATGTATGCTTAGATCTTTAAAACTACGCAACGGATCATGATGCGGTTTTTTTTAATAGATAGAGTGATTCAAGAGGAAGGTTTTTATGTATAATAAGTTTTGGATTATGTACGGGTATTACAGAAAACTGGCATAAACCGAGGGCGGGTCACTAGTGTAATATAAGTGGAAGTCTCGTTTTAATACATATAATTGTTATAAGTTACAAGCGTTTGATAAACGGGTCCCAGGTCCCAGCTAAGAATCTATTAAGAGGATTTTAAAGCTAACAATTTCCATACAAAATGCAATAACTTTTCTCTTCCTTTGAACCTAGTCCGATTTTTAAGATTTTTGAATATGTTTTAGATATTATTATTATGAAAAACTAGGTCTGTAGGTACGTTTTAATTACAAACAACAAAAATAAAACGGACTATTCAACAAAAATCGCGGAAATCGGACGTGATTTAGGTGGTGAGAAAAGTTATCGCCCGGAGATGTATGGAAAATTTTGGACAGCTGCGATTTGCGCGTCGCCTCACAATCCTCTCGAAAAATAAGCTTACACGGCGACACAGACGTTAAAATAACACCACAGAATAAAGACTAAAGGCATAGAAATAAGCAGAAAATACATTATGGTTCACTTCTTTTTCTTATGGTTTTCATAGTGAGTTGGAAAGAGATGAATCTATAGCTGTTCTTTCGTTATTTGGTACATCGTCACAAGTAAGGCGTAATTTGGACCTATAAGCACCTATAATATTTGGACCTATAGACAAGGAAAGACAAGTCCTTCCTATAGGAAGTTAAAGAAGAAAAAACAGCCTACTTTTTGTTTCATTTTTTCTCATGTAATACGGAATCTAAAAAGTAGAGAAAGATAGCTGACGCACAGTACGTCTTATAGTCCGGTTTCTATGCTATATGTTCTTAATCTGTGTTAAACACAAGACACAAGTTTCGACATTAGTGTTAGGGTTGTGCGCGCTCGTTCACTGAGCGGATCGCTCCAAACTACTACAATCTCTGTAATGTACTATTTCGGTCTTTTAGTTCTTTTAGTACACTAGTACACTGAAAGAAACTGGTCTGTTTATGCTCATTTGACCGAATGAATGGCCGGCTTTGCTGTCAGTGTCACTGCCTGCTCTGTTCGGTTCTTGCTCCGCGTGTACTAAATGAACTAAGAGCAGAAACTTTACGGAATAGTTCGGTCTAGTACAGTGACGGGAATTAATTCTTTTTAGCTCTTAGTACATGTACTACACAACCCTAATTAGTGTCACTGTCTAAGTCGTCTATTAGTGTCGCTGTCTAAGTCGTCTAAACAATAAGCAATTTCTATGTCCAACGATGATGAACAGTCAACGAAATGTATTTCGGGGCCACAATGGAATGTAAGTAATCAATCAAATGAAAATGAGATAGTTTCACTGTTGCTTAGAAATTAATTTATCTTAAGTAAAATGAGTCTTTAAATGAGTAGATGATTTGATTCCATTTTGAGTAAGTTAAGTACCAGGGCTACACATCAAAGTAAATGTTAAAATCATAGACTCTGGTGTTTGGTGTGACCTGAGACGGGTATATCACTATCACTGTCGACACTGAGTAGAGGTAATTTTATTTATTATTTTCTATATTATGTAGCCTTGACTACAAAATGAAAATGGCAGCTAGGTGTGGGTTGCATAAACAGGAAAACGATAAGTACCTAAATTATTTATAAAACTCTTAACCTGAATTCTGATAACGCTTCTACAAATCTAAGTAAATGACTTAGTTTTTTCATTTGTTCCGGTTTTCTAACAGTTAGCGAGAATTGTAATTTCCTTGCCTACACTTAATATTATCAAAAGATAAATTTGTTATTTGGTAGAGTTTAAAAAAATTATAAAATTGTATGTCAAGTCGATGCTAAAACATCGTCATTCAAATTTTATAAATGCTTGCAACACTATCTGTCAAATCACATAGCGTCGAATACTAAACTAACGACCGACTTAGAAAAAGAACTTCTCAGTTCGTCGGAGTCTTAATTTTTAACTCGAAGACGGCTGGCTGGACCAATTCGCATTTTTTTAGTTTGATAGGTTTGATACCTCTCAAGATCTGATGATGGGATCCTAGAGAAATTGATGGTGCTCTTCAAATGCTATATAAGCAGCCTATAGTGATTTACGTATTTGGAGTTGGTTTATCGTTTTTTTAACCATTTTTGTCTTGACGTGGGTATCGCAGAGACAGATAAACTCACTTTCGTATTTATATTATTTGTAAGGAGTTGTTAAAACAAGCAACAAGGAAAGTGTTTATTTTCCGAGAACCGATTAGCTAAGCCTTTGATAGCACTTAAAAAGTAATATCATATCCATGCTCGATAAACATCTCAAGTCTGTAAGCCCGCACTCACACAAGATAGGGACTTTCTTTCTATGTTATTGAAACAGGTATTGCCTTAAGTTGCTATGCCAACAACTTGGAAAAAAGTAGTCTTACATTGATCTCTCGAGATCGGTGTAGGTAATCTCTCTGTTCCCAATATTTTAACTGCCAATGGAGAAAAACCTGCCACAGTCCACCAAAACTAGGCTTCAAGTATTAAAGCAATCGGCGGGCTACCAGGCAATTGTTCTTTTTAATAAGTTGCCTGTTGAAATGAAGTTGCTTTTAAATATAAATATATTTAAAAATAAGCTTAAAGCATTTTTGATAGGGAAGTGTTTTTACTCAGTTGAGGATTTCTGTGAGTCGTGTAATTAATTAATTAATTTATTAAATGAAAAATTTTAAAAATTGCAAACTTGTTAAGACTAACTTTTTTTTTTTAAATATATATATGGAAAAATGAATGTTTTAAATATTGTGTATTTTTTAATGATCTATTAAGTATGTATTTTAAATTAATTTGTGAATTATGTAATGATAAGATATTTCAAATGCAATGTATATTGTTTCTGAATAAATGACTATGACTATGACTATTAGTTTTTACCCGACTGCCGAAGAAGCAGGGTAATGTGTTTCACAGCCTATATATGTATGCTTGTTCCTTTGTGTCACTATAAAAACTAAACTCATTGTCCGATTTTTATGATTCTTATGTCAATCGATTTGCTTAATCTGGTGAGTGTCACTAATGATATGACAGTAATCAAAATTCAATATGGCGGCAACCAGACGCCATATTGTGCAAATTAAAAAAAAAGTCGACCAAGTATAACAAGTGGGGTATCATTGAATAGGGATTTAAAAATCATCTTTAGGTTTCTTACATATTTTTTCATTTTGAATGATAATTTAGGATTTATAATGATTTAAAGTTGGTTAGCAACAGTCGGGTTTTGAAAGCTTGCTTTTTGTTAATTCTTGTTAAAGTTTGAAGTGTTGCCACGTAAAAAATGAGTCAAATTAAGAGAATGGTGACGCTGAAGTTTTCCATACAAAATGCTATAACTTTTCTCTCCCTTGAAAGGGGTGATATACGTGCGAGTAAGTACGCCGTACTTGGGCATTTTCACGAAAAAGTGTACCCAATTAAGGATTGAAATTAAGGAACTTTGTCAGTTTTGGAGGCCGTCAGTGTATAGCCAATTTTAGTCGCAAAACTGACAAAGTTAAAGTTCCTTTATTTCAGTCCTTAATTGGGTACACTTTTTCGTGGAAATGCCTAAGTACGGCGTACTTACTCGCCCGTCTATCACCCCTTTTAAACCTAGTACATTTTTAAGATTTTTGAATATGTTATACATATTACGAAAATCTAGTTTTGTACGCTTTTATTTCTAACAAAATGTTTCTTGCAAAAAACACAATCCTCTCAATTCGAAGTATCAAATTAGCCACAGTTTGGATATTACAATAGTATAATATTATTACATACTAGTTATTAATGTGACTGGGAAAGGATAATGTACAAATGCTGTAATATTTTAGCGCGGTCATTCATGAAAACTGGAAATTTTGACATACATATACATCCCAAAGAAACATATTTTGTTTATTATTATTATTGTTATTATTATTTATTTATTTATTAAAAACAAACAACATGATACAATAATATTAAAGGCCCTGCAAAACTGTTACAACAGTTTGACTGCAGGAATGTGTCCGTGAATAAATCTGTTTTTTTTAAATATAAATATACTTAGCTATGTCTTACAGTATGTCTAGTATGGAAGTGACTCTAATAAAAATGTATTGACTAGTCTCTTAAATCTACGTATATTTGGCTCATGCCGGATATCCTCGGGCAAACTATTCAACACATACGAGTATGGCACACGTTTCCTTAATGTTCTATCACCAAAGTAATTATTCACTCTAGGTACCTCAAATGTTTACATAGTATAAAACAAAGTCGCTTTCAGCCTCTGTCTGTATGTTTGTATATCCGCTAACTCCTAAACCACGCAACGAATTTTGACCGGGTTTTCACCATCAGTTAGATTTTTCACGGATGGTTTTTGATGTACAGTCGACTACACAGAGATGTATCCACTTTTGGACCTTATGACAATACAATAAGGTGAAAAAAGTGGATACATCTATTTGTAGTCGACTGTATAATCGTAATAAATTCTGGTTTATTTACGGGTGTTACCAAAAAGTCACATAAACCGAAGCGAAGCGAGGGCAGGTCACTAGTATGTAATACTTTTTAACTGCCGAGATACTATAAAGGTGATCGCACACTTATCCGAGCCGAACGCGCCGAACGAGTCAAACGAAACGAATTTTAGAATTCTGTATATGAAATCTTATGAAACCTGCGCGGGCAAGTGTACGAGGTTTCATAAATTTCATATATAGAATTCTAAAATTCGTTTCGGTAGACTCGTTGTTCGGCGCGTCCGGCTCGGATAAGTGTGCGTTCACCTTTAATATGTTCGTAGGTATATTGATTCGATTTTTATAAAGCATTCTTGAATATTTCGGTCGGAAATTATAAAATGCCCTAAATTATATACCTAACTATATTAATAAAACGACTCGTGCACCCTAAAATAAATATTCAATTAATCATATCTAATTCATAACTCAACCCCCGAGCTCGTAGGCCATCTTATATAGGTACACGACACGACAATGACGGTGAGTTGCATCGGAGTATTATGACCAAAATCAAGACAGGCTCCTATATGTTTATTAAACGCACTGATGGGTCAATTTACGCACCCGGGTGATATATTTTAAAAGACATTTTTTTTAAGAAAATCGTCACGTTCTGCATGATTTATTATTATAAGTAGGTATATTGAGTAATATAATTATATTCTACATTTAAGAACCAAAAATGTAAAATAATAACTGAAAAAATTACCTATATTAACGTAAAAAAATATATAAATATTGAAACTGAAATCTATACTAACAATTATTCTATATCTACTCTACCTTACATACCTATTTTTTTTCCAAAGAGCCTATAACTTCTCTTTATGTGCATTACAAAACAATTTCAATAAAATTATAATTCAAAGTGGGCAATTGAACGTGAAATATTTAACGCAGTCATGCAATAAACCGTCCAATTAAACGAGAGAAAACAGTTATTTCCCGCCAACGTCATCCTCTTTAGCTGCATTCAGGAAATAGCAATAGGTATCCCGCGTGAGTCTGAGTATACATAAAGCCCTCCAGACATTTCTATAGGACAACCACACCCCCCCCTCTCTTTGGGACCTATCCCCGTCTAGGCGTTTATAACTCCATGACGGGCACAATATACCGCTCCATAGCCCTTGGCAATGAAAAAACAACTCACTTTTTTAGGCCCATTCTGGACGATGGTCTCGTACTCCAATCCTTCCGTGGACATCATCTTGGTAACACAATTAATTCACAAAATCACTCTAAAAATTTAATAAATAGTAGACCGCTACTTTTATAAATTAAAGCACTTGTTTTTATAATTGTAATGTGTTTTTAGTAATCTGGACTCGCACTTTTATGAAATGAATCACTGCGTATTGAAGAGTTTTTGGGGATTGGGCTGAATGGATTAATTTGTCGTGCCGGCCGGCACAGAGCACTTGTATCACGCCCGCAGCCTCCCAGAGTCCCGCGAATACAGCCGCGTATCTCCGGCGGGTACCTATAGAAGAAAGCATATGCATAACTATAAAATACCTACCTACTTGTTTAAATGTAAAGTGCGGCTTGCTTGTGACGATTTTTTGCTGGTATACTATTTACATCTTTGCGTGTGATGAGTTATTTGTATGTTAATTGCGGTTGAAAAATGTAAAATTCCGGTCATATTAAAATATTAACAAATTGGAGTCGTTAACTAGTCAAATATGATTTTATAAAAATTTGTAGCATCTGTTTCCTAAGCTCTAACCTGACACTTAAACGTCAAATGAAATTATCTGTCAAAACAAATGCGGTGGAATCACCCACCAAATATTCGGATTTTGGTTACAAAAAAGCAATAATATTGTGATAGATGGTTTTTATTTTGGTCAAGAAAAAGCTTTCAAGATATCTGAGTACAACCAGTGCCCTCATACAGTTAGCGATTGTTTGTATTGTTAAAAATCCCAACTAGCTTTCAGGTTACGTTCAAAACATCCAGAAACTAAATATGTGTGAAGATTTGAAGATTTTAAAACAAGGAGCAGAAGCGAAACTATATATCTGTAATTATCTCGGAAAACCAACCCTCATCAAGGAGAGATTTGAAAAGAAATACCGTCAACCGGAACTGGATATTTCTATAACCAAAGAGCGTATTAAAAACGAAGCTAGAGCCATAGTGCGCTGTAAAGCAGCCGATGTTAAGACTCCATCCTTGTATCTCGTAGATTTTGAGCGTAGACGCATATATATGCAACATTTTGAAGCAAGTATTACAGTCAAAGACTTTATAATAGATGTTTTTACAAAGCATAGAGAGAATGGCTCAGGGGATGGTCCAAACAGCCTGGATAAAATTGCTGTATTAATAGGCCAATCTGTGCGTAAATTGCATGAAAACAATATTATTCATGGGGATTTAACAACATCAAATATGTTACTTGTTGAAAAAACGCCAGTATCAGATGATAACTCGAGATGGTTGGATGTTGACAATTTAGAGCTTGTTATGATTGATTTTGGATTGTCGTTCATCGATTCAAGTACAGAAGATAAAGGGGTTGATCTATATGTACTAGAGCGAGCATTAATAAGTACCCATAATGACTATCCTGATCTTTTCAGCAAGATCCTTGAGGGTTATAAGAAATATAGTAAAAATAATGTGAAGGAAATTTTGAGCAAGTTTGAAGAAGTGAGAGCGAGAGGTAGGAAGAGAACTATGGTTGGATAATGTAAAGTGATTAATAAAGTTTTTAATAAAATACACATTGAGTGTTTATTTTGTTCTTTATTATATTTAATACTGCTCCTTTCATTCTTTTTTATATTGGTTAAAACAAACTTCCATGTCCAAATAAATAGTCTGTAAAATCATTTCCTTGGATCTCACTCACCACTTCGTTTGTGGTTCCCTTAGAAACGACGCTCTGTTGAATAGTCGATCAAATGAGTAAACTCACATGAGCTCGCTCACTTGAGGGGAAAGCAGGTAAGCTGAGAATGCACGCCCTTAAAAGTGGTTTTTACGGTCTGATGACAACTTCAACTTATTATTATTCAGATATTTATTTGATTTTCTGTAAACTAGATTTTTGTAATAAATAATCAAAAATAAAAGTTAAATAACAAAAGTAATACAGAAAATAAATATTATTATTTGTATGTCTATCAAACATGAAACTATGGGAGTCACGGACCTTTGGAAGGCATACATGGAGCCAAACCCAACACGCAGAGGCCCTTAAGACAAGTTCAATTTAAAAAAGTGATGAGAGACCAACCCGTGATGGTCCCTGAGTTCAAACTATAGAAGTATGCTCCCACGGACAACCACTGGATAGTGTAAGACTATTTAAGAAGGATGGGAACATTAATAATAGGCTCTATGAATGAACTGATATGGATTGATGAACTAGGCTATTGATGAAACTACGGCGCCTGCCTGGCCAATACTAATTACTTTGGTTGAACTGGCAGGCGGTGACTCGCCAACTCAATGGAATGGGACTCGCCACTTATACAATATATCCGCCCTACGAGCATATAGCTCTTCCGTCTCCACTCTGACCGGCCAATGAAGGAAAGCCAGAGGTGAGGGTCTGTTCCCCGTCATTGTACACCGCAGCCGACTGGTAGAGGCAAGCCTGAGGTGAGGAACAGGACCTACCCTCGGGAGCACTCAGGTCCGTGGTGTCACACTCACCAACAGCTCGCCACTAGCTATTATTATTGTTATTTTATTTTAGACAAGCAGTTGACACTGATATGTCTAAACGTACGTTAATCCAGGATAAGGTCTATCTGTGTACCAAATTATAAATAAATCCGTTCAGCCGTTTATGCGTGATTGAGGGACAGACAATCATCCAAACTTAAATATTTATTATAGTATAGCAGGTTTTAGAATTTTAAAATCGATTCAAAAAGACGCGATTATTTTCGATTATAGTCGGTTTTGAACAACACTAGAACTGTCAATGAGGCTGTTTAAGCAATGGTTTTAAAATCTGTCAAATTACTACACGAAAAATAGTTTTTTATATGACGTCAAACGGGTTTTTAGGTGTCGGTTGCAACAACAAGAATATTTTTATATTTTGGTGTTATTTTCTAATTTCTATAACTATAACATAAAAGGCTATCTGTACTACATCATCGCTATTTTTCTTGAATATTTGTGCTTGAATAGGTGTTACATGATCAATGTCAATTTAACCACAATAACCACCACATATCTTATAATCTGTGTAACCATAACCACCCACCGCTTGCATCAAAACTCAGCCTAAGCCTAAAGACATAACCTCCAAAAGTTGCACTGCGGATTTTATTTATAAATAAGTAAATAGAAATTGCAAGATACTAAAAATGAAGCGTCACTTAACGCAAATATCCAGAAACTTTCTTCAAAACAATAGTTCTAGAACATTGTCTGCTTCAAGTAAGACTAATATTTTCTTTTGAAGTTGTAACAACAAAACAAAACATTTAAGTATATTTCAACTACATACATTTCAGGATATTTAAGCACACAGGAAGCGATAGAGCGTCGTAATCATCTATTTACACTAGAAAAAAAACGACAGCTGGAAGATGTCGGTAGAATTGAGAAGATTGAAGTAAAATATAAGGGTGTCCCCAAAGATTGTACATTGATTATGAATAGAGACATTTCTACGCCTTACGACTGCGCTAGACGTAAGTACACTGTCCAAAACTATTTATGCATATTAATTTATATATATGTCGTTAATTATCAGTGTCTACTTCTTCTCAACATTTATTTGTCCACTGCTTTAAATCATCAGTGTAATACATCCTGTAGCGCTCCACAAAAATAAAAGGATACGGAACACTACACGGGATGGTTGCGATAAAACCATCAGCACGTAAATTTGGACCTGTATAAGTAAAATAAAACCGAACGAAATTCAACAAGGTCATATAATAAAGGGAACACACAATGATTAAATTAAAACAAACTACTCACAATGTAACTATAAAAACAAGATTACTAGGCTGACACGGAACTTAGCTTAGGTACCAAAACAATTTGATATGAAACGGTCTGCGGATTGTCACATTAATAAAGTCTTTCTAGTTTAAAACACATTGCCTAATAAAGGGTGAAAGACCACCTTAGAACACGGTCAGGCCAAAACTTGTATTCAATTTATAGGTAATTCTGATTCGAACTAAAACAACATGAATCTGTTAAAATGCAAGAAGCGCTTCATGATTAAAACTGATATGTTCGGAGTATTATGAAACAGGGATAACAAATTGTGGTTTTGATCGGTAAAAAAAAGGTCTAGGAATCTAATAACATTTATAGCCAAAATAATTCCGAATAAATAACCTTAGGTAGGTTAGGGGTGAGTTCGCGGACTCGGTTTTGAATTAAAAAAAAAAAAATCAACGAAATAGTGACTATCCTGTGAACTTCCGTCGTCGCTTGCCGCCGTGTGCAGATGTAGTCGTAACACTGCGTTCGTCACAACTGTCGCAGCGGAAAAAACCTGCGGGCACTGCCGCGCACGACGACCCGTTGCCAGCGAACACGATGGCGAACCACACCCTGAATGTCCGAACCAGTCGTCCAAATCTTCAGTCGGGGCGATGAGTCGGAAGATATGGGGTAAGCGGAGGTGCTGCAAAGGACACCTTTACTCACAAAATTGAACGAAAAGGACGAAAGAGAGACTTCCTTAAGATGGGGGGCTGTGAAGACTGATCGGCAACAAAAACCAACTCACCCGCTATCCGGACACACAGAAGACAACAGCACTAACACGATCGGCCCTCAATTGAGACCACGGCGTAATAGAAAAGGCCTCCACATATCATTACAACCGGACGCGGCACTCGAAGCTGGCTTCAGTTATAGAGAAACTTGGGATGACTAGAGACTATCCAGTTTTTCTGATGTATCAAGGCAAGAGTACGAGAATGAATGACAGTCCCATAACAAGGAACGGATCTAACAAAAACGAATTCAAAATTCAAAACTGTCAGTAGAAATTACAAACTCTAACCGGTCAATGAACAAGTCCGCAATACCAAAAAGGCTGAGAAACGAAAAAGGCGAAATAAATAAGCAATAAATAACGCGAACCAACGCGATTTGTAGCGGTAATGCTACAATCCATACTAATATTAATACTGTGAAAGTGACTTTTTTTATTACGCTTTCATACTTAACCACTTAAATGAATTAAATAAAAATTGGTATGAAACTAAATTTAACCTCTGGAAAGGGCTTAAAGCACTTTTTATCTCAGAAAACTGAATAGTTCTCAAAGGTAGTGATCAATCACTTCTTCGTGGACAGAGTCATGCGCAACAGCAAGGTATATACTATATAACCAGCATTCTGATGTTATTTTTCCAATATGTGAGACTAGAAAGTATAAATAAGGGCTTTTAAACCATTCCTTAAACAAACCAATATAATACTTTATGCAAATTACATAAGAACAGACACTTAAAAAACTGAATGAGTTAATTGTGTTGAATGTGATATTTTTTCTCCAGACCTGAGCGAGTGGCATGCAGAGAACAGTGCATTGGCTCTAATCGATGGAGGAGCACATTGGGACATGCACCGCCCTCTGACTGAAAACTGCACCCTTGAAGTGAGTTACATACAAAAACGTTTTGTTTTTAATCATACTCCAAATTTACCTGATTCTCCATCTCTTTAAAAGTCTTAAACTCCCTTGTCGCTAAAAAGCACATCAGGCTGCACAAAAGCACAAAGCATGACCGATAGAAACTAAGCTAACAAAATACAATGTAGTTTGTTTATGCACTATATCTAGACACCATAGATACAGTTGTTTTATCTCACGTAAGCGGGTGGGCCATACGTGTAGTTGAAATACATAGACACGCACACTTTTAACCCCACCAGTGACGCTTAGCGACAACACCTTACGCTCCCAGAGACAAAACTCACATGCTATGCTATACACACGTATGGCTCATGGGATTTCATGAAACAAAACAACAGTATGCGGTATTGCAGGATATTAATGTCCGTTTTGTACATAGTTCCAAAACTACACCTGCTCCGAGCCCCAGCAAGTGAACAAGGCGTTCTGGCGGACATGCTCCCTAATGCTGGGCGCTGTAGCCACACAAGCCTTCAAGGATCATGTCACAGTGAAGCTCCATAGCTTTCCGGGTCCCGACAGTAAGTTTTCAAAGATATATAATATTCTCAAACATGACATGTTAATCAGAGATGATCATGTTCGACCTAATATGAGAAAGAGAAATAAACTAGTTGGCTCTTATACGACTAGTCTCAAAATTGTGAGCGCGGGCACCCACCACATGGCCATAAAGATTTATAACAAGACTAGCTTTTGCCCGCGACTTCGTCCGCGTAGAACTCGTTTATCGCAGTTAAGTAAATTAATAGTTTTAAGTAAAACTATATTTTGACGTCCTCCCTGGCAAGAATGATCTTTCAAACACATGTAATATCGAGCTCGAAATTTACCGGGACACCAACTTTAACCATTAACTCTTACGGGAGGGCACTCCCGATACTTCGAAAGAGTTCAGGAACTCTAAGGGTAGGACGTGACTTGCTCTGTGTCTATGACATTGTCTACCAAGAGATACTCCACAACATCGCCTTAGACATTTTTAGATCATCTGTGTTTTGTACAATATTACAGAATTCGCGGTTTAATGTATTCAAATCGTTACTATCTCTCGCCATACGATCATCGACAATTTTTAGTAGAGCTGCCGGATATAGTGCCCCGACTGTGTATCATGGTGTACTCGTAGTTCCTGGCATATTTGTAGTGAGGTTAATTTTTTATATATATACTCATATCGTAGATGCCGAAATGCATTTATTTTATCCGCTGGTGTGCCCCTAGTTATCACCGGTAGATGAGAATCTGTCTAAATTCGCCGTCTCAAAGCACCATCCCTCCCATGATAGTTAGGTTGCTCTTAAAATATCCATCATAGTTCAATATTACATATATTATATTATGAGTCTTAATACTAATTATAATGTAGGTATCTATCATTATAAATGGCGGAACTCCCAAACATCATCAGTGGCCGCTGAAAAAAAAAAGACAATTATATTCTTCAAACAAATTTACCCAATGCCCATTAATCTAATTCGGTTCTGTGGTTAATCCGTGAAAGCGTAACAAACAGACAGACGTCAGACATAATTGAATTACCATTTTGAATTTCTACCTATACTTTCACATCATTTTCGAAATCTGCGTCCTCAAAATCTAATAAATGACAATTATGTCCACTTTTTAAAAAAGATCATGGCCTCCATCTTGAATTCTAAATTTGACATAATTTTCATAATCTGCGTCCACAAAATGTAAGAAAATGATACCAATGACGACTTTTTCAATAAACATCATGACGGCCATTTTGAATTCCAAATTTGATATCATTTTCGAAATCTGCGTCAACGCAACCTAAGAAAATGACACCCATGATGACTTTTTCAAAAAACACCAAACATTGTCGTTATTCCATCGGGAACTTTTAAATTTTCCGGGATGGGATTTTTCTATGTGTTAATCCAGGGTGCTACACCCATTTTAAATTTCATCCTAATCCATCTAGCCGTTGCAGCGTTAAGGAGTAACTAACTAAAACCCCCTTTTACCCCCCTTTTTAGGGGTGGTTTTTTCTAAATCGCTGAAAGCAGTATATTTTATTTATAAACAGTAGCCTAAATATCAATTTCCTAATGTAGCCATTTCGATATCTCCCATACAAATTTCTACTCCCCATTTATCGCCTGAGGGGGAGTTTACCGAAATCACTGAAAGTTTTTTTTATGTTAAACAATATTAAACAGTAGCTTAAACACCAATTACCACGTTTCCAACTAAAAAAAATAACATAAATGACCAAATTGTCATACAAACTACCATCCCAAATCTCACCCCCTTTGGGGTGATTTTTGAGGTACAAATTTAATCTAATTCAGTTCCGCGGTTTATCCTTGAATGCATAACAAACAGACAGACGACAGACATAATTACTTTCACGTTTATAATGTTAGTATGGATTTTCTTTCTACAGCAATATTATGTATACCTATCGATGTATAGCTTTTTTTACCCCTTGAGTATTGTTTGAAATGACATTTTAGAATTAAATAACCGACCAATTCGCCGAGAAATTAAATGCCTGTCCGTAATTATTTTCAAGTGATCATAATGACCGCCCTAATATTAAATAACAGCCGTAGAATTAATACGCCGTGAATAGTATTGAAAATAGCGGAAAAAAATGATAAAATCTGGATATGTAAACGCTGACAACTTCAATCTGACACCGCTCCTTTTGATATAGACTAACAAAACTGAATGTGGGTACAAAGCCTGTCTCATGTTGTCACACTGGATGGCAAAAGCCATAGGAGAAATAAATTATTCAATTGCGCAATTTTGTCAAATAATTACTAATCTTATTCTATATTAGTAATTATTTGCGTCCCCAAAAACTAAAAAAATGTTACCCGTGACAACTTTTTCAAAAAACATCATTGCCGCCAGCTTGAATTCTAAATTTGACATCATTTTCATAATCTGCGTCCCCAAAATGTAAAACAATGATACCAATGACGACTTTTTCAATAAACATCATGGCGGCCATTTTGAATCCCAAATTTGATATCATTTTCGAAATCTGCGTCAACGCAACCTAAGAAAACGACACCCATGATGACTTTTCCAAAAAACAACGATATTGTCGTTATTCCCTCGGGAAACTTAAAATTTTCCGGGATAGGATTTTCCTATGATTTAATCCAGGGTATAAGCTATCTCCATTCAAAATTTCATCCAAATCCATCCAGCGCCATTGCAGCGTGAAGGAGGAACAAACTAAAACTCCCTTTTACACCCCTTAGTGGTAGTTTTTTCTAAATCGCTGAAAGAAGTATTTTTTATTTATTATCAGTAGCCTAAATACTAATTTCCAAATTGCTTATTTTAAAAATAACTTATCTCCTATACAAATTTCTACCCCCTATTTGAACCTTTTAGGGGATGAATTTCCAAAAATCCTTTCTTAGTGTACCCTTAGAATATTCCCTTAAAATTTCAAGTGCCTAGGTCCAGCGGTTTAGGCTGTGCGTTGATCGATCAGTCAGTCAGTTTTACCCCTTTCCATCCCTTCGGGGATGAAATAATCAAAAACGCTGAAATACGTATAAATTAATTTTCAATTTTCAACCGTAACACAAAATTTGAATAGTCTAACTTAAACTAAAACTGACGGACTTTCATACAAATTTTCATCCCCTTAGGGGTGGAATTTCCAAAAATCCTTCCTTAGTGGATCTTTACACTATATAAGGTATCTATGTGCAACATGTCAAGTCTCTAGGTCCTAAGGTTTGGGCTGTGCGTTGATATATTAACAATCCGTTTTACCCCTTTTCATCCCTTCGGGGTTGAAATTATCATTAACGCTGAGACACGTATAAGTTAAAATTCAATCGCCAACCTAAACGTAAAATTTGAAGCGTCAAACTTCAAAACTGACGGACTTTCATACTAATGGTTTTCCCCTATTTTACCCCCTTAGGGGTGGAATTTCCAAAAATCCTTCCTTAGTGGATCTCTACACTATATAAGGTATCTATGTGCAAAATTTCAAGTCTCTAGGTCCAGCGGTCTGGGCTGTGCGTTGATATATCAACAATCAGCTTAGCATTTTATATAATAGAATACCACACTCAATTAAAAACATAGAAAAGGACACAATATTTATGAATGAGTTAAATAAATTTTTATTATTACACTCCTTTTATAATTTACAAGAATTCTTTGATAGTGATAATTAAATAATTAGTAAACTGTTTAATGGTAAATGTAATTGGTTGTAGTTAGGTAGTTAAGTAGGATTAAGTAGGTAAATTAAATTAAATTGCAATGCCCTTGCAGGGTTAGTGTTGCCGCATGTAATAGTTTTTAAGATCTTTTGTACAACATTAAGCAATAAAGTATATGACTATGACTATGACTATCTTGACAATAAAGTCCAGTTATATTTTTGAGACACCTTCATATTTTTGTCCTCAATTGTTCCAGTAATAAATCCAATTTTATAATAGAACTATTTGTCTGATGAGCGCATGTCTTGGACGTTTTCTATGTATTTCTCTATTCCAGTGTGTATTTCTCTATTCCTATACTTATATTCATAATTTTTCAGTAATCTAGTAAATAATATTTTTTATCTTAAATCTAAAATAAAATTAACGTTAATTTAATCTATATTTAAATCTATGCTACTAACTGCGTATGAACAAACGATAGTTAACTATGTTATAGAATGTTTGGTTTCACCGGCCCCTATTTGCAACTTACCACCTACCCTATTTATTTATGTATTTAGAGTTAGACATTAGTACCCATAGTACCTACCTACACGGCAGACTTTAGTTTGACGTTTATGTGACATGGTCTCCCGACTTATTGTTTATTATCGCCCAGTCCGCAGTGGTTCGTTCATCTACGACGTGGACCTGTCCCTCCCGGACTGGTCGCCCTCCCCCCAGGAGCTGATGACGCTGGCCGCGGAGTTCGTGAAACTCGCGCGCCGCGCCGCCCCGCTGGAGCGGCTCGAGGTGGGCGAGGAACTGGCCAAGGAGATGTTCCTGGAGAACGACCACAAAGTCCGACAGATACCCAGCATCGCGAGGGCTAATGGTAAGTGGAGTTTACGTCACTGCTGATGGCAAGATTGGTAAGGCTTCCCGAAAAATAAACACACATAATGTATCGGTGAAGCTCTACTTCGGGTTCTGGTGGCATTTCTAGGTATTTATGGGTGCCGAGAGATATTTACGAATTTTGATGATTCCGAATTTTCTTTTTTAGGAAAATTATAATTCCGAATATTTGAATTCCAAACTTCACAAACCAGATCGGTAATGTAAAATTCAGAATTATGAAACAACTAACCACTTGAATTGAATTAAAGTTTTCTACTTGAAACGAAAGTTAGGTGCGATGACGAGCACATTACTAAATTAGGTCAATCTCACCTTGATATGTCAGGTTAGGTTAGAGTTGCGGAACAGGAGCTCCGCCAAGCGGAGCTCCGTCGACTTTGTCGGACATTTCTTACAGTTTTTGAGCATTATGCATGTTGAACATTATACCTTCACGGCATTATACAATATTTTATCTGGCGCTTATTTTGAAATTACGGAATAATGAATATTCGGGATTTGGAATAGGAATATTCGGAATTGTGATATTAGGAAAAATATTTTTCCTATTATCAAATTCGGAAAAAAATATTTAGAGATTATGTAGTGTACCCTGACGCAGCACATGCTGAGCTTGTATTGCCTGTTTACACTGATACGATACGAGTATAAGTATTATGTTTAAATTATGTGTGTGTATCTTTTTTTAAGATCATGTTTAATACAAATCGGGCCACTATAGAACCCCGTCAGCGGTGTCAGTTCACGTAAAATGAATCACGACATAATTAGTTATTATATTTTTGTGAGTGCTTTTTAGTGAGGTAACAATTGAAGCGGTTGAGTGTACCCTGCACAAACCTAGATCAATTTGTAAAGATTAGAAGATGCCCTCTTATATTAGTAATAATAAATATTCGGTTTTTTTTCTCCAGGTAAAGTGACACTCTACAGAGTGGAGAAACACGTGGACATCTCGAAAGGCCCCCTGATCAACAACGCGGCTCAAGTCGGCCGCGTGGCCATCACCGCCGTGCACAGGCTTACAGGTGAGTGGATGATTAGAGTCTTGGAGCATACCGATCTTGAGTGAGAGCCCGTGTCAGGATGAGTGAAAAAGAAACTATGATAATGAAGTTTACTTTGACATGTCTTTCAGTTAGCGAAATGTGCAGGGCGCTCTATCACAGTATAGAGAACAGTAGATCGTCTTCAAACAAAGGTACATCGCGCGGCTTGCGGCTGTGGGCGGGGCCTGTGGCGGGGCGAACCAATACGAAACGAGACCTAAAGAACTTTCAAGGGAACTTAGTCGGAGCCGCGGCGTCATTGCGTTCGGTTACGTTTTGTTTTAGCGCGCGTACTTAGCTATCGAGCGACAATGTCGCTGCCGAAAACGCTTAAATATTGTTCTGTATACGGATGTCTAACCCTAGCTTAGGTAGGTACAACTATATCCAGATTTAATAAAAGGTATTTCGTACCGGCATGCCTATAGTATACCTAGGTGAAATAAATACGTATTAAGTAGGTAATTTAAGTTATTGAGTGTGACGTGACAGGTAACATGTGACGACGTGGATGGCCTAGGTAGTTGGTAGTGACTAAGTAAGTAGTGACCTTGCTTACGAAGCTTGCGGTCCTGGGTTCGATTCCCGGTCAGGGCAAATATTCGTGTGATGAGTGCGAGTAGGTATTTTTTGTTTCTGAGTCTTGGGCGTTTTATATGTACCTATGCAGTCATATTAAGTATGTATTTTTCACTACATAAGTATGCTTATCGTTGCCTAGTACCCAAAGCACAAGTCTAGAACCAAAGCGAGCGGCCAATGCTCTAAGGAAGCCGCGCGGCGACGGCGCGTGCCGCCAATAATAGGTACCTAAGTAATCAAAGGAAGCCGCCTTGCGCGAAAGCGGCATTATCAAAAGGTCGAAAAGGAATTTACATATCACGTCACATACCCATAAACATAATTATTATTTAGTGTCAACAGATAAAAAGTATGTAAGTAAAATAATTTAAATTTGGTACTTAGGTACCTAACAATATTTATACTTACTTTAGGTTTGTGTAATTTATGAAAATTAACATGATTATAAATCACAGTATGGCCAAGTAGGTGACTAAAATTGAAAAACATGTTTGGACGACCCTGACGCCCGAGCGGCAATAGGTATCAGAATCTCCTAAAGGGCCGGAGTCGAGCTACTTTTCTATTTATACTATGGCTCTATTCTACGCAGTAAAGCGATAATTTTGACATGTTATTTGCGAGTCGGACTCACTCACGAAAGGTTACCTCTACATTAAGATCGAGCGAAAAAAGCTTGTAATTTATAATTACTGATTTTTATTATTTGTTTATATAGCTGACACACAGACGGACGGACGGACTGCGGAGATTTAGATTACTTCCAGCACCTTTTCCGTACGGAACCCTAAAATCAACTAAAATACTTCCCCAGGATCCCCGGACAGCGAGGTTGCGCAGCTGTATCGCTTCCAGGGCGTGGCGTTGCCAGCAGGAGTCATGCTGGACCACTTCGCGTTCAAGATACTCACGGAGCGCGCCAGGAAACTGGTCAGTTTACACATTATTACGATAGCGGTACCAAAAAAAAAACTGTTGTTTGAGTACAGATTGTAATTTTTAAGACGGGCATTCGTTGCAGACTGTTCTTTTTGTAGTCATCATTTACTTATTGAGACTAAACTACCAACTACCAAACAGTGGGTCTACGTTAACCTTTTTTACGCCACTCTGCGTCACGTCTGCAGACGGCTCTGGCCGTCAACTGATAGTCGTGCCGCTGATGCCACGACGGCTAAAGCCGTCACAAGTTCAAGATTAAGAGACTTTGTTTCGTCAATTAAGTTGTAATTTGCATAGCATAGCGAATATTTTTGGCGTGAGGGTGACACATTTTGTACAGACGGCTCTGACTGTCAACTCAAAGTCGTGTCACTAACGCCACAAGCTCAAGGTTAAAATAAACTTTTTTCGTATTAATTAAGTTGTAATTTGCATAGCATAGCGAATATGTTTGGCGTGAGAGAGACACATTTTGTACAGACCGCTCTGGCCGTCAACTGAAAGTCATGCCACTAATGCCACGACGGCTACAGCCGACACAAGTTCAAGATTAATAGACTTTGTGTCGTATCAATTAAGTTGTAATTTGCATAGCATAGCAAACATGTTTGGCGTGTGAGTGACACATTAAAGTAACCTTTGTTTCGTATCAATTAAGTTGTAATTTGCATAGCATAGCATATATTTTTGGTATGCGAGTCTGAGAATGACACATTTTCTGTGCCGTTTGTGGAACTCAAAAGGTTAAACACAGCAGAGATCCTTTTGCTACCTTCCGATTCCATCAGATCAATCAAGAAAATAAAAGTTCGAAGTTACGTTAGCTCCATCCCTGTCACTCGTCATTCGAGACTAAATCGAGAGAAAGGGATGGAGCTAACTTCGGTTTTCAAAGTCTGAAAGATCTGTTATTGACCGCATAATCTCACTACATATGTATAATTGACTTTTCGTTATTTTCAGAATCACGCAAGGTCCCCGATAAATCCCTTCGAGCAACCGCGCGAGAGCATAGCGGCCACTGCGTAGATTTATCTTTATCTGTTAAATGATTAGTTAGTTTTGTTATAAGTACTGATAGAGAAATAAACTGAATTATGTTATCAGTGTTTAGTTATTCCCTCAATTACCTATAGGTTATACCAAGGGTGCTCAACCCCAGGCCCTGAGGCCCGCGAAACAATTTTAAATGGTCCGCGCAAGTAAGTTTTGAAATACGCGAAATAATAGGTTGCTTTTCATCCCGGATTTAAAAGTGACCGAGGGAATAAGGATAATTGAAATCTACGCAGACGAAGTCAGGGGCAGAAGGTAGTGTTTAAATAAGCCTGTTACAACATGCACCTAAAAAAAGCGGAAGAATTAAACAAATATGACATTAAAATTATATATTCTAACAATAAATAACCTAAACTAAAACCTATGTCGATTTCGCCTTCTTAGCGTCAGATGGCCCCTCATCCTCTCCATCATTCTGGAATATTGGCTTCGGCTGCGTCTTCTTGTAGGCTGGTGCCACCCAAAACGGATTCTCTTCTGCATCTTTCGCATACTTCAATATAGCTTCTCTAGGGTCTTGGTCATCATCAACCCTTTTACTCAATCCAAGATTTCTGATGACGAAAGAACTGAGGGTGGATCCTGAAGCTGCTACTCGACCGCCTTGGCCAGAAGTGATAGGAAGGTCTGGCCGGTGGGACTTAACAGGGTCCAATCGCTCTTTCTCCATTTTTTTCTTGCTTGTCCGCAACTTCTCTTGCCTGAACAGAGGCAACGCGTGAGGAGTTATAATTTGCTGTGAACTGACAACTTCTACTGAGTGTCTCTTCCTATGAGTCTTAACCATGCACAATTTAGCACCACGCAGACTTCTTTTCTGGTCATAATAGCACTTCACAACACCGTTGCCACAGCCAACAAAGATCTGATTTAGCTTGGCATGCCAAATACCTTTAATCACATGAGACTTAGTAACACCTATCTCCATAACTTGCTCAAACGTTTTAGTGTTAAAGAAAACTAATCTACCGACATCTTTTCCTCTCTCAAGAGACTCTCCCGTGAATATCATGGAGTCATCCGGACTGAAACCGCAATCTGTTTGTTCATATCTTGAAAATAGATTGCCAAAAACGTTTACAGGTTGTTTGAAGTTTCTTAGATCCCATATTTTTAATGTTTCATCGTTTCCTCTGCTCGCTAAATATGATCCAAGATATGAGTATGCTATGCTTGAGATTTCTGTCTGTTTCTGATGAGCTCCTCTTAGTAAAGCGCAGGTATTGACGAAGGTCTTCCTATGGTCCCACATTTGGATGGATCCGTCGAAGTTTCCGCATACGACTGTGTTTCCGTCTCTTGAGAAGGCGCAGGAGGTTGGGTTGGTTTTCAGGCCGCCCTGTTGTCGGGGTTTGATGACGGCCCTGTGCTGTTTGGGGTTCTCTGTGCGCCAGAGCCGCAGGGTTCCGTCTTGGGAGCACGTCATGAATTCCTCGCGGATGTGAGGATGCCAGCAACCACTGTTGAGTGATGCTGTGTGTCCTTTTGTTCTGAAATAAGAGATACACCAGTTAGTTTTTGAAGATGTTTCCTATTCTCATTGTAATTTTTAAGCATAAGCATAAATGAGTTAGAAAGAGATGTATTTGTGATTATTTCGTTATTTAGTAGGTCTTCACAAGGTTTAAATAGATCTTTCAACACTGTAAGGCCCCAGGTATGGACATGTGTAAAGCGCGGCGCCGACCATCAGCAAGGAGCAATGAAAACTTTCTCCAATCTAGACTAGGGAATGACTACTTACCCATGGCACAGATGCTGTACATGCATGGATTTTGTAAAGGTATGAACGTTGTAAAGGTGTGGACGCTGTAAAGGTATGGATGCTGTATATGTATGGACTATGGATGCTAATAAAGAAAAGTTCTCGTAAAGCCACAGATGCTGTAAATGCATGGATGTTGTAAAGGTGTGGACGCTGTAAAGGTATGGACGCTGTATAAATATGGACTATGGATGCTAATAAGGAAATGATGCTGTAAATCTACGAAAACCATTTACTAACTTGGCCATGTCAGCGATATACTGGTCCCCCTTGACGCACTCGAGCAGCTCGAACCCGTCCCGGTCGAGCACCTTGGCCTGCGCGGCGCCGCTGACCACCAGCAGCGAGTCGCCGGTCGCGGAGTACTGCAGCGCCCGCACCGGGTGGTTCTCGCACGGCTGGAGCGTGCGGAATGAACGCATGGAAGAGTCCATACCTGAAAGGAACAGATGCTTAAGTGACCATGCTATGCAGCTAGTAGGCCCTCAAATGGAAATATTTGTCTATCCTCGTTCACCTTCAAGATTAATTGTAAGAGAAATTCGCCTTATATTTGTTTATATGCAAGTGTTTGTTCTTAAATCAAGGAAGATTTTCTATGTATATAAGGAACCGTTTGCCTAATTTAAGCATGTATATCATTTTCTAGCACCCTTATGGTGGCCATACACCGTCCTTCCTATCGTCCAATCGGCATGACGCTACCGATTTGATCAGTTAGAACTGACAGTGTGTGGTAGTGGATTGGCATGGCCACCATAACTGTCATGCAAAGCCTAGAGCTTAGTTTGGCAGTAGATAACATTTTTTTTTTTAAATCTTTATCTTTCTGCAATCAGCCATTGGCTATAATCAGATGGTTGGTCGTCATAGTTGGTTGAGACTTGGCACATCCTGTGACATGTCACTCCATATGGTTATCACTTTTACAGCCTTGTGTCTAGTTCCATGATGTGAGCCCGCTTCAAACGGACTGTTTTGTTGGTGGTGTCTGTTAGACGATGAGCCAGCACATTCTTATGTTTAACTAGTCGTAGCTTGTATCTTAAGCAATTCTGACGGATAGTTTCCTTGACTGTTTCTATTTGAAGGTATTCCTGTACTTCTGTGTTTCGCGTGAACCAGGGAGAGTTGGTGATTGTCCTTAGAATATTGTTTTGAGGTCTTTGCAAGATTTCAACATTGGAGTGGAGTAGATAACATAAACAAAATGTGATAGTGTTAAAAAAGAAGAGAGGTAGTACTAGCTTACTTAAAATTAGGTGGAAACTCAAAGAGCTTAAATTGATCTAAACACAATTAGATCTTTAAGAAAATAAGAGCATCTGTAGATAATTTTGACCTCATGGATTGTCCACAAACTCCTGCTGCTGACTGTACAAAAAATTGTATTAAGTAAACCTTATTTTAATATATTCAGTAAATCTGGTCACAAATCCTTTCCAATCACTAGTGAATCCGTGGGGTTTATATACTTCACTTTGAGAAACCCTTTCTTAGATCAACTTAGGTTTAAGTACAATGAATGTCTCTTACCTGCAAAGTCCCAGAAAGACACATCATAGTCCACGGATCCTGTGGCTAATCGTGCTCCAGAGGGGTCCACTGCTAAAGCTACAACAGCTTTCGTTCCGTGAAGCATTTCCACCTGGAACATACGGGAAGATATTCATATCAGGAATGGGGAGATTAGGTCAGTATTATTTATTATATGACTGTTCTGTAATATATAACACTTTTGTTCCACAACTTATGCTCAATGCACGGGTGAAAGTCAGCACATCAGTTACATGTATTGCGAGCAGTATTAAAACTCTTCTTGTCCTAAATTTGTCTTTCTACATAAACTTTTTATTTATTGATCACCTCAGCTCAAATTAACTTTATAAACAAATGAAAAAGAGAAATACAAAAACTCACCTCATGACTATTAGGTATCCGTTTCTCCAAGCTAACTTCCTCGTCATCCTCTGAACTGCTGAGGTCATCGTAACTGTCATCTCCATCTTTCTCCTTCTTTCCCTTACTCTTCTCCTCGGGTGGAGCTATAACGCTGGCACTAGGGGGCAACGGTCCTATAATGTCTTCGTCTTCTTCATCAGGCTCGGTTTCCTGTGGTTCTGGCTCTTTTGGCTTTGCTGCTTCTTCCTCTAATTTCTTTCTATTAGCCTGTTGATGTAAATTAGTTATAAATTATTAGGAATAATAATAAGATAATTATTATTTGATTAACCTGTCGTATGCCTGACAGATTTTAATTGCAACATTAAAGTTCGAATTTTTAATCTTTTGTCAGTAAAAACTAAATTCAAAATCTTAATTAGAATGGCTGACGCACTAGTGGGTCAATGGTAGATGAGAGGTTAATTACATTGTTTATGAAAAGTATGACTAGTTATGTACTTTCTATAGCATAGGATGAAGAGCATAATTATTATACAATATCTTGTTTTGTGAGATAAGTTTGTGTTTTTAATAAGTTTTGTGAGGTACTTAAGCTGACTGAGACCAAAAAATTATGTTGTATGTGTTGTTAACGCCTTCAACAACAAGATGATGCGTCACAAGCGTCACAACCTATCTGAGAGCCAGCATATCTGACTAGTCAGACTGTAAGGTACCGCCATAACAGTAACATATCATGCATCTATTGAACCTATTAATGTAACCCTACATTTTATTTGGAAGATTACAATCTGTTCAATACTATCCTACATATAAATCTGAACGGACACCTTTAGGACTACCGAAGATGTGTATTTACTAGATCTGGTCAGCATATTTGCTGAGACCACAGTATACTGTATTCTAAAGCATCTAATGAAAAGTAATAGGATTACAAAACAATATTATTGAAATTATTTTTTTATGCTGGACTGACCGGCGATGAACCTCTATCTCTTTTGATGAATTCTATGATGAAGCGGTTTACTTTATATTACTGACCTCTTGAGCTGTTTTCTTAGCTTGCTCCATCATCTCATCAATACTGAAATTCTTGGCCTTTTTCCCGAAATTCTTGATACCCATAACCTGGTGAACATGTTGGCTCTCTAAGTCGTCTGCTATCTCCTCGATTTCCTTCTGTTCTTGGATAGGAGTGCGGCCAAAAGTTCCAAAACCTGACGTTGTGTCATTTTCGTCGTCGTTTGACTTTTCTATTGGTTTACTAATGTTAAAACTGATTTTGCCGAAAGATATAGGCTTTTTACTCATGATTAAAGATTATTTAGCTTTTATTTCCGAAACAGAGTAATTAAATTATTTAACATGTACAGATCTATTATTCCTGCTAGACTAACGAATTCATATAAACATTTGTCGATGCATAAACTAATTTATTAAAATAATTAATTTGTCCACAAACGTTACCTAAAATTATGAGGGTTTATAAGAACGATATTAATTGATTAATCAGATACCTAACAAACACAAGATCCAGCGCTAAGCGAGCAATAATAAGCAAGGCCGACCCGACCGACATCGACACAGTCAGTCAAACTGTCAAGTCAAACAAGTTGACTGACACTAACATGTTAACCGGTACTGTCAAGTTGACAATTCTATTCTAGTGTGTGAATGTATTTCAAGTTCATACCGGTTTTCATAATCGATAAGTAGTCGGGAACGGCGACAAATTGTATATAAACAAATAGTATTTTCAATTCTTCATGATACAGAATAACAAATATGTATATTTTTGCGTATCGTGGTTTTTATGAACTAAAATATTCAACAGTATTTATATGTTTAAGTGTTCTTTATTCGATAATTTAACATCGATAACCAGGATAGATTTCGATTGTCATCGTTTCTCGGAATCCGTCATGAATCTGACTGGGCTGATTTCATGACCCAATTTGTTCACAATATTTATTTTCAAGATTACTCAGAAAATAAACAATTAAAAATATAATTGAACAAGGAAGCTGCCGCAACAAAGAAATTAGGTAAAGTACACTGAATTTTTACGTTTATAAAAGGCCGGTACTCTGCACTCGGTACATTATAATTATTCAAATTAGCAACGCAGCAGTATAGCGTTAATCTATACATAAATAAAAAGTTTTGAAAAATACGTTTGGTTGTTTGAACTTAGCGTAATAAGTTCAGAAGTTTATTTAGTACTATTGGCCAGAGTTTTTCTAAGTTTACTATATGTGATTCAGGTCTGTATTTTTGTTGTATAAAAGTTTAAAATCGTTCAAGTATACGTAATTATTTGAGTAAATATGTGATTAAATGTTGATTTTGTCTTCGGAAAGTACTTATGTCATTATTATTTGTTTGCAAATGAAGGTTTTTGTAAGTAGGTATTAGTAAAAAGTAATGTTGAGGGTAGTTTTTCCTTTTTTTATCTGGTAAGGAGTTTTATAGATTAGGTGGCAATCAATTATACGTCTCTTTTCTTATTTTCTACTTCACTTCTTCTTCTTCGTTCACTAAGCAGACTTTTCAATCAAAAAAAAGACTTTTAGATTTGTATAGGTGAAAAATTCAAGTAAATGACCTCTTGCATGTAGTTGTAACACATCTGTATAGAACGTTTGACATTCTATGTTTGAAATTTGACGTAAATGCCAGAATAGTTTTGTACACAACTACATGTAAGAGGTCCTTTACTTAAGTTTTTCACCCACATGTGATTCTAATTTGCTCTTATATGAGTCTAATCCACTTTACCTGAATCCCTAAAGACTACTTTAACTGTAGTGGTGATGTTTTTAATAAGATAGGTTTAGTTTATTAGTTTCCATGTTATACTTAATGAAAGGAATACACCAACATGATACAGGCTTAAGCAGCTAACGCAATAGATCAGAGGTTGCACATTCTCATAGTAAAAAGCGTGCGTGAAGCATGCCAGACACACTTTAATATGGCAACCTGCCGTACCGCTGTGCCCCCACTCTTAGTGCGTTTGTGGCTTTATCAATGGTCTTGGGCTTATTCCCATTTTTCTTTGGCTATCCAAATAAAAATATGGTTCTCAATCCGAACTACTGACTCTTCCACTACAGTCCACTGCTGGATATAGTACTTTACCAATATTTTATATTTCACAGAGACTATAAGGAAAAAAAAAATGTATCAGATTGTTTATTGAAATCTAAGCAGGGATATTGTGGTAAATAACAAATCAGTTTTTTTAACATAAAACATTACATATCTAATTTAGTTGGGATATTCAAGTTGTAAAAGATATTTCTTTCCAGGAAAATGTGTAAGCTATAAAAAAGTAATAAAACACTTAGAATATTATAACATGAACAGTAAGGTGTATATTGTAACATTTGTAACATTGTTGCAATATTTGGAATGTTTTTAGGGCTATAAAGAGGTAATTAACAGTGCTCCATGACAGCCGGCATAGCAGAAAGGCTACGGTTACGGTTCCTTAATTATTGTCTGGAAACCTTTTAGCGATTATATTCAATTGATATGTTATAATTTAACTTTTTGTTAAGACCCAAGCGTCCAGAGCCGCCCATCATTCATCACTATTATTAGTGTCATTACTATTATTGTGTTTTCTAATAAACTAAAGTATTGACTTGAAATCAAAGGATGATTTTTTGTTGTACAAGTCCAAAGGTTGTTTTTAAACTTGTTTACTTGTAAAATAAACAAGTTTACAATAATAAGATTGGTTACTATATAACTTGTGTATTGTTGTTTTTGACACTTACCTATTTCACCTTTTTATTTATAGAAGTCACCCAAACTTTGCCAAATGTTTACTAAGAAATTATTTACTGAAAAAAACATTTAAAATCGTTTTTGTCCAATTGTGTACAACCTACTTTGTAAAAATAACCCGACTGCGGCAAAATAAAGCCTATCCCCTAGATATTATTTTAGAACCCTTACTTAGTCCGCGCCGCGCACGCTCCGCGCTGTAAAAACTAAACAATATCTGTACAACAATAATGATCATTCTGTCCTGCGCAGTGGCAGCGGACGGTCATGTTGTGCTACGCTATACTCTGCCTCGCGGCTGCGCTCGCATCGGGCCACGATGTTAAACGTAAGTGTTTATTGAATTAATTATTAACTAGCAACCTTTATGTGAGTTTTTTGTAACACCTGTACATAAACCAGAATATATTGTATAAACCCCTTCCTCTTGAATCACTCTATCTATTGATGACAACCGCATTAACCTCGTAAGGCCCAATGTGCAATAGAATGTAAATGATCAAGGCAATTTAATTTGAACTGTGTTACAATGGTAATAAGGTTTATTTTCCTATCTTGATAAACTGAAAATCGCATTATCGAACAAACTTAATTGAACTTTATTGCCGTGCTGGTAGATTCAAAGTCCCACTCACAAAAAACTCCCTGTTTGTTGTATGACAGGCCTTACAAGGTTAAAATTCGTTGTGTAGTTTGAAAGATTTAAGCGTACATACAGACGGACAGACGGCGGGAAGCGACTTTGTTTCATACTGTGTAAAGATTTAACATTCTGATACATAAAGTACAAATGACGGACTAGGTATACGACTTCAATGACTGAGATAACAACTTAAAGCGGTTCCGCACTTAGTCCGATCCGAATCCGATCCGAACCCGTGAAAATACGGATCTATAGAGAAATCGGATGACGGAAACGGTTCTCTTAGTAAGAGAGGTTCCGCACTACGTCCGATCCGAATCCGATCCGAACCTGGCTTCCGTCATCTGATTTCTCTATAGATCCGTATTTTCACGGGTTCTCTTAGTAAGAGCGGTTCCGCACTACGTCCGATCCGAATCCGATCCGAACCTGGCATCCGTCATCTGATTTCTCTATAGATCCGTATTTTCACGGGTTCGGATCGGATTCGGATCGGACGTAGTGCGGAACCGCTCTAAGGTTGACACTATTTAATTTTCTGTAATTTCTTTTACTTGCTATTTTTGTAACGCTTTGTATATGCGATAGTAGGCGCTCGGTAATCCGGCACCGGTAATTTTCCCCATATTTTGGAACGGCCGGATCATTAGTTATACGCATAGGCATTCGGCTGTGTAAACTGTCGTATTATAGAGCGGGCCACCCGAGTCACTAACTGCCGGATTACTGGGCAAATAGGATTGGCAAGCGCCGGATTACCGAGCCAGTACTGTATGTTTCTTCCTCTGAATAATCCCGAGGGAATTGCGATAAACACTTTACGCGGACGAAGTCGTGGGAGAAGCTAGTTAATTATAAAAAAGTACATAAGTTTTATTCGGTTTAGGGTAAAAAAATTCACTAGTGTTGGCTGCTCAGTCGTTCTACGTTTCTGTTGTTGCAATAACAGACTTTGAATGTCGCTTTTAAAATAACAGTTTTAAAAAAGTTTATCTATAATCCGGATACTATAAATGAAAATCTTATAAAAAAAAACCGCTCAGTTTGGAAGCTACAGACAGATATACAAGTACATAGACACACAAATACCCACGTTAAACTTATATCACTACCGTAATACCAAAAAAGGCGGCTAACCTGACTGCTTAGTAATAGTATAAAACAATTTGAATTTGATGTGGTTATCAATAGAGTATAGAATGCTTCTAGAACAGTCGAGTTCGTAAATAGTGTACACTTTGATACCTTGTCTATTTAATGTCATGTTTAGACTGCCATATAACTAACGGCCACCTGTGCATATTATGCTTATGCGCATTCCTCACTGGGCTATGGCGTTATTTTGTGGGGAAATAGCACGGATGCTGGCAAAATATTTACTGTACAAAAAAAGTGTATAAGAATACTGGTAAATATTTCTGACAGACAGTTTAAACACTTTACCACACCACTTTAAAAAACTTAAAATAATACGTTGGCTTCACAACATATTTTTGAAATTTGTAATTGTTTGTAAAAAAACAGAACGATCTGTTTGAACAGAAAAGGGACAATTGCCCTAGATCTCAAAATCTGAGGAAAAGTTACAAATGGTAAACTGGGGTACACACCATATGGCTGTAAACGTAGACAATCATATTCCTGGAGGTTTAGAAACAATAGATAGGGAGGCTTTGTTTTTTACAAGAGTTTTTTAGTTATAAGGAATAATTAATGATGTGTTTTATCAATACTTTTAAGAATTAGTTTAAATTAATTAGTTTAACTATTATAGCTGTGCCCTAACAGGGTTTATGTTGGAACCATGTTTACCTTAATATCTTGTAAAACCCATAAATGCAATAAATGAGTTATGAATTATATATATATGTATTTCACAGCGATTAAAGTGACAAGGTACTAAAGCGTACACATATTTGTGAACTCGACTGTACTGCATTGCAAGGTAGTCGACTTTCTTGGTAGGTAATACTGGAGAATTTACACCAATTTCTTAGTCGGGGGTAATAAACACCTTTGCAAAGAAAACGTGCACTTTAGGATTTTTAGTGGGGGGAACTGTTGCAGTGTCCGTCCGGATAGCTACCACCATCTTATTGTTAAGTGTTCACATTGGGTACCTATTGTTTCAACTAGCGTATCATTTCGCAGAATATTGATTTATTCAAAAGGCATTTCTCGCCGCGTGAGTTAATTTTTTTGGTCACTAGTCTAACCTACTTAACCTAAACTACGTAATTAATGTTTAAGGTATCCTGAAAACATCACGGTTTCAGCGGAAAATAGCGTTTGATGAAATGAAATAATCGATAAACTGAATTTCGATAAAATGACGGGTTACCGTTCACATTGCTGTGTACCCGTGTGGGTATAAGACCATCGGTGAAATGAATATGAAATACCGGCGAAATATAATTTAAAAGTTACTATAACTCACGCTCGTAGCAATATTTTTAGTGACACAGGTTTTACAATATTTATGTAAACATTAAAATATTGCAGTCGTGCCGTCATTCTGTATTGCATGTACTGTTCGGTGATCCGGTGAATTGGCCTGAATTTGTACACCTGATTGAGTCAGCTTATTGAAAAAATAACTATTGTTGACTTTGAGATGACTTGTGTGACTCAAATTCGCATAACACATTTAATATTATAAATATTCTTGTACGTAATTGATAATTTTAATTAATGTTCAATTTCCTGTTCATTAGTCAATCGGCTAGCCGAAAAAAGGCAGACATGTTATTAATATACTGAGCATTGTTGTTATTATAATACATTTACTGCAGTAGCATTGTAAAACAAATTAATTAATACATTTATGTTCGTAATGTATTAAGATTTTCCGTACTTTTGAGCACCGTTTTTTTCGTTGTGTCTAACCTAACCTAAGTAATTAATGTTCAAGATATCCTGAAAACATCATGGTTTCAGCAGAAAATATCGTTCGATGAAATGAGAATCCACACAATGATGGTTTACCCGGTACAGTCGACTACAAAGAGATGTTATGACCTTATTGCATTGTAATAACGTCCAAAAGTGAATACAGTAGTCGACTGTATAGTAGGAGTCAGAGGCAACTGTAAAATTGAGTACCTTGTCGCGTCTACGGAGATACTAGATTCCAACCACTCTTACTTTAATTCCTTACTGCAACAAGGTCTCAAAATGTATCTACTTATGACTACAAGCCCAGAGTTTGGTTTGGGACTCGGCCAATTTGCGTGATTGTGATATTTAGATATAAAGAAAGGGCGAAAGAAAAACATTTATTATTGACACAACATAACAAAGGTCCTAATCTGTCCTATGTTACGTTGTGAACACAAGAAGAATGTACAGTCAACAGCATAAATAAGTGATCATTTATGTACCTTTTCACTTTAACGTCGTGTCTGAAATGTCATACAAAATTGTGAAACGATTGAAAGCGACAAGGTACATAAATGATCAATTATTTATGCTGTTGACTACACACGAAATGGTCCCAACTCGGCAAAATGCTCTCAAGTCGCGGATATTTTGCGCTAGGCCTCCCGGTTTAGCTTATTGTGAAGAACGGCTTCTCAGTACCAAATGACATCACTTATAAACAAACTGGGGGGGGGGGGCTTATTATAGCTTTGTCCTTGTCTCTCAGCGTAGACTGAACTGCATAGCTATGTCATCAAATCCCCCCCAATGGAAGACTTATGTCTATAGATAAGAGAAGAGAACGTTTTCTATAACAGACGTCGTACTGAGGGCCCTGCCAAGATACATTGCACTAACGTTTCTATTCGTTTCGTTTTTAAACCAATCGCGTCACAGGTAGATCACGTGACTCTTCGTATCAATTCATATAGAAACGGGAAGTAATTAAATGGTCAGCCGTTATTAAAATTGATTCGCAACAAAAAAAAAAGCAATTAACTCATTTGGGCAGCATACAAAGATTTGGCTGGCAATAAATAAAAATCGGGCTGCAACTCTTGTTCAGCAAACAATTTACAAACGGTTAACATTTTAACCAATATCAATCTGCCTTTTTTTATCATCGGTCTGCCTAATAAACAGTCGAGCTGCAAAATAATTATTTGGGCAGCAAGATTTTACAAGCCTTTAAAATATAACGCTGCAACTCAAAAATGTGTTATTTTCAGGAATGCGGTTTGAAAATCAAACAATCTTTTTTTTGAAATTTTTATATTAAAAAAAATAATAAATGAGAAAATTGTCTTTGTAATACCAGCGTTAGACATCAAAAAACATAATGCTTAAAAAAATAGTGCAAAAATAACCTTATTACACAAAATAAATATAAAAACATTCACTCACTTCGAGTTACGCTGCAGAATCTGCTTTCTAATTATTGTCAACAGTGGCATAAGTCTTAATATTCTACTGGTACATAAAGTAATTTTAATCAATAAAGGCCTTTTTGTGTTTGAGCCATAATACTATGTGTTGTTTTTATATAATACAGTCTTATCACGTTAATGACTTAAAAACATTGGTATAATTATTAGCGAATATCGGTTTAACACAAAATAAGTACTAAATAACATTTTAAAATTCTTAGCAAAAATGGCACATTTGTGTTTAACACCATGTATATTTATTCTGAAAAATATTTATTTATTAAAATAATATTGAAAAATAATTATTTGTATATTTTTCGCTTTTTGCTTGTCAAACTCATAGTACTGCTTTCGCTAGAACTTGAAGAATAAGACTGTGGATGTGTAATGGAACAGTCTGTAAAAGTCGGATCTCTCACACTGTCATCTGATGAAAAGTCTTCATTGTAGTCATTTTTACTTTTACTCAAATCAGTTACGTTCAGTGTTTTCTTTTTATCTTTATTAATATCAATCCGAAGATTGCTAAACATTTTTTTGGTTCAAGTATTCATTTCTGAAAATAAAAACAAATATTATTTACGTGTATTTTTTATGGCATAAATAAGGCATACCAGTACATAGGCCACCTGATAATAATTGGGTCCTCGAACATTATAATAGACATTTTATAATCTCAAGGCTAAAATCCCAAGGCTATAATCCTAAGACTACAAATGCATTCTAACCCTGAGGACTAAAATGAAATGCCTTTACGCTTACAATTTCACTGGTTATCTTAAATTATCGCCATACCGGAACATAGCAGTGCAAACACTCCTGCTTCGCGGCACAAGAAAACCCATCTCACATGCATGCTTATATATCAGGGGCTTAACCAACAAGCTAATGTTAAAGCCGTGTAAAAAAACCAGTCAAGTACGAGTCGGACTCGCGTACCGAGAGTTTCGTGGTAATGGGAAAAGAAAATACTCTTTGTTATGAACTTCATTTTCTAAGGTGCATTTTGACTAGCCGAAAATTTTGATTTAGAGTCTGTCAAGCGAGTCGTGTCCCTTGAAAAAGGCGGTATTTTCAAAAATCTTTCAGAAATCAACACTGATAATACGCTGAAAACTATGATTGATACTTGAATTTATGTAGCTAGATAGAGCTAGATCTAGCTACATAAATTCAAGTATCAATCATAGTTTTCAGCGTATTATCTGTGTTGATTTCTGAAAGATTTTTGAAAATACCGCCCTTTTCAAGGGACACGACTCGCTTGACAGACTCTATTAAGTTTTTGTTATTGCTCAAAAACTGTAAATAATGAACACTTCATTTTATTTTTCCTAATATATAAGAAGGGGATGAATAGGTAGAGGAGCTAACGGGGGGGAGGAGCTGACAAAATCGGGGGAAGCAAGTTGTACTACTATATCAAATTTCAAGTTAATAGCATTTGTAGTTGCTGAGAAAACCTGCTGTGACATACAGACAGACAGACAACGAAGTCTCACCATAAGGGTTTTTTTTTTACCATTTTGGTACGGAACCCTATAAAACTTATGGTGCCCATGGTACAGAATACGAAACAAATACAAAATGAGCAATCGGAAAAAAGCCTGCTAAAATTAATCTGTTTATGTTATATTTTGTAGTAGAAAATGATAGTAATAGTTATGAATAAGCAACAATTTTACTAAAGTTGATAGTAGGTACCATTGACCATTCTAATTGTCAAGCCACCATAAACCCTGTCATAATGACAGCGTCAAGTTACTAAAGACAAATTACCTTCAAATTAAACATTTAAGCTTCTGTGTTCATGGCGGCTCAGCAATTGAAATTATTGACCGAACTTTCAACTTTATAGAGGTTCTCTTGTTAGAAAATTGATTACAGGGGCCTCATTCCCGGCGGTTATAACGATATCGTATTTAATCTGGTATCGCATTGTCACCGTTTTCATAGCTCTTATTTACTTGACAGTAATGGCGGCTGACGTCACAACAATACCATAACAGATTAACTACGATAAATGCTTTTTACCGTCGGGAATAAAATCGCAGTATTATATTGTACCTCATGAGGTTCGGATTAGCAAAGAAACAAATATAAGCTCACGAAAACAATGATCGAGCATTCAAATTATTGTATTTAATTAAATATTGTCTACATGTTTCTATAATAGTGTCAACATTTTGTTTTAAGCAATCAAATTTTTATAATAATGTATGGTCAATTGTGTCGGATTTCGTATTCAGTAACAAACAAAATCATTACTCTTTCTAATATACGGGCGAATTTCGTAAACGTTTTATAGGAATAATATTTATATTTCTACAATAAGAGTCCATTCCTAAAAGTAAAAAATAAAACACACTTACTTTTTAGCCGAGATCGTCCCAAAGAAAAATATCACACTGTTTTATAAAACATTTCAATCATCAGACAAAATATTTCATGATGAGCCACTATTGTTGATAAAAACTACTAAGATTCACTGTATTATTTCGTGTTGCACCGGTATTCATAAAAGAAACGTAGTGACAGTGTTGAACGCCGTGACTCAACTGGCAGCGGGACGCTGTTCAAGAAAACATGGCGTCAAAATTTGACCAATCACAGAGCGGCACATCGTCGCCATGTTGTCATTTTTTGACGTAAGATGATGGCTGCTTTATTCACGATAAAGTTTCGCTTACTCTGCACGTCGCTGTATACTTAACTCGAAATCGTAGTATTTTGCAATAGTGCGTTATTGTATAAAGGCAGCGATGTCTGTAAGCAGTTTAATTGAGAGGTGTGCATATTAAAATAATGGTTATCTATATAAATAAGTGGATTGCGTTTAGTTTGAAAAATAAGCAGTGTTCATTATTGTGGGCGGAGCGAAATCAGATCACGTAACGCGAGCACTCAAGCCACAGTATATCCTCGTAAGGTCCACCATACTACAAACAGGGAGTTTTTTGTGAATGGGACTTTGAATCTACCATCAACGCAATAAAGTTCAATTACGTTTGTTCGATAATGACATTTTCAGTTTATGAACATAGGAAAATAAACCTTATTCACATTGCAACACAGTTCAAATTATATCGCCTTGATTATGTACGTTCTATTGCACACTGGGCCTTACGAGGTTATAAATAAAGCAGTACAGAAACTAGGCGTACTTTTCAAGATAAATACCTCCTCTCCAATTGAGCGTAAGGGTTGTAACTAATATTTTGTAAAATTGAAAAAAAAATTTTTTATTGTATCTCAGCTAGTTAGTGCAAAGTCGATACGTGTGGTTTGCGACAACGAATCCGTTGACAGATTGAGAAAAAGTTGCCACCATCTTTAACTTTTTAGTTATTCGACTGATTGGTTCCAAAATTGATATGTAGGGATCTGTGTGGTCTCCGACAACGAATCCGTTGACAGCATGAGAAAAAGTAGCCGCCATGTTGAACTTTTTAGTTATTCGACTGATTGCTTTATAAATCGATATGTAGGGATCTGCGTGGATTTCAACAACGAATCGGTTGACAAAATGAGAAAAAGTAGCCGCCATCTTGAACCTTTTAGTTATTCGACTGATTGTTTCCAAAATCGATATCTGGAGATCGGTGTGGTCTCCGACAACGAATCCATTGACAGAATGGAAAAAAGGAGTCGCCATCTTTAACTTTTCAGTTTTTGGACCGAATTCTTTGAAAGTCGATATTTGGGATCTGTGTGGTATCCTATAGCTCTTGAAATTGAGTCATCTGTCAACGGATTTGCTGTCGGAGACCACATAGATCCCCAGATATCGATTTTGAAAGCAATCAGTCAAATAACTAAAACGTTCAAGATGGCGGCTACTTTTTCTCATCCTGTCAACGGATTCGTTGTCGGAGATCACATAGATCCCCAGTTATCGATTTTGGAAGCCATCAGTCGAATAACTAAAAAGTTCAAGATGATGGCTACTTTTTCTCAATCTGTCAACGGATTCGTTGTTGGAGATCACATAGATCCCCAGATATCGATTTTGGAGACAATCAGTCTAATTACTAAAGAAATAAGAAATAATTTACTGCTTTATATCTATACTGTGCCCAAGCGTTGGTATTTTTGAGGCTAGTAGTAATTACAAGTTAAGTTTTGTCACACAAATTTAGAAATCACAATCACACCCTAGATTAACCAAAATTTGTATCATAAATATGAAGTAGGTTAGGTTAGGTTCGTTTTTATATCAGGCCCGGAGGGCCAGAGCAACCCAGAAATAGGAGCTCCGCGTTAGCGGAGCTCCGTCGACTCTGTTAAATTTGTAAATTTGATGGTGGAGTTGGCATATGTGCGTTGCCGGCACGGCAGTAAATTTGCCCCCTTTTTTTTGATGGACACAATGAAATATTTTGCTTACCTACTGATTGTTTACCAAAATTGGATTAACTGTGGGTCGCTCAATGCAGCTCAAATATTTAATTTGCTGACCAAAATAATTTAGAGCAGTTCAGTATATCATTAATTGCAGACAGATTTATAAATGTTTGCTAACCATAAGTTGCTTACCAACTAGCTATTTTGGCTGACCAAATACATATTTCTGTTCACCAAAATTGGAATATTTTGCTGATCGATTAAATGATACCCTATAGAAACGCTAGTTAGCGTAATGCATCTTGGCAGGGCCCTCTGATCACTTAGCCCTTAAATGATCTCTCTACGTTTCAGTGGTTGTTTTAAAAAAAACTATAACTGCAGTAAGAAATTAAGGTTAGAAAAAAAAAAACATGTAAAGGATAATATGGGCAAAATACACCCAGCTCCGCCAGCCATATATTGAATATAGCTCGAAACATCTAACAAAAATAAGCATTTTTAATTATGAAGCATTAAAAAATATCCCCGGGGTCTCATTACATAAAACTGTGTAGGTATCACTGATAGTGTATTGTATAAAGAGATAGGTATCGCACTAGCGTGCAGAAAGTAATGCTCTCAAAATCAGTCAATTGTTTTTGAGCGTGGCAAGATATGAAGAGAATATCCACAGACCAGCTCTCTTCTTGGACTCAATACTAATGATAATTAAACACTGTTAAATAGATTTTTTAGTTTATAACGTTATTATTGAGTTTATTTTGTTAAAAAAAGGGTTAAATATGTTATGCTTGTTTCATTAATGCTCAGTAAGTTAAACCCATTCGACTTAAAATAAATAGGGAACCCATGGACAGAATTTGATGCACATTGGTACGGAAGTACATAGCTTTGATACCTTCCAAACAAAAGTAGTCTAAGCTGTGGCGGACTTGGGTGTGCCGTCCAAACATTTTTGCCCACTATCCTTTTTAAGTGATTGAATTGTTTTTTTTTCTTAATTTGCTCACGTCTTTTTCTTGTCTCGTGCATAGTCATTCTTAATGCATAAGTGGGAAAGAGATAAACTAATTAATGTCACTTGGTACTGAATCTATGCGACAGTTCGTTGAAATTAGAAGGGTGAGCATTTAATTGATGTGTCCTTTAAAACGGAAAAAATCCGTTTAAGGGTTAATAAGAACCAATTTTGTTGCAGAAGCCCCTCCTCAATGGAGTCCCGTGTACACAGTGAAAGGTCTCCTGAACATCCCGTACGCTGAGCTCCATGAACCTCTGTACGCCTGGTAAGTCCCAATCGTCCTCTTATGATGAAAGGATCTGGGAGTGTATTGAATCTCATCTGGCGGCTGAAGGTCAACAAAATGGCCGATTTTAACTGATTTCTACAAAGCGCTGTTCAAAAAGCTTTAGGTGAGATGTAATATAAAAGGCGAAAACTTGAAATCGCCCGTTGATTTTTACGATTGTTATTTTTTATTTTATTGAATAGTATCTACAGATTACTATAACAAATGCACTGCTTAGAAATTACCACATAATAAAAAAAAACATATTTTGTACTGCTACTTTTTTTCCGGACCACTAAGCATTAAGCGAACGAGTAAAGAGCGCACGCCATGGCGTTCGATGTGAACGAGACAAATTGTACAGTCAAGGAATTTAATTTGTGACCCACCTTAAGTCCAAAGTCAATCTGACATTCTACAACAATAAGGTTGAGTTTCCTATCAATTACAAATGACTTGGCATCTCAAATGACAATGTCAACTTCAAGCAGATTTTCTTTGAAATGGGTAGCAAATTAACGTCCGTGACCGTACCATGTTGCAAGTTACAGGAGCTTAGTTTGGGACTCAATTTGTGTCAGATTGTGCCCTGATATTTAGAAAAAAAGTGTAGCGTTTTTGAATATTCCCTACAGCTGAGATGCAGAATTTCAAGTGGGTGACCATGGCAAAGTTAAACGTATTTTTTGAACCTGTCTTTGCAAATAATTGGTAACGCAGCTTGTTAAGGTTAATCGTATCAGAATAACTTCCAGTACTAGTACTAATAACGATTCAAAATTTTGTGCTATTAGTCGCCTTCCTACGGATACCTATTATAAGTTCGACAAAAAATTTGTCCGCTGTTTCGTTTGTCCGAAATTTTCATTTGTCCGAAAATCATTTTACTCTGAACTCGTTTAATTTTCCGGGATTGTTATAAAACTAACCGGACAAAAGTTTTTCGAAACATCGATAGGTTACCCACACTTTGAAGTCACGTATCTGAGTATCCTATTTATTTATTTATTTATTTATTGTTAATTACTTTAGACTACAACTTTGCTATAAAACCTAACCAATTTTCGTCGTGTTATTGATATGGCAAAGGCGTTTATTAAAATTCCAAGGTCGATAACTTGGATTTTTAATAAACCCCTGTACCAAATATATCCAAAAATGGCGAATACCCGACCAGTAAGGTGAAATGTATAATTTTACTGAACCAAAACGAATCACTCGCCGAAATATTTGCACAGTGACGCCGCTACGGTGTGATGTTGCCCAGTGGATCGATAGATGGCGCTGTTACGTGCGGGAACTCGCTAACGATGTGTCCCCTTCAAAAGTACTAGAGCTTTGACATTACATTACATTACAAGTAGTGAACCTTCACAGTACTGAAGATTATTTCTGAATGCGACGTCCTTTTAGACGTCGTTGATATAAAATGTTGTATTATTTTAGATTTGTTTCGCTCGGTCTTTATAGGGAGCGCTCCGAATCAGTGTTGCCAGAATAGAATTTTGTAAATCTGTAGGTTGAGGCTCAAAAATCCGTAGAATTCCGTAGATTACTAACTAAAAAATCCGTAGTACTGCAGACTTTTTTTTTTAGCTGTAATATCTGACCTAAACATAATGTGGAACTTTAACTTCGCCGTATTTACCCAAATATTCGTGAAGGCGTGAAGTTGTTATTTAGTGAAGCATAATGAGTAATGCCTGCACTGCACATTAGCTTAGCCTAGCTTAGTTCTTGTACTACGTTAGTTGTTATTCGCAAAAAAATGAATAACATCCTTATTACGTCACGTATTTAGTAAACAATTGAGTTTTTTTGGAATTCCATAGATTTTTCAATAAAATCCGTAGGTCTGTGTACGAGGCTTGAAATCCGTAGATCTACAGACTTTTCCGTAGATCTGGCTCCGCTGCTCCGAATCTCCGGTCTCGGTCAATCGGTCAAAGGAACTAGTTCGGTCTTTTAGTTCCTTTAGGTCCTTTAGCTCCGGAGCAAATTTGAGATCTGGGAATGAGTATAAAGAACATAGGTACGGTCACGGAAGTTAATTTGCTACCCATTTAAAAAAAAACTGCTTGAAGATGTCATTGTCAATAGAGATGCCAAGTCATTTGTAATTGATAGGAAACTCAACCTTATTGTTGTAGAATGTCAGATTGACTTTGGACTTAAGGTGGGTCACAAATTAAATTCCTTGATTGTACAATTTGTCTCGTTCTCATCGAACGCCATGGCGTGCGCTCTTTACTCGTTCGCTTAAGCTTAGTGGTCCGAAAAAAAAGTAGCAGTACAAAATATGTTTTATTTTTTATTATGTGGTAATTTCTAAGCAGTGCATTTGTTATAGTAATCTGTAGATACTATTCAATAAAATAAAAAATAACAATCGTAAAAATCAACAGGCGATTTCATGTTTTCGCCTTTTATATTACATCTCACCTAAAGCTTTTTGAACAGCGGCGTCTTCTGGAGAATTTATGAGGTGTTTGTCATGAACATAGTTTTTGCTTAAAGTTTGATGGGCTACTTAATACCTTATTAAATTGTCTTTTGATCAATGGTTAACTTTTTTGATTTGACTTCACTTTGAGGTAGTTACATGGAATTTCAACATTGGTGTATTTACCGTTTTTATAGAAATTTGTCTCCCATAGAAAAACCTCTGTCAGAGGTTAGATTGGAGAGACTTCCTTACTACCCAAAGTAAAATCCAGTTTGTTGGTATAACTTAGCCGTAAGGTGATACTCCTAAAAGCATGAAACTAATTGTGAAAATTGAAATTCAATTGTGGCATGGTATAAAACGGCAAGCGAAGATTGTCAAATTGCGTTTTTCAAAAAGTTATAAAGCACCTGCAATAAATATTAAGAAAACTTAAAGAATCTCATACATTTCAATATATGATTGTATTTTTATTTCATAGTATGATATCTACAGATTACTTAAGAAAAAAACGGCTTCATAATTAGCAATAAATAAAAATAAAAACCCAGATAATACATTGCTACTTTTTTACCTTACGTTCAACAATTGCTACTAACCTAAAGGACCGAAGACCGATTAAGATCGTTTACGAGGAACTAGTTCCTTTCGGTCCGTGACGGGAATGCATTCCTTTAGTTCTTAGTTTCTGACCGACTTCTATCTATTATTAACCGACTTCAAAAAAGTAGGAGTTTCTATATTCCACTGTATGTTTTTCTTTTATTTATTATTACCGATTTCTCCGTCAACTGTGGACCGATTTTAAAAATTATTTTTTGGTTTGATAGTGTTTAGTACTTCCGAGGTGATGGGACCACCAAGTACGTACAAATATTCAAATCTGAATCTGATGAGGGGATCCGTGAGGAATTGAGGGAACTGAATATTATTTTCTGTTTGTTGCTTTGTTTTTTATTTATTTATGCTATGTTGTTGTTTTATACGTTGGCAGACTTATGTTGATAATGTTATGTTTATTGAAACTTAAGTTATAATTAGTCTGCGGTTTTCCTGTTATTTGAATAAAGTGCTATGAGTAACAAGTAATTTAAAATAATTCAAGATTAACGAGGTGAGCAAAATAATGAACGAAGTACAATTTGATTTGATATGAATTAAATTATAGTTATTTTTCAAAAGGATTTTGCTGTAGTAAAAAATATCAGGGGACAATCATGCACAATTTGAACTATTATGTATGTAAGTAAACACTTTATTGTAAAAACAAAATAAATGACAATAATTATAAAATAGCCATAAATATAGCAAGAATGTCCGTAGGCGGACTTATCCCTTTAAGGGATCTCTTCCAGTTGAACTTTGAGCGATTGAGAAATAATTAAACACAATGAATAGCCAAATAAGTACAACACTAAAGTAAATAAATGTAGTCTTGTTCCGAACTAAGCTCAACCAAGACCACTATCCTATTCAAAAAAGGACATTTACAAAATAACAAAAAGCAAGCTTTAAAAACCTAACTGCTGTTTGGATAATGTCGTCAATATAATGTTAGGTATCGTTATTATTTATTTTGTAAATTCCACGTTTAAAAAAATATCAGTTACACCCGCGATGCTAACACGAATCTAACGACCTCGCTTGGTCGAAAATGTCGAAATCGGGCCATCTGTTTAGCCTTTACAAGGTATCCGAACAACGAACCATGTATGCATTTAGATTTAGATCAATATTTTAGGTTAGGTTAGTATTGCGTTAAGGCCGAAAGCCATAACTACCCAGAAACAGGAGCTCCGCCAAGCGGAGCTCCGTCGACCCTGTCACATCATACAAGTCTATTGTCAGTTGTATGAGTTGTACTTTTATGACTAGCAAGTTTTGACCTAATAACATTTATTACAAGTACTATCATTACCTTTGACATTATGAAGTTTAATTATTATGACATAAATTAATATGACTATGAATTTTATGACTTCCAACAAATATGACCCGCATTAATTGACATTCCGATTTATACTCTTCAATATTATGACTTTTAACATTATGACTAATAATAAGTATAATGTAAAACGTTTTGCACAACAATAATCGAAACATTAACTTTATGGCAGTCAATAGAGACCCACATACATACATGTCAAAACCATTATAGATGAACAACTTAAGTAAATGACCTCTTGCATGTAGTTGTGTACAAAACTAATATGGAATTTACGGAAAATTTCAAATATAGAATGTCGAATCATCTATACGGATGTGTTACAACTACATACAAGAGGTCATTTACTTAAGTTTCTCACCTATACCCTCCTCCTTCGACAGTCACAGGGAAAATATATCTCCTGCACAATATAATGCCTGTCGATGTAGTAAACATTCTATGTAAGTACTTGGATTCAAGAGTTTCCCGTACAAAAATGTGATGTAATTTTTTTGCATTAAAATATAAAAGTTAATCAGAAAATTTAATTTCAAGAGTTTTGGTCAGTTTCGTTACAGATTGATATTAAACATTAAACGATAACCAATTCAAATAGACCTTGGATTATTTATTTGAATTATTTGCGTTGGAATTACGTGTTTCATCCGATTCAGTTATTTGATGCATTCATAACAATCACACTAATATTATAAAAGCGAAAGGTTGTGTGTGTGTTAGTTTGATACTCCTTGACGCTGCAACGGCTGGAATGGAGATAATTATATTAGGAAATTAAAAAGTTCCCGAGGGAATAACGAGAATCGAAATCATTGCGGACGAAGTCGCGGGAAGAAGCTAGCTAACTAAAAAATATTTTTTTTTGATAAATTTCGTTTTTTTTTTTCTTGGCTTTAAAGACAGTACATGCATTATTACTACTCAAGTTTCTCGGTGGTTGTACTGTAATCCCGTGTATTTGAATAATATAAATAAAATGATAGCAATTGCGTGCTATGTAAATCTGTCTGGCTCTATGATATCAGGAGAGTTATTGTTTACTAAGTTTGAACTTTATCTAGAGGTCACAAGGTCTCTGATAAGTAACACTTGGCTCAGATATGGTTCGCTCGACGGTTTATTGTACAAGACAAAGAAAAAGAGAGATTTACTCGCGGTAACCTGCCATCGTCTCCTGATGCCAAGTGTCCCATCTCCACTTTAGTTCCATTGTCTTCTTGCTGACATCCGCCACTTTGTTTCTATGTCTACTTAATTAATAAAATAATTATTAATACACTTATCAAATTTCTCAGAGTCAATAATATTTATCTCATTTGAAGTATGTTGACCGAGCGACCGCGGCATACTCCGCCATTTGCGATCCTTGACCAAGTTTGTTATCGTGTCATATTTTTACTTGGGGTACATTGATCTTGAATGACTTCGTAATCGGTCATCATTCATCCTTCCATTAAATCCTTCCTAACAACCTTTTTTTTTCTCAGAGACATCTACGTTGATTATATAAGGTTGACATCACCATATTTTTTATAATGTGCCTATTATGGTCATTCACTAGTTTTAGCAAGCTAACATTAAATCTTCAGGTTTTTTTGAAAACTTATATTTTTGTGCACAAGTTATTCGTGTTGTTTTAGTCATTTATTTTGCTTCTAAGTTTTTTATTCAAATACAACGCATTCGAAGTTAACTATATACAAAGAAGGAGAGAAAATTAATTAGTTGCAATACGTAATTCCCACATAAGTTTTCTTCTTGCACTCTCCTCTATCAGCTGGTAACTCCGTGCTCACACCTTTCATACACATGCAATGCTTCATACAATCCATCAAATTTTTGGTCTTCCTCTACACATATCCATCTACATTCATACTTATCACACTTCTATTTATATGTCCCTCGTCCCTCAATACTGTCTACCATGCCAATCTATTACTCATCGATTTTCCTATTATTAATGCTACTCGTACTTTCAAGCTTCCTCTAATATATTCATTCCTAAACTTATACATTTTAGTGACTACACAACCATCGTAACATCCGCATCTCCACCACAGCAATCTCCCGTCATCCTTCTCCTTTCCTTGGTAGGCCAATAGACCCAAACATGACGACCGGTTTCGCTACGGTCTTGCAATACGAAATTAATGACATTTTCCCAAACATTCAATGAAATATTGATGTTGTGTTCCTTGTAATAGGCTGCGAAGTATGACGTTTCAGGTGCGGCTAGGACAAGAGGTCGTTAATGGGGAATTTCATACAAATCGTGCAGGCCTAGGCCGGCAAAGTCCTCTTTTTTAATTTCAATTCCACATAAGTTTGTGGCACAGGCATCATGTTCTGCCACTATGCGTATTAAAAAAATAAAACTTTGATTTTTTTGTTGTTTATTTCATTGCATGTTTGAAAAAGCACTATACATACCTCGTCGGGAAATATGGGGTTGCCCGCCTCAAACCTATCCTATCCTACCTAGTCTATATGTCTTCGGCCGGCAATCCCTTTTGTCCCGGCCTCTGTAGAAATGTACTATAATTACTTGAGCACGCCTGCGACTTTGCACGCCCAGAACTAGTTTCCCGCTACTCCCCATATTTCTTCCAGTTGGGGGTCGATTTTCGGAAAATCCTTTCATTGTGCACCCAAGGAATACTCCCTCCAAATGTCAAGTCCCTAGGTCCAGCGTTTTAGGCTGTGCGTTATCTGACAGTCAGTTACTCAGTCACGCTACTGTTGAGTGGATTGCGTAACAAATAAGAGATATGAAAACGGACTTTCATCATCTTATCGTATCATCGTATTTTCATTTGACGCGTTGGCCTAGTTGCTAGTGGCCCTGCCTACGAAGCTAGCGGTCCTGGGTTCAAATCCCGGAAGGGTTGATATTTGTGTGATGAGCGCGAATGTTTGTTCCTGAGTCATGGAGGTTTTCTATGTATTTAAGTATATATTTCTCTATATAAGTGTTTATATCGTTGTCCAGTACCTATAGTACAAGCCTAGAGCTTAGTTTGGGACTACGTCAATTGTTGTGACATTGTCCCCTGATATTTATTTATTTATATGTACGACGGATGTTTGTAAACTACATTTTGAATGTGCTCATGCGGACAGATGAGAGTTATCTGTTTGCAATGTAAACTGTATGAGGAAGTCGCAGTTTTGCGTAATACCGACTATTCAAAACAATTGGCGACACACTCGTTATTTACATAATGACTGTTTATAAATATATTTTTCATTTTGACGTTTGCTGGGTTTTCAGTTTTCGGTCTTGTGGTTTTTTTGATTCTTTGTACATCGGTTTGCATCTCCCGGGGTGACTTTTAGGGGCTGGGTTGCGTGTAAATGAATAAGAATTATGTGGTAGAAAGGAAGCATAAAAAGGCAACTTGGTCCTACCTTAAATCCTTTTGTTACTATGTTACTCGTAGTATGACATTATTCTGTAAATGAATGAATACAACTTTAGTATTTCCACAGATCCTGTTATAAGATTTGAAATATTAATGAATTATTTAATCAGCGTGCAAATTAGAGACTCCCCTAACCTTTCTTATGGCGGACTTATGGCTTGTCTACAGGTTCGACAGTAAGAATGGCAAGTCTCGCATCGACTACTACGGAACCATGGTCAAGACGTACCAGCTGAGCTCCACCGCGTACCCGCAATACGGGGCCATGATTAAGGTAATACATCTACCATCAGTCTATCCTTATTGATTGACAATGGAAATCTCTTTAAGATACACCTAGGTATACATTTGCTCTTGTGATAATTCAGAGTTTTGACACGTTTTCCTGCTAAATACACATTATAATTTATTTTATATTCATTGTTTTATTTAATGCTAGGTTAAGTATTTTTACTGACTGGTGAGTTTCTTGCGGCGCTTCTAGACGACGCGCTGGCCTAGTTAGTAGTGACCCTGCCTACGAAGCTAGCGGTCCTGGGTTCAAATCCCGGTAAGGGCAGATATTTGTGTGATAAACGCGAATATTCGTTGCCGAGTCATGGATGATTTTCTATGTATTTAAGTATATATTTCTCTATACACCGTGTTTTTTTTGATTTGGTTTAATGTTAAGGTTGCATTCCTAAGATCAAATAAAGTTAATTCCTCCAAGAAACTAGTGTACGAACTCGTTCCGTTTAGAAGATAATCATTTTTTACATTTAATCACTAATTACCGTTAAACCAATGTAAAAGGTTCATAATCCATAATGTGTCATCGTAACGTTTTATACACTGACATTAAATGACAACAAGTTGACACTAACTTTTGCCTAACTCAAAAGGACCTTTTACAATATCCATCAATTAATTATTTAATTATTTTGTATGAGACAGTTTTTTTTTTTGGATTATCGTAAAACGGTTTAAGGGATAAGTTTACGTTAATGTTCCAAGCACAAGCACGAAGTTAAAGCAAATGGACACAAACACCCTGTATACGTATTTATATCGTTGTCTAGTACGCATAGGCTAGAGCTAAGTTTGGGACTAGGTCAAGTGGTGTGACATTGTCCCCTGTTTTTTTTAAAGTTTTTTTTTTATTTATTTATTCTTCTCAGCAGTGGTCTCCCCTTGCGCTGGTGAGTCCTACTCGCACTTGTTTATTTCTCTTCTCTACAGTAATGATCTGGTCCGAAGCGCTGTTAGTTTCACTCCATATAACCGACGTGTAACAGACCTTGATATTTTATTAAAAAATCATTTGTAGCGTAAAACAGTAAACTTCTCTGTCTGCAGATTGCCCCAGTGACAACAGAGTCGGAGCTCAACAAGCAGACCTGCCTCCAAGTCAACGGCACCGCTGAGCAAGAGACAGGCATACAAAACGTATTACCCGATATGACTGACTTCAAGTATGTCGGTAAGTGTACTGTTAAACTCAACCAGAATGCCTACGTAATTGACAACAATTGATATGTGCTAAGGTAGTAAAATAAAAATACCGTTTGTAGATTTTACACTGCTGATTACAGTAAAAATATTTTTGGATTTTTTTATGCAGTAGTTTTTTTTATATTTAGGAAAAACAGTAAAAAAAGTTGGATTGAGAATGTTAGGAATACACTTATAGTGCCCTTAGTCCATTTATTACCATATTAATTGAAAAAAATATACAACTGTCATGTCCATTTTTCATCTGTCTGACGGATTACTTGATTCTACCGACACGCTTTCAATTCTCGTAATACTATTGTTTTGATATACGCTATTTAAAATGAAAGCGACTAACGGATTTTTAAAAGTTGATAGCCGCAATCTGCCCATAGTCGACGAATTCATGTTGTTACAGTTGTTATGGTTGACAAGTGACATGACATGACAGTCAGTTCTGTTTCTGTTTAAAGTTACTTCTTTTTATTTTATATCATGCTAAGATCACGACATCAGTATTCCTAACTTTGTATATACGGTCTTTTTAATGACTATATCTTTAATAAATTATTAACGACGAATTTAAGTTAAATAAAGAAAAACCGAGAAACACGGGTAGTCTAATTTTTAACGAGCTATTATAAACGCGAAAAAACAGAAATCCTTTTTTTTTTAAATGTCAATTCAGCGGTCTAGATTGATAGATAGTATATTGTAGAATTATAAAATGAAATGCTTTATTTAAAACTCGTTGAAAAAAATCACATTACGTACTTTATCTACACTCATATCATAAGTCATCTATTATGCGTTCAAAACCCGTAGGCAATGACCAGCATTACCTGTGGTAGTAGGTGACAGCGATGACAGCTGTTAATTTTGGAAGATGTTCCAAATTTGGATCTCATTACCTTACAATATTCGATAACGCAATTTCAAAATTACGTTACAGCTGTCATCGCTGTCACCTACTACCACAGGTAAGGTAATGCTGGTCATTTGCCTTTCGGCTTCTGAACCCATCTTAGAGTACTTATAATATGTGTGTAGATAAAGTATTGTACGAGACTCTGCGTAATGCGTCAGGCCTTGAACAACCCTACTAACCATAGCCCTGAACGTCAGGGTCGGATTAACCATAAGGCAGTGTAAGCGACTCCTAGGGGCTCCGAATCGGCTAGCAGCCCCGTATCCGCGCATCGAGATGACGTTTATTTCGAAGAATCAGTTTTTTTTTTTCAGGCACAGAAACAATGCGTGATACGGAAGCGGCGAAATGGCAGATGGTGTCCACCATCGGAGACAAGGTGAATAAATACACCATGTGGTTGAAGTACAAGAAGGACCTGCGCGGGGGGGACCCGCTGCCGATCCCGCTTAGGTAACAAATAATTATAATTGACAACAGGGGCACGTTTTATAAAGCTACAAGTAACAATTTTACAGGTCTAAACTGGCAATACTGCTCAAATGGGTGGTCGACATTGGTCGAGGTTGTGATAAATTGAAACTTGTAACCTGTAAATTGTAATTTGTAGCTTTATAAAACAGGCCCCAGGAATTATGGAGAAAGGTGTTCTATAAAAATAATGCTTATAGAGGTTTGTCTCAAAAGCATGCAATTTTTCTTCTCTTTTGTTCATTATTTACTGCTCGTTCAAATAGTGTGCATTGCAACCCTTTGAAGTCGCCGACACCGCTTTGTGCGCGCCGCGGCGGCTTCTTTGTACCAATTGTGGAGCCACAAAGCATGCAAACTATTTGAACGAATGGTCTACATATTTACTAACAAATTTCTGCTAATGGCTAAAGAACTTAACAATCATAATGGTCTTTTCCACGTCACAACAAAAAAAATAAAACGTGGTTACAAACAAAAAGACATCATTCCGACCACTAGTCCAAAGCGGGTGTAGAAAACGATGCTAATATATAAAAACTTAGTAAATAACAATCAAGATTCTTTTTTTTGTATGCCTTTGAGAAAAAGACAAACCTCCATATCAGACCATTTTTAACAGACTACAATAGGTGACGAAACAACTAATTAATAATTAGAAGTTCGCCTTTTGTATTTTAAGACAACTCTTTTGTGCAATAAAGATTAAATAAATAATAAGATATAGTTGACTCGACCCTCACTTATAGGATAACTTTGAAATTAAGAGTGTCAACGGAGCTCCTATTTCTGGGTGGTTTGGCCCTCCGGGCCTGCTGCAAAACTAACATAACCTAAACGCACGTATTTACACGCTACACTTCAGCTAACAGATTAAGTGGGTCAAGTCACCCATAAAAACAAAAATGCGGTCATATCAGCCCGCGGGCTAAGTGGCCTGTGGGCTCATATGACCACGAAGCAAATGTTTCCAAATAAACAATTGTTACAGGTATGAAATGAAAGGGTTCAACTCTCTTCTGGGATCTCACTACGACCACTATTACATCGAGTATATGGATTACAACGTCGAGGACATTGACCCCGACGTCTTCAAGGTGGACAGCAGTAAGTATCCCTAAACCAATAAGTGGTATCTCAGATTTAATTGCCAAAGTAAATTCGATCCTCTTCTGTTCGGAATGAGGTTGTGATTGCTACACGAGTTTTATCTGAGATGCTGCTATTTGGTTTAACAGAACAGTATGTTACACTGGCAGGCAAAAATACTCGCCCACCCATCTTTTGGTCGTTCAATTGTTAACAAGTTTAACTTCTTAAATCTGAGAGTAACTTATATATTGTACGAATTTCGATGAAGCTTGTAGTGTTTTGTTGCTTATTAATCTAGGTCAAAAATGTAAAATAATTATACCACATAAAAGCTAATAGTGATTAACAAAGTGAATAATTTGAACGATGAACTAACAAATGATACAGTGGCCCAAAAAGTAGATTAGCTGGCTACGAATTGATTTTATGTAAGTTCTACAACGTAAAAAACGTATGCATACATTTTGTTCACTGAAATACTTTATGGTTAGTCAATCACATTCTCAAATGTAATGTTTTCAAACATCTACGACGTTCTCTGACTCACTACTTAAGCGTTCGCCTAACAGCTGTTATTGTATTAAAAACCGGGCAAGAGCATGTCCGACCATGCTCAGTGTAGGGTTCTTACATCGTTACTACAAACAAAAAACTATCACAAAAAACATCAAGTATAGACGAATTTTCTATTTAAAGTTCTTTGGTGCTATCTTTAATAATTTTTAGTAGGTATTAAACGTATAAAATATAAATTAGTTGCCTGTATCTCAGGAACCAATCATCAAGTCTACTAAAATCGTGATAGTTGTAAATTAAATATATCACACGATATAAAAAAAATACCCTTGCTTTACATGTATGTAATTGAATTTCCAATACAATGGTACGAACGCAGCGCTTTGCTGCATAATTTCTTATTCGCACTGCCAAGGAGTGGAATGCTCTCCCTGCGTATGTATTTCCGGGACCTTGGTGTTTTCAAGGCAAGAGTAAATAGCCTTTTTCTGGGTAATCGAGTACCACCCTGGACCTCTACGTCACTTAACATCAGGTCAGACTGAGGTCAAACGCAAACCCCATTTTGCATTTAAAAAATAAACCGTTTGACACTAAGGTCGGTTCATTCTTACTTGTCTTAGGGTGGTATTCCACTTGTCCAAGATCTTTTTCCAATGTGTATTTGCGTCTCACAGTTTGCTTTAAAAAATGTGAGACGCAATGCACATTGGACAAAGATATTGGACAGGTGGAATACCACCCTTATATAGTAAACAACTTTCTAACCTCAAATTTTTTTTGGCTAAAACAGCTCTTTTACAGTAAATAAAGTTAACTGAGTAAACATTTTGGACATCATTTGGCCAATTTATTGTCTGTGATTGCTTTATTTTGTTTAAAATAGCTGTTTTAGCCAAAAAAGGTTCATCTTGAGGTTAGAAAGTTGTTTACTATATAAAACAAGTGAGACTGAACAGACCTTAGTAGCACGGATGCTCGTTTTTTTTTCTGACATTAATCAAGTAAGCTGTAGCTACAATAATTGCTACAGATATGAAGTGCACGTCGTTCCCGGGGCCCGGCGCGCGCCACTTCGCCACCTTCAACCCGGTGAAGGAGTTCGTACACCCCGTACATGACGACCACGTGTACAGCGAGTTTGAGAGGTAAGTATATGGAGACAGACCAATAGAGGGGTCTATATTATCGGTTATAAATATTTTTAGTCATAATGTGTTTTAGGTTCCTGTTTTCGAACGTGTAATCGTAATAGTACATTACGATTAGGCAATTGCGGGCCGAGTATTGGTTTAAACGGACGAGCTTGCGAGTTGGATGGCGATTTTATTATGGGCTTTTTCACTTTTTAAAAAGTTACAAGCTAGATAGTAATGGAATTTGTATGCAACATTGCGGGCTTGTGTAGCGAGCACGCAATGTTTTTTTTTTAGTTTGAGACCTGTCAGTAAACTATGTATAGTCAACAGCATAAATAGGTGATCATTTATGTACCTTGTCGCTTTCAATCGTTTCACAATTTTGTATGACATTTCAAACATGACGTTAATAGTGACAAGGTACATAAATGATTACTTATTTATGCTGTTGACTGTACTTCGCGTCTCATTATGTAGATAGTAATGCCAACATTTCCGAACATTTTTGAGAAAATTAAATTATGCTTATTTTTTTTATACAGATTAAATGGCAGAGACCCTTAAAGCTTCATTTACACGTTATTTAAGAAAATGTTAAAAAATAAAAATAAAATGGGATTTGCGATAAATATGACCTAAAACACATTAAGCACGACTAAAAAGAATTATTTCTGAAGATTAAACTTTAAAAAACTATATTCATTCGATTTCAACACCCATTGCAAAATAAAAAAATCTAGAGTAGAGCGAGTGGTGATACAAGCATATTTCTCAAATTCTTCATATGGCAACAATTTTATCTACGAAACAAGCTGTCACATTATGCGGACCTATCCAGTCGCTATACATTTCGTGTTACCAGCTAGTCATATTGTAAAGGTCACGGCCCACCTAGTATGAAAATAATTCCCTGGGAGTACACAAATGAAATAGGGCGGGAATTAATAGTACATTGTGCATTAAGGGTAGTATGAAGGGAATTACTAACGAGAGTGTTAGAAGCCCGACGCCGAAGGCGGAGGGCTTTTAATGACTCGAGTTAGTAATCCCCTTACTGCCTGTGATACACACAATGGTTTTCATCACATTTGCGAGGAAAAAAAACAAAGAGAAAATTAAATAGTACATTTCTTTCGATTTGGCGGGTAACATATTGCCATGTATTACTTCAGCTGCATCTCTTAGTTCCGGTGGTGTATTGGTGATAATTAATCTCGTGTCCGAATCCTGGGATGAAGAAGCCATTTTCTTTTGTTTTGTACCTATCTATTTTAAAATAAAACACTTTAACTCTGTAAAATATAAAGAAATAACTTTTGACGAACGGGAACGTAAATGGAAACGATATTTTTTTTGTGACCTCTACCACAGATAATAACTGCGTTTAGTTTCGACCTGGATTCGAGCCAGATTTAGCCAATTTGATAAAAATGTATAATTACTAAAATTAATGATAAATGTTGATATAAACTTGAAATAGGTATAAAAATAATGAAGTTTAATGAAGCGTATAGGTTTTGTGTAATGTAAGTTAGTCTATAGCTAATTTTTAAAGATGAAATTAGAAACCGATTTAATTACATACATACATAATCTCACGCCTTCGTTCCCAGAGTGGGGTAGGCAGAGCTACAGAATTACAAACATCTCTATAAACTTGTTGATAATTCTATAACCGCAATTTGCACAATTAGGCTAAGATGTTTAATTTTTGGCTGAAAATTAAACCTCCTTAGTCAGAAATGATATACGAAAGAGTTGCAAATTTTAAAAAGAAAGTCATTACTCCCTAGGGATGACAAACTCGCCATAATTCCCGCGGGAACAATTTAGGCCATTGTCCTTCTGTATACAGGCATGGAATAACACCATTTACGAGCAAGTGTGATGAAAAGATAAATATGTATACTTTATAATGGTATAAATGTCGCATTAAGAACTACGAAGACTGAACTACCCACATTAATTAGGGATTTCATATACCTACCTAATCAAAGATATATTAATAGCTAATCTTCTTTGCACTGTTACATGTTACCTCCGTGGTTTTTTTAAACTATTTACTTAAAATAAAACGTGGGTCATAACTGCAAAATTTACCACCAATTTAGTTTATGTACGCAAACATTTTTTGACCGGGTACGATTATGGCCAAGATCTTTGCCGCCTTTTTTGTGTCACCACTCGCTGGTCGGACTCTTTGAATAAGTCGACCATACACAGAACAGGCATTGTTGACTTGTTCCCCAGATTCAGGAACAAGCATAACCGCCAGTACGCGAACGAGGTGGTGCACGAGCGGCGACTGACCATCTTCCGGCAGAACCTGCGCTTCATCCACTCGGCCAACCGCGCGCGCCGCGGGTACAGCGTGGCCGTCAACCACCTCGCCGACCGGACTGACGACGAGCTGGCTGCGTTGAGGGGACGCCGGTACTCACAGCCTAATTCTGGTGAGTCATTACCACCAGGTGACCAAATGACAAATGAAAAATCTTTATTGGACATCACAAATTGAGCATGGTGACCAGGGGCCTGTTTTATAAAGCTACAAATTACAATTTACAGGTTACAAGTTTCAATTTGACACAACCTCGACCAATGACGACCAGCTACTTGAGCAATATTGCCAATTTAGACCTGTAAAATTATTACTTGTAGCTTTATAAAACGTGCTCCTGAGGCCCGTTTCACGAAGCTAAAAGTTACAAATTACAAGCGGAAGTCTCTTTCTAACTCCTTTTGCTAGAAAAAGAGTTCCGCTTGTCGGAATTTTCGTGGCACTTTTGGGCTGTTTTAGTGACTTCTCATTTATCGACTTTCAATATCCATATAGATACTAAACTTTAAATATAAGAATAAACAATAACTACACGTAGAAGCGAAACTCCCAGCTCCGGACGCGCGCTCGGCGCGTTAAATACCTACCGCCTGGCGACACCTGAGGTGTCTAGTCAGTCAGGGCCGTCACAAACGGAATATATATGTATTAACCAAGATATTGTTATTGTGTCTTGAATTGGTTCTCGTTTTTGTGTTGATTTTAGTGTTAATGGTTGAACTAAGATAGTGTTTTGAAAGTACACGACTATTTACGGCAAAATAATTAGAAATAGGTAATTGATTGAATGAAGGATTTTATTTGTTAAATAACAGCGTATAATAAAATAATACGCTGGTAAACATCTTAGCCTAATTGTGCAAATTGTGGTTATAGAATTATCAACAAGTTTTTAGAGATGTTTGTAATTCTGTAGCTCAGCCTACCCCACTCTGGGAACGAAGGCGTTAGATTATGTTATGTTACGTTATTTGTTAAATAGTAAATTCCCTAGATGTTGAAGATAAAAAAAACGGAAACATTAAAAAGAAAATAGATAAGAATAGTATTTTGTAATAAAGCTTTTTCAACTTAATAAAAATTGAAACTAATGGTCCGGAAAGGAACGTAAAAAGATCCCAGACTATACTTAAAACTTATTGAGCTTAAAAGTTTGTTTATTTATAGACTCGTTTCTGTGTTTTATTAATGATTAATAGCCACATAAGCCATAACATTTTCTGGAGATAATCTTAATATCATCAAAAATATTATTACCTAATTTAACGTAAAAGTAAAAACTTCATTTTACAACAATGTTTCCACGTTGAAGGAAAACATAAATAACATTTCGTGACTGAACTTGTATGACACATCCATAAACCGATTAAAATATTCCGCGCCCAAAGACTGCCCTGACTTTGGGCGCGGAAGACAGAGGGGCGCAGCGGGGTGAAGGGGGAAGTAGGTATTTAAAGCGCGGCATTTGGGGCCTGGGTAAAGGAGATTCGCTTCTACGTGTAGTTATTGTTTATTCTTATGCTTTAACACTAGTTCTGTAAAACAGTATCCTAATATAGTATTGATTGACATGTTGTCAGGTCTCCCGTTCCCGTACGGCGACCTCGAGCTGCAGGAGATGAGCGTGAAGCTGCCCGTGGAGTACGACTGGAGGCTGTTCGGAGCGGTCACCCCCGTTAAAGGTACGTCTACTACCATCTTTATCAACATCATTAGGATCAGGACTATTGGGTGCAAACCGTGGTTCTAGAATCCATGGACTCGCTATTTCCTAATTATTATAATCAAAGCGCGGATGACGGAAGAAATTATGTGTTGACGTATCAATAATGCGAAGACACACATTTTATAAATCGATATCGATAAAAAAACACGATGTTCTGGACGGAGACTGGATTTCAGAAATATTATAGTTGTACCTAAACAAAATTAAAATGAACTGTGTGTATTTTTTCAATATTTTATATAATTTTCGAAATTTTCCGATTTTAAACTCCTTAACGCCTTGGTGATAAAATCCATTTCAGCCAACTAACGGACCGTTCTAAATCTACTGAAGTAATCGGGGCAAATTTAAGATAATGAGTTTGATAAACAAATTTCTGATTCAAAAATTGTTCGTATCGATGTCGATAGAATAGTCGATATTTAATTAAGCCCTAGGCAAAAGTGCATTTATGCTCCCGTCATCCGGGCTTTGATTATAATATATCATCATATCAACCGAAAGACGTCCATAAATTGCTGGTCATAGGCCTTCCCCAAGCATCTCTACGACGGCTAGTTTTTTGCTACTCGCATCCATCGGCTTCCTCCGATCTTCTCCAGATCGTTGGTCCACCTTGTGGAAGGCCTGCCAACATTTCGCTTTCCAGTTCACGGCCGTCACTCTAGAACTTTTCCACCCCAACGGCCATCAGTTCTACGAGCAATGTGCCCCGCCCACCCCTTAAGGTTCGCAATTCGCTGGGATATGTCGGTGATTTTGGTTCTTCTGCGGATTTCCTTATTTGTGATTCGATCTCGCTATAATACATACCACGTTGATTTTGACCTTCACTACTGTTATATTTCAAAATTCATTCATACATTAAATTCTAAACCAGTTTTAATTAATTTGGTATGGAGGATGTCTCCGCTGTGAAAGCGTAACAAAAAAAATAAAATATTAGTAGGTATGGATAAATGGAACTAAAAATATATTTAGTTTATTTACTTGAAAATACTGAACGCCTTAGAAATAGCGACTCCATGGATTCTAGAACCACAGTCTGCCAACAAAACCCTGACCCTAATCATTATAGTGGGGCGCGAATTCGTGAACATTAAGAGTTAAGCGGGATTAGATTTTTTTTTACAACGAATTTTGCTGTTTTTAAAAGCTTCTATTTAACTTGCAATGTATGTACCTATATGTATGTATGTACGGGTCAAATCTTGCAAGTTAAATTTGATCCACTTCCCGGCTTCCGATAAAGCTAAAAAATTGTATACACCTTTAGTTCTGATGACAATACAATAATATAGTACCATCGAGCTGGTCTGATGATGGAGACTCAGGGTCACCATAGGAACTCCTTTACACATGATAAACCCGTCGTGTTAGGGCTCGTTAGAATCGTCTCGACGAGTAGATGAAGATTGGGCAAAAACAGTAGTGTGCAACAAAAGCTTGTGCCAAAAATATTTTTTTTGACAGAAACTTGTACTAGCTTAAAGTTTTAATGTTTATTGCTAGTCTAATATGTTCTTTAGTCTGTTATAATAAAATTAATTCTCTTTTACACACGACTATCTTAATACCTTGATTTGATTTGATTGTTCAGACCAGTCAGTGTGCGGGTCGTGCTGGTCGTTCGGCACGGTGGGCTCGGTGGAGGGCGCGCTGTTCCTGCACAACGGAGGACATCTCGTGCGGCTCAGCCAGCAGGCGCTCGTCGACTGCTCTTGGGGGTACACATACACATTTAATAATTCAAATGAGAGATCATTTTTTTTTAATTCTATTCTATTCTATTCAAATTAGGGTTTGCAGTGTTAGGCTTTTATGGGACATAGAATTTGGAACCGGTTCCAAAAATACCGGTACTCTACCGGTATTTAATAATACATTATTGTCTAGGCATGGAAGTAGGCAATTGCGGGCCGAGTACTGGTTTAAAAATACGGAGCCCGCAATTGCTGTTCCTGCCGAGGCAAATATAGTGCTTTTCTCAAAAATCGCAAGAAAAAAATTGTGTTGGAGTAAAATCTTCATCGCTTGAACTCATTTTTTGAATTGCATACAAATAGAAACTTCATGTAAAAAAACCTTCACTCTTTACCGCCTTTTTGTTTATGACAAGGAGAAACTCAAGTTTTGTTTTAATAAAACATAAGCTATTCCAGACACAGAAAAAAAAGTTATGTTTCGAATAAAATTTGGATGTATAGCTCTAGTGCCCTCATTTTATTATGGCCTTTTTCACTTTTAAAAAGTTACAAGCTAGATAGTAATGGAATTTGTATGCAACATTGCGGGCTTGTGTAGCGAGCACGCAATGTTTTTTTTTTAAATTTGAGAGCTGTCCGTAAACTATGTCCTTCACGTCTCAATATAGTACATAGTAATGTCAACATTTCCGGACATGTTTGAGAAATAGTACATTATTGCCTAGGCATGGAAGTAGGCAATTGCGGGCCGAGTATTTTTAAACGGACTCGCAAGCTCGTCCGTTTAAAAATACGAAGCCCGCAATTGCTGTTCCTGCCGAGGCAAATATAGTGCTTTTCTCAAAAATCGCAAGAAATAATTTGTGTTGGAGTAAAATCTTCATCGCTTGAACTCATTTTTTGAATTGCATACAAACAGAAACTTCATGTGAAAAAACCATCACTATTTACCACCTTTTTGTTTATGACAAGGAGAAAGCAAGCTTTGTTTTTAAAAAAAACATAAGCTATTCCAGACACAGATAAAAAAGTCATGTTTCGAATAAAATTTGGATGTATAAGACTTGTGCCCTCATTTTATTATGGCCTTTTTCACTTTTTAAAAAGTTACAAGCTAGATAGTAATGGAATTTGTATGCAACATTGCGGGCTTGTGTAGCGAGCACGCAATGTTTTTTTTTTTTAAATTTGAGTACTGTCAGTAAACTATGTACTTCGCGTCTCAATATGTAGATAGGAATGTCCACATTTCCGGACATTTTTGAGAAAAGGTATTTTTCGTTACCGGTAAATATAAAACCGGTAATCCAAATTTTGAACCGTAATAGATAGCCGATTGTTTTTTTCTTCAGATTATCGGCGGATTTATGAACAAATAAAACAAATAAGGAAAGGGAAATATTTTTTGTTGTATCGTAAAAACGGTAAAACGTACAAAAGTCACATTTGATATGATTATAAATACAAACCCTGAAGAAAAAAAAAGGTCAAGTGTGAGTGGGTTCGCGCTCATTCCATTAGGAATCGATTTTGTAAATCGCATTCTTCAATAAAATATGAAAATACCATAAAAGAGATCACCAAAAGTGAAATTAAAATGAAAATCGGTCAAGAAATATGGATGATACAAGCATTTTAAACTGCTAATTAGACAGAGAGATCCGAAGTGCGCCGGTGACGTCATTGTGCAATTCGGCCATTTAAACTCCACGTAAAATTCCGTTTTGCTAGAAAGAGATAGAAACAAATCTTTGTTGGCTTATATCTTGGTTATTTTAATAGCTATTCAAAAAATGTTTTTTCTCACCTGTTTGTTACATGAATCAGCTTATATTGAAGTCGTAAAAAAAAACATGCATATTCCCTATTGAATTCATATATCCATATTCCAAGTATCCAAAATACCTTAGAATTGGCCGTACTATATTTATACTGGCTGGTGGCTGAGATACGCGTCATACTCGTGAACGGGTGCTGTCTGTGGGGTCCGGTCTGTTCACGCTTGCAAGGACCTGTTTTCCAGTTAGTTATTTTAATTATCGTTCCTGACGTAGAGACCTCGTCATGTTGTTCTCCTATTCACTATTTTTAATTTAAGTAATTTAGCTTACATTTGTAATGATACTAATGATTTTATTTGTGTTAGTTTTAAAATAATTATTTATTACTGTATTACCTTATAATGTTACTTTTAAGTATTATTGTATTTTATGATTGGAAAAAATGACCTTCTGCTGGAGTTTCTTGCGGCGCTTCTTCTCCGCAATGATGGTCTTGTCCGAAGCGCTAGTAGATTCACTCCATGTTACCGACGTGGAAAAGAGCCCTCATGTGGCCAATTTACTGAATAAATATTTTGAATTTTGAATTTTGAATTTTGAATATCCAACATATATTTGTTTTAGTTTCGGCAACAACGGTTGCGATGGTGGCGAAGATTTCCGCGCGTACCAGTGGATTATGCGGCATGGCTTGCCTACTGAGGAGGACTACGGAGGCTATCTGGGACAGGTCAGTACAACATATCTATAACTAAAAATCTTACTAACCTGTCGCTAAGCACCAGTGTTTGCATTCGCACTGTGGTGTTTGTGTGTGGTAAGACAGCCGATGGCTTCGATGACTTGCGCAGCGGCGGTGAAAAGTGGTGGTCACTGATGGTTTAGTGTTATGACCAGAGATCGGAATGTTCACGGCAAAACGTAAGACTGTCGCAATCTGGCTAGTGTTAGACACTTTTTTTTATCGATATCGATAGTTGTGTAATAGAAGAAAAAACCGGTCCACCAAATACAAAAAAATATTTAATACAAAATTTTACTTTTACGTGAGGTTTGTATAAACTATATAGAGACAGATGCAATTTCTTTTTCGAAGTCCACGTCAGTACATACAGCAGCACATGACATTTTATTTGGTTTCTCATAGTAATAAGAGTAGATAATCATTAATTTCTGTACATTATCTGGGAGAAGACTGATTCATTTATCACTATAAAGCCATTTATGTATACTAAATGGTTATTATGATAAAATAAAGTTAAGGTTTAGACTGAATAAAACTTATAAAAGAATCCCGTAATTTACCACATCTTTTGCATATTTTAAATTAACTGTCACGAATGATTATAAAATAATGTAAATAATATCGGCTCGATTTTTTTAAATATAATACTCGATATCGGTAAAAATTTATTTGGCACATAAAAAACAGTTCACTAGCACAAATAGTTTTTTAATCATTTTTTTTATTACGGCTAAATTGGTCTCCGCTCAGCTCTGCATCAGCCTCTGAATTTCGTTGATACATTCAGTGACGCTAGTTTTCAGTGAGACCGGAGTGTATGGCGATCGATGGCGTTGAAAATTAAAAACAACAAAATATTAAATATGGCTACAAATATATTTTTTAAGTAATCACATAAAGGGGTTTGGGTAAAAGTGTTGTCATTTGTAAAATTCATACATTTTCAAGGTGAGCGGCCATTCGTAAAAGTGGTAAATTATGATAGAATTATTAAAAATAAACATATTTTGTTATGTAATGTAATACTCTTAAGTGCAACGGAGCCGAGGTATTTAAATATTCATACTTGGGCGTACTTTTGTACTAAAAACTGAATACTTAAATCTTTAAAATCTCCGCTCCGATATTATTTACCGCCATAAATTATATATATCTATATGTATTTAGAGGTCACCTAAATAACTATGTAAAAATCATCCGTGGCCGCTGAAAAAAAAAAGACAATATTCTTCAAACAAATTTAACCAATGCCCTTTGTTTCTCCATACTAGGTGTCCCAGTGTTTGCTTTTCACTTTGTATGGAAAAAACAACTTTATGTGATTACTTAAGCAGGTTTAAAAACTTCGCTGATTCGTAATGATTCTAATTATGTATGATACCACTGAAAAACTTATGAAATAAAACACGAAATTAATGATTTTTCGTGACATGGACATAAGGGAAAATTACAAAAATTCAGATTAAAATGATCAATATCTCCGAAACTAGTAACAATCGCTGAACATACATAGGAGTTAAATCGATAGCTTTTTAGCTGCTCTATCAGCCCTCTCAACTTTAGCGTTGGTTTTAGGGACACCTGTATATGCATTGCAAGTTAAATAAAATCTTGTAATAAATGAGTGATTGTTTCCAGGACGGCTACTGCCACATCGACAACGTGACCCTCGTGACTACGATCAAGGGCTGGGTCAACGTCACCTCCGGCGACGAGAACGCGCTAAGGGTCAGTATACTTATTTATACGGTTTGATTTCCTCCTACGCTGACATCGGTCGCTGACGTCGGTCGAGCGTACGAATATACACCATGTTCTATGGGATAACGCACAGCGACGCTGACGTCCGCGGTAGATTTGCCATATATTCATACAAGAGATGGGACGACTAGTCGACGATTAGTCGGGGAAGCCGACTATTCGGCATCATTTCTAGTCGGTGATTAGTCGGCAAAACATGCCGAATATTCGGCGCTTTATTGCCTATAGGAAATATCATCAAAAAATGACCACACACGCAATTTTCTTCTCGACATAGTTATAAAAAGCACTAGGTAGTTCGTTTTAATACTATAATTAGGGTTCTAATTATTTTTTTTGTCGTGCAAAAAAAACGTAAACAAAACTAGTCAAAACATGGTAGGTAACAAAGCGCGACGGATGAAGCGAAACGAACGTTTCCGAGTTCACCCGAACAGCAAAATCGTACGATCGGCATTGCCGACTAGTCGACCAGTCGGCAAAATCCGTAGTCGGCCCATCTCTAATTCGTACGTTCGACCGACGTCAGCCAGTCGTAGGAGGAAATCAAGCCTGCCGGTGGAAAAAACGAATGCCACATGGACGGTACCTTAAATATTAGAAATAGCAAATTCTACGCAAAGAAGACTTACTTTTATTTTTGAAAACAAAAATCCTCTCCCTTTACCGGGAATCGAACTGGTCGAATATGACAAAACAATAAACTCGTGTTTTACGATACAGATCGAAAGGGTCATTGATAGTGATCATTTTTGTCTATGACACATACTCCTTTAAATTAAATATATCCGTAAAAAAAAACCCCTTTGTTATTTTGTCATATTCGACCAGTTCGATTCCCGATTAAAGCAGGCAAAAATCCATAAATGCACTAGGTAATAATTGTTTAAAAAAAATTAAGTCTCCTTTGCTACAATTTTTACTTTAACTACTATAGTGTGGGCAGCGCAACGCATAACTCGGCGATTCCCTTTGATGCGTACCCGAATAACCGACAAATCACGGTCGCAGGCGATCATCACCGATCATATGGCCCTTCTACAGGATGGCCCATAACGGGCCAACGTAAGGGACGCAGTTACACGTTAGAGCGAGCAACATATTCTTGCATCTCACTCTTACGCATCACTCCGTCCCTACGTTGGCCCATGATGGGCCATCGTGTGGAGCAGCCAATAGACGATGATCCGCGAATACGGCCGAGTATGCCCTCTGCACTATTGAATTCTACGTTATTTTTTAGTTCAACGCATTTTAACCTAATTTTAATAGTTTAAAATTTTAGTTTTATAATTTTAACATTATTTTGTATTATTTATTTATTTATTTATTAAGAAGAAACAAACAGTCTTACATTAAAAGTGTACATGGGTGATAAGGTAATAGAAAACAGACCTATAGTTTCCTTAATTAACATGCAGTCTATGATTAGAGAAGAGAAGTGCGTTATAGAAATCACAAAAAGCCATTCCTTATGAGATAAAACAAAAAAGAAGAGAAAAGAAAAACATAACAGTAGAGAAATACAGGAAAGAGAAACTTACAGAAGTTATAAGAACCAAGCAATAGTGTTGTTTGGTACGATAATATACGATATATACAATTAGAGAGATTCTACTATATAGGAGAAGGGTTTTGGAAAGCACGCTTTAAAGATCCTAAAGTACATGAGAATATATCCAGGTTGGTGAGTTTAATATTTTTATTAAATGATATGCAAGTGCGCTTTATAAAACTGTTTCGTGCATAGCACGTCGTGGAGCGAGGAACTACAAATGTATCCTTTTCTCGACATCGACGCTCACGCCTGCGTGGAACTCTGACCTGAATTTCGTTGAGTAGAGGGGGGATATCGCACTTATTGTAGAGAATTTTGTACAGTAAAACCGAATCAACACAGTCACGGCGGTCCTGAAGAGTCTGCATAATGTGATAATTATTATTAAGTACCATTATCTGATGAAATTTGACTGTTTTTAATTTAATCTAATTTATTTTTATTGTGGATGATTGTATGTTATTTATTGTGTACCTACCTAATTATGAGTCCTAGTTACTTGAATTAAATGAATTAATTTAATTTTTCCTCGTGTGGTTGCCGAGTTAGAATAGTGCCACTCCATGTCTTCCCGTGGATGTCGTAAGAGACGACTAAGGGAATAAAGGCTTGTAGTACTGTTAGGCGATGGGCTTGCAACCTGTCACTAATACGCTGGTAAACATCTTAGCCTAATTGTGCAAATTGTGGTTATAGAATTATCAACAAGTTTTTAGAGATGTTTGTAATTCTGTAGCTCTGCCTACCCCACTCTGGGAACGAAGGCGTGAGATTATGTATGTATGTTAATTTTAATAATTTATTTAACTATCATACTCGCCCGTAATCGTCTGTATTCTCCGATATTGTAGCCGGCCCATTATAATTGTGGCGTTCACACTTCCACTGTCTGCCTAATACTATAGTAGTTTAAATATATTCCAGCTGGCGATCTTCAAGCACGGGCCCATCTCGGTGGCCATCGACGCGTCGCACAAGAGTTTCAGCTTCTATTCTCACGGCGTTTACTTCGAGCCGCAATGGTAAATATAAATAAATAAATAAATATCAGGGCACGATCTCACACAAATTGACCTAGTCCCAAACTAAGCTCTATGCTTGTACTGGGTACTAAAGTCTGTTCCTATTCAGAATGCCAATGACAATAACACTTATACCTGTCTGTAATTGTCTTTAGATAGAGGATGAAATAGTAATGAGAATAATGTTACCTCTAATTAGTTTATGTAGAAGGTTGATTATATATTCATCATCGTCATCGTATTATTATGCTGGGTGCGACAGAGACGAAAACCTCACTTATCAATCAAATCTATCAAACCTCACTACATTTTCAATGAGAGAAATAGTTTGAAAAAAAATATCTTAATGACAAGACTCTGTCAGTGTAATGGCGTTTTCAGCGAAAGTGCTTTTATTCAAAAAATACAATATTAAATAGAGATTACCACCTTAAAATGGACATGAAGACATGACAAAGTGTATAAATAAATAATATGACTAGGCTCAACCTTCACCAGTACACGAATATGGAGTTATAATGGTAAATTGATTTGTTTATAAGTGATGGAACGAATAGGAACAGACTTTAGACACCGATGTAAATACTTATATACAGAAATAAATGCTTAAATATATAGAAAAGATTGTCGGTTTCGGGTACTTAAGACCTTTTCCAGTATTTCTCCGATTTGATTCGAATAAAAAGAGATATACAGAGCGAAAACGAGTGGAAGGGTGGGAAGGGGCCGCCCTAGGCGTACTTTTTCGAATTGAATCGGAGAAATACTATACCCGAAACCGACGTGCATGCATGACTCGATGTATGAATGTGGAAGAAGCGAAAGAGATTTGCCAGGATCGTAGCAGGTGGAAAGAAGTGGTCTCTGCCTACCCCTCTGGGAAACAGGCGTGATTTAATGTATGTATGTATGATTCGAAAAAATACGTCAATTGTCCTTTTTTTCCTAGCAAAAATAAGGTAGACGAGCTAGACCACGCGGTCCTGGCCGTGGGCTACGGCATCATGAACGGGCAGAAGTACTGGCTCATCAAGAACTCCTGGTCGAACCTCTGGGGCAACGATGGGTACGTCCTCATGTCTGCAAAGAACAACAACTGCGGCGTCGAGACCGCTCCAACTTATGTACTCATTTAAAGGTAAAAAGAACTATAGTCCGTTTGTTCAGGTGTGTAAATTAATGTAAACAAACGTTTTATCTGGTATAGTTCGTCAGCTGAGAATGTTGGGTGGTTTCCAAAATAAAACCTAGTTCAGGACTGAAATTAAGAAATGGTAACTTTAGTCCTGTGAGTAACGAAAATTAACTATACTGCTATGAGACAAATGGTGGTATCTCAGATAAAACTCCTGTAGAAAGTGCAACCGTATTACCAACGGGTGAGGATTGAATCTGCTTTGTTTATTGAATTTGGGATACCGCCTATTGGCGACTTTTGCCAGCGACTTCGCCCGCGTAGAATTCGTATCTTTGTCATCCCACGGGAACGGTTCTAGCCTATGATACTTAGGGATAATTTAGGATTCTAATGGTGTTAGGAATTTTGAAATCGCTTCAGTAGTTTCGAGTTTATAAATACAAATATTTCCTCTTTATAATATTAATATAAATGTATGACTAATGTTTGTTACTCACATGACTAAAGTTACCATTTGTTAACTTAAGTCGTTAACTTGGTACACTTTTTTTTGTAAACCACGCATACATATATAAAAAACTATACTCCATTTTGTTAGGTGTGTAACTTAATGTAAACAAACGAAATCACAGACGACGACATCACAGAATCCCCCATGGCGTCATTATAATACAATTGCATTTTTTCTTTCCTTATTGTTTTTATTTTCATTTAACACATTTAGGTGATGCCATCCTTTTTTATGATGTTTTTCTCTGTTCTGTTTTTTTTATGCTCGTCGTATAAATGTTTTTATTTCTATTTCTAAATTAAGTGATGTAGTTAGCTAAGGACACTGATTATGTCAAAGTTTGACAAACTTGTAGTGTTGGCATTGTTCCGGTGAACAACCGGTGAAATTATTAGCATAGAGACATTCCATCTTAGTCCTCAGGGTTGGTAATGCATTTGCAGTCTTAGGATTGTAGTCTTGAGAATTCATATGTCTATAGGTCATAAGGTGGAGGTCATAAGGTGGCCTGTGTCTCTTCCTTGACATAAAAAAAACTTTTTTTAGCTATTTAACAGAGCCAGTGGTTTGTTTACATTTTTTTACGTGCCTTATCAAATGGAGTATAGTTAGGTCTTTTCAATAAAGTTACTGTATTTTGTTGTTGAACCCGATCGTAAATATGGGTACTGTTTTCTATAGTTGAATTTAACCATAAATAAAAATTGGTACGGCATTTTATTGTAAAATCCAGCCGTTAATAAAAGTCGTAAATAATACTATGTAATTTTTTTATGGTTTTGATGAGTAGAAAGAGTATGCTTTATTAAGCCAACCCGCAAGTAAACTGTATTTTATGGTAAAATTTAATCGCAAGAATGACTTGACTGTACACCATTCAATCTAACATCTAATTGTAAATTAAGGTACAGTCAACTACGAAGGCTTATTACAATGCAGGATGGTGAAAAAATGGATATATCTCCTTATTTTGAGTGAAAATTATTGAACCAGCTATTGCTTTAATAATATCTTAAACATTCCATAACTTTTCGTCAATGTTTGTAAAATTTAAAAAGGGCACTGTGTTTTTCTAAACTTAAAAACGTTGTACATAATTTTCTTGATATTTCTTCGCAATATCTTATGTTGTCGCTCTCTTTAGTTATAAGTAAAGAATACATGATATAAAACAATAAAATTAAACTTAATTAACTAATGAGATCTGACGTTTTATATTTCGAGTTAAGTTGATCTGTTAATTAGGTTTCTGTAGTGACGTAAGATTCTAAATAAAATGTTGTCTTAGATTTCTGTGTTTTAATTGATATTTCACTCTTTCTAGCACAAATTCAAAATTCCGATGTTTTTTTAGGGTTCCGTACCTCACAAGGAAAAAACGGAACCCTTATAGGATCACTTTGTTGTCCGTCCATCTGTCTGTCTGTCTGTCTGTCCGTCAAGAACCTTTATCTCGGGAACGCGTGGACGTATCCAGTTGAAATTTAAACCATATACTCAAATCTACATTCCCTTGAAGCTGTGGAAAGAACAAATTTCTAAGTTAACATAAAAAAAGATACGGCCGGTTATGCCGCAATAAAACCTATATTTCGACACTCAAGGGAATCAAAATTTATATGGTATTTTGCGTTGACCTAGAACAATGAAATTTGGCAAGTAGTACCGTCTTATACTGCAAATATAGGGAAAATGCTTTAACCCAACATTTTTAATTAAATCACAAAAAAACAGGGTCTTTATGCAAGGAACGGTGGCGGTGCAAATTTTGAATTGAGTTAACCGTGTCATGTGCGGAATCCTCGGTGGGCGAGTCAACCCGCCTTATACGGTTTTTTTTAATATCCAAAATGGGTTTGCGTTTGTCCTTATGCCTCTACTACACGTCGACAGATTCATCAACAGGATGTTATCTGCGAATGCATCCGCGGACGTGTAGAGGGGGTAATTTGCTCGTTTGTGGTAGGTATTTAACGTCGGCAGATGCATGGCACGGATCAAAGGTTTTGAGCGCGAATGCAACGCGTCTGTCCACACGTCTGCCAATGTGTGGACGGATCGCGAATTTATCTCCGGATAAGTTTGCTGATCTACCGGTTGATGCGTCTGTCGATGTGTAGAGGCATTAGTCTCACTTGATTGTAGTCCGATTATAAACCGTAGCGCTTAAACGAGTAAACCGATTTGGATGCATTTTTAGGGTTCCGTACCAAAATTGTAAAAAAGCAACCCTTATGGTGAGACTTCGTTGTCTGTCTGTCTGCCTGTCTGTCTGTCTGCCTGTCTGTCTGTCTGTCTGTATGTCACAGCAGGGGCCTGTTTTATAAAGCTACAAATTACGATTTACAGGTTACAAGTTTCCATTTGACACAACCTCAACCAATGACGAGCAGACATTTGAGCAGTGTTGCCAGTTTAGACCTGTAAAATTGTAACTTGTAGCTTTATAAAACGTGCCCCAGGTTTTCTCAGCAACTATAAATGCTATACACTTGAAATTTGGCATAGTTGTACAACTTCCTTGCCCGCATCTGTTTTTAGTAAAAAAAAAATGAAATTAATTTTATAAATAGTTGAAAAGGGGTCTAGACTGGGGCGTGAAAAAATGAAAGTGGTTGCACCTGCACATTTAAAAAAAAATATATATATATATATATATATATATATATATATAACCTAAAAATCTGAAAAAATTGTGGCGTGGTAATTGTTTAAATTTTATGGAAAAATAAAATAATTATTTACAGTTTTTGAGAAATAAGCAAAAAACTTTGAAAATCTGTTTTAAAAATCTAGGCTAGTCAAAATGGACCTTATTACATAGAAAATAAAGTTCATACCAAATTATCTTAAATACGGAACCCTCGGTGCGCGAGTTCGCCTCGCACTTCACCGGTTTTTTTATTTGAAAGCAAGTATTCTAGCAATGGTTCTTAGCTAGGTTTCATGAAAATCGGTTGGGCCGTTTAAGAGATATCAGTTTGCGTTTATAGCGTGACAAAATGTAGATAAAACATCCGTCACTTTCTGACACGTATATAAGTACGAGAGTGACGGATCTTTATCTAAATTGAATGTTTAGTTTGGGATTCCGATATATTGAGAATCTGGTATTTTAAAATACTGGTATTTCGGGCATGAGCGATTTTGTCACGCCCGCAGCATGGATCCTGGGAGCCCCGCTGCGGGCCCCAGGAGTTCTTGATGAGCCAGTAGACCTGGGGCACGCTTTATAAAGCTACGAGTTCAATTTTACAGGTCTAAACTGGCAACACTGCTCAAATGGCCGGGGCACGTTTTATAAAACTACAAGTTACAAATTTACAGGTCTAAACTGGCAACACTGCTCAAATGGCTGGTCGTCATTGGTCGAGATTGTGTCAAATGGAAACTTGTAACCTGTAAATTGTAATTTGTAGCTTTATAAAACAGGCCCCTGGTCGTCATTGGTCGAGGTTGTGTCAAATGGAAACTTGTAACCTGTAAATTGTAAATTGTAGCTTTATAAAACAGGCCACTGGCCGTTCTGCGAGCCGAACCCGACTGCCAGCACTGCGTGTTTGATTATATGGTGCTGAAAGAATACAGGTTTTAGGGTTTATTTATTTATTAATGTAATACGGGACACCAGTGGCCCGTTTCACGAAGCAACAAGTTACAATTTACAAGCGGAACTCCTTTTCTAGCAAAAGGAGGTAGAAAGAGACTTCCGCTTGTAATTTGTAACTTGTAGCTTCGTGAAACGGGCCTCAGTAGAGTACAATATTGGCTTTAAAGTGGGCTTATTAATTAAAGTTAACTTAGATTAAAATGTACCCCAATTACAGGTGAACACTTCTTTACAAAAAACTGATTTAAGGTAATGATATACCTGCATTTCAAACTTTTTTTAATGTTACAATATCAAAAAAATACTATTAATTGAATTTAAAATTCAATTAAAACAAAAAAAAAACAAAGGTAGGTTATATTATAATATGATACAAATTTAAAATGTCAAAATAAGTAAGGTTGAAATTCCAGGTTATTGAAAATAATATAAATGACGTCATAAAAGTACAATATGAATTAAAAGAGTGAAATGGCTGACTTCAAAAAAAGTGGACATATTTAAGGACTGAAATTAAGAGACTGTAATTTTAGTCAGGCGAATCACTAAAATTTAATCATTCATTTATATACTGCCCTCATAAGCCAATAGGAGGTATCTCAAATTCAATAAACGAAGCAGATTCAAGCTTCACTCGTTAGTAATATGGTCGCACTTGCTACAGGAGTTTTGCCTGAGATACCATTTGTTTTATAATGGTATAGTTAATTTACTTAAGTTACCGTATCTTCATTTTAGCCCTTAACTATGTACACTTTTTTTGAAAACAGCTCCGAAACAATTACAAATTTGACAGAAATACAGTAGACACTTAACATCTACTTATTTAATTAATTAAGGTTCCGTACATGCGAATGAAAATGAAAACACATTTTAGCCTTTTTACGTTCGATCGTTGGGCAGAAGCCTGCTGCCTAATTAGGAACGCACGCGCTAAAATGTGTTTTGTACGCTCTCGAAACAATTAAGTATGTACAGTCGATGTCAACTATAAATGTTTAAAAAAACAAAAACCCGCCTTCAAAAAGCAAAAAATAACTTCCGTAAAACTACACAACTATGGTCCTAGTCTGCAACAATAGTCCAATTTTCCTCATTAAATTATTCTAAAATATGATATCTTACTGCTATTATTGCTGTGTATATGTACAGTTCAGCCTAAAATCAATTGCTCTAAACTCTAGCTATAGCTAAAGCTATCATATTTTAAGAATAATGTGATAAGTAAAACTGGACTATTGTTGTAAGCTAGGGCCATAGTTGTGTAGTTTTACGGTTCTTTAAAATGGTAGGTAAATAGGTCAGTCCAACTGAAGTCTGCTTTTGGTTAAAATATTGTTGGACGCCGACTTCAGTTGGACTGACCTATTTACCTACCATTTTAAAGAAGTTATTTTTTGCTTTTTGAAGGCGGGTTTTTGTTTTTTTAAACATTAATTTTATTTTATACTTTTTAGTGATCCTATTTATACTGTTACGTAGCTCCACTTCTAAATATTAATGAGAAACTATAGAACATTTCAAGCTCGCCGCAGACAACGCCGCGGGAATGTCATAGTCATATTTAAACCTAAATGTGCTTCGTCATAGTCGCTCAACTACCTTTATCGAAATATCTTATCGCCACCCTTGAAATAGGTACCATTAAGGAGTTCCGGTGGCCATCTGTGGTCTTCATCATCAGTTCCACTTCACCATATAGTACTTTTCAAAAGCAAATGCATGAGTTACAGTGAAAAATACCAAAATCGCTATAGGTGTGCCTATAATATTTGAGGAGTTCTCTTGATTTCTCCAAGATCCCATCATCAGATCCTGACGTGGTGACAATGGGACCAACTAGAAAGTATAACCATTCGAACAACGAAAAAAATTTTCAAATCGGTCCAGTGGTCTTCGGGTAATCGGGGAACATACATAAAAAAAAAAAAACCCGACGAATTGAGAACCTCCTCCTTTTTTTGAAGTCGGTTAAAAAATGGGTAAAGATGTTAACAAAACCAAATGAACCAATTTACAATGACGTACAGTCAAGTTCATTAATATGTGTACACTTTAGTACTTTGCCTATTTAATGTCATGTTTAAACTGCCATATATGAATTGTCAGAGCGATTAAAGTGACAAGGTACAAAAGTGTACACATAATTATGAACTTGACTGTACCTTTGAAGATCAAGTGAGGTCTTTTTAATGATTATACACTTGATGGACTTTTTAGGTGGAAATAACTATTAATTATACGTTTAAAAACAATATCAATGTAAATAGAATAGAATAGAATAGAATAGAATAGAAAACATTTATTCACAACAATAACACATAAATATAACATAAAAAATAAGGAGAATAAACGGAAATCAGATCAGATCAAATCACATCAGGGACGTATTAAGAAAGGGCCAGGTCAGGAGATCCCTAAACCTACGCACGTGTATGAAGAGACTTATTAGGGTAAAGGAAGTGAGGGAAGGTTGTCTGGATAGCAAGTGGAAGGAAGTGGTCTCTGCCTACCCCTACGGGAAAAAGTCGTGATTATATGTATGTATGAATTTTTATGTAAATTTGAGGTTATGTGTCAAATAATACTACTCCGTTTACATCTTTGGGTCAGTGAGTGATTCATGTGGTTTTGAAATTTGACTTTAGTACCCTAACAGATAAATACTTTTCAAATATCTATAATTTATAAAGAATTCACTTAATGTATGGCCTCGGCAGATAACATTTAACTGCTTCTTATTTTTCAAATGTTTCCAATAGGTAATATTTGTTTTTTAATATAAATACCATTCTAATTTGCGTGATTGGTTGTTTAGCTTTGTTTATAACTAATTAACAGTGAAATCTTAATAACGTGGAAAAAACTGGCCAAGTGCGAGTCGGACTTGCACACGAAGGGTTCCGTAACATTCTGTTATACGCATTTACTTATTGCATTTAATTATTTTTCTCAAAAATGTCCGGAAATGTTGATATTACTATCTACATATTGAGACGCGAAGTACATAGTTTACTGACAGTTCTCAAATTAAAAAAAAAACGAAGCAGATTCAAGCTTCACTCGCAAGCTCGTCCGTTTAAACCAATACTCGGCCCGCAATTGCGTACTTCCATGCCTAGGCAATAATGTACTATTTTTATTTCTCATGTTCTTAAAAATTGCTTTAGTCGCTGCACATCGGGACTAAAGCTCCTTATTAATCTCTAGGGATTAAAGTTTTTTTTTAATTTACTTTGGAAACCCCTAAGCAACCAACCAGTCACGGAGGGCGTGGAAATAACCTCAAAATGACAACTTAAAACGATTTAATTTCGTGAAACACGATTAATAATTACGAATATGAATCTTTATAATTATACTAAGGATTCATTCATTTTATTAGGCAAGGTCCAATTAGATTTAAAATAGTTTTCAAGTTTGAATCTGATGGCTAAATAATACAAGCAATTAAAGCGTCACTTTACAAAAAAGACAAGCCGCGTAAATAGTTACAAGAAACTTTGTTGTAATTATTGTAATTTTGTTTAGAACGTACATTTTCCTCGCATTCAATGTGAAAAGTATAGTGTTTAACGCGAGACTAAACAATCATAATGACACTCGAACTATAGCCACTCTCGCTCCGCTCGCATGGCTAAACATCTCGTGTCATTATGTCTTGTTTTAGTCCCTTGTTGAACAATCTACTATTTTATAATTTGTTATAGCGGCCATAGAAATACACAGTCTGTAAAAAAATCAACAGTATCTATAATTCTTCGTGAGACACAGCCCACTTACAAACAGACGGTACGGGGACAGAACGGAACCCTAAAAACGATTGTAAAATCTACAAGGTTTTTTTTAACAATAACAAACTTTTAACAGCGAATTCTTTACATGTTTTACAAGAAAACCTTGACTTTTAGGGTATCATTCGATTATTTTGCCGAACTCCGCATTATGTATTTTTTAAGAATGGAATCTCTAATCATACATAGTTGGGAATATGCATGGAGTTTTAAATCGCATTGCTCAACAAAATAAGAAAATACCTTAAAGGTAGCCTTCCGAGACGGGCTGCAGACCGCAAACTGCAACAGCAAACTACAAGCGACACCACTTGTTTCTATGAATCTCTATTGAATTGATTCCGAGGACGGCGACACTGCGGTCTGCCCGTCGCCCCGTCTACACAGGCCAGCTGCAATGTCGCCTGCGGTTGCAATCTGCAGCCCGTCTCGGAAGGCTACCTTAAAAGAGATCACAATACGTATGATACAATGATTTTTAAATTGCTAATTATACAGAGAGATCCGATACACCGTGTGACGTCATGTAGCACGTCGGCCATTATAAACTCCATGTTAAATTCTATTTTGCTAGAAAGAGATAGGAACAAAACTTTGTTGGCTTATTATAATTCTTGGTTATTTTTATAGCTATTAAAAAAATGATTTTTTTTAACTGTTTTAAATGAATCAGCTTTTATTGAAGCTGTGGAAAAAAGACATGAATATTCCCAATTTGTTAAAGTAATAAGTGTCTAATACGATTCAAACGATATGCCTCTAAAGTTGGACAGACGGACGGATAGCGAAGGCGTAATAGGGTCCCGTTTGGTACCCTTTGGTTACGGAACACTAAAAACTGCCAATTAAGCTTTTGTAAGCCTTAAGGCTTGATTTCCTCCTACGCTGACATCGGTCGCTGACGTTGGTCGAGCGTACGAATATACACCATGTTCTATGGGACACCGCACAGCGACGCTGACGTCCGCGGCGGATTTGTCATATATTCGTAGGCTTGACCGACGTCAGCGACCGATGTCAGCGTAGGAGGAAATCAAACCTTAAAAAGAAACATGAACCTCAGCCTGACTCGCGCTTGCCTACTTTTAATAGCAGTAGTACATAGTAGGTATATAAGTACATACTCTCGTACAGTACAGTTATCGTTGGGTACTATTCGTCCGCCATGCTACGCTGGGCTGTACTCTTCCTGGCCGCGGGGCTCGCCTCTGCCCAATTTGCTGATATGCGTAAGTTTTTTGGGAGCATTTCTTTTGTTTTAAGTTTCGATATAAAATAAAACGCTATGATTAATTTAATAAGTTAATTTACTAGTATATACTAAGTTAATTTATTTATTTAAGTACTCATTTATGTATCTATTGCCCGCAACTCGTTTATCGCTGGCCCTTGGTAACTGTCCAATTTTTCGGCATAAAAATTACCCTATGTCCCGGGACTCAAGCTACCTTTTTCCCAAATTTCATCGAAATCGGTTCACCGGTTTAGATATAAAAGTGTAACCAACAAACACAGTTACTTTCACATTTATAATATTTATAATAATTTATAGATAATTCTTAATCTCACCTAAAACGTCCAAAGAATTGATGACGCGTTGGCCTAGTTGCTAGTGACCCTGCCTACGAAGCTAGCGGTCCTGGGTTCAAATCCCGGTAAGGGCAGATATTTGTATGATGTGCTCGAATATTTGTTCCCGAGTCATGGATGTTTTCTATGATTTAAGTATATATTTCTCTATATAAGTATTTATATCCTTGTCTAGTACCCATAGTACAACCCTAGAGCTTAGTTTGGGACTAGGTCAATTGGTGTGACATTGTCGCCGGGTATTTATTTATTTTATTTATTTATGACAGTACTTACCATTAAAAAAAACCCTTTTCAGCAATACCGCAATGGCGTTCTCCGAACATGGTCGAGGGAGTCATACACCTTCCCCGCTCTGCAGTTCAGGAGCCATTCCAAGCCTGGTGAGACTGCACCAAATCATCAATTACATTTATTATAAATATATTCTATAGAAAAACAAAATGAAACCCGTTATGAAGAAATATTGATTTTAAACAAAAAAACTTTCGTGAGTCTCAGACATATTATAAAGATCACAACGGGTTACTCACGTAAATACCTACCTAATGTCGAAAAACCGGGCCAGAGCATGTCTGACCTTGCTCAGAATAGGGTTCCGTAGCCGTTATTCACAAAAACTAACTAAAAAAACAACAAGTATGAAGTAATTCTCTATTAAAGTTATTTGGTGCTGTCTTGGATAATTTTAGTGGGTAGGTATAAACACTTAAGTCGCTTGTATCGCAGGAACCAATAAAGTCTACTTAGTAGTGATAGTTTTTCTTTTAAGTTCGTTATATGTGCTTTCATTTAAGATATTTTTCAGATTTTTAGTATTTGTAGTTTTGGCTGTAGTTGGGGGGACACTCGACTCTAACAAAAATTAGCGCTTCAGCTTAATATTTCATAAACGGATCCCTTAATCGAAAAATTGTTTTCACTAACACGCAATATTTGAAAAGACCCCTGAAAGAGCTATTCAACGACACCCCACACTATGGGGTAGACGAGAAAAAAAATATACATCCACGTTACGTGTAGGGGAGGTACAGTCACCGGCAATAATATATTATCCAATATGGCGCGCAAAAATATCTGACACGTTTTTATTACTAGAGGTATTAGAGCCTGTCAAATATTTTTGCGACGCATGTTGGATAATAACTGTACACTAAAAAAAATTTTTTTCAATTTTTCATTTTACCACTTTGTTGGCATGACTTATATGTATATTCATGCCAAATTACATTCTAGTACTAAGAGTCTCTGAGCTAGGCTGCGGACGGACGGACGGACGGTAATGGCGAAACTATAAGGCTGCGGCTCCACTGAGGCGGAGACGAGCGGAGCGGTGCGGAGCTGTGCCAATATTAACCAATAGAATTGATGGTTAAACAAACTTACCTGAGTGAAGTTTGACCATAATTATACGAATCGCTGCATCCGAAGACATTTGTATATTCACACTAGGTAGTCCACTGTCAATGTACTAGGCATCACACGATTATTTAGAGAATTCAAAGAAAAAAGAATAAAATATTTAAAAGTACTATGGTATCCCTACTACTGTGGCAACCCTCGGCTCAAGTGTCATTTCTTTCAGAGCTGAAAAATTAAAACCTATTTCGTATTTTAAGTAACCGGGATTCATGTATTTAACATAGGGTCAGGGTGGGAGTACAAATGTCTTCGGATGCAGCGCTTCGTATAATTATGGTCAAACTTCACTCAGGTAAGTTTGTTTAACCATCAATTATACTTCAGCGCTGCATCCTCGACATTTGTATATTCACACTAGGTAGATGTTTAGAGATAATCTTTCGAAATAGGTATGAGTAAAAATGCAAAAATAAATCAATATAACAGAAAAGATTTATAAATCAATTTAATCGATTGCCATACATACTAACGGTATCGACTAATTACTGCCTATCGTAAATCATTTGTTAACATTAGGTTACTCGTCTGCATCATTATTACAAACAGCCTGAGCAAATAGGTTGCTGTCTTCTACACAAAGGGGTTTATTATAGAATTTAGCAAAAACTAATGAGTTTCCGGACCAACCGGCTGTTCTTCTTATAATATCAATAGGCACACCTCTTCGACCAGCCGCCGAGGTAGATGCGTGGCGGGTGCTATGTGCCGAAAAAATGCTGGTATCGATACCGCTGTCTGCGAGGACTCGTTTGATCCAGCGGCTGATCGTAGAGGGGCTTGCGTTGCGAAGTGGCTTCCGGGTCGTCAAGATGAGATGCCCAGTTTGGGGCGACCCTCTGTGGGCGTTAGTAGATTCGATATAATCCAGTAATGTTTTCGCGGGGCATATTTGTTCACGGTGAGGAAAAAATGGTATCGATAACCTGGGTATTTGACGACCTGGAGCGGATGTCTTAATCAAGTCTGTTATGACTATTTCTATGCATGTGGCGTTTACTTTAATATTAGCTAAACGTATCATCGATAGCGTCTGCACCCGTTGTCCAGTTGACAATGCAAGGAGAGCTACCAGTTTCTGCGTGAGACTATCTAAAGGAAGTCTCAAGTTAGGATATAAATTAGAGACATATTCGAGAACGATATTCGGATCCCAAGTCGATTGATATCGAGGGAGACATGGCTTAATTCTAAACACGCCTTTAATAAACCTACCGATTCGTTCATCATTACCAAAAGGTTTACCTAATATTAAACTAAGCGCTGATCTATGAGTGTTAAGCGTGGAATAATTAGCTCAAGCTTCAAATTGCAAAGTTAAAAAATCAAGCGCAGTTGGAATGTCGCTGCTGTAGCAGTCGATGTTATGAGTTTGACAATATTGCCACCATTTTTTATAGGTACAATTATATTGTTTGACTGAACTGCTTGATAGTGAAGAGATCATAATATCAATAGCCTTAAATGGTATGCATTCTTTTAGGAACGCCCCCCTGATAATTTGGATACAACCAGGGTAAGTCGTTTCCAGAGCGGGTGCACCGTCCTGAAAGGGGAAACAAGTAATTCAGAGTCAGGTTTTAGATACAGGGGTTCACCCTGAGACAATGACACAAAAAGTGGATACCAGGGCTGGCTAGGCCAATATGGTACAACCATTACGCCAGTAGCCTTGTCGTTAACAATTTTACGAAGGCTTTTCAAAATTAACGAAAAAGGTGGAAAGGCGTAGAAGAAATAGTTGTTCCAATCTAAAGTGAATGCATCTATATTGTACGCGCCGGGGTCTCGTTTCCATGAAACATATTTACGACATTTAGCATTTAGCCTAGTGGCGAAAAGGTCTATTTGTGGTTGACTGAAATGATGCACAATTTTGTTGAATGCAAATGAGGATAAATTCCACTCAGTGTCGATGTTCGACCGCCTTGATTCTAAGTCGGCCTCAACGTTTTCCTTTGATTTAATATAGGAAGCATAGATAAACAAATGACGTTGTTCGCACCATTTCCAGATATCCCGTGACATATCGTTTAAGTGTACAAATTGTACTCCTCCCGCCCTGTTTATGTACGACAAGGCAGTTGTGTTATCTATGCGTAGTAATATTTCCTTGTTCCTTAAATCACGGGCAAAACACTTAAGACCGAAGAAGGCCGCTTTAAGTTCGAGCAGGTTTATATGATTGTGAACCTCAGCTTCATCCCAGAAACCACTAGCACGTTCACCTTTACAAGAAACGCCCCATCCCGTAGTAGAAGCGTCCGAAAAAATCTCAAGGCAGTAATGTCCGGTACGAATGGGGTTACTAGTCAACATAATATTATTTTTCCACCAAAGTAAGTCAGCGTCTAAATGGGATGGTAGTGACATTAAACTTTCATAGTTTTCGTTAGAATGAAGTAGCGCTAAATACTTCTCGCGTTCTAGTCGTTTAGTATAGCCCCAGCCATATGCTACTGCTGGGCAACTTGAACATAAAAGACCGAGGAATCTAGCGAAGTCTCTAATAGACATTACTCTTGTATGACACACTTTATTTATATAACCAAGGATCCGTTCGCGTTTACTGTTTGGCAAACGTACGCACATTTTAGATGAATCCAGCTCAAAGCCCAAAAAAGTTTGTACTTGGCTAGGTATTAAGCAACATTTGGTATAATTTATTACGAAGCCAAGATATTCGAGTAGTTTGATTGTTTCTGTGATGCAATTGAGACAGTCGTCATAGGAATTGCCTATGCAAATTAAATCATCGAGATATATACTAATTAATAACCCCTTCTTTCTTAGAAAAGACATAACTGGTTTTAAAAGCTTTGTAAAAACATAGGGAGCAAGCGATAGGCCGAATGGAAGACATTGAAACTCATAAATTTGCTCTAGAAACCTAAATCGCAGGTACTTTTTACTATCATCGTGCATGCTTATGAGAAAATAGGCCTCTTTTAGGTCTATCGTAGCCATGAAGCAATTAACAGACATAAGCTTTATAGTTGTGCGTATGTCCTCCATTTTAAAATGCTGAGGAGCAATAAACTGATTCAGTTTCTTTAAATTTAGAATAAACCTAAAAAAGATTTTTTGGGCGTAAGAAAAATGTTTGAAATAAACTGACCCGGTGTGTATTCGCATTTGACTATAGATCCGGAGTGTATTAATTTTGAAATTTCTAGATTTAAATGTTTAGTTTCAGATTCACTATAAAAGTTATTTGAAGGTTCTGTAGACTGACTTATTGGGCATTCGAAAGGTATTTTAAAGCCAGTTATGTATCCCAGTACAATAGGATCCGTGGTGATTGATTTCCACTGGTTCAAAAAATAACGCAGTCTACCCGCGTGCTTTACCTTTACTGAGGTCTGCGCGGCTTCAGGCCCGGCTTCGTCGACCCTGCAGGTCGCTCCGCGATCGGAAGTTGTCTCCTGTTCGTCTGAGACCAGTAGCGGTTCTTCGGCCCCCCCCGCCTGGGTTTGCTGGATCCATGGTGTCGGGGTGGGCCTCTCCAGTTTCCCGAATGATGATATGGCTGCCTCCTTGAAGGTCCTGGGTCTGATCGTCGAACTTGTAGCCCAGACCGTTCCGCGGTCTTAGAAGCTTTTATTTTGTCACCAAGATTGGATCCGAACAGAAATTCGTCTCTTTTAACATCGGAGATCATACCCGTAAACTTTTTATCCAACGACGACATTATTAATTTTCTTCTCGTTTTAGTATTTTCGTTGTGTAAATCCAGGAATACTTGGTTCACTTCCGAGAGCTTCCTTATTATTTCAACTTTATCGGTGTCACCAACAATGACAGACGAAGTTAAGTTAGTAATTCCGGAAATTCCGCGCCCGAGAACGTTTTGGGATTTTTCCATATACCTATCTCGATTTCTCACTGATTCGCCCAAGACAAGAGCAATTTCAGGGTTCAAAACTGGTGCTTTGGCTAGTTTAAAATTTTCTGGGATAAGAAATTTCTCTTGTATAGCCTGCTTTTGCTCCTTGGTGAGGCCATCTACCAGTACGCGACCCCAACGTTTAGAGATCTCGTCCGGAATTTTGGGGCCAAATAATTCGTCCTTGGCCTTTGGATCCCCTAAAGCTTCTAAAATCAGGGTTGGTAAGGTCGCTGGCTCCGTAGTGGTGCTTGTGCCCGGCACCGGGTCTGCAGTTGCTTGCGCTGACCTCACGGGGGCCACGGCACCTGCGTTGGGTATTGCGGGGGCTGTATGAAGGCCGACGGCCGCTATGTTGCAGTCCGTGGTTGTAGGCGTGAGACCGCACTCATTTGGGGTTAGGTCGGTGGGGACTGCCGGGGTTATTTTGTTCGCCACGGACTTAATACGTTCGTCATCCGACTCATCCCAATCCGAAGGGTACAGCGGTTCGTAATCGGACACTGGGGAAGCCGATCTGTGATGGTGATCCTCTGAAAAAAATACCGTAACCGCTTTGAGTACCCTTCGTGTAGGTATAACTTGCAAACCATGTAAACAAACCCTTTAATAAACCTCTGAATTTTCACATTAACTCTAATTTAGTATTTAGTCGTTTGATATCTTAAAGCAACACAGACTATAAAAAATTGTCCACCTAAATATGGATAGGCAATATCCGTAAAGCGGTTTGATTACATAGTGCTTAGTTTTAACCCAACAAAGTATAATAATACAGCGCATGAGCGATATTTTAATACTGCGGTTGCAGTGATATAGTTTAAAGTCATGAATTGTAATCACGTTACAATATGAGACTAGGTGTTATCTAACGTGATCACGTCACGCATGGCATGGCATAACCCATGGCATTAACTAGATATAAGGATCACCACCATAATCTGGAATAAAACATTAGTGACTCTGGTTCGCCTTAACGAATGGAGATGTAACGGCGTATATTTGACAACGACAGCTTATAGTTTACCAATGGTGATTCTAGGTATTTAAAATTACAATATGTACAACCGTTGAGCAGTTTTTATACTATTTTTTAGTTTTATAAAGCATTTCATGAGAACAAAGAAAAGAACGAGTAATTGTTACTCGAAAAAAAATATATATATGCGGGTATGCCGATAATATTGCTTACGTACGTTCGGCTTTGATTTGATTTCTAGATAAAGATAGAAACGATTTAAGCGTCAGGTTTATAAGATAACAAAGGTATTTAAACTAACCGTCGTTGCTCGAGGAATAGTACTCGTTGTGAAGTTGGTTTTCCAGACGTCGTATTTTCCTCCTTAAACGATCTTCTTCTTCGTATCTGTGTTTTCGTTTTCGTCCCATTTTTACGATTAATATTACGCAACACTACTAATCCAACAATATTATTATAACGTCGAATAAGTCGAATTTAAGATGCCGTGAATGTCGTGATGCCTGCACACGGAAAGCGAATGACACTTGAGCCGAGGGTTGCCACAGTAGTAGGGATACCATAGTACTTTTAAATATTTTATTCTTTTTTCTTTGAATTCTCTAAATAATCGTGTGATGCCTAGTACATTGACAGTGGACTACCTAGTGTGAATATACAAATGTCGAGGATGCAGCGCTGAAGTATAATCTAAAATAACGTGCGCAAGTCGAGCTCCACGTGACCGCATGCGCCTTCTATTGGTTAATATTGGCACAGCTCCGCACCTCTCCGCTCGTCTCCGCCTCAGTGGAGCCGCAGCCTAAGGGTTCCTAGTTTGACTACGGAACCCTAAAAAAACGCTCGACGTATTTCGCTTCAGGCTCGTCGTAGATCGTTTTTCGGCAATTTACGTGAGTAATCCGTTGTTGTGATCTCATTAATAAGAAATATTGATGTTGATTATAAACACTAACGAATATAACTTTATTCTATGATTAGTTTTAATAACGTTCAAAGGCTGTAAGAATAGAATAGAAAATCATTTATTTCGCTTAATTATAACTAGTTACAGTGTGTGGAAAGTAGTGCTGCGAAAATGGAATCCACTCAGCTATATGTCGTACCACCTATTGGCAGTGTGACGCTGGTTTTCTGTGGACCCACGGACTGGTTTTGCTAGACAGCATACATTGCATTTGCTTCTTCCCTCAAGTTAAAATAAGGGAAGTCATTATATATAAATGAACTCAGTACCTTCACAATAAGTGCTTATATCGAGTGAATTATGTTTTTTAGAAGTATGATACAATAATTAACTTAACCTTATAATATATGTTACCAGGTTTGACGCTGACAATTCTCGTTCTCGGATCGACTACCACGGCGGAACCGTGAAGACTTACCAGATGATGAAAACGAATCGGAAGGATGAGCTCATCTATTATAAGGTTTTACTTTCACTAATATTTTTAATTTATTTATGATTGCTACGCGTTGATGTTTTTTTTTGTGGTCGTCCATTTTCATTAGGGTTCCGTAGTCAAACTAGGAACCCTTATAGTTTCCCCATGTTCGTCCGTCCGTCCGTCCGCAGCCTAGCGCAGAGACTCTTAGTACTAGAAAGCTGTTATTTGGCATGAATATACATATTAGTCACGCCAACAAAGTAGTAAAAAAAAATCTTGTATTTTTTTATTGTAGCTCCCCTTCACGTATCCTAGGGATGTATTCTTTTTCTCGTCTACCCCATACTGAGGGATGTCGTTGGATAGGTCTTTCAAAAATTTTGCCAGAACAATTTTTCGATTAAGATAACCGTTTATGAAATATTAAGCTTTAAAGGGCTACTTTTTGTTAGAGTCAAGTGCGCGAAAAATATTGAAAGCACATATATCGAATTTTAAAGAAAAACTATCACGATTAATTAGTTTAGTTGTGACCTCCTAGTCTATAAGTAGACTTGATTGGATCCTGAGATACAGGCGACTAACTAAATCAAACATAGCTTCAAATGTTATGCAAAATTGAAGGCTTAAATACATTACTAACAGAAATAAAATTCATTTACCCGTGTCGATTTTCGCCATGACAGCAAATTTTACCTTTACGGCACCGGATTCTGAATATTTTTGTTTTCCAAGTAAATGAATGATACCATCTGGGTTTTTCTTGCATAAACTAATTCTCCACCAACATATCTTTAATTTGCTTACACATATCACAAACTTCTCCCTCCCCATTCCTAAATAAAGTGTTGCGCACACTTACCCGCTGCACACAGTTACCCCACATGACCTTATGTTCACATTAAAAATAAATAGTTAAATAAATATTTAAGGGGGGCTCCCATACAACAAAAGTGTTTTTTTTATAGATAATGGTACGGAACCCTTCGTGCGCGAGTCTGACACGCATTTGGCCGGTTTTTTATTTTTTATTTATTTATTCAACATGTTTATGAAAAATCTTCTCTAAACGGTTTAATCGTCTTTAACTGACTCCGAGTGAACTGTTTGATATGGATTTTTAATTATTTTGCGTATCTCATAATGGATTCTACAAATGTATGATCTTTTACTTCTTCAGTATCTACCAGCTGGATACCTAAACGTCCAGTGTTACTCGACAAGCACTGGTAAATTGCCTCAGCTTGCACTCCCGTACACTGCTGGATTCAACCTAACAGGTAAGCCCAAGACAAGCCGTCGATTGAATTTGAAGTTTCATTTTATTGATAAAAATAAAATCAAAATATTCATTCAGTAAATTGGCCACATACGGGCTTTTTTACTCGGTAATATAGAAGTGAATCTTTAAATATATTTCGGCCACAGTGACTGGGATCCGACTATTTAGAGCGTCGCTCGTAAGCTCTAGGATGACATAGCCGAAGAATCTACTAGCGCTTCGGACAAGACCATCATCGCGGAGAAGAAGCGCCGCAAGAAACTCCATTGTTTAAAGCAAGAACGTAGAGAACTGAGAACTATATCAAATTATAATAGAAAATTATTTATTTTGATGCCATGAAAAAAGCATTTCAGCACACAGCCACCTGATGGCAAGTACGAGCTGTGACCCTTTTGCATTCGCAAGGTTACAAAAATAAGATTGAAATCCTAAAATTGCGAATTACTCCGACCGAAATTATATTTAAACTAGCTGACCTGGGGGCTGCGTTTATCGCGTGACAAAAAGTGGATAAAACATCCGTCACTTTTTGACACGTACAGTCAAGGAATTTAATTTGTGGCCCACCCACCCAACCCACCTTAGGTCCAAAGTCAACCTGACATTCTACAGCAATAAGGTTGAGTTTCCTATCAATTGCAAATGTTTTGACATCTTTATTGACAATGACATCTTCAAGCAGATTTTCTTTGAAAAGGATAGCAAATTAACTTCCGTGACCGTACCTATATAAGTTCGAGAGTGACGGATGTTTTATCCACATTATGTCACGCGATAAACGCAACCATACTAGCTGGATGAGATTTAGGGGAGCGCCAAAGTTCAACTAAAATTGCAACTCCGATTATTGGAACTCCGAAAATGTAATTTTTATACCGCTGGAACCGTAAACTTTAAAGAAGTTCTGAAATATTCAATGTGTAGATAATACTAGGTTAGGTTAGGTTTGATTTATAAAAATCCTGAAAAAGTAACAGTTGCTGAAAAAAATACGTTAGGAGTTGCGATAATTATGACTTACAATACGTTATGAGTAAAAATAATTAGATGAGCCAATATGGACCCGAGATTTAGTACAGAGATAGGATATAGTGTAAAATAGCGCAAAGGCTACTTATACTCCGGAAAATTGTTCAGTTCAGTAGCGACAAACGACTTCTATAAGCTAGTACGTCATATTTGGTGGTGAACCATCCTATCTTTACCTCTTTTGAACGAAGTGCCTTTGAAGCGCGTGCCTTATGTTAAGTACCTTGGTCACATTGTGACGGAGGACCTCAAAGACGACATGGACATAGAGCGAGAGCGCAGGTCGTTGTCTATTCGTGGTAATATGGTGGCACACAGATTTACTCGATGTACTATTGAAGTCAAATGTCAAAGTTTTTATACGAGTAGTCTGTGGGTCAATTTTACACAGAAGTCATATAATGCATTACGTGTGCAGTATAATAACGTGTTCAGGGCCTTGCTGAGGCTTCCCCGCTTCTGCAGCGCGTCTGGTATGTTTGCGGATGGCGGCATTGATGACTTTTACGCAATCATGCGCAAGAAATCCGCATCCATAGTTAGGCGTATGCGGGGAAGGCGCAACGAGATTCTGCATATGGTAGCTGACAGAATGGACTCTGCCGTCATGAGCCGCTTCATGGACTTGCACGTGAGACGTGGGAGCCCATGATGCCAGGCCTTTATCCATTAAGAACATTATTTAATTGTACTAACATAGTTCTTAAGTATTCTTGTGACTAACAAATTATGGATTGAAATATCTGAATTAAATGATTTTTTATTTTTATTTTTTTTATTTACGAAAAACTGAAAAAGTCACAACGTCAGGTGAGGTTTGCCTCACTCTTAATCGGTACCGAGCACAGGACTACTGCTTTTCGTGGCAGCTTTCGCTACGCTGCCACGAAATGTGCTGCCACATAATCTCCCACCGCCAATCAGAAACTCTAAAAACGTTACTAACTTAAAACATAAAATGAAACTATATTTACTAAATATCCAATTGGCCAACACCTAGCAGACTTCCTGTATTCATAAAATGGGCATTATTATTTTTTGTCATTCAAATTATTTAATTAATCATTAATAATATAAACATACGCATTCACACGCACACACGCACACCAAACACACACACGCACACACACACACACACACACACACATACACTCACACACACACACTCACACACACACACACACACACACACACACACACACACACACACACACATGCAACACAATAATTCAGAAGTCTGGAATAAATTTGTTTGTTTGTTTTATAATTTAGTTTAAGTATTGTGAATAATTTAGTTTAAGTATTACTTTTAATAAATAGTACTTAGTGAGATGGATTGGGAGCGCTCTCCTCTCTCTTCAACCCGGCGGCCCTGAAAACCAGCGTCAAGGCTAGTAAGCCTGACACCATGCTGAGTGGCAACCTTTTCGGTGTTAGTTTTAGATTAAGTGCTCTAAGTTTGTATTACTCTACTTTTTATAATGTTTTGCTGTTGTTTATGATCATTTTATTTTAGCACCGAATAAACCATTTCTATTCTATTCTATTGTATTCTATATTTAAGGCTCAGTGGACTACTTTGGTGCTAAAGCTTGGAAGTGGGAGAAGCGGCTAGTGTACCAGAACTGGCGATTCGATCACACACTGTGGGTCAAGTACGAAGAGCAAGGGACAACCGCGCACGCCATACCCCTCAAGTAACACTTTAATATTTTATGCGCAGAAATATTGGTTATTTATCACAAGGTCGAATTTCCAATTCAAATTTAAATTCAAAACATTTATTTTACAAAAACACTCTACAACAGAACAGACATGGTAAAAAAAGAAGAAACAAGACTAAATAGAGCAGAAATAGAATCATTGCGCTGTATTGTGAAGTCAAATAGGACTCAGCTCAGCATGTGCTGCAGCCGGAGCCAAAGCGCTGGTTTTCAGCTGAGCTGAGCTGGTGGTTGTGGTGGTGGTGGTGGTGTTCTCAACTGTTTCATTTGTCCGAATTTTCATGTTAAAATGCGTCTTTTCAGAAAACATTAAATTTTCAAAAAAATGTGCAAAATGGCCATTGGAACAAATATCCACTGCAAAGGAGATAAAATTGTTATTCCTTTGATTTATGGCTGATAATCAATTTAGAAAATTGACTCTATGGTATTCACAATACGTTCATATTCCATTGGAAAATTTCGTTGAATGAGCGTTAGGAGATAAAACAAAAAACTTTATCTATAACTTCTATAGGTATATCTTTCGCAAAAAAAAAAGTTTTGAATTTTCGGACCAATGGAACAGCGGGGAATGAAACTTCAATTTTGTGATAGGTAACCGAAATAGGATAAGGGTATCGCTGTCCATTACCCGTAAAACACATTCAGTGTAATTATTTTCTTATTCAGGTATGAAACACAAATGATAGACACCGCGATGGGCATGCAGGTCGACCACTACCACATAGACTACACTAACTACGTTGTCGGAGACATCGATCCTGATGTTTTCGCTTTGGACGGTAAGATCATCAGTCTACAGCGGCGTACCCAGTTTTTGGCCCAGGAGAGGGCTTTTGACTCAGGGGTGGGCAAATCAGAAATGTAAGCCAGGTCCCCTGTGCTTGTTTTGCTCTCTAGATACAAATAAGATCCTGGGTGGTGCCGTCATTGCTTCCCGCCATCGCTACGCCCTTGTCTGTCTATGGGCTTGTTTACGGAGACGCGGAGCGTCGCGCGTGGCGTGAGGCTTGGCGTTGCGCGGCGCGTCGGGCGTTTTTTCCGTTTACAGAGAGGCGTCGCGTGCAGCGGACCGCGTCATCATACGCGCAAACACATACATATAGGAATGTACGGTGTTGTTTATAAAGATGCGGGGCGTGATGCGGTGCGTGGTGCGGGGCGTAGAGAGTAGCGGTTTCCGCTACATCCGCGGCGGACTATCGAGCGTGTAGCGGAGCGCGCGGTGGAGCACAAGACTGTCAGAAGGTTCCGCCGCGGGCCCCGCTGCCGGCGCAGTGGCGGGAACCGCCGTTATTGACGCGTGCGACGCTGCGTGCAACGCGGCGATGCCATCCGCGGGCTCCGCCGCAAGTAACGCTGTATTTGAAGCAAACGCGCGTAAAACCGCTTCTCCGTAAACGCTTTTATACAACGCCATATGTTTGAATTTAGTGCAGACCGCGCCGCCCAATGCTACGCGCGACGCCCCGCGTCTCCGTAAACAAGCACTATCACCTGTTCAGGTGCGCTTCATACCAAGTTTTTGCCAGCTTAAAAAAATCTTTATTTTCAGACAACTTCGATCCATAGTTGGTTAGTAGACAAACAGAACTTAAGTAGCTGAGTATGTTAGTGTGAATTTTAAGGAATAAGTAAAATTTAAAATTCAAAGTTAGGTAAGCAGTTTGGCACACGCTTCTGGTTTGGGTCACTAGGCTAGTCGCGTGGCGTGCAGCGCCCTGAACCTGTCCAGCAACGCGTTGGCCAACCTGTCAGCTACAACCTTTAGGAGACCGTTGGGGCTCCCTCCCACTCTGCGTATTGACGAAGCGACTTTTTTGCGCATGAGTACAAAAAAGTCGTCCGTGTGCGCATCGGCGAATATGCCAGAATCGCTGCAGCGACGTGGAAGCCTCAACAAAGCCCTGAATACATTATTGTAGAGTATTCGCAAGGTGCCGTATGACTTTTGAGTGTAACTAGCCCATAGACAGCTGGTGTAAAAAGTTTGGCAATATGCCTTAAATGCTTAGTGATGTGCTGTTCTTTGAGAATTTTCGAGATTTACACTGCGGAAGACGCGCCGTAGTCCTGTTCGCCGTAGGCAGATTTCCAGTGGATTCCTAATTAGAGAAGGCGCTGTTTTGTAATTACGAAGAAGATAAACTATCACGCAGGAACCATGGAAAATGGACTCTAAAGCCCATACATAATTGCAATCTCGAGATTGCCAACTAACGATGAATCTCAAGACTGCAAATGCGTTGTCAACTCTAAAGACTCACATGGTTATCCTCTATGCCAGTCATTTCAACGGCTACCTTACCCCCATACCGAAATACAATGCAATCACAGTTATTTGGCGGCAGGTTGGTGGTAGTAAATCCGACGAACTTTGCACAACACCCTTCCACCGCTTAAATGTATGCCTAACTTTCGCCACAACACAAAATTCTTATTTTAGCAAAAAATAATCAGGTTACCGTTGTAGGTGAATGTGATGATGGCGGTGATGACAACATGAATCCCATGGAAGAGTTTGTAGGTCCCTCTCATCGTATGGAGAAAGAGTTTGACCAGTTCAAGAGCGAGCACGACCGACGATACGAGACAGGCCTGGAGCATGACAAGAGACTCTCCATTTTCCGGCACAATTTGAGGTTATTATTTACTTCTGAAGAACCAGATAGTTCTTGAATAGAGATAATGTAACGTTACAAAGCGGAACCGCAAGTAGGAGAGGATCATAGGAATTAGATGAAAATCAGTGGCCCTATACTCTATTTACTTTAAAAATCTAGTATAGGCTTCTCAAACTCGCACAGTGTTATACAAATGACAAGGACAAAAGATAGAGACAGGTCGCCAAGTGGGCGGCAAAAAACGATAATCTTCTTAGCACTAGTATTTGAAAATAAAACATTAAGGAGAGATCGGTCGGTTTCACTACCCAAGTCACAGGTAAACGATAAAGGCGAATCCGCTAAAGCCGCGAAATTAGTCGCAAGAAGGGAAACAAGCGTGTCCGCACCGTACAGATGTAAGATCTGACTGATTACCTGCTCCATTGTGAGTGCGGCTTTAGCGGATTCTCATTAAAGTAAATGGAGACAAGATGTAATGCAAGAACGTTTAGTCATCGAAAATCTATAGGAATGACGTAAGCTGCTGGATGATTGCGTCAAGTGTTTATGTTGGGAGCGCCAAAGTTCAACTAAAATTGCAACTCCTATTATCGGAACTCCGAAAATGAATTTTTTATACCGCTGGAACCGTAAACTGTTCAGAAGTTCTGAAATATTCAATGTGTAGATAAGACTAGGTTAGGTTAGGTTTTATTGATAAAAATCCTGAAAAAGTAACAGTTGCTGAAAAAAATACGTTAGGAGTTGCGATGATTAGGACTTATGAGTCGTTATGAGTAAAAATAATTAGGTGAGCCAATATGGACCCGTTTATGTTCCATACGTTTAGTAAGTTTTTGACAATCGTTTACGTTAGCGTTTAGCAGCTTGTCTACGGCCACTTGACGTACCTACAGCCACTCTTGGGTTGAACATCTACCAGTAGGCAATGATGACGTGCCCCCTTCGTTTAGAGACATAAATTCATAAAATCGAGATAGTTACATGAGAGTTGATCCCATTCAAAACATTGTATAACGGTTCATACTGCAGGTACATACAGTCACATAACCGCGCGGGTCACAGCTATACCCTAGCGGTGAACCACTTCGCGGACCGTACTCCTGAGGAGCTGGCCGCCATGCGCGGGCTTCGAGAAGCCGACTTATCTCATTTCCAGGGTAAGAGAACTATTTCTGAGTTCAATTCCTGATTTGATAGATCAATTGCCCAATTTTTTTTTCCTAATAGCAGAATTTTCATTATCGTTTCTGATTTCGTGAACTTTTTCCTTTCACATTTATTACTATTCCAGAAATTTACAGCTTCAAAAGAGCTCCGCTTGCGTGGTGCTCCTTTTTCTAACTGCGTCATGCATGACCATTTGGAGTTGCTGCAAAACTAAATATAACCAAAACCTTCTTTCGACCTAATTACAAATAAAAAAATGCAATAGTGAAAAATCCAAATCGGAAATCAATAAGAATGTGGAAAATTACGCATAATTCACGCTTAGGAAAGATATCTCTTTATATAGCCTATTTAGTGTCCCACACTGCTGGGCAAAGGTCTGCCCCTTATTTCTCCTTGTCCTGGCTAAGAAAGATAATTATGTTTAAAAGATGTTTTTTCTTAGGTTCGCCGTTCCCGTACAGCGATGCTGAGGTCGAGGAGTTGTCCAAGGATATGCCGGAAGACGTAGACTGGAGGCTACTGGGAGCCGTCACTCCTGTTAAAAGTAAAAATATAGCCTACTAATTAAGAAGGATAGGGATTTTAATCTGTGATTTAAGTCTGTCTCGTTTGATAAACTTTTCTATGTCGGTCGATACTACCATAGCAAGTGTCAATTCGAATTTGTCAACGTTTAAAATTTTCAATTGTGCCGTATTAAGCCCGTATACAGCTTACTTTGTGACCTGGTCAGTGTGAGATTGTCCCCTTTATCTTGCCAGATCAAGGGTATTGTAATTCCGGCTGGGCTTTCGCCAGCGCGGGTGCTGTGGAAGGTGCCCTGTTCCAACACTCCAAGAAGCTGGTGAAGCTCAGCGAACAGGCGCTCATGGATTGCTCCTGGGAAAAGTACAGTCAACATTCATATACAAACCTTACGTTAACTTGTAGACGGTTTGCCAAGTTGCCCGCGGCTACCAAAGATTATTATAAATTTTAGATTTGGGGGATGTTTGAAGTGAAGAAGAGAGATTTCATCTAGGAATTAATAATGAAAATTTGGGGAGGCATAATGTTCAATATTGGACAAATAGATGCTCATGATGATATGGGGAAAAGACAGCCGGCGCAATTACCATCGTAGTCCTCAGGTTTGGCACCGCATTTGCAATTTTAGGATTGCGGTCTTGTGATTGTAGTCTTGAGAGTGTAAATGTCTATGGGTCTCAGATCCCACTTACAATGTAGTGTTTAACTTCTTGATATAAAAAAAATTACGTCATCCACCCCCAACAACCACCAAAACTACAAATACTAATAATACTTAAGTTTGGAAAATATCGTATGAAAGCACATTTAATGAATATAAAAGGATAATTATCACAACTAGCTACTTCGACTTTATTGGTTCTTGTGTTACTGGTGAATAAAATGTCTACTGAATATCGTCTAAGATAGCACCAAATAACTTGAAATAAAAAATAGCTCGTACTTTTTAAACATTGTTTTTGTGTTTGTAGTAGGTCAGCGCAATGGAACCACTGAGCAAGAAACATGTAAAAAAAAATGTGTCGCGTTAGTTTACATTTTTGTCATAATAATCTTTATGAGGTAGTATAAACGTTAGAATTATTCTAGATATTTATTTCATTTACGTAAGTTAAGTTTTTTTACAATTAATATTTTAAGTATAAAACAAAATACTTATAAAAAAACAATAGACAAGGCTCAAACTACCGGAGGTTAGGGCTGCAGAGAGAGGATCTAATTGAAGGAGTAGTGCTTTCTGTATCTGGCTTTTGATTCATTAATTATTATTATTTGATGACGCGTTAAGCATAGTTCGTATTGACCCTGCCTACGAAACTAGCGGTCACGGGTTCGATTCCCGGTATGGGCAAACATTTGTTCCTGAGTCTTGGATGTTTTCTATGTATTTAAGTATGTATTTCATTGTTTAGTACCCATAGTACAAGCTTACAGCTTAGTTCGGGACAAGGTCAGTTTGTGTGACATAGTCCCCCGATATAAACTTATTTGTAATTCTTCCAGGGAGTCCATAAATAGCGGATGTGCAATAGGTTTCCACTATACTGCTTTAAATTGGGTCTTGAAGCATGGCCTGCCCACAGACGAGGAGTACGGAGGGTACTTAGAACAGGTAAGCATATATTATAAAGTATAACCAGCACCCGGGCTTTTTTTAAAGGAGATTGAAATGACGTATTTCTGTAACGTAACCATGACATTAAATTAATTAATAAACAAATTTTCAGGCTTTGTTAACTTTCTAACAAAATTTTAATTGCCAGCAATGTAAAGTACAGCAATTTGACAAGTGTTAAATGACAGTCGACGGATACTTTGATTATTATGATTTGCCCCGTACCACGACATGCCTTGTACTAAGCAACAGCGATACTGATAATGATGAACACGCAGCACATGCACTACATTAAAAATGGACATTATCTAGAGAAATTAATTGTGAAGTTATTTTATTTATTTTTTAATTGATAATACTTGCAAACAATTGCTAAAGCAACATACTCGTATGTAACTATTATCGGCAGTTTTAATAAATGCCCGCATGCCGGTAACACTCTATATCTTACTATAATACAGTCGATTTCATGAATATGTTTACACTTTAGTATCTTGTCTATTTAATGTCATGTTTAAACTGACATATATGAATTGTCACAGTGATTAAAGTGACAAGGTACTAAGGTGTACACATATTTATTAACTCGACTATATTATTATAAATTATAAATGCGGAAGTTTGGATGTTTGTTACTCGATCACGCCAGAGCGGTTGAACAGATCTGGATGAAATTTGGCACAGAAATAGGATATAGCCTAGAATAGCACATGGGTTACTTTTTGTCCCGGGAAATCGCAGAGTTCCCGAGGGAACAGCGATAAACGACTTCTACGCGGACGGAATCGCGGGCAGCAGCTTACTATACTGTTATAAATCTAAAACTGGTGAAATTACTAGCATATAGGCATTCCATCTTAAATAACATAAAAGAGGCCAAGTGCGGATCGAACCAGCATCAAAATTTTAGGGCTTGGAAAGCCTTTACACCGGTAGCCGTGTCATTTATAATATTTTTTTTGAGTTCAGAACGGTATTTGCCACCATGAGAACATGACGAAGTTGTACACCATTGACGCCACCGTCAAGATCCCACACGGCGACGGAAGGAAGTTAAAGGTATGAATCGAAGATGATTTGGATAGCCTAGTTCGTAATGACCCTGCCTACGAAGCTAGCAGTACCGAGTGTGATTCTCTGTGAGGGCAAATAATATCTTCCTGAATCTTCAATCTTTTTATTTCTCTAATGGGCCTCTATTTGTGTGAGAGTGTCCCGTCATACTTGTTGATTTATTAAATCACTACGGAGACGTCACCAATTTTGGACATTTTAAGCTGAAGGCAACAATAATGGTCACTTAACTCTTATTTCAAAAACCATAAGGTTGGCTGACTGAATTGACTGTCTCAAAATAAATGAATAACCCTTATCTTCTGTACCATAAGAATCAAGTGTCGATTATTGGTCCTTGATCATTACTGGTTCCATCTTTCTAGTGATCGGCGATTTCTGAAACATTGCAAAACGTTCCTTAACAATAAAATTACAATACATGGAAATGATTCTGACGCCTTTAAATTTCATTTAAAATTCATGAAAAGTTTTCGGTACTTTTCATGAATTACGTAATAAATTAGAATAGAATAGAATAGAAAATCGTTTATTCGACAAACACATCAATATAGGGGTACATCATAGAAAAGATACAATAACGTAATAAAACTACTTCTTATCTCCTAACAAGCGAAACTATTAAATTTTAAAAAAAGGACAATGACGATGATGTGTGCCGAAATGGTTCCCACTCAGCAAAATGGTTGGCATGGAAATGTCAACCGGGCTGGTTTTCAGTGGAGCCAGGCGGGTTGTTTGGGACAGCGTACTGTGACTTACGACAAGGGATACAATAAAGACGTTACATACATATATAATCATAAAACTATTATCCTGAAACACCATAAATTATAGAAAGTAAATAAGTTATGAAATTAAATTAAATTAAGAGGTATGGTCATGATGATGAGCTGTGATGATGATGACTGAAGGGAAATAAATAAATAAATAAAACACAGAAAAACACCGTAATCATTATAGTGACGTATAGAGAGGCTGGTTGTTTGACTACATGCCCTAGACTTTACGCCTTTTGTTGGTCCAAAAAATGCCTGAGTCTATATTTAAAGCTGCTAACAGATTAATTTGCAGTTTTTTATCGGCGGTGGAAGGTTATTCCAGCATTTCGTGGCAGCGTAGCGAAAGCTGCCACGAAAAGCAGCACTACTGCGTCTAGGGCATAATAGTCTGCAAACAATTATTTGCCGCTGAGAGATGGCGAGTTTGTCAAACAGGTATTCAGGCTTCTTGTTTTTCAAGATACCGAAAAGAAGCGTGGCGAAATTCAACGATCGTCAAGCGCTCATATTTAACAATTTATTATTGTTAAGGTGGGGAGTAATATGTGGTCGGCGAGGTATAGGGAAACAAAAACGCGCACACGCGTTTTGAATACGCTGGACTACTTTTTTAGTTCTTGCTAATATACACTCTCCATACACACAATCTCCAAAGTTGAGCTTAGAGAGAATAAGCGAATCGCATAACTTAGTACGAAGGTCTACACTAAGAAAATTACGCACCTTGTATAAGGCTGCGGCTCCACTGAGGCGGAGACGAGCGGAGCGGTGCGGAGCTGTGCCAATATTAACCAATAGAAGGCGCATGCGGTCACGTGGAGCTCGCCTTGCGCACGTTAGTTTAGATTCTAACCGGAGCCGCAGCCTAAAACGTTTAGTCTGTAGAAACAGTTTTGGGCAGTCTTAAGGATATAATTTTCGAAACGTAACGAGCCATCCATCAGGAGTCCCAAGTTACGAGCCTCAGAAACCCGCTGCAAACTAAAATGCTAACCTAGGGTTTAAATTTATTATTCCATTGACCTGTTTCTTAGTACCTAGTACAATGAATTTGGATTTGGCGGAGATGAGGGTTTAAGCAATTTTGTTCGGACCAGATGGCGACTCGTCGTAAATCCTCATTAAGCTTATCTACAGCAGCTTTTGTTGCACATGGCATGATAATTAATAATTATTATCAACACTAACACATATCAAAAACATTACAAATGTAAGGTCTGCTGAATCCTAACGTAAACTATCTCATAAGTCTCTTTAAACATTTTGAAAAGTAAATGGATTCTAAAAAACAGCTTTTCGAACTCATGAGTTTTCGGACAGATGACACAGTTGGGAAACAAAACTGCGGGCTTAAATAAAGTCTTGTTTAATAGGAATCCTGATGATTAATTGCTCTTGAAATGACGTTTCCAGCTGGCAATCTTCAGGCATGGCCCGGTCGCAGTCGGATTGGATGCAACTTCGGCGAGCTTTAGCTTTTACTCTCATGGAATTTTCGACGCGAAGGACTGGTAACGTACATACATACAATCACGCCTCTTTCCCGTAGGGGTAGGCAGAGACCACTTCCTTCCACTTACCTCGATCCAGACAAACTTCTCTCGCTTCCTCCACACTCATAAGTCTCTTCATACACGTGCGTCGGTTTAGGATCTCCAGACTTGGCCCTTTTTTAATACGTCCCCGATCTGATCGTGGAACGTTCGCCTTGGCCTTCCCCGCCCATCGTTCCCATTTACTCTTGCCTGGTAACGTATCCTTTACATAAACACATTCAGTGCTAACGACCCGATACTCAGTTTCCTAGTGTGTAATAGTAGTCTTTGATACTCAGGTCCACAGGTGCACAACTTGACTAAGATCCGGGGTATGTATGAGGTGCGGGGAGGGGGCAACGGTGACTAGTCGAGCTTCATCGTACCTCACCCCTCACCTCATGCCTCCCCTAGCTCCCAATAGACAAAAATAACTTTTTTTTAAATGTTCTACCTATAAAATAATCATGCTTATAGAGTATCAAAAGCATTCTAATTTTCTTTCATAATTTACCTACTGAGAAAATAAACAAATTTTGCTAAAGGCTAAAGAGCTTAAACGCAACGTGGTCTTTTCTACGTCACACCTAGTACCACATAACGCGGCTACAAACAAAATGACGTCATTCCGACTACTATAGTCGTAGGCTCAACTCGTAATTATTTCTGTATTGAGCAAGAGTACATATTTCATCCTGAGTACAGTTTCCATGTCTATAGGTATGTAAGTATTTACTGCCTAGAATCGCTCACATAGGCTCACAACGAAATCATAAACACTTCTATTATTCTTTTCTAGTGACGAAATGTTCATCAACCACATAATGCTGGCGGTCGGGTTTGGAGTCCAGGACGGAAAGAAGTACTGGCTCGTGAAGAACTCCTGGGGACCGCTGTGGGGCGCTGAGGGATACATGGCGATTTCGGCGGAGCGTAACGTCTGTGGCATTCAGTCTACACCTATGTATGTCGAGATTGCAAAATAAAATCTTCACTTATCTACCTACGCTAAGAAAACGTTGTATTATTAAATTGACGAAAATTCCTGATATACTCGTAATGGCCACGCCGTTTTTCAGAACTGGAGGGTTATTATGATATAGCTATGCAGTTCAGATTACGCTGCGAGAAAGGGATAGCGCTATATAACTGATATAGCTCTGTCCTTTTCGCTCGCCGCCCTCTGATATCTCTTAAACTGGGGTGTGTAATGTTTAGGATAAAAACAAATGGTATAATGATCATTTTACATAACACGAATTGCATAATTTCAATCTGTATAATAAACCATCGATCATCATGATGTATAAAACGAAATGTCATCATCATCATCATCATCATCATCATGTCAGCCGAAAGACGTCCACTGCTGGACATAGGCCTCCCCCAAGGCTCTCCACTCAGACCGATCTTGTGCTTTTCGCATCCACCGCTTTCCCGTGATCTTTACAAGGTCGTCACTCCATCTTGTTGGAGGCCTACCTACAGCTCGTCTCCCGGTCCGCGGACGCCACTCAAGAACCTTTTGACCCCATCGGCCATCAGTCCTGCGAGCAATGTGCCCCGCCCACTGCCACTTAAGTTTGGCTATTCTTCGGGCTATGTCGGTAACCTTAGTTCTACTGCGGATATCATCATTTCTGATTCTATCACGCAGAGAAACCCCGAGCATAGCCCTCTACATAGCCCTCTGAGTGACTTTGAGCTTCCTTATAAGGCCCATTGTTAGCGCCCACGTCTCAGATCCGTAAGTCATCACTGGCAACACACACTGGTCAAAGACTTTTGACTTCAGACACTGCGGTAATTTGGACGAAAAGGTGCTACGAAGCTTCCCGAACGCTGCCCATCCGAGTCGGATTCGACGAGTGACCTCTTTCTCAAAGTTGGACCTACCTAACTGGACCGTTTGTCCCAGGTAAATATAGTCGTCAACAACTTCGAGCGCAGAGCCTCCGACTATCACGGGAGTTGGCGCGACATGGACGTTGGACATGACTTTCGTCTTGTCCATGTTCATCCTCAAGCCAACTCGGTCGGAAACTCCACTGAGGTCAGCGAGCATTGCACTGAGGTCCTCCATGGTCTCAGCCATGACTACGATATCGTCAGCGAATCGAAGGTGAGTGATGTACTCGCCATTTATGTTGATGCCTCGTCCTTTCCAGTCCAGAACCTTAAAAGCATCCTCCAATGCAGCGGTGAACAGCTTCGGAGAGATCACATCTCCTTGTCTGACTCCCCGCTGCAGAGGAATAGGCTTCGTGCTCTGGTCCTGTAGTCGGACGGACATAGTGGCGTTTTCGTACAGACACTTTAACACTTCGATATATCGGTAGTCAACTTGGCACCGCTGGAGAGACTGTAGTACAGCCCAGGTCTCGATCGAATCGAAGGCTTTCTCGTAGTCCACAAATGCAAGGCAAAGGGGGAGGTTATACTCTTCGGTCTTCTGTATAACCTGCCGCAACGCATGTATGTGGTCTACGGTACTATAGCCTTTTCGGAAACCGGCTTGTTCGGGAGGCTGAAAATCGTCAAACCTGCGCGCGAGACGATTTGTGATGACCCTCGAAAACAGCTTGTAAACATGGCTCAGAAGTGAGATGGGTCTATAGTTCTTCAACAAGTTTTATTACCTTTCTTGAAGAAAAGAACCACCACACTTCTGTTCCATGCTTTCGGCGTTCTCCCTTCGTGGAGGACGGAGCTGAACAGCGTCTGAAGGGCCCTAAGGGTGGGTTTACCACCCGCCTTCAGGAGTTCGGCTGTAATTCCATCCTCACCTGGGGCTTTGCCATTCTGAAGCTGTTTGAGGGCCATACTAATCTCGTACAGGCTGACGTCGGGGAGATCTTCGGTATAGTGTCGGGTTAATCTAGCCCTCGGGTCTTTAGCTCGATTTTCGACGGGTGTTCGGGTTGTCGTGTACAGCTGTCCATAAAACTTCTCAACTTCCGCCAATAGCTCAGGTTTGGATGAAATGACTCTGCCGTCGTCGGTCTTCAGCTTCATCAGTTGGCTTTGGCCAACAGACAGATCCCTGGCAAACACCTTAGAGCCCCTGTTACGCTCAATAGCCTCTTCAATACTTTTAGTATTGAATCGGCGTATATCACGTTTCAGAGACTTCGAGATCTGTCTGTTGAGCTGCCGATAGCGACAAGCGTCACCAGAGGACTGCAGAATCATTTCACACCTCACCTCCATGAGCCTAAGGGTGGAGTCCGAGAGCTTCTTGGTTTTTGTACGGCGGATCTTGAAGAACTTAGACCCGACCGTTTGGACAGCTTCCACGAACCCGTCGTTGTAATCGTCCACGTCGCTACCTAGGCACTCGAAACGGTTTTGAAGTTCGAGCTGAAAGCTCTCGGGGTTTTGGAGCTGAGCGGGTGCCGGGCGGAGCGTAGACTTCATCAGTCTAGACCTTTCAAGCTTGAACTGGATATTCAATGAGCCTCGTACCATACGGTGATCACTCCCGGTTTTAACCGCACTGATCACGGAGACATCATTGAATATGTGCTTTTTCGTCGACATGATAAAGCCTATCTCATTCCTCGTTACACCATCAGGACTCATCCAGGTCCACTTCCTATGCTCACGTTTCCTGAAAAAGGAGTTCATCATATAGAGTCCCTCCTTCTCCATAAAACTGGCCAGTAGGTGGCCCCGGTGATTCCTATGCCCCACTCCAAAATTCCCCACTCTCTGCTCTTCACCGTCTCGTTTACCCAGCTTTGCGTTGAAGTCCCCCATAACAACCGTGAAGTGAGTTTTGAAGCTATGCATGGCTCTGGAAACATCCTCATACATAGCCTCCACCTCATCGTCGGAGTGTGTCGAGGTCGGCGCATATACCTGTATGACCTTCAACGAATATCGTTGGGTCATTCTCAGTACAAGGCACGCTACCCTGCTCGACACGCTCTCGATCTTCACCACGTTGTTCACGAGGGACTTGTGGACGATAAACCCGACACCTCCCTGGGACTGGTAGTCGCCCTCCCTGAAATAGAGCAAGTTACCGGACTTCAGGGTAATCATGTCCTCCCCCTCTCTACGGACTTCTGACAACCCTATGATTCCCCATCGTAACCTGCTCAATTCCTCCTCCAGTTCCAGCAACTTTTCGTCGGTCCGCAATGTTCGGCAGTTGTATGTTGCCAGGGCCAAAGGTCGTCGTTTCTGGTAGCCGGGTCTCTGCCGGAGATTACCTAAAGCACCCCCTGCCCCGCCGTTACGATAGCCGCTACCGGAGCCAGGAATAGCGGGGCCGCCGGGGACTAGGGGTCTGGGCTGTAGTTTTAAATTCATACTTAATTAAGGCTTTTGATCTAGAACCGTTGGGGGGAAAATGCCGTAGTCACCACGCTTGGCAGGCGGGTTGGCGACCGCAGTTATACCATGTAGTCCGCGGAAGACGCTGCTGCCCATCCTCCGGTCTATCCCTTAGTCGCCTCGTACGACACCCACGGGAAGAGATGGGGTGGTGCTATTCTCGACCGGCACCGGCACCAACACGGCGAACGTAATGTATAATTACTATACATTACGTTCTATAAGCGTAAACGAAATGTATAATTTCATAATCTATAATGTTTATAAATTAAAAAATAATTCGTTCTAACTACTTTCATTACTATTAATGCGGTCACAGTTCTAACCTAACCGAACCTTGTTAAAAGAAATTGACTTAAAATGCATAATAACAAGGAAAATGAATCTCTGTATGCCAGATAAAATAATACAATTGGTTTTTATACTAAACGTTCATTATGCTTTTCGTGGGTAGTTAAATGAAATTATACAAAATGTTTTTCACTTCTCATACTCCAAAAGTCCGTATTTTATGTCGTGCGTAGGCGACATAAAGTCGCTTTTTATGCTCTAGTGCATAAAGTAAAATCTTCTTCGAAAGCCAAGGCAATCGGTCCAACAGCCACACGAACAACTTTAACTTCATAGAATAACCTCTTTATTTTATTTCGTTTCGTTAGTATTCTAAAACCAAGGCAAGGATACCAACAGCCAAAGTACACCATAAAACTTCAAGAAATAAACTTATAATTTTTATTTTGTCGCATTTATTATTATTATTATTATTATATTTGAGTAAATCAATATATTTAAAGCATGACAATAAGTTATCATAGATATAAAAAACAAAATGTTTTTATAACTGAGCGGTATGTAACGACCTAAGTCAGATGTCACGTACCTAATAAAAAAAAGAAAAAAAAGTTAATTGGCGGGAACCATACTTATTATGTCATTGTCAATATTTGTGTTAAAATAATTTACATGTTGCTGTTTCATTTCCTCGCAATCGAAGTGAAAAGTAGAGTGTACAACTCGTCCAGAAAACCCATTTAACACACGAATTTATATCCATCCTCGCTCGCAAGCTCGTTTGGATGGATAAACGTCTAGCGAAAAATCGTGCGTTTTATGCACTTGTTGTACAATCTACTATTTATACTGATTGAAGCGCACTCCTTAAACTGCTCAGCCGATTAACATTAAACCTAGCTATAGACCATCCTCATTAAAAAGCTATCTCTGAAAAAAAAACGCTTCCGAATTGCATCATCCGTTTAGGAGATACATATACATATACAGACACAGATACACGCTTTTTTATAAAATCTCTCTTTTCAGTCGAGTGCTAAAAATAGTTTTAACCCTTAATTGGATAGAGGCTATACATTATATTATCTATATTTCCCACACTACAATCAGCTGAAATTGAACTATACTACCTACATTTTATTTTACTTTTTTAATTGTATTTTCCTAAAATATAACATCATCTATTATTAGAGACTTGCGATTCCATGACGGTATTTCATTTTGGTCTAGTATTTTTACTTTAGCCGTGCCTTATTAAGGGTCAGACGCTAAGTTCATTTTCGGCAAGAGAACACAGATTTTTGGCCATTATTTTAAAGAGTAGAGGCTAAAGTAACATCGATTTGGCTCTATTATGTTGTTATGCTGAATAAATGAGATTGAATAAATCATCTTATTCCCCATTTATAGGACATTTCCACCTGAAATGCTATCAAGTTTTTTTTACCTACTGTAAGTATTAAGCAGGCTTTAACCGTATATTTAGTTTCTTAACCCTTCGTTGACGTAACATGCTGAAGTCAGTGATTGCAACTTTATCGACTTGACTATGTCCTTTAACACAGTCTTTATTACAATTCTTTAAAAAAACTAAAGAGGTGAAGTATTGTATTTAGAGAATCTTAATTCGAACTGTTTAGGATCTACCCTTCCAATGAGCCCAATGTGTTAGATCCTGTGAAGTTCTCATTTTAACAACAATAAACGTTTTCTATTTCACGGAGTACCACAGGGCAGTATACTGGTGTCTTCTCTATTCCTTGACAACTTTTTATAGGCACTCTTACAACTTTACGAAGACGTGGATGGCATACCCCAGAGGGGGCACAGCCGATCCTAGTTAATTTTGTGCGATGGTGGCCACACTGGCACTGGCTTGTTCCTGTTCGGGTCTGGTGATTTGGTGGCTGAGTTATTGGGCGATTTGAAGATTTATTCTCATTTTATACACTTTCGCTGAAAGTCGACGGAGCTCTGCTACCGCAGAGCTCCTATTTCTGGGTAGTTTGGCCCTCCGGGCCAGCTGAAGAACTAACATAACCTAAACCTACCTCATATTTATGGCACTAAAGGGTGCCTTGGCTATGGAATTGAAATTTTTCATTAGTATAAAAAATGCGAAAGTGTACAAAATGAGAATAAACCGATATGAAAATATCAGGAAAAAATAATTTTCTCCTAGATTTTACTGCCAATGTTTTAGATTAAGTTTTTACTCGTAAAGCTGCCTTTTAAGCCTTGGTTTGACGTTTTCTACAAACGATTCAGGAATTTTAACTTTTTCAGTGAATCTCAAAATTCATGCTTATAAATGAAAAAGTAAAAAAGCTTATTTATGTAAATTTATGAACTAATTCAAGCTTCGCGGTATTATTATTTTGAGCAGAAACCAAAACTTGAGTCTTGGCTTGAGTCTGTCAGGAACTAAGAACTAAAAGGAATGAATGAAGAATGTCAGTAGGTACGCCAAATCGCTTGAAAAGCAGTAAAGTTTATAAATAAACAAACATACTACTTTTTATTTTATTCAAAAAGACTCAGTAGTTTTGATTCTATGAACGTTTAAAATTTGGGTCAATAATATTAAATCGCGCGGGGGCCATCTTGCTGGGGTGACGTCATCGCTTAAGAGCGGTACGCGCCCTTATTATGAAAAAGTAAGTTTACTTTAGCCGTGCTACGACGACGACGTGCTACTACGACTTACAAAGTTAAGCAAGTACAAGCGTAGTCTATAACAGGATGGGTGACCGCCTAAAACATCGTGTTGATAAAATCAGTTTTGTCACATATTTGTAGCAGTTTTACTTGAGATTGCTATTTAGTCGGTAACTATGAAAATTAGACTACAATTTAAGCTTAAAATAGCATCAAAATAAGAAGCCATTATAAAAATACAATCCGTATAAAAATGCTAAAAAAAATGTTTTATTTTCATGATTCTTGTATGGGGACCCCTCTTGGGATTTGTTTTATTGTTCATTGTACAATTTTAAACGATAGATTTTATAATAACCCGTATTCTGTGAAAAATTCAACTGGCTACTTATAACGATTAAAAAGTTATAGCCCTGTAAACTTACTTTTTCATATAAGGGGGCGTACCGCTGTTAAGCGATGACGTCATCATCCGTGAGCGCTAGCCGCCGGGTTTCGAGCGCCGCATACAAAGATTAAAGTTTAATATCTCGAAAACTATTTGACGTATCGAAATGTTTTTTTTACAGCTATTTTTAGTTTTTAATGAATAATACAGTAAGCCAAAAATCTAAATATATAAATATGCTTGGATTGTATGATTGTGAGATGGGTGGATGTGAAATGACTGTATGGCGTAATTTAGTATAGGTATTTTGTGAATTTCTAAAACTGTAATGTACCTGTAATGTGTTTATGTGTAATGTGGCAATAAATGTTTTTTGATTTGATTTGATTTGATTTAAATTGGCTGACATTCTCTATTCCCGTCACGGACCGAAAGGAACTAGTTCCTCGTAAACAATCTTAATCAGTATTTGGTCCTTTAGGTCAGTAGCAATTGTTGAAAGTAGTGAACGAGACAAATAGTACCTATTTCAAAACGTGTCGAAACGGTTATTCGTTCCCTGATCTCAAAATTTGCTCCGGATTTAAAGGACCTAAAGGAACTAAAAGACCGAACTAGTTCCTTTGACCGATTGACCGAGATCGGAGCGCTCCCTTTAAAGACCCAGCGGACACAACTTTACAAACCAATACTTACACTGACCGGGAAAGTGTATACCACCATATTGCTTCATCAATTTTGCAAAGATCTAAGAAACACATGATCCTTTTTTATTGATTATGTTAAAAAACAAAAACAAACGATTTGTAAGTATTTTTAAGCAATAGATCATAAACGACAAAAGATTCAACTATACAATATGATACAGAAATAAGTAAACATTTGGAGCTTTACGAAGCAAATATGGGGTAATTGGCGTCAGTCAGCACGCCACACATGTTGTCGTCGGTGGCCATCAGGATGTATCCATTGGTGCCCCAGCTCGGACCCCAGGAGTTCTTGACGAGCCAGTAGCTCTGCCCGTCGAGGACGCCGTAGCCGACGACCAAGGCCGAGAACGTGAGAGAGTCTTTATCGTTTTTGCTGAAAAAATAACTCTCATTCATCATCATAATCGTCATCATCATCATTATCATCATCATCGTCATTACAATCATCATTATCATCATTACAATCATCATTAACAATTCTCATAAAAAGGAATATTTAAAAGCAACCCAATGACGCCAATTTTGGCTAAACAGGACCACACTGTTCTGTAACCTCGGTGTTAGATTTAACTTTTATATTCTTATGTATGTTAGTCTATAAGGTATTTGTAATTACTCGTATGTGCATCGCTGCTCGAAATAATTACTTATTATTGAAAACCAAAAAGATTTTTTTTAAATATTTTCGTCTATATAAAGTACGTTATGTTTAAAAGTAACCCTCATCTTAGTTCTTTCATTAAAATATGGCCTATACATATAACCAAGACGAATGTAACGACTGTTAATTTTTTTTAAATGCCTATATTTAACCGTTTAGGCTGCAGAGCGTGCCACACAAATATATATATATATATATCAGCAATGTCTTGCAAGTAAACAAAAACAAAATAGAGATTCCCGACTTATCTTCTAAATAAAGTTGGAAAATCGATTCCCGTGATTAACGAACTATTTACTACAAGTTCATACGGAACCCTCAGGGCGGCGTTTACGACTCGCAAGTGGCGGTCTTTATAGTTTCACCAAGTCAGTCTGTCCGTTTGTCCGTGGTTTAACTCATACTCTTTCTACCCAACTGCCGAAGGAGGAGGGTAATGTGTTTATCAGCCTATATATGTATGTTTGTTCCTTTGTGGCACTGTAGAAACTAAACTCGTGGTCCGATTTTGATGATTATAAGATCAATCGACTTATCTTAATCTTGTGAGTGTCACTAAAGATATGACATAATCAAAATAAATGGCAGCAGCCAGACGCCATATTGTTAAAAAAGGAAAGAATAAAGTAGACGAACTATGACAAGTGGGGTATCATTGAATAGGTATTTAAAAAACATCTATTGGGTTTTTTTAATAATTTTTCATTTTGAATGATCATTTAGGATTTATAATGATTTAAAGTTGGTTAGCAACAGTCGGGTTTTTTAAAGCTTGCTTTTTGTTAATTATTAATTACAAAGATGTAATTTGGCATAGTTAGTTTTAAATATCAATTAGGCAACTACGAAAAGCCGGCAGGTGGGTGGCTATGTTCTGTAGCTAATTGTAAGCAGTCCATAGTGGGTTATGCGCATTGACATAAGGAAGTATAATTTTCTGTACCAGAAAGGATCCATGTAGACTCCATGCGAGTAGAAGACGAATCTCTTCGTCATAGCTATCTTAACGGCGACTGGGCCTTTGTGGAAGAGGTCATACTGGAAACAGAAAAGAAAACAGCTATATTGTTTGTTCGTCAATTTCATGCGCAAATATCAAAAGTATCGAATTACCCTAAAACCGGTATTTACTTCTTTATTTAATCTTCATTGTACAAAAGAATATAATTAATATACAAAAAGTCAGGCTTTCTCTGCCACTTACCTAATGGGCAAAGCAGAGATTGCAGTGGCGGTGCAACATACATATAAACACATGACTGAATCTGATTTTACTAATTTTAATCAACAACTTCGACTCCTGCTAAGGTGTATTTCGCCAATGTCAAGCTATTTATAGACATTCCCCTAGATTTAAGAGATATGTCAATGGATATCTCACGCGTGGACAATTGCTCGGTAATATTTTGCATGCAAACTCTCCTTAGGAAAGTGAAAGTGAAACGATTGTGATTTTAAGTGCGTTAGACAATAGCAACGCAGAGCTTCTATTCAACACGGTAAAAACCATATCGTTTATCTACTTACAAGTTTCTTTCACCGAAATATGACTGAAAGTATGTGATATCTCCACAGCTCCAACTTATTGAACAGCAGGTGCTTGGTTATATTATTGAGGATGGCTCCTCCGCTGTCATTTAGCTTAAGTCTGATTTTATAATGGACCTTCATCTTGATGATTTTTATGAAAGCTAGTCAAAACATAGATGTAACAAAATTCATAGAATGTAGCTATAGAAATTAGGTAGCCTGGGTAATTAAGTACCTAATTAATAAATTACCTACCACATTAAATATACTTTTGACTGAAATGTGTTTGTTTAATTATTGTATGTTCAATTACTGCCAAAAGAAATCTTTGAATTGTTTTGTTTATGTAATAAATGTAATTAACAATTTATTCCATTTATTGATTAATTCCAAATATTTAATATTCCCGTAATCCAGAAGTAATTTACCCTAACGCGGCCACACCAACCTACAAATGTATGGTGTTGACGTTTGACAATCCAAAGCAATGAACAGTAATGCCATATACACCTTAAATATTTCCCCAGTCTTTGGGTTCCGTTTCACGCAATAAATGCAACGTTACAACAGCTAATGTAGTAGTAATGGCAGCCGAGTTAAAAACAATAGCATAACAGGTCAAATATGATTTGAATTTTACCGCCTAGAATAGAGGCGTAGGCATGCGGTGGTTAGCTCATGTCAACCGTTTGCCGGTCTGGATCCACGGGCGATGGATCAGGGGAACCATCGCTTGCACTCAAAAGTCCCGAGCTGGAAGGCCTCCGAGTGTCCCAGGGCGCCTTCAACTTAGAAGAGTTAAACGCCTTATTGAAGACGGGCCGTAAAAGCAAACACCGATCGACTAGTTAGCGGATGGAATCCGAGTACCACTCCCACGACTTCGTCCAAGGTGGGAGAAGGAACACCTGGTTATTAGTCAGTGCAAGTCTAACATGACCGCCCGCCCCCCCGTGCCGCTTGGTATCAATATTAGAGTCCTAGTCAAAAAGGGGTTAAGTCGACTTAACTCGTACTATAAAAGGGTATGTACGAGTACATAAACGGAGTATACTAGTCTTAAACCCTTTTTCACTTGACCTTCGGGAGAGTTATACCCTTTTTCACTAGGACCCCAGTGAATTTCTTTTGAAAAAAAAAACTTCAAAGTTAGGTTTTTTACCTTCAGTGCCTTCTCATTAGGTTGGACTTTCACGTAACCAACTGGTTTTGTTTCAATGTCCACGTCTTTGTTATGGCAGGTTCCTTCCTGGATAAAGAAATATTACTCAAAAGCTGGGATCAACTATTGTTACGCATGTTGTATTTAATTAATATAATAAGGGTTATTTTCGCCAAAGTCGAGTTTTAGATCACCTTGAACTTATTAGAGAAATATCATAAGCGAGGACAACTGTTCAGTTAAAGATTATTTACTCTGATGTACTAAGCAGAAGCACATGGGGTTAGCTCTCATTTTTAATGAAATCAATCATTCCTGTGTTTTGTAAGGATCAAATGTCACAAATGAAAGTCAAAGGCATTCCTCCTGAGTGTTGGAAACATATACATAATGATGACATCACTGTTAATTAACAGCTGGGGCCCGTTTCTCGAAACTTACTGGACAAATAATATTAGTTCACTCAATACAACTTTTTACAAGTCTACTAGTGGAATGTACCGCATGGACTAATATCATTTATTTCTCAACAAAATCCAAAAATACAAATTACATCCACAACACAGGTTTCGTCAGGTACACAAACAAAGAAACTTAACAACTAAAAGCCTTACTAACTACATACTACACGGGTAAAAATCAGCTACAAGTCTCGTCACACACACAAATTTTCTCCACGATTGACACCAAAAGTGCCGAAAACACTTGCAGCATTGCCCCGCTGCTGTATGGCCAATGAAATCTGTTGGACAAGGTATGTACCGGATCGGAGGTCACAGCCTCTGTCCCTTAATCTGCGCCCTAAGTCCCTAACAAACCGCTTATTTGGACTAATATTAGTCCAGTGAGTATCGAGTTTAATATTTAAAATGTGAATATTAACCGCAATAGTTTAAAAAAGCGGAGGACTTACTAATAACTTCTTAATTCTGGTCAACCATTTGTTTAATGTCGTCAAAGGTTTAATAGTTAACATTAATTATCTAATTTGGTGCATTCGATGCTGGAATTTTATACTGATTAACGTTTGTTTTAAACACATGCCATAACACTTTTGCCCTAAACAAGGTTTGACATACTACTAATTTGCCATAATTACTGTTTTGACATTATGAATGAATATAAATTAGGAATTTTAAATGTTATGTTATAGGGTATTTTAAATCAGTATTCGGGCTATTGAGCGTTAGGACAAACAATTATTATGACAAATGATTTTAGAGAATAAAAAAATAGGAAAAAATACTTTAGGGATTCCGATATAAACATGCTGCAATTAAACTACCTATAAGTTCTGTCGAGTAGGTAAGTTCGAAGTACTAAATATAGTAATATAAGTTCAACCACTAACCAGATTCATGTATGGGCCATACGCCCCAGTGTTGGGTATCCCGTGTAGAGTAATCCATTCAAAAGCCTGCGAGACTTCACCCCCACGGCATCCTACATTGCCTTCACTAAAATAAAAATGCTGTATTAAATAAAATAATACATACATACATACACTCACGCCTTCATTACCAGAGTGGGGTAGGCAGAGCTACAGAATTACCAACAACTCTTGTTGTTAATTCTGTAACCACATTTTGCACAAACAGGCTAAGACTTTTACCATTGTACGGTCACGAGCATTTGGGACCCATTTCAAGAAAAATATGCTTGAAGTCGTCAATGTCATTAGAGATGTCAAGTCATTTGTAACTTTTAGGAAACTCAACCTTATTGTTGTAGAATGTCAGATTGACTTTGGACCTAAGGTGGGTACCAAATTAAATCTCGTGACTGTACATTAGTGACAGGTTGCAAACCCCTCGGCCATCGCCTAACAATACTACAAGCCTTTATAACCCTAGTCGCCTCTTACGCTTGCCACGGGAAGACTTGGAGTGGCACTATTCTGAGTCACACTAATTGACCTAGTCCCAAACTAAGTCCTAGGCTTGTATATGTATAGTAGAAATGTATACTTAAATACCTACATGGAAAACATCCATGATTCAGGAAGTAATATTCGCACTCATCATAAAAATATCTGCCCCTACCGGGATTTGAACCCAGGACCGCTAGCTTCGTAGGCAGGGTGAACTAGGCAAGCGCGTCGATATAGATAGAAAGATACTTAAAAACTTTGGGTGTCATTTGCAATCCATGATAACGTATGTCCTAACACATTGCGAGTCCGAATTTTCGGCTGTTTGCTTGGTTTTTAGCTGAATCAAACCACTATTTAGGTTTCCCAAAAATACTAATTGTGTTATAACAGCATTAAAAGTTTTAGAATTCAGGCGGAATGCTCTAGGATAAACGAAAATTCGGACTAACAACGCATTAGGACAAAAGACGATTAGGGATTCCAATATAAATCCAAAATATAATTCATCCAACTCAGGGTTCTTCAAATTAACATATAGCCCAGGAAAGGTACGATTTAACTGTATGAAGATTCAAGAGACATTGAGCCTGATATCGAATATCAAAAAAATCGTAGGTGCTTGGTGTAAAATGCGAATTATTACTTTTTGTCCAAAATTATTAGTTGTTTGCGTTTTATATTCTCACCTGATATAAGTGACGACGAGGTCGGAGGTGGTACTCATCCAGAAAAAAGCCTATTATTCATTGAAAACTACAAATTAATTTCAATCCTCCCTCTCACCTCCAGGAGCAGTCGATGAGTGCCTGCTCGCTCAGTCGCGCGAGATGCGTCTTGTTTCTGTGTATGAACATGGCTCCTTCCACAGCACCCACCGCCGCGAACGCCCAACTCGCTCCGCAACTGAGCTGATCTGTTGACAACGCAACGTTCATGCGTAGGTGAAGACAAGTCCAATCCAATCGACTGAAAATAGACACTTGAATTCTGAAGACTACAATCTTAAGACTGAAATCCAAAGACTCCAGTAGCGTTACCAACCCTTTTAACATCTATACATATAATAAAGTTTATAATATTAATAGAAAACGCTGCTACTCCCTAATTCTTCCCGTTGGGGTATTCATTTTCGAAAATCCTTTCTTAGGGCAGCTCTAGAGGGTACCTAAGGAATATTGCCTCCAAGTTCCACGTTCAGCTTTTTAAGTGTCTGTCAGTCAGTCAGTCACGTAAGAGTTTTACCTATATGTATAAATAGTTGGATGTCCCTCTCCATACCTCTGACTGGACTGACTGCACCCCAATCTCTCCAGTCCAAATGTTTCGGCAGTTCCGCACTAAGTTTTTCAATTTCTTCAAGGCTGTTCGGAGACTGAAGTCCTGAAAAAGCAAAATGATCGAAATATAAAAAAAACTGACAGACTCATCAACATAACGTAAATAAAATAACAACTTAGAGGCATTCCATCTTAGTCCTCATACTCCTTTTAGATCTTGAGATTATATTTATCGACTTTAAAGCCAATGATATCAGGGCCAGTGTACTCTTTGACTGACTGTTGAATTTCTAGCAAAATTCAAAATTCATAATAATAAATTGTCCACATGAGGGCTCTGTTACACGTAGGTAATAATAGAGTGAATCTACTAGCGCTTCGGACAAGACCATCATTGCGGAGAAGAAGCGCCGCAAGAAACTCCAGCAGAAGGTCGACGGTGCAGCGCTTCTCAGCAGTGGTCCCTCCCTCTTGGAAAGTTCTGTTAGATTTTTGACCAGTTAAAGTACCTGTGCGGCCTAATTACTGAATAACAATAAAAAAAATTATTAAGGGACAATACCTATATGCTGTTACAATCGAACCTGGGATCGCTAGCTTCGTAAGCAGAGTCACTACCAGGTAGGGTAAACACGCCTCAGAATAATCCTCCTTATCTTTATTATTATCTTCTCCACGCTATAAAAATGCAGCAGCATGACCAAGTTACGAGTGTGAGGCTCACTGTTGGGAGGAGTTCCGGAGGGAGCGCGGCCGCCCGTCTCCACGATCTCCTCCAGAGTTCGATCAGCGAGATGGTTCACGGCCAGCGTGTAGCCGTGCTCCCCGCGGTTGTGTTCCTCGATCATCCTGCAATACAATTACTAAAGATAAATTACCATTTTACATGGAGACAGACTTTTTGCCTTCTGTTTTCTTTTTCACAATCATTTTGGTCAGTCTAAGCTTGTACAGTAAAGATTAGATACCCACCTTTCGACTCCATCATCAAATCAGCTCTTACAGACGCACTCAGAGTCAGTTATTGACGGTTAAATTATTCCGTAGTGATGATTTTTCATATTAAATAAGAATGAGTTAAATAATCTTATACCTGACTACGGCGGTTAGACACCATAAAATTGTTTTGTCATCCATGTTCTCCAAACTGTTGCTGATTCCAAAAATGGGAATAGGTTCAAAATTGTCGGACTAACTGACTTAATAACTAGGCGCTTCCCGACAGCTATCAAAATGACTGTATTTGCACTTTTAAGATCTCAGCTGATTTCGCCGCGATATCAGCCCTAAATTTAATTGAATTTTCACAACAGGATAAGAAGATATAGGGTGATGAGTCAATAATTGGAATCCCAGAAACCACGTACAAAACTCTAACCACAAACGTACTGAGAACTAAGTGCGAAAAGATGTGCGAAGGCCATATCCTCCGCTGGAGTAGAGTCTTTTCAGGTTCTTAGCTCCTGGTTGTAGACACTATGACATACCTTGGTGCCAAATTGGCTTGGCTAACTGGTTAGTGGTTACCTTCGAGTTAGTTTGACTCCAAGTGCCGTTGATTATCTTACTTCAGGTTGTCCTTGAAGATCCTAAGCCTCATGTTGTGCTCCGTCTCGCTGGTATACTGCCGGTTATGAACGGACTTGAACAGATCGAACTCCAGGCTGGTCTTCCGCCACATTCTGGGAAGCAGTTCTATCTGCTTATTGACCTCCTCACCCCCAATTGGACTGCATACGGCACCTGGGTATTCCACAGATCAGTTATTTTTTTAATTCAACCCTGTGTTTTTTTGGAGAAGAGAAGACCCATAGACATTTGCATTCTTAAAATTACTACAATCCTGCGTTGCCAACCCTGACGACTGTCTTCAAGGGTTGTCTTATCCTCACACCGGAACACAAATATGGGAACACAGATGCGGTAGGTTAAGGGATACGAAGGTGTTAGTGCTGGACGGATCTTGCACAAGATCCTACCACCACTAAGTCCTTCTTCGACAGTTGGATAAAAAGAGACCTGAGATCGTATTTTGATGTTACATGAATCATAGCAGGTGGAAAGAAGTGGTCTCTGCCTACCCCTCTGGCAAACAGGCTAATTTAATCTATATATATATATGTATGTACATGAGTCATAAGTCATAACTAAACTATAATATTTTTTATTGCCTAGAACTTGACAGGTTCCTATAGATCAAATCAGCCTCCAATATGGACAATTTACTAAAAATTCTTCAAGAGTTAAAGTGCTTGTAGAGGATAGAAATCGGGAGATCTCAATACCTTTCGTGATATTGAAGATTTCTTGATCAATTTTCGCTGTATCGTAGTTGTCGATGTCGAATCTTTCATGACTTAAAACTTGTGCATAGTTGGAATTACGGAGAATGCTCTCGTACCTGAAAATGAGAACAAAACTTAGAGAAAGAAAGAAAGAAAATAAAGGAAATAAATTTATTGACACAAAAACGACACGGTTTACAATAATAAAGAATTAAGACAATAACATACTGTGCCGTACGTTGCGTCGATAAGGGACCCACTCAATACTATGCCGAGACAAGCCATGACCCTGATTTTCAGTGGTAACTGTCAAACTTCTGATAGAAACATACTACACAATGGCCAATAGATCGAAAAACGGTTTTTTATTATAATTCCGAATGTACGTAAGAAAGTTTTTAAAATGATGCGTTTGTCAAACGTACTTTAAGACGAGCTGAGCCAACCACAACTGATTGGGATAAGTGGAACGAGATGATGATGGAGTGGTTTACAAATGTAAGATCAAAATATTCATTCAGTAAATTGGCCATATTACAAACGGACTCTTTTACACGTCGGTAATATAGAGTGAATCTACTGGCGCTTCGGACAAGACCATCATTGCGGAGAAGAAGCGCCGCAAGAAACTCCAGCAGAAGTTCATTTTTTCAAACATAAAACACAATAATGTTTAAAAGTAAGTTACATTACAAGGTAATAAAGTAACAAATATTAATTATTAGAACTAGCACAAATAAATACATATTAAATGTAAGGTCAGATAATTAAACTTAAAATAATGACTAGGAGAACAACATGACGAGGTCTCATAAGCCGTACGGACTCACGCCGAGCAGCCCCGAGAACACCCGAGACACGTGATATGTTTCTCGCCTTCTCGTTCTCGGGTTCGTGTGTTCTCCGTTTGCTGTCTGCTTTTTGCCCGCTTCAAAGGGAACGAGAACGCAAGTGAGAAAGGCCGCGTGAGTGTAGATACCTTCTCGTTTCTCGGGTTGAGACTTCTCGCCGAAACTTCTCGCGTGAGTCTGTAGGGTCTATAGGGTACTAACCTGAGTGGCACGGCTTCCCTTTTGCCATGACGTTCCTTGTAAGCAATCCACCAGGTCTGTTCATGAATGATCATATTATAACTGGCATGCCGTTTCCACATATGGGCCAGTTGATCGTACAACCTTGTTCTCTTCGGGAGTTCCATAAACATAGGGCCTATGGAACGAACATTCATATCATAGCATTTTACAGGGTGGAGAAAACCAATACCTCAAATTTTTGAGATAGCTCATTTTATTAACCCCCAACGCCGAAAAAGGGGGTTATACTTGTAAGTTAGACCGCTATGTGTCTGTGGCGATGCCCCTTGTTTTATAGACACTCATATTATAGAACGTATCACTTCGCAGAATATCCATTTCATAGAAAGCTGAATCTGTGTTGATTTCACATCTTATCATCTTAAACATGATTCGCGTTAGGTTAGGTTAGATTTGTCACAAGATAAACTGAAATCAACACGGGTTCAGCAGAACATAGTTTTCTATGAACTGATAATTCTTGTGTGTTGTTGTTATGAAAATTCTTGTGTGTGACCATACATTTCAGAATTGCAATAATGAGGAAAACGAGGTAGTTTCTCGTGAGGCACCGCGCTCGCACCGAGCAGCCGGGCTGACAGAGCGCTGGCCCGCAGTGTTCGTCGTGCTGCTGCGACTATCAATGAATAGGAACTCCGGACGAGCTCGAACCATGTCGAATATGTTAATAAATCATTCTTTCTTGAGGTTCGATCCTTACCAAAACTTTTTTCTTCTGGGTAAACCAATGGTGGTATGAAGTCTACCAAGCCGGCGCAGAGAACGGTGGTGCACACGCGCTGGTTCTTCCCGTCGACCCCCGTATAGGGATACACCTGAAATAAAATAATGCTGCCATTCTAAATAAAAAGGACGCAAGAGCAATTTGATTGTCAAAGCAAATTTAACCTTCTATCGTAAGAAATAAGGACACTTATACATTATACGCGGTTCTATGAGACATGCGCCCTTTTGTCTAAGGAGGGCCGAATGCTCATCGCACTCGCCCCGGCACCAAGTACCCTTACCATGAGTTACAATTACCGTAGTCGCTAGCAGGTCGAATGCTCTGTCCCTCGCACTCTATAATTCGACTCGCTAGCGAGTACGGTAATTGTCACTCATGGTAAGGGTACTGATCAGCACCGTCTCAGGTCAAAGTGAAACATTGAAAAGTGAGCCTTGAATTGTGTTATCAAGATACATTTCGTAAAGATAAAGTGAAATCCACTGAAAAATGTATCGTACCAACATGATATCAAAGCTCACTTTTCAATGTTTAACTTCGAGCCGATCCGGTGCCGAGGCGTTATAATGTGCGATGACCTTAATAAGGAATATAATGTATGTATGTATGTTAACACTTTACGGTGCAAAAGAAAAGAATAACAATACAATCACTAAATGTTATAAAATAAAGTGTATGTTTTGTTTTTTACTGTTTTTCAAGCACTTGATGTTACTTTTCATGATCAGCAAGTGTTTTTGCTCTACCGTGTGCAGTAGAAAATTGTTATTAGGTGAAAAACTTAAGTAAATGACCTCTTGCATGTAGCTGTAACACATCTGGATAGACCGTTCGACATTCTACAGAGTGGTACTCGATAAACTGTACATATTGAAAAGGGATGAAATTTTAGGTTAATTTATCGGTAAAACATTTTTTTGACAGGGTTGATGATTTTAAATATTTGGGGCATCTAGTCTCGTGGGACCTAAAAGACGATAAGGATATCGAACGGGAACGGAGGGCTCTGTCGGTCCGGGCCAACATGATAGCTCGTAAGTTTGCGCGCTGTACGAGGGAGGTGAAGCTTACATTGTTTAGAGCATACTGTACCTCCCTGTACTCGTGCAGCTTATGGAGGTGTTATACGCAACGGGCCTATGGAGCCCTCCGCGTCCAGTATAACAACGCGTTCTGGGTGATAGTGGGGCTGCCTCGCTTCCGTAGCGCATCAGGGATGTTCGCAGCCGCCGGGGTCGACTGCTTTCATACCACCATGCGCAAGCGGGCCGCATCCCTGGTGCGCCGCGTGCGGGCCAGCCCCAACATCATCCTCAGCATGATAGGGAGCAGGGTAGACTGCCCCTATTTGCGTCACTGCTGTGGGCTACATGCTCCATGTAATAATAAGTAAATTTAAGGATAATAATTAGTATAAGTGTATTTTATTAACATATAGGATTAAGCAAACACTAACAATATGAGTTGTAACTATTTATCACTCGAAATAAATGATTATTATTATAGATATTTATTAAATTTTCTCTACATTAGGTTTTTTTATAACAAATATTCAAATATAAAAGTAAAATAACAATACTAATACAAAAAAATAGACATTATAAAAAACCTAACCTACGAGTGCCGCCGGCAGCGGGGTAGGGCTCAAGCTACCGGTGGTTAGGGCTGCAGAGAGACGAACCTCCTCACAATACGTGCCGTGTCGAGGAGTACTGCCTTCTGTATCTGGCCCTTGATCCAGCCATCTAGCGAGAGTCTCTTGAGGTGTTGGTCGAGACTCTTCGCTATAAGGCCGTTTGCCGAAACAACTATCGGGACAATGATCGTCGAGTCAACATCCCACATGGCGGTCACCTCATGAGCCAAGTCAAGGTACTTGCTGAGCTTGTCCTTCTCGGCCTTCACAAGGTTCTCGTCATGCGGGATGGTGATGTCGACGAGCACTGCCCGGCGTTGAGATCGATCTGTCAACACGATATCAGGTTTATTGGCAACAATAGTCCTGTCCGTGATGACAGATCGATCCCAATAGAGCGTAGCACGACCATTTTCGAGAAATGGCGCCGGTGCGTACTTATAGTACGGCACTTCAGACTCAACAAGACCATATTGAAGAGCAAGTGGCTGATGGATGATCCTGGCTACGAGGTTATGTCTGTGCAAGTACTCGCCGTGGGCCAAATGCGAACAACCGGAAATTATATGTCTGAGGGACACGCCGGGACAGCGGCATGCTCGACAAATGTCGACCGTGCCATCCCTCAGAATATATTTCCGGTAATTGTTCGTCATTATGACCTCGTCAGCAATTGCACAGACAAAACCTTCGGTTTCCCCAAAAAGGTCACCAAATCGTAGCCAGTTCACAGACGCTAAAAAGTCTACAACGGGCCTTGTTAGGGCCCGGTAGAAGCGTCCGTGTAGCTCCTTACTCTTCCATACGTTCTTGCGGTCTTCAGTGCTCAACACCGTTGGTTTGCGCCAGTTCTCGTTTGCCAAGGAAAGAGGCGTGAGGCTCTTGTCTACTGCAACCACATCACGATGCATCCCACACTCATTGCTAAGGAAATAATCCCTGAGATTGCACACCTCGCGGTTGTGGAGATTCTTAGTATTTAACATGCCTCGACCTCCACATTTCCTCAGGATGTACAATCTCATAACAGATGAGCGTGGGTGCAACATGCGATGTGATTTAAGCAGTAGACGGACCCTCCTATCCAGGGCGTCCAGCTCAGTCTGAGTCCACCTTAGTATGCCAAAGGAGTATGTGAGCAGCGGCATCACACCCTTACCTTATTGCCACCCGACAAAAGACTATAAGAACTTTTGTCAAGCGGCAAAAGAAGCGCTCCTTCACTGACTGCTTGACATTGCCGTCCACAATACCCAAAGACTGTGACATACCAAGATATTTGTAGGTTTCAACTTCGGAGAGAGATCTGAGAGTCATTGTCTCAGAAAGCTGCAAATTCGACGAATTTACAATTTTCCCTCGTTGAACATGCGTGACCGCACACTTATCTATTTACACCGAATTCCATCTTGATCGCATTACTCAACTCTTGTGTGATTTTCAATAATGCGATAAGATCTTGGCGCTTCGATGCAAACAGTTTGAGGTCATCCATGAACAATAAGTGAGAAATGACTTCAGCTTCTCTACGAAGTCGATAGCCAAGCCCAGAATCCGTTAGCATAGAGCTGAGGGGATTCAAGGCTAGGTAAAACCACAAAGGACTCAGACTGTCACCCTGGAAGATGCCTCTTTCAATCTTTATCAAGCTAGGCGAATCAGAGGGGACATCTCGAGCACCTGGTTGACGAAGGACTGTGACCCACTGCCTCATACACACACCTAAAAAGGACCTCAAAGTTGCATCAACTTTATACAATTCTAAGATCCTTTCGAGCCATGAGTGAGGCACCGAGTCATAAGCCTTCTTGTAGTCAATCCAAGCAGCTGAAAGGGCCGCCTTGCTTCGTCTGACTTGCTGGCAAATGGCCATGTCTATGAGGAGGAGCTCCTTAGTACCGCTGGACCCAACCTTACAGCCATTTTGAGCAGTGGCCAAAACATTATTTGCAATAAAATGTGTATTTATTATTATTATTATTGTCATGCGCCGGTCACATAAAGTAGTATTTTCAGTGTAGAACCCCATGTAAATACGATATTGTATAATTATGCACTACATATGAATTAAATAAAAACATACCACAGTCATGAATGCGTCTTGGTCGCGGATGGGGGCCTGTACCACGATCTGTTGCGTCGTCCCGAACAAGTCCACGCGTGACTTCGTGTGCAGCTTGTCATACCTGCCAGCGATGCAGTATTTTTGACACCAGCAATAAATAAATATACAGGGGCCAATCTCACACAAATCGATTTATTTCCTTAACTAAGCACTAGGCCTGTCCTCCTACGGCCCAGCATACAACAAAATTTGTCAATGGTATATGAATCTATTACGAATGACATAAAGTCAATTTTCCAATTTCATCTTATGTCATAAAAACAACAGAAATTACACTTTACTTTCTTTGCACTAGATCTTTATTTGAGTGGCCGTATTTTGTACTAGTTTTAGAACAAGGAACCTCAGGAGGTTGGGTACTTGACAACGATGTAAATACTAATAGGGAATTCAATACTTAAATACATAGAAAACATCTAAGAAACTCGTGCTCATAACAAAAAATATTTAGCCAAACCGGGAATCGAACCCGGGACCGTATGGTCTTATAGAGGCTCTATTCTATTCGCTAAAGCTTTATACCGTTACGACACCATGACTACGCGTTAGCCTAATTGGTAGTGATCCTGCCTACGAAGCTAACGGTCCCAGGTTCGATTCCCGGAATGGGCAAAGATTTGTGTGATGAGCGCGAGCATTTGATTCTGAGTCTTGGATGTTTTCGATGTATTTGAGTTTATTTCTCTGTATAAGTATTTATATCGTTGTCTAGTACCCATAGTACAAGCCTAGAGCTTAGTTTGGGACTAGGTCAATTTGTGTGGGATTGTCCCTAATATTTTGATTATTGATTTATGTATGTGTTATAATGTTGTTTTAGTGCAAGTTAAATTTAATTCTACTTACCAGATGCTCATTGGCATACGTGTGTCATGTAAAATGTCGATGTATTCTATCGTTGCGGAATAAATAGGAGCAAATTCTGGGATGATCACTGAAAAAAAAAAGAAGTACAAAAAAATACAAAGAAGGTAATCGAGTAGGTAAAAAATATTTTCACGTCATTTTCGTGAAATTTTTTGTCTAACTCAAAGATAAAGATGTTTTACATTACTGCACTTGTGTGTTTGAAAGTTGGTTTTTTGTTTTAGGGTATCGTTGTCTTATAATTAAACTGTGTCAGATAAAATATCAAAAATAATAATTTCGTTTTGTAACGTAACGTAAAAAACACGAATGCAGTAATGTTAAGTAAAAAACACATAGGTGAGATAGCGAAATTTATTAATAAATTATATTAATTTATCCTAGCAAGTGTGCTGAAAAACGACGTAAATATGAAACGCGTGAGTATTGGCCATTATACTCTCGGCTCCATTACGCCTTCACTTACACTAAGGCACTGGCTGTAATTCTACCTCGAATGTAATGACCAACTTAGCACACTTGTATCATAATTTATTTTTATTGAATACCCACGTAGGGCTGGCACTTTAACGTGTCAAAATCTAAAAGCGTTTTCTTAGAATAGGCCATGGGCCCGTTACAAGAAAGCTTGTAACTTGTATTACAAGTAAAATTCTCTTTTCAGTGTATATTGTTGAAAAGAGACTTGTAATATAAGTTACATGTCTCTGTTCAATACATATTGTTGAAAAGAGATGGGTGTTAATTATACAAGTTACAAGCGTTCGTGAAACGGGCCCTAGCTTAGTAAATATAGCATTTACAAAAATAAGGGAGTTCTTTTCTTTATTGAGATTATTATGTTATCAGCAGCCTGTACTGGGATAGGGTGTCGACTCGTGATTGTAAGGTACAGTCAACAGCATAAATAAGTGATCATTTATGTACCTTGTCGCTTTCAATCATTTCACAATTTTGTATGACATTTCAAACAAGACGTTAAAGTGACAAGGTACATAAATAATCACTTATTTATGCTGTTGACTGTACCGAGCTCGAACCTCCACAGTCGCCATACAAAAATACGCAACTTGGCATCAAAATCATGTTACAGAATTAAGAAAAACAAAAAAATTACAGTATTTAAATAAAAATTGCCGGTCGCCATATACCAATACATACATACATAAATCACGCCTGTTTCCCAGAGGGGTAGGCAGAGCAGAGACCACTTCTTTCCACCTGCTACGATCCTACTACATATACCTATAGGTTTTTCTTATATAAATCTATTACCCGTACGGTAAAGGAAGACATCGTGAGGAAGCCTGCACATTTGAACAGCTGATGGTAGTAGAGGATAGTTCCACAAGAGTCGAAGTATATTCGAAAGGGCCCTCTATGCAATGATGGGGGTAAATTACAAAAAAAACATAGTGTACCTTCTAGTTTAACAAAAGAGAGCCCCACGGCGAGGCAGAGTAGCACGGGGCGCAGCATGGCGGCGACGTGGCGCGCACCGGCGCGTGCGCACCTATATACGCCGCGGACGACACGTGGGCGCGACGCGCGGCAGAACAGGGGGTTCCGTCTTACTCTGGCGATTCCTATTGCTTAAGTACGGGAAATACAAAAGAGTTTTTGGGGATTTTTAGTTGTTGATAAATAAATAGGAAAAAGTTATTTAAAACTTTCAACCCGCCCCACTTCGGTTTATATGAGTTGAGAGTGCTTTAGGTTTGTACTTCTCTCTCAGTAGCTCTTAATAAGAGCGTATGAGAGCGAGTGAGAGACAAGACCTTCTTAGACCTATCACACTGTATATAAAGATATATTATTTTTCAATTTTGAGACTATCTTTGGTCCCTAAATCCGTATGCTATTTTGTTATTAACTGAAACATATTTCATTTAATAGTTATCATGCTTTTTATGTTTTCGGTTCAATAAAAAAACATATTAGAAATTCTAACTACTGCAATGCTACGCATTTTTAAACACTGCCACAGCTGATACGTTTTTTAAACGTGGATTGTCCAAGAATTTAAATACATTCTTCACATTTTTATTTATTTATTGCTTTAGAAGAGTACAGCGAATTATTAACCAAATAAAAAATTAGGGGCTCTATTCTACTCGGGCTATGTCTTATTGCTTTTGACATGTTATCGTATTGTTTTTAACTAGGCCGCCATTACTGTCAAGTAAATAAGAGCTATCATAGACGTTTACGATTAAGCCACACAGGCGTCATTAAGCATTTCATGGGATATATTAGATTAAGTTTTATCATCATCATCATCATCATCATCATCATCTCCTTGTCCTTATTACAATCATCATCACATATCCCTGTTAGCGGCCATCTCAGCGTTCACTCCCTTCTTTCTTAAAACACGTTTCACACAATCCATCCATCTCTTTTTGGGTCTTCCTCTTACTTTATAACCCTCCACATTCATACTCTAAACTCTTCTTGTAACATGACTTTCAACCCTCCTCATGACATGGCCATACCATGACAACCTATCTGCCCTCCTAAGCAAAAATGCAATAACTAAATTCAATAGCCAAAGCAGATTCAACTCTCTTCTGTTTGTAACTAGGTTGCAATTTCTACAGATGTTTTGTCTGAGATATCGCCATTATGCTTAGTAGGGCAGCTATTACCTTCAATTTTTTCTAGTAGGTGCTTTCAAAATTCCTTTAGATTAAGTTTTATATTTAATAATAAACAAAAATAATAATAGATAAAATTCTCCTTTCAGAACTGATATCTCCTAAACCGTTTAACCGAAGTTCATAAAACCTAGCTAAGAAGCACCCCCAAAAAGCCTGCTGTCATATAAAAAAAAACTGCATCCAAATCGGTTCACCCGTTTAAGAGCTATGGCGCCACACACAGACACATATAGCGGTCACCGCTCACCGCTCTTTTCGCGTCGGGGATTAAAAACAGTCGAAAAGTACTCTGTTGTATGGAGTGGCAGGGCCCTGACGGAACCCCCTGTTCTGCCGCGCCTCGCGCCCACGTGTCGTTCGCGGCGTATATAGGTGCGCCGACGCCGGTGCGCGCCACGTCGCCGCCATGCTGCGCCCCGTGCTACTCTGCCTCGCCGTGGGGCTCGCCTCATTTTATGCACGTAAGTACAATTTTAATACAGTTGCAATTTCTATAGGTTTTTAAAATAAAAAAATAATGGTTTTTCGTCGGGTTTTTTATATATGGCAAGGAGCACACAGGTGACCTGATATAGTAAGATGGGATTAAAATCACAAGACTCAGGGTTGGCAATGCAATTGCAGTCTCAGCATTGCAGTCTTGAGATTGTAGTTCGAAAATGCAAATGTCTCCGAGTTTCAAATCGCACCATGCTCACCTGGACCTGCATGCTCGCTTGCCTTCTTCTAGCCATAAATATAAAAATAAATAAATAGTCAATCGCCCTGACATCTACACATCCTCACAAAATAAATGTATTCTGTACTCCGAGTAGGTATAAGACCTTATTCCAGTTTGGTCGAATGCAACCTAAATAGTCGTACCAATTTTCACTATTTCCACTTCAAAAATTACCTCCCATACAAACTTCTACCCCCCATTTTACTACGTTTGAGTCATATTTTTCCTGAATCGCCGGAAGTAATTTATTTAAGAAGTAGCGTAAACAACAATTTTCATATTTCTAAATTTAAAAAATGGAAGACTTCCGTAAGAACTTACACCCCCCATTTTATCCCCTTAGGGATGGAATTTCCTACCATGTATAATTTTAATTTAGTCGTCGTTTTAAAAAGGCGTAAAAACGATTGCTCAAAATTAGATCTGGAGTATCCTTAAAGTGCAAAAAATGTAGTCTGTGACACAAAAGGAAAAAAAAAAATTCGAATTTTGGTAGATAAAAATTATTACAAAAATCAGAGAGGTCATATTATTTTCAGAAATAAAAAAATGTTACCGAAAAGCATTTTTAATAGCAATGATAGTGCAGTTAAATATATCAATGTTTTCAAACTCATTGTTGTTAAATATCTGGTAGGCACGCCTAGCAATGTACAAGTTCTATTTCTATTTCTATTTCTATTCCTAAAACGTGGAAACATTCTCAAGAAGGTTCTGAGAACATTCTTGCCAACGGTCCGGTCAGGTAACCCCTTAAAGGGGTTTTGAAAGGGTTTTGAAAGGGTTACAAAGGGTTAAACCCTTTCAAAAACCCCTTTAAGGGGTTACCTGACCGGACCGTTGGCAAGAATGTTCCAATGTTGTTGAAAGGTCCCTGATTCTTGCAACTTGAAACTTATTGATTAAAAAAAATATGTTCATACAATAAAGTTAGAGTAGTGTAGGTAAGTGGAAACTGTAGACAGCTGTGATGCACAGGATGCGAGTTCGGACCCCAGAAAGCTAACTTTTTGTTTTTTGTTAGATTTATGATTTTTTTATTATTATAGAAACCTTTTTTGATTTAATAATGCCGCCATCGTTTTGCTTTCTATATTTAAGAAAAATATTATATACATAGTTATATATAATTAGCAACGCTGCAGTCTAATTTCAGGGAACTTGTGCTCGAAGTTGTAAGAACAGACGAGGAAATGTCTTCTTCTATATCTTTATTGTATTTTACATAAATTAATTTTGTTGTGTATACCTAAATATTGTCAAATTAAATTAATAAATTAATAAGCAGACGCCAGGAGATAAATTCTCGTTCCCGAGAACATTCTCAGAAGTCATCGAGAAATTAACACGTTGAAAGTTTCGCAACCTGGGAACTACTCGTCGGTGCGTTAGGCACGCCTCATGAATAAGTTTCGTGCATAACGCGTTCTCCGATGGGGAGTCGAGAACAAATCTTTTTTTCGACATTGGCGCTGACGTCTACTATGACATTCCCGCGGCGTTTCTTGCTGTGAGCTTGAAATGTCCAGAATGTCCTATAGTTTCTTATTAAATAAGATGTTCTTTTAAAATGGTAGGTAATAGGTCAGTCCAAATGAAGTCGGCCTCCCTCCATACTTTTGACCAAAAGCCGACTTCGGTTGGACTGAATTCGGCTTTAACTAACTGATCTTAAAGCTGTTTCTTCTTGCATTTATGAAGGCAGGTTTTTGTTTAAAAACTTTTTTTTTGTTTATTTTTAAACATTTACTTAGCTATCCATCGAAACTTTCGCTTTATAACAGTAATAATATTGATTCTGTTATTTTTTGTAGAATCTCAGTTCCAAGTCGCTCCTCGCATGATATCCTATCGGGTAGATAGCAGCGACGACATTGGAGCCCCACCGCGGACATTCCGCGTTTGGTAAGTTTTGAATATTGTTCATTTTTTCTATTAGTATTGTGAAGTTATTTTCATTGTTCTTTGTTAAAACCTACACAACTGGAAATAAAATAAATATCTGGAGTAATAATGTAAACAAGCAAACATAATGACGTTCTTTAATATTGTTATGGATTAAATACTAATACAGACTCAGCAACAATTTCTCTAATCACACTTAAATTTGACCTACCTGGGATTCGGACCCAGGACCGCTAGCTTTGTAGGCAGAGTCACTATACTAAATACACTAACAACATCGTCATTAAAAAAACCCGACTGTTGCTAACCAACTTTAAATCGTTATAAACCCTAAATGATCATTCAAAATGAAATGATTTAAAAATACCTATTCAATTATACCCCCTTGTCATAGTTCGTCGACTTATTTTTTTTTCTTTTTACAATATGTCGTCTGGTTGCCGCCATATTGAATTTTGATTACTGTTCTTTAGTGACACTCGCAAGTTTAAGGGCCGTATTAATAAACTCATCTTGGCTGACATATCCGTCACAAGACACCTCAGAGTAAACGTCAAACCATAGAAAACTGTCATCTTTGACGCATCTTGAGACGAGCATTACAGTCGATATCGGTTTATTAATACGAATCTAAGAGATATTGATTGACATAATCATCAAAATCAGTCCACGCGTTAATTTTCTCGAGCGCCACAAAGGAAAAACATACCTAAATTATTATAGGCAGTCTGGTAAAAATAGTGGACAATCTCACAAATTAAACTAGGCCCTAAATAAGCACTGGGCCTGTATTATGGATAGGGAACTAGACAACCTTAATAATACTTATACTCGTACAGACGACTACAAACAGATGTATCCACTTTTGGACCTGTATTAATCTGAATAGTTATTCATTTCCACAGAGCCGACGGAGCTCCGCACTGCGGAGCTCCTACTTCTGAGTGGTTTGAACCTTCGGGCCTGCTGCAAAACTAACATAACCTAAACTTACTTGGACCTATTACATTGCAATAAGGTGAAAAAGTGGATACATCTCTTTAGTCGACTGTACATACTTAAATACGTAGACAACATCCAAGACTCCGAAACAAATACTCGCGCTCAACACACAAATATTTGCGCATAACGGGATTCAAACCTGGGATCACTAGCTTCGTAGGCAGGGTCTCTACCAATTAGGCTTAAACGTTCTCATCGAGATGTACTATCTCAAATTCAGTTGCCAAAGTAGATTCAATCTTCTCCTCTAATACTAGGGCAACACACGTCGTGATAACGCGAACATTCGCTTTATCGCGATGTGTGTAGCCGAATATTCGCGAATAATTCGGCACTTCGGGCGAAACCGCAGACACTTCGCCCCACTGTCGGTAAACTCGCGCACATCAAGGGGTTTTATCGCGATGAACTTCGCTTGCGTGGCTACACTTCAGTCGGCCGACAGGCGTCGTGCGTAGCGGAACTAGCGGACGCATTGCTTTATTTGTTTGCGAGTTAATCTGCTGTTGAAGATTAAATATGGATTGGAGTAATGACAGAATTTGAGAGCTTATAATTGCACAAATGCAAAAAGTAATTGTTTAGCGCCATAAAATAAAGAAACGACAGCTTCGTCTATTTTTCCGCGATAAACTTTTGCGACATTTCTTTGCTTGCAATGTAGCCATGCACAATGCCGTAGGCCGAAGACGAAGTGTTATTGCTATAATTCTATCGCGATGTGTGTGGCCCTAGCATTAGTAATAAGGTTCTGACTGCTACAGGAGTTTTATTTGAGATGCTGCTATTTGGTTTTACTTACACAAATGACACTATGGTAAAAGAAGCAACCTATTTTTGTAGGTACGACTCCGTCAATCGAAGAACGAGAGTGGACACCGGCGACGGCCAGGCTAAAATAGTCTGGTATGGTAAAAGCGCTGAGTATCCGTTGGGCGTTGCAACTGTGGTCAGTATTTTACAAGGGTCTATATTGGCTGCCATAATTATTTTTAGTCTGGGTTTTAGGATATATTTATCGCAAATCATAATAATTTTTTTTAGAAACTGAATTTTTCAGATTTTTTTAAAACTTGTGTTTAAAAAGTTTAGAGTTCCGGCGATAGAAAAAATTATGACTATCAATAATTATGTCAACAATGACCTAAACAAATTATGGGAAACAATGGGCTCCTTCCCAAACTTGATTATTCCGTGTAGCAACTTTATCCAGTCGCGATTTTTCCTATTCTTGATTTTACCGAATTGCATTTTTTCTTATTGTTTTCTGGTCGCATATTTACCATTCTGGATTTTTCCCAGGCGCTAATTTCCCCATTGTAATTAGGCCGAAATAGTAGGTTAGGTTATGTTAGTTTTGCAGCCGGTTCGAAGGGCCAAACCACCCAGAAGTAGGTGCTCCGCAGTGCGGAGCAACATCGACTCTGTGGAAATTATGTAACTATTCAGATAAATACAGATTGGGAAATTATGATACTGGAATTATTTCTGCTGAGGAAAAAGTCTTCGGAAAAATAAGCTACTGAATAAAGAACTTTGCGAATGGAAATATTGGTACCAGAAAAAAAAGATTTTGGGATAAATTTCGCCATAGAGTTTGTATTTTTCTAGAGTTTGTGTGTTTTGTTTATTTAAATTGTGGTTTATCTTTTTGTTCTGTTTAGTTTAGTTTAGTATGTGTGTAATCAGCCGTGGTTTCACTGGATGCTTCCAACGGAAGACCAGTACTGGCTTTAATGCCAGCATAAATCTGAGTTGGAACCATTTCGTTCTTGTTTGACCTTTATTTTTTCCTTTTTGTCTGTTTGTCACGCTCTTTTTTTTAGATATACGGTGACTGGCTGACTGACTGACTGACTGATAACGCACACCCTAATCCGCTGGACGTAGGGACTTGACATTTGGAGGAAGTATTCCATGGGTACCTTAGGGGTGCACTAAGGATTTTCCGAAAATCGACCCCCAACAGGAAGAAATAGAAAGAGTATCCGAAAACGAATTCACATGTAATGTAATTTTTTGACAAATAAATTTTAAAACAAAGATGGTCTCTTTTAGGGTTCCATACCCAAACGGGACCCTATTACCGCTGAGCCTGTCGGTCTGTCAGTCAGTGGGCTGTATATAATGAACCGTTATAGGCAGAACGTGGAAATTTTCACTTCTTTTTCTTAAATTTAAGAGCTAGGCTCTCGTCGGTGGAGCAATTTCCATGACTTTCTTTCTAGAGCCTTTGCTTCATACGACTCGACGTCTACTTCTTCTTTAATCTGATCCATGACAGTTCTCCTTAGAATTGGATTTTTTAACAGACTGCGTATTTCTATTGCCGCTATAACAACAACAACAAAACAAGTAGGTTTCTAACCTAACGTTTTTTTTTTTTTTTTTTTTTTTTTTTTCGCTGGGGAAATGCATTTACGCATACCACCCAGGTCCAGGGGGACCTGGGATGGTTATGTGGGAATCGCCAACCGAGAACGGCCGGAATACCCACTAAAAACCCAGCGGTGAACCATCTGCGTCCTTCAGGGAGGTGCCACGCGACCACGAACAACGCACTCGGCTGTGGCACCTCGACGCCAACTACTCCGGGAGGGAGCCTTGGTTCACCAAGGCACCCTCAGACTTCCGGTGCGCCCCGGTGGACGAAGGAGTCCCCTGACCCCTTCGGCCAGCGCACTGTTACGGTGGGGGAAGAAGGTGCGCGTAGCGCCTCCTTGCCCTTCCCCTCCGTCGTCTGCGGAGCGGGTCAGCGAGGGCGCTGGTCTCTCTGGCTCGCTCCGCTTCCTCCTTCTGCGAGATGACTGCTTCGCAGAAGGAGGTTACCGCCCTCCACCCTCTTCGGCTGCCAAGCATGGTGTTGATTAGGCTTGGCAGCGAGAGGTCCTCGCCCACGGTGTTAGTGAGCAGGAACCTCTGAGGTCCCCATGCGGAGCACTCCTCCACGGTGTGGCGCACATCATCGACCAGTGCGCCACACCCGTGGCACCTAGGTGTGCTCTCTCTAATGGCAACCTGATGCAGGTACTTTCCGAAGCAGCCATGCCCGGTCAGCACCTGCACTAGCCTGAAGGAGAGCACACCGTGCCGTCTGGCCACCCACTTCTCCAGGTGGGGCTGGATCGCCCCTACCGTAAGTAAGCCGGCTACGGGGGCCTCCAACGCTTCCGCCCACCTCCTTACTTCCTCTTTCTGAGCGAGCTCTCTGACGCTCTGTACCTCCAGAGCGTCAGGGTGGTCGCCCCGCCTCCTCGTCTCGACCCGGTACTCATGTACCCTGGTGAGCACCACCGCCGCAAGCTCCCACGGGGGGTCTGCCGCCAACAGCGTCGCCGATGTGAAAGACACCGTCCGGTAGGCCCTGGCTACTCTCACCGATATGACTCTCTGCGGGCGTCGCAGGAGAGTCTTGTTCTTGGCGGTGAGAGCGTCTGACCAGACAGGTGCCCCGTATAGGGCCATGCTCCGGATGATGCCGGAGTATAGGCGTCTGCAGGCGTTGGCGGGCCCTCCCAGATTGGGCAAAAGCCTACCCAAGGCAGCAGCAGCGCTCACCAGCTTCGGAGTGAGCTGTGCAAAGTGCGCCCCGAAGCCCCACCTTCCGTCCAGTACCAGGCCGAGATACCGCATCTGGGCCCCCACCGCTATCACCGTCCCTTGGACAGTTATAGTGGCCCCTCTAGGGGGCCCTTTTCGCGGTCCGTGGAATAGAAGGGCCTCCGTTTTGTGGAGCGCCACCCTGAGGCCCAACTGTTCCACCCTCTCTACCACCAACGACGTGCCGACCGAGGCCAGCCGCGCGGCCGCCTCAAACGTTCGTCCCCGAGATGACACGAGCGTGTCGTCTGCATAGCAGACGACTCTCATCCCGGGGAGCAGCGGCTGCCGTAGCATCCAGTCAAAGCCGATGTTCCACAGGACAGGACCAAGAACCGATCCCTGTGGAACACCGCAACTGACACGTCGCTGATGGACTTCACCATCGGCGCCCTCCCACAGGACCTTTCTGTCCTGGAGGTACGCACCCAACACCAGCCTGAGGTAGAGGGGAACTCCGTGAAAACGAAGCGCCTCCTCTAACGTCTCAAACGGGATGGTGTTGAAGGCATTCCTCACGTCCTAACCTAACCTAACCTAACCTAACCTAATCTATCCGTGGTTTGTGTTCCGGCCATTAACGTCTCTTGTTCGCAGGTATTTCCAATAACCACGGAGCTTCTGCTGAACGCGCAAGTGTGTACCAACGTTAGTAATCTTAATACGATGACTATTGATGGGCTGTTCTCTTTCCTTCAGTTGGACATTATTCGCTATTATCAACTTGTTGGTGAGTCATACATTCTTTATTGTTACTGGATGAACAGGGGGCCTCCTCCAAATTTGGAGTCTATGTGCCTTGTAAAAGCCGCTACTTAGTTTGTTAGTTAAAAAACCGAAATAAATATTTCTGGGAGGGGCACTAAATAAAAGTAACGAAAGAAGAAAAGAAAATCACCTTTTATCATCGTGTGGCACATATTTCAACAGTTCTTCTAAAAACACTTTAAGATTCGTAAGTACCTAGTTTTTATGATTAGATGAATATTTAAGGAAATAATCGCTCCAAAAGTTTCAAAAATTGACAACATTTAAAAAAAAAAGCATTTTGTTTTTTTCGCGTTATTATAGCTGGTTAAAAATTAGACTACCCGTGTTTCTCGGTTTTTCTTTATTTAACTTAAATTCGTCGTTAATAATTTATTAAAGAAATAGTCATTAAAAAGACTGTATATACAAAGTTAGGAATACTGATGTCGTGATCTTAGCATGATATAAAATTAAAAAGGTAACTTTCAACAGAAACAGAACTGACTGTCATGTCATGTCACTTGTCAACCATAACAACTGTAACAACATGAATTCGTCGACTTTGGGCAGATTGCGGCTATCCACTTTTACAAATCCGTTAGTCACTTTCATTTTTAATAGCGTATATCAAAACAATAGTATTACGAGAATCGAAAGCGTGTCGTTAGAATCAAGTAATCCGTCAGACAGATGAAAAATGGACATGACAGTTGTATATCTTTTTCAATTCCTATGGTAATAAATGGACTTAGGGCACTATAAGTGTATTCCTAACATTCACAATCCAACTTTTTTACTGTTTTTCCCAAATACAAAAAAATAATACTGCATAAAAAAATCCAAAAATATTTTTACTGTAATCAGCAGTATAAAATCTACAAACGGTATTTTATTTTACTACTTTAGCACATATGAATTGTTGTCAATTGTGTTCCCCCCTTTATCTATTAAAACCGTATGTCCAAAAATTATGAAAAAGATTACAAAAGCTCAATACATACTTTCAACAAAAAATATTTTCAACATGATCGGATATACCGTTTTTGAGTTAATGCCGAAAAACTGCGCGTCTTGACAAAAGGGCGTAAGTGCTATGAAGATACGCTCTTTCGCTGTTGCACTTTTTTGTGTTAGGTAATTGCTTCGGAACGCTACACTGAGCATGGTCCGACATGCTCTTGCCTGGTTTTTAACTATCTAATCAAGATCTAATCTTTAAATATTACTGATGTGCCAAAGGAAACTTTCCAAAATTGCTGAACATTTCAAATAGGAAAATTTCGGAATCTTCTCACAATTTTGTATAGGGATTGAAACTTTCCGTTTCTTAAATTTAAATTTCCTATATTTCTAGTGAAAGTTTCTGGAAATTTCTTAGAACTTTTCTAACTTTTTGGAAAGTTTCCGCAACTTGCACATCAGTATTAAATATACATATAAAAGAAGAATGTCAGATAGATATTATCTACGCACAGCTCAAACCGCTATGTCTAGAGATTCCAAATTTGGCACGTAGGTTCCTTTTGATGTCTAGGGGTGCACTAAGAAAGAGTTTTTGGAAATTCATTCCCTAAGGGGTTAAATTAAGGTATAAAATACAATACAATTGCCTACAAATATGACTTTTCAATTTTGACCACCAATAAAAAAGTTCTTGACCAATTTTTTTGCTAAATACAATTTACTTTAGATCATCAACTAAGGTTTGAACTGGTGTACAGTAAACTACTGTTAAAAACGGACCTTATATTTCATAGGCATTTAAAAACTTAGTACTGACGCGTCCATAATCACAAAGTTTTACGGCCGTCAATTTTTTTTTATGTGCCTATAAAATGAAATATTCGTTTTCAACAGCGATAAATTGGAAATTCATGTAAATCTTAGTTTATCAGTCAACGATGAGCGTAACTAAAAATTAAATAGGTTAAGAATTTTTTGATTGGTTGTCAAAATTGAAAAGTCATATTTATAGGCAATTGTATGGGAAAAAGGCAAGCTTTCCTAATTATGTGGCCACCACTGTACAGTGCAACCATTTTTTTAATAGCGATCGGCAATCTTCGTTTTTCTATGACACACGAGTTACAAATATACTGTCAGCTGCGAGTGCAAGCGTGATAGCGATAGCCAGCCGGGAGCTATTAAGAAGCCGGGAATACTTTATGTATATAGATTATAGAACTGTTCCCAATTGGCTCCAGTATGTCAAGCCTATTTATACATACCTACAAACAATGATATAATATAAAAAGAGGTAGATATGTTACCTATACGATATTCCGCGTGTAAAAATGGCCCGGCTTACGCACACATAATCAGTAAATATTGCAATTACACACTAATTCATAAATGACAAGTGAAAGCAGGATGGTATGCTAATTTCCGGGAGCGAAACAGAGACGAGTGTATGTTGGTCTGCAGACTAGTTCACGGTTCCGTTGACGGCGCAAGACTAAGTGAAGGTGTACCAATTGGCTTGGTTTTAGGGTGCCACTATCGAAGTGCGTATAACTACCTCTCTCTTATATCTACCTCTTTTTACTATATTATATCCTTGTCTACACATTACAGGGAAGGAGGAATTACGTGATGAGGTCGTGGAGAAGTGGAGCGTAGGATGTCCGTGTCCTGGTTATGTAGCTCAAGATAATTTCTATTTCGCGTACAGAGAGCTCCAGGGCGTCAGACAATATGTTGAACTCCGGTAAGCACTTTTTCACCTCCGACGCAAAACAGTGTATCTGTCTGTGGCGTCGTAGCTCCTAAACGGATGGACCGATTTGGATGCATTTTTTTTTATTTGAAAGCATGTTTTCTTGTGGTGGTTCTTAATTAGGTTTTATGAAAATCGGTCGAGCCGTTTATGAGATATCAGGGGCACGTTTTATAAAGCTACAAGTTACAATTTTACTGGTCCAAACTGGCAACACTGCTCAAATGGCTGATCGTCATTGGTCGAGGTTGTGTCAAATGGAATCTTGTAACCTGTAAATTTGTAATTTGTAGTTTTATAAAACAGGCCCCTGCTCTGAAAGAAGAGGGCAAAATTATAAAGGGTTATTATCTAAATATCTAATATCTTTATAGACTATTTTTTAAACTATGTAAGGAAAAATAAAGATTATATAGAGCGTCGGTGGCCTAGTGGCTTAGTGGGTCGACTCGTGATCGTAAGGTACCGAGTTCGAACCCCCGCGGTCACCATGTACTAATGAGTTTTGCTGACATATCCGATGCGCTAACGGCGAAGGATTGTGAGGAAACCTGCACATTCGAACAGCTGAGTTATCACATGGGTAATTGCACAAAAAATACCAAAGGGGTCGAAGTGTACCTTAAAGGGCTCATCTGCAAGATAAGATAAGATAAGGATAAGGATTGTAATCCATTGCTATTCATAAAATTGCACATCTGGTCTCGTCGCGTTGCTGTATCCCTTACGTTGAAGCAAGACAGTGACGTGGACCGCCTGGTTTAGGCAAAAGCCTCAAATAAGGTAGGATTTTTATTCCCACAGAAAAAAAGAAAACAAAGGTGTTGCCGTTAACGAAAAACATATGCAGTATTCAAAATATTTATACTTTCCACATTTAAAAGAAATCGACTTTCTATAAAAAAACTATATGTTGTAATCAAGATTGAAGAATTTAATTTATTGATGGCAAACCTTATTTTGATAAAAAATCTTTGTTGTATTAATTTAAAACGAGAAAACTGTTTTTGTATGCATAATTTAATTATTGCACTGGTATCATTGACTCGATACACCAGGGGACCAATTTTTGACTTTCGAGCGCTCGAAAGTTTCACTCTGAAGTGAGCAAAATCTTCGAAACCATTTTTTGAAATACGAGCGGTAGAATTGAAAACGAATGGTGTAGACCACTCGTCTTTAAATTTTCTATCGCTCGTAATTTAAAAAATATGGTTTCACAGATTTTGCTGTGTTAAATTTTTGGTGCAAGTGGCCCTTAATATTATATTACTTGCTGGCCCAAACTTTGAGATCTTCTGAAATGTCACTTTGACAGTGACGTAACTTTGTTTACATTTCTTCTGTGGGAATAAAAATCCGACCTTAGTCGCGTAGCCAGAGAACAATTTTACGTAACACGCAATATTACTAAATAGGTACCTTTAGGTAGGAAACCTTTTTAAATTCTCAAAACTTTTTCATGAATTTTAATGCCCCCCAACGCGACTATAGGTATTTCACATTTCTATGTTCTAGGCGACATCTTAAACTTTCGAGCGATGATCGCTTTAGTGCGGTTGAAGTGATGTTAGATGTCTACGACTATGACACAAGTGATATCGATCCTGAAATCTTTAATATTCAAAAAGGTAATGAGAATTTATTTATCTGTATACTGTCCTTCGTACGGTCGGCCAAGAAAGTATCCTAGGCGGTAAAAACCATAAAGTTTTTGTTCGGTTATCGTATTGGCAACGTTTTGATAGCTCTTATTTACTTGACAGTAATGGCGGCTGACGTCAAAACAACACCATAACAGGTTAAAGACACAGGAAATAGAGGCCCTATTTTGACAAAAGTTTCTGTGAGATCTAATTATCGCTAAGGTTGACACTTGTCACTGTCATAATATTATTGCAAGGGAATATCGAACTTGTTGTATTATGACGTGCAAATGATCTTCAACCGTAGGTTGGTAGACCATCTTTTTGGCCGATTGTACAAAAAACAAAATTACGGCAATTGGATTCGATTGTTTTACTATGTATTTAATTAAATATTTCTCTATATAAGTATTTATATCGTTGTCTGGTACCGATAGTACAAGCCTAGAGCTTAGTTTGGGACTAGGTCAATTTGTGTGACATCGTCCCTTGGGGTCCTAGTGAAAAAAGGTGTAAGTCGACTTAACTCGAAATAAAAAAAGGGTATACATAAACGGAGTATACCCTCGTAAGGCCCACCATACTACAAACAGGGAGTTTTTTGTAAGTGGGACTTTGAATCTACCATCAAGGCGATAAAGTTCAATTACGTTTGTTCGATAATACCATTTTCAGTTTATGAACATAGGAAAATAAGCCTTGTTCTCATTGCATAACAGTTCAAATTAAATTGCCTTCATTATGTACATGCTGTTGCACACTGGGCCTTACGAGGATACCAGACTTAAGGCCTTTTTCGCTTGATCTACAGGAAAATTATACCCTTTTTCACTAGGACCCGAGTGGTTATCGATGTGGAAAAAACATCTGCCACTTTCTGACCAGTAAGTGCGAGAGTGACGATGCTTTATGCACCGTAATAAAGGTGACTATAATACGGGGGCTGCTAAGGAAAGGCACTGCGTTGAGTTCTTGAGAACAACTTTTACAACCAGAACTGAACTTGCAACCTGACTTGTCCCAAACGATCCGTAGTCACACCAAATTGACACACAAGTGTGACTATGGGTAATTTTATGTATCCGTAGTCACACCAACACCTTTTCCTTAGTGACTTCCCCACGGCACATCTGCGCGGCACAATTATTTGCCCGTTGTTGTACTGCGTAGTTCTACTGACCAATTTCTATTTCAAAATCAAAACCAGAGTCGACAGAACTCCGCATCGCGGAGCTCCTATTTCTGAGTGTTTTGGCGCTTTGGGCCAGCTGAACAACTAACACGACCTACACCTATGTCGTATCTATGATGTGTTGCTGTGACTACGGATCGGGAAAAATTATCCGTAGTAACACTCGTGTGACTAAGATAATAAATTAATAAATAATAATAATTATTAATTACTTTACTACCTAGAATTATTGTATTTTATGATTGAAAAAATTTGCTGCTGGAGTTTCTTACGGCGCTTCTCCGCAATGATGGTCTTTTCAGAAGCGCTATTAGATTCACTCTAAAGGTACCTATTACCGAGGACGTGTAAAGGGCGCCATATACGGTACGATCCGTCGGTTCAGACTGGACGGATTGTACGCGTGTGGCAAAATCGCGTCCAATAGAAATATGAATCGTCACGATGTCGTTTCAGATTGATCGTTACGACCGATCGTTCCGTATATGGGGCCCCTAAAGGAGCCCATGTGGCCAATTTACTGAATGAATACTTTGAATTTGGAATTAGAATTTCGACAATGTTTTTTAAAGGCAATAGGTGTTATAGCTGTGTGGCGGCCGGCTTAGAATAGTACCACTCCATGTCTTCCCGTGGATGTCGTAAGAGGCGACTAAGGGAATAAAGGCTTGTAGTACTGTTAGGCGATAGGCTTGCAACCTGTCACTAATGCACTGGTAAACACCTTAGCCTGTTTGTGCTATGTGGTTACAGAGTTAACAAGTATTTAGAGTTGTTAGTAATTCTGTAGCTCTGCCTACCCCACTCTGGGAATGAAGGCGTGAAGTTATGTTTGTATGTAATTGTTATTAACCAATATCCTCAGGTCTCACGTGTGACATGGAGGTAGGTGAAGAGGGCAAGCGCATATTACGTCAACATTTGCACGCGCATCCATATCAAAACCTACAGGAGTTCCAGGAGGATCGCAGGAGGCAAGAGATCATCAGAGAAAACATGGAGTAAGTCCTCGCTCGTTTGACTTTGATGACTGTAAAAGAGCCACCAACAAGTACCTACTACTGTAACTAGGTGGTTACCACCTCCTTTTTTTATTTCGTTCCTGGCCACTCTTACCTTTCTTTTATTGATCTAAATCCTTCATAATTCAAAATTATTATGATCGATTCAGATATCGATCGATATTCTCACTCTCTTAGCAACCTTCAGAAAAAAACAGACAGGGATCTCGGGTATCATGCCAACTTTGTATTAATTTATTAGTATGTTAACCTACTATTATATGCATAAATAATTAATAATGGAATAAAATTTTGTAAGATATTTATTTATTCACAATTACACAACAACCCGCCCCATCATCACCATCGCGGTCATCGCGGTGGTGGGTCTCTGAGGTACTTACCCCATATTGTCAGACTACTGTCACAGTATTAAGAAAACCTACCAGTAGTCCGACTCCTTTGTTTTTGAATTCATACCGCCACTACGCACAGAACTCAGTCAAGGGTCAGGGTTGTCACAACAAAAACTCCTTAAATATTTCATCTTAAATACTTCTTTATCTGTGAATATTATAAATATATTAATAAATTTTAGAATATCATAGTAATTTGTAATGATAAGTGTTTTTCCCATTTTAGAAACACATTTATAATAATAGACGTCTTAAGATATTTTACATTAAGGCTCTCGTTAAAACGAATACTTACGGTAACCTACACGACATTACACCTTAATGTATGCTACTACCAATTCTAATCAAAGGTTAATTAGTGGAATTTGAAAATAACTCATCTAACAACAATTTTAAATATAGGTGATTAAAAAAATAACTTACCGATCGTCTCGTAAAAGTCGGTGGAATTTCAATTCTTTTTCAAACCTTGATGAAGATTTACATAAGATTTACAGTTAAGAACTGAACAAATCGTATAAACCATTATTACATTTTGTTACGAGTCACACGTACAACCCTTGACATTAGAGAGGGCAAACTAAGGACGATTGTGCTCGCCGACTCTGCCGCCCGCTGCCCCGCGTACCCCCCATAGTTGCCCCTCGCAAGTATATGAGTCGGCCGACTGTTAGGAATAGTAAGACTGTGCTACAGTACTGTTTCTTAGGCCGCTATTCCAGCAGGAATACTACTGCGAGAAATGTCAGACAGTCTGTCTAACAGTGACTACACTCCATTTACTATAACGACCTAGTACTGGAAAAGTAGACTTGCACGTAATTGGGTAACGAGAATCCGCTAAAGCCGCATTCACAATGGAGCAGGTAATCAGTCGGCTAATTACGTCAGAGGGCCCTGCCAAGATGCATTGCGCTAACTATCGTTTCTATTCGTTTCGTTTTTAAACCAATCGCGTCACTGGTAGATCACGTGATTTTCCGTATCACGTCACGTACCAGTGACGCGATTGGTTTAAAAAAAAATCGAATAGAAACGCTAGTGAGCGTAATGCATCTTGGCAGGGCCCTCTGTACGGTGTGGACGCGTTTGTTTCGCTTCTTTCGAATTATTGTTTATCGTTTGCGATAGGTCGATAAGTAAATGGAGTATGGTAAATAAGTGATGTGTATTCGACTGCCGGATATTTCTTTCAGATGGAAATGAGGTGGTTTTTTTTTAAAATTATTTTTCTTAAACACAATTGAATTTTACATTCAATAGCACCGTTAAACCACAGAGAGGTTTCTCTCGATGTCTGAGCCAACTATGTTAAATTAAGTAACACATACTAAATTAGATCTGGCTAAACTTATAGTTACCTTCTAAAATTACATTAAAAAAACACGCGTGTAAGAATAGAATATAATGGAACTTGCGAGAAACACTTTTTTTTTAGCCTATTTGGGTGTCTCACTGCTGGGCAAAGGCCTCCTCTCTTTTCCGCCATTCGTCACGTCGTGCACGCTCCCGTCATTCGCTTTGAAATGCGTCTAGGTCATCCCGCCATCTCCTTTTTGGTCTGCCTCTGCTCCGGTGGCCATCTTGCGGGGTCCATTCGGTGGCAACCTTGGCCCATCGTTCCGGATGCATTCGGCAGACGTGTCTAGCCCAGTCCCACTTAAGCTTAGCGAGAAACATTTATTTTTTGTATAATTTTTAATAATGAAATGCAGAATGATCGAGCAACACAACCGTGGGAATCACAGCTACAAGCTGGCGGTGAACCACCTGTTAATTGACCGCACTGAAGACGAGATCAAAGAGATGTTGTCCGAGCGCGTTTCCTCAGAGGGGCCGAACAACGGTAAGTCTTGGTAGTTACTGCTACTTGTGATAGGGTGAGGACTACTATTGAAATACATGTTTTCAAAAACTAAACTCCGACTTCAAATACGCAAAAAGTAACTTCATTTAAAATGATAATAGGTCAGTCGAACTGGAGTCGGCTTTTGGTTCAAAGTATACATCGTTCATTCCAATAGTTTGCATGCTTTGATGTCCCGCTACAATTGGTACATAGAAGCCGCCGGCGCGCACAAAGCGACGTCGGCGACTTCAAAGAGTTGCAATGCACAAAATTTAAACGAACGAACTATATTGTAGGACGCCGACATCAGTTGGACTGACCTATAATTACGCACCTTTTGAACAGAAGTTATTTTTTGCGCTTTTGAAGGCGGTTTTTTATAAAACATTTTTTCCATCACGAATGACAGACTTCCATATAAACTCAAAGTGATTGGAAACAGTCAGGTTACTCGCACATTGCTATTTTTTTCTTGCCTTCGACTTTGATATGTAGTTATTTCTTGTATAATTCAGTTCACGGAATACTATACGGTGCAGAACTGAGGGCCCTGCCAAACTAGCGTTTCTATTCGATTCGTTTTTAAACCAATCGCGTCACTGGTAGACCACGCGCCTTTCTTATTACGTCATCTACCAGTGACGCGATTGGTTTAAAAACGAATCGATTAAAAACGTTAGTTAGCGTAGTGCATCTTGGCAGGGCCCTCTGGGCATTCTGAAGAAACCAGTGATTATTTAACGCTTTTAGTGGGATTTGAATACGGTATTTTTCGATATTATCAAAATTCAGTCTCGTCGGATTTGTCATAAGGCTCCGTCAATTCGTATGATACTTATATTTAGTGCCAGGAGGTTTACCATGCCATACTAAAGCAGTTCAGCTGTATAACTGCTAAAACTCTGTCCTTATCTCTCAACCTAAACTGAAATGAACTTTGTTAACCGACTTCAAAAAAGGAGGAGGTTATACGTTCCACAGTATGTTTTTTTTTTTATGTATGTTCACCGATTACTCCGTCAATTGTCGACCGATTTCAAAATATATTTTTTGGTTTAATAAAATATACTTTCGAGGTGGTCCCATTGTTACCAAATCTGTATCTGATGAGGGGATCAGTGAGGAATTGAGGAAACTCCTCAAATATTGTAGGCAAACATATAGCGATTTTAGTATTTTTAGTAACAAATCCAGCATTTGCATTCAGAAAGTATCATTTGGTGTAGTGGAACTGATGATGAAGACCACAGATGGCCAACGGAACTCCTCAATGGTACCGATTTCAAGGGTGGCGATAAGATATCTCGATTAAGATAGTTGAGCGACTACCTACAACGAATAATATTTACTTGTTGAAATATGACTATGACTTTCCCGCGGCGTTGCTTGCGGCGCGCTTGATATAAGTTAAAGTTTCATTTCAACTAAGAAGTGGGACTACGTAACGGCATATTATGATCACTAAAAAGTATAAAATAAAATAAATGTTTTAAAAAACAAAAAACCGCCTTCAAAAACGCAACACATCAGTTGGACTAACCTATTAGGTGCCTACAATTTTAAAGAAGTTATTTTTTGCGTTTTTGAAGGCGGTTTTTGTTTTTTAAAACATTTATTTTTATACTATGTTTTTGGTATCCTATGAAACACACTGAAAAAAATAATTGGTCGCTTGTAACAAGATTGTGATTGTTGTGCATAAGCGTCTTGATCCCATACGAGCCTAACAAGACGATAGATACACCAACTAAGATGTTAGTTGGATCACTAAAGAAATTGCTGTTGTTACTATCAGCTTTGGTTTATAAATAAGAAATAAGAAATAAGAAGTATTTATTGTCACCCAAAACCAGTAAAAATACAAACAAAATTTTATAAAAAAAAGGTGTGACAAAAGGCACAGACTCTGCATGTGCTGCGAGCGCGAGCGAGTGCTCGAGTCTTCGCAGCGCTGGTTTTCAGTCTGCCCCTTTCCGCACTCAGTCTAGTTTAACACAATTTAGCAGGTAGATCAGATAATACTTATGCAATTTATTTATACAGTCTAGATAAACAAAAAAGAATTACAAAAATTAAAAAAGAAAAGCGAAGTTATTTAAAAAAAAAACATGTAGGAACAGCAGTAAACTTTTTGATAAAAAACACCACTGAAACGAGTTTTTTTTATGTAGCTTCTAAGTTTTTCTGCTTGCTTAACAGTAAAAACCGCAATTTGCATTTAAAAGTTGACTGGGACATTTTTTTTCGTAAAGGAGGTGGAGGAGGTATATAACTAATATCTTAACTATTGTATTCATTTTATGTCAACTAAGAAAAAATCTCTCTTTGTTGGCTCTCATTTTTTTGAGTGCACTAAAAACGTTTGCCAACTGTTTCATTTGCCATAATTTTCATTTCCCATAATTGTCATTTTATTCTGAACCCAATGACTTTTAAAAAAATGTAATGAGATATACTTACAGAACCTGTAGGTTACGTTTATTTTATAACAATTAAACGGTTCAGAGAAAAAATACTTTCGGACAAATGAAAATTATGGCAAATGAAACAGCTGGCAAACGTTTTTTAGCGTTTCAGATAGGTAGCCTATGTTTTTTTTTATGGCAAGGAGAAGGCACGCGAGCACTCAGGCCACCTGATGGTAAGCGGGATCTGAGACCCATAGCTATTTGAAATCTCAAGACTACAATCTCAAAACTGCAATCCTAACACTTCAAATGCGTTGAATCATACCAACCATAACCATAAGTATGTTACTTTAGCTCTGCCGTTTCCATACACTGATGAGGAAATCGATTCTCTGAGCGCGGAGCTGCCGGCATACTTCGACTGGAGGAACTACGCAGCAGTCACTCCGTCTAAACGTAATGTAAACTGGATTAAATACAACATTAATTAAATTTATTACATATATACATACGGATACGGGGCAGGCCTAGGCGGAGATGGCGGGACGACTTGGACGCGTTCCTCAGCCGGAAGAGGCACCTAATAGGGATTCATGGAGATCAAGCGGAGAGGCCTTTGCCCAGCAGTGGGACACTCACATAGGCTAAGGAAAAATAATAATATACATACATACCTGCATTAAATCACGCCTTTCCCAGAGGGGTAGGGAGACCACTTCTTTCCACCTGCTACGATCCTGACAAATCTCTTTCGCTTCTTCCACATTCATACATCAATTATTTTGATTTATTAATCTTTGTCAAGGTTTTAAAAAAAAATCATTATTATTACGATATGATAGCCTAGTTAGTAGTGACCCTGCCTTCGAAGCTAGCGGTCCCAGGCTCAAATCCCGGCAAGGGAAAATATTTGTGTCATGAGCACGAGTATTTGTTCCTGACTCTTGGATGTTTTATGTATTTAAGTATGTATTTCTTTATGTAAGTAAATTTATCGTTGTATCACTCATAGTACAAGCCTAGAGCTTAGTTTGGGACTAGGTCAATTTGTGTGACACTGTCCCGATATTTTATGATTTTTTCTCAAACATGCAATGAAATATTGATGTTATGTTCCTTATGCGTAGTATGACGTTTCAGGTGCGGCTAGGACAAGAGGTCGTTTATGGAATTTCATACAAATCGTGCAGGCCTAGGCCTCTTTTTTAATTTCCATTCCACATAAATTTGTGGCACAGGCATCATGACATTCTGCCACTATGCGTATTAAACTAATAAAACTTCGATTTTTTTGTTATTTCATTGCATGTTTGAAAAAAGCACTATACATACCAGCCTCGGCGGGAAATATGGGGTTGCCCGCCTCAGACCTATCTATATGTCTTCGGCCGGCAACCCCTTATATCCCGGCCTCTGTGGTAATGTACTATTATTAATTATTTATTTTGATATCCTAATTACAGTTACTAGTTACTATTCCTGCAATGTGGGTTGGGCCAACGCAGCAGTGGGCGCAGTAGAGGCCGCCTTGGTCGCGAAAACCAACTTTACCAAGCGCACGCGCCTGAGCGAGCAGTCGATATTAGACTGCTCCTGGGGGTGAGCGAGACAGCATGATGTGATTCACTTGTAATGAACACCATACTCACCAACAACTAGAGCCAAGCTGTTACAGAGGCGAAACATGCTATCAGTCACAATATACACACATATTAGGGTTCCGAACAAAAGAGTGCTAAAGGAACCCTCCGAAATAAAGAAAAAAAAACGTTTATTTACTTACGTCTAACACAAGTTCAGAAGAACATTTATTCTTAATATATAAAAGAAGAAACTGACTGACATATCAACGCACAGCCCAAACCATTGGGTGTAGAAACTCCAAATTTGGCACGTACAGTTTGGTCGTTCTACGAGGGCCGATTTGACAGCTGTCAACTCAGTACAAAATATGTGTTTGAGGTTATATTTTATACTGCGTTGACAGCTGTCAAATCGGCCCTCTTAGAACGACCTAACTGTAGGTTCCTTATGAGGTCTAGGGGTGCACTAAGGCTGCGGCTTCACTGAGGCGCAGATGAGCGGAGTGGAGCGGAGTGGAGCGGAGCTGTGCCAATACTACCCAATAGAATCTAAACTAACGTGCGCAAGGCGCGCTTGACGTGACAGCATGCGCCTTCTATTGGTTGATATTGGCACAGCTCCGCTCCGCTCCGCTCGTCTCTGTCTTAGTGGAGCCGCAGCCTCAGAAAGGATTTTTGGAAATTCAGCCCCTAAGGAGTTAAAGTAGCGGGAAACTAATTCTCGTATCATAATCGTAATTCCTTGAGACCCCGTTATACCCAAGAAGATCATATTCGCAAAATATCATACTAGCAAAACATAATATACGCATAGCATCACATTCGCAAAACATCATATACGCATAACATCATACTAGCAAAACACGATATTCGCAAAACATGATATTTACAAATAGTCCGGTTTTGTTATAAAATCGTAGGTAGGTTTAGGTTATGTTAGATGTACAGCAGGCCCGGAGGGCCAAACCACCCAGAAATAGGAGCTCCGCGGTAGCGGAGCTCCGTCGACAATGTCTAATTCATGTCTTAATAATAGTTATTTTTTGCTAATGTGATGTTTTGCTATTATGATGTTTTGCGAATATCATGTTTTGCGAATATGATGTTTTGCTTTTATGATATTTTTCAGAATATCATGTTTTGCGAATATGATATCCAACGACTGAGGGGATTATTCTTTAACGATGATTTTCGATTCAATAGTTAATTACTTATAACTTCTTTGTCCTGGTAAACCAGTTTTTTTGTAACGGCTGTGGTTTTAAAGTAAACGGTAATTATTTGAATTTGACGCTGCTATCAAGGCGTGCGCTAACTATCTCCATCTGACGTTCTTCACGCGGAAGCGTGTAAATAATAATAATAATAATAATAATAATAATTTCATTTATTTCGAACAACAATGATTCATATAAAATACATTTGATAAATTAAATTAAATTATAAATTAACTAGGCTAGAATTAAATTACACACAAAAATACATATATGTCAGCTAAGTTTATAAATAATCTTAACAACTAAAATGTATGGCACTGCAGTGGTTGAGATAAGCCCCATCCAGCCTGCCCGCAAACATTGCCAGGATGGTGTTCGGGCTGCCCCGCACCCGGCTGAGCAACGAGGCGGCCTTCTTGCGCATGATGGCGGCGAAACCGTCCGTGCGCGCCGCGGCAAACATGGCCGACGCACTGCAGTAGCGGGGCAGCCCCATCAACACCCTGAACGCATTATTATATTGCACGCGCAGTGCGCTATAGCTTTTTTGCGTGTAGTTCATCCACAGATTACTCGTATAGAAGGACTCGTAAAGCCATCCTTTTTCATTCTTGTGCAAGCTTGGTATATGTGGACTCTTGATATGCCTCCGCAGTCCGTCTGTCAGTCCATCCGTCTTAACTTTAAACAGCTGTATCTTTTGAAGCGTATAGATCACGGGTTTTTTTCGGAATATGTGTTCTTACGGCGGATTTACAAACAAATATATAAAAATAAAGAAAGTGAACTAATAAAGGGGGTCCTCATATAAAAAACGTATTTATTCAACATGTTTTTATTTTTGTTGTATCGAAAAACGGTTAAACATATAAGCGACAATTTTTTTATGATTATAGTACGAGTACCTACCTACAAACTATAAAGAAAAACATCAAATACTAAAAAAAAATGGTAAAAATGTACCAGTGCTCGATTAATTCTATCGACATCGATAAAAAAGCAATTTAATTAATACCTTTTAATTATGTGCAAACCTCTTTTATTTATACTTATCGCAACTATAAATAACCGGTATCTGACATTGACTCTGGACTCGAGTCATTTTTGACAACCATTGAAATTACATTGAATAACAAATTCATTCAGTACAACAATATACTTTAGCATTGACGAATTGAGAACCTTTTTGTTTTTTAAGTCGGTTAAAAATGCGTTGAAAGAAAAAAGATCGTTTATCTTCATGGAAAGCTGATCATTCAGATATAGAAGTTAAAGGTACGACTTACTTTTGCAAGAAACGTAAGATCCATATGTCACGAAAACAGTTGTCGATAAACTTAGTCGATATTTAATGAATCACTAGCATTGGTACATTTTTGCCCCCGACAATCCGGTGTATGATAATAATACCTATAGTGCCCGTCCGATAAGAAGTCAATCCTGACAGCTGTCATCGCAGTACAATTGATAACCTATACCTACTTGGGTTTGAGGTTATAATTTGTACTGGAATGACAGGTGTCAGGATTAACTTCTTACCGGCCGGGCAACCAACTCCAACTCGCCCCTGACCTGTTTTTTAGGGTTCCGTAGTCAAACTAGGAACCCTTATAGTTTCGCCATGTCCGTCCGTCCGTGCGTCCGTCCGTCCGCAGCCTAGCTCAGAGACTCTTAGTAGGTAATAGAAAGCTGTAATTTGGCATGAATATAATGAATTTAATAGGAAAATTATCACGACTAAGTAGACTTCATTGGTTCTTGAGTTACAAACGGTTTAAATTTTTATACCTACCGAAAACTTATTTGCGGTGTTGGTAAACTGACCGCGACCTATGTCGATGTATGGGGATAGCAGTTTTCCAACGGCAAAGTGAAGTATGTCGCTAGGTCTAAATTGTTCGTAGTAACGGCTACGGAAACCTACACTTAGCACGGCCCGGTTTTTTAAATTTAATTCACCGTGGGAGAACTTAGGCTGCTTCCTCATTGAGTACGACAAAAACACAATACGCGCTCGGCATACCGAAGCGATATCGATGAAGCAGATTTTATCAAAATTAACACCCCGATTTATCTTTTAGTTTCGGAAACAGAGGATGCGCCTCTGGACTGGAAGTGTACGCGTTTGACTGGATGAAGAAGTACGGGCTACCTAGTGAAATTCAGTACGGGAACTTCGAACTAGGAGTAAGTAGGTAAATTAATGGATATCCATAATATGGATACACCTCAAGATAATAAAAAATGGACAAATTGCACAAAAGTATTTTCTTTAGTAAATTGTAAACCAACACTAGATACTTTTAAACGTTCTTAATAGTACATTGTGTATTAAGGGTGGTAAAGACAGAATTACAAACGAGAGTCTGTTACAAGCCTGAAGCCGAAGGCTGAGGGCTTTAATGACTCGAGCTTTGTATTTCCTTTACCACCCGTGTAACATACAATGTTTTTCATCACAATTGCGAGGAAATGAAATAAAATCAGACAAAAGATCATATTTTTAACTTACGATTGTCACTAATAATTTTAGCCGCGTTGGCGATGTCCGGCGAAGCTGCGTAGTCGCATTATCCATTGCTTCCTCTCATTCTTTGCCTTATTGTTTTTTATTGATATATAAATTTTAATATGTGCACAAAGACACCCTTTTAATTATTATTTTGGAATCACACAGTTTATAATCAGTATTTATAAATTAGCGGCAGACTACATCATTGTCTATGACTTACCACAGATAATGTCAAACGTGTTCAGGAGTCCGATTCTAGTGACAGTCGAGATCAATAGTTTATATGCGAGATTTTTAGAAAATTGTATGCAACTGACATGTCTCCTCGAATGAAACTTAATATCGAAAGGCACAAGAATTGAGGTCCTGACGTATTAAGATAGTTTGAGTCCACGTATTATATTTAAAAAAAAAACTATTACGCACGATAGGGCGTAAAGGTAAAAAAAATGCCCGCGGGTATTATTTTGGATTTACGGTCGATTTTTCTAGCATATTAGACCACTATTTACGAGCAAGTGTGATGAAAAATTATAAAACCTCCGTTTTATTATGAATTCCCCTTAATCGTATATAATGCGCACCACGTAACATGAACCTGCGCGAAAGTCGATTTTTAGGTGTCACAGCATAAGAATAAATAATAACTACACGTAGAAGCGAATCTCCTTTGACCAGGCCCCAAATGCCGCGCTTTAAATACCTATTTCCCCCTTCGCCCCGCTACGCCCCTCTGTCTTCCGCGCCAAAAGTCAGGGCTGTCACTTGCGAATTTTTTTAATCGGTTTATGGATGTGGCATACAAGTTCAGTCACGAAATATTATTAATGTTTTACTTCAACATGGAAACATTGTTGCAAAATGTGTTTTTTACATTTACGTTAAATTAGGTAATAATACTTTTTGATGATATTAAGATTATCTCATAAAACTCCTTTATTCAATCAATTATTTCTAATTATTTTGCCGTAAATAGTCTAAAATACTATCTTAGTTCAAGCATAAACACTAAAATCAACACAAATATACGAAAACCAATTCAAGACACAATATCAATATCTTGGTTAATATATATTCCGTGTGTGACGCCCCTGACTGACTAGACACCTCAGGTGTCACCAGGCGGTAGGTATCTGACGCGCCGCGCGCGCGTCCGGAGCCGGGAGTTTCGCTTCTACGTGTAGTTATTGTTTATTCTTATGGTCACAGGTAGGCGGTAAGCGGCGCGGTGTGAGGGGAGCGCGCGTTACCATAGCGACCGCGTTGTTACCTGCGCGGTAACCGCCATATTGGTTCATGTTACGTGGTGCGGATACTATAGTACTTTGTTGCAGAGGATAGAAAGTACGCGATTTCTGGACGAGTCATATAGAGGGCCGAAACGTAGTTGAGGCCCTCTAGTGTACGAGTCCATAAATTGCACTTTCTACCGAGGCAGACATAGTGCTTTTCACAACTACTGAGAGGAAATAAAATAAAAAATAATATTCAAAACTCAAATTTTAATTCATGTTAATGTGACATCACCGCCAATTTTACCATAAATAACTTTTTTTTAATCTGGATCCCTATTGTCGAGGCACTCGAGATTAATAAACTAACATGCGAGATGAATGCGTATTTGTTTCGCCATATTTCCCATGTAATTTCATCTCTAGTGGTTCAAGACTAGGGCCCAAGTTTGAATTACATTTAAAAAAAAGCAGTGACATAGTTTTTAGTCTGTGTATCTTTTAGCAAAAATACACCTAATATTTAACGACACAAAATGGTGTGTTCTGATTGGTCGATTTAAATTTTTCATTTTAAGGAGCTATGACACAAAAATTGATTGATTGATTTTCATTGGTTCTTAAAGTTGGACAACAATGTTCTCGACCAATCAGCAAACACGCCGACAAAAATATTCTTGGTCTATCCTTATAAGTGACGTTTTGTGACCCCAAACAAGACCATCTATGGCCATATTTCCGAGCAGTGTTGTGAAAAATAACATTTATCTAGACTTTACGACTGTGTAACAGCCGTGGTCACGAGACGACTGAAGTGGAGGGTGTTCGTCTGCTTGTCGTGGGACGTTTTCGACGGACCGTTATTATTATTTATTTATTATTATTATTACAATTAAAATTATATTTTCCGTTATGTTTTCCGTTATTAGATTAAATGTATGTAATGTGGTCTGGATATTAGATAATATGAAATATAACATCATTTAATCGTTATACAAAAAACTATTAAGTCCATTGTATTATTTATGTTAAAGTTATAAGTTTGGTGCATTTTACTAACTTAATGTTATATTATAAAAAAAAGTGGATTTATGTCTTAGGAGTTGTATATTTTTTCTTGTTATTTTTTTGTAAAACTGCCTGTTTATATATTTTTATTTCTGATCATAATGAATATTTATGTACGTATACTAATATAATAAAATTATACAGAGCTACAACTGCCGCATAAATGACGTGGAGTGGGAGACCAGCATCACTGACTATGTCAAAGTCAAGCCAGACGAAAATGCACTCAGGGTAAATCAACAACACTTTATTATCTATTATGTATTTAATGCGAAGAAAAGTAGCTGAGTAGACCTTCAACAAGGTGGACCAATGACGGGGCTAATAAAGCTCTGAATATTTTTAAAGGGCATTGGGTAAATTTGTTTGAAGAATATTGACATTTTTTTTTCAGCGGCAATGGATGATTTTTACATAGTTATTTAGAGGCCCTCTAAATACACATAGATATATATAATTTATGGCGTTAAATAATATCGGAGCGGAGATTTTAAAGATTTAAGTATTCAGTTTTTAGTACAAAAGTACGCCCAAGTATGAATATTTAAATATCTCGGCTCCTATTTACTTAAGAGTATTACATTACGTAACAAAATATGTTTATTTTTAATAATTCTATCATAATTTACCACTTTTACAAATGGCCGCTCACCTTGAAAATGTATGAATTTCACAAATGACAACACTTTTACCCAAACCCCTTTAACAGAGACGGCTGTTACGAAATTCTAAACTATACCTCCGAGTATGAAAAAGCAAGCGATTACTAATTTCGTGGATTTTAAGTAGGTCTTGGTGGCATAAGTGGTAATGCGCCTGCACCGGCCCGGAGAGCCAGAGGAGATGTAGGTTCGAATCCTGCCTAAGACCGACGAATTTTTTTAGCTTTATTATAGTTGAGGTAATCTCTGAATTTTACCCTTAACTACCTCTTTAAATTGTGTGTAGTAGGGGTAATGTTCTGCCCCTGCTTACCTATACACGTCATCTATTCATATAAACATATTTTTTAATACACTTTCTCAAAAAGTTGTACATTTTGTACTAGTGTTTTTTTAATTTTCCATTTTTATTAAATTGACTGTTGTTCCAAGCCTTACATCCAACTAAAGAATTTGCAACATCTACCATTTTAAGTAAAATTGTTTCTTTTATTTTTGTTTCATTGTAATTTTTGTGCAAATTTATTGAAGATGTCGTTTGATGCATGTGCGGGATTGTCATTTTGACTCGTCATGAGTCTCGTCCCTTGCTTGTAGCTCGGGCCAAGACATGTTTGGACTCGTGTAAAATAACATACTTTCCGCACTTGCATCAATTAATTTATTAAGTGCGCCGGAGCCGAGATATTAAAAACTTAAACCAGCCACGGATTAAAAAGACAATAATTATGTTAAATTATAACTAGAGATGGGCCGACTAGTCGACGATTAGTCGGGAAAGCAGACTATTCGGCATCATTTCTTAGTCGGTGACTAGTCGGCGACTGGTCGGCAAAAAATGCCGAATATTCGGCATAGTTATAAAAAGCACAAAGCAGTTCGTTTTAATACTATAATTAGGGATTTTAATTGTTTTTTGTCGTGCAACACGCCAGTACAGAAAAAACTTAAACAAAACTGGTCAAATCATGAACGCGTGTTAGTATTCTGCCCTCCTAAGCAAAAATGCAATAACTAAATTCAATAGCCAAAGCAGATTCAACTCTCTTCTGTTTGTAACTAGGTTGCAATTTCTACAGATGTTAGGTAACGAATAGCGCGACGGACGAAGCAAAACGAATGTTTCCGAGTTCACCCGAACTTAACAAAATCTAACGATCAGCATTGCCGACTAGTCGGCCGATTAATCGGCAAATTGAAAACCGATTATTTGGCCGACTGCCCAGTCGGCAAAATCAGTAGTCGGCCCATCTCTAATTATAACCCCAAACCCAAAAATCCATCGGCCTCCATACTGTCGGTAACGCTTTCACGACTAAACCGCTGAACTGATTTCTAGGAAATTCGGTATGGAGATAGCCTGAGTCCCGTAAAAGGACGTAGGATACTTTTGATTGAATAGTTCAGGAGGGAACAGCGATAACTGACTGCTACGCGGACGGAGTCACGGGCAGCAACTAGTAGGTTATCAATGGTACTGCGTAATAATCGCTTTGTGTGATCCTGCGGCGCTGTATTACTTTTGCACTTGGTGCGTGATGTACAGACCTAGGAATATGCGGGGCAAAAATAAATGACAGCTAGGGATTGCCCATATCGATACTTTTTCCATATACTGGTGATTGCTCAAAGTTTGATTTGTAAAAATAAATTTTTATTGAAAGTATGTAAATGAAACAAATTAGCAACATAATTCTGGTTATTCTTTATTTTAAAAGATTTTTTAACCTTCACTCATTAGAAACCACGGAAGGTTACACACACATAATTATTTGAAAACAAGGAATGATTGCAAAATAATAAGAAAACTAGAGAAAAAAAACAATAATAATAAAAAAATAAAAAATAAACGCAAAAGTTTTCCATGGCCGTTCTCAGATAACGGAAAGGGCAACAGTCCCTTAGCCTTACATGGTTCAAGCACAGAAAACCGACATGACCCATTCTATTTTATCTATGGCAGCGGCAGCGCTGACAGCACGCGTCATAATCTAATCTGTGACTTGAGATTATCACAGCGATTTTATCTTTGCAAATCTACAATAATGTGTCCACATGCAGTCCTTTGACATGAAGCAAGACTTGATAGTCTGACACAATCGACAGATCGATAGACAATATAAATCAATAGACATTACTAATCTATGATTATAAGTTCGGCAACAGACAAGGCCGTAAATATTGAAACGGTACGCAATGAAAAAATAAATAAAAATAGTGCATTACTACAGAGGCCGGGAAGTAGGGGGTTGCCGGCCGTGTTCATATAGACGTAATAGTTACGAGGCTGGCAACCCCACTTCACGCCGAGGTTTGTATAGTGCTTTTCTGAAACATATAAATATTTCATTAAAAAAATAAAACAAAAATTACAATGTCAAATACGTACTAGGAGTGCATAAACATTAAAAGCAACCTACAGTGCTCAGTCATCCGCGCTGTGCCGGGTGCGGCCCGCGGCGCGCCCCGCGTCGTGCTACATTGCCTGCGATCTAAGTTGCGCTACGCGCCCCTAATAACTTCTGCCCTCCTGGTACCTGGTGCCTTTATGCAAACGGTTTGGTTGGATGCACGGCTTAGTATATTAAAAAAAATCAGCTATTTAGCCTGTTCATAAACACAGCCGCCATGTTTACATGAAAATTAAAAAAAAACTACTTCCCGGCCTAGGCAATTTTGTATGAAATTCCTTAACAGTTCTCTCGAGGTGTTCCGCCCGCAACGTGATACTTTGAGGCCTAAAATAACTAACATAACGCCAACATTCCATTGCATGTTTGAGAAAAGTTCATTTTCGATCAACAGGTTGTGTATCTTCCTTTTACTGTATTGTGCCCCCAATTGTTCCCAGCTCGCCATTGTCAAGCATGGACCGGTCACAGTAAGGCTTGCCGTATCGAGGGGCATGTACTTCTACACGAACGGGGTCTTTGACGATCCTTTTTGGTAAAATATAAAGCCCCTATACACATTCTCCCGGATGCGCTTAAATAAAGGCCCATTTAATTATGCAAGTTTCTTTTACAAGAATCGGCAATAATTGTATGCAATTATTTTGTTTCAATAATAGTGTTTAAGAATTGTAGCAAACGTAAGGTTTAGACTGAGCAATTTTTTATTTCCACAATTTTATTGTATGGAATGTGCAAGAAAGTTGTATAATGTAAATGGGCCTTAAGTCTAAAAACATATTGCATAATTTAATTTTAACTACTTACGAAATGAAACGTCCAGCATAATAACATTTTTCTTTTGTAGCATAACGTCACATGATATAACACCATTTATCATAACAACATTTTTTCTAAGCAACACTCGTATCGAATAATGCCATTTGATATAACATTCATTAAGTATAATTATTAAAAAGAATGAAAACAACATTGCAATAATAATCAGATGATATAAAAATCATCCTCGTGTGGTTGCCGAGTTAGAATAGTGCCACTCCATGTCTTCCCGTGGATGTCGTAAGAGACGACTAAGGGAATAAAGGCTTGTAGTACTGTTAGGCGATGGGCTTGCAACCTGTCACTAATACGCTGGTAAACATCTTAGCCTAATTGTGCAAATTGTGGTTACAGAATTATCAACAAGTTTTTAGAGATGTTTGTCATTCTGTAGCTCTGCCTACCCCACTCTGGGAACGAAGGCGTGAGATTATGTATGTATGTGTATAAAAATCATCTTAGAAATTTTGTCATATAAAACTAATTAACGTAATTCTGAATAAGCCAATTTGCTTAATTAGGTCAATCTCACCTTGATAAGGTAAGGTAAGGTTAGAATTGCGTCAAGACGCGATGCGCCTCTTCTAAGCAGAGCTCCGTCGCCTTTTTCGTACAAATTTTATATTATTTAGCATAATGCTTTCCGTGGTTATATCTATGCATGTTGAACATTATATAACCTCATAAGGCCCAGTTTGCAATAGGATGTACATCATCAAGGCAATTTAATTTGAACTGTGTTGTAATAAGAATAAGGTTTATTTTCCCATGTTCATAAACTGAAAATGGCTTTATGGAACAAACGTAATTGAACTTTATTGCCTTGCTGGTAGATTCAAAGTCCCACTTACAAAAAACTCCCTGTTTGTGGTATGATGGGCCTTACGAGGTTAAGGTGACTATTGTACTACTTATTTATTCATTACGGAATTACAGATTATGGCTACTGATTATTAGGTTTCAAGAAATTATGCGTTTTGTTGTTATGCATTTTACTGGTATATCATTTGATTATTATATTGATAGAAATTATGCAACTTGTTTTATGCGAAATTAAAATTACTACATTGTTTTTTTATGTAAATCATTACGTACCTATTGTCTCGGCTCGCTGGGCTAGCGTGTACTGGGATCTTAAGACTGTATTTATAATTTTAAAGGGACCGTGACCTACCATAGAACGGTGTCATAGTGACATTATAAAAAAAAATGTTTGACACTTCTGCCGACTTGAATCATAACGTGACACAGTTCTATGGTGGGCCAGGGTTCCATTGGGCTGATACGAGTAGTATTGTACCCTAACGAAAATGCTAAGCACTTTAGGGCGTTGTCATAGTAAACTTCAAACGGAACATCAAATGACACACATGACAATGACAATGACATTCACAATGACAAGGTTCTAAGTATGCTCAACTTTTTTATTGGGTGACTGTACATTATATTTATTGGTGTCCCCTTGTTTTATCGACGATTTTTTCTTCAAATGGATCATTTCACAATTTTTCACTTCATCGAAAGTTATTTTCTGCTGAAGTCCTGTTGTTTTCATGTTTTAAAAATTCATTACGTAGGTTAAGTTATGTTTGACTCGTGATTGGCCTGTAATCTCAATTCCTGCGTCTAGAAAAGCCTGTCGAAGAAATGAAAATTCTGCGAAGTGATACGTTTTATGAAATGAGTTTTTTTTATGGCACGCGAGCACTCAGGTCACCTGATGGTAAGTGGGATCTGAGACCCATAGACATTTGAAATCTCAAGACTACAATCTCAAAACTGCAATCCTAAGACTTCAAATTCGTTGCCAACCCTGAGGACTAAGATGGAATGCCTCTATGCTAGTCATTTCACCGGTCGTCTTATCCCCACGCCGAAACACAGCAATGCGAACACTACTGCTTGGCGGTGGGTTAATGGATAAAATGGTAGTAGCTATCCGGATGGACCCTGCACAAGGTCCTACCACCACTAAAAACAAAAGAAGGGTAGACCGTTTAACTTTCCTGGATTGTTATAAAACAAGCCTAACCTAACCTACACGTTCTCCAGATTTATCTCTTTAAACATTTTGAGAAGATTATGGGTTCAGAGTAACTGATCTTATAACTTATATTTTTTTTATCAAGAATGGGTTTGCGTTTGACCTCAGTCTCACCTGATCTTAAGTTACGACGAGGTCGAGGGTAGTACACGCTTAACCAGAAAAAAGTCATTCACTGCTTGCCTTGAAAACACAAGGTTATACGATTCCGGGAATACAGACGCAAGGAGAGCATTCCACTCCTTGGCAGTGCGAATAAGAAATGACGCCTCCAACCGCTGTGTCGCGCTCGAAACATTGGCAATTCGACTACATGCGGATGGATATGGCGATAGTATAAAGTGGAGGGGATGTCATGTAGTTCTTGGGCACACTCACCATATTACAACTTGTAAAAACCCGAATTTTGACACATGAAATAATTGGGAAACAAAACTTCGGACTTGAGATAGGATACCATATGTCTGTATTTCTGTGGCTTCGTAGCTCCCTAACGGATCGACTTGGACGCGTTTTTTTTAAAGTAAGCTTGTTTAATCTGGATTTTTAAAACTCGGTTGGGACGCGTATGATATAATAGTGGTGGTAGTACCTTGTGCAGGGTCCGTCCGGATAGCTACCACCATCTTATCCATCAACCCACCGCCAAGCAGTAGTGTTCGCATTGCTGTGTTCCGGTGTGGGGATAAGACTACCGGTGAAATTACTAGAGGCATTCTCTTCTTCATCTTAGTCCTCAGGGTTGGCAACGCATTTGAAGTCTTAGGATTACAGTTTTGAGATTGTAGTCTTGAGGTTTGAAATGTGTATGGGTCTCAGATCCCACTTACTATCAGGTGGCCTGAGTGCTCGCGTGCCTTCTCCTTGCCATAAAAAAAGCTCTGAAAGAAAGCGTCGCCATTATTATGAGGGTTTTCATCTATTTGATAATTTTTGTTATTTAAAGCCTTTCTTACACGTTACAGCTCATCGGAGCCGGACGACTATTTACGCACGGGCCTGGTGGTTGGCTACGGGACCCTCGACGGACGGAAGTACTGGCTCGTCCGGGATGTATTCGGTCGGGATTTCGCCGTGGACGGATACGTATTGTTCGCAGCTGGGGCTAACACGTGCGGAATCCTTAACAATGCTTACTACGTAATCATTTAAAGAAACATGCGCACCTTAAATCCAACAATGACACTATACGAAAAAAACTATTTGAATAGTGACATTATGCGGTTAAAAAGAGTTCACTTTGTTATAAAATGATTTTGTTTAATTATATATTTTGGATTTGTTTTTGCATTTTTTGATTAAACTTACCTTAAAGCATCAATTTACTGACTTGACTGAACCATGATAGAACTCTGTCATAATATCATCCTCAGCATGATAGGGAGTAGGGTAGACTGCCCTTACATGCGTCATTGTTGTGGGCTACATGCCCCTTACAATTAGTGTTATTAATTAGTTACTAACAATTAGGATTATGGAACTACTAACAATATAATATGAGTGTAAATTTACTAGAAATAAATGATTCTATTCTATTCTATTCTATAATGCTAATGTCTAGACGAAAGACAGAAATTACGATGGAATTAAGTATTGGCTTTCTGAGACAAAATTCAAGAAATTGGCTGAAATTCGTATATCATGTAAAGAACGATGCAATGTTGTAAATGATTAAACCTTCATCCTTTAACCTACCTTCAAGCAGCAGTGTTCACATTGCTGTGTTCCGGTGTGGGGATAAGACAATCGGTGAAATTACTAGCATAGAGGCATTCCATCTTAGGCCGCATTTGGGGTCTTAAGATTACAAATGTCTACGGGTCACAGATCCCACTTACCATCATTGCAGGAGGCCTGTGAGCTGGTTTGCCTTCTCTGTGTAATAAAAAAGGAACTGGTAAAAAATCACATACAGGGTGTCCCATATTGATAAAGTTATTTTTTCCATACAAAGTGAAAAACTAACACTGGGACACCTAGTATGGAAAAACAAACTTTATGTCATTACTTAAAAAGTGGATAACAAGAAAAACGAGCAAAAGAGTTTAATAAATTCGCTGATTTGTAATGATTCTAATAATGTAAGATGCCACTTCTGAAATAAAACATGAAATACATACATTAAATCACGCCTGTTTCCCAGAGGGGTAGGCAGAGACCACTTCTTTCCACCTGCCTCGATCCTGACAAACAAAAACTCAGATTATAATGCTCATTATAACCGTAACTAGTAAAAATCGGTGAACATACATAGCGGTTAAATCGATAGCTTTTTAGCTGCTCTATCAGCGCTAGGCGGGTTGACGTCGATTTATGAGACACCCTGTATACCTACAAAATTCAAAAATTCAAAATTCAAAATATTTATTCAGCAACTAGGCCACATGAGGGCTCTTTTACACGTCGGTAATATAGAGTGAATCTACTGTCCTGCTACGCCAAATAGCAATATCTCAAATAAATCTCATTTACCAATCGCAACCTCAACACTAAGAGGAGAGGATTGAATTTACTTTGGCAATTGAATTTGATATACTGTTAATTGGCTTGGGAGGGCAGTATAGTTCTACAGGGTCCCTCTGACCTTTAAATGCATGGATCGCTTCTACTCCTGAAACTGAACTTCTTTTGTTCTGTAAGTTGTTAAAAATATGTCCAACTTATATATTTTTTCATACAAGTTTAATGTACAATGGTCAATGTACGCGATCCAATTCTCCATATTCCTTTAGCCCTCGTACCAAGGAAATGTCGCTACCGTACCATGAAATAGTGATTATGTGGCCATGATTTAATACACTGGTTTTACAAGTAGACTTTAACATCGATTACTTGTCTAAACTTATGTATTTTTTTAATGTTGTAGAACAAAAGTAGTTCTGTTTAGCGACTAGAATGAATCGTTGCATTTAAAGCCCCAAATTCAGAGGCTCCTGTATAAGAGTTAGTTTATAGTATAGTTCAGTAAATATGATTTGGCCGTCTGTTATCTATTTACCCGACTGCCGAAGGAGGAGGGTAATGTGTTTCACAGCCTATATTATGTATGTTTGTTCCTTTGTGGCACTATAAAAACTAAACCCGTTGTCCGATTTTGATGATTCTTATCACAATCGATTTGTCTTAACTGGTGAGTGTCACTGAAGATATAGTAATCAAAATTCAGTATGGCGACAACCAGACGCCATATTGTGCAAATTACAAGTGGGTATCATAGAATAGGGATTTAAAAATCAACTTTAGGTTTCTTTCATTCTTTTTCATTTTGAATAATCAGTTAGGATTTATAACGATTTAAAGTTGGTTAGCAACAGTCGGGTTTTGAAAGCTTGCTTTTTGTTAAAGTTATTAGCGATCTGTTTTTCTGCGTTAAGACTTACCGGACTCAACCTTAACCTTAACCTTTCAACCCACTGTGCTGTTTCAAGAACGAGGGCGAGGGATTACCTTTTGTTTGATATAAAAAAAAAGATCTTAGTGAAGATTACAGACGGCCAATTCATATTTCCTGAACCATAGATATGGGGTTTATTTACAACTCCTCGATACTGAGTGACAGAGATAGATCGATGCGCATAGGCAGCTTATTACCATAATGTTCACATAAATCATTTCGAGGGTAAATATTGGTTTGGGGTCGAAACGCATCTTTTGTCGCTGTCACTTGTGTAAAACCAACATGGCCGGTCAGTTTAATTTCTGATCGTGGTCACAGATTGCATTATTTTGTAGAATAATCTTTATTAATAATTAATAAGTAGAGCACGCCCGCGGTTACTGGTTTTGTTTCTGTTTTAACTGTATTTTATTGTTACTAAACATATTTATTTTATTTGTAAGTATTATTGTGTCTGCATTAAATACATAAATAATTTTGAATTCTCATTAGTGAATTATTGTAATGTTTTTTTTATTAACATTAGTTACCCACGCAATTAAAAAGCATAGGTGAGATTAAAAAAACTAAAATTAATAAAAAATGTTTGAGGCCCATATACAACCGAAAACAGTTGGATTATATGAACCAACAAGCTTGTGCCCGCGACTTCGTCCGCGTAGATTTTTATTATCGTTTTTCCCTCAGCAACATTTAAATTTTCCGGGATGAAAAGTAACCTACGTGTTAATCCAAGTTATAAGCTATCTCCATTTCAAATTCCATCCAAATCCGTCCATCCATTGCAGCGTGAATGAGTAACAAATTAAAACACACACACAAACTCTCGCATTTATAATATTAGAGGGGTACGAGAAAAATTATAGACTTCTATTCGTTGATAGGCGTACGGTCGGCCAAGACAGTGGTCTACCAGTTTTGACAAAAGTTTCTGTGAGATCTAATTATCACTAAGGTTGACACTTGTCACTGTCATGATATTATTGCAAGGGAAAATCGAACTTGTTGTATCATGACGTGCGAATGAACTTAAGACTTGACAGAAGCGCGTGGAGCTAACCCCATGTGCTTCTGTTTAGTCCACCAGAGTACATCTCTTTAACCGAACAATTGTCCTCGCGTGTGATATCCATGGACTTGTTTCTCTAATACGTCCATGGTGATCGTCTAAAACTGGATACGTGGCGAAATACACCTTGTTAAACACAAGCTCCCTTACTAATAAACGTTGAGTAACGGTGGTATAGCTATACAATGTTTTGTCCGTATCTGCCATTTCGACATTTGAATTTGACAGATAAGGACAAAACATTGTATAGCTATACCACCGTTACTCAACGTTTATTAGTAAGGGGGAAGGAGTGAAGCCAGAAAAAACGTACTTCAACTGTAGGGTGCTTGTCGTAGTATTCGCACTTTTTTGGGCGACTCTACATATTCAAGACAGGAGTATGTATAAGAGAGGAAATCAAGTAATGTATGTGTAACTTTCAAATCGTATTACGAATAAAATAAAGCTTCAAAATACTTTTCGCAACCTAAAACCTTCGAGCTACTTTATCCCGAATGGACAACTTTTCCTTAACGTCTCTCCGAGCACCGAAAACTGGGAACAGCCCGGAGCAAAATCTTCCATTTGCAACTCTCCGATAGTTTCAAAACTGAGCGGAGGCGAGCAGGTAATGTGCATAGACCTTTATAGGTATGTGTATAACGAAGAGGTAGACTAGTTGGTAGTGACCCTGCCTACGAAGCTAGCGGGCCCGGGATTGATTCCCGGTATGTGTTAATATTTGTGTGATGGGCGCGAATATTTGTTCCTGAGTCTTGGATGTTTTCTATGTACAGTCAAGGAATTTAATATGTGACCCACCTTAGGTCCAAAGTCAATCTGACATTCTACAACAATAAGGTTGAGTTTCCTATCAATTACAAATGACTTGACATCTCTATTGACAGTGACATCTTCAAGCAGATTTTCTTTGAAATGGGTAGCAAATTAACTTCCGTGACCGTACTATCGCGATCGTTAATTTGTGACCCATTTCAAGAAAAATAGGCTTGAAGTCGTCAATGTCATTAGAGATGCCAAATCATTTGTGACTCATGGGAGACTCAACCTTATTGTTGTAGAATATCAGAATGACTTTGGACCTAAGGTGGGTCCCTTTAAGTCCGTGACTGTGCATCTCTATATATGAATATTTTTACAGTATCTAGTACCCATAGTACAGTCAACAGCATAAATAAGTGATCATTTATGCACCTTGTCACTTTAACGTCGTGTTTGAAATGTCGTACAAAATTGTGAAACGATTGAAAGCGACAAGGTACATAAATGATAACTTATTTATGCTGTTGACTGTACAAGCCTAGAGCTTTGTTTGGGACTAGGTCAATTTGTGTGACATTGTCCTCTGATATTTTTTTATTTATATTAGCACCTATCAAATTACTATACCGAACTATAGGCAAATCTGATCCTGGAAATATACCTAAGTTTAACATTACCTTTTTTACAAAAAGCCGTGGAAGAAGGTTTCCTTTACAGGTATTAACGATTTCTAACAATTCCTCTTGATTAAAGATTATCCTGATTAGCTGGCTTTGTAATTAAGAAACTTTAAGTAATTAAGTGCGCGGCTTAATTAAGAAATAATTTACCTAAATGAGCGGTAAATCTTCGGATCGTAAGGTGATTTGGGACAATTTTAGGGGCTTAATTTGACTTATTAAACTGGTAAGTAGTAGTCAACGAAATGTTTATGTCTCTATTAGTATTTATTCATAATTTAAGAGTGGATGCAATAATGGTGACGAAAGCATAACATGAATAAGACTTATTAAATTTCGAGTACTATTTAAGACAGAAAGATATCATAATGAGTACTGGTAAGTGTAAAATTAAAGAAACAATGGACACTAAATTTTAGGGATTAGTCATTGATAACAAGTTAACTTGGAAAGAACATATACATATAATGTGCAAAATATATATACTCAATACTTTATTGCAATTCATAATGTGTACAGGTTGGAATACAGTTATTTTATGTGCATTATGAACCCTGTCGGGCGCAGCAACGAGAGAGGAGGACTTATATGCATAGGTACTTATGATTAGATTTACAATGTCATGCTATAACAAACTATTTACAAGTTTAGTATCGTAACACATTAATATTTTTTTTTAATTTTTTTAATTTTAATCTAGTCGTAAATATTTTTGTTCCATTGTATTAAAATTACATGAGTTAAGTTGCATTAATTAAATTATTATTACGTTTATTTATTTTTTTAATTATTATATTCATACATTTTTTAACAGAAATCATTAAAATATTCATTTAAGGTATAATAGGCTTTTGTAATCAGTAATTGTTTTAATTTGTTAATAAAAGATCGTTCATTTGTTTCGTTTTTTAGAATGTCGGGTAGGCGATTATATATTTTTATTGACATTATGAGAGGGCCAGAGGAAAGGATTTTGAGACGGGATAGCTTTGCTTATGCTCTTTATCAGTTATCCAAGGTGTCAAATCGCAAATCAGTATTAGTATCGTACCATGGGTTCGTAGTGCCTACATTAAGATCGGCATCATCTTTTGGGGCAATTCCACTGATAGAAATCAAGCATTTCTAGCCCAAAAAAGATGCAGAAGAGCACTTTGTAATCTGCACGTAACGGATAGCTGTAGGCCATACTTTAAGTCTATGCAATTATTGACAGTGCCATCATTATATATTTACTCTATTTTTTTATTTTTTTATTTATTTATTGGGAAACAAACAGCGTACATAAATTCACACAATATACAAACATAAGGGATAATACAGTAAGCCAAAGCAGTTTCCACTTAAAGTTAGATACAATCGCTCAAGGTCGGCAATATGACGTGAAAAATAATAAGAATAATTTGATGTTACAAAGTTATAAAATGATCCAAGAAACAAAGGTAAAGGAAAAAGAAAAATGCCTATACTAATAATTAACTATCTTAATTAAGACTCCTAATTAACTAGTCATATAAGTTATAAAGATGCTTTAGTAAGGTTATGTACATGTATACCTACTTAGGTTTTATATTAAGATTTATAGTTACGTATTTATTTATATGCATTGAATTCTTATCTAATTTCAGTTTACTTTGGTTTCAATTGATTTTTTACGATATTGCATGTTTTGTAAAAATAAACCTGTACAAGTTTAAGACTCGAGGGCAAGGTGGTAAAGCAAGACACAAATCACACATCATACCAGAGCTCTGTAAAACTGCCCTTTATAAAAAAAGTTTATTTGGTATGGCACCTACTATCTTCAACAAATTACCTGACAATATAAAAAAATGCCGACATTGTTAGTTTTAAGGTAAAGCTATCGAAATTACTGATTGAAAAATGTTATTATTGTGTAAATGATTTTTTAATAGATAAATTTTAATATATTTAATACCAATCAGATTTAAACTTTTACATTTTATGCGTTATTCCTGTTATATTATTGACATTTATTATAGCATTAGTTGTATTTCTTTATAAATTTGTACGCCTACCGGCAATTTACAGTGATACTATACATATTTTACCATCTTTTGTAATGACATGTAAACACAAATAAATGATTGATTGATTGATTGATTTATTTATGAAAATATATGTTTATTTTTGTTTTTATAAATCAGAAGTCATATCCATGTTACGTATATCGTTTAATATTATTTTGACCTAATTTGCGTCCGTCCGTCCCATTATTCATAATGTCTAAAATTTAGTTCACGCAGTTTCTGTAAACGCTGTTTTTGTACTTATTTTCCTTAATTAATCAAAGGTTAGCTGGAAGAGATACCTTAAAGGGATTAGTTCGCCTTTCTAAATCCTTATTCTGTAAATATAGTATTTGAATTTCTGTGTTTTGTATAATTAATCAAGACCATTTTTTTTTAAATTAGGTACCTTGGATCTGATAATGGAATGAACTATGTACAATAATAATATTCATTTATTAAAATATGTAAGTATATTTTGTTACTGAATATTTAAAATTTTAATGTTAACAGTGATAACATTTAAATTCCAAAGCAAAATGGTGTTAATATTTAGGGTTCCTTCGATTACTTTACTAAAGCATAAGTCAAACTTCTTTGAAAACACCGTTAGCATAGTTGGTAGTGACCCTGCCTAGTGGTTCGATACCCGGTATGTGCAAATATTTGAGTGATGAGCGGGAATAATCTTGTTTCTGTGTCTTGGATATTTTCTATATATTAAAGTATGTATTTCTCCATATAAGTAAACTTCATCCGCGTGGAAACCGCAGCAACATTGTGTCTAAGGCATCCCAGAGTTTCTTTGAGTCTTTTTTTCAGTTTAGATATCATCAGAGCTTTCGGTCTATTAGTTATCTCATCAACTAATTAGTTGAAGCGTTTCCACAACGATTTGTAAGCGCCTTAAGGCGGAGAGCTAATGTTTTTTTCATCCACTACCGTTTTATTATAAACTAGCGACCCGCCCTCGCTTCGCTTTGGTTTAAAAACCTTCCTCGTGAATCACTCTATCTATTATTGAAAACTGCATCAAAATCCGTTGCATAATTTATAAGATCTAAGCGAACAGACAGCGGGATTAACTTTGGTTTTATACTATCTAAAGATAGAGAAGATAAAGATTTTGACGTTACCGAGGTTTAAACATAATAATAAACAATAACTACACGTAGAAGCGAAACTCCCGGCTCCGGACGCGCGCTCGGCGCGTTAAATGCCTACCGCCTGGCGACACCTGAGGTGTCTAGTCAGTCAGGGGCGTCACAGACGGAATACATATTGACCAATATATTGTTATTGTGTCTTGAATTGGTTTTTGTGTTTGTGTTGATTTTAGTGTTTATGGTTGAACTAAGATAGTGTTTTAAAAAGTGAACGACTATTTACGGCAAAATAATTAGAAATAATTGATTGAATAAAGGATTTTTATGAGATAATCTTAATATCATCAAAAAATATTATTACCTAATTTAACGTAAATGTAAAAAACACATTTTGCAACAATGTTTCCATGTTGAAGTAAAACATTAATAATATTTCGTGACTGAACTTGTATACCACATCCATAAACCGATTAAAAAATTTCGCAAGTGACAGCCCTGACTTTTGGCGCGGAAGACAGAGGGGCGTAGCGGGGCGAAGGGGGAAGTAGGTATTTAAAGCGCGGCATTTGGGGCCTGGTCAAAGGAGATTCGCTTCTACGTGTAGTTATTATTTATTCTTATGCTTATAATTAGAAATAATTGATTGAATTAAGGAGTTTTATTTGTTAATTAGTACATCCCCTAGATGTTGAAGAAAAAAAACCGGAATCCTTAAAAACGAATTTATAGATAAGAATAGTATTTTGTAATAAAGCTTTTTCAACTTAATTTTTTTTTTAATTAATGGTCCGGAAAGGAACGTGAAAAGTAACTCCGGATCCCAAACTATAAAACTTATTGAGCTTAAAAGGTTGTTTATTTATAGACTCGTTTCTGTGTTTTATAGATGATTAATAGCCACATAAGACATTTCATTTTCTGGAGATAATCTTAATATCATCAAAAAGTATTATTAGGTACCTAATTTAACGTAAATGTAAAAAACTCATTTTGCAACAATGTTTCCACGTTGAAGAAAAACATAAATAACATTTCGTGAATAAATTTTTATAACACACCCATAAACCGACTAAAATATTTCACAACTGACTGCCCTGACTTTGGGCGCGGAAGACAGAGGGGCGTAGCGGGGTGAAGGGGGAAGTAGGTATTTAAAGCGCGGCATTTGGGGCCTGGGTAAAGGAGATTCGCTTCTACGTGTAGTTATTGTTTATTCTTATGGTTTAAAACCAATCGACTCGACTGACAAGGAGCGAAACTTCAAACGGAAACGCACAGACTTAATTTTTCATAATAGCTACAACATATTCAGAAGTGAAAATCGGACTTGATTTATGGGGTGGGAAACGTTATCGCGTGTAGCTAAATTAGTCTTATGGATTTTTTTTGACAGCTAAACAATTTAAGCATCGTTTCATAATCCACTACCGTACTATTTTAATCTCGTAAGACCCCACCATACTACAGTTTTTTGTGAGCGGGACTTTGAATCTACCATCAAGGCAATAAAGTTCAATTACGTTTGTTCGATAATTCCATTTTCAGTTTAGAAATAAAGGAAAATAAACCTTATACCCATTGCAACACAGTTCAAATTACTTTGCCTTGATTTTGTACATCCTACTGCACACTGGGCCTTACGAGATTCAAAGTGCCGCGTCCTAATCAGCCCATCTGTTTGACAGCTATGATTTCACATAGATACACAGACACAGTGGGATGTGTGTTGCCTTCCCGGTGCAATAAAATACGGAACCCCCTGTTTTGCCGCGCGTTGCGTCCACGTGTCGTCCGCGGCGTATATAGGTGCGCCCTCGCCGGTGCGCGCCACGTCGCCGCCATGCTGCGCCCCGTGCTGCTCTGCCTCGCCGTGGGGCTTGTCTTCTCCGATGATGGTAACATTGTTTTTATGGGTTTCAAACTCAAATGGAGGCAATGGGAAAGGCTGGGGCACTATTGTAGAGCCGTTATATCCCTCGCACTCGTGGGGCTTATAGCCAGCGAAAGGGATGCGTGTAGTAGCAGCGTTGTCTTGCATCCCTTACGCTCGCCATAAGCCCCACAAGTGCGAGCGAGAGAGTCCGATAAAATGATTTGTTGACTCGATGCTCAGATGCTAACAGCTCTACAATAGAATTAGAATCTTAGTAATGTGCAAAACTGGTTTTATGTATACCGAATTGTCACCCGTCACCTAATACTGTCAGGATGGTGAAATAGAGGCCTTTATGTTTTTTACCCTACTGACGAAGGAGGAGGGTAATGTAAAGACATTACCCTCAAATGACCTGTATATATGTATGTGTGTATGTATGTATGTATGTATGTATGTATGAATGTATGTATGTATGTATGTATGTTTGTATGGTTCTTTGTTCCCTTGTAAAAGCTGAACGGATGGCCCGATTTCGACAAACGAAATGTCATTACGTGTTTGACGACGCGCTGGCCTAGTTGGTAGTGACCCTGCCTACGAAGCTAGCGGTCCCGGGTTCAATTCCCGGTAAGGGCAGATATTTGTGTGATGAGCGCGAGTATTTGTTCCTGAGTCATGGATGTTTTCTATGTATTTAAGTGTATATTTCTCTATGTAAGTATTTATATCGTTGTCTAGTACTCATAGAACAAGCCCAGAGCTTAGTTTGGGACTAGGTCAATTTGTTGTGAGATTATCCCCTGATATTTATTTTATTCTTAGATTCGACTTAGCGTCGCGGTTGTCATTGGGTATTTTTTTAAACGTGTATTTGAAAAATATAACTAATATTATATTGTCGACATTATTCAAACAACAGTTAGGTTTTTAAAGATTGCTTTTTGTTAGAATTGTTTTTAGTTTTTTTATTCATAATACCTTTGAGGACAAGATGGTCTCCCTCCAATAAAATTGACCAATTTTTCTGTTTTTTTTTTAGATCAGGGTATAACACCTCTGCGTTTTGGTATGTACTATAAGGTGAAGGTTGAAGTACAAGACGTACTTCGGGGGACAGTAACACCTGTTACTCAATGGTAAGTTTGAAATCATGTATATTTTTTAAACGGAACCAGGGGCCGGTTCCAGAAAGCCACTCTGCAACTCTGCACTCCACAAATCCCACTCTTCAAACGTATTTCTGTTCCACAAAGCTATTGCAGAGTTGAAGAGGCAGAGTCAAATGCAGAGTGTGGATTTGTGGATTTGCAAAGTATTTCTGTTCCACAAGACAATCGCAAAGTTGAAGAGGCAGAGTTAAATACAAAGTGTGGATTTGTGGATTTGCAAAGTATCTTTTAGGAACAGAATCTTTGCAGAGTTTGCGAATTACGCAGAGTGTTTTCTGGAACACGTTTAGTCTGCACTTTGCATTAACGTGGATTTGCAAAGTGCAGATTGCAGAGTGGCAGAGTGGCTTTCTGGAACGGGCCCCAGGGCCCCGTCACTGCTTACAACAGAGTACAGTCCGCTCGGTCAAATAATGTGCATTACGACCCAGTGTGCCCCACGTTGGGCGCCAAATGTCGCCGTAGTACCGGATCGGGATCAGGAACAGGTTTGATAAAAACAGCGGAAGTCCAGGGCAGGAATATTTATCAATTATCTATTTATAAATAAGGTAATAAGGCACCTGAGAACAATACAAAAAGGAAACTAAGAATATATTTTATAAAATTAGGGCAAGATGAAGAGATGGTCGTGGTTAGGTGAGCTCCTTTATATAATTCTCACTTTGTTGTAACTATTCTCACATTATCTGACTTGAAATTTCATTTTGATTGAGTACTTGTGAATAGCTTGGGCGTTCGTGAGCCACTGAGCTCGTCGTCGTGCGCAAGCGAACGTAGGATTTAAATGAACTCAAATTTAGAATTTATAATAAAAATAGCCAGATAGAAAGTGCCAGAACGACTTTAATTGAACGAGGTGTAACACATAGGTAAACACCTCGTTACACGTGGTGGCTTCTTTGTAGCAATTGTAGCGGCACATCAAAGGATGCAAACTATTCGAACGAACGAACTGTACTTCTTGTCGGATTTTCTTACTTAGACGTATCGTACATAACGGACGTAAGTTACGAACCGGTTTTAAGTTAGCGGTTAATATCGTTCTTAAAACCGGTATACTACAGTTCATTCATCCCTTAACCGGTTAATGAAGGAACGGTTTAGAAAATTGCCGGTAAATAGGAAGAACAAAATTAAAGAACTGCATTGTCATGAATTGGTTAAGAGGATTGTGAAGCGCCGCTAAAATCGCGTAGCTGTCAAAAAAAATCCATACAAATTTAGCTCCGGGCGATAACGTTTCTCACCCCCTAAATCAAGTCCGATTTCCACGATTTTTGAATATGTTGTAGTTATTATAAAGAACTAGGTCTGTACGTTTCTGTTTTTTGTTTTTTCAATTTGAAAAATCGGACTAAGTGTCGAGAACAACAGCTGACTAGCAGCAGGCCACGGCGGGATGAGGTACCACCGCGGGGAGCCGAGCTGTCATCCTAAAGGATTGCCCCTCCACCCACACTCTTCGTCGATCGCTTACAGCGCGAACATACATACTTTTTTGATTATTTTATTAATATTAACGACACAATTTGGGTCGCATTCAATAGTTATTTATATACTGTTACCTCTGTAAATGAGCAGAATTAAAATTGTTATATTCAACGGTTGTTCTTCTTCCATACATCACCAAGCATACAAAAGCAAGTCATCATCCGAATTTCATGACACCATAGTCTTCACTAAGTTTAAGGGGAGAAAAACGTTTTCACATTTTGTATGGAAATTTTTAGCTTCACAATCCTCTTAACTTCGCTCAAAACAAAGAAATTTGAGTTAAACCAGTAACCCCAACCCAAACCGTAATCGATTCAGGTTTTGGGTCAATGACCGAATTCGGTTTAAATATTAACCGGTTTCCGAGCTCTGGTTATGGTGTTTAAGTTTTCAAAGTCTCAAACTAACCCACGCGTCGAGCGCTTGAAGTAAATAATGACAATAAATAATAAGTTGATATAACAACTGCGTTCTGCACATATGGTGCACATAGGGCGCTCCACGGGTCAGATATTTCTGACGACGCGCTGGCCTAGTTGGTAGTGACCCTGCCTACGAAGCTATCGGTTCTGGGTTCAAATCCCGGTAAGAGCAAATAATTGTGTGATGAGCGCGAATATTTGTTTCTGAGTCATGGATGTTTTCTATGTATTTAAGTATATATTTCTCTATATATAACCATAGTACAAGCCTAGAGCTTAGTTTGGGACTAGGTCAATTGGTGTGACATTGTCCTCTGATATATTTACTGCGCTTACGGCTTCGTTCACCGCGTAAAACAATGTTGGGTAATTGGATTATCTGATGTAAAATTATGTGCGTCAAACGCATCGCGTTTAACGTAGCGTTGATAGCATAAAACAACTTAAGTTTAATAATTTCGCCATGTCCGTCTGCCTGCGCACGCGCCTTCTTGCACCGACTTGCACAGATAATAAAGTCCACTATAGTTTTTTGCGGAAGCGGATGTGGATTCTCAAATTAGTGCAGAAGCTCCGCGGTTGCATTTTGTATTTATGTAATATTTGTATACTTTTGTCGGTAGGTATGACGAGCTACACGAGAAGTCACGAATCGACGTGTTCGGAACGACTCAGCAATTTGTATTACAGTCTCCAGTCCTTGATGAACGCAACACCTGGCTTATGACTGCGGTATGAGACTTTTGTCGTGTGTAAGAAGAGAGGACAATAGAGAGATCTCTTTCTAGACGGGAGTTCTGCCTGGGGACCGAAGTCCATTGGGATGAAGTTGGAAGTATATACAGGGGGGAAACGAACGCCACATGGACAGTAACTACCTTAAATAAATGGCGAATTCTACGCAAATGAGACTTACTTTTATTTATGAAACATTAATTACTGCATCTTTGGATTTTTGGAAATTCGTCTGCCTCAACCGGGAATCGACCTGATCAGATATGACAAAATAAAGTACGGTTTTTTACGTTCTTTATTTAATTTAAATATGTTTTGTAGATATAAATGATCACTATCTATCTGTATCATAAAATACGACTTTATTGTTTTATCATATTCGACTACTTCGATTCCCGGTTAAGGAAGAGGATTTTTTTCAAATGTACAATAATGCAGTATTTTTTTGTTTTTTTAAAATAAAAGTTAGTGTCCTTGGCGTAGAATTTGCTATTTCCAATATTTAAGGTAGTTGCCCTGTAAACAGGGTGTCCCAGATACCGACGTCAACCCGCCTAGGGCTGATAGAGCAGCTAAAAAGCTATCGATTTAACCCCTATGTATGTACAGCGATTTTTACTAGTCTGAATTTGTGTAATTTCCCCTTATGTCCTTGTCACGAAAAATCCTTAATTTCATGTTTTGTTTCAGAAGCATTTCAGTGGTAACTTACATCATTAGAATCATTATGAATCAGCAAAGTATTAAACGTATTTGCCGGTTTTTTTAAATCTTTTAATGAAAGAGAAAAGCATTTGAATCAGCCTATATGCGGAGTCACGTCGATTTTTTATCAACGGCACAAAATGTACTCGGTCCGGTTAAGAATTGTACCACCGTTACAGAGAGCCCTGCCAAGATGCATTGCGCTAACTAGCGTTTCTATTCGTTTCGTTTTTAAGCCAATCGCGTCGCTAGTAGATCACGTGACTTTTTGTATCACGTCATCTACCAGTGGCTGGCCCTTTGGTGTCAAAATTGACTTCTTATCTGCGCTTAATAACTATAGATTTGGTTACAGGTATATCCTATCACCACCGAAGAAAATGGAACTATTTTAAATAAGCGAGCTTGCGCCAATACCATTCATCACAGCCTATCTTATTGGACACCCACTATTTTGCCACATGTGATAAGAAAATATGAACGTATTTTCGGTAAGTCGAAATAACTTTAACCTCGTAAGACCCAGTGTGCCATAAAATGTACATAATCAAGGCAATTTAATTTGAACTGTGTTGCAATGGGAATAAGGTTTATTTTCCTATGTTCATAAACTAAAAATGGCATTATCTAACAAACGTAACTGAACTTTATTGCCATGACGGTAGATTCAAAGTCCCACTCACAAAAAAATCCCTGTTTGTAGTATGGTGGGCCTTACGAGGTTAAAGGAGATTGACCATCTTTGTATGGGAGTTGGACCAAGAGTTGCCCAGGATGAACACATAGTGCGTTATGTTCCTTAGGCTAACACTAGACTAGATTAAACCGCTTAAATATCTAACCCGGGAGCTATGACAAAAATATACTTTTTGGTGAGAACGTAATCACCAATCAAATCATTTTTATAGTATAGTTCAGGAAATATGAATTTGCCGTCTGTAATCTTCACTAAGACCTTTTTGTTAATATCAAATAGTAGTTTACGTGACGGTTGCGTAATGACAGGCATTACAACATGAGTGTGGTTTATGAAACGAGCCGCAAAGCGAGTTTCATAATAGATCACATGAGTGTTGTGGTGCTAATTACGCAGAGTCGCGTACAATACTTTATCTACACACATATTATAAGTACTCTAAGATGGGTTCAGGAGCCGAAAGGCAAATGACCAGCATTACCTTACCTGTGGTAGTAGGTGAGAGCGATGACAGCTATAACGGAATTTTAAAATTACGTTATCGAATATTGTAAGGTAAAGATATCCAAATTTGGAACATTCCCAAAATTAAGAGCTGTCATCGCTGTCACCTACTACCACAGGTAATGCTGGCTATTGCCTACGGGTTTTGATAGAGGACTTATGATATGAGTGTAGATAAAGGTAATCGTAAAACAGCCCTCGTTCTTCAAACAGCAGAGTGGGTTGAAAGGTTAAGGTTAAGGTTAAGGTTAGGCCCGGTAAGTCTTAATGCAGATAAAAGATCACAAAGTAGATAACAGACGACCGAATCATATTACCTGAACTAGACATTACTCACTTATTGTCTACATCGTCGTTAATATTAATTCTATCGAGGAATAGAGCACTTAGAGCAGGTCGCCTGAAACGTACCTTGGTGCCTAGCCCAGCCTAAAACCCAAATAAGGCATACGTGCGCATAACAGCCAATTGTTCCTAGGTTCATCGAGATTAAACAATCTTCATGATTGCAGTGCTTTATGTGGATGACTTGTAATATTGTACCTGCGTTCCTGGGTTTCCTGTCCCGTTCCTCTTGACTATCTCGCGGGCGCGGTTCACATGTCGGTTGGACCGACTAACTTTAGAGACGTATAATTCTTGATTTTTTGAAGCTGTACGGTGTATTGGCTTTCCATGGCTCTTGCGTACCTTTTTCCTTTGAATAATTGCTATTCTTTTTAACGATATTACTTTTGTAGCCGAAAATATTCACTTTTTATTTATATTTTTCCATCTGACAGCGTTTGTTATCTTTGTTGTTTAGACAACGGGCAGAGACGATATCTTAGGTTTATACTAGACCATGGAGTTAAAACGACAGTTTTACCATAGAATTAATATCTGGCATGTATAATTTTGAAATTTTATGAATTTAGAATTTGTAAATTAAAAAGCTAGATCACCTGGGTATATAAACGGCGGCTCGGACTAGAGCGATCAGTTCTCCCTCAGCCTCTTAAGTGGTGACTAGAAACTCTGAAGATAGGGTCAAGTCGGACCCCTAGAAGCCTCTATCTCCCTCATACCAAAAGTCGACTTTGTGTGTGGCCAAGTCGGGCCCTACGCTTCAAGAGTCCTTCATCTACGAAGTTCCTGCTTTCCTCGGGAACCGCTACTCACTCTGACGGGTCCCACCTCGGGCCCACCTACCTTCGTGTACCACCAGGGCCGCTGCCTCTAGCGCCCCTCATTACAGCGCCAGCGGTGTTCCTGGTCCGACGACTCCGGGACGCGTACTAAAGGAAGTCCCGGAGGAACTACCTTCACCTTCACCACTAAATCTCTAACTTTACCCTGGTGATATTAGGGACTAATTTTATTTAATTTTTTAATTTATGTGTAATAATTATTTTATCTGTGTGAAGAAAGCCTAAGTGTTAAATAAATACCCAGACCCTGACTTACTATTGCTGTCCTTTTCTCTCCAATCTACCTCTCTTTTTCTCTGATCTTTCATTAACGTCTGGTACCTGGTCTTCCGAATTATCGGAAGACCACGTAACACGACAGACTGCATCAACAACAACATCTATAGTCGTCAGTGGCGTTGTGGGCACGAAAACCTGTGACCACATTAGGCGTTGTTGGTGCTCACAGGGTCCGTTTGATAATCGCTCACAGAAAAACCTTAGAAAACAAAAAGTGCAAAGTAAAAACGAGAAGACAAAAGATTTTGTTAATGTTTATATTTCTCAAACCAATTTTGAAAATTTGTGTTTTTTCTTATAGATAGTAATTAGTAAGGAACAGTACATATTCCTATGTTATATTTTGTAAAGTAAAGGCAAGATTGGATGATAATTAAGGATTAAGTATCCCCAGTTTTACCTAAAATAAAAAAATCTGCTCTGTTTTATAACGAGAACATTTGTAGGACTTACTTGGATGGTATTTCCGACTCGGGAAAGAATGCACGGTGAAGATGCAGACAAGTGGACGAGGAGGGGCTGGGTACGCAAGTTGGGGGCTTGGCCAGATAACGTTGTCGAACATCATATGTCAGAAGAGACCTGGTGGACCACATATAAGGAAATAGACGGCGTGAGACATATAGTGCCGCTCAGGTAAGAAGATAGAAAAACTTATCAATTCAACCGCTTAACAGACATTTTTGATGTAGTTTAAGTTCTTATAACTCAGTCAAAACTGAATGTAAATTTATGAAAAAATAATAATCCATATCTTTGATTCTGACGAACAGAATTTCAAAATATCCCACGATTATTTTTTTATAAACTTTTAAAAACTTGACTGTAAAAACACAAAATTTGATATAACTTTTTCATCTTGGCGTCAATATCAGTAACTTGTGAAAAAAAAATTGAGATGGCAGCTATTCTAGAACAGCACCTTACTTTAGTGGTAGGACCTCAAAATGTTTAAAGAGATAAATCTGGAGAACGTGTAGGTTAGGTTAGGCTTGTTTTATAACAATCCAGGAAAGTTAAACGGTCTACCCTTGTTTTGTTTTTAGTGGTGGTAGGACCTTGTGAAGGGTCCGTCCGGATAGCTACCACCATCTTATCCATTAACCCACCGCCAAGCAGTAGTGTTCGCATTGCTGTGTTCCGGTGTGGGGATAAGACAACCGGTGAAATTACTAGCATAGAGGCATTCCATCTTAGTCCTCAGGGTTGGCAACGCATTTGAAGTCTTAGGATTGTAGTTTTGAGATTGTAGTCTTGAGATTTCAAATGTCTATGGGTCTCAAATCCCCCTTACCATCAGCTGGCCTAAGTGCTCGCGTGCCTTCTCCTTGCCATAAAAAAAGCAGCAATGCAAATAGTTTTAACAACAACTGAAAGTTTAGAGCTTCAGATCGAAGGTTAGGTTAGGTTAGCCCCTGTTAGCCCCTTAAGCTGAAAGAAGGGGTATACAACACGTATACTAGCGTATCTGAGGCTATGTGTGTCTGTGAGTTGGTTGTGGCATCGTAGTTCCTAAACGAATGAATCGATCCAGGCGTGGTTAGTTTTAAAAGCAACCTAGTTTTATGGGAATGGTTTAAGTCTAATCAAAATCGGTTGAGCCGTTTAAGAGAGATCAGCTCTGAAAGTAGATCTGAAAATCAATTTAGTTGTGATTCAATTTAAGTATTTGTTAAAAACAACATCGATTTGCAAAAATAAATAAAATTTAAAATAAGTATGATTTTCGTTTCACTGGTACTGCCACGGACTTTAATTGATGAACCACTATAGAACCTTGTCGCTTAAAACTGACGATTAATTCCTATGTAATTTCTATAACGCTGTCATTGTGACAAGGTTCTATGGTGGATCTGCATTTAAAGTTGTTGATAGTACCTTCTGCCTTGTATGGTCTTATTGTGAAAACCCAAACCAGTCTGTAGGCTCACAAATTACCACACTAGTGTGACTATGGGTAACTTTATCTATCCCTACTCACACCAGCACACCCTTGACCCTTTTTGCGTCTTTTACTTAATGTCTTCCCCACGGCACAACCATGCGGCACAGTTCTTTGCCCATGGTCCTACTGCGTGGTTCTATTGACCAATGATTTCTACTTCAAGATCAAAACCAGAGTCGACGGAGCTCCGCTCTTGCGGAGCTCCTATTTCTGAGAGTTTGGCCCTTCGGGCCAATTGAAGAGCTGACATAAACTAAAAATACCTCGTATTTATGAAGTGTTGGTATGACTACAGATCGGTTGGTGGTAAAACATTGCAATGCAAAGAAAGCTGGTTTAATCTTCATGATTCTTAAATACACATACATTCAATCACGCCTGTTTCCCAGAGTGGTAGGCAGAGCTCTTTCCACCTGCTACGATCCTGACAAATCTCTTTCGCTTCTTCCACATTCGTACATCGAATCATGCATGCACGTCGGTTTCGGGTACTTATTTCTCCGATTTGATTCGAAAAATTAAGCCTAGGGCGGCCTCTTCCACTCTCTTTCGCTCTGTATATCTCTTTCGTCAATTTATCAATGATTCTTATCTAAGTTTTATGAAAATCGGTTGGGCCGTCTAAAAGAATCTGAGAGATGGGGTCACCCTTTACATAATGTAAATGGTGACCCCATCTCTCAGATTCTTTTGGTTGATGGTTTTTGCATGTTTAATAGTTATTTGCTTTCAGATATGAGATAGTGGATCATAATTTGATTACTGGTAGCAAGACTAACCACTTCAGACTCGATTACTACGAATATGATCCATCGAAATTAGATCGTGAAGTTTTCAATATTACCAAAGGTAAAAGAGAAAATAATTATAGTAGTCTAATAACCTCTATTCTAGGCGATAAAATCCAAATCGTATTTTTCCTGTTATGGTATTGGGCCGCCATTACTGTGAAGGAAATAAGAGCTATCAAAACGATGACAATACGATAATGAGTTCTTGAAATGGTTCGTTTATCTGTGCCTGATAAATATATATAATGCGGCGGCGGCAACCTAAGTTGTTCAATGTTCCACGCGGCCGGACCAATCTCCTAAATAAGGCCCCTCTCACTCAAGCCTTAATTATTCTAAATGAAGTGGCTGAGAAGACTGATTTGTTCTCATGTTCTTTGTGTGAATTCACCAAAGTGACTTTTTATGTTATAATGTACTGTATGAATAGACAGTAAGTCAGTTTATAACTTTACTTAATTGTGCATGCATAAATATGTTGGTATACTATCGCGTTAGGAGTCCTGTAATGACAGTGTAATGTGTTAATAAATAAATAAATAAATAATAAGCCAAAAACGATATGGTTTTTACCGTGTTGAATCGAGGCCTTGCAACCCTTATACGGGGTGACTGCGGGGTCGTGATCCTAAATTAATTTTCCCAACTCAGTAAATGATTGAGATTTTATAAGTATAGTGGTTTTTGAAACAATTAAAGTTTAGCATTGTATTAAAATAATAATAATTATGTTTCTCTAATTAATACTAAAATTATGGTCACCTAATATTTTCATGTCAAACCTATTTGAAAATCAACCGATCTGGGCCGCTATTCAAGACGGTAAAAACAATATCATTTTTGACCTGTCATCGTATTGTCAACGTTTCGATAGCTCTTATATACTTGGCAGTAATGGCGGCAGAGTTAAAAACAATACCATAATACCAGATACGATTTCGATTTTACCGCCTAAAATAGAGGCGCAGACGAGTAAGAAACTGAGTAATTAGAGTGGAATAAAAATATTTCATATTTGAATGTTCATTTAAATATTGAAAATGAAAAACACTTTATCTCGTTAAACCTAAGTCTATTATGACATCAACGGTGTCAGGAAGCTCCGCTCCTCGATAGTAATGTGATTGTCTAAACGATTTTAAATCTATTACGTTGTTCCTAATGGCGTAGTTAGTTTTAGTTTACGTTGTTGCTACACGACCCCGCAGTCGTCCAGGAAAACTACCTGCCTGTGGTGATGTTTAAATTATAACTTTTCATGTAGCGAAAATACATCACCATGTAACTTCGAAATCTCTCTATTCTACTCGCTAAAACCATATTGCCTTTACATTTTATCGCATTGATTTAACTCAGATGCCATTACGGTCAAGTAAGTAAGAGCTATCGTAAGGTTGACAGTACAATAACATGTCAAAGGCAATATGGTACAAACTTCTTGAAATTTGTAAAAATTGGTCTTTATGGTTTTGCCCCCCTACGGAAAAAAGGCACATCTACTATATGAATTGTATTGCACTTCCAACCTTATTATAAACCTGTGAGAGTTTAATATGCATCTATGAATTAATTGCACGCCTTTTCTCCGTAGAAGGGCAGGGTTAGTCACCGAATGAGATTTAAAAAAATACCCCCAGGTCTCGTATGCAGTCCAATTGGGACAGAGCAGGCGGAAGAGCTGGCTATGTTGTCCTCCAGACGCAGTGACGTTTTTGCTAAGTTCAAGGTAAACCACAGCCGAGAATACGCGAATGAGGAGGAGCACGAAATGAGGCTCAGGGTCTTCGAGAAGAATTTAAAGTGAGACATCAATAATGTATTGCTTTTCATAGATTCATAGTTATGGTATAATCAGAACATATGGCTGATGGAGTCAAAGAGTTCTCGAGTGGCATCTGCGTACCAGGAGACGCAGCGTGGGTAGTCTACCAACAAGGTGGATCGACGACGTGGCTAAGGTTGCGGGAAACCGTTGGATGCAAGCGACCGGTGCTTGTGGCAAATTTTGAGGGAGATCAGTCCAGGAACGAACGTCTTTCGGCTGAAATGATGATTATGATGATTATTTTTCGGGTCTGGCTATATTTATTCCACAATTTTACTCTCGAGTAAACATCTAAGGTCAAGGTAAGGTCATCTAATGGTGAGGTAAGGTATACTCGGAATTAATAAACCCGAAAAGTAGAGTGAAAGATAAACGAATGTATTACCCGGCAAAATGAATATTGTTGTATAACGGAACAATTTCAAAGCTTCAGTCATGTTAATTTTGTTATTTATAATATCAGCCAAAAGACATCCACTGCTGTACATAGACCTTCCCCATGAATCTCCATGACGGCCAATTTCCAACCTTAAGTGGCAATAGGTGGGGCACATTGCTTGTAAAACTGGTGGGGTAGAAAAGTTCTAGAGTGGTAGCCCCGGACCGGAAAGCGAAGTGATGGCAGACCTTCCACAAGGTGGACCGACGATCTGTTGAAGATCGCGGAAGCCGATGGATGCGAGTAGCACAATATTTAATGATATTTTTATTGGTAAATGTAATACAGGATGATCGAGGAACACAATCGTGGGGACCACGGCTACAAGCTGGCGGTGAATCATCTCGCTGATCGTACTGTGGAAGAAATTGCAGCAATGGCCGGCCGCGCATCCTCTGACACTTCTAGCAACGGTGAGTGGTTATTGGAATGTAAAAAGTTCAAATTTAAACTCTTTATTACGGTAGGTAGAGATACAAATAAAAACTATAACAGGAGACTTAGTTGTTACTGCTATTGATAAAATATTTCACTATTTCCTGTGATATCTTACACCTGTGAGGCTAGACAAGTTGTTTAACGCTATGGTAAACGATTTTCGAAAATTGACCAAAATGTATGGAATTGCCACAGGCGCTCGACGCTCTTATGTCAATTCTTTACATTTCGGATAACGATAGTTAACAAACGAACAAACAAGAAAATTACTAGCATATAGATATTCCCACTTAGTGCTTAGGACTGGAAACGCATTTGGAGTCTTATTGTTGCAATTTTGAGAGACGAGTCTAATGGGTCTCAGATCCCACCTCTTAAGTGGCATATGATATATGTGCTCTTTTGTCATATTGCCATAAAAATGTTTGTTATTAATGGCAGTATTAACGCCAAGTTAATAATAATTTAAAGTATTGTTCTTGTATGCATTGTTAGCATTACCAGTAAAATATCAAGAGACAATCTCACACAAATTGACCTAGTCCAACCAATGACTTCTTGAGTGCTAAAATAAGCAGAAGTAGTGCTAAAATATGAAAAAACTATAGAGGTACGAGTATACACATTCAGTTCACCTTAACATAACAAAAAGAAAGATCAGAAAAAATGTTTTTTCAACAAAACCTTTTTCCCAGGACATCCGTTTCCATACAGCAAAGAAGAAATCGAGAAACTAAGTGAGGAGCTGCCAAATAAGTTGGACTGGAGAGTTTGGGGTGCAGTCACTATAGTAAAAGGTACCGTATTTTTCAAATCCAATCAAATCAAATTCATTTATTGAATTACATTTAGACATTTTACATAGATAGACGACAAATATTGCGGTAATGAAAAGGGCGTGAGCACAGCTAGGCTGAATTTGATCTCACCCGTGGTCAGCCATGGGGAGATTACATTATAGGTACATAATTAATATTTACTAGTTACATAAACACTTAGCTTATTTATCAATACCTACAAATGTGAAATAATCTTACTCGACCAACTTTCCTTATATTTTTTTTTTAGTAGTAGTACTCAATTTAAGAAGAGACCAGTTTTCACCAGCGATTTTAAATTCCTTTATTAGTAGGTACTAGGTAGATAAGACGTAAATCTTTAGTCAGGATTCCTGACACATTCCACAACCATGAGGTTTCTGAATATTGATAATGTTGACAGCAGTCAAATAATGCTAAATTTATTTGTTACGTGTAATTACTAGCGACTCGCCCTAGCTTCGCTTCAGTGTATGTGAGTTTTCTGTAACACACGTAAATAAATTAGAATTTATTATACGTAAAAATGATTTGTGAAAAAATATCAAAATTATGGTGAGAGACGCATAATAATTATTTGCGTAGTTTAGAAGTAAGCGGATATACAGAGAGACAGACAGACAGTCGGACGCGGATAGTCACTTTGTTTTATTTGTAAAGAAGAACAAGATAAAGAAGAAGATAAAGATATTCCATTACTTAAACATTTTGCCAAATAGTAAAAATATTCCCTCTGCTTTATGCTAATCGTTGAAACGTGATTGCTTTTGACACGTTATCGTATTGTTTTTAACCCGCCACTACTGGCATATAAAAAGTGAGCCAATTAGGTTTTACCAAGTAGAATAGAGCCTGTTTCTGTATGGGTATCACAGTCTACCTCGAACACGGACCTAAATAAAATGCGGACATAACCTCGTCTAATTATGAGTGAAGCATGCAAAATGGTTGTCTGTGTGCGTGCACACGCATACACGTAAACTGACACTCGTGCTGTGGCTCGGCGCGTTGTCTTACCTAGTGTATCTGTGTGCGTGCGGTAAGTGCGGTGTTACAGTGTATATCTAACGAAAGTGCCGACCTTGCATGCTTCACACCTTTTGAGTGCAACGTTACGTCCGTATTTTTTTTAGGTCCTTGTTGTCGACCTCGAAGTGTTTATATTTGCTTTATCATCAGATCAGTTATGTTGCGACGCGAGCTGGGCATTTGCGGCGGTAGCGGCGGTGGAGAGCGGCCTGTTCCTGCACAGGAAACGGAAGCACAGCCTCGTGCAAATGAGCGAGCAGGCACTCATTGATTGCTCCTGGGGGTAAGAGGGATACACTACTATAGTCTAAGGGCTAGGAACGGTACAATAACATGTCATGTTCAAAGCAACTCGTACCTTAAGCAAAATGACACTTGGGTAAAATATTTCCTAAACGGTCCCTCACATCTAAAGATTGATAATAACATACATACATACATATACAGGGTGGAAAGTTCGAATGCCACATGGAAGGCAACTACCTTAAATATTGGAAATATCATATTTTGTGTAAAGGAGGCTTTCCTTTATTTTTAAAAACTATAAACTCTGTTGTTTGTTATTTTCCCGTTTGTACAATAAAGTATTTACATACATACATACATACTCTGCATTTATAGATTTTTTTTAAATCGACTGTCTCATCCGGGACTCGAACCGGTCGGTGAAATGCGGTAAAATTACATGCCGTATAATGATGCAGATCGAAAGGGTTACCGATATGGTTAATTTATCTCTAAATAACAAACACAATTAAAATAACGGAAGGCCATGAATACTAGCAATTACCATTTAACTTTGTTTTCACCCGTCACGGGCAATGTACCGCAGTTACCTTAAATATTGGAAATAGAAAATTTTACGCAATACAGACTTACATTTATTTTAGAAAATAATAAATACTGCATTTATGGATTTTTGAAAAATTGCCTGACTTAACCGGGAATCGAACAGGTCAAATATGATAGAAATCAAATATGACCGGTTCAAGTCCCGGTTTAGACAGATAATTTTTCAAAAATCCATTAATGCAGAGTTTATAGTTTTTAAAAATAAAGGAAAGTGTCCTTTACACAGAGTGTGCTATTTTCAATATTTAAGGTAGTTGCCTTCCATGTGGCATTCGAACTTTCCACCCTGTATATATTGACGCCTGTAATCCCAGAGTGGGGTAGGCAGAGCTACAGAATTACCATCAACTCTAATAACTTGTTGATTATTCTGTAACCATATTTTGCACAATTAGGCTAAGATTTTTAAGATTTTTACTGGTTGCAAGCCCATCGCTTAACAGTACTAAAAGCCTGTACATGTTTTTTTAAAGCTATTCAATGATACCTCACTCGATGTTATAAAGTTAAAAAAAAAAACTTTGCCTTCGTATGGGAGGTACCCGTAAAAAATACAACATTTATTTAACAACTTTTCAGATGTATTTTAAAACTTCACCAAATTACAACTTTGTAGTGCCAATAGTCTCTGAGTTAAAACGCAGACAGACGGACAAAAGAACAAACGGACATGGCGAAACTATAACGTTCCTCATTTACTACCGTAAACTCGGGTTACTTTAGCCCTAGGGGGTAACATTGCCCACCCTTAAAACTATAACTATTTTAGTGGTTATCATCTTAAATTGTTAAAATAATTTTAGAACTATATAAGTAGATTGGTCCTGATGTAACATTTAATGGAATAATTAAATTTTAAAGATGGTTTTTGCGGTGGGCAATGTTACCTCCTAGGGCTAAAGTAACCCAAGTTTACGGTACGTTTTTTGTATATTGACATCAGAAACTGACCATTTATTAGTTGTTTATTAATGTTGACTTTGACTATTTGAGTGTTATTTTTGTATTATTATATTATTATTTAGTATTAATTTTGACAATATCAATGTCATTTCGTATTTTTTGACATGCAATGCAATTTATATTGTAATATTACATTGATGAATAAATAAACTAAACTAAACTAAACTATAAACGAAAAACACTACGAGCCGCATTCAAATTAATGCAGTATTCATGGCGTTATTGTCTGATTTAAGAATTATTTGTTAACACCTGTAAAAACGAGAAAAACAACCGAATTGAGAACCTACTTTTTTATTCTGTTAAAAAGACGAGAGGGTACATTTTTTTACTGTGGTAGTATTTAAGGTATTCCCTTGGTTGATATAACAACTTTTCAGCTATTTTCGGTTTGCCTAATATCGTTTAGAATATTTAACCATTTGTCTAACAACACTTTTCATATTTTTTATTTAGTTGAATGATTTGTTGATCGAACCACGTTAAGTCTAATAGACTTTTTGCACCATTTTTGTATAGTCTAATATTCTTATACCTAACGAATAAGTTACCTAACTGTCGTTTAGTATAACTTATATTTAATCTAAATGATTATACTGATCATTTGACCGAAATTCATTTAGCCTAATTGTCGTTCTGCAATTTTATTATTTAGTCCAATATTCGTATATCTAACGATCATGTCGTCAAATTAAATGCAGATAAATAAGAGTGATCCCTTTTTCATAGACATTCGATATTCTTGGATTCGAATATTTTGTTTTAAAGTTAGTTTCTTCGATCCATAGTCTTATATTTTTTATTTCATGGGTTATATATAAACCGATATTTTATTTCAACTATTATGCAAGTTAGGTCGAATACTATTTAAAAAACGAATTCAGGGCACTCCAAATCTACGTGGTCTTGTCTGTCCTACCCCTAGAGTGTTTTTGCAAAATGCGGAGCCAGAAGCTCGCGAGGAGGGCCCGCGGAGCGAGCATGCGGCGGCTGGAGCGTAGCGAGCGAAGCGAAAGTCTCGCATGCGAGTGTAGGGTGGGTCCCTCGAGCGAGAGTTCTGGCGAGAGCCCACTGATTTTAATATCTGCCCAGTTGATTCATTTTTAGATTGAATTAGGTATATACTTATGTAAAAAAAATGTAAATAAATTGTATCTATACCGAATGAGTGATGAATTATGGTTTTTAATCTACCTACTAATTAAAAGAAATAATTACAGTCTAATGCGACTGAATGAACGAGGTTTGGATTTATTATAACTATGCCGTACAACTAGTGGACAAATTTAACGAGTAGGGTTATACTGTAATCGGTATTGTTGCGAAACTATACAACTAGATGGCGTTAATTACTGCTTACAAATATTTGCTGCAAGTAAAAAAAAAACTATTTTTATAACCTTGTGCCACCTAAGAAAAAAAAGGCAAGATCAGCCAAACACCCAACATGCAATATATTGGCTAAATATTTTTATGTCGAAACTGTCCCTAAACATAACACATTTTTTTTTAACGAACATTTCTACTAGAATTGCCGCGAAACTTTAAACGTGATATGTTATTTGTTACTGTATGTACTATTTGTAAGTATGTGTTTATGTACTTTCGTTACCATCAATGATAATCTAATTATGTATATTTATAATGTCTAGTAACTTTTGATAAAATATTGTTTACTAACTTTTGACAATGTTCAATGTACACAGAGATTTGATCAAGAATTTGTTCAGCGACATATGGAACTTTACATAGTGCAGGTGTTTTGAAAATTTGGATCTATTCATCAACTTATGTCTTCGACTGTACATCGTATCCACGGGCTCAGCTAATAATTTTATTTCTTATATCTGGGCCGGAACGCCAAGTGCTACCTACTTTGTATAACATACGGTAACTACATACATTGAGCCTCACGAGGGTAATGATTCTTTTTTAAATTCCACTGAATAATCAAATATAAAATATTGCCTAATAGTCAATAATAGGCGATATGAGAATTATTTATACTGATATTATGCACTATGAATAAAAAACAAAACAAAATTATATCAAATGAATGATTATTTAAAAATATTATTTGGTCAAATGATTATTAGGCAATAAGAGTATTATACAAACTGATATTATGCACTTCAAAAATTATACAAACCGAAATTATATAGTTTGAGGGTTTATGAAAAATAATATTATATTAAACGATTATAAGGCGAAGTGAATGTTTATGACAAGTGATTTTAGACAAACTGAAATTATGCCAATGGCAAATAGATAAAACGTTGTTATACCAATCATTAGACAACCAGTATTTAATTGAGCTTACACGTTGTTTGTTTTTTTAGTTTTGGTAATGCGGGATGCTACGGAGGGGATGTGAGGAATGCTTTTGACTGGATAGCAGCTCATGGGATTCCCAACGCTGGAGCGTATGGCCCGTACTTGAGTATGGTTAGTGGATAAATTATAATGTATACAATACAGTATATCAATAAACATGAACACATCCTTTTTTTAAATATAAAACTTCCGTGAGAATCACAACGGGTTACTCACGTAATAATGTCGAAAATCGCTCGATATGTTTCGGGCTCGTTCGGAGTCCCTAATCATGATCAGACGCGGCCGCAGCATGACGAACACTGCGGGCCAGCGCTCTGTCCGCCCGGCTGCTCGGTGCGAGCGGCGAGGCTGGCGTGAAACTACCCACGCTTTCCTAATTACTGTAATTCTCAAATGTAGGGTTGCACACAACACTAATTCCGTCACTTTTTTATGGCAAGGAGAAGGCACGCGAGCACTCAGGCCACCTGATGGTAACTAGGATCTGAAACCCATAGACATTTGAAACCGCAAGACTACGATCTCAAAACTGCAATCCTAAGACTTCAAATGCATTGCGAACTCTGAGGACTAAGATGGAATTTCTCTGTGCTAGTGATTTCACCGGTTATCTTATCCCCACACCGGAACACAGCAATGCGAACACTACTGCTTGGCGTTGGGTTAATGGATAAAATGGTGGTAGCTATCTGGACGGACCCTGCACAAGGTCCTACCACCACTAATCCTGCACATTTGCATAAGGTCCTATCACTTGTTGAAGACGCGTCCACACTCGCCACTTGAGCAGTATTAAAAACCGTTTTCCAACTGGGTACACCGACCATCCACCATCACAGTTATAATTCGGATGCTGACCAATTTCGATAGCTTCGCGCACTTTTCTAGGAATAAAATACTTTTGCCTCGCCAACATGGCTTCCTTATCAAACCCATTGAATTGAATCTGAAAACAATCTGAATGCATCCATTAAATACATACTCCCCCTCAATTTAAGGGTCCTGTTCTTGTCGGTGGAGTAGTTTCCAATCTTTTCTTCTCTCTGCCAGGTCCTTCACCTCTCTATACGACAAGACACGCACCTTATCCTTAATTTGGTCCATGTGGGTTTCCTTGGTATTCCTCTGCTTCTTTCCTTCAATCTTTCCCTCTGTAATGTTTTTATTTAGCAACGATGAGCACAATGATCGTCGTGTAGGTATAATGATTATTATACAGATTGTAAGTTCTTTCTTTGATTTTTAGGAAGGAAACTGCCATCTCAAAGACATGCGGATTCAGACCAAAATCAAAGGCTACGTCTCAGTCGAGTCTGATGTAAAGGCACTTAAGGTAAGTTCTAAATGCACCACCTCAACATTTATCTTGAATTTCTTCCTAGTTGCCTACAATCTTAGAATAATACAATAACACAGAAACCTAGTCCTTGCACCAATGTGATGCCACTACTTTCTCCTCCGGCCTTTCAGCACTGGCTAGTATCCGCGAGAGTCTACATTCTAGTTGGTAATAGGGGCATTGGTGTTTTTAGCCGGTGCGAGCCCGGCAGTACCTGGGCCCTCCATTCCCAGGTCTCCGGAAGGGATTTTCACCTCGGCCCCTTTTTCTTAAAGTAATTCAAGCAAAAAGCAAATAAAAGCAAGGACTTTTGTCTTTGGCCCATCATGCGATTACCAAAAAAAGAAAATCTGATGCCACTTAAACTAGACCAAAGATTTGCTCTGTACGTAATAATTTGTGCACTTATGTTGGTCTCATACGAGAAGATGAAGGCGTACCTACAGGTAACTTATCGCAAGCTCGAAGTTTTGTTTTCCAACGAAAACTGTTCCATTTTCCGAAAATTCATAACTTAAACATATTTTTTGTATAAATCTATTAAAATTTAATTTTTTTTAAAGAGATGTACCTGTCGAAAACGCTATACAGTGCTACCATTTTTTTAATAGCTATCGGCAATCTTCGTTTTTCTATGCCAACGAGTGACAAATATACTGTCAGCAGCGAGTGCAAGGGTGATAGCGATAGCCAGCCGAAAGCTATTAGTTAAGAAACTAAATAGGAATACTGAAATAAGATGGCTTGGTCATTAAGAAAGGATGGATGAAAGAAGAGTCACGAAAGAGGTATGGCGAGAGAGAGTGGAGATGTCGGCAGGGGACGCCCTAGACGCACATCAGATTCGCGCTGTACAAAATAAGGTCCAAATTAAAAGCACCCGAAATCGACGTATGTGCATGAAGAGGTTGACGAATGTAGAAGAAGCGAAAGTTGTAGGTTTAGACCGGTGCACCTGGCGTTCCTCATTCTCTGCCTACGCCATTAAGAAACAGGCGTGAAGGTATGTAGGTATGTAGATATACCTTTATAATACATAGTTTAAGTTTGGTTTGGTTTATAAGTTCTTAATAAATAAACGGTTTTAGAGTAAAGTGCATTTCTAACTTAAGAAAATTCGGACACATTAAACAGTTGGAAACTAAAATTCGGATCTATGATACTGCGCTAGTAAGCCAATAAGCAGTATCTCAAATTCAATAACTAAAGCAGTTTTAATTCTCTTCTGTAAGTAATGAGGTTGATATTTCTACGGGAGTTTTATCTAAGATACTGCCTTTTGCCTTTGGAGGGGCGGGTAGGTAATGGTACCTGCATGCATTTTGATTTTGATTCTATGTGTTATAATCAGTGATCGGAAATAGGTGAGCTAATTTGCCTAAACTTGATGCATGTTCATTCAATAATGTATTCCCCTCTCTCTCACGCATGAATGAATATGCGTCAAGTTTAGGCAAATCAGCTCTACCTATTCCGATCACTGGTTATAATTATAAGACCTTTCTGATAATTTTTTATCGGTCTATTTCCAGGTGGCCCTTTTCAAAACTGGCCCGGTCGCCGCCACGATCGGCGTGACGAGTAAACTCATGTTTTACTCGGGTGGGCTCTTTTCTGATCCAGACTGGTAATCCTTATACTAATACACACATCTATTATTATTTTGCACCTTACTGCATTGCAATATATTTCAAAATGTCAAAATATTGTAGGGATGACGTAAACAAGTCTCAAGAGACATTTGCGACTTTAAAAAAAGTAGTGGTGGTTAAACCTTGTGCAGTGTCCGTCCGGATCGATACCACCATCATACCTTCCACCACCATTTCGATCATTAGCTCCTTTTTTATCCCCATGCCATATACAGTTACCATCAAACTTCTGACAGTAGGTAATGCTTTGACGAGTCAGCAATTCTGTGCAATAAAAGGTGCGCAGTGACTCTAAGCAAAACATTAACTTCAACTCAACTCAATCAGCTGGTCGTCATCCCTTGTTGATCTGAGACACATGAAAATTCGTAAGGTCAACGTAATCTATGGCTGAAATTGCGTTGCCAACCCTGAAGACTAAAATAGAATTCTTCTACGCTAGTCATTTGACCGGAACTCAATAATACGAATACTGTTGCTCGATGGAAAGTTAAACGCTGCTACGTATATAGGTCTTAGATATCTTGATGAGGTTTGCATGAGGAATTTTCACTGTTAAATAAATTGATTAAAGCATCGTGTGTAATGACAGCTTATTTTTTTCTAGCCCTAATGATATATACTCGATCACGCAGTCGGTTTTGATCATTGGCTACGGCGTCCTCGACGGGCAGAGCTACTGGCTCATCAAGAACTCCTGGGGTCCGAGCTGGGGCATCAATGGATACATCCTGATCGCCACTGAGAACAATATGTGTGGCGTGTTGACTGATGCCAACTATCCCTTCTTTGAATAAAAGCGTCGTATCTAAGGCTCTAGTAAAAAAATGTTATAATATGAATCATATAATATGTATAAATAACTTGCATAGTATTAAGGACTTGCACCCTTTTTCACATGACTCTCAGAATACCCTTTTTAATGGAGCAACAGGTATATTGTTTTTGCTGTTAATTGCAAATTTGTCTTCAAAATATACGTTTGGATTGTTTACGTTATTTTTTTAAATTGCAAGGACCGACCCTTTAAAAAAAAATCGATTATTTTGTTTGTAAGAATGACGGTGCGATGCTTATTAAAATGAATCTTAGTGGTTGAAAATATGTGGATCGAAACCCTTGAAATCTTGCATGCAATGACGTTGTTCTATACTTAAAGGAATAAGGATAGTAAGTTTTGGTAGTTCTTCCCAAAGTTTTCCTTCCCAAAAAAACGTGCATCAGGGACAATTTTCATCTAGTGTCTCCTTGGCTTAAAGGTGTATGCATTACCTGATCGCCCCGCTCTTAGCTTTGGAACTATCGGAGCGCTGCACATGGAAGATTTTGCTCCAGGCTATTAAGTCGGAGAGACGTTAGGGAAAAGTCGCTCAGTCGAGACAAAGTAGCTGGAAGGGTTTTAGGACGCAGAAATAATTTGATGCGTAGTTTTCTTGGTGCTGCGATTTGGAAGTTGCATATTACAAGTTTTTTTCTTTTTTTTTGGTAATCGCCTGATGGGCCAAAGACAAAAGTCCTTGCTTTTGTTTGCTTTTTGCTTTAGTTACTTTAAGAAAAAAGGGCAGAGGTGAAAATCCCTTCCGGAGACCTGGGAATGGAGGGCCCAGGTACTGCCGGGCTCGCACCGGCTAAAAACACCAATGCCCCTATTACCAACTAGAATTTAGACTCCCGCGGATACTACCCCAGCCAGTGCTGAAAGGCCGGAGGAGAAAGTCCTTCCTCCGTTTACATATCCGCGGGGTTTTTCCAAAAAGGGGGAAGTTTTTCTCTTGTATTTCAACTACTTTTAAATTCGTTTGCATACATATTTAAATGTACATGGGCTTTCATACATGTATTATTATTATGGCTGGGTGTTTCATTACCTGTTGTTTACTTAAAGCACCTTCATTCCGTCCTTCGGGTTAATTCACCATAGTGAATTAAATATACTAAATTGTTTGCAGCGTGTTTTTATTTTATTTCATCTTCCTTAATCAACGAATAAAAGAAAAGAAAGGGAAAACGTTAGGGATATAAAAAAACATCGCTAAAAACAAAGGAAAAATAATTACTCTCTCAAGTCCGAAAAACATTTGGCCGCTGTTTCATTGGTCCAAATTTTCATAAATCATAAGACTTTTTTTATTCTGAAACCGTTTACGTATCTTTCCTGGATTATTTCTTTTATTCTCATTTTGTACACTTTCGCATTTTTTATACTAATGAAATTTTTTATTTCCAGACCCATGGCATCCCTTAGTGCCATAAATATGAGGTAGGTTTAGGTTATGTTAGTTCTTCAGCTGGCCCGGAGGGCCAAACTACCCGGAAATAGGAGCTCTGCGGTAGCAGAGCTCCGTCGACTTTCTGCGAAAGTGATAAAAAAAAAGTGATAAAGTGTGAAAGTGAGTGAGTGTGAAATGAGAATAAATCGATTATTTAAACAAACCTAACCTTTTCTACAGGTTCAGTATTTTGAAATGTTACTGGGTTCCGAAAAAATAATCTAACTTATGAAAGTTCGGACAAACAAAACGGCGAGCCATCGTTTTTCGGATATGTAATAGGTTACCAGGAAAAAAGCATGTTTCCCAAATAAAAAAACAAAAATATCCTTTGAAAAATTTGTTTTACTTTAGCAATTCAAAGAGCGGCCTAATTGTGAAAAGAAACACCATAAATACTCGTTAACTAAAATGATATACAGAAATCAAAATTAAAAATAAATCCGTTGAAAAACTTTTAGTTCACAAAGCATGACACGAAAGGTGGAAGTTATAGCCAAACGTTGATAAATAGAATCCTAATGGAGCTTATTTGATCATAGCTTACAAAAATGCATTGATTGCTACATTTGGTACTGACTCTTCGGTCTCGACTATGGTCAGCAGCAAATTTATCTATATTATTATAAAATTGCAATCAATTTAATAGCCATTGCGATACCATAAGTTATAATGTGAATTGTTAACAAGTTCTGCTGATAACTACTTGACGAAATCGAAACAACTCCCAAAAAATTCCCTGAGTTATCAAGATTTGACTGTCTTATAAAGTTTTTAGAACAAAAGAGGGATTATTTTATTTTGAAATCGTAACGTAGGAAGCGTCGGTCTGGATGCCACAGTTGTTCTCCTTAGCGGACATCAGGATGTATCCATTGGAACCCCACTGAGGTCCCCATGAGTTCTTCACAAGCCAGTACTTCTGTCCGTTCTGGATTCCGAATCCAACCGCCAGCACTGCGTGGTCGAGTTTCACTGAGTTACTGGAAAAAACGTTTTTTAAGGAAAGTAAGTATATTGACGACGCGTTGGCCTAGTTGTTAGTGACCCTGCCTATGAAGCTTGCAGTACCAGGTTCGATTCCCGTTATGGGCAAATATTTGTGTGATAAGCGCGAGTATTTGTTTCTGAGTCTTGGATGTTTTCTATGTATTTAAGTATTTATTTCTTTAAATAAGTATTTATATCGTTGTCTAGTACCCATAATACAAGCCTAGAGCTTATTTTGGGACATTGACCCCTGTTTTTTTTGTTGTTAAAATACTAGTATAAGAAGTCGATCCTTAACCATTGCGCAACAATGAAGATTCAGAATATTGAGAATGTTGACAGCAGTAAAACAATGCTGTTTTTACTATTCCTTCGCACGCAACAAACAATCCTCAGCCTTGGATGTTTTCTATGTAATTAAGTATGTATTTCTCTAGACATTTATGTATATTTATCGTTGACAGTACCCACGGCTTCGTCAAAGAGTTCGGCTGGTTATCACTAGCACAGTTGCGACGACGATCGCCGATCGCTTTTAAAAATTACAAGCCTTAAGCCAAGGTTGGGACTACGTTATTTTGTGTGAGATTGTCCCTTGATATTTACTAATTTTATCAGACCATAACATAGAGAGAAGTTAAAAAATCCGGTCCACTTCAAGGCGGTGAAATATTAGTCATTTAACAATTACAAAAAGCTTCGTACATCAAAGAATACATTACCAATGCGGCTCGTAGTAAACTCCTTGAGAGTAGAAACTGAAACTATTATGGGACGCGTCGACGCCGACCGCGATCGGACCGTGATTGAAGATCGCCACCTGGAAATGTAAATTTAAGATCAATCGAAGATATTGATTCTATTATAGTCTGTCTTTGAAAGGAAATATACCAGGGTCTCTATTCTACTCGTTAAAACAATAGAATATCAGTTCAAAGTCAATGTTTCCTATATTTTCATTTCATCGAATATTCATTGCCCCGAACAATGATATAATATAAAAAGAGGTAGATATGTTACCTATACGGTATTCCACGTGTAAAAATGGCCCGGCTTACGCACACATAATCTGTTAATATCGCAATTACCCACTAATTCATAAATGGCAAGCGAAAGCAGGACGGTGTGCTAATTTCCGGGAGCGAAACAGAGACGAGTGTCTGTTGCTCTGCCGACTAGATCACGGTTCCGTTGACGGCGCGAGACTGAGTACAGGTGTACCAATTGACTTGGTTTTAGGAAGCCACTATCGAAGTGCGTATAACGTATCTACCTCTTTTTACTATATTATATCATTGGCCCCGAACGATTAAATTGAGTATTTTTAAATCATCAATTTTCCGGAAAATGTGCCAATTGGTGTAAATTTGTAAAGATGAAAACAGCTATATTGTGAAGAGCTAAAATCTTTTCTCACCCGTAACGCCTGTTCATCGTTAGGCGTGACCTTGACAAAGTTGTCGATGAAGGCCGTCTTCGTGACGTTTTCTATGTGACAGGAACCGTACTGAAATAAGGTTAACATTTATTCGCACCGTGCGAGATTATAGCACCAAACAACGAGGCTCGCTCCAGTAGAGAGGCAGCCTTAGCCTAGTATAGACAATCAATCAATATCAACATTATCAATATTCAGAAACTTCATGGTCGTGCAATGTGTGACTTAACCCGTGGAATATACCTATGTCACATACATAATGTATTATAATATCAATCTTAGCTTGAACAAGTCTGAGTTCCAATTCAAATGATCCTGTAGAAAGACTTTGTCTACAGGGCACCCGTATCTGCCTAGCACTGTAGCATCGCCTGACCTGCTCTAAGTATCCTCCGTACGCCTCATCAGAAGGCAGGCCATGTTTCGCAATCCAACTAAAAGCTCGTTCCGGCTCACCCCCACCGCAACCGCCATTTTGAAAACTGTTGGAAAATAGAAAATTAAAAACATTTAACATTATAATTTTGTGAAGATTTGTTGCTGACTGTTCTAGTTTATGCACGTCCATTTGTTAGATCAATCCTCAAAATCGTTATTCTATGAATTTTCATTCGATTTTTTTTCGGAATTAGGTATTCACAGTCATGTTTTCTCCTGAACCCCTGATTTTTTCTACCAATTGCTAGTCATAGTGTTGACGAAACTTTTCGATTGCGGAGTCTATTCCTGGCCCTTTGGGCCTGCATTGCAAAACTAATAAAACCTTAACGTAAGCTTAAAAATTGCGACAGAGAAATCTGGGTCGGGTAATATGCAACTAGAAAAAATATATCGGGAAAAGTGAAAATAGGAAATTTGCGTCAGAGAAAAAAAACGGAAGCAAATCTAGCAAGCTTAGGTAATACAGAGAACTAATACAGAGATACACTTTCAAATCCGTCAAAGCGTTTAGCTTACAAGAGGTCATAAACATGGTAACATACTTACGCCCGAAAATTATTTTTGGGTAGTTGGGTAAAGATGACAATTCTGAGATGATGGATGATTGTTATTGAAATGTGAAAATTAATACAAAGATTAAATTTTGAGGCCAAGGATGTTGACGATATGTAAAGATAATCAGAGTACTTGCCCCCAGGAGCAATCCATGAGCGCCTGTTCGCTGAGCCGCACCAGCCGCTTGGAGTGTAGAAACAGGGCACCTTCCACAGCACCCACGGCTCCGAAGGCCCAACAGGACCCACAGAACCCTTGATCTGGCAAGATAAATGAAGGTTTTTTTTATGGCAAGAAGAAGGCACGCGAGCACTCGGCCACCTGATGGTAAGTGGGATCCGAGACCCAAAGACATTTGAAATCTCAAAACTGCAATCCTAAGACTTCAAATGCGTTGCCAACCCTGAGGACTAGGATGGAATGCCTCTATGCTAGTAATTTCACCGGTTGCCTTATCCCCACACCGGAACACAAGAATGTGAACACTACTGCTTGGCGGTGGTTAATGGATGGTGGTAGCGATCCTGACGGACCCTGCACGAGGTCCTACCACCACTAAAAAGTAAGGTAAAGTTAGAGAGTTGTTTACTATATGAGACTAGAATGAACAAACTGTAGATATACCTCTCAAGTGTATTAGGAAAATAGATTTTAAAGTCGAAGCAATACTTACTTTTAACAGGAGTGACGGCTCCGAGTAGCCTCCAGTCATGCTCTTCTGGCAGCTCTTTGATCAATTTTTCCATCTCAGCATCGCTGTAGAACGGTAGACCTGAGTAAAATGCACTTCATTCAGGAAAAGCATGGTTAACCTTAGCTTTGTCGACGCTCATTTCCTCGACGGACTTTTTTTGCCGCAGGAGTTGAGATTTCGTGATAAGTCTAACCTAACCTAATACTTCGTAGTACGTAACTAATATTTAAGACTAGCAATCCGCCCTCGCTTCCCTTCGGTTTACTTGAGTTTTCTGTAACAATTGTACACAAACCAGAATTTAACGTTTAACGGTATTAATAACGAACTGTCACAATTACTTTAATAAAACGCATGAAAGATTACATTACTATTAACCTTCGTCTGTCTATAAGTCTCTTTGGCTCAGCACTTGTATAATGGTATCATGTATAATGGTAAGATTAATATACCAATGGATGCAAGCGGCGAACGACTGGTACTTGTAGCAAACCTTTGGGGAGGCCTATACTCGTATCCAGCATTAGACGTCTTTCGGCCGAAATGATGGTGTCTTTTACCCTGGTGGTAAGGTGGGAAGGATCTGTGAAGCCCTCGCATGGCAGCCCTCTCCTCAGGAGTGCGGTCCGCTAGGTGGTTGACCTCCATCGTGTAGCTGTGACCCGCTCGGTTATGGGACTGTATGTACCTGAACCATACAATTTGATTTCATTAGCTGACACAGTATTGGAATGTTTGGAACCATGGGAGAGAATCCAGCCTGAGAATCACGTTTAGGAAAGAGATAATTTCATGTTATATCCTTCCTTGCTCATACTTTATAAAACTTTTACGTTGTACGACGAAAATTAGCCATACAATTATAAGGATATTTTTTGTCGCACAACGGAACTATTTTGGACTTCGTTGTTTGTATGGTTTGTATGTGTTAAGGCTACTTACAACTACACACACATACACGCACGCGTATCAACGCAAATCCGAGCCAGTCTGCTACCTGAGGACAACCGGCTCAAGCACTATGGCGTCAAGCCACATATCACGACATCGGCAGCCAATGGGAGTCCTCGCATATCACGACATACGCGATCTGCAGCCAATACAGAGCCGCGCTACGCCCCCACCGAAACGCAGCTTTGACGACCTACGAGCTTTTTGAAAGTCATGCACACACCGCACTTGCTCGCTTTACCATCGTCGCATAAAGTCGCACAGCTTTGCTTTTTTTATATAACTTTTAAGCGCACCTATTTTAAGCTTTTGTAAAGTTCATTTAATCTAATTTGTAATTATACGCTAATTTGAACAGTCTCAGCTTTCGTTTCTTTCTGCCTGCCATCCGCATCTTCAGGACTATCCCAGAGCCTAACTCGTGTCTAGACGCACAGACAGTATGGTTTACGCTTAACCATGGTCCATATTTTTGGTCCTCACCCAGTGTATAGCCCGGAAACGGATATTATTATTACAGATTTTTTCAAGTCAGAAAATTATACAGTTCCCGTGGAAGTAGCGATAAATGAGCGAGCGAGACGTTATCTATGAAAAGGGACCTTATTATCTATGGCGCTTCCGCCATTATTAACGATGCTCCGATATAAATACAACGTCACGTGACGCAGTGCGGCGTAAGCGCCATCGATAATGGCGATAAATTTCATAGATAATGCCGCAAATGATGGACGAGACCAAAAGATAGTAATTACATATTTATGTGGTAGAGAATCACCTTAAGTTGTGTCGGAAAATGGTAAGCCTTTTATTATGTTCCCCGTTCGGGTACCGTCGGTTGTGCTTTCTCTTGAACTGGTTGAACTCCTTTTCCACGTGATGGATATGTGTGTTATCGACCAGTTCTTTAATGGGGTTCATTACGCCATCGTTATTTTGGCCGCAAGGAGGACCTGTAACGGAGATCTAAATTATCTTTTACTCGTTTGGCCTCCTGCAAAAGCTGTACTGTGCGGCTAGCACAAGTTGTCCGCGACGTGGTTGTCGCTCGGATCTCCCTTTCTATCTAGTCAGTAACGATAAAGACGCACTTAGAGACAAGCGAGATAATACAACTAGTGTTATCCGTGCTGGGAACGGGGCTCTATTCTACTCGGTATAACAATATTGGTTTTGATATTAATTAAATCAATAGCCTTTTTATTCAGAATTAAGAAGCTTTCCATTGTGTTTTAATTCGATAAGTTTGTATTAAATTATATCTCTTAATTCAGCGTGCCTCATGGCAAAGGCGTCCTCTAACGATTTCCATTGCGGTCTATCCTTAGCGACTCTCCTCCAGTTGGGGCCAGCCGTAAGTTTGATATCATCCTCCCATCTTTTGTTTTGTCTTCCTCTGCTCCTTTTTCCTTCTCTCGGGTACCATTCTATAATTCTTTTGCTTCACTTGTCTTGTTTGCTTCGTAACATGTGACCTATCCATCTCCACTTTTGTTGGTCCATTTTGGCAAGCACATCCGTCACTCTTGTTTTCTCCCTTATCTTTGCACTTTGTATTCTATCTCTTTTCTTTTTGCCTGACATGCTCCTTTCCATGGCTCTCTGGCAGTAGACCATTATATCTCTGTGGTGTTTGTTAAGAGACCAGGTTTTGCATCCATAATATTTTAGTATATTTATATAAATTTTGATATATTGTTATTGTATTCATGTAAGGCGGCCGCCATTACTGTCAATTAAGAGCTATCATAACGCTGACAATATTATTATGATAACATGCCGAAATCAATATTGTTTTACCGAGTGTAAAGCCCCTGATTATTGGTGTAAAATTGATTATTATTCATGAATTTTCATTCATTTAATTTCAAAAATAAAAATACATGAAAATGTGCGGCATTGTTAAAAACCCGAGTAGTAGTTTTTTTTTACGTAATAAAATAATCTTATGAAATCATAATTTAATGGGAAATAAAATGATTATTATTTATATCTTTAATATTTGAGTACTTTAGTTTAATTTGAATTTAAATACGTTTAGTTCTTTTAATTGTTTTAATGTTGAATTCTGTAAATATTATGTTCATTTAATGAATAAATAGTACTATGGGGAATATATTAATCTTAATTATCGAATGCAGCAAGAAAAAGCTAAAATGAACTAAACTAGGGAGTTTTTTGTCAGTACGATTTTGAATCAAGCAGCACCACAATAAAGTTCAATTTCGCTTGTTCTATAAAGCCATTTTGAGTTTATGAATATAAGAAAATAAACCTTATTCTAATTGTAACACAGTTCAAATTAAATTGCCTTGATTATGTAAATCCTATTGCACACTGGGCCTTACGAGGTTAAATGAAGCTGAAATTAAACGAAAAACTAAATAAGTACCTTTTATAATTCTTCAATATTAAGTACGTGCTTTATCTTTCTTACCAATAACGAAGGTACTCGCATCTATGTCCCCGACGACGTAGTTTGTGTAGTGGAAGAAAAAGTGATCCACCAGCGTACCCTTGTCAGTGTCGATCTGTTGCGATTCGTACCTAAATAACCAAATAATTTATAAACCATCATTACACACTAGAGCAGGATTTCCCAACCTTTTTTGCGTCGAGCCTCCCCGCATAGTATATAATGGTTCGCATATTTTTTTTACGCATAATGTATCTTTACGCATAAAATAGTTTGCCCTAAAACGGTTTTTACAATAGTAACCGTTTTATTTTAATTATTATTAAAAACTAATCTAACCTAACCTAATCTACAAAATAGACGTTTATTAAATTCTGCAATATTAGCCTAAAAGGGTGTTATGCAAAAAAAATATGCGAAAATATAAATATGCTTAAAAAAATTATGCGTTTCGAAGGGATACCATCAGCCTACCCTACTCTGGGATTACAGGCGTGATAGTAGTATGTACGTATGTGTTTTTTCGAAAATTAAAAGCATTCCGCGCCCTCCTTGCCGTCTTTCTACGCCCCGCCTCGGGAGCCGCGCCCCACTGGATGGGATAACCAATTAATTGATGATGACGTTTGGAAAGGTATTCCCTTGGTTGATATAACAACTTTTCAGCTATTTTCGGTTTGCCTAATATCGTTTAGAATATTTAACCATTTGTCTAACAACACTTTTCATATTTTTTATTTAGTTGAATGATTTGTTGATCGAACCACGTTAAGGCTAATAGACTTTTTGCACCATTTTTGTATAGTCTAATATTCTTATACCTAACGATTAAGTTACCTAACTGTCGTTTAGTATAACTTATATTTAATCTAAATGATTATACTGATCATTTGATCGAAATTCATTTAGCCTAATTGACGTTCTGCAATATTATTATTTAGTCTAATATTAGTATATCTAAAGATCATGTCGTCAAATTAAATACAGATAAATAAGAGTGATCCCTTTTTCATAGACATTCGATATTCTTGGATTCGAATATTTTGTTTTTAAGTTAGTTTCTTCGATCCATAGTCTAATATTTTTTATTTCATGGGTTACGAGTACATATAAACCGATATTTTATTTCAACTATCATGCAAGTTAGGTCGAATACTATTTAAAAACCGAATTCAGGGCACCCCAAATCTACGTGGTCTTGTCTGCCCTACCCCTAGAGTGTTTTTGCAAAATGCGGAGCCAGAAGCTCGCGAGGAGGGCCCGCGGAGCGAGCATGCGGAGACTGGAGCGTAGCGAGCGAAGCTCGCGAAGCGAAGGTCTCGCATGCGAGTGTAGGGTGGGTCCCTCGAGCGAGAGTTCTGGCGAGAGCCCACAGATTTTAATATCTGCCCCGTTGATTCATTTTTAGATTGAATTAGGTATATATGTGAAAAAAATGTAAATAAATTGTGTCTATACCGAATTCTACAAATATTTTACATTTTTTTTTAATGAACATTTCGACAAGAATTGCCGCGAAACTTTAAACGTGACATGTTATTTGTTACTGTATGTACATCGTATCCATGGGCTCAGCTAATAATTTTATTTCTTATATCTGGGACGGAATCCCAAGTGTTACCTACTTTGTATAACATACGGTAACTACATACATCTTTTTTAAATTCCACTGAATAATCAAATATAAAATATTGCCTAATAGTCAATAATAGGCGATATGAGTATTTGAGAATTATATATACTGATTATGCACTATTAATAAAAAACAAAACAAAATTATATCAAATGAATGATTATTTAAAAAATATTATTTGGTCAAATGATTATTAGGCAATAAGAGTATTATACAAACTGATATTATGCACTTCAAAAATGATACAAACCGAAATTATATAGTTTGAGGGTTTATGAAAAATAATATTATATTAAACGATTATAAGGCGAAGTGAATGTTTATGACAAGTGATTTTAGACAAACTGAAATTATGCCAATGGCAAATAGATAAAACGTTGTTATACCAATCATTAGACAACCGTTTGGAAACCCCTTCTTTGGGAGCTGATATCTCATAAACTGGGGGATCCTCTTGAATCACCGACGCTCGGGTCTATATCGGATGGCATACAATTATTAGTCCTATCGTTGTGTCGCATAACGTCTTTTGTCCTAATAACGTATGGCATACACTTTGTTCCGCATATTTTTGATTGTCCGAAATTGTTGCTTCTATTATCGTTTGTCCTAAATATTATTTGTCCTTTCGTTTGATGTGGCTAAGATTCATCATTCGATGATTGATGTGCATAAAAAAATGCTTTATTTCCAAACCTAACGTTGTCAACCTTGTTGGTTCTGGCGTTAGGCTCGCTCTTTAGGGTCACAGTTCTACCCAACGCTCCTCCTCACTTTGCTCGTCGTCGTACCTAACCTAACCGAAATCTGACCTGCCTGAAGGTAGAATACACGTAACGATGCTGACTTCACGCCTACCATAGTTTAGTTTAGGTGCTGTAATTGTAGCCAAAATAATTCTTAGGACAATTCATGTTAGGAATATTATGCTTTAGGTAATTAGATTTTAGAGTTATCAATATTAGGACAAACTTGCTTTAGGACTTTAAATGAGTATGCGCAAAAAATATTAGGACAAACGAGTAGTATGCCATTCAACAGTATGCCGAACATTCTCGGCCAAACATTTTTAGGACAAAAAACATTATGCGATACGACAGGCACCCCCGACGCTCATTTGATCGGAAGTATCATTTAATCGAAAGCTAATTTCTACAGAAACCTTAAGGTCAGGTGGGGTAAATAATATTATGAAAACGTGTAGTTACTTGAGTGGTATAATAGACCGCACTTTGTGTCTATGCTCTTCGTACTTCACCCACAACGAAGCAACTGTTTGGTGACTCCCGCTCTCTGACTTGCGTTGCCACTTGAATGCTTGGACACCAAAGAAGTCCTCTGAGCCTAAAAGGTAAATGTATTTTTGGGTTAGTCGGCATAATATTATAAAATAACTTTAGGAGTATAGTTCGGCGGCCGGTCGAACGGACGAGCGAATAAAAGCGGCGAGTTTAAGTAGTCCCGTCCGACCGAACAAAACACATTTTAGCGCGTGCATTGTCAATTAGGGAGCCTTATACGTTGGTGAAGTCATGCTGCCAAATTGAATACACGCGCTAAAATGTGTTTTGTTCGCTCTGTCGGGACTACTTAAACTCGCCGCTTGGACCTTCACTCGAGCGAACGATTATCTTTGCTTGTTGAGAGAATCACCACCCTGTGGTCGTGGTTAACATTAGCAGCGTAGGCTGTAATATGAACCCCTATACATATGTCGCTACAGTAGCCCCCCTTACAAAAATGACTAAAAGCTTGAAAAAGGCCTAAAAGTAACTATTTATTTAACAACGAAGTAAAAAGAAAAGGAAAGTTGTTATATTAAAATGATCACTAGCCGAAATGCAAATAATAATGCTACCTATATTTTTTGGAAAGAGATAAGTTGCAGTGTATTGTCTATTGGTAGGTATCGTTAAAAATAATAATTTTCACCGTATAACCTTAACTAAAGTAAACCCAAACGAGCGTAATTTTTTAAGTTGTGTCGCATATTTTCGGTCGCGTAATTTCTGCTTCATACAAAAGGCCAACTCATTTTGCGTCGCTGTGTTTACAAACATGAGTTTCGTTTGAAAGCGAATGTCACAAATCAAAAAATTACGCTCGTTTGGCTTCAACTAGCAGCCTGTTTCTGTTGTGGTCACAGTTCTAACCTCACCAAACCTAGAACATGTGGTATGAAATAAAGGTTTATTCGCATTTTATAAGCATTTTATACACTTTCGCATTTTTTATACTAATGAAAAATTTCAATTCCAGACCCAAGGCACCCCCAGTGCCATAAATATGAGGTAGGCTTAGGTTATGTTAGTTCTTCACCACCAAACTGCCCAGAAATAGGAGCTCCGTCGACTTTCTGCGAAAGTGTATAAAATGCGAATAAATCGAAATAACTAAGTAAGTATGCAAATTAAATTACAAAATACATTTTAGGTACTTGGCAAGTCGTTTTCAACGCTTAGTTCGAATGTCAGACTTAGACTCTCATTACAGACTTTTCAGTACATGTATACCTATTTATTTCTTACAAATTCGACTGGCATCATAAAAAAACATTATAAAAAAAAACAGCGGACAATGTCACACCAATTGACGTAGTCCCAAACTAAGCTCTAGTTTTGTAATAGACAGCGATATAAATACTTATAAAAAGAAATATATACCCACTGAATTTCATAGAAAACATCCATGACTCAGGAACAAATATTCGCGCTCATCACACAAATATCTGCCCTTACCGGCCAGCTTCGTCGTCGTCGACATCTAGCCTAATAAACTTCAACGACGGTCAGCTTACTTCTGCCCCCTAGTTTACCATCTTGACTATGATACGTGACAGGTGACAATTCGGTATACATTGTAAAGTTAACTCGCTGATACATCACTGGGTTTGATATAAATTGTGCCTGTGTCATAGTCAGGATGGTAATAGGGAGCAGGTCTTCCCCTTACCCATAACCTTGAACCCAGTGGTGTCTGGAAGTCCTGGTTGAGGCATGAAGTCAGGGCACGGCGCGAATATACACGTCGGCACGTTCAAATTATTTTCATCAGAATACGGGAAAACCTGAAGATGTTAAATGGTTAGTTTGCCTCTACGATGACGACACCAATGATGGACACTTTTAGCTGACAGGCACCAGGAATGGAGACTTCGCTCTTAATTCAAATTTCATACGGTCCTAAATTGATTGTTGCAAAACAAATGAATAACCCTTATCTTCTGTAAAATAAGAATCAAGTGTCCATTATTGATGCCTCGTCCATTACTGGTTCCATCACCCTAGTTGTATCATGAGAAACCTTTAAGAATGGGCATGGTTCAATATGAAAATACATAATTTTTTAACCTCCGACAAAAAAGGAGGAGTGTTTTAAGATTAACGTGTTACTGCGAATGTATGTATGTGTGGGACTATGGCATTGTTGGTTGGAAACAGATGAATTGATTTGGACGCAGTTTTAAAAAGAGAGCTAGTTTTTTTGGGATGGGTCTCAGCTAAGTCTCAAGAAAATCAGTTAGGCTGTTTAAAAGGATTGTGGAGTTAAAAAATTCCATATGACGATAACGTTTGTCCTTAAACCTTGTCCAATTTTTGGTCTTGGTGAACGTTTTCCTTTTCAAGAACATATATCTTTGAAAGATACAAATAAAATAAAAAACGGAAACGTACAAACTTCAAAATTGATTCTAAAATGTTTTTTCTCATCTGTTTGTTACATGAATTAGCTTTTAATGTAGCTGTGAAGAAAAAACATGAATATTCCCTATTATAGTATTCAGATTGTAGTTTTGAGAATGGGAATGTCTATGGGTCACAGATCCCACCTACCATCAGCGGCCTGTTTTATAAAGCTACAAATTACAATTTACGGGTTACAAGTTTCCATTTGACACAACCTCGACCAATGACGACCAGCCATTTGAGCAGTGTTGCCAATTTAGACTAGTAAAATTGTAACTTGTAGTTTTATAAAACGTGCCCCAGGTGGCTCATGCTCATTTGCTCCTCTATACTACAAAAAGAGTTGCTACATCAAAACCGCATAAAGACCTTCATGAGGGTGCCCTTAGTCTTGTCCTTCTGTGGCAACTGGTAAGTCTTCACAGTGCCGTCGTTGTAGTCAACGCGCGAGCGCCAATTTTTGTCATCAAACCTGTCAAGATTACAATTTTAATACAATTTAGAAGCCATCGTAGGAGTCAGATTTTCTCACCGAGATTTCCGTACTTTCACTCAGAAAGCATTATTACTCTAAGCGCCCGCGACACTAAACCTAGTTCGATAAGACTACGATGATATAATATACCTATAATAAGTCAAGTCATTAATGGGGGAACACGAAATGGCGACGCTGCGCGGAGGGCGACCTTCAGTCGCTGCAGCAAACCACTTTCTCCAATGTTTAGATAATGCAGGAGTGATTTTTTGATTTGATTGACACAGAAATTGATAATCTTTCAGATGAGCCTTGCTTTTTTGAGGAGATCGGTCATACTTAAGTACGAAGCGTCGCTTATCATGCTGCTACCTCTGATTAGGCCAGCTCTCTAAAGTAAGGACGCATAATCGGAAGGACAGCGTTGGCATATTTTATAGAGTCCCATTAGGGTACCCTTCGGGTAAGAACCCTAAAAATTACCTATTATATGAAAATCGAGCATTCCCAGGAACACTAAAGTACTTAATAACAAAACTCTTGGCCCAACTGGCCATTCATTGGTTGTATTCCAAGTTATGAACTCACCAGGCTTGGAAATGCTCTTCAACTCCAGAGCGAGGAAGGTGTATAATTCCCTTCACCATATACGAAGGGCCCCATTGCGGGAGGTTTACTGGATACTGTGTTTTGTGAACTGTAAAACAATACACTTTATTTCCACCCGATATTTGAGGCACTGGTAGAAACACGCATTTTTGAATGAGTATGGGATGGTAAACGAGAACAAACAAAAAGGCCATCAGCGGGCCTATTGAGTATGGTCGCGTTTATTGATGTGGATAAACGTGGATAAAACATCTGTCACTTTCTGACCATTATGCTAGTGCGAGGGTGACGGATGCTTTATATGCCACCGCGATAAAGGCGAGTATAATACGGGCCTATGATAAGTAGAATGTGAAACCTACAGTCATTTGCACTCTCAAGAATCAAAATTCAGATACTTCATGGTTGTGAAAATTGTTAAGACTGACTTCTTCTCTGCTTAGTACTATAGGGATATTTTGAAGAATAATTCTCCTTGCCCCTATTTTTGGCCACGTCATAATTGCACCAACCATACCAGGCACACACCAATAAAGTTGAAAATTTGCTAGTATATGAGCGTGAACACAAGAACAGTAAATTATAAATGTTGCCAAATAATGGCTGAAAAATGAAAAATACAAAAATACTAGCAAAGTGAAAGCTAAACTTACGTTGATTGGAAAAGCGAGAAGAGAAGACCCCCGTGGCGAGGAAGAGTACAACGCACCGCAACATAGCAGACGAGGAGTATACAATGAGGAATGTACGGAAGTATGTACTTATATACTTACTGTACTCAGTACTACACAACAACACGTGTAAGTACCAGGCAAGCACGAGAAGGGCTGAGGTTCCGTTTATTTTATTATCAACTGGGTATACTATCACAACTAGTTGTAGGATACAGATTTAACCAGACAGAGGGCCCTGCCAAGATGCATTGCGCTAACGAACGTTTCTATTCGTTTCGTTTATACCAATCGCGTCACTGGTAGATCACGTGACTTTTCGTATCACATCATCTACCAGTGACGCGATTGGTTTAAAAACGAATCGAATAGAAACGCTAGTTAGCGTAATGCAGCTTGGCAGGGCCCTCTGTTGTATGACGGAGCGATGTCAAGCTAGTCTCTTACAACGCTTCCAACCACAGGGCTTGAGATTATAGTCTTGAGATTGCAAATGTCTTTAGGGCGATCTGTTTCCCTAATACATGTGAAAAGCATATCTAAAGTATGTTCATTCTAGTCTAAAATAGTAAACAACTCTCTAACCTTACCTTACTTTTTAGTGGTGGTAGGACCTTGTGCAGGGTCCGTCCGGATCGCTACCACCATCTTATTCATTAATCCACCGGCAAGCAGTAGTGTTCGCATTGCTGTGTTCCGGTGTGGGGATAAGACAAGCGGTGAAATTACTAGCCTAGTGGCATTCCATCTTAGTCCTCAGGGTCGGCAACGCATTTGAAGTCTAAGGATTGCAGTTTTGAAATTGTAGTCTTGAGATTTCAAATGTCTTTGGGTCCCAGATCCCACTTACCATCAGGTGGTCTGTGTTGGTTTGCCTTCTCCAAGCCATAAACTAAACTGGCGTGTTCATGTCTGTTCATTAATCGCTAAATGGAGTCCATTTAGTCTCGTGTGGTTGTCGGGTTAGAATAGTGCCACTCCATGTCTTCCCGTGGATGTCGTAAGGGCGACTAAGGGAATAAAGGCTTGTAGTACTGTTAGGCGATGGGCTTGCAACCTGTCACTAATAAACTGGGTAAACATTTTGGCCTAATTGTGCAAAATGGGTTACAGAATTATCAACAAAATTTTAAAGTTGTTGGCAATTGTGTAGCTCTGCCTATCCCACTCTGGGAATTAACGCGTGAGTTTATGTATGTATGTATGGAGTCCATTCACCTGTTGGCTGTTTTTGTTTTTGATAAAAATAATGTATTTCTAGTTCGAGGTTTGGCTTTTGTACTAACTGGACTGATACCCTAAAAGCCAAAGCTTTCTGATATGCGAATCAACAAGGAATCCACTGTACAATTCGCTGTGTGTGTTATATTATTCATTATTAACAATTCCCTTTTACGCATTTTGTTATCTTTTCTTTTACGCTATTAAGTTGTTTAGTATTTACCTTTATCACGTGTAAAGTGTAATAATACGTAAAAATGAATGTATGTGTTTTTTCTCTTTTGAAAAGGCCAGTCAAGCTCGAGTAGCGATTTTTTACAACGAAGTTGGATAAATAATTTCAAGAAAGAAAATCTAAAACTTACAACAAAGATCCTTGTCGTTCACTGCAAAAAATCATTTAAAATTTTAAATGAATATGAAAGAGGATGCAATATATTTTCTATGTATTTAAGTACCTACTTAATGACTTATCGAGTATGTTTTTCTAGTCACCAAAATACAAGGTTAGCTGGAAGAGATCCCTTAAAGGGATAAGTTCGCCTTTGTACATTCCATTTCTGTAAATATTGTATTTGATTTGCTGTTTTTTTTACAATAAAGTGTTTACATACATACATACAAGCTTAGAGCTTAATTTGGGACTAGGTTAATATGTCGGTACCAAAGGATCATGGGCATTTTTGTACGAAGTTTGGTCCAAGCACTAACAGCGCTCATCGTCATATCTACCTTGCCCTCCTTTTCCCTCTTCCCCAACTAAACCCTCCCACGCCATTCAAAATTGCTCAATTGTAGACAGAATATATACTCGTACCTACCTTCCTACTTGTCCACACGCACACGTGTAAATGTGTGTCCAAATAAATCATTATTATTGTTATCAGCAACATTTCAGCCGAAAGACTTACGCTACTTGGACAGGCCTCCCGCAGGAAAGGACCGGTCCTGCACCGCTTGCATCCATCAAATTCTCTCTATTGCACTCTGAAAGATCTAGCGAACGAGCTTGCATGCAGCTTAAATATGGTAGTTTACGGCAGTACGGCTCAGCGCATTAGCTATTTAATGAGAAAATGCTGCTGGCATCTTCGATACAATACCGCAGCTGCCATTTTAGATTTAGCCACTTAGCGTGGTTTAGTTTTGTAGCAAATAATCAGCTCATTTTTTTTAGTAAGCCGTAATAAATGTTTCTGAAGTGAAATTAAACCTGGTGTCCATAGTGGGTAATTAAGTAAGTATAAATATCATGCAAAGAGGTATTCTTGTCCTAACATTCTGTTGGTTCTTGAACATTTTGACTTTTAATCCTTTATCGTCGATTGGTGGAACCGTGAAGGCGGAACTAAGAAACAAACAACTTTCGCGTGACAATAAGTCCAAGGATAGATTTGCTTCAGATAATTATAAGATTATAGCGCCAGTGATGGACTCTTTGAGCTCATAGGCACCGAAAATATACACTTAACCCTTAATTTAATATAATATAATCAGTGATCGGATCTAGGATGCAATTTGGGGTGAACGACCTCAAACGTTATGCTTAACATGGATGTGACTCGAGATTTCCCGGGATTTTGGGAAATGGGTTATTGTTAATAATTAATAACTTTTGACGAGGGTTAACCTAATAAAAAAATAAAAAAAATAAAAATACCATAAAAGACCAGACGTGCAAGTTACGTTCAGTTCTGCTATGCAGTACTGTATTTTTTTTTAGTTATTACATATTTTGTTAATTTTATAGTGCAAACTACTTAAAATTACGAGTTATTTACCTTTTTATAAAGGTAGGTAACAAAAAGATTCGCGGGATTGTAAGTCATATTCATATCCATGTTAAAATAACGGACTTAAATTGCACCCTAGATCCGATCACTGAATATAATATAATATAAATATTTTATTGGAATCAAAAGAGCACCTCCACCAACTTAATTAACATAAACATAAGAAACATAACATAACATAAGCATTGGTGGTGCTGCATCCTGACGCCAAAAGGGGTCCACTCAGCATGTGTTGAGCGCAGGTGCTGCAACGCTGATTTTCAGTGGATCCCGAGTTTGCGTGCGACGGTAAACAACATCTTAAGAAAATGTTATAACTTGCTGTCCTGTTGAGTGCGCTCGCATTGTGCTACGAGTAAAAGCTGATTGTGTGAGTGTAGTGTGTGGAAATAAATAGGCAAATAAAATAATGTGTTTAAAAAATTACCTATTAATATAATAATACTCGTAATTTAACTTTCTACTGCGTATCTTTCCAAAACTATACTGAATTAAGTATTACTGCAAACAAAGTTTGACACTGCACGCACTGTCTATGGTTGGGATTTCTGAATATTGAGTAGGTGTTTTTTAAATTGGTATTTAAAGACTGTCATAGATTGATAGGTTAAGGATTGGGGTTATCTGTGAATCTGTGCGTATGTCTATGGCATCTTAGCTCCTACATGGGTAAATAATTTCTTGGTGAGTATTCTATAATGTAGTTCCCCAATTTTTATCGTAGTGTTAACATAATTATAGCTCTTATTATTGTGACAGGATGTACATATGTATGTAAACACTTTATTCTCAACAGAAAATGAAAACTAAAAAAGAAACAGAATGACGAAAAGTGTTTACAAAGCCAAACTTATCCCTTTAAGGGATCTCTTTCAGTTGACCTGAGCGAGAGTAATGGCTGCCGAGTGATTAGTTAACCTTTTCAACGCCACAGTAGGCTCTGGCCGTCAACTAAAAGTCGTGCCACTGACGCCACGTCGGCTACAGCCGACAAGAGTTCAAGATTAAAAGAGACTTTGTTTGGTAGCAATAAGGTGTAATTTGCATAGCATAGCAAACATGTTTGACGTGTGGGTGGCACATTTTGTATTCGACGTATGGCGTTCGAAAGGTTTATAATACAATTGCAACTGGGGTAAAAACGCAGTTAAGTAGATTCCTGTTTCATTAATTTGCCCATTGCCTTGAGAAATTCACATTGAAATGCTTATAATTTGAAATATGGTAATAAAATACAGAAAATATCATTAAACATTTATTCCAAGTTGATTTCGTCTGCATATTTGAACAGGACTTGTATACAAATAAAGTATTTCTAATAATTTATTTAACAGAAACAAAGTTGCTTGATTATTTCCGCTGGAGTTTATTATCTGACGAAATGTAAATTGCTTAGGCTGGGTGCAGACGATCCGGTTTAACAGTATCAGGCTTATATTCAGTATCAGACTGTCTGATTGATCTAAAGGCGTCGATAGACCCAAGCAATAACTTATACCAGAGTCAAAGATTCTATTGCAACAACAAAAAAGAAATGGAATCCTTACAAATCTTTATTTCTCACATTAAAAAAATATTAATATCAATAACGAATATAATTTACACCTAAATTCAAAGGGTTATAATTTAATCGATCAGCAAAATATTATATTTTAGTGAACAGAAATATGTATTTGGTCAGCCAAAATAGCTAGGTGGTAAGCAACTTATGGTTAGCAAACATTTACATTACAAATCTGTCTGCAATTAATGATATACTGACCTGCTCTAAATTATTTTGGTCAGCAAATTAAATATTTGAGCTGCATTGACCTACCCACAATTAATAAAATTTTGGTACGCAAACAGTAGGTAAATAAGCTTTGTCCATTAAAAAAAAGGGGGCAAATTTACTGCCGTGCCGGCAACGCAAACATGCCAAACCCACCATCAAATTTACATTTAACAGAGTCGACGGAGCTCCGCTCGTGCGGAGCTCCTATTTCGGGGTTATTCTGGCCCTCCGGGCCTGATATAAAATAGAACCTAACCTAACCTACCTCATATTTATGACACAAATTTCGATTAATCTAGGGTGTGATTGTGATTTCTAAATTTGTGTGACAAAACTTAACTTGTAATTTTACTACTAGCCTCAAAAAATATCAACGCGTGGTTGCTCGCGTCACGTGGTCTGATTTCGCTCCGCCCGCAATAACGAACACCGCTGATTTTTCAAACTAAACGCAATCCCGCACACCTCTCAATTAAACTGCTTACAGACATGTTTTCTCTGCTGACCAATTGTAAAATCTTGCTGCCCAAGTAATAATTATGCAGCTCGACTGTTTATTAGACAGAAAAATGATAAAAAAAGCAGATTGATATTGGTTAAAATGTTAACCGTTTGTAAATTGTTTGCTGAACAAGAGTTGTCGCCCGATTTTTATTGATTGCTAGCCAAATCTTTATATGCTGCCCAAATGAGTTAATTGCTTTTTTTTTGGGAATCAATTTTAATAATGGCTGACCATTTAATTACTTCGCAATTCAAAGCTACACTATAATAAAACTACACGTATCTCATAAACCGCTACTAGTAAGCATCGTTTTAAAAATGTTGACAGCATGCCACGTTGACTGGCAATTTTAATCTTTGTGCCTAGTAAAGGCGAACATTTTGGTCAAGAGTTACGTCGAATAGGCGTTTTATAGCGTCGTGGACTATGTAAAAGATTTGCTTGGCACAAACCAGATACCTACATAACTTAATAATACTTAACTTAGTTATAAAAAAATGGTAACATTGTATATTATCTAGGGGACATGGTTTCTGTAGGAGAACGTATCGAAACTTTATTTTATTTGGTTGTCTGGCACCGTCATTATATTTTATGGTGTTTTCCACGTTTTCCTGCTCAACTACTCATGATATTTTACTCTGTGCTGTACCAGTAACATTTTTTTTTTAAATTATTTTTGTCTATTTGTGTGTTTTCTGTGTAGTGAATAAATGTATTTCTTCTTCTTCTTGTATTTTTATTTTATACCCATTATTTCATGTAATGCTAAGTTTAGTATTATCATTTTCATAAGTTATTTTTTTAACAGATTGTTGAGTTTCTTGCGGCGTTTCTTCTCAGCAGTGGTCTCCTCTTGGCAACCCTGGTAGATTTCAACGTGAAAAGTGCCCGTACGGCCTACTTACTGAATAAACATCTTTTATCTTTTTTTTTAATGGGCTCCTTGTCCCCGCCCTCATAAAGGCACTTTTACGAAAATTAAACTAGCCGTACCTACTAACAAAAATACAATACCTACTACTATGTTTTTTCAATTGGTGTACATACAAAATAAATAATCTCGAAAATTACAACAGTTATGTTAGTAATAATCTATTAAATACATCAAACACATTGATTTATTTGGGAAAAGTGATTTGATTATTTATTATACTTTCCATTTTATAGCACCTCTACGTTAAGTAGTAGCTTTAAGAGCATTGAAACTTTCTTAAATACCTCGACTAACCGGACGAAGCCGGCTAGTCTGCGCCCACCCTTATCAGCCATCGCGATTTGAAATTCATTGAATTTTCCAATCAAAGCTGGCTCGTTAAAAAGTTATAAAACTCCGCGCATATGCCCCTCAATGTTTTATTTTGGAGTTCGGTAGGCAATACTTAGGTACTTGCGTAAATTAATGGAGACAAAGATGTTCGATTTTTCTTCTTTACTCACACGGTCTCAGAATGCAATTTTCTGGTATGAAATGTAGCTTATGTCGCCTGAGATTAAAACAGTTTTCTTGTATTGATAACATTTCGGAACCAAAGCTGTTCCTGAGTCTTTGATTATTCTCTATGTAGGTATTTACATAAGTATGTATTTCTGTATATGACCGTTTATCGTTCTCTAGTAGCGTTAGTTAGTAGTAGCTTAGTTCGGGGTTAGGTCAATTGTGTGACTGTCCCCTGATATTTATATTATATCATTATTTATTTATAGTTTGTAATTAAGTATGCAAACGCCTGGATGATGACTGCGAAGCACTGAATTCGAAACTTTGGTTGCATCATCCCTTTCACTAGTCATTCGTGGGTAAATAAGTAGAGGGAAAGAAATGGAATTAACGTAACTTCAAACTCCAATTTTCAAAAAGGGCACAATGAGTGTATATACTCAATGTATAAATGTCGTAGTTGAAATCTTTCTATCCATTATTATTAGTAAGGAACCCGCCTTGGGCCGACTTACGCTTGGCCACAAGAAAGCCGTAACTCCAACCGTGACCAAAGGCCCAGAACAACGCAAACAAGATATTTTACAACCATTTACTTTTGGTACGTTAATTTCAATATTCCATTAACTTTTTCGAAGTATAAATTTCAATTAATGTTTATATTATGCAAAACTCGACCTTATCTTTAACATGCCTTTGGATTTTGTTTTAGATGGACGTTAAAATAATATACATATTAACTTTATTTGTCATTAAAGCATCATTTAAATGTCCACTGGGTTTAAAGTATGATTTAATACTTGAAAAATGTGAAATACCAGAAATAACTGAATATTTCAAACACAAACACGACCCGGACCAGCTGGAAAAAGAATGGAAACCTGAAAAAAATATCAACGTAAATGTCCCAATGAAAGACGCGCATAATTTATTCAATAGACCGAAGAAGAGCAGAAAAAGAGAACTGCAGAATTTCGTTTATGATTTGTTATCAAATCGACCAAGATATAAAAATAACAATGTTAGTATAAAACAAAATTACACACCTATACCACTGAGATATTTACACCCACAGATGCCTACGCGTTGTTTATTTTGTCATTTAAAAGCGGATTTAACAACGAAGAAGAGTAGAGAAGCATGGCAGAAAGAATCAGGGGTGGTCGACCTGTTTGATATACCGGTGTTTGTCGAAAAACCAGAAGTAGGCAATGACGAATTTTTGGCGAAACTTATCGAAACTGTGATTTTAAATACATCTTGGACAGTATAAAATGGATTTAATTTCTACCTGCCTGGTTTTGAAAGATGGCATTTTAAAATAAATCTATACCTTGCAACATATTCTTTTTCTGACTACTTATAATAGGCATATTGCCTTTGGATTTTATTTGACGGACGTTCAAATAATATACTTATTGATTATATTTGTCTTAAGTATGATACAATAAAGGAAAAATGTGAAATAACTGAATATTTCAAAGACAACCAGGACTCAGACAAATTAGAAAGAGAATGGAAATCTGAAAAAATCATCAACGTGAATGTCCCAGTAGAATAAGCGCATAATTTATTCAAAGGCCCAAAGAAGAATAGAAATAATATGGCAGAAAGAATCAGGGGTAGTCGACCTGTTTGATATACCGGTGTTTGTCGAAAGCCCGCAGCTGGCAATGACGAATTTTTGGCAAAATTTGGCTAAAAGGTGATTTTAAATACATCATGGAGAGTATAAAATTTAATTTATTTCTGGCTGCCTACAAATACTAAATGTGTACATTTATTTAAAAATGAATACTTTTGCATTTTTATTTTTTCCTACCTGCTTCCTTTGTGCTAACTAACTAGCTAACTATACTTGAAAATTTCGTTACTGACTTACTGAATATAAACTGAGTATGATGAACATGCTTAATTTCTTAACTTATAAACGTGAAACGTGAACTTTTAGAATGAAAGGGATTCATAATTCCGAACAAAAAAAATATGTAAATAGATACTGAGAGGAAAACAAGATAACAAGCGAAATGAAGTGTACAATATTATGTGCCTAAAATGATAATGTCGTTATTATACAGTTTGAATCAATCGTTTCGTTCTTGTTATTTTGATGAAGTCATTCGCGTACTAAGTATGTTTATAAATCAGGAAATACACCTGCAAAAAATCTTAATGAAACTCTCGTCATCCTAGTGATAGATAGCACCTGCAAGTTTTTTACAAGTTGCTGTTGGACATTTCTAGCAAAAGATTTCTCTCAGGTTCACCTTAGGAGGTGTCTTTTTTAAGGTCTTTGAAAATAACATGGTCTTTATTATTTAAGACTTTTCTTCATCGAATAAGTGACAAGATCTGATCTAGAAGAAGTACTCTAGCTGTCGTTACAAATGTCTCTAACTTTCCAACGGCATCTTTAGAAAAATCTAAAAGAAATGGAAATGTTTTGCCAATAAACAAAACTAAACCTACTTAAGTAAGAATATAATAAGACTTCTAATTTAATGCAATTTTTAATAATAAGAAGGGAAACGAGCACAAGGCACCTGATGTCAAGCGGGATCTGACACTCATAGATATTTGCATTCTCAGGACTACAGTCTTAAAACTGCAATCCTAAGGCTGCAAAAGCGTTGCCAACTCAAAGTGAAATAGATCCTAGAAAATTCTGTGGTTTGATGTATAGAGAACAAAAACAGCAACAGTGAAATTACTAATTATCCTCCCTGCACGCGAGGTTAAATTATCTACCTACATATGGTGCAAATAAGGATTTTACTCAGCCAAAGCAACACATAATTGATAAAAGTAATAAACCGATAAAATATCACGCTAGACTTCGCATAAAAATTACACTCCCCAATACCTCACTTTTACTTATCTCTTCACCAATGATTCATCTCACAATAAAAATCAAATATGTTGTTCTACTCTCGTATCTTGTTACTGCATCTAATAGTTTTAGGAGTATTGTACTAGAAATAACACCCGATAGCGATGATGAATCAAATGAAGGTCCATATAAAGAAGTAGATGATTTCATTAGCAATGTTAAACCAGTGGTAAGAGTTGTTCCAAGTAGTTACAAAACACCTCCAATTGAGTATGACGCAGACACTCAAACGATTTTCGTGCCTCAGCACCGTTTTAACAAAAAGAATCTGATTCAACAATCAATGAAGACACAGCAGGAAAATGCATTAGACTCGATATTAAAGAAACCATTCGGCAAGTTTTCTAAAGACGGAAAGAAAAAGCAGAACCTCCAAGGTGTAGTAAAGTCGTTGAACTCCCTTCTAAATGTGCTACGATATCCAGAGACAAAAAATTCTATGAGGCAGATGGACACTTATAATTCTCATGAGGAAAAGGATCCTGAGTTTTGGGCTGGCAAAACCAACCAGACCTATAATTTTCCTCACTACTCTATTTGGAATTATTGGACGGTAAGTAGAGCAAGTTTTTTAAATCGATCGTTAAATAATGTACACCACAGTCATTTGCGCGGCACAGTGACGAAAATGTGTTTGCGTTTGACCTCAATCTCACCTGATCTTAAGTGACGAGGTTGAGGGTGGTACATGCGTAACCTGAAAAAAGTCTGCTCACTCTTGCCTTGAAAAAACCAAGGCTATACAATTTCGGGAATACAGACGCAGGGAGAGTATTCCACTCCTTGGCGGTGCGAATAAGAAATGACGCAGCAAACCGCTGCGTCCGAAGCATTGGAAATTCGACTACATGCGGATGGAAGCCCTCCCGGCGTCTGGACGTCCGATGGGAAAAAGTGGAGGGTGGGATGAGATCATGTAGTTCTTGGGCCCACTCATCATATTACACTTTGTAAAAAACCAAAAGACAAGCTTTATGGCATAGGGAAGGCAAACGAGCCCACTTGATGGTAAGTAGGATCCAAGACCCATAGCGTTTGAATTCTCAAGACCTATCTTACCAATCCAATCCACCAATCACATAACACTGACCCCTTGGGCTGATTGTCCACCGCCGCCGTCAATAACACGATAACGATAACGCGATGACGGCGCTGAAGTAGCAACACATACATTTACTATGGCCGCCTGTCCACCGCTTGCCCGTCGCCCGAGCGCTATCATCCCGGCGGCCGATTTTTGACATCTACAACAAACTGACTGAACGACCGAGATCATCGCTGATATATCGCAAATCTGGAACATCGGGACGCCTATATAGACGACTTTAGCATAATTACTATGAAATACCGCCGTCTTTGCATTGCGATGACTTATTTCACACAAAGATTTCGAACTAGGTACCTGCCATATTAATAGTTTTACAACTTAGAATTACCTATCCGGTGACCTACCGCTTATCCTTATTAGTCAATAGGCCAATTTGCCATCCCTCCTTTATCTGTCATTTAAAGTTGGCTCTGTTCTTGTCTATTTTCAAGTGTCAGAAAGAGAAAGGGCTAAATTTGCCTGTCAAATATGCTTTACTTTTCGATTGTGGCTGGGCAGCGTTCGGGAAGCTTTGCAGCACCTTTTCGTCCAAATTACCGCAGTGTTTGAAGTCAAAAGTCTTTGAGCAGTGTGTGTTGCCAGTGATGACTTACGGATCTGAGACGTGGGCGCTAACAATGGGCCTTATATCCTTATAAGGCCCATTGTTAGCGCCCACGTAAAAGCTCAAAGTCACTCAGAGGGCTATGGAGAGGGCTATACTCGGGGTTTCTCTGCGTGATAGAATCAGAAATGATGATATCCGCAGTAGAACTAAGGTTACCGACATAGCCCGAAGAATAGCCAAACCTAAGTGGCAGTGGGCCCCACATTGCTCGCAGGACTGATGGCCGATGGGGTCAGGAGGTTCTCGAGTGGCGTCCGCGGACCGGGAGACGAGCTGTAGATAGGCCTCCAATAAGATGGAGTGACGACCTTGTAAAGACCCCGGGAACGCGGTGGATGCGAAAAGCACAAGATCGGTCTGAGTGGAGAGCCTTGGGGGAGGCCTATGTCCAGCAGTACGGACACATACACAGAAATACACTCCCACGCTCGCACGCATACCCACACACACACACACGCACACACACACGCAGAGCGGTCGCACATAATACGGTCAACCTTATACCCTCTTTTTGCGTCTTGGGTTAAAAAGAGCATTCATGGGGCCAAATAACTATTATACCATTACCCCTATAAAAAGCTTACTTTACAGTGAATAAAAAGCACTTTTAATCACTATTTTGTTGTTTGAATTTAGAACACACTTATATATTCGACATCCATCTCCATGCTATACAAACTCCTTGCGCAAAAAATACACGATACAAACTCCTGTGCAAACAATACTCGACATACAAACTCCTTGTGCAAATAACTCCTCGAGATTTGATTGGTCGACATTAACAACAAGGAGTTTAGCATTTAAAAAAAGTTTTGTGTTATTTGCTTACATTAGTAGGTAAATTGTCACCATTTTGAATACTGTAACTTGTACGAAAACAAAATTTAGTGTTACCTTCCATTTTTCGTCATTTAATGTCTATTTTCGCTAAATCTTTCTTTTTCTCGTAGTCATGGTATAAAATATAGTATGCAACTCTTGAATAAAACAGATTTATATCGAGGGCCATGAATCACTCGCGTCGCTCAGGATTCTAACACTTGCTACGCTCGTGATTCAATCATCACGAATCACTCCCTGCAGTCGTGATTCAGTCTTTAGTATCCTTTTGCTCGTGAGTCATCTATGGCCCTCGCTTTAAATCCGTCCTTTATTCACTAATTGCATAATATACCATTTTTTTATTGCCATTTTGTTTTTCAGTATGACAAGCAGTTACTCGTCGACCAATGTCCCAAAGGCCAGATAAAAGTAGGCAACGTGTGCATCTGGTCACCGAACCATAGAGATTAGCGCACTGAACAATTAATTGATTGATTGATTGATGTACGGAATAAATCATGGACATCGGCAAACTTCGGCAATCTTCGGGGACTGCAGGCGTAAGCGTACATCATCACATTAAATTGTATCATGAAAATGTATTGTTTTATTAAATAAGGAGGTTTGAAATAAATTATGGAAGCTCGTGACAATAAAAAAAAAAAACAGTTCGTGCGGTAATAGTAGTTTACGCAACTGTTACATAACGAGAGGCCTTAAAATACGACTGTGGTTTTATGAAACGAGCGTGAGCGAGTTTCATAATAGGATCACACGAGTGTTTTAAGGCCTAATTATGTACAGTTGCATACACTACTTTATCTACCCACATATCATAAGCCTCCATGATGCATTCAGGAGCCGCATATTAAATTTTAACCGGTAATGGCGGTAATGAAAAGTTTGAATAATTTTCTGGCAGCTGTCATAGTTTTTTTTTAATTCAGAGATAAACTAGAGTCGGCTCCAACTATCATATCGTTCGATATCTTACTTACGTGCGACATTTGTCAAATTTTGTATGCAAATTGACAATTCATTTCGAACTAAACGTCATCTCGATTGATATTACAATAGAGGTCAAATCTAATTTCTTTGTTTTTCAGAGATGTTCGAAATTTGAATGTCATAAGAACATTGAAATTTGATGTTCTTAAGAATCCATAAGATTACTGCCGCATATAAAAAATTTGCTCTAAGAACAGAGTTGATTTATGCTGGTCATAATTTGCGGTTTCTGAACGCATCATAGATAAATTAATTTGCCTAATTTCAAAATACCTAAGGTCGAAATACTTAATTTTTAAAACGCCTAACATCATTTCGCCTATATATTGAATGACCTAAGTTTTCAATGCCTAAATTTAAATCCCCTAATAGACTAAATACCTAATGGATGAAATACCTAATGGATGAAATACCTAATGGATGAAATACTTAATGGAAGAAATACCTAATGGATGAAATACCTAATGTATAAAATACCTAATGGATGAATGGATTCACAAGCGTTAAACCTCACCAAATAAATAGGATCATTTCCCAGAAAATGAAAATCAACTTGCTTAATTAGGTCACCCTCGCCTTTATAGGTTAGGTTAGGTTAGAGTTGCGTCAAGGCGCGAAGCGCCATAACTATGCGGAATAGGAGCTCCGCGCAGCGCAAATCCGTCGACTTGTTCGTATACTTCTTTATTAAGCGACTACAAAAAAGGAGGAAATTAAAGCTAAAAAATATAAAATAGTAACTTAAAAAGAAGTGTACGAACAAGTCGACGGAGCTCCGCTGCGCGGAGCTCCACCGCCTAACGAAGGACCAGCAGGCCTTTCGCGTAACAACACTAGCAATCACAATCGTTTTCATTTTGAAAATCGAAGGCTTGTCTGCATACAAAATGAAACCAATTGTTTTGTTTTGAAGCCGATCGCGATTGCGAGTGAGTTACTACGCGAAAGACCTGCAGTACAAAAATAACTACTTACTAAGATCATTAAATTTATGTCGAGGAATAGGTATAAGTAACAACTAAAAAATACTCATAAAGAAAACAAAACACATTATTACGTTACATCTTTAATTTTAAATAAAGGCAAAAGAAAAACCAACACACTTAAAAACTGTTTTTAAAATCGTCGCACAAAAACTGATGGCAAATTCTTCGTCAAAACTTTGGATGGAGAAGGAAAGAGCACATGGACCTAATGGGAAGTAAATTCTGAAGTCTATAGACATTTTCAATCTCAGGAGTGCAATCTCAAGGTTGCAATCTCAAGATTTCAATCGTACGATGACAAGCTACAGTGCGACAAAAAAGAGTAGAAAGTAAATGAGGGCGCCACTTTCTACGTAACTGGCACGTTTTTGACGTAACATGGCAAGAATTAAGTATGGATTTTTTTTAGTTCCATTTTATTTAATTTCTAGTCTTTTTTGTCGCACTGTAGAGACTGCAAATGCGTTGCTAATGCTATGGACTTAGATGGAATGCCTCTATGTCAGTCATTTCAACCTTACTGCTGTTTGGTGGGAGGTAAAAGGGAGATAGTGGTAGAGATATGAAAAGACCCTACACAAGATCTTTTTACCACATATTTTTAGAATCACTAATGGTCTTCTTTTTCCACAAATTGTTTCGAAAAGTCGATGAAGAAGGATTTAAACTATCCATACTGATTTTGATATGTTAAGAATGGAAAATTGAACTCTCGTACATTAGTAATAAGGTTGATATTAGTACAGAAGTTTTATCTGGGTTATTGCCTATTAGCTTGGGAGGGCAGAAAATACATATGGCTGCCCTAGTGCTAGACGGCGTGAAATGGTCCGAGCTCAACATGTTCCTGGAACCAGCGCTGGTCTTCCGCAAGGACCATTCTTATGAGACCCATCTTTAGTTCTATACAGAGATGGGCAATATTTATTCGAATGACGAATAACGAATAAGAATTACCAAATTATTCGCGAATAACGAATGAAATTCTCGAATGATATTCTTATTCGAATAAATTATTCGTCGAATAATTCATTTTCGAATAATTTATTCGCGAATAATTTATTCGTTGAATGAATTGTCACGAATAATTATTATGTACTACTTGTATACCTGCTCCATTGTTCTCTAATAAATTAATAAATTATTCGTTATTCGAAAAGTAGTCGAATGATTCATTTATGGATAAATTATTCGCGAATAAATCATTCGCAAATAAATTATTCGACGAATAAATTATTCGCGAATAAAAATATTACGAATAATGCCCATCTCCGGTTCTATATAGGTATCGCGATTGGTTCTTCGAGTGTCCTTCCAAGATTTTTTTAAATGGTTACATATTGTCCGTAAGTCGTAACGCCGCAAGTGTTGTTCGCCACTGCTATCATTATATATCCATCCTGACCAAATTTCATGCCCCACGAGTTTTTGATCAGCCAGTACTTCTGTCCATTCAAGGTACCGTACCCAACGACCAAGACTGCGTGGATGAGGGCGTTCCTTCTAGAATCGCTGTAAAAAATATCTTGAGATATTAACTGGATTTAAAGTGTCAAAACCGGCAAAATAGAACCTTGATCATGGAACTGCGTCACAGTAACATTTGTGTGAAGGTTCTAACGATTTGTTTTATAATAACACTGTGACACAGTCGTGTGTCATTGTTTTTCATAACTTGATTAGTTTATAAATAAATGAAAATCCGGGGACAAGCTCTTAAGAATTGATGAGTATAGGGATCGATAAACATACTTCTATTGTTTCGTAAACGTTTTCCTTTCTATGGTCTAAACGATAATGCAATGTCAAAACGCCGCGGGATGTGGTACAGCGCTAGGCGGTATAAACGATATCGCAGTTTGCCTGTTATGGTATTGTTATGACGTCAGCCGCCATTACTGTCAAGAAAATAAGAGCTATCAAAACGTTGACAGTTCGATAACAGATCAAATACGATATTGTTTTTACCGTGTTGAATAGAGCCGCTGATCTAGTGAATAATCCTTTCACATCGTGAACTCACGTCTACTTCCGAATGATGCCGACGTGCCTATGAATTATTGAATTATTAAGTGACCTGTTTGTATTAAATAAATAGAGTACTTTAGTTATACCATGAGTTTGAAGTATATCACACCGAGATGTTAAAACCACCACGAACAAATATATAGAAATTAGGTGTAGGTAAACAAGAAGAAATATAAATAAATGTTGAAAATAATTTCACAGGCTTGTCAATCTAAACGTTTCCCAGGTCTTAATGCTATCGGCATGGCTATTAAAAAGAACTGAAAACAAACTGAATCTGAATTAACGAAAAAATACTCTGGTATTAACCACTCTATATCGATCATCACTCTCGCGATGCGACGTTCCCCCACGTTGTCTTGATGGGTACTGAGTCAGACTGAAGCAGCATGACAAATACGAACATTTCCGAGAAAATACGATGTGAAAGGATATTTCACTACATCTGTATTTTCATTGGAAGTCCAACCAATAGTAACGCCGGGTACGACCGCCGCGCATACGCATACAAGATATTCCCTGTATATTAGAAAATATTGATGAAATACATGTAAAGCAACATTATTCTAAGGCTGCGGCTTCACTGAAGCGGAGACGAGCGGGGCGGCGCGGAGCTGTGCCAATATTAACCAATAAAAGGCACATGCGGTCACGTCGAGCGCGTCTTGCGCACCTTGGTTTAGATTCTATTGGTTAATATTGGCACAGCTCCGCGCCGCTCCGCTCGTCTCCGCTTCAGTGGAGCCGCAGCCTAATCATACCATGTAGGATCTGAGAACACGCCAGTTGAGTAGTATGCCATTCTCCATGTCACACCTATAGCGACGGCCACGGGGCCATGCTTAAACATGGCGATCTGGAAATAAAAAGCGAACATCAGTACCGAGAGCACGAATTGTTTGGGTTTTTTCACGGGCACTTTTACACGTCAAGAATCTACCAGCGCTTCCCAAGAGAAGACCACTGCTGAGAAGAAACGCCGAAGAAACTCAGCAGTCAGTCATTTTTTAAACATATTTCTTATTACAATGGTACTACTTAGTCTAGCATTATATAAAGCTACAAATATTAAATTAAATATAGTATCAAATAACATGCGTAGTTCAGCAGGAAAACATGCCAATTAAGAATCTTACGGGAGAGATAGAGAGAAAAGAAAAACACATACTTATGTGTATATAAGATGGTGCGAGACGACCACATAAAAGTTTCGATATGTTTTCCTACATCAACGGTGTCCCCTAGACAAGATAAAGAAGCATTTGAATAAATTATTGACTAAGTTTCGGGTTTAGGCCATGCATTTTTGTCTGTTAGATAGTCCTCGATCCTACGACACGCTTCGATACGCTTTAGACATTAACGACCTTTTCAAGTAATTTTTAAGTGCTGGAAAGGGTAACTTTAAAACTTCGTCAGGTAATTTATTATAGAAATGAATGCATTGAATGCTTATCTCATCTTACAGACGGGCCCTTTCGGATACACTTCGACGCTTTAGGATCTTTTGTGCAATTACCCTCTTACACACTCAGCTGTTCGAATGTGCAGGTTTCCTCACGATGTTTTTCCTTCACCGTAAGAGCATCGGGTCCACTTAAGTTAGAAAAACAGGGTACATGGTGACCACGGGGGTTCGAAATCGGTACCTTACGATCCCGAGTCGACCCCCTAAGCCACTAGATCACCGACGCTCTTTCAAGACCCTATGTCTACGCTGTCCGTCCGTCCGTCGAACCATCTGTCCGTCTGTTCGTTCGTCCGTCCTAACTTTAAAAAGCTGTGTCTTTTGAACCGTAATAGACACCGTTTTTTTTACAAATAAAAAAAAATGGTCATTTGCGACCACGGACTCGCGCACCGTGGGTGCCTTATTGCCACACAGTAGGTACTATTATGTTCCGATTTGAATTCAAAATGACTTTGTAGTATAATCATAACCAAAGGGGTTTGGCTAAAAGTGTTGTCATTTGTAAAATTCATACATTTTTAAGGTGTGCGGCCATTTGTAAAAGTGGTAAATTATGATAGAATTATTAAAAATAAACATATTTTGTTATGTGATGTAATACTCTAAAGTGCATCGGAGCCGAGATATTTCAATATCCATACTTTGGCGTACTTTTGTACTAAAAGCGGAATACTTAAATCATTAAAATCTCCGCTCCGATATTATTTAACGCCATAAATTATACATATCTATGTGTATATAGAGGTCCTCTAAATAAGTATGTAAAAATCATCCGTGGCCGCTGAAAAAAAAAATGACAATATTCTTCAAACAAATTTACCCAATGCCCTTTGACGGCTATGTTCAACCGTTTTTACGATACAAGAAAAATAAAAATATGTTGAGATAAAAAGTTCATCTACACTCATATCATAAATCCTCTATTATGCGTTCAAAACCCGTAGGCAATGACCAGCATTACCTGTGGTAGTAGGTGACAACGATGACAGCTGTTAATTTTGGAAGATGTTCCAAATTTGGATCTCATTACATTACAATATTCGATAACGTAATTTCAAAATTACGTTACAGCTGTCATCGCTGTCACCTACTACCACAGGTAATGTAATGCTGGTCATTTGCCTTTCGGCTTCTGAACCCATCTTAGAGTACTTATAATATGTGTGTCGATAAAGTATTATTGTACGAGACTCTGCGTAATTACTTAATTAGCATTACGCAACCGTCACGTAAACTACTATTCTTGTATGGGGACCCCATGTATTGTTTCACTTTTAAAACGAACAGACGTAGTTTTTCATATCTACAACATATTCAAGTCGTTTAAATCGAACAAGGTTTATGGGAAGAGAAACGTTATCGTGTTTTGTGTAGAAAACTTTAGCTATATAACCCTCTTAATATGTCTATGTATTTGTAACTCGATAATATAAGTAAGCTAGTATTGGTAAATTTGGTTTACATTCATGTAGCATAACTTTTTTTGGCATAATTATCATTTGGCATACTCATCATTTGGCATAATCATCTTTTAGCATACAGTCTTTTTTTCTGAAAACGTATACTTTTCAGGATTGTTATAAAATAAACCTAACCTAACCTAATAGGTTCTATGCAATGATATCTTAAATAATCCTGAAAAGTATACGGTTTCAGAAAAAAAGACTATGCTGAAACATGATTATGCCAAATGATGAGTATGCCAAATGATGATTATGCCAAAAAAAGTAATGCCTGATGAAGGGTACCCGGTAAATTTAAGTTAAGCAGAGTAATTGAAGTGCCCTTACAAGGTTTATGTTGATCCATTTGTATCTACAACATAAGGCAATAAAATATATGACTATGACTAATACGGCTCACTCCCGCATGGGTATCTAAAAAAAAACCCTCAAACTGCAACTAAATAAATCGTTTCTTTGAATTCTTACCTTGTATGCTGTTTCGTTGGACGGGAGTTGGACATAGTTGGTAATAGAAAAGCCCTTCCTGGCACTTTGTATGTGGCAGTTGCCCATCTGGATACAAAAGATGCATTAGTTCAGTTTATATCACGGGTGGCCAACTTGGTTAGACCCAAGATCTACTGTTCACTGACGATAGCCTGTGCGATCTACCAATTACATACTTCTTAGGTACGTTGCGCAGTTTCTACGTATTTATATTTCTTGCCTTGCCACGATCGACTGGACTAATAGTCGCGATCGACCAGTCGATCGCGATGGACCGGTTGGCCACCTCTGGTTTATATGGACTTTAAACTAAATATTTAAACAAAACAAATGAAAAAATAACCAGCGGCACGGCCCTATACAAGATGGATAACGATATCGAAAATGATTTTCGAAAACCTTCAAAGTGTATGGAACTGATATAAGCGCTTCACACGATCATCTGGCAGCTTACGTCAAGCCTACATTTAAAATGACGATAACGATCTCGCCACGTTTGTCAAGGGGCCAGTAATAGACAATAGAAAACAGAAGAGGAAAGATGATGCAGCACTTGATATGACATGAAAATTGCATAAAAATGAAAATAGAAAATCGAAGGCAAAAGAGGCTGAGGGCGACACAGACGAAGTTACTTCGAGCAAGTGAAAGAGAACGTAAATGTAATGTCGCGTAAAGATGCAAAGAAAAGAGAGGAATGACGGGCACTCCGCCGCTATGCTATAACGATATCTTTATATCGTCAATATAAAAATTACGATAAATTTGAACCATATTTAAAACGGTATACCGTTGCTTTTTAAACGTAATTAAGGTATGGCAAGGTTAAAATTTTTGTTACCTATCTTAAGTCAGAATAACGCTTTCCAGCTGGTTCTTTTGACTGAATTTTGATAAGTTAGTTTTTTTTTGTCTGAAACCGATTATTATTTTATTATTATGCATCGTTATAAAACAAATATATATCTCTTTAAATATTTTCAAAAGTTAATGGGCTCCGAAAAAAAACTAACTTATGAAAATATGGACTAACGAAACAGCGAGCAAAAGTTTTTTGGACTTGTTACGAAAACAAATTAAAATTAAAGTCAGGGGACAATCTCACACAAAGAGTCCCAAACTAAGCTCTAGACTTGTACTATGGGTACTAGACAACAGTAAACAGAGAAATATAGGTATATACTTAAATATATAGAAAACATCCAAGACTCAGGAACAAATACTCGCGCTCATCACACAAATATCTACCTATGCTAAATATCTGCAATAAAAAAACATCCACCTATGTAAGCTACGAATGTGCAATAAAACTCCTCACGCAATGTCAATACGAATTTACAACAGAGTTCCTAAAGATAACAAATATGTAGTATTTGTTACTTTTAACTTATATAATTCCTAGACAATAGTTAATATAGATGTTATGTTATGAATATTACAATTAGCTATTTGCTATGCCCTAGCAGGGTCCATGTAAGTATGTACTTTTAATTTTAAGACCACCTGTAATGAATACCATGGTTATGCAATAATAAATGAATATTAATATGATTATTTATACCCTTGAATGGCGTTATCATAAAGGTATTACTCACCGATGATTTATATCCGCCGTAAGCAAAGTCAGTAGGTATTGCATACTTCTTGGCGAAATCGAAAGAATACTCCGGAAGTCCCCCCATGCAACCCACGTTACCGAAACTGAAAAAATAGGGAGTGAAATAGAAATAAATTTATTGGAAAATTTGGCACTATTCATATAACACAAAAAAGGTAACCCATCATTTTATCGAATTTCACTTCACCGATTGTATCATTTCATCGAATCTCATTTCATCGAACGCTATTTACTGCTGAAACCATGATGTTTTCAGGATATCTTAAACATTCATTACGTAAGTTAGGTAAGATTAAACACGTGAGTACCAAAAAAATTTAGTCGTGCGGCGAGATGCAATGAAGAGAATGCAAGGGGCTTCGATAAAATAATAGGTACCACTTTTTTATTTATTATTATTTATTTATAGCCTGGAGTGTCCCACTGCCTAGGCAAAGGCCTCCCTCTCGTCCTTCCGAGCATCCCTGTCTTGTGCAGCCTCCTGCCAGTCCCTTCTGAAAGCGTCAAGCTGATCTCGCCATCTGCGCCTAGGTTTGCCGCGACGCTGAATTCTGTCGTGTGGGGTCCAGTTTGTGGTTGTTTTTGCCCAATTGGTATCCTGCATGCGACAAATATAGCCGACCCAGTCCCACTTGAGTCTGGCGGCTGTTTGAGCTACGGCAGCAATTTGGGTTATGGAGCGTAGTATTGTTCTGGCTCTTGGCTCTCTGGCAAACCTTAAGGGCGGACATCTGAATGTTTGTCAAAGACCAAGTCTGTGCACCGTAAGTGAGGATCGGAAGAATGCACATGTCCATGAGCTTTTTCTTGAGCGCCATTGGAAGGTTGCCCTTCATAGCCCAGTAGCTCCTCCAGGCATTTACCAGGTACCACTTTATATAAAATATATTAGAGGAAGCTTGAAAGTAGCACCTATAGTGGAAAATTTGAAGAGTAATAGATTGGCGTGTGGGCATGTAATGAGGAGGGCCGAAGGTAACATAACTTGAAGAGTAATGAGAATGAATGCTGATAGATATAGGGGTAGAGGAAGACCAAAAAAGGTGTGGATGGACTGTGTGAAGAATGATATGTCTATGAAAGGTGTGAGTACTGAGTTAACAGCAGATAGAGGAGAGTGGAAGAAGAAGACATGTTGTGCCGACCTCACTTAATGTGGGATAAGGGCAGGAGGATGATGAGTAGGTACCACTTTATCTAAAAAAACGGCGAGACGAATTTGGATAAAAATTCGAATGGAGATAGCTTATGCCCTCAATCAACATAGGCTAGGTATTATGCCGAAAACAACTTTCTAAGAGACGGTCAGCGCAGAAGAAGACGCGGGTAGAAGTTAGTCTTTAATTAACACATAACCGTATCAAGTAGTGAGACACGTACAGCCAGATGGTATAATGTGGTTGTAATTCCTTTTCACTCACCCCCAGGAGCAATCGACTAGTGCCTGCTCGCTCAGTGACATCCGTACTGTTCTATTGCTGTGTAGGAAGACGGCTCCCTCGATCGCTCCAATCGTTGCGAATGCCCAACAAGAGCCGCACCCAAGCTGATCTGTTTAGTTTAGTTAAGTTTAGTTTAGTTTATATATCAATATCAAGTTACAAAATGGCACAGCATGTTTTTTTTTCAATGGCATGGGTAAGATTTCAATGGCACGAACACACAGGCGACCCATACACATTGCATTTTCAAGACTACAATCTAAAGACTGCAATCCACGTTGCCAACGCCGAGGAGTAAGATAGAATGCCGCTATGCTAGTAATGCCACAGGTTATCTTATCCTCAGAGTAGGTGGAGCGATGATCTTCGCAAGGTGGGCGGCAAGAGCTGGATGAGAGTGTCCGCAGATCGTGCTCGGTGGCATGCAATGGGAGAGGCATACGTTCAGCAGTGGACTAGTATAGACTGATGGCGATCTTATGCTCACATGTTCCGGAACACACGAACGCTATCATTGCTACTTGGCGGTACGTTAGACGGATTGTGGTAGCGATCCGCTTGCACGAGGTCCTACCACCAATAAATTACAGTGAGATCGTCAACATAAATAGGTGCTAATAAAAACAGAACACGGAACATTAACTCCTCAATAATTCATTTGACAATGTATAACAAGATATAATCTTCTCCATCATCATCATTATTTCATCTAAAAGACGTCCACTGTAGGACATGGCCTCCCCCAAGGTTTGCCACCCGGTCCTGTGCCGCTTGCATCCATCGGTTTCCCGCAACCTTCGCCACGTCGTCGGTCCACCTTGTTGGAGGCCTACCCACGCTGCGTCTTCCGTTACGCGGACGCCACGCATAAATTGGCTACAGGAAGGCCCCTTTACATGGTAGTTATATGAAGTAAATCTTCTAGCGCTTCGGACAAGACCATCATGGCAGAGAAGCGTCGCAAGAAACTTTAGCAGTTATCTTTGGGATTTTAGTGTTGAGAATTCAAATTTCAATGAGTCTCAGATTCTACTTACCATCGGGCCTTACTGCCTTCTCCAAAAAAAAACTTTCTCTCCAGTATTTGAGAAAATGACGGATGCTTTAACTGAAATCCACCTCGATAAAGGCAATCATAACTAGGGCAGAAATAAATACGAGTAAGATAGGATTTAATGCGACTTTTAAGTGCCACAGGTAGGCGGTAAGCGGTGCGGTGTGGGGGGGTGCGCATTACCTGGCGACCGCATTACGCTAGGTAACGTACTTGCGCGGTAACTGCCATATTGGCTCATGTTACGTGGTGCGGATCATAAGTAACGTTACTTTTGACTTGCATGACAGCTCCAGCTTCTCTCCAATCGAGACGGTCCGGCAGAGCTGCACTCATCGCCTCAATCTCAGCATCGGTGTACGGGAATGGCAGCGCTGGACATGGATAGATTAAGGTTCTTTATTGTTTGGCTTAAAATCATTTCCTCGAAAGTCACATTAAATAATTCCATATATGATCTAAAACGACACGTTTTAATAATTATTTTTGCTCTAATCCCTTCATAATAACTATAATATTCTCTAATTTCGAAATTTTAACATTCAAAATCGAAATCCCATAAAACGGGGATCTATTTTTTTATCGAAACACCTTTCAACGAACGTACCTACGCAGAATTTTCATTTCATCGAAATTCATTTCTCGGCGCATGAGTAAATTTTTTTTTGTAGTCTTACCTATCCTGAAAACATCATGGTTTTAGCGGATAATAACGTTCTATGAAATAAAATTCGATGAAATGATACAATCGATGAAGCGAAATTCGATATAATGATGGTTTAGCATCTTTTCTTAGGCCACTGTTAGTTCTGGGAACATTTTGATGCGTAGTTTTTTGCCAAAGACTAACCGTTGCTCGGTGCATCAGTCAGAATGCGTCCAGTCAGCATTGCTAAGAGCTCGTCATCAGTGCGGTCAGCTAGATGGTTCACCGCCAGCTTGTAGCCGTGATTCCCTTGGTTGTGTTCCTGGATCCTCCTGTATAGGATATACTAAATACTAATACGTTATTGGAAAATTAAGATTAATAAGTTAATCTATTGTATTATTCACGGGTCGTACATTTGGTGACGATGACGTAAATTTGAAATCAGGTGACTAAAATTTAAAAACTATTATTGAATGGTTGAAATTTGGTTCAAGTATCGCGAACAAGTTCTGCATCAGAGATGGGCAATATTTATTCGAATGACGAATAACGAAAAATAATAATCAAATTATTCGCGAATAATGAATGAAATTCTCGAATGATTATTCATATTCGAATAAATTATTCGTCGAATAATTCATTTGCGAATAATTTATTCGCGGATAATTTAGTCGTTGAATGAATTGCCACGAATAATTATTATGTACTACTTTTATACCTGCTCCATCGTTCTCTAATACATTAATAATTTATTCGTTATTCGAAAAGTAGTCGAATGATTCATTCGTGGATAAATTATTCGCGAATAAATCATTCGCAAATAAATTATTCGACGAATAAATTATTCACGAATAAAAATATTACGAATTATTTTTTATTCGAATGATTATTCGAATAATGCCCATCTCTGTTCTGCATAAACCCTTTTTAAACTTTCAAAGTTCATCGATACTGACATTGAGATATGGACAGTAGCAAAAATCATCGAGTAACATTATGACTAGACATGTACAAGTTGCAGAACATCCTCAGAAGTTATGAAATCTCCTCAAGAAATTACCGAGAACATTATCGGAAACATTTGAGAGTATTGAGAATGTTCTTTTTCCATACAAAATTAAAGAACATTCTTAGAAATTTCCGAGAATTTCTCATAAGAAACTTTCACAATTTGAGAAGTTACTTTTCGGTATCATGCTAATTATGACTCAATTAGCCATTGTTAGTGATAAACGGTGCAAAGAATTATGCTGTTTCCGTGATCCGTATTTTGATTGCGATTAGGGTGTATTTAACTTTAATAATTTTACCGCTTTTTATTATAAGTTATTTTTTTATTTGTACTAGACAATACCTAAACACCTGCTAAATGAAAGCAGAGCACCCTGTGTGTAAAATTTCGTCATTTTGACGTCATCGGCACCAAAAGTGCGACCCTTGGTAATAATTATAAAGAGAGAGAAAACGGATTTTGTATGTTTGTTTATAGTGGCGTTTATCTATGAAAAGGGACCTTATTGTCGATGGCGCTTCCGCCATTATTAAATATGCTCCAATACAAATACAACGTCGCGTGACGCAGTACGGCGTAAGCGCCATCGACAATAAGGTCCCTTTTCATAGATAACGCCACATATATGTATGTAATGGGGGCCCTTTGTTTCCCATAATTTCATTGGTCATAATGTAATTGTTGACATAATTTTTGATAGTCATAATTTTTATATCGCTGAAACTGTAAACTTTTCAGAAGTTCTGAAATATCTAATGTGTAGACAGGGCTAGGTTAGGTTAGGTTTGATTTATAAAAATCCTGAAAAAGTAACAGTTTCTTTAAAAAAACACATTATGACTTGCAATCATTATGACCTAATGCAAATTATGACTAAAACTAATTATGTCAGTCAATATAGACCCGTATGTAATCTTCGAAACCACTGCACTTAATTCTAATGGTCTTACAGATGCAAATTACGTCAAAATAATTTCCAACGATATCCATAATATGGATAAGACCTGATTTATAACAAAAACTGTATATATTTTCATACATCTATTTATACTCGAAAATTAATACGTCAGTGATACTACAATACCTCGTATCTAACAAATTAAATAAGGTGGAAAATACACCTTAGCAAGTTAGTCAGTAAGGTACATTTTACAAATTATTGAATTTGTTAGTTAAGAGGTATTGGGGGATCACCGACGAATAATAGTCTTATCCATCTCTCGTAAGGCCCAGTGTGCAATAGGATGTAAATAATCAAGGCAATTTAATTTGAACTGTGTTGCAATAAGAATAAGGTTTATTTTCCTATGTTCATAAACTGAAAATGGCATTATCGAACAAACGTAATTGAACTTTAATGCCTTGACGGTAGATTCAAAGTCCCACTCACAAAAAACTCCCTGTTTGTAGCATGGTGCGGCTTACGAGGTTATGCTTTCGTCACCGTATTGCATCTTCCCTATTACTTATCTCCTAGGCAAGGTACCAACTACCAACTACCAACTAAGCTGAAGGCATCACGACATTACTGTAATCTTACTTCAAATTCGTCATGTAAATCTCGTGTCTCCGATTGCGTTCCGTCTCGCTACCATATTGCTTATTGTACTCAGATTGGAACGATCCAAACGAGTCCAATTCAGTCCCAATCCAAATAGGGAACCTGTGCTGGAGCTGAGCGTAAAAAAGTTCGGTACTTTCTGGGCCTGATACTGGTATCTCACGGCATTTTAAACCTGTCAAACGGAGAATTGAATCAATCACGGCTTACTACGAAAAAACGTTCAAGTCACCTAAACCCAAAATTTAAATAGCATCTTTAACCTTTCGAATACCTTACGTCGAATATAAAATGTGTCACTCACACGCCAAACATGGTTGCTTTATGCAAATTACACCTTAATGATACGAAACAAAGTTTCTTTTAATCTTTAACTTGTGACGGCTGTAGCCGTCGTGCGTCATGTCAGTGGCACGAATCTGAGTTGACGGCGCGAAAGCGTCAGTGGCGTTAAAAAGGACCGATTCAGTGCGGATGACACGCCAGGCGTGTCATCAAATGTGTTTAACGTGTGGCGGATGACACGCTAGGCGTGTCATCATATTCTATAGCATCTTCCTAATAGAACGCGAATGCGCGATCATCGCAAGTTCGCGTGAATGTTTAATGACAGTTTACATACAGTCGCGCGAACTTCCGAAGATCGCGCAATCGCGTTCTATTAGGACGATGCCTATGGCGTATGGCACGCCTGAGGGCTCAGACAAGATGCACTACGCTAAGTAACGTTTCTATTCGATTCGTTTTAAACCAATCGCGTCACTGGTAGACCACGTGACTTTTCGTATCACGTGATTTTCCAGTGACGCGATTGGTTTAAAAACGAATCGAATAGAAACGTTAGTTAGCGTAGTGCATCTTGTCTGAGCCCTCTGGCGTGTCATGAAATTATCGTTCGCCGCTACAGCTAAAAGTTTTTGAAAATGGAAGACGCAACGAATCGGTTAACGCTATGACCCTTTGCCTAATGCTAAAAAATATTAAAAAAACTGTTTAGCAACAGTCAATGATAACCCTTTGAGACACATAAGTACATCAGGGGCCCTAACATGGTTGCGTTTATCGCGTGAAAAAGTTTAGATAAGGCATCCGTCACCTTTTGACACGTAAATGAGTAAGACAGTGACGGACGCTTTATCCACATTTGACACGATATATAGACGCAGCCGTACTACTGGGCCTGGGGGCCTAATACGAGTATGGCTGCGTTTATCGTGTGACAAAATGTGGATAAAACATCCGTCACTTTCTGACACGTGTGTAAGTACGAGAGTGACGGATGCTCTATCCACATTTTGTCACGCGGTAAATGCTATACTAGGCCCGCAGGGCGTCTAATTCTAGGCGGTAAAATCCACATCTATGTAGTTATTCTTCTATCTTACCTTTTTTAATTTAGAAAGTGAAAAGAAAGAAATAAATAAAATTATGTATTGATATTTCTAAGGGCCGGTACAGACGGACTGCTTTTGAACTGCAACCCAGCTGCAAAATGGCAGTTCGAGGGCAGTTCTGATGCAGTTGATGTAACTGCGCAGTCCGCGTAGGTTGACTGCACGCCAACTGCAAGCGGACTGCGCAGTTGGTTTGCAGTTTTAATGCAGTTACGTGAACTGCATCAGGACTGCCCTCTAACTGCTATTTTGCAGCTGGGTTGCAATTCAAATGCAGTCCGTCTGTACCGGCCCTAACAAAAGGATAAAAAAACAACTTAACAAAAGCAACAAAATGGTTTCCTGCCATTTGGCCGAAGAATGTTTGGCAACATGTATCGTTTCCCAACTGTTTCATTTGCGAACCCAACTTTTTTTCTGTAACTGTAAATATTTCAGGATATATCCAGTACCATCGTGTAGATCAGTAAGGTTACTTTTTTATAAAAATCCTGAAATATTAACGGTTACAAAAAAAAAGCGGGTTGGGAAATGAAACCGTTGAGAAACCAAACCAAGCATTTTGCGAAACATATTTTGCAAACACAAAATACATAAAAAATACAAATAAATATCACGGGACAATCTCGCATTTAACTTTTTGGTGATCTCTATCACGGTATATTTATTTTCATATTTTGTTGAGAAATGCGATTAAAAAAATCCATGCTTATTTCGAATTAGTAGCAGAAGGCCAAAACCTACCTTTGCTAATATCAAACACATCGGGATCGATTGGGCTTGTGTCGTAGTTGAAGATTTCTACCTTCATGTTGCGTGTGTTTGGACTGTATGTATCTTTACGCTGCCCCACAAACCTAAAACTCACAAATATTGCTGTATTATAATTAATATCAAACTAGCGACACGCCCTCGCTTCGCTTCCGTTTATGTGAGTTTTCTCTAACACACGTAGGTACACCAAAAACATTTAAAAATTATCTAACTCATTGTGAAAACCGTATTTAAATGTGTTGCGTGGTTTAGAGGGAGTTAGCTGATATACAGACAGATGTGGAAAGTGACTTTTTTTAAACTATGTAACAAAGATTAAGAAGAGCAATAACTCAAGCTCAAATAATTAGTTTAGTGGTGGTAGGATCTTGTCCAGGGTCCGTCCGGATCGCTACCACCATCTTATCCATTAACCCACCGCCAAGCATTAGTGTTCACATTGCTGTGTTCCGGTGTGGGGATAAGACAACCGGTGAAATTACTAGCATAGAGGCATTCCATCTTAGTCCTCAGGGTTGGCAACGCATTTGAAGTCTTAGGATTGCAGTTTTGAGATTGTAGTCTTGAGATTTCAAATGTCTATGGGTCTCAGATCCCACTTAGTTACCATCAGGTGGCCTGAGTGCTCGCGTGCCTTCTTCTTGCCATAAAAAAAAACTTGTTATATAATACTGATGCTAATGTATACAGGGTGGAAAAAACTAACGCCACAAGGACGGGAACTACTTTAAATATTGGAAATAGCAAGTTCTACGCAAAGGAGACATTTAAAAAAAACTGAATTTATGGATTTTTGAAAATTCGTCTGACTTAACCGCGAATCGAACTGGTCGAATATGACAGAATAATAAAGATTGGTTTTTAGGTCTTTAGTTAGGGGGCTATCTATCCGCATAATATTTTTACGCATAATAATCATTACGCATAAAAATCGATTGTCATAACACCCTTTTAGGCTGACATTGCAAAATTTAATAAACGTCTTTTGTGTAGATTAGGTTAGGGTAGTTTTAATAATAATTAAAATAAAACCCTTTCTATTGTAAAAACCGTTTTATGACAATCGATTTTTATGCGTAATGATTATTATGCGTAAAAATATGTATGCGAGTAGACCCCTACCCCTTTATTTAATTTTAACGTTTATGTGTCATAGACATAAATTATCACTATCAAAGAACCTTTAGATCTGTATCATAAAACACGACTTTATTGTTTTGTCATACCTATTCGATTCCCGGTTAAGAAATAGGTTTTTTTTTCAAAAACCCAATAATGCGGTATTTTTTGTTTCTAAAAATAAAAGTAATCCTTTGCGTAAAACTTGCTATTTCCAATATTTAAAGTAGTTGCCGTCCATGTGTTCTTTTAATCCAAAATGGGTGTGCGTATGACCTCAGTCTCACCTGATGTTAAGTGACGACGAGGTCGAGGGTGGTACACGCTTACCCAGAAAAAAGCCTATTCACTCTTGCCTGGAAAACACCAAGGATATACAATCCCAGGAATACAGACGCAGGGAGAGCATTCCACTCCTTGGCAGTAAGAAATGACGCAGAAAAAACCGCTGCATCCGACCCATTGGAAATTCGACTAGGGTGGCGGCACCAATGATGGACACTTTTAGCTGACAGGCACCATGGACACTTCACTCTTAATTCAAATTTCATACGGTCCTAAATTGATTGTTGCAAAACAAATTAAGACACTTCTGTAAAATAAGAGTCAAGTGGCCATCATTGGGTTCTTGTCCATTACTGGTTCCACCACCAAGCAGATGGGAGCCTTTCTGTTTGGACGACCGATGGGCTAAAAGGGAGGGTGGGATCGAAAATTACCGGTTAATTATGGTTCTTCACCAGGTTTTTCGTAAACACTCGTTCGGAGCGGAATCGATTCGCGAGCGTTATGATCGCTGGGATTAACCTGGTATTTTGACGGCGAGGCGACTTTTATGATAAGGTCGGCTTGACTTCAAGCTGAGCAAGTGAAAATGCAACTAAAGATCTAGCTAATAGGGTAGGAAAGACGAGAAAACGATGGCGATGCGAAGAGATAAGCGAGCGAAATTTCGAGCAAGAACTTTTTTATTTTGCTCTTTGATCAGAGGGCTCAGACAAGATGCACTACGCTAACTAACGTTTCTATTCGATTCATTTTTAAACCAATCGCGTCACTGGAAGATGACGTGATACGAAAAGTCACGTGGTCTACCAGTGACGCGATTGGTTTAAAAACGAATCGAATAGAAACGTTAGTTAGCGTAGTGCATCTTGTCTGAGCCCTCAGAACCGAAATAATATCGATTCTGTTCGACCGGGAACGAAATGAAAATGCTCTATTTTATTTATTTTTTTATGCCAAAGAGAAGGCATGCGAGTACTCAGGCCACCTGATGATTTGTGGGATCTGAGACCCATAGACATTTGAAACCTCAAGTTTACAATCTCCAAACTGCAATCCAGCTTCAAATGCGTTGCCAACCCTGAGGACTGAGATGGAATGCTTCTATGCTAGTAATTTCACCGGTTGTGTTATCCCCACACCGGAACACAGCGAACACTACTGCTTGGCGGTGAGTTAATGGATTTGAATTGTATGGCGTTTCTAACGAGCTGGTTAAACAAATTAACCAGGTATGCATGGCGTAAGATGATTACCGAATTGGCACTTTTTGCATGACACCGTTCTTGTCTGGTCTGTTTACGCAGTAAAATATAATTTCAGTGTAACCACCACAATATAATGCACTATCCTGCCATTTTTCCACGACTTCCCCGCGTACTGTTTCGGCCCCTGAAATTAGAAAAAAATATTACCTACAAAATATTTTGGTTTTTTCTTATTTTTTTTTTTTTTTTTTTTTCAAATTCAAATTCGTTTATTGCATGTCATATTACAGGTGATATAGATGGAATTACATGGAAGGTATACATATGACACCCTGCAAGGGCGTAGCAACTTAGGACAGTAGGGCTAGTACCTAATTATTAGAATAAAATATTAACTACGAATATTGCACATATCAATAATTCTTACATAACTTATTTTTAATTATATTACTTATACATTATAAAAAATTATACTTGCTTTCATTTATCTCTAAACTCGGTATTTAAAAATTCACTTAGACTATAGAAGCAGTTATCAATTAAAAATATTTTTAACTTACTTATAAATAAAGGGAATTTATTTTCAGTTTTGATGGAATTTGGTACATGGTTGTATATTTTGATCATCATTTGGTGTGGACTGGACGCAACTAATTTTAATTTGGTAAACGGTAGTTTAAGTTTATTAAGATTTCTATTATTTCTCTTTGTTTCTGTGAAAGTCTGGAATAAGTCAGAATGCTTTCTGATAAATTTACATGATTCTAAAATATACATGGATGAAAGGGTAAGTATTTTAAACATTTTAAAGTGGGGTCGACAGGAGTCCATAGGATCTATATTTGCTAATATTCTGACACACTTTTTTTGCAGGATAAATACAGCATCTACCTCACAACAATTTCCCCACAATATAAGTCCATACAGCATTCGGGAATAGGCGTATGCATAGTACGCCGAGAGGGCAGTTTGGAAGTCAGTGACACGTTTAAGGTGCTGGAGGGCGTATATGAAGGAGGATAATTGTTTTGATAGTTTTTGGATATGAATTTTCCACGTTAAATGAGTATCCAGGTGTATGCCTAATAAGGTCGCAGAATTAGCTGTTTCTATTTTGATGTTATTATGACAATATGAAATGGGTAGTGCTTGCTTTTGATAAGGTTTAAATTGAATTATTTTTGTTTTATTGAGATTCAGTTTTAAATTATGTGACTCTAACCAGTGAGTAATTGTGTTTAGATTAATATTTAATTTATTTACAGCTTCGCTAACAGTTTTACAAGAGAAAAGGATGGAAATATCGTCTGCGAAGAGCACACAGTTATCAGTTACTACATTTGGGAGGTCGTTTATGTATATCAGAAAAAGGATGCAGCCTAATACGCTACCCTGAGGAATGGAGCCAGCGATATCAACTCTATCCGATCGTACATACTGTATTTTTCCAGTCTCGAAGTGTGTATTATTAATTTCAACATATTGTGCGCGATTTTTTAGATACGATTTGAACCAATCGTGAGTTGGACCTCTAATTCCCGAAGCATACAGTTTGTCTAGAAGAGTACCGTAGCAAACTCTATCATATGCCTTGCTCATATCAAGCAGGAGCCCTACAGCGTATCTTTTATTGTCGATGTCATTTATTATTTGTCATAGCTAGGAAACATGAGGCGTGTTATAAATTGTAGGTGTTTAATTTTTGGCCCATTGCAATTGTTAATGAATTCGATATAATTCTTGGTCCTACTTATCTAAAAGACCAGTATTCAAAATTATAATAACATTAGTTGTGTTTAGGCTTTGACAACTTTTTGAATCAATTTACATGATTCTGAAATTCTCCAAAGCTACAACAGTCGGAAAACTTGGTGATGATGGTAAAATCATTAGTGTTTGACATAATTAAGTTGGCAGGAAAGTTAGTTATTATTTGTTGTTAAAAGAAAATTGAAAATCTGCTCCTCCTAAGTGGTCAATTTGTCCAACCTCTAAATATTGTCCATTCACCTTGAAACTAGAAATTTTCATTTGATATATATATAAATAATGTAACACAGAGAATCCTAGCTCAACCAAACGCGATGATTTATTTATAAACATGTTTTTTTAAATAAGTACTTACATTTTATTCAATTTCACTTACCCACAGGTAAGTAGCCCAAAAGTCCAGGAAAGGTAGTAAATCTGCCTGGCATAGGGTTGTGAGAGACCCCAGTTACATTTATACAATAATTTATGTGTGCGTTGGCTTCGGTATCTGTCAAAGGGAATGTCTGCAAACAAAACAAATACTCCAATAAGTCTGTATGAATTAAAAGTACCAAACAATATACATACAGTGTGAGATAAAAGACGTGATTACCCGGGAGCCCTTTGTTTCCCATAATTTTATTAGTCATAATGTCATTGTTAACATAATTATTGATAGTCATAATTTTTCTATATCGCTGAAAGAAACTATAAACTTTTCAGAAGTTCTGAAATATCTAACGTGTAGATAAGACTAGGTTAAACTGCTAACAGTTTCTCTAAAAAAATACGTTATGACTTGCGATGATTATGACCTAAAGCACATTATGACTAAAAATTATTATGGCAGACAATATAGACCCGTGATTACCCAACCCTTACCATGAGTTACAAAAGGAACCATGCATGTTTTTTTTACAGCTTCAATAAAAGCTGATTCATTTAACAAACAGGTGAGAAAAATCATTTTTTGAATAGCTATAAAAATAACCAAGAAATAAGCTAACAAAGATTTGTTCCTATCTCTTTCTAGCAAAACAGAATTTGACGTGGAGTTAATATGGCCGTACTGCACGATGACGTCACCGGTGCACTTCGGATCTCTCTCTCTAATTAGCATTTTAAAGTGCTTGTATCATCCGTATTACTTGACCGATTTTAATTTTAATTTCACTTTTGGTGATCTCTTTTACGGTATTTTCATATTTTGTTGAGAAATGCTATTTAAAAATCCATGCACATTCCCTATTAGTCGAAGCTCTGTCCCTCGCAGTCCTCGCAGCATTCTTATAGAGTGCGAGGGACAGAGCATTCGACTCGCTAGCGATTACGGTAATTGTAACCCATGGTAAGGGTATAGAAACCAGTTTTTCAGACTCGGTAATTGATGGCCAGTTACAAGAAACAAAAGCTTCTTTTTTGTAAATTTACCCCTTAATCACCGATTAGGGGCCACTTACACAGAAAATTTTGCCCTGGGTTAAGACACTAACTCAAGTTAAAATATCAGTTTTTGTATGAACCTGACGTTTAGGGTAATGGAATCAGGACAAGGCACCAATAAAGGACACTTGATTCTTATTTTACAGTAGTTAGGTAAGGGTTATTCATTTGTTTTGCAACAATCAATTTAGGACCGTATTGAATTTGAATTAAGAGTGAAGTGTCCATTACTGGTGCTTGTGTACACAAAATTATAATCAAAAACCAATGATATAATATAGTAAAAAGAGGTAGATATGTTATACTCACTACAATAGTGGCACCCTAAAACCGAGCCAATTGGTACACCTTTACTTAGTCTTGCGCCGCCAACGGAACTGTGAACTAGTCTACAGAGCACCATACACTCGTCTCTGTTTCGCTCCCGGAAATTAACATACCATCCTGCTTTCACTTGTCATTTATGAATTAGTTTGTAATTGCAATATTTACTGATTATGTGTGCGTAAGCCGGGCCATTTTTACACGCGGAATATCGTATAGGTAACATATCTGCCTCTTTTTATATTATATCATTATCAAAAATAAGAAGTCAGGATAACAATAAAAATACAAAACTAAGGAGTTATCACCGTTAAGGATCGTCTTAAAAATAGCATGCAACCAAATTAGCATTTTTTTAAAAATAAATAACATAATAAGTCAAAACATCTGAAATAATAAAAACAAAAACACAAATTAAATCAAAACATTTTAAATAATTTATGTACGTACCTAATTATAAATTAAGGTCCATAAACTCTTTGAACCTTACTCCTTATGACATTTGCATTTGGCAGAAAGGGACACAGAATACTTTTACTAAAATAGGTTTATTGCGCGCTGATGAATGAGGGGGAAGGTTTACACTTAAAAAGGTATACTGGGTGTCTCTAAAACCAACGTCAAAACTGAAAGAGCTGATAGAGCAGCTAAAAAGCTATCGATTTAACCCCTATGTATGTTCAGCGATTGTTACTAGTTTCGGAGATATTGATCATTTTAATCTGAATTTTTGTAATTTTCCCTTATGTCCATGTCACGAAAAATCATCGATTTCATGTTTTATTTCATAAGCTTTTCCGTGTTATCTTACATAATTAGAATTATACCGAAACAGCGAAGTTTTTAAACCTGTTTACTCGTTTCTTTTTAAGTAATCACATAAAGTTAGTTTCTTCATACCACAGGTGTCCCAGTGTTTGCTTTTCACTTTGTATGGAAAAAACAACTTTATTTATTTATTATTTATTTATTTATTTATTAGGCAAAACCAACTAAATATGTACATTACATTTCAAATAATACATACTATTTACAGAATTCCACAGTACACATCTAAATTTTAGGTTAGCACAGCATTCACAATTTTAAAAGCAAGCTACGCAATAAAACAATAGTAAGAATAAGAAATATCACATTAAACGGAAAGGCTTAATATTGTGATGAGTATAAGATGATATTTTTAAATTTACCTAAACTAATTGAATGAATGTCTACATTTCTACAGTCAGTACAGTTCTACTTTACGTGATTACTTTAAAAAAAACTGGAAAAAAAACTGGCTGGATTCGTAATGATTGTAATTATGTATCATACCACTGAAAAACTTATGAAATATACATACAACAAATACTCGCCTTCAGCACACAAAATATTTTCCATAATAGGAATTACTTAACTTCTCACATCGAATCCGAAAAAAAAATCTTAAATTAAAAATACAACTTATAACGCTATCTTTTTTACTATGTATGAGTTCAGAAAGAGACAACTACACTGTTGTTTTTGGGGTTACCTACGGAACCTAACTGACTGTACCTTTTGTACTATCAGGCCAATGAAACCCTGATCCATTATAGAGCTGTGTCACAGTGACGTTATGATTGAAGTGGTAAGAAGTGTCAAACAATAGTTATTTAATGGTTTATTATACAAATTAGAATCTCAAGTGTTCACTAAACGCCAAGACTGATATCTGGAATGACCGTAACTATGGTAATAACAATGCTATAATAATTATTATAGAACTGTTATTACCATAGCAACGCTCATTATGGAATTGTTTTCCCGCTTCGGTTACGCTATAGGTGGTATTCTGATACCGTTAACGATATCAATATTAGCGGTTTATAGTACACGAGTAGTTTTTTTTTTATAATGACACCGTGACAACGTTTTATGGTGGATCAGGGTCCTATTGGACTGATAGTACCATTTGTTATCTCCCATTCTGAAAAAAACCCAACCCAATATCTATTACGGCTTAAAAGACACAGCTCTTTAAAGTAAGGACGCACGGACAGCCCGGACATATAACAAGGCCCGTCGCGTACGGTTTAGTAATAATACTCGTAAACAATAATAATAAATATCAGGGGGACAATGTCACACCAATTGACCTAGTCCCAAAACTAAGCTCTAGGCTTGTACTACGGGTACTAACACTTAAAAACATAGAAAACATCCATGACTCAGGAATAAATATTCGCGCTCATCACACAAATATCTGGCCTTACCGGGATTTGAACCCAGGACCGCTAACTTCGTAGGGTCACTAGGCCAGCGCGTCGTTGAGAAACGATGTATCTTTACATACCCAGGTTTCCACTCCATAATCATACTGAGGGGTTGAAGCAAGGAATACATATCTTTCACCTTCGATGTCCATGCGTGATTTGTTATTGATTGCGTCGTACCTGTGGGTAAATATTACTCTAGACCAGTACCCTTACCATGAGTTTCAAGTAACGTACTCGCTAGCGAGTCGATGCTCTGTCCCTCGCAGACCTCGCAGTATTCTTACAGAGAGTACGAGAGACAGCATTCGACTCGCTAGCGAGTCGATTGTAACTCACGGTAAGGGTACCCATATTCTAGGCGGTAAAAACCATTATCGTCTTTGATCTGTTATGGTATTGTTCTTAACTCGGCCGCCATTACTGTCAAGCAAATAAGAGCTGCTATCAAAACGTTAACAATACGATAACAGGGGCCAAGATGCATTACACGAACTAGCGTTTCTATTCGTTTCATTTTTAAACCAATCGCGTCACTGGTACGAAGAGTCACGTGATTCACCAGTGACGCAATTGGTTAAAAAACAAAACGAATAGAAAAAGAGGCTATGGATTTTACCGCCAAAAATGAGGCCCTGAGATGCGTGATGCCATATTCTTTTCAGTCAGCATTCGCCAGGATATAAGGAGGTAGTTAAATGAATTATTAATACTGAATTTGATCCCCATGTATAGTCGACCACGAAAGCTCTGTCCTTTACCACATTTGGATCTTAACGTCATTCAAATAGAGTCGAAAACTGGTAAAGGAGTTTCTTGGTCGACTATATATTATAAAATATCTTAACACGTTTACGGACATAGCACCATCCTCAAAATTGCATGACAAATATAACTCATACAACATTTTCTACGGCCATGGACGAACGGATTTAACGTTGTGTCAAACATTGTGTATGTATGTAATTTCGTACAATAAAAATCTTACCTATAGTGGCAGCTCGTCCACGGTCGGTACGTCCACAGCCGTGATGACGCGTCGTTCCCCTTTTAGGATAGTGCATGAGGCGGAGGTTGCCCCAGAGCTTTTTTAATGTGACACTGGCTTGTATTAAAGCCTAAAACGGCACAGAGTCGGTGCTTCCTTTATGCTAAGGGAAATAGCCGGCCGCGGGCGGAGTTGCTTTTTTGATGTAATTAAAAACACCGGCCGCAGCCGTAGTGCCATATCACAAAGATATTAGTTTACGTCTCTTGACGTACAGTCCGTGAACGTGTTAATCAATATCGATTGAAATTTCTAACACTCACCACTGGTAACCTCTCATGACTGGGGCATCGTCAAAGGATATTTCAAAACCAAACGAGAACACGTCACTGAGTTCCAGAAATAGTCCTGAAAAAAAACATGTTTGTTTTTAGGCAGTTATAATTGAGAAAAGGATTTATAGAAAAAAACATGCTTATACAGGGTGTCCTAGAAACCGACATCAACCCGCCTAGAGCTAATAGAACAGCTAAAAAGCGATGTAACCCCTATGTATGTTCAGCGATTTTTGCTAGTTTCGGAGATATTGATCATTTTAATCTGAATTTTTGTAATTTTCCCTTATGTCCATGTCACGAAAAATCATTCGTTTCATGTTTTATTTCATAAGTATTTCAGTGGTATTTTACATAATTAGAATCATAGCGAAACAGCGAAGTTTTTAAACCTATTTTCGGGTCATACACACGCGCCAAAACAAAAGTTGTCTCTCCTGTGGTCAATAGTTAAGGGCTTGTGTGCATATAAGTTATGTTTTTATTTGCTAGGACTAAAGTAGACATGATGGCGCTTATGAGGATATGGGTTCAGCCAGCAAATTAGGCCTTAGAAACGTTAACTTCGGGTATGTCCACAGGAAAGACGGTAACCTAAATCTGTGTATGACCCTTTCCCTTTTTTTCAGTATTTTTTTTAAGTAATCATCTAAAGTTGTATTTCCATACAAAGTGAAAAGCAAACACTGGGACACCTAGTATGGAGAAAAAAACTAGATAGTCAAGAGGCTGGCAACCCCTTTTCACGCCGAGGTTTGTATAGTGCTTTTCTCAAACATATAATTCATTAAAAATATTAAAACGAAAATTACAATGTCAAACACTAGAGTGCATAAACATTTAAAGTAACCCACAGTACTCAGTCATCCGCGCTGTGTCTTGTGCGCCCGCCCGCCCGCCGGTGCCCCGCAGCGCACCGCCTGCGATCTAAGTTACGCTACGCACCCCTAATTACCTTTGTTCTCCTGGTACTTTAAATAAACATGCAAACGCTTTGGTTGGATGCACGGGTTAGTATATTAAAAAAAACAGCTATTTAGCCTGTTCATAAACACAGCCGCCATGTTTACATTAAAATTAAAAAAAAATACTTCCCGGCCTTGGCCTTCAATTTTGTATGAAATTCGTTTACAGTTCTCTCGAGTTGATCCGCCTGAAACGTGATACTTTGAAGCCTAAAATAACTAACATAACGCCAACTTTCCATTGCATGTTTGAGAAAAATTAAGTATAAAAAGTTCGTGGGAGATTCCGTTCTGCGCCTCTATTCTACGGGGCAAAACTATATCACCTTTGACTTGTTATCGTATTGTTTTTTACTAAGCTGCTATTACCGTCAAGTAAATAAGAGCTATCGAAACGTTCACAATATGATAACATGCCAAAGCGATACCACTTTACCGTGTGGAACACAAGGCAAGTAAAATCAAATCAATTAATGTTAAATATCCAAGACAAACAAAATAAAATTTACATGCATACATAAACTCATGACTTCGTTCCCAGAGTGGGGTAGGCAGAGTTACACAATTACCTACAACTCTAAAAACTTGTTGATATTTTTTTAACCACATTTTGCACAATTAGGCTAAGATGTTTACCAGCGTATTAGTGACAGGTTGCAAGCGCATCGTCTAACAGTACTACAAGCTCTTATTCCCTTAGTAGCCTCTTACGACATCCACGCGAAGATATAAAAAATTAAAATTGAATAAATACTTACTGTTAAAATTATCAGTTAGGGTAAATCCGGGATAGATGCCGCAAAGGGATAGGCGCTTATTTTTCAAAAACCTAACTTCCCAAAATCGCAGCAAAGAAATAATAGTCCAAATAGGGAGCGCAAGGGCCACACACCTCAGCCCCCGCAGGCCGTCGCGAGGAAAAGACGCGTCTCGCTTGTGTGTGTGAAAATCTCCACGATGTGTGCAAAAAGTGCCTCAAATTTTCAAACGGAAGTATTTGCAGTTTCATAACTTTATAATGAGTATTAACTTCTGTTCTGTTTTTATTATATCAATATACTGGTTCATTAAGTGTACAACTATGTATTCATTATCGCTCTTTTGTATTTGGTTTAGATAAAAAATAAAAAGGCACCGATCCATATCAAAAAGGATAGTCGCCGGGGTATACGTGCCCTTGGGGCATCTATCCCCCCATACTCCTATATAAATAATCGTAGCATATTATGTTTTTAGCGTACATTGTTTTTTTTCAAAGGGCAACTATCCTCTTTAAAATTTTCATGGTGGGGCATCTATCCATATAGGTAGGCATCTATCCTAAAAAAAAGGATCCTGCAAAAACTCAATTTGTACAAAATCAGTAATTATTAGGTCAACAAAAACAAGCCGTAATGTACTTAAGATTAAAGACTAAACTAGCTATATCGAAAGGAAATATTCATGGAAAATTGATAGTTTTAAAATTAGGAGGCCTTTTCAAAAAGTGTGGCATCTATCCCGGATTTACCCTACCGATAAAAAATCTTAATAGAGGTACCATAAAACGCTTTTTCAGCTAGAAATATTGCTAGCCTACTAACATACAAATAATTCAAGGTGCATTTCTTTATACGTCTTCAGGTTCAATGAATCCCTGTTTCCCTACTGATTTGTTTTTTTTGTTGTGTTCGGAATTATCAGAAGAAGGTTTGTATAAAAAAAATACACCTGGGCGGCGCCGGGCACGGACAGCTAGTTTATTATAAATACGATCCCATATCACGTTTTTGAAAACTAAAGGCAATCCGGAAACGTGACGTATGATTAAAAAATTAACATACAAAAAAACAAATAAACTGTGCGCAATTTTCTCTTGTTCATAATTCTAATGTCACGTCAATATTCAAGGAGTTTTTTAAAAATGAACCAATTTTGGCACCTTTACTTCAAGCTGGCAGCTAAAGCCTCCCCAGGTCGAAAACTTATATGTTTAATAGTACCAATTGCCTTAACGAGATCCATCCAACAAAACATGTATGCTCAATCTTTTGTAAATCATAGACCTTAGTATACTGCCCTCCTAAGCAAAAATGCAATAACTAAATTCAATAGCCAAAGCAGATTCAACTCTCTTCTGTTTGTAACTAGGTTGCAATTTCTACAGATGTTTTTTCTGAGATATCGACATTATGCTTAGTAGGGCAGTGTAGTGATGTAATGTCCCCCATTTCTGTCAATCCATAGCAATTTCCTTTACCCCCTTATAACCTCGTAAGGCCCTGTGTGCAATAGAATGTATATAATCTAGGCAATATAATTTGAACTGTGTCGCAATGTGAATAAGGTTTATTTTCCTATGTTCATAAACTGAAAATGTCATTATCGAACAAACGTAATTGAACTTTATTGCGTTGATGGTAGATTCAAAGTCCCATTCACGAAAAACTCCCTGTTTGTAGTATGGTGGGCCTTACGAGGATAAGGCATGACGGCATGACTACTTATACCAGTAGGTGGCCTGTTTACTCTACCATAAAATAAAAACATAAAAAACTCATGTAACTAATTATAGATTACCTGGGTCGAATTTATCCGCGGAGGCGAGTCCCACGGCGAGGCAGAGTAGCACGGGGCGCAGCATGGTGGCGACGTGTCGTGCATCGGCGCGGGCGCACCTTTATACGCCGCGGACGACACGTGGACGCGGCGCGCGGCAAGACAGGGGGTTCCGTTCAAGAACGTACGGATATTCAGTACTTATTAACCGTACAATGCATCCAATGACACATATGTCACAACTAAGTAACTAACTGCACTAAGTTGTTATTTTTTTTTATCGCAGCGACATCTATTTATACGTATAAGTTAATTATTGATCTCTGAAGTTATCATAACTAAATAACACAATAAACACAATAAGTACCTATCATATTTGTTTTTTCGCACACAAAATGTCATGAATTGTAGGGCTAAATTACGGCACCGCATTCATTTTGTTAGAAATCGTCTATAAATATTCTATATAAGTAAATATAAATGTTTAGATTAGGTTAGGTTAGGTTAGGTTGTTGTCCTCTATTCGTTCCTACTATTGATCAGATTCTGATGAAACTTTAGTAGGGTGTTCTAGCCCGCAACAGTTTCTGGCTCAAAAAATCTGTTTAATTTTTTACTTTACGTGGCATTGCAACGCGTGCTCATTACAGCTAATAAATAAATAAATATCAAGGGACAGTCTCACATGAATTCACCCAGTCTCAAACTAAGCTCTAGGTTTGTTCTATAGACAATGCTATCCAAACTTATCATCATTTAACTTAAGAGTTAGGCTCTTGTCGGTGAAGTAATTGCCACTTTTTTCTGTTCTCTGCCAGCTTTTTCACCTCCAAATACGACACGACATTGGGCTTCTGTCCTATTTGGCTGAAGTAAGTCTAGGTCTTCCTCTTTTTCTTTTTCCCTCAACCTTTCCCCTTCAAAATGTTCAAAAAGAAACTGACGTGCCGTATCAGGCGTCTCGTCATCTTTCCTCTGCTACATTCTGTGAGTGTTTTCCAAGAGCAAATGCATGAGTTACAATGAAAAATACTGAAATGTTTGTAGGTTCCTATCCCATCATCAGATCCTAACGTACGTAAAATATCAATTCCAACAATTTACACGTAAACAATAAAATAAATTACTTATTTTAGTGCCAGGTACAACGAATTTTTCACATTCTTGGGCATCACTGATAATCCAATAATATGGCCTTTTTGTAACCTAGTAACTTCAGGTATTTGGGTTCGTCTTTTATAATAAATATTACCAACATTTAATTCAGTGTCGTCACGGGTCGCCGTTATGTGTCGCACCCGACACCTGTTGCGCGATGTCGCCAAATATGTCAGGCGAAATTTCTCGAACTCCCTTGCCTTCGCCCGACGTCGCTGTTTTTTTTTCCGAACATTCATTTGTCTTAATTTTTATGTATTGCTGGAGCTATTTTACATAGATACATCATTTAATTGCTATACGTAGTTTAGGTTAGGTTTGATTTATATGTGATACCCGATTAAAAAAATAAGTCTTCTATTAAAACATCGCATTCAGCATTATGAAAATTCGGGTTTTCATGAAATTTGAATTTAAAATGAAGTTCTTGCTGCCAGAATTCGGAAACTTGCTTTTTTTCAGCTCGTTACAAACGCTTTTAAATAGAGCAGTTTCATTTCGATTCCGCTCGAACCGAATCGATATTATTTCGGTCTGATCAAAGAGCAAAATAAAACTGTTCCTGGTCGGAATAACGGTTAATTTCGTGATTTATTTTTGTTCGTATCGCCATCGTGCTAGAACTTTATTTACATTTTCACTTGCTCAGCGTGAAGTCAAGCCGGCCTTATCATTTTAAGCTGGGTCCACATTTGTATCGTTTTGCCGATCACGATCACGAACTCAGCGAAGGAGATTAGTGGACCTCTCAAAAATTGATAACTCGGCCTTCAGTGCTTTGATACTTCGTCAAGCTCGAGTAGTGGGCCAAATGATAGTCATAAATGTGAAGTGAATCCAAGTGAGATCCTATCGCTAATCACAGAACCAAAATTAACAAAACACCAATACTTTTTAATTACAGTGTTCATTAATATGCAGCAAACAATATCCAGTTTTGCCTTCGGATTATAAGGTTTTAGAAGCCACGAAACAGTGTTACCCCGAAAAATTAACTATTACTGAAAAATGTGCCGAAGTAGTTACAAAATATGTTGGACCACACGGTTCAAAGAATACTGGATTCTCAAAATATACTGTTATCAAATATCGATCCCGAGACCTTAGATGATGTTATGTTGTGCACAGTGAGTATAAGCAGTGTTTTTCCGATGACCCTACTTTAGAAGATGAAAGTTTATTCGTGACATCATATGTGCCCTTGCGTCTCGTGTCCATAGTTGCAACAACAGGAGAAGAACCAATATTATGGAAGAATCCTCGCCCATCATCAACTAGGTACTGTCACCCTATTCGCTTAAAATTTGCAAAAGAGACAAAACGATTATCTAAGAACGAAGAAGATTATTTTAAAGAGAAAATTTAATAATTTAGTACCATCGACGTATATGTTGCCGGGCGGCGATGAATTAAAAGTTCATCATCAATTGCAATTGACAATGGTAGACGGTAAAATTTGTAGTGCGTTAAGTGACACAGCATCTCCTCTCCATTCATGGATAAGATTTTTTGAATATTTTGTGCACATGTCATATCGGCTCGAGGTAAAAAATGGCAAGTTTGATTAAATGAATAAAAGGAAAAAATGGCAAAGAGAAAGAAGACGATACAAAATGATTTTTTTCACTTCACATTTATGACTGTCATTTGGCCCACTACTCGAGGTTGACGAAGTATTTATCAAAGCACTGACGGCCGAGTTATAAATTTTTGAGAGGTCCACTAATCTCCTTCGCTGAGTTCGTTTACTACAAGACTCAAAATCTTTCTTCCGTCGACCGAGATTTGATGTCATTTCTTGATCAGAAAATTGATTTTCATTCGCAGATACCGACTCATTCTTTGCTATATCTTTGTTTAAAGGACATTTAATCATTTTGCACGTTTTCTGACTAGTTGATATTTATTCCGTGCTGCTTTTTTCCAGTAATCTGTGATCATTTGGGTTATGTAATTAACGCGTTTACTTAGAACTTTGATTTCAACGTTTTCAGCTTCCGGCACCATTTCCAAAACTTTCTCTGGTATAATTCGATATTTTTCCATCTGTGATCCTTTAACAAGATGCCATAGTTTAAATATGGGCATTCTTTTAAACTGAACTTGCAAAAAAGAACCTGTAAGAAAGAAAACAAAATACATTAGAAATTGACAAATCTCGTAGCACCTTCTACGAACAGCGTAGAGGACGAATTACTAAAACATCTAGCAAAATCTAGCAGAAGATGACTATTGGCCCAGTAACTAGACTTTTTTACGCTTTTTGAACAATCAAAATTATTATTCGTACACTATCGCGTCATTGATAAAACTCAATGGTAATACACAAACAACTTAAATATTTTTATTAAATTAGGTGTCTCGTAGCTCTCTAATAAATATAAAATCTATAGTAAAAATAGCTACTAAAAATATTATTATTAAAACACATACCTTTGTCATTAATTTCAATGATTTTTCACTGAGTTTATCACAACAAGTTTTTAGAAATCCGTCAACAAACAACTTTAATGATCTATTGATAAGACTAATTACGCGGTGTAAGTGTGTTCACTTCGGAGGTCTGAAAAACAATGATCCCGACTGATTATTTCAAAACTATTTATAGTTTTAAGTAGGCTGGTAATTAGTGTACCTATTATCAAAGGAGTACAAATCATAGCTTGGCTATTGTTGATTATTTGGACTTATGACCTATGATAAAAAGATAAAAAAGATAAAAGAAATTTATTCAGTAAGTAGGCCGCACGGGCACTTTTACACGTCAAGAATCTACCAGCGCTTCCCAAGAGAAGACCACTGCCGAGAAGAAACGCCGCAAGAAACTCAGCAGTCAGTCATTTTTTAAACATATTTCTTATTACAATGGTACTACTTAGTCTAGCATTATATAAAGCTATAAATATTAAATTAAATATAGTATCAAATAACATGCGTAGTTCAGCAGGAAAACATGCCAATTAAGAATCTTACGGGAGAGATAGATAAAAAAAACCACATACTTATGTGTATGTAAGATGGTGCGAGACGACCACATAAAAGTTTCGATATGTTTTCCTACATCAACGGTGTCCCCTAGAGCGGGACCATACTCGTAGTGCGATGTGGTCAGAAGGTTCTTGAGTGGCGTCCGCGGACCGGGAGACGAGCTGTAGGTAGGCCTCCAACAAGATGGAGTGACGACCTGGTAAAGATCGCGGGAACGCGGTGGATGCGAAAAGCACAAGACCGGTCTGAGTGGAGAGCCTTGGGGAGGCCTATGTCCAGCAGTGGACGTCTTTCGGCTGACATGATGATGATGATGATAACATGTAGACTTAGAGAGAAGAAAATAAATTTTAACAGTTAAATAATCAGTTGAATAGTTTGTTTTATTAGGTGAAATTAAAGATCGAAGAAGGAACATTGAAGTAGGTAATAAAAATAATCATAATTCAAAACTTAAACCGATATATCTTTTAAACTTATAAGGAACTAGCTGTTCCCGTGCCAACTTTGGGCAATAAACATTTTTTTTGGATTAATATATAGCCTATGACACTCACAAATAATGTGGCTTTTTATTGGTAAAAGTATTTTCAAAATCGGTTCAGTAGACCCAGAGATTACCCCCTACAACGTCACAAACTTTACCTCTTTACGAGTATAATATTAGTATAGATTACAAAACAAATCAACAATAATTACAATCTTATTATGATTATTATACGGAACCCTTACGAGTCGGAGTCGCACTTGCCCGGTTTTTTTATACACGTGTTCTCGACACAGTAAGGACAGTACGTATATAAGTGAGTATAGCTGCGCTAGTACCTATAGTGATCTGTTAACTATGTTTTACTTGGTGGTGCTCGGTCTCTTGGCGATCCTTGGCTCTGGCTGCACTTACGAAAGTATGTTTAGTTTTTTCTTAAATGTTCAGTCTCGGAAGGTCAGGCCTTCCACTAATACCATACCCCCTTATTACTAATATCCCCTGACCACAGAATTAGGGTGCGGCTCCACTGAGGCGGAGACGAGCGGAGCGGGGCGGAGCTGTGCCAATATTAACCAATAGAAGGCGCATGCGGTCACGTCGAGCTCGCCTTGCGCACGTTAGATTATATTCTATGTGTATGTATGTATGTATGTGTATGTATGTATGTATATATGTGTATGTATGTATGTATGTATGTACAGGTCAAATCTTGCAAGTTAAACTTGACCCACTTCTTGGTTTCTGACGAAGCTGTAAATTTGCATACGCCTTTAGTTCTAATGACAATACAATAATTATAGTACCATTGAGCTGGTCTGATGATGGAGACTCGGGGTGGCCATAGGAACTCCTAAAGTGCACATGATAAACCCGTCGTGTTAGGGCTCGTTAGAATCCTCTTGACGAGTAGATGACGACTGTGCAAAAAAAGTACAGTACAGTACTGTCTCGTATATTCTAATACTTCGTATAAATAATCATTTTCGGTGCACTCTGTCAAGTAGTGGAACCGGCTACCGGCCGGCATTAGACAACAACAATCAGTTGATTCCTTAAAAGGCATAATTAATGAAATTCTGGCTTGACTCTAGCTCCTAAATATTGTACTAACTGTCCTCTACATAAATGTAGTTATAATAGTTATAATTGTTGTTTATGAAGGTTTAAGTATGTACATATATATACATACATAAAATACATAGTCTTTTTACGCTGTCGGCTTTTTTGATTTAATGAATTTATTTATCCTACGTGTTACCGTGAAGACCCGTTTAACTTTTAATCGTCGTTCAGCCCTTATCCCAACTTATTGGTGGTCGGCGCAACATGTATTTTTCTTCCATTCTTCTCTATTAGTCGTCATCTCGGTAGTCCCTCCCTTTCTAGCCATATCATCTTTCACACAGTCCATCCATCGTTTCTTTGGTCTTCCCCTTCTCTTATAGCCATCCACATTCATACTCAAAACTTTCCTGACGATATTTTCCTCATTCCTCCTCATCACATGCCCATACCATACCATACCATATCCGTTTAACTTTTAATATGAGTGAAAATTTTGAGTGTTTAAATATAACTAACACTATCGTTTCTTTTGTTTAGTGTTTCATTTCAGCCAGGTATACACCGTGACCGCGGAGCATCTTGGTAGTTCTGGGACCGTACGACAATGGTAAGTCAATATTTAACCCTAAACCCCATAGGAGAGATAATGTATATTATCAGTGTATCTTTGGATCTGTTTTTCTATCTCACAGATCCCGCTTATCATCAGATTGCCTGGGTGCTTGTTGAACTTCTCAACACCCTTAAAATATCGATTAATTATATTTATAGGTCCACTTTTGTGTGTAATATAATAATCGCCAGCCTAATCCTGAGTGGCTGTATTACCGCTGCACTGATTGACTATTCTAAAGAGTAGGGAATGCAAATAAATAAATAAATAAATAAATAATAAATAAATATCACGGGACAATTGCCACACCAATTGACCTAGTCCCAAACTAAGCTCTAGGCTTGTACTATGGGTACTAGACAACGATATAAATACTTATACAGAGAAATATATACTTAAATACATAGAAAACATCCATGACTCAGAAACAAATATTCGTGCTCATCACACAAATATCTGCCCTTACCGGGATTTGAACCCAGGACCGCTAGCTTCGTAGGCAGGGTCACTACCAACTAGGCCACCGCGTCGTCAAATAACCGGTTATAACCGGTTTTAACCGGTTATTTTCATACAAAATCGGCTAATAACCTTTTAAACTGCATTCCCTACTTAAGAGCCGACGGCGGGTTCGAAGCGTTGCTGTTGACTCTTGAGACGTTGAAATATGAACAATATTTGACTGGAATTAACTGATTTAATCCACAATTAAACAGTAAAAATACGAATAAATGCGTCCGCACGCTTCAAGTTGACAGGAAGAGAGATTAAACTAAAAGCAATGACAGCTCTAAACTCTATACATAAACTAATTCCCTTAGTCAGTAGCGGCCTTTACACGTAAAGTTTGGACCGCGGGAAAAGCCACGCGCCGTTCCAATCTTCGTTAAGAACCGTACGTGTAATAAATAATAATAATTAATTAACAATTATTTGGTCGTAATAAAGTCTTGACAGTTTTATGCGCGGTCGAAACCATCGGACGGACCGACGGTTTCATCTACAGTTCGAAACGCAGTCCCAGATGCGCAGTCCAAACTGTGCCGTGTAAAGGCCGCTTATGACTACTAATTACACAATTTTATAAAATAATAGAAAATAACATAATTGTCTATTATTGACAGGTATGACGCAGCGTATGAACAAACGCGTGTTGATTTCAACGAGGGATCGGTTCAGCTCGCTTTTCTGATGCCCAGCAAGGGGCATCCGTATGGAAGGGCAAAGCAGGTCAGTTCCTAAAAAATCGGGAAATAGTTAGATCAGAAATAAATCAGATCGGAAAATAGTCAGATCGAAAAATCTGTACTGGGTGTCTCATAAGTTGACGTCACAATTAAAACACAAGAAAGTCTCTTGTACCGGTTTATACCGGTGGAATAAAGTCTCACCTACTCACTGTCCCAACTTTGGAAACAAGATGCCACCAAGGTGCAGTGCCGAGATTCTTGGCGGTAAAAACCTTATCGTTTCTGACATGCTATCGTATTGTCAACGTTTTGTTAGCTCTTATTTACTCTTATTGGGTACCGAGCGAAGCTGGTTTCTCACCAGGCAGACTGACAGTATTGAGTTTTTCACAATAACTACAACATATTTAAAAATTGTGGAAATCGGACTTGATTTAAGAGGTGACATACGTTACCAAATCAAAAAACCGCCTTCAAAAACGCAATATTTTTTTAAACCAAAATCCGAATTTAGTTGGCCTGATCTACAATTCTAAAAGAAGTAACTTTTTGCGTTTGGTAAGGTAGTTTTTGTTTTTTTTTGACGTTTCTTGAATTTTGACGAGTAAAATTTTGAAGAAATGCTTGCAGTTTGAATCCCGGTGATCGACATTGAATACTATCCCCAAAAAAGTTAATTTAAACCGGTATAATAGGACAACCAGTGAATTTACTAGCATACAGGCATTCCGTCTTAGTCTTCAGGGTTGGAAACACATGTTGTCTTAGGATAACAATCTTTAGATTGTAGCTTTGAGAATGTAACTGTCAATGGGTTCCCAGTTACCATCTGTTTTTTTTTACTGTACATAAATTTCAGATCATCCCAGTCACCACAGAGACCCATCTCAACATGAGACAATGCACTATATACGAGGGTACAAAAGAACACAACTTTCTGTATATGAGAAGCATTTTGCCTAGCCGTAACTTTTTTCAAGAAAAAGGTAAGTGAAAATGGGGTGTTCCTCGGAATTCCTAACAACGTTTGTCCGAATTTTCATTTGCCCTAAACTGGTTTTCAGATGAGTCAGGCAACTTTTAAATTTTCCAATGATATCTGCGGTTCGGTTAGGTTAGGGTTGTATTATAACAACACTAAAAAGCTTTAAAATTTAAGCGGAAATGGCTTTAGGATAAACGAAAATTCGGACAAACGATGCATTATGACAAATGACGATTAGGGATTTAATAGGGGAACCGTGAACATGTTATGATTTTAGGAGTACCTGTGTATATTATGACCTATGTATATATGTAGGATGTGGTTATCGATTGCTTATGTTAATCCAATACAAATTTCTTAATTTTCGAAAATCGTTTAATGTAGCGTCATGTATCTTTGGCCCCTGTTTCTTTTAACGACACGAAAATTCCTCAAATTTTCAAGTGTTTGTTTGTTTTTAACTTTCTCGACGTTCACACGTCGTACTGTTATAAATCAAGAGGGACAATCGTCTCTCAGTTTCCCTAACTGATTGAAACTATTGAATTAACTTCCCTCCACGAAGTATCCTCAGAACGACATGTCCTCCTCAAACGCGGCATAAGAAAAGTATTCGCTGAAAGGCGACAAATTCGCTGTGCCCCTGGCATTGCTGATGTTTACGAGCGATGGTGATTGCTTACCATCAGGTGGTCCATTTGCTCGTTAGCCTTTTATTGCTATAAAAAAACATAATGTTATTACGCTTTTCAGTCTTGTAAAGATAAAGATAAAGATATTTATTCAGTAAGTAGGCCGCACGGGCACTTTTACACGTCAAGAATCTACCAGCGCTTCCCAAGAGGAGACCACTGCTGAGAAGAAACGCCGCAAGAAAATCAGCAGTCAGTCATTTTTTAAACATATTACAATGGTTACTACTTAGTCTAGCATTATATAAAGCAATAAATATTAAATTACTTATTATACTTATAAAAATAACATGCGTAGTTCAGCAGGAAAACATGCCAAAAATCTTACGAGAGAGACAGAGGGAGAAAAGGAAAAAAAAACACCTATTTATGTTTATATAAGACGGTACAAGATGACCGCATAAAAGTTTCGATATGTTTTCCTACATCAACGGTGTCCCCTAGTTGTTTTAGATTTATGAAAATTTGTAGCTTGTTCAATGTTTCTTATGAAAAATTCTCTATTACTCCTTAAAATATTCTTAATTAAGAGTAATCTGAATCCTTTTAAATGTCTCCGATACTATCTTTTGTATAATCTCCATTTCTGTTCCAGGACATGAAATAATACATGGAGAAAACGCTACAAAATTTTGGTATCCTATAACTGTGTATTACGATGGTGATATAATATCGGAGGCAAGCGTGTATTTTTGGACAGCGAGAAAGATGTTACATGGCAAATTGGAATATATACCACTCAAGTAAATTATTCTTTGCGAGGGTTTTGTTCCCGATTCGTCATATTCCTGCTTCTTCAGATTCCTGTTTCTTCGAAATTACTTATGTATGATAAGATATGTTAAGTAGACTATTTAAGTAACCTACCTAGGTACCTAACTGGCAAGGAGGTTTAAAGATTTCAGCTCGAAGTATGTGGCATCACGCATGCCAATTATTGAGTTATAATAAAATCATTGAGACGTATTTTAACACGTAAGTGGAGGCACGGTTATTGCATAGTTTCATTTGATGTTGAAAAATCCGACGATACAAGAATCCGACGAAACAGGAATCCGACAAAACAGGAATCCGACAAAACAGGAATACGAAGAATAAGGAACAAATTTGATTAATAGACTGGTGTAGTTCATTGGCATTTTATTAGCCGCTGTCATTATTGGGTTTACCCTTGAATCACAGACACTCATTCCACAGAATGTTTTAATTTGCCGAATTTTCGACGTGCAGAAGTTATAATTTTTTGGTGGTCACAGGTCTAATCTAACATAACCCACGTAAACGAGTATAACGATAATCAAAAGTACCGAGGCTTTACTAACGCACTCACTTAAACTCTATCTCACTCTTAGGCGTGAAATACACGGGTAATTATCTCAACCACATTTTTTGAGCGGCGGACGTGATAATTGGGGTGTAAAGTACATGTATTGGAAAACTATTTATTTTATAAATAATCTTACTCAAAGTACCATATTGAGCCAAAGTTAAAATTATTATTAACTTATTATATTTATCGTAAAAAAATATTTTCAATCCAAAATCAATTTTGGTGTCGTGTCCTGTACTTCCCGCATATACTGATATGTCGTGGTACAAACTTATTAAGCCTCAACTAGACTTATATTTTAGTTATCTGTATTCCTTATTAGTTGAGGTATTTTAAAATGTATCAATTATTGCATTTGCAAGTAAAAGGAAACTGGGAGCAGTGTAAATAAAACTGTCCAAGCGAAATAGTTAATTTTGGTGGTGAATATTGAAATTGATTTTATGATCAAACGAAACGTGATTAAACAAACAAATATAGCGTCAGATGTTCGTTCAGTTTCACTCCAGCAATAGACTGTGAAAGATTTGTACCATCTTTCTGCGTCTTCCCGCTAAGCACATAAGTATCTAATTTTTGTGGTATGAAATACACTTTATTAATCGTGATAACTTAGATAAGTCATTATTTCGCAAAAAGTTTTGTTGTGTGATAGTTTTTTCAAGTATGTTTATGGTGTCTTTTTAACTGTAACGAGTTAAGTTTTTGTTAAACTAAAACATTTGTTTTTAATTTAAAAAAAATGTTAAATTTTATAATTTTCGTGGTACAATTTTGGTGGCTTTTGCGAAACACCGAAATTATAAAAATTTCTGGTCTCCACCAAAATTATTGAAACAAAAAATAATCATTATTTATTATATTAGAAACTTACGTTTTGGATTTTCAAAAATAACAAGGAAGATTCCCTAACGATTATATTTTAATTAGCCCGATATGTTATTATTGATCGTGAGTTTTGCTAAGAAAAGTAATTTTGGTGGATAATAACAATTTTGGTGGTACATAATTAGTAAAATCGTTATATCTTAAAAAACACTTGGTATAATAAAAGGCCATTTTAACTCTGTTTTTATAATGACTAATGACGTCACTTAAACGTTTAATTGTACACCCTACTTAGAAAATAAAAAATACCACCAAAATTAGGATAATTTGACGCTTGTTGAAATTCACCCACACAGAAGCGGCGCGTCGCAGGCGCGGCGTAGGCAAGGCGTGTTAAGGCGTGGAAAAGGTGCAGGCGCGATGCTAATCAAAAGAGGCGAGCGAGCGAGAGGGATCGCGAGGGAGCGCCGAGGGCGCGGCGAGGTAAGGCAAGGGAAGGCGAAGGCCTACAGGAGGCGCGGAAAGGGTATGCCGCCTATTTGTATAATTTAGCATCGCGGCTGCGCCTTTTTCACGCCTTAACGCGCCTTGCCTGACCGTGCCTCGCCGCGCCTGCGCCGCGCTGCTTCTCTGTATTTCTCGCCTTAGTGGAATGCTCAACATGCTAATATGATTCTACCGAGTACAAAAGAACTTCTGAAAGGTTTTATTACTTCAGGTAAAGAATAACCATTTCCCTTCTCTTGTTGTTTCAGGTTAGATGTCATAGTTCATGATTATGAACGTGGTACTTATTCTTACTACTCCACCCTTTATTCTGATTATGATACTGCTCCAATCAACAATGCAACCTTTATGATTGATGACCGTAAGATACAAGTTGAAATTAAGGTTTTTAGAATAGAAATAATACAATATAATAGAAAACATTTATTCAATCATCTTGTTCACCTTCAATGCTCTCAAAATAGAGATATAGAAGACAAACAAAATAAAAAATATAAAAAGTTGCCTTAATAATAAGCAAGCTTTGAAAACCGCAGGCCTTTCGCGTAACTCACTCGCAATCGCGATCGGCTTCAAAACAAAACAATTGGTTTCATTTTGTATGCAGACAAGCCTTCGATTTTCAAAATGAAAACGATTGTGATTGCGAGTGTGTTTACGCGAAAGGCCTGCTGGACTACATTTTTCATAATGTCATCTATAAGTATTATGTAAAATAATTAACCCCCTTCTCTTTACTTTGAATTAAATATTTTAGCCTACGTCACAACCAAGACAAATCTAACGATATCTCATTATATTAAAATCCATCAAGCCGTTTAAGCTGCAGAGTATGCCAAAGACTATACATACACACATATACACATACATACATGCGTGTATACACTCGTAAAACATAACCTTCCTTATGACGCAGTCGGGTAAAAGCGCTCGTGTTATTGTATGTATTGTATGTAAACTCTTTATAGCACAAACAGAAAATAAACAAAGAAAAATTAAACAAATACACAAAAGGAATGTTTAAAGGCAAACCTATCCCTCCTGTCTTGTAATGTTATTTAAAAAAAAAAACGTTTTTTTTATTGTTCTAATATTATCATGATTGCACAACTTGTACAGAAGAATCAAGAGGATTGTTGGTGATACAAGGCTAGCTTCAAAGCTTGCCCAACGTAAGGTGAAAGTGCACACTGCAAAACTTGATTCAGCTATTTTACCGCCGAAACCTTAGAAGATTATAATGTTAAGACTGCAATCCTAAGTCTGCTAATGCGTTGTCATTCCTAAGGACTAAGATAGAATGCCTCTATGCTAGTTAATAGCTATGCCGGTTGTCCCCACACCGGAACCGAACAAAAAACACGTGAACGTGCTAATAATGTCTGTTTATTTCTTTATCGTCCTAGGTTTACGTTGCGGACATCGTAACATGAGTGACGGCGATAAGGTCCTTGATGAATTATCCAATCTTCCCATTCCCAACAAGATTTTGGAACTGAATAAACACTTCAATCAATACCGGAACGAGGAGGAGCTCAAAATGAGACAGGATATCATCGAAAGCAATAGGAAGTTAGTATGCCCATTTAATTGTCCTTTTATTTTGTCTTGATTTATTCTTCTACTCATGTTACCTGGTAATAAATACCAATAGCAATAATAGTAGTGCACTACTGCTAAAGCAAGCCGATTAGCAAGCTGAAGTGGCAGTGGATCATTTCTGCCGGAGAACAGATGAACTTTGAAGCCGTCGTGTTCACGTCAAGATGGAGCAATGATATGCGCAGATTGGCCGATGTAGGTTGGATGAGAGAAGCTGAAGATCGGGCGCAGTGGCATGCATGGGAAAGGCCTTGGTTCAACAGTGGACTAATACGGGCTGATAGTTTAGTCATTTTTTTCAGTAATTAATATAAATTGAACTACGGCATACATTAAATCCTTGACAGAAGAAGATAGCGCTAAAAGCCAATGACAGCTCTAATCTAGGTACGATATATCCTAGATCCAATTAGTCTATGATTATTAGGTCGGTGACAAACAAACACACATTATGGAGACATTACACAATGAAAAAAATAAATGAAGACATGTTAATTTTCCGTTAACACTCAATACTCCGTAAGATTATTAAACAATACATCTACCTATCTCAAAAATGTGTCTTATAAAGTTAGGTTTTATTACTAAACAATGTGCAGGATGATCGAGAAACACAATCGTGGAGACCACAGCTATACAATGGCGGCGAACCATCTAATAGACCGCACTGATGAAGAGATTGTGAGGATGTGCGGCCGTCTCCCTACTAACGGGCCTAGGAAAGGTAAATTTTGAACTTGTTGAAGAATGAAGGACTTGTGACTGTTAATTCCGAACTTTTAATTTCGCTTTGTATCAGGCAGTATGTCCTAGTCAGTGAGTTGATTTAACGCTCCTTTGATTTTGTGTCAGAATGAGACGATGAAAATTGTAGATTTAAAGTCTGGGAAAAAACAAAAGAAGGTAACTTAGAAGAACCAAATTCAAAACGGATGCTTCGCCCAGTTTAATCTTTCGAAATTTTGGTAAATGGAGTTGGAAGTGACGTAACTCCAATTTAATTTTGAATGTAAGACGGAAAGAACGGTTAAGGACGTTAGAAGAAGATTAGAGTATTCATTTGTTATTGCTACGTCCAGGTCAGCCATTCCCGTACAGTGATGCTGAAATTGAAGCCCTCAGCGCGGAGCTGCCGGAAGAATTCGATTGGAGAATGTACGGAGCCGTCACTTCCGTTAAAAGTAAGTACCACTATGCCCAGGTGTTGCTCGAATTACAACTCAACTGTCTAAGTATTACGGTTCACGAGAACAGCCCGCTGACAGATGGACGACTAGACGGACGGCGGAGGCTTAGTAATAGAGCCCCGTTGGTACCCTTTGGCGTTATTACTACTTCTTGAATTAATTAAATACGTTTTTTTCCGAAGATGACAATTTCTGATCTATTTATTAACCCCTAAAACCCATAACAACCTAACCAACTTATAGTTCGTTCATTCAAGTATGAACCCTTTGAAGTCGCCGATACCGCTTTGTGCGCTCTTTGTACCAATTGTAGCACATCAAAGCATGCAAACTATTCTAACGAACGAACTATAAAGTTTAGTGAAGTATAAAAAACTTTGAAAAAGTATCTCACAGGAGATCACGAGTATTCAAGTCTTCTTTTTAACATAATAACGAGTGTTTCACCCAGTTGCACAAACAATCTTCGGTCACTTTCTAATTTGCCAAAGTAGTAAGTGATAGCACGTGACTTAAGGGGACATTTATTGATGAACTTTTGTGCAACAGGTATTCTACTAATTACATTTTAAAAGCATAAGGTTCTATAGAGATGTTGAGCATACTTAGAACCTTGTCACTGTGACGGCCATTGTTATTGTCTTGCTTGTCATTATGATGTTCAGTTTGAAGTTTATTATGACAGTGCACTAAAGAGTTTAACATTTTCATTGGGGTACTGTACATAAATCTGATCTCCTGCATATTATACGCAACAGGATATGCTTTTTGCCAACAGATCAGGGTAATTGTGGCTCATGCTGGGCGTTTGGAGCTATAGGTGCGGTGGAGGGGGCCCTGTTCCTGAAGAACAACAGGACCAGGCTCGTGACCCTCAGTGAGCAGGCGCTGATCGACTGTTCTTGGGGGTAAGGATTTTTATGACACAAAGACGGTTTATCCTTGAATCATCGACTCCCATTTCATAGAATGTTTTATTTCACTGATTTTTCATTTCATCGACAGGGGCCTGTTTTATAAAGCTACACATTACAATTTACAGGTTACAAGTTTCCATTTGACATAACCTCGACCAATGATGACCAGCTATTTGAGCAGTCTTGCCAGTTTAGACCTGTAAAATTGTAACTTGTAGCCTTGTAAAACGTGCCCCAGGAGTTATAATTTTATGGTGGTCACAGATCTAACCTAACCTAACCAACGTAACCCATGCTTAAATTAACCTAAAGAGTTGTTGGTAGTTCTGTACCTCTGCCACTCTGGGAATGAAGGCGTGTGTTTATGTATGTATGTAAAGTCTGTTCCTATTCGTTCCGTCACTCTTAAAAACAAATCAATTTACCATTATAACTCCATATTCGTGTACTGGTGAAGGTTGAGCCTAGTCATATTATTTATTTATACACTTTCTCATTGTCTTCATGTCCATTTTAAGGTAGTAATCTCTATTTAAATTGTATTATTTGATGAAAAGCACATTCGCTGAAAACGCCATTACACTGACAGTCTTGTAATAAAGATATTTTTATTCGAACTATTTCTGACTTGGAAAATGTAGTGAGGTTTGATAGATTTGATTGATAAGTGAGTTTTCGTCTCTGTCGCCCCAGCATAATAACACGATGATGATTCAACCTTTTTAATAAACTAATTAGAGGTAACATTATTCTCATTACTATTTCATCCTCTATCTAAAGACAATTACAGTCAGGTATACTTGTTATTGTCATTGGCAGTCTGAATAGGAACAGACTTGACTTATGTTTTTTTTTTTTAATTCTAAATGTTTGATCCAAAAATGTACACTTTCCGACCCACCATTGCACCATCATTTTTTTATCTTTATCGACATTTCAGTTTCCAGAACCTAGGTTGCCATGGCGGATATGAAGAAGGAGCCTTCGAATACATGATGAGGCACGGGATTGCTAATAACGATCGATACGGCGGATACCGAGCAATGGTCAGTTAAAATGTTATAACAAAACAGTGTTTTTCTAATCTATGCTACCCTATTACTATATCTCATGAAGCGATGACAGGCACCAGTAATGGACACTTCACTCTTAATTCAAATTTCATTCGGGCCTAAATTGATTGTTGCAAAACAAATGAATATCCCTTATCTTCTATAAAATAATAATCAAGTGTCCACCACAGGTCCTTGTTTCATTCTCCCTTCACCCTAATAGGTAGAAAGTTTAAATTTTCTCACGCCTTCGTTCCCAGAGTGGGGTAGGCAGAGCTACAGAATTACAAACATCTCTTAAAACTTGTTGATAATTCTATAACCACAATTTGCACAATTAGGCTAAGATGTTTACCAGCGTATTAGTTACAGGTTGCAAGCCCAATGCCTAACAGTACTACAAGCCTTTATTCCCTTAGTCGTCTCTTACGACACCACGGGAAGACATGGAGTGGCACTATTCTAACTCGGCAACCACACGAGGCTTACCGTGTATTTACAGTGTATTTTCATTGCTGCTATAATAACAAATTACAAAATAGAAATAAGAGCCCCCTCTACAAGAATGGTATGGAACCCTTTGTCTGCGAGTCTGACTCGCACTTGGCGGTTTTTTTATGTACGTATCGTCAAACAGTCTATATTGCCCATTGAGAATAGAAAAAATCCGGCTGTAAGTTTTATTGTGGAAAAGGCCTACTGATTTTATCTTAACCAAAATATACAGCCAAGGGAAAAATTTGGCGCTTTCACGGCATTTCAAAAATATTCATGAGGTTTTCAAATAAAAGTAAATTTCACCTGTTTTCAGCCTGATTTCTGTCACGTGGAGAAAGCACCAATTGAGGCCACCATTGAAGCTTATTACAATATCACCCAAAGTGAAAAAGCATTAAAGGCAAGTATTGATTTTGCTTCGCATGATTATTTTTGTTCTTAATGAAATGTTACGCATTAGTCATATTTACGTTTTGTTTGTTTTTTCGTGAAGATTGACTAAAAACATTAAAATGGACCACTATTCGATGTAAATATCGACTCATTACTGTCCCTAGATAAGAAATTTAACGCCAGCGTAAGCGAATGTCATATATTATTTATGTATCTAGCTAGCTCATTTTTGTATGTGAGTAATTTAAATTATTTCTTTAATATTCACCTTAATTATGAACCATCTAGTTCCTTTCACGATTGGCTATTATGATGTTTTCAAATTGTCCCTAGCTCAAAGGTTGTCTTTGTCTATTTTGTTGTTTGTATTTTTTCCCGTGACGGTTGCGTTATGCCAATTACGCAGAGTCGTGTACAATACTTTATCTACACACATATTATAAGTACTCTAAGATGGGTTCATAAGGTGAAAGGCAAATGACTAGCGCATTACCTGTGGTAGTAGGTGACAGCGATGACAGCTGTAGCTGCCTTAATATGCTTCTATAAATTAATTGCACCTGTGCCTTTTTCCGTAGGACAGTATTGGTGTATAAGCCTTAATTTTGATTGGACCTGTCTTGTGCTTCCAGGTCGCCCTCTTCAAACACGGCCCGCTCACGGTAGCGATCAACGTGTGTAGAGATTTCGTTTATTTTTCAGGCGGTGTATTTGACTCACCTAACTGGTAAATATACCTTATCTTAATATTTTTTAAATGTATAATGATTGATGACGATGGTGAGGGTATTTCTCTAGGTTTACCTATTATTGAATATTTGTGTAATGGAACGTAACTTGTACAGACGCTATTAAATGAGCTGAGTGAGATATTTGACAGCTGTCAGTCAGGGTAGCGTCTGTACGGGTACAGACTGATCTCAGTAATGAAACGAGAGACACCTTCAGATATAGTACGTGAAGGGAACCAAGAAGTTGGTTGTGGTTATTAAATAATAAATAAATATTGAAATAACACTGGGATTGCATTATTACTAAATACTATATTTTGAAGGTTAGATATACATTTTATTGTAAAAAGATAACTTTTCAGGATTTTTATAAAGCAAACCTAACCTTTCCTATGGAACCTTTAGGTACATCTCTTTAAACCTTTTGAAAAATGGAAAGATTCTGAAAAATAATCTTAACTTATGAATATTCGGATAAATGAAACAGCTGGGAAACAAAACTTCAGAGTTGCGATAGGTTACTAGGTTACCCTTTCTACCTTTTCCCATTTTTTGTGTACATTAATGATGCATATTTGGTTTGCTTCTGAGTCTTGGATTTTTGTATGTGTAGTATTCCCAGCTTCATAATAGCTTTCGGATGGCTATCGCTATCACGCTTGCACTCGCAACTGATAGTATATTTGTCACTCGTGTGTCATAGATAAACGAAGATTGCCGATGGCTATTAGGAAAATGGTTGCACTGTAATTAATGGGATCATTTGGTCGAATGGTATCATTTCGTCGAAAGCTAATTTCTGCTGAAACCTTATTGATTTTAGGTAATTTTAATCATGGGTTACGTAGGTTAGGTTAGATAAGACCTGTGACTATCAAAAAGTTACTTCTAACTTCTGAATGTGTGTTCTGTGTGTGTCTGGCGATGAAATTAAAATTCGGCAAAGTGAAACATTCTATGAAATGAGTGTATGATTCAAAGGTAAACCGTATTTTAGTATCTCTTCTTCTCTTCTTCAGCCTGTTGCCACCCAATGCTGAGTGTAGGCCTCTTCCATTGCACTCCATTCTCTACGGTCTTGGGTCTTCCTCATCCAGTGTCTGCCGGCTATTTTGACTAGATCGTCGGTCCATCTCGTTGGCTGCCTGCCCACATTTCGGCGTCCAGAACGGGGTCTCCATTCAAGGACTTTTTTGCCCCATCTCCCATCTTGTCTATGGCATATGTGACCCGCCCACTTCCACTTCCTCGAGGCTATAGTCTTGGCAATGTCCACTAGTTTTGTTCTGCTCCGGATAACTGTGTTCCTTATTCGATCGCGCAGCGAGACTCCTAACATAGCTCGTTCCATAGCTCTCTGTGTTACTTGCAGCTTATTGATGTTCTGCCGCGGGAGCGTCCATGTTTCTGCCCCATACACCATAACAGGCAGAACACATTGTTCGAATGTTCTGCGCTTGAGGTTAATCGGTACATCTCCCTTGAATACATCAGTCAGTTTGCCAAACTGACTGATGTATTTTACCAAAAATATTTTAGTATATGTTTTTCTAAATAAGGTATGTTTTTCGTTACCTAGTACAGTCAACTTTATAAGTGAGTGAGTGAGGTCAGGTAAGACTGAGGTCAAAGGCAAATACATATTGGGGTTTAAAAAAAGTAGCGGCAAACTTTTGTACCTTGTCGCTTTAACGCCTTTGACAGATAAGTGCAGCAGTTCAAAAATCACGTTAATGTGACAAAGGACTAAAGGTTACAGCTGCTTATAAGGCCGAGCGTACCCATAGTACAAACCTAGCTTAGTTTACTGCTAGGTCAATTTCCGTGAGGTTCTCCCCTGATATTTTATTTATTATTATTACTAAACTAATGACAGTATTGACGCGCCCTCGCATCGCTTCGGGTTATGTGACTTTTCTGTAACACACGTTCGTAAACTAGAATTTATTATAAACTAGCGTATGCCCGCGACTCCATCTGCCTAGAAGTCGTTTATCGCTGCTCCTTCGGAAACTGTCCAATTTATTGGGATGAAAACTATCCTATGCCCTATTCCAGGACCTAACCTATATGTGTGCTAAGTTTCATCCCGATCACTTCAGTAGTTGAAGCGTGATTGAGTAACAAACCTCCAAATATTCAAAACTTTCTCATTAATAATATTTTTGAGGTAAACCTTCCGTGAAAATTATCTAACTGAGGAGTGTTTTTCAAAAGGGCTTATTTTTACTATAAACTTTTTTGGGAAATCGAGGAAAACATAAATCCACGGTTTTCATTTCGAAATTATTATTTTATTTTCGATATAGTATTCAAGTAAGTTAATATAAATGTTATGGCAGTACATACATTGCTTTATCTACCTGAATAATTATGTAAATTGCCATACATGTTTCAGAGTTAAGCTCGTTTGATGCGAACTATTGGAGTTAAGCCGTTTTGTTGTGGCCTTGTGAGAAATAAACCTTTTTTATTTATACATTACAGAAATAAACTCTTACGATCATTATAAAAATAATTATTTACTATCGGGAAATTATTGACATTTCTAGCTGAAGAAAAAGGTACAAAATGCATTTTTTTCCTTTACCAGTTTATTTCTAGTGGCCAGCTTCAAATTAACTTCTGTTCCTACTTAAAAAGTTCTAATTAAACTTACATAATAAGTGTACATAAGGAAGAAATAGGCCTTTTGATGCCACCTTTGATATTTGAATCTTTTTTTAGGGAACAAGAAGAGACCTTTTAGAACTTTAACCTCACATAATATATGTATTTTTGTGTTTTAATCAGAACTTCATTTAAAGTAAAAAAAAAGAAAAATGGAAATAAGCCTTTTTGAAAAGACACTCCTCAACTGATGGTGAAAACCGTGTAAAAAAGGTCAACATCAGGTGCCTTGGAATATTAAGTAATAAAATACCAATTTTTTTTATTCGTCAGCCAGGGTCCGCTCAACCACGCAATGACGCTGGTCGGCTACGGGGTCCTGGAAGGTAAGAGGCACTGGATCCTCAAGAACTCCTGGGGCGAGGGCTGGGCAGCCGGCGGGTACCTGCTGGTGGCGATCGAGGGCAACGTCTGCAGGGTTCAGGATGAAGCCAATTTTGTTACTTTGAAATAGGAGTTCATGTTGGTATAAATGTTGTTATGTATAAAGTTTCTTCGGCATAATGTTAAAAAAAACGATTAGATTAAAATAAGGTTAAGTCATAAAACTTACCTATTTTTTTGTACCTATATTAAGTAGCTAAAATTTCATTAAATAAAACTTTATGCTTTGAAGATCTAATAATGACACGTAGTTTTTTTGAAATTGTCTAAATTAAATGTCGTTATATAATAAAAGTCTCTTTTTTATTAATAACTAATTAATAAATAGCGTGTTTGCTTGTTTGTTCCATCTTAACCGTACCAGGGGAGGCGAGCCGCGGGGGGCTGCACCGCGTCATCAACGGGCCGTTATCTGGAGTATCGCAACAGCTGATTGACGTGACGTATACATGTGTCGCTACCCAAAATATCCACAGTAAACATCCTTTTACCCATTTCCTTCAGTATTTTTGAGTATAAATGCACTAAACTTAATTATACCTATTCTTGAAAATAATGTTAGTTAATACTCCGTAATAACACATTGAAAAATAAAACAACTGTATATTACTATTCAAAAGATACGGCTCTCTAAAGTTAGGACAGACGAACGGACGGACAGCGCAGGCATATTAATAAGATCTCGTTGAGCTACCAGGTACGGAACAGTAAAAAATATATCACCCGACATAATAGCACTAGTTCGTATCTCGTATCACTTACCGTCACGCTGCCTCTTCGAGCCAGGTAGGCTGCCAAGTGAATCAGTGGCCGGTGTCAAGTCACACAACACGACAATAACAGCTAAAGTACTTATATAAATAATAATAGATACATACATACATTAAATCACGCCTGATTCCCAGTGGGGTAGGCAGAGACCACTTCTTTCCGCCTGCTACGATCCTGACAAATCTCTCAAATAATTATAAATAAATATCAAGGGACAATGTCACACGAATTGACCTAGTCCCAAACTAAGCTCTAGGCTGGTACTATGGGTACTAGACAACGATATAAATACTTACATAGATAAATATATACTTACATACATAGAAAACATCCATGACTCAGGAACAGATATTCGCGCTCATCACACAAATATCTGCCCTTACCGGGATTTGAACCCAGGACCGCTAGCTTCGTACGCAAGGATACTACCAACTAGGCCAGCGCGTCATCATATCTGTTGGATTATTCGACCTTCATGCCAATACCGTTTCTTTCTATTCGTAATTCTGCACAATAGTATTTCACCACACTCGCTTATTTGTGTACGTATGCAATTCTTCCTGTTCGCAATTCTGCACAATCTGAATTCTGCTCAATAGTGTTTCACCACGTTCGCCTTTCTGAACAGGCTTCGTTTCTGTATAGTAGCGTTTCTTCCTATTCGCAATTCTGCACAAGCTGAATTCAATTCAATAGTGTTTCACCACATTCGCCTTTCTGCACAGGCTTCGTTTGTGTATAGTAGCGTTTCTTCCTATTCGCAATTCTGCACAAGCTGAATTCAATTCAATAGTGTTTCACCACGTTCGCCTTTCTGAACAGGCTTCGTTTGTGTATAGTAGCGTTTCTTCCTATTCGCAATTCTGCACAAGCTGAATTCAATTCAATAGTGTTTCACCACGTTCGCCTTTCTGAACAGGCTTCGTTTGTGTATAGTAGCGTTTCTTCCTATTCGCAATTCTGTACAAGCTGAATTCAATTCAATAGTGTTTCACCACGTTCGCCTTTCTGAACAGGCTTTGTTTGTGTACAGTAGCGTTTCTTCCTATTCGCAATTCTGCACAATCTGATTTCAACACAATAGTATTTCACCACACTCGCTATTCTGCACATTCGTTATTTGTGTAAATTAGCAATTCTTCCGTTTAGCAATTTTGCACAATCTGAATTTTACTCAACAGTATTTCACCACATTCGCCTTTCTGCACAGTCGTTATTTGTATACATTAGCAATTCTTCCCATTCGTAATTCTGCACAATCTGATTTCAACACAATAGTATTTCACCACACTCGCTTCTCTGCACTGTCGTTATTTGTGTACATTAGCAATTCTTCCGTTTAGCAATTTTGCACAATCTGAATTTTACTCAACAGTATTTCACCACATTCGCCTTTCTGCACAGTCGTTATTTGTATACATTAGCAATTCTTCCCATTCGTAATTCTGCACAATCTGATTTCCACACAATAGTATTTTACCACACTCGCTACTCAGCACAGTCGTTATATATTTACATTAGCACTTCTTCCTATTCGCAATTCTGCACAATCTGAATTCTACTCAATAGTATTTCACGACATTCGACTTTCTGCTACATCCGAATTATATACATTTATTTGACTTGTAGTTATTATTTATTATCAATAAAACTAACTATGAACTAACTATAGTTATGATCATATTGATCACATAAAATATTATTATATACCACCTCGTATAAAATAAGGCTCCACAGACTGCGGGCCTATTATGGTCATGTTTATCGATGTGAATAAGTGTCGATAAAACATCTGTCTCTTTCTGACCAGTATTTAAGTGCGAGAGTAACGGATGCTTTATCCACATTTTGTCACACGATAAACGCAGCCATATTAGGCCCCCTGGACTGTAAGTAGTCCGATAAAAAAGTGAATTGTCTGGGTTTTATCAGTCTGCGCTATCAATAGATAGTCGTAAGATCTCCGACAGAACCGACTACCAATATCAATACCCGCCGGCGATCGAGGGGCTGCAAACCTTTCCATCTCACATTTTTAATAATAACAAAACCTTTCGCAGCACATTTTTACCTTACCAAGCGATCGGAGCGAAAGATAAAACAAAGTTGATAGGGATTTGAAAGCGTATTGAGTAAATTTAATAAAACTGATATTTTTTGCTGCATAAAAGGGTTTTTTCTTTCCGTAAATGGGCTACATATTTACCTTAATTTATAGCCAATGCTATGAGCGTCTTGCTCGTATAAAGTTAGTTTTAAGGCATCGCGCATCGGTGCCGGTCAGAAATTTCCATGAAAATTAGATAGTTTAGAGTATAAAGTTTCTTACTTTACCTGTACGAGTAGAGTATAACAAACTCATACATACACAAATTACATATTATTTGTACGTAAAAGATACAGAGATTTATCTGGTCAATATTTCTAGTAGGTTATAATTTTTTTTGCAGTGACCTCTTTTTAAGCGACACGATATTGATGACCAAGTCGATGATGGTCCAAAAAGGTTGGTTTGACACCCAAATTGCTTTGTTCTCAAATAGGTTCATTACCTAACACCAACCTGATTTTTTGTAAATATTGTATTAGTATTCACATGATCTGATTATCTCCGAAGAAACAGCTCATCTACTCCCCACAGATATTATTATTATTTATTACATTTATTTTTATTATTTATTTAGAGATAATCAGATCATTCTCCACCCACACTTAGCATTGAAAGTATCCGACGTTTGCCAGTTATTAACGCCCTCTCGCTACACTATTACGTTAAATAATTAGTTTCAAACCGAGACAAATGACAGTCGTCATTGCTCAAGAAATTATCAATGTGGCCACATCTGGCACTTTGCGCCAAAGGTTGCCGTTAGCACGTCAGCTACTCCGTAATCCGCCTGGCGTCTTGCCAGCGAGGTGTATTCAGACTAGGCAAAAAATGTTTCGCGCCCCTGGATTAAGCCGAGGTTACCTGTACTAAAAGGTTACTTAGTTGAAGAAGGAATTAGGCCATTTTTAACTTTAGATTAATAGACAAAGGTGAGAGAATCGAATCGTCTCGTTTTGGATTAAAGCCTTTTTAGTTGGATAAAAGTCGTTATAAAGTGCTGCTAAGGCAGTTGAGTTGTTTTTAATAGAAAATGTAGTTTTAAAAATCTTCTGAGTTTTTTATTAAATGAATTTGTATTAAAACCATTCGCTTCCGTGAACTTGTGAAACTTTTATGCTGGCCCGAGATTTTAGCTGGTAGCTCTTATTTACTTGACGATTTATTTTTTAACTTTTTTTATGGCAAGGAGAAGGCACGCGAGCACTCAGGCCACCTGATGGTAAGTGGGATCTGAGACCCATAGATATTTGAAACCTCAAGACTACAATCTCAACACTGCAATCCTAAGACTTCAAATGCGTTGCCAACCCTGAGGACGGAATGCCTCTATGCTAGTAATTTCACCGGTGGTCTTATCCCCACACCGGAACACAGCAATGCGAACACTACTGGTTGGCGGTGGATTAATGGATAAGATGGTGGTAGCGATCCGGACGGACCCTGCACGAGGTCCTGGTAAATATGCAAACTGGTAAATATTCAAATTCCTGTATGGTATAGTAAGGCGAAGCACTCCCTTTGAAATATCTCTTCTAGCTAACCTTAGAGGATAAGTGAGAAAAATGCACAAAGGTGTGTTTGAGTACAACTTTAACGCACTATAACCCTGTTTTAGTTAAATAAATTAATAAATAGTAATAAATATCAGGAGACAATGTCATACCAATTGACCTAGTCCCAAACTAAGCCCTAGGCTTGTACTATGGGTACTAGACAACGATATAAATAATAATAATTGTAGAGAAATATATACTTAAATACATAGAAAACATCCATGACTCGGGAAAATTTTTTCGCACACAAATATCTGCCCTTACCGGGATTTGAACCCAGGACCGCTAGCTTCCTAGGCAGGGTCACTACCAACTAGGCCAACGCGTCGTCATCACCTATGTCGTTAAAGTATGCTATGTCACTTTCCGCCAGATGTAAATGTCATAATTACAGAAAAGGACAAAGCATATTTTAAGCACACGTTAGCTATTGCGCGTTTATGAATAACGGATTTTTTTTCTGTTATTCCGTATCCCCTTTTCTTACAGATTCACATGTGTATTGGAATAGACAAGAAAAAAATAAGGGCGTGCTCTTACCGAGTTATATTGTAAAAGGTCTTTGATTGCCCCTGTTTCTATGCATTCGAGGGGAAATAAATCTAATATTAGATATCTTTGTGATGTTTCGGGATATTTTTAGTAGTCGGAAGAAAGGGAATATGGCATTGTTTTAAGGTTAACTTAACTTTACTTAAGGTTAGGTTAACTTTAGGTAAAATATGCAGAGCGATAGAGCTGGAAATAATAATTGGATTCTTATCAATATCTTATCTAAAACTAGACCCGCCCTCGCTTCGCTTCAGTTTATGTGAGTTTTCTGTAACACCCGTACATAATAGTAGTTTACGTGACGGTTGCGTAATGACAGGCATTACAACATGAGTGTGGTTTATGAAACGATCCGAAAGGCGAGTTTCATAATAGATCACAACAGTGTTGTAATGCTAATTACGCAGAGTCTCATACAATACTTTATCTACACACATATATATATAAGTGCTCTAAGATGGGTTCAGAAGCCGAAAGGCAAATGACCAGCAATACCTTACCTGTGGTAGTAGGTGACAGATATGACAGCTGTAACGTAATTTTGAAATTACGTTATCGAATATTGTAAGGTAATGAGATCCAAATTTGGAACATCTTCCAAAATTAACAGCTGTCATCGCTGTCACCTACTACCACAGGTAATGCTGGTCATTGCCTACGGGTTTTGAACGCATAATAGAGGACTTATGATATGAGTGTAGATAAACCAACATTTATTATACATTAAAACCTTCATCTAGTGCTGAATTAAAATTCTTTGAGTGGTTTTAAAGATCTAAGCGAACAGACAGGACAAGCGACTTCAGTTTATACTATGTAAAGATAAATAAATAAATCTAGGCATAGGTCCATTATTTGTGTAGACTAGGTCACAGCTCATTAGAACCACCCGGCACCCGACCCGCACCGCCTCGCCTCGAGCGGTTAGTATTCTTTATACGGATTTGTATGGGCATGCGCTCACTACATCAACTACGTAGCGTAGAACCACCCGGCGTAGCGTAGTTGATGTAGTGAGCGCATGCTCATACAAATCCATTTAAAGAATACTAACCGCTCGAGGCGAGGCGGTGCGGGTCGGGTGCCGGGTGGTTCTAATGACCTGTGAGCTTTATTCTTCAGAAAGTGCTTCTCCTACTAGCGAAGGTTAGCGCCGCAAAGTGTAAGCACGTCCACGGCAATGTTTTTTACTAACTCAAATGAAAATTAATCATCATAATCACCTAACCTATCTTAATCACGACTACGAACGTGGAAAATAGAAATATGGTTAAAACCAGTGAAATAACCATCGTGATTACGTAATGTTTGCATATGTTTAGCATATTGCTACGCGTTAGTCCTTGTTACGTACAGGATATTTGAATATTCATTATTAATTTACTGCACACATCTAAAATTTACCACGAATTCCACTTATGTCGCCACGTATTGAGTTTTCGTCTGTGCGTGTACAAATTAGTATAGTTTAATTTAGTCAAGTTTATCTTATTATCAATGTAATGTTACTCAATAAAAAGCATGTAAAAATATGAAATTCCATAAATCGTCGACATAAATAACAAATCAGAATCTAGGGTGCCTGCGGGGTCGTGTTTCTAACTTAATTTTCCCAACTCAGTAAATGATTGAGATTCAATTAGCTAGTATAATGGTTTTTGAAATAATTCTTGTTTAGTATTTTATTAAGTAATTATGTTTCTTTAATTAATACTAAAATCATGGTCATCTAACATTTTCTTGTTAAAACCTATTTGAAAATCAATAGATCAGACGAGTAAGAAATTGAGTATGTAGGGTGGCCATGATCCTGAATAAAAAAATCATTTAACGTTTATTTAAATCAAAAACAGAGTAATTGTCTTAACGCTTTTAAATTTATTGCGTTATATCCCTAATGGTGTAGTGAGTTTTAGTTTGTTTTGTTGATATACGATGCCGCAGTCGCCCTATATATATAAAATGAATCCCTGTTTCCCTCGGTCACGTCATAATTCGAGAATGGCTCGACCGATTTGTTTTTTCCGTTGTGCTCGTAATTATCAGGGCAAGGTTTGTATGATAAAAAAATGACTCCCGGAACGGATAGCTAGTACAAAAATATAAACCGAAATTAATAAACACCTAATAAAAGGTCACGGATCCGTCCCTTACAGCCTTTTACACTTACGACAATCCTATACTTTTGGTCAACTTTAGAAAATGGCGACTCCATCCATCCCCGCGCATCCGTTTGGACGACGCGGTTGCCTAGTTGGTAGTGACCCTGCCTACGAAGCTAGCGGTCCCGGGTTCGATCCCCGGTATGGGCAAATATTTGTGTGATGAGCGCGAGTATTTGTTCCTGAGTCTTGGGTGTTTTCCATGTATTTAATTATGTATTTATCTATATAAGTAAATTTATCGTTGCCTAGTACCCATAGAACAAGCCTCGAGCTTAGTTTGGGACTAGGTCAATTTGTGTGAGATTGTCCCCTGATATTTATTATTATTATTTATTACATTCTTGTCCATCAACACTGACACGTCGCATCTTTGGAATTAAAGTGACCTAACTCAAAAATGTTGCATTTCGAGTTAGGTCTCTATAGTAATAAATATATGTTTCGAAATCGACAGCTGAAATGTTGATTTAGGTCACTACAATTCTAAGGGTGCGACGTGTTTTAAATTATGCACATAATTACGATTGTTATTTTAGACACAGCCCTTACTTCCCTTTGAAGGGGTTATTCTGTTACGTGAAGTAAAATGCATAGAAGAGGCTTGGGGGGTTACCATGACATACTAAAGCAGTTAAGAGCAAATCAAAGAAAGTGTATCTTCGATGAGAAATATATTACTTTGAAGTGTTTTTTTTTTTTTTTAATATGAGTTTGAACCGATATTACGAAACACGTGCTCATTATATTTTAATGTTCTTAAATATACAGTGTGTTACCGGTATGCGGACATTTATTAAAACTGCCGATATTATGTTGCTTTAGCAATTGTTTGCAAGTATTATCAATTAAAAAATAATTAAAATAACTTCACAATTAATTTCTCTAGATACTGTCCATTTTTAATGTAGTGCATGTGCTGCGTGTTCATCGTTATCAGTATCGCTGTTGCTTAGTACAAGGCATGTCGTGGTACGGGGGCAAATCATAATAATCAAAGTATCCGTCGACTGTCATTTAACACTTGTCAAATTGCTGTACTTTACATTGCTGGCAATTAAAAATTTGTTAGAAAGTCAACAAAGCCTGAAAATTCGTTTATTAATTAAATTAATGTCATGATTACGTTGCAGATATACGTTAAAAAATCCAGGGTGCTGGTAACACACTGCATATTCAAACTAGTAGGTATCTAGCAATTTTTTTTAACAAATTATCTACTGAATTTAGAGGGTTCAGTCACTTTTCAGTAGTTTGGAGGACAATTTCCCCCAACAGGTTGAGATTGGACAGCTAAAATAATACGTGTCTGATATTTTAGACTATTCTCTATCATATATCAAAATAAAACAAATCGGAGCAGGACAGTTGGGTACCTGTCCTTATTAGATGCACGTGCTACGCTGGATTGCGTAGCGACCTGCGTAGCAAATAATATTCGCCTCGTGCTCGTAGCGCTACGAGGGTCCAAGTTACGCTTGTCGCTCGTTCTATTTATATTATACTTCTTCTAAAAACACTCATCAAATTTAACTAATTCGGTTAATTGCGTTTATGCCCGCTTTCCTTTTTTCTTTATTTTTAATTTTGGGTAACACAAACATGTTTGAAACGCAAAAAAATGGGTTTATGTTTTCTTTTGACTAAATTAAATTATTCTGGTTTGAATAACAAAGGGTTGTGGTGATATTTAGACCAATAATATTCGACAATGACGTTTTTGCCAGATATGCGGGTAAAATAATGGTTGTATAAAGTATGATCGTGCTCTAAAGCAGTTGTACATTTTAGTACCTTGTCGCAGTTAATTAATACTTAATTCAAGCCACTCTCCGTTTAATACGTTGCTGCGGCTTTTGACTGTAGGTGATTAACTGAATGTACGTGTGTTACAAAAACGAAGCAAACCGAGAGCGGATCGCTAGTAAATATAAATGGACTAGCTGGTGCCCGCGACTCCGTCCGCGCAGAAAAATAAAACATAACCTATGTTCATCGGGAATAATGTAGGATTGTATTAGTTTCGGAGCAATGCAAACAAACAAAATAACAATCAAATCTTTCCTCTTTATAGTATTAGTTTAGGTAGCCAAGTTTATGCTTTATGTTGAAGTTTTATGCTATGTTTAGTAATGTTTAGTATAAAAACAAATGGTCTAATTTTTATTTTGCATAGCATGAAGTGCATAATTTCGATCTCTATAATAAACCAACGATATAATCATCATGATGCATAAAACGAAATGCATAATTTCAAAAACTATAACGTTCATAAATTAAAAAATAAAAATTTCTAACAGCTTCCATTACTATTAACGTGGTCACAGTTCTAACCTAACCTAACCTAGTTAGAAGAAATTGACTAAATATGCATAATAACATGGTTTACGAGGGCAGAGTGAAAAGTCTGGAAAAAATTAAACAATTTTTTTTTTGGTAAAAGTAAATATTTATTTTTCAACGTAGTCCCCATTTAACTCAATACACTTGGTCCATCGCTTTTCTAGCTTTTCGATTCCCTCCGTATAGTACGATTTCTCCAACCCTTCAAAATACGCATTGGTTTCTGCGATGATTTCTTCCAACCAAATCTTTTTCCACCAAGCCATTTCTTCAAGTTTGGGAAAAGAAAATATTCGCAGGGGGCTAAATCAGGAGAATAAGGCGGATGCGGGAGCAATTCGTAACGCAGCTCGTGGATTTTAGCCATAGCAACGGCACAAGTGTGATTTTCTTTTTCGCCAAATGGGGTCGTTTTTCCACTAAAACTTCATGAAATCGCTGTAACAAGTTGGCATAATATTCGCCGTTAATCGTTTTATCTTTGTGAAGGTAATCAACATATATTACACCACAAGCATCTCAGAAGACAGTAGCCATAACTTTATTCGCAGATAAAACTGCTTTGGCCTTCTTTGGTGCAGGTTCACCTGAAGCAATCCATTGTTTTGACTGTTCCTTGGTTTCTGGTGTATAAAGATGAATCCAGGGTTCGTCAACAGTTATGAAACGACGCAAGAAGTCCTTTTCATTACACCTAAACTTCGCCAAATATGCCTCTGACAGGGTCACCCTAGTGCGTTTTTGATCCACTGTGAGCAATCGCGGCACCCAACGGGCGGAGAGCTTCTTCATATCCAAACAAGTGTGAAGGATATTACGAACCCGTTCGTCTGAAATGCTTACAATATCAGCTATCTCACGGACCTTTACTCGTCGGTCGTTTAATACGATGTCATGGATTTTGGTGATCATCTCTGGTGTAGTGACTTCAACTGGGCGTCCGGGTCGGTCGGCGTCAGCAGTGCTTGTACGGCCACAACGAAAATCCGTAAACCACTTGTGGATCATTTTAATCGATGGAGCAGAGTTTCCGTAATATTTGTCTAATTTTTTTTTTGTTTCCGTAATTGTTTTTTTTCGCAAAAAATAATGTTTAATCAGAACACGAAACTCACTTTTCTCCATGTTTGCAAACACCAAAGTGATTGTTTTGTTTTTCATAGCTGTCAAAAAAAAACTAGCCGTGCGAACTGGCTGAAAATATACGATTTACCTCCAAAAAGGCTGCATTACAACTTGACATTAATGAATTTGTGATTTTTACCAGACTTCTCACTCTGCCCTCGTATAATAGTTATAATAAATGAGTGGTATATTATTCGATCGCATGCCTGATGAAATTATACAATTGGTTTTTATGCTAAACGTTAACTTTTTGTGGTTAGTTAAATGAAATTATACAAAACGTTTTTAGACTAATTGAAGCGCACCCACATACATAAACCCACGCCTTCATTCCCAGAGTGGGGTAGACAGAGCTACAGGATTACCAACAATTCTAAAAACTTGTTGTTAATTATGTAATTACATTTCGCACAAACAGGCTAAGATGTTTACCAGTGTACATTAGTGACAGGTAGCAAGCCCATCTCCTAACAATACTACAAGCCTTTATTCCCTTAGTCGCCTCTTACGACGTCCACGGGAAGACATGGAGTGGCACTATTCTAACCCGGTAACCACACGGCTAAATGGATTAACTTATTTTTATGTGGTAAGGTAAACGTCCGAGTGCTCGACGCTGTACTAGTATATGGCATGGGCATTCTATGTCAAAGTGACATGGCTTAAATTGGAATGAAGAATAATCCTCTTAGTTCGAATTTAACCCATATTGCTTTGACATACAGTGCCCATGCCATACAGTGTGTTACCAGCACCCTGGCTTTTTTTTAAGGAGGTTAAAGTAACGTTCGGTCACGGAAGTTAATTTGCTACCCATTTCAAAGAAAATCTGCTTGAAGATGTCATTGTCAATAGAGATGCCAAATCATTTGTAATTGATAGGAAACTCAACCTTATTGTTGTAGAATGTCCGATTGACTTTGGACCTAAGGTGGGTCACAAATTTAATTCCTTGACTGTATATCTGCAACGTAACCATGACATTAATTTAATTAATAAACAAATTTTCAGGCTTTGTTAACTTTCTAACAAATTTTTAATTGCCAGCAATGTAAAGCACAGCAATTTAACATGTGTAAACGACAGTAGACGGATACTTTGATTATTATGATGTGCCCCCGTACCACGACATGCCTTGTACTAAGCAACAGCGATGCTGATAACGATGAACACGCAGCACATGCACTACATTAAAAATGGACAGTATCTAAGAAAATAAATTGTGAAGTCATTTTAATTATTTTTTAATTGATAATACTTGCAAACAATTGCTAAAGCAACATATTATCGGCAGTTTGAATAATGCCCGCATGCCGGTAACACACTGTATACTAACTAGTACACGGCGTCGAGCACTCGAACGTTTACCTTAACTGGAAGCCCAATAAACCACTTCTGCGCAGTCACAGGTAAAAGCTAGTGTTTAATAATAGCGTCTACAATGAAGACATCCCGGGAATCGAACCTGCGTCGTGACGGATCGAGCAGATTTACGGGAGTGCGTCGGAGGCTCGTAATGACGCGTATTTGTCAGAGGGAGCTGCGAAGACGCAGATGCGGTACCTGGGATATCATCGGTGACAATACCGCGTAACGATCAAATTAAACATACACATACATATGTCTTTATTTTTTGAACTGATCTTATCCACTACACAAAGCCATTGTCTGTGGACAAAGTATCTTGTTTTGTTTTCGTAACCACATACAAAAAAAGTTAGAACGACATTGAATTATCAATCCTATCTTTTTAGTTAGTAGGTTTAAAATGTAACAAGAAACAAATGGCATATTGAACATTGTTGCATTTCATAACCGTCATGGACATAAAAAAAAACTAGATAAAGGAATATGAGATACCTTGAAATTTCAATGGATTAGCGACTCTATGATCAGTTCGTAAGATTATAAATGCTTTAAAAGGCAAAATCACTTCACCCGTTTTACGACAGGTATGTCGCCACGGTCACTTCTCTTCACTCAATCTAACTTTTTTTGTATGCGGTTACGAAAACAAAAGAAGATGACATTATTGTTCAGAGACAATGTGTTTGTGTAGTCGATAAGCTCAGTTCAAAAAATAAAGACTATTATTAATATTATTATACCTACCTTCACGCCTGTCTCCCAACGGGGTAGGCAGATACTATGGAACGCCAGGTGCGTGGTCTAACCATACAATTGTCACTTATTCTACATTCATCAACCTCTTCATGACCTTGCATCGGTTTTGGGTGCTTTTGATTTGGCCCTTATTCAGTAAGTACACTTTGAATCTTATGCGCGTCTAGGGCGTCCCTTTTCGACATCTCTACTCATTCTCGCTCGCCATACCTCTTTCGTAACTCTTCTTTCATCCATCCTTAATTGATGACCAAATTAAATAAGGTGTAAAATAAACCTTAGCAAGTAAGTCGGCAAGGTACATTTTGCAACTTACTGAATTTGTTAATTACGCCGTCAAACACGAACATTTTAATCCTACGTCACGTTTTTGATTCGCCTTTACTATTTGAAAACGTGATCTGAACCTATCCGTAGCTGGAAACCCTAGCTCAGACGTTCATTTTTATACTATATTTTAGAAAAAAAGAAGGGAAGAAATTACCATGGTTACGCGCATGAACAATGTTTGATCAAAAATTGGTTTTACAACAATTTTTTTTTTTAAATACAAGGGCTTTAGCAGAAATAATGTTTAATAAACGATCAATAAAATAAATTGGTTTCGCTATTTTGTAACGTGGCAATACTTATGACGGCACCAGAAATGGCGTTGGTGAATAAAATACAACAATTTATATCACCACAATTCTAATACCGCATCCACACATCGTGTGTCCCGCCCCAGGTATAAGGTATATCGTAATACAGCAGCGGCCCCACAAAGAGGCATTTCCCGGCCGCAATCACTCAGTACCTAATCCAAAGGGAATGGCCCTCGAGTGTTTCACTTTACGGGATGATCGTACATTTATCGCTTTACGTGACTTACTGTTGTGGATCAAACATAAACCTTATTCATAATAACTAAAGTGTGTTTGAAATATGCTATATCCTTAACTCTCATTATGACATTTGAGTTTGACAGAAAGGGATAAAGAATACTTTAACGAAAATGGGTTTATAGTATATTTATGAATTAGGAGGTATATCTTTACGTAGTACTTCATAAGTCTGTCCGTCTGTAAGTACAGTCACGAACTTAAATTTGGGACCCACCTTAGGTCCAAAGGCAATCTGACATTGTAAAACAATAAGGTTGAATCTCCTATAAGTTACAAATGATTTGGCATCTCTAATGACATTGACGACTTGAAATGGGTCACAAATTACCTATCGCGATAGTACGCTTAGATGTTTCAAAATACGCAACGGATTTTAACGCATTCACTGCCAGTACTGTTTTTCGAACTTTCGCCAGGTGCCACATCTTTTGTTTTATACGGAGCTTGCCTACTGTAAGAACGCACATATGCGTTGAGGGCACTGGGTGGAAGTCACGGTGACGCATATATGCGTCGGTGGCAGTGAATGCGTTAATACGGTTTTCATCAATGGATGGAGTGTGTTAAAATAAAGCTTTTTGTCTATAATAATTTCTTAATTATTTACGGGTGTTACATTCAATTCATATTAACCTAAGCGAAGCGAGGGCGGGTCGCTAGTATGAAATAAAATTCTTTTTTTTCAATAAATTGGCCATAATTATCCAGGGCTCTTATACACGTCGGTGAAATAGAATGAAACCAGAGCTTCGGACAGGACCATCATTGCAGAGAAGCCCCAGAAGCAACTAACTCAAGCAGTAGTATTTTTTTTCGGATATGATTACTTATATTTATGACACTGGTATTCCTTTCTATGCAACATAATGGCTTCGTCGTATCCCGGGGTTGTGGCAGAATACCAGTGTTTTGTTCACTAGAGCAATGCTACACGCTGAGCCATGACTTTTTTGTACTGCTGCAACGCACACATGCGATTCAGATGGTAGTTAGTTTGTAAGTTAGTTTGATATTGTTTTTTCCACTAATTAAGACAATTGTATGTGTGAGATTGAAGCATCGAATAAACGCTTTATCTATCTATCTATCTATTGTTTTTTTTAACCCTACTAATATTATTTCAGTAAATATTGTATTCGAATTTCTGTGTTTTGTACAATAAAGAGTTTACATACATACATTATAAATGCGAAAGTTTGTGTGTTACTTTGTTACTACTTCACGCTGCAGTGGCTGGACGGAATTGGATGAAATTTTGAAATGGAGATAGCTTATACCCTGGATAAGGAGATAGGCTATTTTTCATACCGGAAAATTTAAAAGTTCCCGAGCGAACAACGATATTCGAAATCTACACGGACGAAGTCAAATCGATCGATCGAATCGATATCAGATGGTCATAAAATACAATAATACTTCATTGAATTTAATTTGACACATTCGAGGAAGATAAGTTTTATAAATATTCTCGCCAAGGTAATTGACCAGTCTATGCCAAAAGCCGGTGCCAAATGTGAAAGCTTTCTTTACGTATCCTACAGCCAGATTCAATAGTACTTGGCAAACTAAATTAAAAACGGTAACGATAAACGTTAGAAGCATTAGTAGGTAAAACGAGAGCCCTTTGTTTTCCATAATTTTATTGGTCATAATGTAATTGTTGACATAATTTTTGATAGTCATAATTTTTGATGTCGCTGAAACTGTAAACTTTTCACAAGTTCTGAAATATCTAACGTGTAGACAAGGCTAGGTTAGGTTTAGGTTTGATTTATAAAAATCCTGAAAAAGTAACAGTTTCTTTAAAAAAACACGTTATGACTTGCGATGATTATGACCTAAAGCACATTATGACTAAAAATAATTATGTCTGTCAATATAGACCCAGGTAAAACTTTAAAGTAACCTTGTCAGGAATAAATCAAACTGAAAGAAAGAAAGAAAGAAAGAAAATAAGTTTATTTGGCAGGCTTTTTACACTAGTATACGGATTCATAAGATTATACTAAAAACTAACATTACAAAAGCCTACCAAAATAGGTTTCACTCAGCTAATGTGCTAAAACGTTGGGAAACGTTTCATCACGCTGGTTTTCAGTGAAGCCAGATACAACATTATAAAACTGGACATTAGAATCAAAACACACATAACATGAGTAACATTTCATGTGACTCACGAATATTAAAAAAAGAAAATCGAATACACACCCAAACCCAACACGAAATATATTTTGAAGTATCCACTACGTGTTGACTTTGCTAAAAATTCTACCTATGTTACCATGCACAAATGAAGACCTAATGGTACAAGGCCGGGAATCAAACCCGTAAGGAAATTAAGGAATATCCAGTGCTTCGTTAGACTAACTAGTTACTGTGCACTATTGGGGCTGAATCCTGTAGCTAAAGCGTAAAATGGATACAGCAAGAAAATAACTATATGAAAAGCAAGTTTTGAAAACCCGACTGCATTTTCATACCGTCGTCGATATACCTACATATATTAATAATTGTCATTTTGCCATTGTTGTTATTTCAATTTTAACAGTTTAGGTATCCTATGTCACTCGGGATGTCGTAAGGATTCTAACGATACCTCACACATCTAAATCGGTCAAGGGATTTAGAAGTTATAGTGGAATAAAGAAACTCACATACATACATACATACATACAAACATGAACCTTGAAAACATTACACTCCTTTTTTGGGGCAGTCGTGTAAAAAACGAACGCCTCATGGACGGCAACTACCTAAAATATTGGAAATAACAAGTTCTACGCAAAGGAGACTTAATTTTATTTTTAAAAAGAAAAAATACATTGTTTTTGGATTTTTGAAACAAATCCTCTTCTTTATCCGGGAATCGAACTGGTCGAATATGACAAAACAATAAAGTCGTGTTTTATGATACAGATGGAAAGTGATCATTTATGTGTAAACCCTTCTTTATTATTTTGTCATATTCGACCAGTTCGATTCCCGGTTAAGGCAGGCTAATTTTCGAAAATCCATAAATGCAGTAATAATTGTTTTCAAAATAAAAATAACTCTTCTTTGCGTGGAAATTGCTATTTCCAATATTTAAGGTAGTTGCCGTCAATTATGTGGCGTTAGTTTTTTTGAAAAATAGCAAAATGCAACTTTTGATTTCGCAAAATTTTGTTCTACGTAACAATTTTATACTAAACTAGTGAACCGCCTTCGCTTCGCTTTGGTTTATGCCAGTTTTCTCTAACACCCGTTCATAATCCAGAATTTATTATACACATAAACCTTCCTCTGTAATCACTCTATCTATTGCTGAAAAGCATTAAAATCCGTTCAGTAGTTTAAAAGATCTAAGCGAACAGACAGCGGAAGCGACTTCATTTTATACTATGTAATAATATAGATAAAGACTAGAGGATACCCGACTTCGTACACGTAGAATTAAGGGCGCTGCATACGTAACGTGATCAGGACGTGGACGGGACGGTGTCGAGAACAAAAGCTGACTAGCAGCAGGCCACGGCGGGGTGAGGTACCACCGCGGGGAGCCGAGCTGTCATCCTAAAGGGCAATCCTTCACCCACACTCTTCGTCGATCGCTTACAGCGCGAACATACATACTTTTTTGATTATTTTATTAATATTAACGACACAATTTGGGTCGCATTCAATAGTTATTTATATACCTCTGTAAATGTGCAGAATTAAACTTGTTATATTCAACGGTTGTTCTTCTTCCATACATCACCAAGCATACAAAAGCAAGTCATCATCCGAATTTCATGACACCATAGTCTTCAGACGGGGACGGGACGTTCCGATACATTTTCTATGTAACGATATTGTCGTGTCGTCCCGTCCCCGTCCCGTCCGTGTAAAATGGCGTTACGTACGCAGCGCCCTTTAGTTTCCCGCTTCTTATTCCATTACGATGTAAAAAAAAAACCAAGAAATATTCCCTACAAATTTCAAGTTCCTAGGTCCAGCGATTTTGGCTGAGCGTTTAAGGCAATAAACATCAAAAACCAGCGATATGTTTTTATTACCACAGTACCAGTAAATAAAAATAAAAAACCCGTCGAGACGGCGTTCTTTTGTTTTTCATTGCGGCGTTTTTCAAAATAATCGCCTCTTTGTCGACGTCAGTATGTTCTTATTGTGATGTAATGTTATAGTCTTGCGACATGTGTTTCTCTTTATGTAAGGAGTTTTTAACGTTTAGAAGCATATTTCTTCTTTGCACACAGTCAAAATGTATGTCGCTTTATATTTATTTTCATCTACATCCATATTATAACTTCCCTATAAATGTTTAGAAACGAGAAGCAAATGGCCTGATTAAAAAAACCTGTATCTGTGGTTGTATTATAATGTCATTATTAAAGTATTGCATGTTATTATAGTATCGGTTATCGATGTCGTGTGATATCTTAATGTTCACATTAAAGTATCAGTGACCGATCGGTGACCGATGAACATTAAGGTACAGGGCAACCAAACATACCACAGGTTTTTCACATATTGTAGAAAACTTATGATATGCATGTAGATAAAGTTATGTATGCAACTGTAGGTACACATGATTAGGCATTTAAACACTCATATGATATTATAAAACTGGTCTTTCTGCTCGTTTCATAAAACCACACTCGTGTATTAATGCCTCTCATTATGCAACAGTCACATATAAACTCCTATTAAGGATCTAGCCATCAACATAAAAAGAGGTGCGTTAAAAGTGTGTACTTATGAAGTGTGTATTGTCAAATTCATGAAAATCAAAAGGAACTGAACTGATTTCCATGAAATCTAGCTAATAACCCTGATTAAACTAGCTTTCTGCTTAGATTTTGGCAGCTACAATGCCACGGACGGACAGACAGATAAACAGACACACAGATATACATACACAGAGATATTTTCCTTCAGTACTTTCTAAATTAAAGGGGAGGGACAGGTTGTTTTTTGTATAAAAAATATTAAGATTATCCCGCGTAATTTGCAAGCTTTCAAATGACACCTCTCATGATAGGTTTCAGCGATTTTTTTTAGTGACTCATTATTATTGCGTCTTGAATAAATAGTTTCAAAATTCAAAATTCTATTCTATTCATTACAAACTTTATCTATTTTATTTTTCAGCCAGATTGCTTTAGCCATTCCTGAGAAAAAGGCCGACAGACCTTTTGGTCTTGACAGACCGATGGACAGACGGACAACCAAGTCATTGTTATAAGGGTTCACACAGATATAGATACACACAGATACACATACACACAGACACATAAACACACAGATTTACAGATACATACATATCAGCTTCGAAAGTAAGAATTATCCTTTATATTGATGTTTTTTATTTATGTTAATGAAGTAAAAGTCGAGGGTATAAAGTTTATTTAAGGTTAAAAAAAACCAATAATTTGATTAAAAAGTCAGTTTGTTCTCTTGTTATGTTGAACTGAATAAAATATTACGAATACGGAACAGAAGGAATTAATTCCACGCCGCCATTTTTATTTTATTCCGCATTTTTCGTCCGCATAATGAAAGAATGTTCGATAAATTATTTTTCAACTTTTGGGTCGGCCGTATACTTAATTAGGTATGTGGAAAATTCAATATTGTAAAGGCCTTTTTTTATATATCTAGGAGTAACCTTACCCTACCTTACGGGTTATGATTTTAATAAATAATATTCCGGCAATGCTCAGTGTGGGATTCCGACGCCGTCACTACAAACATAATAAAACAATCTCGGAAAACGACAAGTATGAACTCCGCTCCTCTCGTGTCCGCTTCAGTGGAGCCGCACCCGAGTCTCTGAGCTAAGCTGTGGACGGACGGACATGGCAAAACTATAAAAGTGTTCTTAGTTTGATTACGGAACCCTAAAACACTGATAAAAAATTGTATTGCTGTATGTTTGTCGAGTTGGAATTTTTATTTATATCAGGACTCCATGTGACAAAAATACCTTTTTTAACACCAAAAAAAGGCAAGAGTGACGTTGACAGAGGTTTCCGCTCATTGTACAGTTGGATCATAAATCTGTACACTTTAACACCTTGTCGCTTTAACGTTGTTTTTTATGGCAAGGAGGTACAAGAGCACACAGGCAACCTGACGGTGAGTAGGATCTAAGACTCATAGTCAGTCATTGACATGCTTAAGATTACAATCTAAAGACTGCAGTAAGCAGTTACTTGGCAGTAGGTTAACCTTTTGAACGCCATACGTCGAATACAAAATGACCCACACGCCAAACATGTTTGCTATGCTATGCAAATTACACCTTATTGCTACCAAACAAAGTCTCTTTTAATCTTGAACTCTTGTCGGCTGTAGCCGACGTGGCGTCAGTGGCACGACTTTTAGTTGACGGCCAGAGCTGACTGTGGCGTTGAAAAGGTTAAGAGATAAGATGAAAAATACGATAACAGCCTGTGTGCTCAATTTATAAGTTGTTATTCATAACCTATTTTTACATCAATGTGAGCTCTGTGGTAAATATGTAAAATAATCCCTAGTAAATAAAATATGTAAAATAATTAAAAACAAAGGAAAACACAAGACGTGAAGTTACGTGTCACCAAAACGGTACTGGCTGAAACTCAGCGTTGTAGGTGTCCGACACCTCAGCATAAAGGCCCAGCCACACCGCTTGCGTGACGTGCACGTGCACGTGCGCGTTCGCTTTTCACTGCGTTGTATAGTATGAATTCTCATTACGACATGTCGCTATACAATGCAGTGGAAAGCGAACGCGCACGTGCACGTGTACGTCGCGCAAGCGGTGTGGCTGGGGCTTAATGCTGAGCCAGTGTCCGATTCGCTACCGCGAGGACATACACTCCGCGCTGTTTCTGTCACATTGTTTGTTTTCTTTTATTTGTCTATTTGTGTGTCTTCGGTGTAGTGAAAAAAAATATTTTTTCTTCTTGCTCTTATCTAGTTCTAGTGTTGTGAAATAAGGCCCTCAGGTATCTAATAGGGACTGTAAGGAACAAATACTAAGTACTTAATCTAGCCACGTTACAGAATTTACTACCTCGAACTAAAGCACTCTACTACGGATTACAAGTTACAAGTTACTCCTCGTACGTTCGCACTTGTATTAAAAGGCAAGTTTAAGCATGTTGCGGCACTTGCGGGTAATGCACTGTCAATAGAAACGGGCACGCCAACCGCACGGCTAGCCAATTACCAGTGTTTGATATTTTTATCTACGCGGTTACCTATCTTAAGTCCGAAAAACTTCTCGCCGCTGTTTCATTTGTCCGAAAATCATTTTTCTCTGATACCGTTTAACTTTCCTGGATTGTTATAAAACTAACCTAACTTAACCTACAGGTCTTTAAACATTTTGAAAAGTTAATGAGTCTGGAGAAAAAATATTTCGGACAAATGAAAATTCGGATAAATGAAACAGCTTTTTGTTTTTGAAACTTTTATAGGTTACCCATCTACATACTTAAAGAGTTGAGTTGTAAATTAGAATTTATCGTAAAATATATTTACCCATTCCGGGAATCAAATCTGGAACTGCTAACCTGGTAGGCAAGGCACTACCAACTAGGCTAACCTCGTTATACTACTAATATTATAAATTGCGATAATTTGTGTGTATGCTTGGTACTTCTTCAAGCTGCAACGGCTGGACGGATTTGGATAGAATTTGAAGCGGAGATAGCTTATACCCTGGATTAACATACCTAGGCTAGTACTTTTCATTCCGGGAAATTTAAAAGTTTCCCAGGGATTAAAGATAATTGAAATCTAAAGATAGCATAAAAGATAAAATACCAAATAAGATAAGATTCAGTAAGTAGGCCGCACGGGACTTTTACATGTTAAAAATCTACCAGCGCTTCCAAAGAGAAGACCACTACTGAGAAGAAATGCTGCAAGAAACTCAGCAGCCAGTCATTTTTTAATAAAAAAATTTATTACATAGAAACAAAGACTTTATTTACATCCAACTAAGTACCGAATTCAACATTAATACAATTAAAAATTAAAACTAAACGTATTTAAATTAAAATTAAACTAAGCTACTTAAATATTAATGATATGAATAATAATCACCACTATAAAAAGAACACCCCCTCTAGCAGGTCCACTCGCGGCATGGTCCCCATGACACTGGCTGCATTAACTCTCTGGATAGCTATTTAATTAAATATGATTTCTTAATATAATGATTATACTTTTACGCGGACGAAGTCGCGGACAAAAGATAGTCAAGTTTAAAAAATATGTTTTAATGGTAAGAAGACTCCTAGCCATGCAGTTAGTGTGACCGCTTTATTAATACAATGCAGGTGTGGCCAACTGTCGCGAGCAAAGTTCGGCGCACCCCAGTTTGAGCACTCCTGACTAACACCTGACTAAACTTTATACCCATTTACATACAAGTATGTTTAGGTTTATTTAAACTGCAAATTTGTTTAAGTTAATTATCTACACCAACTTAGTTTACAATTCGACGGACGAATTATTACCAGCGAGTTTAAGTTGTCCGGTCAGAGGGTACACACAACATTTTAGGGCGTGCATTGTTAAGAAAAACTATGTCTGTACGCTTTCCTTTCCAAGAATATATTTCTTAGTACGAAACAAATTCAAAAAACAAAAAACAGAAACGTACACGCCTAGTCTATATTAATAATTTCGTACCGGTCTACGGTAGACTCGAACGAAATGCACATCAAATTGAAGAGCGTAAAAAATTTGTCGATCCGAGTCGACAACTTATGGGTGGAAAATTCAGATTATCAAGTATTTTCAATCTAAAAATGATTTATTTTATTTATAAAAAATGGCGTTGTGAAGTAAACAGTCATGTCAATTTCATCAATGTGGCGTTGGCAAAGTTGTCACGTCATCACGTGCCATAATTTTTTTTTTGTTTTTTATTTATTTATTTATTTATTTATAAATTTGACATGCCAACAGCACATAAACATTACAAATTGAAATAGGTACATATATAGACAACGAAAATTGAAGTTTATGCGCCAATAACAGGCACGCGCCAGCAATCATACAGTCTATTAGGGACTAACACTAAAAGCTAATAAAACTAATCTTGAATGGATACATTAAAATAAAATAAAAATAAAAATACATTCTTAGACTAATATGAAATATTAGTAAATAAATGGGTTAAAAAACATTTATCAAACACATTGAAGCAAAAATAACAAGCTGGAATTAAATTAAAATAAAAGTTTGTTTTAATTTACCCCACAAGGAGAAGGCAAAGGGATCTTAGCCCATGCAGCCAAGTGTTTTGTACTTCGTGCCATAAACTAAAAAAGATTCCTTGCTTGTTTTTTTATAATCACTACAACATATTAAAAAACCGTGAAAATCGGACCTGATTTAGAGTGTTAGAACGTTATCGCCCGGAGCGAAATTTGTATGGAAAATATTTGACAGCTACGCGATGTCAGCGGCGCTCCACAATCTTGTTAACAATGATGACAGCAGTAAAATATAAGAGCTATGAAGCAAAAGTTACATGAAAATATACGACATGTACTACTTAGTAAGCCTAAGGTTTCTACTAGCAAAACGAAACCGAAAACTTGGTCAACTTCGAAACTATTTACATCAGAAAGCTTAAACGGCTTAGCCGAGGCTATTCTGTATCGTAACGCGGATTGACTTCTACTTCACTCTCACTCAATACCAGACTGACCAAAAAGAAGTTAACATAGCTGACGATGCTTTAGCCTAGGCAATTGAGACGATTCGTAAGACAGGGTCTTACGAAGCCAGCGGCTATGGCAGCTATGGTTTACCCAATTTCTGCAACCTGCTTCTTTACTACACTCAAAAAAATGAGAGCCAACAAAGAGAGATTTTCACTTAGTTGATAAAAAATGAATACAATAGTTAAGATATTAGTTATATAAACCAAAGCTGACAGTAACAACAGCAATTTCTTTAGTGATTCAACTAACACCATAGTTGGTGTATCTAACGTCTTAGTTGGTGTATCTATCGTCTTGTTAGGCTCGTATGGGATCAAGACGCTTATGCACAACAATCACAATCTCGTCACAAGCGACCAATTATTTTTTTCAGTGTAGGCAGACAAGAAGTCAACTCTGACATATTGCACAATCATGAAAGGGGTTTGGGTAAAAATGTTGTCATTTGTAAAATTCATACATTTTCAAGGGGAGCGGCCATTCGTAAAAGTGGTAAATTATGATAGAATTATTAAAAATAAACATATTTTGTTATGTATTGTAATACTCTTAAGTGCATCGGAGCCGAGATATTTAAATATTTATACTTGGGCGTACTTTTGTACTAATTAAAAAAACAAAAACCCGCCTTCAAAAAGCAAAAAATTACTTCTTTAAAATGGTAGGTAAATAGGTCAGTCCAACTAAAGTCTGCTTTTGGTTAAAATATTGTTGGACGCCGACTTCAGTTGGACTGACCTATTTACCTACCATTTTAAGAAGAAGTTGTTTTTTGCTTTTTGAAGGCGGGTTTTTGTTTCTTTACACATTTATTTTATTTTATACTTTTTAGTGATCCTATTTATGCTGTTACGTAACTCCACTTCTAAATATTAATGAGAAACTATAGAACATTTCAAGCTCGCCGCAGACAACGCCGCGGGAATGTCATAGTCATATTTAAACCTAAATGTGCTTCGTCATAGTCGCTCAACTACCTTTATCGAAATATCTTATCGCCACCCTTGAAATAGGTACCGTTAAGGAGTTCCGATGGCCATCTGTGGTCTTCATCATCAGTTCCACTTCACCATATAGTACTTTTCAAAAGCAAATGCATGAGTTACAGTGAAAGTACCAAAATCGCTATAGGTGTGCCTATAATATTTGAGGAGTTCTCTTGATTTCTCCATGATCCCATCATCAGATCCCGACGTGGTGACAATGAGACCAACTAAAAAGTATAACCATACGAACAACGAAAAAATTTTTCAAATCGGTCCAGTAGTCTCCGAGTAATCGGGGAACATACATAAAAAAAAAAACCCGACGAATTGAGAACCTCCTCCTTTTTTTGAAGTCGGTTAAGTATCTTTAAAATCTCCGCTCCGATATTATTTAACGCCATAAATTATATATATCTATGTGTAATAAGAGGTCATCTAAATAACTATGTAAAAATCATCAATGGCCGCTGAAAAAAAAATGACAATATTCTTCAAACAAATTTACCCAATGCCCTTTCAGAAATGAAACTCATGAATGTTGACAGCAGTAATCGATGCTGTTATTACTGATTCATACCTTCACGTCCGTCTCCTAACGGGTAGAGACTGGGACGCCAGGTGCACCGGTCTAAACGGGGGCCTGCCGTTTGGCCGAAATATGTTTGCCAAATGTACGAGTATCGTTTCCCAAGCTTTTTATTTGCCAACCCATTTTTTATCCTGTAACTAAATATTTCAGGATTTATTTCAGTACCATCGTGTAGAACCCTATAGGTTAGGTTAGGTTATTATTTATTTGTTAGCCTAGAGTGTTCCACTGCTGGGCAAAGGCCTCTCTCTCGTCCTTCCACGCATCCCTGTCTTCCACGCATCCTGCATGCGACAATATGGCCGGCCCACTCCCACTTGAGCCTAGCGGCTGTTTGAGCTACGTCAGCAATTTGGGTTTTGGAGCGTATTATTGTCTTTCGGACGCGATCTGTAAGCTTAAATCTCAGAATACGACGTTCACGGACATTACGTCGAGAGACGTAAACTGAGACCCTCGTGATATGGCACTACAGCTGTGGCCGGTGTTTTTAATTACACCGAAAGCGGAACTCCGTCCACGGCCGGCTATTTCCCATAGCATTTATAGGAAGCGCGGACTCTGTGCCGTTTTTGGTTTTAACACAAACCACCAGTGTCACAGCAAAAAAGCTCTAGGGCAACCTCAACCTCATGCACTACTCTAAAAGGGGAACGACGCGTGTTGTGGCACATCACGGCTGTGGACGTAACGGCTATGGACGAGCTGCCACATTAGATAAGATTTTTATTTTACGAAATTACATACATATATTTTACGTCATAAAGTGGCACAATGTTTGACAAACGTTAAATGTGGCAGTTCGTCCATGGACGTAGAAAATGTTGTATGAGATTTATTTGTGCCATATCACACAATTTCGAGTATGGTGCTGTGTCCGTGAACGTGTTAAGGGCGGACATCTGAGTGTTTGTCAAAGACCAAGTCTGTGCACCGTAGGTGAGGATCGGAAGAATGCACATGTCCTTGAGCTTCTTCTTGAGCGCCATTGGAAGGTTGCCCTTCATGTAATCCTTCATATCCCAGTAGCTCCTCCAGGTTAGGTTAGTTTTATAAAATCCTGAAATATTTACGGTTACAGAAAACAAAGCGGGTTGGCAAATAAAACAGTTGGAAAACGATACGTTTCCCTCTATATTCCTCTACCTCTTCATGCACTTACGTCGGTTTCGGGTGCTTTTGATTTGGCCCTTATTTAGTAAATCGCGAATCTGATCACTGTTTTGCTGTTATTACTATTCTTTTACACGTAACAAATAAACTTAGGATTTTTTTACTGCTGTCAACATTATCTATAATCAAAAACTTCATGGTTAATAGAGAATAACCACTCTGTAGCTCCGTACCTAGTCCCGGGAGGTGGCAAGTTTAGTAATAGTGCTTAGTTGGACACTTAACTAGCCAGCAACTTGCCAAGATAGGACCACTACCGACTGAATCTGTTATGAATCCGCATTAGCAATTTGGTATTCTGTCTTGCGACCGATGCTCAGTCTATAGTTTAGTAAGTTATTGTTCTGCAGATCTAAGCTATGGAAACTGACTAAGATATAAAGAAACCAGTTCCTACTATTTGACTGATAATTCCTAATATTAATAAAAATCATTTTAAAGATTTTTTTTTATTATTTACACAAACGTCTGTACGAAATTATAAACTATATTAAAGCGAAAAAAAATCGTCGGTCTTAGGCAGGATTCGAACCTACATTTTGGCTATCCGGGCCGGTGCAGGCGCATTACCACTTACCTACTTAAGATCCACGAATTTAGTGATCGCTTGCTTTTCCATACTCGGAGGGTAAGACCGACGAAAAATCAATAAAAGTAGGAAGATAGATTTTTTTTTTAATTCTCTATTGATGTTAGAGGGGTTAGTTACTTTTCAGTATTTTGGAGGTCAATTTCTCCCACAAGGTTGAGATTGGGCACCTAAAAAAAAAAACCAAGGAGCCGGACAGTTGGGTACCTTTCCTTGTCAGTAACGGTCAGTTCGTTTACATTCTCCTCGTCTCATTGGCCGTACTTTAGTTAACTCTGCAATGTACACCGATGTGTTACCTGTCACTTATCATTGTCAAAATGTTTAAGTAAGGGGCTGAGCCTACACATACTTTCACCATTGACATAATCCTTAAATTCCTACATTATATAACACGTCTTCAAAGCGAGCCTTAATCGATGTGCCGCTGGTAGACGATGCTCGTTTATGCTAACGATCTCACAATTACATCGTTAATGCGGACCTAAGCACAATTTTAGTACGTTTTAAAGTACAATTAGCGTTTATTACCTAAAAGCTCACGTTCTTATTTAAGGTAACTACTTAACTAAAGGTTAGGTACGGTCACGGACTTTAATTGATGAACCAATATAGAACCTTATTGCATAAAATCAACGATTAATGCCTATGTAATTGCTGTCACGTCACTTGACGCTGTCATTATGACAAGGTTCTATGGTGGATAAGCGTTTAAAGTCCTATTATAAAGTATTTAGAAATGTTTTAGTACTTTGTCGCAGAAAAGTAAAGGTTGCAGACGAGCAAGCGGGTCACCGGGGTCACCTGATGGTAAGTGATTATTGCGACCCATAAACACCAGCAACAGCTGTGCTGTGAGGGACGGAGCATTCGACTCGCTAGCGAGCACGGTAATATGTAACTCATGGTACTCGTACGGGTACAGAGGAACGTCAGTTCGCTGTAAAAAAGAAAAAATAAAGTCGTTGAACTATGACAAGTGGTATCATTGTAGAGGTATTTAAAAAAAAATAGGTTTCTTTCGTGATTTTTCATTTTGAATGATCATTTAGGATTTATAACGACTTAAAGGTAGTTAGCAACAGTGAGTTTTTTAAAGCTTGCTTTTTGTTAGACTTAACATCTTCCTTTGGCGTTATTACAGCTATTGTGTGTATTCCACCTGTCCAATATCTTTGTCCAATGTGCATTGCGTCTCACCTTTTTTAAAGCAAACTGTGAGATGCAAATACACATTGGATTAAAATCTTGGACAAGTGGAATACCACCTTTACTCATTTAAAATAACCTTAATTAAGATTCTTTGAAGATGTAAAATAAATTTCACTCAACGGTAAACTTTCCCATAATTTTCTTGTCAACTTTAGAAAAGAGGGAAGTTTGTGAAACTTTCCCCCTTTAGGTGGTCCGGGGGTTTTACTACTTTATTGGTCATAATGGTACTTCTGAAGTTTCACTTCGCGTAAATCGTTATGTTGTTTTGCAGACTTCGTAGATGGAAATATATCGGTAAAATATGATGACGCGATACATTTAGGTGATATTTTTTAATAGTTGTGTTTTTTTTAATCAGTGCACCTATTAACCTATTATAGCTATTTTTAGCCAAGGGAGGCAAAACTGTACCGCAAGTCAGCGTTCTTTACCAGTATCATTAACACCTTAATAACCCCTAAACTAATGAACATATAGAAATGTTAATACTATATTCTGGATCAGAAAGGGGAAAGGACTTTCCTACCACTTAACATTACGTCAAGTTTATTTTTTATGTCAAAGAGAAGGCGCGCGAGCACTCAGGCCACCTGATGGTAAGTGGGATCTGAGACCCATAGACATTTGAAATCTCAAGAGTACAATCTCAACACTGCAATCCTAAGACTTCAAATGCGTTGCCAACCCTGAGGACTAAGATGGAATGCCTCTATGCTAGTAATTTCACCGGTTGTCTTATCCCCACACCGGAACACAGCAATGCGAACCCTACTGCTTGGCGGTGAGTTAATGGATAAGATGGTGGTGGCGATCCGTACGGACCCCACACAAGGTGCTACCACCACTAGCATAAAGTTCTGGGTCACCCTATATATGTATACATATAGATAGAAGACATAACACTCCAACGAGTATAAACCATTCGTTACATTGTAGGCAACCTAAAAATCCACTATAAAACCAAATAGGATATTACTATAAAAATAATAACGGCCGAATAGTTATTCACCGGTATATAAATCCCAGTGGCTATGGCCATAAACCCGGCCATGGCCGTAAAATAAGCCATTTCCGATCGCCCATGTCAGCCCGCCTCGGTTTATGCCCTACACCTGTGCCCGTCCCAGAAAAATTGAAATCAGAATAGAGTGTATTTAATTTGAATATGTCTTCGATTTATTACGGTTTGTGTGCTTTTTTTATGCACGATGAAAGACTTATGGTCTTCTCGTTGTTGGAGTTACAATTTATTTAACTTTTCGTATGTTGCCCTGGGGCTTGATTCTACTTATTTTGATATGTTTCTTGTATTGTCAAATGAGAATGAGAATGCTAAGAGGGATGTGGTGTTACGCGAATGGATAGAATAAGAGGAAGTCTTAAAGTGACACCGGTGATTGAAAAGTTGTGTGGAAATCGGTTGTTATGGTGGGCATGTGATGCGGAGGAATGAGGAAAATATTGTCAGGAAAGTTTTGAGTATGATTGTGGATGGCTATATGAGATAAAGATAAAGATAAAGATCGTTTATTTGTATAACATAGGTATCACCATGTTGTGCCGCGAGGCATACAAATTTGAAAATGTAGTTATCGAAGTTTTGGCATGCACATGCTCAGACTTCGCGACTAATTGTAGTCACTCAAGTACTCATTTATTGTGTAATAAGCTTTTATTGCTAAAAAATTATACAATTTGTTTTTAAATTCTGCTAAAGTGTCTATATTTATTATATCGTTTGGTACTTTATTATAAGAAATATGTTTAAAAAATGACTGACTGCTGAGTTTCTTGCGGCGTTTCTTCTCGGCAGTGGTCTTCTCTTGGGAAGCGCTGGTAGATTCTTGACGTGTAAAAGTGCCCGTGCGGCCTACTTGCTGAATAAATTTCTTTTATTTCTTTTATCTTTTTTATCTTTTATCTTTTTTATTATATTATAGGGACAAAGACCAAAGAAAACCGAGTAGGGGAAGACCAAAGAAATGGTGGATGGACTGTGTGAATGATGATATGGCTAGAAAGGGAGGGACTACCGAGATGACGACTATTAGAGAAGTATGGAAGGAAAATACATGTTGCGCCGACAACAAATAAGTTGGGATAAGCGCAGGAGAACTTCTACTTAAAACCTAAATCGAGACAATTAAAAAAAAAACTACAAGACATTTTTAGAAATTCAAAGTATAAAGTTTTATTTAATGAGTTAATGACATTTTAGCTAATAGGTATACAAAAAATAGGTTAGTTTAGTTATTTTCTAACCGTTTTTCTAAATATTATGCCAAAGAAACTTTATACATTCGATACCTTTAGACTCAATTGGCGTAAACGCCATTTTGGCCAAAATGAGTTTTTAATGCAGTTATACTCAATTTTTCATTCTCTATCGATCTGTGTAGTTAAAGTTGAGAAATTCCCAAAAAAAAGTCTAATACGACCCAGAATATTAGGCCCAAAAATCATGATTTTTGTAATTGTTTGGGCATATTTGCTGTATTTTTTTATTTTCTACATTTCAAGGTCGTAAATGATATTGTTTTTATAGTAAAAGGTTGTATGATGATATATGTAAGTCTAACGTGGCTTATACGACCCTATTGTTTCTGCAAAAAATAATAGGTGGCTTTTACGACCCAATATAAAAGAGCCACAAATAATTCAATTGAAGGTCGTACTTTATAATAGTCGTATAAAGTGGATATATTTTTGCCTCTTATAACCTGATCAGAAATAGAAAACGTTAAATCTCAATTGGCGTAAATGCCAAAACTCAACTTTTCAGGAGAGCAAACATTAAAAAAAAAGTATTATTTAAAGTAAACCCAGTATTTAAGAAAACGGAAGGCTTATACGCCGTGGAAAAATACTAAAAATGTTACTTACGCCCCAAAAAAATACTGTTTCTGTGATAGGTTTGGGGTGTAAAAGCCAGGTGGACTATTTTTTAACTGTAATAGGGTGTATAAGAGAGACACTCATCTGTTACCTCTGTCGATATAAGCATAAGAATAAATAATAACTACACGTAGGTGCGAATCTCCTTGGACCAGACCCCAAATGCCGTGCTTTAAATACCTAGTTCTCCCTTCACCCCGCTACGCCCGTCTGTCTTCCGCGCCCAAAGTTAAAGCTGTCACTTGCGGAATATTTTAATCGGTTTATGAATGTGGTATACAACTTTAGTCACGAAATGTTATTTACGTTTTACTTCAACGTGGAAACATTGTTGCAAAATATGTTTTTTACATTTATGTTAAATTAGGTAATAATACTTTTTGATGATATTAAGATTATCTCCAGAAAATTACATGGCTTATGTGGCTATTAATCATCTATAAAACACGGAAACGAGTCTATAAACAACCTTTAAAATATTAACTAAACACCTCAGGTGCCGGCGGTAGGTATCTAACGCGCCGAGTGCGCTTCCGGAGACGCCAGGAGTTTCGCTTCTACGTCTAGGTATTATTTATTCTTATGATATAAGATTGAAGGTGCCAACAACTGTTGTAGCACTATCAAACACTGGGACCCTTACCAGAAGGATTGCACTGGGCGTGTCGCGCCGCCTTAGTAACCTTCCCGCTGGTCCATTCTGAGAATGGATATCAGTCCGGGACCGGCACCGACCGAGCGAGCACGCGTGCGCCACGATATGCCTTCCGCCGTCTTGAACGATCGATCTCGGGGCGTGCCGTAATACGTAATGAAGTTAGTTTTGTGAATAACCTTAAACTTTTTATTATTTACTTGTTATGTGTTGTTGATTGATAGTAAAACACATGATGAAATGAAACGCACTCCGAAAAGCTGTTACATTGTACTGTTATGTTGTGTAGGTAAGTGGTTGTTTGAATTAACAAAAGGACGTAAAATATTCTTTTTTTACGTTGACTATGAAATTACAATACCTACTTAGTATAACCACGATTTGGGTTTTTGATGTCCCGCCCGATATTTCGACCATGTTACAATCGTTTATACTATATTTATATATAGTTACTGTTATTATATTAAACAAATTGTTAACGGAACATACATATAGAAATAATCCGACGAATGGAGAACGTCCTTTATTTTGAAGTCTGTTAAAAACACGTCGATACGACCTTATAACGATTGCCACAAGCGAGCGAGCGACATCTGGTGATCTAAAACATTTTAGCCCTCATTGATGTATTCTAGGCGTGTGACAACCCTAGCAATACACGTGCCGCGTGCGAATAAATACAAGTTATACGATAGTAAGAGAGGCATACATGTGATTATAAATACAAGTGCTTAACTAATTATTAAATAAATGAAGATTAGCTGACTGTAATGTCATTGGAATAAAGATTTTCGGTACCTAACTCATATTTCGTGTGTTTATTTCACCATCCTATTTATTTAAATGAATAATTATATTCCGAAAAGATTATAATATATGTATTTATAAACACTTAAGTTAAATGTAAAGTATGTGTTAGTTTGTACAAAATATTAGTATTATGGCCCGCTAGAAAGAAGATGGCCACCGTAGCCTATGAAAGTTTACATCATTGAACCATCATTTCTAGGTCTCCGACCTACCAAAAACCTTTTACTAATTCCTTTTTGAAGAAACCCATATTGTAAACTCTTCGAAAAACAACCGCTGGGAGCTCAATCCACAACCTGAGCGTTCGCGGAATTACATAAAATTTCTCTTATACACCCTATTACAGTTAAAAAATAATCCTCCTGGCTTTTACACCCTAAACCTATCACAGAAACGGTATTTTTTGGGGCGTAAGTAACATTTTTAGTATTTTTCTAGGGCGTATAAGCCTTCCATTTTCTTAAATACTGGGTTTACTTTAAATATTACTTAATCATATTCTTTATCCTGAAACTATATTTATTATGTCCAAAACTGAGCTTTAAAACTCAAAAAACAAAAATGAAATGATAAAAATAATTTTGAAAAAAAAGTTTTTTTGCTCTCCTGAAAAGTTGAGTTTTGGCGTTTACGCCAATTGAGTCTAAAGGTATCGAATAACAACATTTATACCAACATGAACTCCTATTTCAAAGTAACAAAATTGGCTTCATCCTGAACCCTGCAGACGTTGCCCTCGATCGCCACCAGCAGGTACCCGCCGGCTGCCCAGCCCTCGCCCCAGGAGTTCTTGAGGATCCAGTGCCTCTTACCTTCCAGGACCCCGTAGCCGACCAGCGTCACTGCGTGGTTGAGCGGACCCTGGCTGAAGAAAGAAAAAAAGTGGTATTTTATTACTTAATATTCAAGGCCCCCTATTTTACCACCCAGACAGTGACAGGTGACAGGTGAATCCAACTGATGTGAAAGCTTGTTATCTTTCCAATGTATACCGAATTGTCACCTGTCACCTGTCATTGTCACGATCATGAAATAGGGGGCAGATGTTGACCTTTTTACCTCGTAAACCATGCAACGGATATGATGCGTTTTTCAACATTAGTTAAAATAATTACGAAACGTTTTTATTTATAACTAGCTTCTGCCCGCGACTTCGTCCGCGTAGATTTAGATTATCGTTATTCCCTCGGGAACTTAATTTAAAAGTTGGATGAAATGTAGCCTATGTGTTAATCCAGGGTAAGCTATCTCCATTTCAAATTTCATCCAAATTCGTCCAGCCGTTGCAGCGTGAAGGAATAAACAAACACACACAGAAACATTCGCAATTATAATATTAGTAAGATAAATTCTGGTTTACGTACAGGGTGTCACAGAAAACTCACATAAACCTTAACGATGCGAGGGCGGGTCGTTAACTTAATAATGATATAAAAAAATATCAGGGGACAACCTCACGCAAATTGACCTAGCAATAAACTAAGCTCGGGTTTGTACTGAGGATACGCTCGGCCTTATAAGTAGCTGTAAACTTTAGCATTTTGTCACATTAACGTGATGTTTGAACTGCTACACTTATCTGTCAAAGGCGTTAAAGCGACAAGCTTCAAAAGTACCAGCCAAGTACTTTTTTTTAATCCAAAATGTTTTTGCGTTTGACCTCAGTCTTACCTGACCTCACTCAATCGCTTATAAAGTTGAGTGTTAAAAAAATCATACAAACGAAGTTAGGTACAAAAATTCGACCTTGTGATAAGACAAAAGATAAAAAAGAAAAGATATTTATTCAGTAAGTAGGCCGCACGGGCACTTTTTCACGTCAAGAACCACCAGCGCTTCCCAAGAGGAGACAACTGCTGAGAAGAAACGCCGCAAGAAACTCGGCATTCAGTCATTTAGACTGCACCTCTATTCTGGGCGCTAAAAACGATATCGTGGTTTGCCTGTTAAGGTATTGTTATGACGTCAGCCGCCATTATTGTCAAGAAAATAAGAGCTATCAAAACGTTGACAATACGATAACAGATCAAATGCGATATTGTTTTTACCGTCTTGAATAGAGCCCCTGATAGGTAACCCTAGAAAAGTACCCACATCATCCTTATCGTCCATCATTTACATTAAAAAAATATTAAAATTACGTATATTTACCAGTCAGGCGAGTCAAATACACCGCCTTCATATAAAATTAACCTTTTACACGCGTTGATCGCTACCGTGATCGGGCCGTGCTTGAGGAGAGCTACCTGGAAGCACAAGACAGTTCCAATCAGAATTAAGGCTTTTACACCAATACTGTCCTACGGAAAAAGGCACAAGTGCAATTAATTTATAGAAGCATATTAAACTCTCAACGGTTATAAATAAGGTTGGAAGTGCAATACAATTCATATAGTAGATGTGCCTTTCTTCCGTAGGAGGGCAGTATAAGGTGATGGGACTGGATTGAAGCGAATAGCAACTAGAAATTATAATTTCAATTCTCTTTTAGCGCATTTAAAGTCGAAATTAGATTGGCGAGGTTGTTATAACTACAAATTGATTTATGATATCAAATATTACATACATGTCTGTCATCGTATTTAATACATTAACAACAACATACCCATACTAGGTGTCCCAGTGTTTGCTTTTCACTTTGTATTTGAAAAAACAACTTTATGTGATTACTTAAAAAAAAAAAAAAAATACGTTTATAAACTTCGCTGATTCATCACGATTCTAATTACGTAAAGATATTACCGAAAAACTTATGAAATAAAATATGAAATGAATGATTTTTCGTGACATGGACATAAGGGAAAATTACAAAAATTCAAATTAAAATGATCAATATCTCCGAAACTAGTAAAAATCGTTGAACATATATATAGAGGTTAAATCGATAGATATTTAGCTGCGCTGATAGAGCCTAGGCGGGTTGAAGTCGGTTTATGGGACAACCTGTATATCGAATTGAGCCCCATTTTAATCAAATCAAATCAAATCAAAATATTTATTCAGTAAATTGGCAACATACGGGCTCTTTTACACGTCGGTAATATACAGTGAATCTACTAGCGCTTCGGACAAGACTGATGGTAGGATTGCGGAGAAGAAGCGCCGCAAGAAACTCCAGCAGAAGGTCATAATGATTAAATATTATGCCTCACATAAAAATAAAAAAACAAAAAGATAACTTTGCGTAACATTTCATTAAGAACAATTATAATCATGCGAAGCAAAGGACACCCTATTAAAACAAATACTTGCCTTTAATGCTTTTTCACTTGGGGTGATATTGTAGAAGGCTTCAATGGTGGCCTCAATTGGTGCTTTCTCCATGTGACAGAAACTAGACTGAAAACAGGTGAGATTTACTTTTACTTGAAACCCTCATGAATGTTTTTGAATATCGTGAAAGCGTTTATTTTGGTTATGATCAGTGATCGGAATAGGTAGAGTATATTTACCTAAAGTTCGCAAAAGGACAATATAGAGTGGTTATTACCGGGTGAAATATTAATTTATTTTTATTGAATTCCGGATTTGCGGTATTTTTCTGGTACAGTCAACAGCATAAATAAAGTGATCATTTATGTACCTTGTCGCTTTCAATCGTTTCACAATTTTGTATGACATTTCAAACACGACGTTAAAGTGAGAACGTACATAAATGATCACTTATTTAAAATAAACTTATTTTTTTTTTTTATTTTTTTTTATTTACTTATTTATGATGTTGACTGTACTAAGAAATGTAGTCGCAAGGAAATCTGCAGTTTATGTCTCTTTTCTACGAAGTTTAGGTAAATATGCTCCACCTAATTAGATTCTTAAAAGAAATAAGTTACAGGCCCCTTTCATCACAAACTGTCATAAAATATTCCATTACGTGAGTAAATATTACGTATATTTAGCATTAAAATTACCACTCTATATTATGACCTTTTGCAAACTTTAAGTAAATATACTCTACCTATTCCGATCACTGGTTATGATAAAATCAGTCGATAGGTCTGTTATACAGTAGAACTTATTGTCTGCCCTTTTCTTTAGTTCAGCAGGACAAATATTCTCAAATAGACTGTTTCACGATACGTCTAGAAAATCGGCCAAGTGCAAGTCTGACTCGCACACGAAGGGTTCCATACCTTGCTTGTAGAGGGGCCTTTATTTTTATTTTTTAATTTGTTATTATAGCAGCAATTAAAATATAGCTCTGTGAAAATTTAAAATTTCTATCTATTAAACTTTATGAGATACAAACAGACGGACAGAGGACGGAGACTTAGTAGTAGCATACATTGTATAAATACATACAATCACGCCTCTTTCCCGTGAGGGTAGGGAGAGACCACTTCCTTCCACTTGCTACGATCCAGACAAACTTCCCTCGCTTCCTCCACACTCATAAGTCTCTTCATACACGTGCGTCGGTTTAGGATCTCCTGACCTGGCTCTTTCTTAATAGCATCGATTAGAAAAACACTGTTTTGTATTTATTTTAACTGACCATCACTTGGTATTTCCCATAATGGTCGCTGTTAGCAATCCCGTGCTTCATCATGTATTCGAAGGCACCTTCTTCATATCCGCCAAAGCAACCTAGGTTCTTGAAACTGAAATGTCGAAAAAGATTAAGACAAAAATGGAGATGCAATGTTGGGATCAAAATTTAGAGTAGAATAAAATAGAATAGAAAATGTTTATATCGCTTAATGACATACATACATACATACCTTCGCGTCTATCTCAAAATGGCATACACATACACCATACAACGACCACCATAGAACGGTGTCACAGTGCCATTATAAAACAATTTGTTTAACACTTCTTATGACATGAATCATAACGTCACTGTGACACAGTTCTATGATGGGTCAGAGTTCCATTATTGGGCTGATAGTATATCCTTGCCTCGTGTGGTTGCCGAGTTAGAATAGTGCCACTCCATGTCTTCCCGTGGATGTCGTAAGAGACGACTAAGGGAATAAAGGCTTGTAGTAATGTTAGGCGATGGGCTTGCAACCTGTCACTAATACGCTGGTAAACATCTTAGCCTAATTGTGCAAATGGTGGTTATAGAATTATCAACAAGTTTTTAGAGATGTTAGTAATTCTGTAGTTCTGCCTACCCCACTCTGGGAACGGAGGCGTGAGATTATGTATGTATGTATGTAGTATATCGATTTCTGGAGCTTTTGATTTGGCCCTTATTCAGTAGGTACATCGCGAATCTGATCGCTGTATGCCTATCTAGGGCATCCCCTACTGATATCTTCACTCACTCTTGCTCATAATATCGCTTAATTTTTTGAATTAAAAAGCATTTCCTTAAATCGTTCATCTGGAGAATAACTTTGAAACGAGGACAACAAACAACACAAAGAGATAGAAAGAGATAAGAGGCTTCCGAAATATGGTGTTGGAAGAGAATGAAGAGGATAAGTTGGTCGGAAACGATATCGAATGATAAAGTGCGGAACAGAATAAAAGAAAAGAGGAAATCGCTGGTATTAATGGAAAATAGAAGCATCCATCTTCATCGAATCTTTACCAGATCTAAAATCGACTGTTGTGAAGATCTTTGGAGAAGGCCTGTGTTTTGAAAAGACGTATGTTGGCTTATAGGATGACTCTAGCTAATCTAGGATTTTTTTTAAACTCCTGCATGTGTCAATGTCTGTCGATGAAACGAAAATTCGGCGAAGTAAAACATTAATTCGATGATTCAAGAGTAAACCGTCTTTATGTCATAAACATCCTTACCCCCATGAACAGTCGATCAGCGCCTGCTCACTGAGGTTCACGAGCCTTTTCCTGTTGTTCTTCAGGAACAGGGCCCCCTCCACCGCACCTATAGCTCCGAACGCCCAGCATGAGCCACAATGACCCTGATCTGTTGGCAACAAGCAAATTCTGTTGCGTATAATATGCTGGGGATTTATTGCTATACCCTTATTGCTTTTAAGATGTTATTGTATTGTTAACGTTATGATAGCTCTTATTAACTTGTCAGTAATGGCGGCCAAATTAATAATAATACGATAAAATACGCAGCAATATGGGCTTACCGAGTAGAATACCTTTTGCACAAACGCTCATCAAATGTCCCCTTATGTCACGTGCTGTCTCCTTCTACTTTGACGAATTAGAAATGACAAGATGTGGTTTATGCAACTGGTCGAAACACTCGTATCTTGAAAAGATAACTTGACTCGTAATATCCTGTGAGTTTCTTTTTAAAGTTTTATATATTTCCTTATACTTTATGTTTGTTCAGTTGTAATGGGTTTTTGGGGTTAAAAAATCGATCAGATGTTCTCATTTTCAGAAAAACTCGTTTTTAATTCAAGCAGTAGTTTAATGCCGAAGTGTGCCAACGGGGCTTTATCACTAAGCCTCCGCCCGGTCGTCCGCCTGTCAGCGGGCTGTTCTCATGAACCGTAATACTTAGACAGTTGAGTTCTAATTCGAGCAACACTTGGGCTTGGTGGTACTTACTTTTAACGGAAGTGACGGCTCCGTACAATCTCCAATCTAATATTTCCGGCAGCTCCGCGCTGAGGGCTTCAATTTCAGCATCACTGTACGGGAACGGCTGACCTGAACGTAGCAATAACAAATGAATACTCCCTTCTTCATCTTATTACTTCATCAGCAACAAAGGACTTTAACCGTTCTTTCCGTTCAACATTCAAAATTGAAGCTTGGTGTCCGATAAGCAACATACTCCCAATTCCCATTGCACTAGTATTATTGTTAGTTTGTAAGTAAGCAGATAGATGGCGCCACCTATATTCTTCAAACGTATAATTTACCATGGGCACATACGACACAAAATGAATGAAGCGCAAAATCAACTTACTGACTTGGATATACCGTCTAATACTAAGCGAAATTACAACTTGGGCATCAGAATTTAGTCAGATAGTAACAATCACAGTAAACAAGCCTTTCTTTCTTCAACAAGTTCAAAATTTACCTTTCCTAGGCCCGTTAGTAGGGAGGCGGCCACACACCCTCATAATCTCTTCATCAGTGCGGTCTATTAGATGGTTCGCCGCCATTTTATAGCTGTGGTCTCCACGATTGTGTTCCTCGATCATCCTGCACAATATTTAGTAATAAATCGACTAACAAACCCCTCTATCAGACAACAGCATCATCATTATCATAATTCTAAATAAATAAACTAAACTATCAGCTCATATTAGTCCACCAACGGACAAAGGTCTTTACTAATGCACGCCATTACTCCCGATCTTCAGCGTCTCTCATCCTACACCGGCCAATCTTCGCATATCATGGCTCCATCTTGGCCCAGGGCGTCCCACATGACGTTTGCTGAGACGCGATCTCCACTCAAGAACATGACGGCTCCAACGGCGTCAGTTCTCCGGCAAACATGACCCACTGCCACTTCAGCTTGCTAATCAGCTTGCTCTAGCAGTAGTGCAGGCTATTAGGTATATATTTCAAGGAAATATGAGTAGCAAAAATAAGTCAAGACAAAATAAAAGAACAATTAAATAGGGACACTAACTTCATATTGCGTTCGACGATGCCCTGTCTCAGTTTGAGCTCGTCCTCGTTTCGGGGTTGATTTAAGTGTGTTTTCAGTTGCGTGATCGTGGTGGGAAAGGGAAGATTGGATAATTCATCGAGGACCCTATCGCCATCAGTTATGTTACGATGTCCGCAACGTAAACCTGGGAAGATAAAGAAATAAACAGACATTATTAGCACGTTCGCGTGTTTCTTGTTCGGTTCCGGTGTGTGGACAACCGGCATAGCTAACTAGCATAGAGGCATTCCATCTTAGTTCTTAGAAATGCCAACGCATTAGCAGACTTAAGATTCCAGTCTCAACATTATAATAATAACCTTATATATAATATATAATAATCTTCTAAAGTTTTGGCGAAAAAATAGCTGAATGAAGTTTTTCAATGTTCACACTTCACCTTACGTTAATGGTCAAGTTTTGAAGCTAGCCTTGTATCACCAACAATGCTCTTGGTTCTTATGTAAAACTTGTACAATTATGATAATATTATTTAAAAAAAAAACACAAAAATATTTTCGTACTTAAATTTTATAATATAACAGTACAACTGGAGGGATAGGTTTGCCTTTGAACATATCTTTTGTATTTTTGTTTCATTTTTACCATGTTTATTTTCTGTTTGTGCAATAAAGAGCTTACATACAATACATACAATAACACGAGCGCTTTTACCCGACTGCGTCATAAGGGAGGTTATGTTTTACGAGTGTATGCATAAGTGTGTATGTGTAGTCTTTGGCATGCTCTGCAGCTTAAACGGTTTGATTGATTTTAACATAATGAGGTGTCGTTAGATTTATCTTGCGGGCATAGTATGGCTGCATCTATATCGCGTGTCAAATGTGGATAAAGCATCCGTCATCCATCGGATGCCTTATCCACATTTTGTCACGCGATAAATTTTTATTTTTAATTTTTTTCAAACTTATAAAACGAACATGTAGTAAGTGTACATTTTAGCCACTATTGAAAACCCATGCAGCCATATTCGGCCCCGTGGTTATGGGAGTGACGTAGCCTACATTATTTAATTCAAAGTTATAAGAAAGGGTTATTTAGCCACATAAATGGATTTATCGGCCAAGACGGAGACGTTTAACGCCCGAAATTTGGAAAATAAACTGATATTTTATTCTAACAATAGTAGGTAGATCTAGATGTGACAATAATGAAGGAAAAATTATGATGAGAAAATTTAAAAAAAAAAATGATAATAAGTAGAAGAGAATTATGTTATTATTTTGTTCACTTTTAATAAAAAATATTTTTACAAACAAAACTTGGAGTGACCACTAGTATTATAGAACAAGCATCGATACTTCATTTTATCGATATAGGAACTCCCTACCTGTCATAAAAAATTTCCCCCTGGTTTCCTATGTCTGTTTATAAGAAGGGGTTATTAATTTTATATTATGTATAGACGACATTATCAAAAATGCAGTCGGGGTTGTTAGAGCTTGCTTGTTACTAAGCCAACGTTTTATTTTTATTTTGCTAGTCTTTTATGTCTGTATTACGTTGGAGATGAACAAGATCATTGAATAAATGTTTTAATATTCTAATATTTCTATTCCAAAAACCTTAATTTCAACTAAGATCTTACCGTGATCAATCATAAAGGTTTCATTGTTGATCGGAGCGGTATCATAGTCAGAGTAAATCGCTGTGTTGTAAGTATAAATACCATGATGTAAATCGTGAACTACGATGGCTATCCTGAAACAACATAGAGAAAGGAGATGGTTATTCTATACCAGTGATCCCAAAAGTGGTCTATGTCGACCCCCAGGGGTGGACGACGACATGCAAGGGGTCCATATGAGCGGAAAAAATAAATGGGGGTCCATGAGAAGAAAATGGGGGTCCACGATAGTGACCCCATTTAAACGGGTCGTGACTTTAATTTTGGCTTTCCAGCTATTTTGGCTGTCAGATAGTAGACACCTACTTACTTGCGTAATACTTTCTTATAAATATACACATAATATGTGTCTATATCGATATATCGATATATCGATATATCGATATATCGATATATCTGTCTATATCGATGGTTGAAAGGCAAAACGCTTCAAGCGACAAAATGTAAGATATTGAGTGATATAAATATTCGGTATCAGAAAAATCTGTCTATTCAGAATATGTATATCACTAAATATCTTACATTTTGCGCTTGAAGCGTTTTGCCCTTCAACCTTTGGGACCTCTGTTCTATACCTAAGGTAATAAAAACTTAGGCTCTTTTATCCTTGCTAGAACCATATTGGCAAGTTAACTTATTGTCAACGTTATGTTATCTATTATTTACTTGACTAGTCCCTGTTGTTTGATCAGTAGTTAAAGTAACTAATTGCTAAAATTCGAAAAAGGAATGAATAATTTGACACATTTCCTTGAGATTTTAACCATTAGTAAAGTTTTTCGACCATTAGTTAGTTTAACTACCGATCAAACAACAGGCCATTAATGTAAAAATCAGTATGAATGCATTTGACATGTCATGTAATTTATACTGGGTTATAATGAGTAATAAAATCTGAATCTGAATCTGAATCTGAATGGTAACCCATCATTTTATCGAATGTCACTTCATCCCAACCATGATTTTTTCAGGATATCTGAAACATTAATTACGAAGGTTAGGTTAGGTAAGACTTGTGTCTACCTAAAAATCATGCGGCGAGAAATGCCTTTCTATGATGAAATGAAAACTCTCGGGAAACGATACATTTGGCAAAAACATGTTGGCCAAATGTATTGTTTCCCAACTCTTCCATTTGCCAACCCAATTTTATATAAATATTTCAGGATTTATTTTAGAACCACCGTGTAAAACCCTACAGTTTAGGTTAGTTTAGTTTTTATAAAATCCAGAAATATTTACGGTTACGGAAAACAAAGCGGGTTGGCAAATGAAACGGTTGGGAAATGATACATTTGGCAAACATATTTCGCCGAAACAAAGGTAACCCGAAAATTTTGCGTATTGTCACGTTCGTCGAATGGTGTTTCGATAAAATAAAAGGTACCGAATATGAATTTACTCGAGTCATAATAAATCATTTACTGGAGTGGTACATATTCCAATTGGCCATGTAATATCTTTCTCGTCACCCAAAAATATACGCCTGCTGTTAAGTACAGCTCATCATTATTATTATCAACCCAAGTTATAGGATAATAGAACTTCGTAGCGTTTTCTCCTCGCATTATTTCGTGTCCTGGAACAGAAATAAAGCAAGTAATGAGCAAGTTGCAGAGCATTCCCAGAAATTTAGCAAAGGAATAATTAAAGACATTCTCGGAAACAGTTAAAAGGATTTAAAATACTCTTAATATACAGAAATAAAGATATTTTTCAAACATCCTGGTTTGATTCCCGAGCTGAGTACAAGTTTTTTTTTTAATATATGAATGCATTTTTCCTTTTTATTAAAATCGATGACATGGTTCCTAAGAATAGATCTTCGTATGTCTTATAGTTTCAGACTTTCCCATACTGACCGATTTTAATGTTACACCCTGTAGGTATATTTAGATGTCTCTCCTATGCCCAAAAGTTAAGCACTCGAAGGCCTATTTTTTAGTTTCAAATGTATTTTCTGTGAGCCAGGATTAATTTTGGCCTCCATCAAAATTTTATGAATCGCGCCCTCCTGTGACGTTAACAATTTCGAACATAATGGACAATGTTGAACCTAAATCGAAATCGATAATGTTCGCAGAATGAAATTTCGTCTCGCCCCACAGGGTCTCTATTCCACTGGCTAAAACCATATAGCCTTTGACATTCATAATGTCCACATTACGATAGCTCTTATACAGGGTGCCTCTGAACTTGGGGGGTGCGCCAAAGTTCATATAAAATTGCAACTCCGAATATTGGAACTCCTAAATTTTTTCTCATACCATTTTACATCATAATGATCACTCTTCAAACTCTTCATAATATTTATTAATACTAATGATCGGAACTTAAACTCATCTGAACTTATAACGCCAATATTCATGGAACCGTACACTTTTCAGAATTTCTTAAATATCTTACGTGTAGATAAAATTAGGTTAGGTTAGGTTAGATTTATAACAATCCTCAAAAAGTAACAGTTTCTTAAAAAAATGCATTATGAGTTGCGATAATTATGACTTAAAAAATATGAACAAAAAATTATAAGCAAATTTTTTCGAAGAAATATGATGAGTATAGACATAAATCGTTATTTGTATAAAAAATCTAAAGACCAATTTTATATGAGCCAATATGGACCCGAACTTGGGGCTTTAAATGCAACGATGGATTCTACTCGCTAAACTGAACTACTTTTGTTCTACAACAATAACAAAAAAAACTTAAGTTTAGATAACTCATTGATGTCAAAATCTAATTGTAAAATCAGTGTAACTATAGCCGTATACTCACTATCTCATGGTACGGGGGACACATTTCCTTGGTACGAGGGCTACATTGAAAATTACATTTAACTTGTATGAAAAAAGTTAAATTTAAGCTGGACATATTTTTGAAAACATACAGAACAAAAACAGCTCATTATCAGGAGTAGAAACAATCCATGCATTTAAAGCCCTAAGGTCAGAGGCACCCTGTACCTATGCTTGAAAATATTCACGGACGAGATGAAAATAATACAATAATTTGTCTAGACAACATGGTTTTACCTAGTAAGAGGCCTAGGTTGTTAGAAGGCGTCAAAACCTATCGATTTAACCTGCACTGTAAAAACGAGTTCATAAATTTGTGTCCACTTTAGTACCTTGTCACTTTAAACGCTGTTAAAATTCATATAATTATGGCAGTTTAAACATGACATTAAATAGACAAGGTACTAAAGTGTACACATATTTATGAACTCGACTGTACTTCGCCTACTCTAATAATCATAACATTTTCACTTACCAATAGCTTCAAAAAAGGCATGGTCTGGTAAAACGCTTTTCAGATACGTTGGTGCTTCTCTTGTACCCTCGTATATCGTGCAATGTTTCATGTTAAGATGGGTCTCAGTGGTCACTGGGAAGATCTGAAATGTAAGTAAAGAAAACAAGGCATATGAGAAAACAGACCACCTGATCGTAACTGGGAACTGTGACCCATTGACATTTGCATTGTCAAAGCTACAATATAAAGATTGCAACCCTATAACCGCTAATGCGTTGCCAATCCTGAAGACAAAGATGGAATGCCTCTATGATAGCAATTTCACCGGTAGTCTTATCCACACACCGATTTTTTTCGTTTATAGTATTCAATGTCCATCACCGGGATTCAAACTGCAACCATTTCATCAAAAATTTACAAAATGTGTCTTACGTACAATTAGATAGCTCTAATATTATAAATGTAAAAGCGACTTTGTCTGTTTTTTACCCTTTCAAGCCCAAACCGCTGAATCGATTTTGAACCCCAAAAAAGTACATAACCGTTTTTCCTTGAGTAGCGATAAATGACATACGTGGATGGAATCGTTGTCAACAAGTAGTAAAGATATAATAAAACATAATATTTAAATAAATTATAAGCTGATCGACATTGATTTCTCCTTTCTCGGGATTTCGCTCCATCATACCAGACAAAAGACATCCACTGTTGGATGCAGAGCTCCCCAAGGATCCTTACGTCAGTCGGTCTTCTACTTGCATCCATTAGCTTCCCGCAATCTACACCAGACTCTCAGTCCACCTTGTGGGAAACCAGCACTTTTCTCGGTTCCCAATGGCAGCGGTTCCCATCGGAGATTAAAAATACTTATGAATTCGAGGTGGTCCCATTGTCACCAAATTTGTATCTAATGAATCTGGCAGTAATAGTTAGTATCTTCACACAAATCCATCATTTTCATACAGAAAGTACCATGTTTATGGTGAAGTGGAACTGATGATGAAGACGACAGATGGTCACCGGAACGAAGAAAGCCCCGTCTAAACCGACCCAGATTATAGTTTTAACTATCCAATATGTTAATTGGTTTAGGAGTTATTAAGGTTTCAATTTTATTGGTAAAGAACGCTACCGTAAAACGGGGTGAGTAGGGAAACAACCTAAAATGAGTCATAACTTGTTACAAATAAGAACAAGTATTAAATGGACAATAAAGGTATGTCTAGTGGAAATAATTTCAGTCTTATAATTAGTAACATATGCTTCATTTTAGCTTGTATCCTTACTCACCCCGTTTTACGGTAGCGTTCTTTACCAATAAAATTGCTAGCTACAAAGTGATTTTAGGAAATTTGCCACATGAGGGCTCTTTTACACGTAGGTAATATGGAGTGAATCTATTAACGCTTCGGACAAAACAATCATTGTGGAAAAGAATCCCGCTGAAGGTAATTTTTTCAATCAAAAAACAATAATCTTAACACTTAAAAGTAAGTACAAGGTAATAAAATAATAAACAATTATAATTAAAAGTAGCATAAATAAAATCTTTACAAAATGTAAGGTCATTAACATTAAATTAAAAATAATGATCAGTCGTTCTCTACGTCAAAAGCCATAACTAACTAGAATAATTAACTGAACAACAAGTGCTTGCAAAACTGAACAAACCGGACCCCACAAACAGCACCCATTCACGAGTATGACGCGTATCGGGTCTATATTGACTGACATAATCATTTTTAGTCATAATGGGCTTTGGGTCATAATCATCGCAAGTCATACGTATGTTTTTAAAGAATTTGTTACTTTTTCAGGATTTTTATAAAGCAAACTTAACCTAACCACAGATTACTATACTCTACAGATACTCAGTCGCGAATCAAAAATGGTTGCCGTCCTAAAGTCGATAGCCGCCGACACTATAAGTTTCTGTGGTTTCGCCAGCAGTGGCAGCACAATCGACATGTCTGCTAAGCTATGAACGGCACGTAACCTCGCAATCAGTTCGACAGATGGCATTTTTGTCAAAGCTTTATGAATTGCCGCCGCCGCAGCGCGCCGTCATATAAAACTAAACGTTGATTCTACATTCTTTAAGCATATTTTTGCCAAAATATTGGGTCCTTGTGATCAAGTTTTGGCGTGAACTACCTTTTGTTTGCCTATCTATTTATTCACTTTCTTAGTGATTTGCAAACGATGCGCATCGCCGTAGTTAGACTAGTAAGTGAAAGAACAGAATAATTATTTATTATACTTGTACTATATATATATAACGTCGAACTCCTCCGAAACGGCTCGACCGATTTTTATAATTTTTTATTTTTATTTATATAGATAGGTACTTATTTGGTAGGTCGTAATAATTATTTATGTATCAAGGAAGCAAAATGACATATTTATGGCGAGGGCGTACATTGAATCCTGAACGAAGCGTGACGAAGCGAAGGATTCTATAAATGAATCCCGAGCGTAGCGAGGGATTCTTAAATAGAATCCTGAGCGTCGTGAGGGATTCAAGTGTTAACGCCCAAGGTGGAAATAATTTTGCTACTGTGTGACACATACTGCTTTTCACATAACCTAAAAGGAAAATAAAAGATCATCATCATCATCATCATCATCATCATTATCATCATTAATTCATCACCATCATCACCATCATCGGCATCACCATCATCATCATCAATTCATCACCATAAACATCAGCATCATCACCATCACAATCACCATCGTCATCATCATCATCATCATCATCATCATCATCATCATCATCATCATCATAATCATCATCATCATCATCATCATCATCATCATCATCATCATCATCATCATCATCATCATCATCATCAATTCATCACCATCATCACCATCATCGGCATCACCATCATCATCATCAATTCATCACCATAACCATCAGCATCATCACCATCACAATTACGATCGTCAACATCATCATCATCATCTCGATCATCATCATCAACATCATCATCATCATCATCATCATCATCATCATCATCATCAATTCATCGCCATCATCATCATCATCATCGTCATCACCATCATCATCATCAATTCATCACCATAACCATCAGCATCATCACCATCACAATCACCATCGTCATCATCATCATCATCATGCTAATAAAATTGGATGCACTTGTATAATCGATTGTGAAAAAATTGTAATCGATTAAGTATTGGCGGCCCGGGCGCGGACAGCTAGTAGGTTTATATTGGGATTTAAAAGCTAAAGAACCTAAGTGATGACGCGTCACGCGTCCATACAACATTGTAACAACAACTTTTATGAACACTATTAAAGTACGTACCTAAAAAAATACGGACGTGTTTCCTCGTCTTATCATGAGTCAAGAATGCAAATTGGCATACACGTAAACTGCGTGCGTTTTTAGTGTAGGTATCTGTGTGCATGCATGCGGTAACTCGTGTACCTACCTATAACGAACGAAATTGCCGACCTTGCATGCTTCATTCCTGTCTAGGGCAACGTTACGTCCTTTTTTTTAGGTCCGTGCACTAAATATATTTTATTTATACTCATCTAAAATAGTCAATAAAATTGTCCTTAATTTATATCTTACTTTTAAGTAGGTAGGTAACAATAAATGTAGGTAACTAACAATAAAAATGTTTAAGGACTTTTGACTGTCTAAATCGAAGTCATAGGTAGGTATTTGTAGGCAAATGTGACCACCTATGTCACTATACAACGCAAGCGCAGGTCACGTCTACGCGCACGCATCCGGTGTGGCTGGGCCTTTAATTAAACAAGCAACGCCTCGGGAAAGTCATAGTCATATTTAAACAATTAAACATTCAAATTACAATTGCTGAACTATCTTGATCGAGGTATCTTATCGCCACCCTTGAAATAGGTACCTACCGTTGAGGAGTTCAGGAGGCCATTTGTGGTCTTCATCATCAGTTCCACTTCACCAAATGATACTTGCTGAATGCAAATGCTGGACTTGTTACTAAAAATACTAAAATCGCTGTATGTACCTATGCCTATGATATTTGAGGAGTTCCCTCAATTCCTCACGGATCCCCTCATCATATTCAGATTTAGACTCATGATTGGTGACAATGGGATTACCTCGGAAGTATACTCTATCAAACCAAAAAATTTTTTTTTAACTCGGACAACTCTGTAAAAAGTTCAAACTGAAAAACTTCTTTTTTTAAGTCGGTTAAATAACTAAAACCTCCTTAGTGTAACAAATACTCTTATGAAAACCACATCAAAATCGGTTCAGCCAAACGCGAGATAATCGCGAACATACATACATACAGGACAAATTGAGATGAGAACCTCCTTTTTTTTGAAGTCGGTTAAAAATAATCGCTGTTGCATATAGATAGCTATACAAACTACAATTATGTTCACTTAGTCTTGTTTCACTAATGAATGATGGACAGATACGAAAAACACGAGAGTAAGAAAGATAACTTTTAGTTTTGTTTGTGTCAAACGCATAGTGAAAAATACTTGGGAAGTTATTTATTGTGGTGTTAAAATAAATAAACTTTCGTATTTTTGGAATAAGAAATAACAAACGCTTTAATTAAATGTTGTTCCATTGAATATCTATACCGGGAGTGACCGCGACGACACAAGTCGGCGCTAACGTCCTCGTATAAGCACCATCTAGCGGATCTAATGAATATCATGTAGCAAGTTCAATAGCTAATGATGGCCGTTCAGTGTACCGCAAAAAAATGCCATTCTTAGTTTCTAAAATAAAGCCTTAAATGTATGTAAAGAATGATGTTTGCATTTAAATTAAGGTATATCTGATTAATAAAAGCTTAACTTTTCCTTGATTAACGGAAATGAAGAAAATAATATTCCTGATGATACCGGTGGTGCCATCTAGTACAAATTATAAGCACGAATTATAATTTGTACGTGTTATGCCCCCATGACCTAACCTAGTCTTGTCTACACGTTAGATATTTCAGAACTTCTGAAATGTTTACAGTTTCAGCGATATAAAAAATTATGATTATCAAAAATTATGTCAACAATTACATTATGACCAATAAAATTATGGGAAACAAAGGGCTCCCCGCGTATCTCTGCTATCACCTTTTTTTAAACCTGATTTTTTAGTAACTGACCTGCTTTACCCTTCCATACGGATGGCCCCTGCTGGGCCTCAGAAAAGCGAGCTGAAGCGATCCCTTATTGTAATCAAGGCGCACTTGTTCATACACTGAGTCATACCTGTCAATAATACAGATAATTATTTTGCTGACAAACAGGATCTTTAATTATAATTAATAGTTCTTTTTATGGCATTGAAAAAGCCAACGAGCACTCAGGCCACCTGATGATAAGTGGGATCTGTGACCCATAGACTGCATTCTCAAGACTTTTTTTTTATCTTTATCTTATCTTTTACAATCTTAAGAGTGCAATCCTAAGACCACAAATACATTGCCGACCCTGAGGACTAAGACGGAATGCCACTAGCTTATTAATTTCACCGGTGCAGGTATACATTTAATAATGATTCAAAAACCATATTGTAGCGCATTTAGTTTTGTTAATTTAGAAGACAACTTTGCTGTAAAATCCAATCATCATCATCATGTCGGCCAAAAGACGTCCACTGCTGGACATAGGCCTCCCAAGGCTCTCCACTCAGACCGGTCTTGTGCTTTTCGCATCCACCGCGTTCCCGCCATCTTTACAAGGTCGTCACTCCATCTTGTTGGAGGCCTACCTACAGCTCGTCTCCCGGTCCGCGGACGCCACTCAAGAACCTTCTGACCCCATCGGCCATTAGTCCTGCGAGTAATGTGCCCCGCCCACTGCCACTTAAGTTCGAGCTATGTCGGTGTCGGTCGGCTATTCTTCGAGCTATGTCGGTAACCTACTGCGGATATCATCATTTCTGATTCTATCACGCAGAGAAACCCCGAGCATAGCCCTCCAATAGAATATATTTAATAAAAAACTGAAATAATCAATATTTTTGGTATTTTATGGACATGTCAGAGCCCACGGCACCACCCAAAGGTCGAAATCTTGAATTTTTAATAAGTACTAGGTCCTGTACGAACATAATACACTTATCCAAAAATGGCGAATACTCGACTTCTATTCACAGGTGGGGTTTGGGTAAAAGTGTTGTCATTTGTAAAATTCCTTCATTTTCAAGGTGAGCGGCCATTCGTAAAAGTGGTAAATTATGATAGAATTATTAAAAATAAACATATGTTGTTATGTAATGTAATACTCTTAAGTGCATCGGAGCCGAGATATTAAAATATTCATACTTGGGCGTACTTTTGTACTAAAAACCGAATACTTCAATCTTTAAAATCTTCGCTCCGATATTATTTAACGCCATAAATTATATATATCTATACGTATTTAGGGGTCCTCTAAATAACTACGTAAAAATCATCCGTGGCCGCTGAAAAAAAAAGACAATATTCTTCAAACAAATTTACCCAATGCCCTTTACTGAACTATAAGGCAAAGTTTGACAACTTAAAGTGCACAAAAATGGACAGTTTCGTGTTTATACTTAAAAACGTTTACGGCTTAGAATGTAAAAAAGATAAAAGATAAAAGAAATTAATCAGTAAGTAGGCCGCACGGGCACTTTTACACGTCAAGAATCTACCAGCACTTCCCAAGAGAAGACCACTGCTGAGAAGAAACGCCGCAAGAAACTCACAACACTCACTCACACTCAGTCATTTTTTAAACATATTTCTTATTACAATGCAATGGTACTACTTAGTCTAGCATTATATAAAGCTATAAATATTAAATTAAATATAGTATCAAATAACATGCGTAGTTCAGCAGGAAAACATGCCAATTAAGAATCTTACGGGAGAGATAGAGAGAAAAAAAAACACATACTTATGTGTATATAAGAGTAGATGGTGCGAGACGACCACATAAAAGTTTCGATATGTTTTCCTACATCAACGGTGTCCCCTAGACAAGATAAAGATTTTGCATTTGAATAAATTATTATTGACTAAGTTTCGGGTTTAGGCCATGCATTTTTGTCTGTTAGATAGTCCTCGATCCTAATACGCTTTAGACATTAACGACCTTTTCAAGTAATTTTTAAGTACTTAAATGTATATTTACTTGGGCTCTACTTATTCCACTTAGTAAAAAAATATTGCTTTTGAAATGTATTTTTAACTCTACCGCCATTACTGTGAAGGAAAAAATAATAGGTTCTATTTTTCTTACATATTTTTTTTTAAATAACATTTTTTGTGTCGTGTCGTTGACAATACGATAATATTTCAAAGGCAATATTGTTTTAACGAGTGGAATAGATGTTCTGTGCCTCTATTTTGGAACCAAATGGGTTCATGCGTCATGGTTAAAGGAGTAAGTACTAGGACATTATAAGATGGTGGTAGCTATCCGGACGGACGCTGCACAAGGTGTAACCGCCACTAGTTAAGTGGCCTTATTCCTTCCCCGCTACCCCGCTCGCCCTTTAATATCAAACTCCCTTCCCTCCCCCTTCAAACGCCTGTCTAGTTTTGGTCGGACGGTCGAGTACGAACTTGTCGGACTATACGCTTACCGCGCGCGTAGTATCAATAATTTGTAAACAACAATACTAATAATATTACAAGCCCCATTCCATTGAGCGGGCGAGTCACTGCCTGCCATTTCAACTAAAGTAATTAGCATGGCCAGGTATTATATAATTTTAGTTATAGAGCCTATTTTTAACCGACTTCAAAAAAAGGAGGAGGTTCTCAATTCGTCGGGATTTTTTTTTTTTTTTTTTTTTTTTTTTATGTATGTTCCCCGATTACTCGAAGACCACTGGACCGATTTGAAAAATTTTTTCGTTGTTCGAATGGGTATACTTTCTAGTTGGTCCCATTGTCACCACGTCAGGATCTGATGATGGGATCATGGAGAAATCAAGAGAACTCCTCAAATATTATAGGCACACCTATAGCGATTTTAGTATTTTTCACTGTAACTCATGCATTTGCTTTTGAAAAGTACTATATGGTGAAATTGGTGAAGTGGAACTGATGATGAAGACCACAGATGGCCACCGGAACTCCTTAACGGTACCTATTTCAAGGGTGGCTATAAGATATTTCGATAAAGGAAGTTGAGCGACTATGACGAAGCACATTTAGGTTTAAATATGACTATGACATTCCCGCGGCGTTGTCTGCGGCGAGCTTGAAATGTTCTATAGTTTCTTATTAATATTTAGAAGTGGAGCTACGTAACAGCATAAATAGGATCACTAAAAAGTATAAAATAAAATAAATGTTTAAAAAAACGAAAAACCGCCTTCAAAAAGCAAAAAATAACTTCTTTAAAATGGTAGGTAAATAGGTCAGTCCAACTGAAGTCGGCGTCCAACAATATTTTAACCAAAAGCAGACTTCAGTTGGACTGACCTATTTACCTACCATTTTAAAGAAGTTATTTTTTGCTTTTTGAAGGCGGTTTTTCGTTTTTTTAAACATTTTTAATGTTCCCATACTTCTTAAATAGTCCTTCACTAACCAGTGGTTGTCCGTGGCATACTTGTATATGGTTCCCCAATGGAAGCCCTAATCATCATTTGTCCTAATGCATCGTTTTTCCGAATTTTCATTTATCGTAACGCCATTTGCACTTGAATTTTAAAACTTTTTAGTGTTGTTATAATACAACCCTACCTAACCGAACCGCAGATATAATTGGAAAACCTAAAAAGTTGCCTGACTCAGCTGAAAACCAGTTTAGGGCAAATGAAAATTCGGACAAACGATGTGTTAGGACAAACGTTGTTAGGGATTGTGAGGGACACACCTTGTATATACCTCGGACATTATCATCTGAGCTCTGGGGTTATAAACTAATTAGTAAACAAGTATGAGCAAAACTACGAGCTGCTAACCTCCCAAGAGCGAGCGAGATGTACAAAAAGGGTTTTTATGGACCCAGAGCTCAGATAATAACGTCCGAGGGATAGTGTGAACTGGGGGACAATCACCGGTTGGTGTCCCATCACTTTACTAAATTAAATTTGTCTTGAAGGCCTCTGCGTGTTGGCTTCGGTACCATGTACGCCTTCCTAAGTCAATCAATCAATGAATGAATCAATCAAATGTTTATTGCGTAACAAGCACACGTCAAAAATACATTAAAAAGTAAAATCAGTAGGTACAATAAATTATCAAAAACTAATTCCTAATCCTAACAAAAAACACACTATTTATTCAATTAACTAAGTCACCTATACTTATATCATATTATTACCAATTTATATTTATTATCTATATTATCCGAGTCTTACATACAAATAATAATGATGATTTTATAATAAATAATCGGTTCAATATTGACTTACCATTGTCGCACAATCCAAGGTTTATGAAGATACTCGGCAGTCACGGTGTACACCTCGTTGAAATAAAAAACTAAACAAACGAAACGATAGTGTTAGTTATTTTTAGGCTTTTGAGTTTTTCACTCATATTAAATTTAAACGGGTCTTGACACGATAGCACGTAGAAGGTCTGTATTCCTTTTTATAGAGCTGTACCCGAAGAGAGTCCAACTGTCCCTATCAACATGCCTACTATGTCTGTCCGTCCGTCCTAACTTTTAAGAGCTGTATCTTTTGAACCGTAATAGATGCAGCTCCACTGAGGCGGAGACAAGCGGAGCGGAGAGGAGCCGTGTAGGAATCGACCAAATCATATTAGTTGAAATCCACATTTCGTCTCGGCTCCGCTTCAGTGGAAACAGTCAAGCGGAGCCTTGGGACGCCCTGTAAGCTGCTTAAGGCTGCGGCTCCACTTAGCTCCGCTCGTCTCCGCCTCAGTGGGAGCCGCAGCCTTAAGGCTTATATTTAGATACGTTATGCTCATACTAAACGCATTCGAAAACCGTCGCCAATTACTGACAGTTGCTACGTTGCCATATTTCTACAGACAAGGACGGCAAATCGTAGCGAACGGTATTGTTAGAAAGAGATAAATAGTTGTTTCAAATTGCGTACCCGAATGACGCGGCGTGCCCGCTAATGGCTGCCATATAGCTACCCGTCTTTATCGCACTCATGCGATATCTAATTGTGTATCTCATGTTTCACAGGTGACAGTGACGCCACCGGTGCAAATTAAACAAAATATGGCGATGTAAAACAAAATTTACATTTAGATTTAGATTTAGACATCCTTTCTTCCATTTATAGTTACAATATAATTTCGGAAGCCTCGAAAAACATAAGTCGGCATTTTTATGACTTATTTTTGTTGCATTTCGGTAATAAAACTGTACTGTTTTTGACGCGTGCGTGTCAGCGGCCACGGCGCGACTCAACGATAGTAAGGTAATTTTACCTTCCTTTTCGAGGAACGCTTTTGCGCGCAGATGACGTATCTTAATATAAAATATCATTGCCTTAAGGTGGATTTACTTACAAAAGAAAGGGTGAAATAATAAAGATCCCTATGTCAAAGAAACGTGCAGCTATAAAGCATAGTTCTTATGATGCATATTAGATGGGCGGCAATGAAGGCCATCGCGGTATTTTACGAACCAGTAAAGTGCAGTAATAAGGCAGTTATAGAGGTCATGTCTATCGTTATTATATCGCTATAGAACATAACGTTATTAATCGATGTGAAGTTTCTATCGTTACGATGAACACCGCTATGAATTCATGTTCTATAACGTTATAAAAATAACGTTATATTGTGTGAATAACGATATAAATAACGTTATTTTAAAATTGCGCTTTTTGTCTGAGCAAAATATACCTTCGCAGACGCAGCCAGGGCCAAGAATCGCCGAGAGGCCGAGCACCACCAAGTATAACATAGTTATCAGATCACTTACATACTAGCGGACCTGTACTCGCTTATATACGTACTGTCCGTACTGTGTCGAGAACACGTGTATAAAAAAAACGCGCAAGTGCGACTCCAACTTGCAAGGGTTCCGCACACCGACTGTCACTTGTCAGGTTTTTCAATATTTGTTGATTTATTTAGGGATTGACAATTATATGTAATAGTTATTATTATACAACTATTTTCAACCATTATCAAATATTAAACGTTCCTTTTCAACGCCATTTAAGGATGACACGTTAGCCAAGTTGGTAGTAACCCTGCCTACGAAGCTAGCGGTCCTGGGTTCAAATCCCGGTAAGGGCAGGTATTTGTGTGATGAATTCAAGTATTTGCTGCTGAGTTTTGTGTGTTTTCTATATATTTAAGTATGTATTTCTCTATATAAGGGTGTTTATTGATATCTAGTACCCATAGTACAAGCCTAGAGCTTAGTTTGGGACTATGTCCCTGGATATCTCCCCAGCACTGGTGTCAACGTCAACGACGGATATTTCGTCATGGTTGACAACGCAAAATGGACCCGAGTGTCTATGTGGCAAGGTTGACATTCGATCTGGTTTTAAGCTGTCATTTGCATGTAAATGACTTCTTTTGTGTTTGACATAGAAAAGGCAGGGATTCACTAGTGACACGTGTTGGCGACATGTCAAGCAAAATCGTGCGACTTTTCAGGACATATCTGGCGATATCGCGCGACAGGTGTCAGTAGCGACATCGGGCGAAGTCAAGCGACTTCGAGAAACTTCGACGGACATATCCGGCGACATCTGGCGACAGGTGTCGGTTGCGCCACATCACGGCGACTAGTGACGACACTGAATAAATATAGGTAATCTTTATAAAAATGTAATAGGCGAACCCAAATACCTAAAGTTATTATTAGGTCATAAAAAAACTTTATAATTTTTTGTTAAAGTTCTTGCCATATTTCAAATAAGTACGTGTGTATCGCCGTGGATATACGAATGCATTGTTCACATACCTACTGTTTTAGAAGTATGTCTCTTATATTAGCAAAGCATATTTATCGTTTTTCAAATTTTATATATGAACTACATTCACTCCTCCGCTATATTTAGGTACCCCGTTTTCTACTTATATATGTATACAATTTTAAAATCATTAAAACACTATCCCCAACCGAGCCTCGGTGACTCAGTAGTGGTTTGAGGTGTCGACTCTTGATCGTTAGGTACCGAGTTCGATCTACAGAAGCTGTCGTGTTCCAATGACTTTTCTTTACTATATCACTTTAACTACCTAAATGATTTATGTAGCAACCGAAGCTCTTACGGTAAACATTGTGAAGAAACCTGCAAATTCTGCTATCTGAATTTGAACGTATAGAAATGTTTTCTTAAGGGCTATCGCTTACCTCAGCGGAGCAACAAATAAATGTGATTTTTATGCAGTGAAATAATCAAAGTCAGAGGTCGAGAAAAACCATTTCGTCTTTGACCTCTATTGTCAACGTTTTGATAACTCTTATTTACTTGACAGTACTGATGTGCAAGTTGCGGAAAGTTAATAAAAATTTGGTTAAGTTCTAAGAAATTACCGGACACTTTCACTAGAAATATAGGAAATTTAAATTTAAGAAACGGAAAGTTTCAATCCCCATCCAAAATTGTGAGAAGTTTCCGAAATTTTCCTACATTAAATTTTCCGCAATTTTGGAAAGTTTCCTTTGGCACATCAGTACTTGACAGTAATGGCGGCCGAGTTAAGAACAATACCATAACAGGTCAAAGATGATATGGTTTTTACCGCCTAGAATACAGGCCTAGGTGGTATACATACCACTTTGTATAAAAAAAAAAAACAAAGTATCGGTAAACGACTTCTACGCGAACGAAATCGCAGGGCAAAGTGAGTAATAAATAATCCTGTCGCACCATAGCTCTCTACTCGCCGCCATCTTAGAAAATAGCTGGCAAGCTGTCACGTGACGAACGTAATTGCACGCTTTGCCGCGGTTTTGGTTCCGTCTGCAGGGCTGTCTCTACTAACGCATTAATATTACGCATAATTATTTCATCTTAGTCCTCAGGGTTGGCAACGCATTTTCATCGTTATAATTGATAAAGATAAAAAAAAAAGATAAAAGATGTTTATTCAGTAAGTAGGCCGCACGGGCACTTTTACACGTCAAAAATCTACCAGCGCTTCGCAAGAGACCACTGCTGAGAAGAAACGCCGCAAGAAACTCAACAGTCAGTCGTTTTTTTTTTTAATTACTTATACAATTATAGAACTTAACCTAGCATTATATAAAACAATGAATTTAACATTAAAATATATATATCATTTGCATATTTGAAATTGTTTTGTTATTGAAAATGTCAATGGATTTTTGATGTCAATTACCATGAGGTTGGCTGTGAGCTAATTTGACTTTTTCACGCTATTAAGAGAAATATTAGTAAGTCTGTCATTTATTAAGACTTAAGAGGATTATGAAGCAAAAATATTCATACATACTCCTAAACTTAGTCTGATTTTTACGATTTTTGAATATGTTGTATATACATCTAACTAAGTACAGAAAGGTAATGCAGCCAGTGTCACGGGGACCATGCCGCGAGCGGACCTGCTATAGGGGGTGTTCTTTTTATAGTGGTTAAAACGTAGTGATTATATTATCTTTGATAGTGGTGATTCTTATTTATATCTTTAATATTTAAGTAGCTTAGTTTAATTTTAATTTAAATACGTTTAGTTAAAAAGAAATGTATTAATGTTGTATACATATATTATGAAACAAGAGAAAGTATTTCTTGGAAAATAGCAAATAAACGGAAACGTCGTAAACCTAAATTTTTATAACAACTACAACGCTCGTTCAAGGGGAGAAACGTTATTGTCCGGAGGTTAATTTGTATTGTTTTTTTTTGACAGTGACCCGATTTAAGCATGGCCTTACAATCTCTTAATCATAATTATGCTGATACTGAGAGACTGCTACTGTGGGACGAAGTCTTCATCTAACGATAATTTAATATCAGGGGACAAGCTGACTCAAATTGGATTATCCCATAATTTTGTAATGTATAGTGATTCAAAAACCATTTCGAGAAAAAGGATTGTAGAACCATTCGCTGTTATCAGATTATTTTACAAAATTAGTATTAAATAGTTATTTCTAATTTATCATTTGACATTATTTGACCTGTAATGTAGTGACGTCACGATCTTCATTGGTAAGTTGTGTCTAATCTGTGATCAACCATAGTACTGCATATAATATGAGTTCGAAATGCAGTAATATATAAATAATGTATATCGAATTTTGTCTTATTTATTTCTGTTTTATTTTAACGCTTATTAAAATTAAGACAATTTTAACTGTATATAAACATGACAATGTAAGATCTTTAAAAAAATGGAATGATTAAAATACAAGTCCGTTTTGGAACCTCCGCCCGTAGGCTAGTCTGTGGTGAAATTGTCAAACTCAACAAACAGCCGAGGGAAATTACATGACTTGACATTGACATTTTACGTGATCTGACAGAAACGCGTACTCTCAAACGAATTCAATAGTTTTAAAGCATATCTCAAACAAACCAACTTGTAGTGACGTCACAAAGCCATTTTCTTTAAAAATTTAAATAAATTAATATACTGATTTAAATGCAAAAACCGTGAAATTAGTGTCTTCAATTAGTCTATTTTATCGAAAAATAAAATAACAACTATGGGTAATTTTTTTTGGGATAACCCAATTGACCTTGTCTCAACCTAAGCTCTACGCCTCTAATATGTGTCTCTACTAGGCGACGATAAGCTTACTTATATAGAGAAATACACACTTAAATAAATAGAAAACATCCAAGGCTCAGGAAATAACAACGTTAATTATATTAGAATCGCATATTCCATAAGCACACATAGAGAGGATCTTTTTATCGAATATTTTTATAATATTATGTACTCGTATACACATGGCAACAGTCAATTTCAAAATATTAGCATACAAACAGTCAGTCAGTACGTACAAACATGTAGTTTATATGCTCCAACATTTTTTTTTTTTTTTATTTATTATAAGTATATATTTTTTACATAGTACCATACTCTAAATGTCGCCAAACTGTGTGTCAGTTTGTTGGCGACTGATGCGCTCAATAATCTAATACTACTTGGGAGGTACATAGATACTAGTGATTACTTACTTACTAACTTAATTTACGTTTACATTTGGAGTGCCAGCATGGTTATGAGTTTCATCTGCATTTTATAACTTTATTCAATTAATTTTAAAAACCACCCTAACAGAACTTATCAGACCATAAAATTTGTTTCATTTTTGATTTCAAGAAGCCTATATTATTCGAACCCTGTATTAGCTTCGTAGGCAAAGTCACTATAATACTTGTACTTTAATATGTAAATAAGTATGTATGGTTCTTTATTATTTCTGTCATAGAGGCTAAATTAATATCCCTTAATAAAAGCAATTTCCAAAATGGCCGATTCCGTTCAACTGTTACTTAGATTGCGTCTGAGATCAAACGCGGAATGCCTCAACGCTATAGTTATTTCACCTGTGGGCCTATTACAGACGTGTTTATCGATGTAGATAAATGTGGATAAAACATCTGTCTCTTTCTGACCAGTGTACCTCCGTACGTTTATCCACCGCGATAAAGGCGACTAAGGGTCTCCCCAAACCTATCGAAACGGAAGCGGCTTGAGCCAGTAAGAAAAAGTTTTATGTCCATGCAATAAGAGCGAAAACGACGTCGTTCCGTTCACAACGCCGAAGCGAGCCGAGCCGAGCCGATTGACGTTTGTTTCGCTCTTATTGCGTAGACATAAAGAGTTTTTTGATCAGCTAACGCCGATTCCGCGTCGATAAGTATGGGGAGACCCTAATAATACGCGACCTGCACGGGTAGCACAAGTTGCATTTTCTCGCTTGTCGCTCAGTGCGTCTCTACCGTTACCGGTTAGATAGAAAGGGAGATCCGAGTGACAAGCAAGTCGCGGACAGCATGTGCTTGCCGTACTGGTGCTACTTAGGTCAGCGATATAAGATGGTGGTCCAAATACATAGTACTTATTTATTTTACTTGTAAGTTTCGTTTACATATGACTCTTTAGATCGGCACTTTTTTATTGTATCAATTTCATTTTACGATCGGTTGCCAGACCATAATGGAATATTTGGGGGTATTGGCAATGTGACAAGCCGGCCAGCGCCACCCCTGCCAATTGCATGTAATTTTGTGATGTTATTATTGTTTAATTAAAATCCAATAGGGAATATGTAAGGATTTTTAAATCAATTTTCTCACAAAATATAAAAATATCGATAAAGAGATCATCATTAATTAAATGAAAATAAAAATTGGCCAATAATTACGGATGATACTAGAATTTTTAACTGCTAATTAGACCGTCTGACATCATGATATGTCACGTCGGTCCAACTCCATGTTAAATTCTGTTTTGCTAGAAAGAGATAGGAACAAATCTTTGGTGACTTATATCTTGGTTATTTTTATAGCAATTCAAAAAAAAATCTCAGCTGTTTGTTGCATGAATCAGCTTTTATTGAAACTGAAAAAAAGTCATGAATTTTCCCATTAACCGACTTCAAATTATTAACGAGTTCCGTTGACTTTCCATGGACAGATTCCATTATTAGACCTTGAAAAAATATAAATGGACCACAGCTAAGATGTGCCCTACTCATTAAGGAATAATTAAAATACCATACACACAAAAAATACAGACGAATTAATAAACTCATTTTTAAAGTCGGTTAAAAATAATGCATCGATTGCCAACCCTAAAATGAAATGATAAATGCTCATAGTGGACGCTTGGCTTGACAATAAAGTAACTATAATAATTATTAATTAGTAGTTAATGAGAATCGAGAAGTTTTGTTGAATTCACTACCATTTAGCCTTAATTTCCATACAAATTATTACGTAATATTGTCATATTGGTACCAAACATGTCAATTTGCACCTGACACGTGCTTAATTAATTAAAAACCGTATCTCGTACATTATGGCGTCATTACAGGGTGTAAATTGGTACATTGTTGCACCGGGCGGAAAATAATTCGTTTAATGCCGAGTGATTTAAATTTAATTTTAAATGCGTTTACAAAGCTGGTAATGTAACTTCCCATTATTAACAAACTCGTGCAAGTGACACTCGTTTATGAGCAGAGTGGCAGTGTGCAAGCCAAGTTTAAAAACCGCAATGCACAGTAGGTATTATTGTATTTAAATTTATTCGATTTCGAATAGAATCAGCGCGAGTCCAGCCCAGCCTTTAGATTTTTTAGGAAGTATTTGTTGTTTTTAGGGCTCCGTACAAAAAATGAAAAAGAAAACGGACCCTTATAGGATCACTCGTGCGTCTTTCTGTCTGTCACAGCCAATTTCCGAAACTACTGGACCGATTGAGTTGAAATTTGGTACACATATCAAAATTGATGACCCAAATACAGATGTGCAAAGTAAATAAATGTTTATTTAAATAGGTAAGGGTCATTTTCGGGGGACAAATTAGGAAATTTTAAAAAATAATTGCAAACCTTACTGTGTCATATATGAAATGAAAGGGCTCTTTATGAGGACCTCGATTATATTTTTGCTATTATTGTAAAATAAATAGTTTTGATTTTATTTATGAAAGAAGATGAAAATTGACCATTGGTGTCCGAAACTACTTAGGCTAAAATTTTGAAAAGAAATACAAAATATAGTTAATTGCTTGTAGATTACAGGAAAACCTATAAGAATTCTATAAAAAAAATACGTATGTACGGAAACCTCTCCACACGAGTTCAACTCACACTTGGCAGTTTTTTTTTCAGAGTGTGTAATATAATCATACTAAATTTGATGCTTGTGCAGTGTACCGTTTTAACGATACAAACAAAATAAATATATAATATAAAATAATATAGCAACAATGTCAAAGTTTACCCAGTACCAGCTTCTCCCTCTGGACCGCATCCAGCGGAGAGCAACTCGAATTGTCGGCTTCCTGCGTGCTTCTGATCGGCTTGACTCCTTGGCGCTGCGTAGAGATGTAGCCTCACTCTGCATTCTCTATCGCTTGTACAACGGGGAGTGCTCGGGGTGAGCTATTCGGATTAATTCCTGCCGCATCCTTCCGCCTTCGTCTTACGCGACAGAATTTCCACCACCATCATTTAGATGGTTGGCAGTCCACAACTATGCGTTTCACTCGGAATTTCCTGCCTCGCACAACTAAACTGTGGAATGGTCTGTCGCCTGCGGTATTTCCGGACCGTTACGACCTTCAAACCTTCAAGAAAAGAGCGTACTCTCATTTGAAAGGCCGGCAACGCACCTGCTACTCCTCTGGTGCTGCAGGTGTCTATGGGTGACGGTAATCGCTTACCATCAGGCGACCCGTCTGCTCGGTTGCCTCCTATACAATAAAAAAAAAGTTTATAATAATATAAACTCACTTATAATAAGAATATGAGACACTTTTAGGAGGGCTAGCACATTTTGCGAGAGGCATCTATCCTATTCGATAATACCATATTGCTTTTGACATTGATTGATTTTCAACGTTAAAATAACCCTTATTTACTTGATGGTAAAACTATACCGTAACAGTGAGTAAAATAGAGCTCCTGTAAGCGTAGATAATCATTATTAAATTCAGAATTTTTACAACAACAAAAAAATACAAGGCCATAATACAATCTTAAATTTTAAATAACCGAGTAGGAATTAAAATCACGGGAACTGGTTTAACGAATATAATATTTTGTGCAAACAATGACCATTCTGAGTTTAATATCCTCCGAGTAATTCTGAATTTCTCTTTCCCGTATTTATAATGCAGATGGGTAATATAATAGTTCGGAATAATGAAATAGCACAAAAATCCATATCGCAATTAGTCCTACTCCTTAAAACCAAATGTTTATCTATTTCAAGCTTATCAGCCGGCCAAGTATGGCTGCTTCTATATCGCGTGTCAAATTTGGATAAAGCATCCGTCACTCTCGTACTTATTTACGTGTCAGAAGGTGACGGATGCCTTATCCAAACTTTGTCACGCGATAAACGCAGCCAGGGCGTAAAATCTCGACCACCATTGCTTTCAAGTAAATAAGAGCTATCACAACGTTGACAATACGGTAACTGCAGGTCAAAGATGATATGGCTTTTACCTAGAATCTCAGCCCAGATAATTATTACTCTTAATTTAGATCAAACTAAATAAACTTTAGCACAAATCTCCTGGCACTGACCGACTTTCTCAAATCTAAAGCGCAAACGTTTTACGCCCGAGTGTTAAAATAGTAGATTGTTCAACAAGGGACTAAAATAAGCCATAATGACACGAGATGTTTAGCGACCTGAGCTGACCGAGGGTGGCTATAGTTCGAGTGTCATTATGGTAGTTTAGTCCCGCGTTAAACACTCTACCCTACTTTTCACTGAAAAAAACGACGTTCTATACAAAATAACAATATTTAACAAATAACAAAGTTTCTTACAAATTTATTCGGCGGTGTTTTTTGTAAAGTGACGCTTTAAATGCCTATAAAATAAACTTGAAGTTTTCAAAGTTTTTAAAGTTTATAAAACAAATTGGACCAAGCATAATAGAATGAATTTATCCATAATATGATTAAATAGATTCATTATTCGTCATGATTAATCGTCTTTCACGAAATTTAATCGTGTTTTATTTTTATTTTAGCACAGTTATTTCCATGCCCTAAAAATTGTCTATACATACACAAAATGGCGATAATCCTCCATTCACAAACACCGTGATAGGTTGTTTAAGGGTTACCAAAGTAAATTTAAAAAAAACTTTAGTCCCTAGAGACTAATAAATAGCTTTAGTCTCTATATGCAGAGACTAAGTTACATTTTAAGAGCATGAGACATAGAGAGAAAAAATACATTTACGTCCCACAAGATCATAACCATTGATACTTATTGTTATAACCTATAATAATCTTATTCAGGACCGCAAAAAGCCATTTTAGCCGAATTCGGGCATCCACAAGCTTTTAATTAATTAACATCATGCTGCCTCGAGGATTAAAGCAATCAACGGTATTGGGATGAAGCAATTATCGTGGGGCTCGATTAGTAATCGTTTAAGTCAGGTTGTATTAGGATTTAAGCAGATTGTCTAGTCTTGTAGAGATTGGTGTAGTCTAGCCAGATTGCAGAGGTGTTATTTTGTCAAACATCTTTATTCTACACGGTAAAACAATATAGCCTTTGACATACCAACATTACCAACAACTCTAAGGGACCTATGAGACAGAGAGCGGTCACGCGTACAAGCTATCAGCGGCTCTATTCAAGACGGTAAAAACAATATCGTATTTGATCTGTTATCGAATTTTCAACGTTTTGATAGCTCTTATTTACTTGACAGTATTGGCGGCTGACGTCATAACCATAACAATACCATTACAGGAAAACTACGATATCGTTTTACCGCCTAGAATAGAGTCGCTGTTTTGCGTTCTTGCGGTCTTTGTGTAACTGACCGTTTGAACGCTTGACCGCGTGACCGCTCAGTGTCTGATAGGTCCCTAACAACTTGTTGTTAATTCTATAACCACATTTTGCACAATGAAGCTAAGATGTTTACCATGTGTATACAGGGTGTCCGGGATATAGTGGCCAACCTTACAGGGCTGGATAGCTCATCTCAGGAGTGTCGAAAATATTATGATAAATAATGTTTAGTAAAAGTCGCACGGAAAACAAGGTAGATATCTCGACTTTTCGAAATTCTGGAAATGCTGTACCCTGGTTCACCTTTTTCGATGCCACGACCACAGTTATTAGAATTTTTTGGCTTCGATGCTGAGCAAGAAAGCTGATTAAAGATGTGTATTAGTGACAGGTTGCAAGCCCATCACCTAACAATACAAACTTTTAATCACTTAGTCGCCTATTACGACTTCCACGGGAAGACATGGAGTGGCACTATTCTAACCCGGCATCCACGCGGTCTTGCCTTTGACATATTGTTATCGTATTATCAACCTTACAATACTACATATTATGTCGATTTTTAAAAATTGCTGTCTTAAGTTATGTATCTTAAGAGGATTGTGAAGCGCCGCTAAAATAGCGTAGCTGTCAAAAAAAATCCATACAAATTTAGCTCCGGGAAATAAGGTTTTTCTGTCTGTGCGTTTCTGGTTTTCGTTTTTTTTTTGTTTCATTCTAAGAAATATTTTCTTGGAAAGGAAAATGTAAAGACATAGTTTTAGACCCGTGTGGTTGCCGGGTTAGAACAGTGCCACTCCATGTCTTCCCGGGAATGTCGTAAGAGACGACTAAGTGAATATAGGCTTGTAGTACTGTTAGGCGATGGGCTTGTAACCTGTCACTAATACGCTGGAATACATCTTTTAGCCTATTTGTGCAAAATGTGGTTACAGAATATCAACAAGTTTTTAAAGTTGTAGGTAATTCTATGACTCTGCCTACTCCACTCTGGGATTACAGGCGTGAAGGACGTATGTATGTATGTATATATTCAAAAATGGTAAAAATCGGACTAGGTTTAAGGGGAGAGAAACTTTATCGCCTTTTGTATGGAAATTTTTAGCTTCACAATCCTCTTAACTAAACTCCCCCCCTGGGAGTCTATTCTACTTGGTAAAAACCATATTGCCTTTGATGACGTGTGCTTGAAGTATGCTTTGACCTTATCTTTAAATGTGACATTTAAATTTGACAGAAAGTGACCAAGAATACTTCAACTTTTGGCCCAGAATGTTATTTAACTATTGATAAGTAATTGAGAAAACTCGCCAGCTAAAGCTACATTGTATCGCTAGCATGAGACAACAGAGGGCCCTGCCAAGATGCATTACGCTAACTATCGTTTCTATTCGTTTCGTTTTTAAACCAATCGCGTCACTGGTAGATCACGTGACTTTTCGTATCACGTGATCTACCAGTGACGCGATTGGTTTAAAAGCGAATCGAATAGAAACGCTAATTAGCGTAATGCCCTCAGGAGCGGACTGAAAACCAGCGCTGCCAGCTCCCGCGCCCACGCTCGGAAGCGCAGCATTTGCTGAGTCGGCTCCTTTTGCCACATGCCATACTATTTATGCCTTTGTATTTTTATTATTTGTTTGTTAATTTTTGTATTATGTGGTAAATCTTTATATATAAAAGGCCAAACTGACTGACTGACTTAGATATCAATGCACAGCCGAAACTATTGTACCTAGAAACTTGAAATTTGGTACAGGGGTTCCTTTCATGATGTAAGTGAGCACTAAGAAAGGATTTATAGAAATTCAACCCCCATCGGGAAGAAATAGGGGGAGTAGCATAGCGTAGTAGGGAAACTAATTCTACGCATACGAAGTCGCGGGCGTCCTCTAGTGTGGTAATAAATAATTTTTCTTTCTTTCTTTTCTTTCAACTAAAGTAGGAGGGGTGCCTTTTAAGTTCTGTCGTTTGAAAAAACTAAAGACAATTTAAGTGTTAAATGGTATTTATTGTTTTTCAAAGTAATCACCGTGATATGTAATACACTTTTTCATTCGATCGAACCAGTTTTCGAAACACTTATTCCATTCCGAAGTCGGGGTCTCCAAAATGGCTGTTTTGTATGCCTCACCGCTTCTTCAGGCGTCCGGTACCGTTGACCACGAAGTCGTTGCTTGATTTTTGGAAAAGTGAAGAAGTCATTAGGGCTTAAGTCTGGACTGTACGGCGGGTGATCCAAATTTTCGACGTTTTGTTCTTTTAAAAACGCAATTGTCTGCCGGGCGGTGTGCGAGCTAGCATTATCGTGGTGCAGTACTATACGACGTCTTGGGTTATTTTTTCGGAACTCGCCGATAACTTCTGGTAAACAAACAGTGGTATACCAGTCAGCATTATCTGTTTTACGATCTTCGAGCACGATGGTCGCAACATGGCCACTTTTCGCTACAAACGTGGCGACCATTTTTTTCGAAGTGCTCCGTGAGCGTATTACTTTGGTGTTTAGGCTCATCTTGAAACACCCAAACAGTCGACTGCTGTTTAGAATCCGGATCGTAGGCATATATCCAAGATTCGTCACCACTGATAATGTCATAAACGTGTTTAGAGTCTCCTCGGTTGAATTACCGCAGAGTTTTGCGGCACCATCTAACGCGAGCCGTTTTTTGGTCTTCACTAAGTAAATGTGGTATCCAGCGTGAGATCATTTTTTTTTACACCTAAGTGATCATGCAGTATATTTTGAACACTGGTCCCTGAAATGCTTAATGAAGCTTCTATCTCGCGGTATGTCACATGGCGATCTTCGACGATCAGTTGCCGTACAGCATCAATGTTTTCCTGGGTTACAGCTGTTTTTGGTCGGCCTTCACGATGCCTATCACTAAGACTAGAGCAACCACGTTGAAATTCCAAATACCAACGTTCCACAGTCCGGATGCATGGTGCTTCATTTTTTAAAACCGTAGTCAGCTCTTCAAAGCACTGAAGACGCGTTAAACCCCTTTTAAAGTTGTAAAATATTATCGCACGTAAATTTTCCTTCGAAATTTCCATTTTCACAACCGACTTGTCAACTTTGAACCGACGCTGTACTAAAACGAATCGGCCGATCTCGAGACATTCTTTTGTTTTTGAATTCTAAATACAAATATTTTAAGATGATACTAGTTTTTTTTTTAATAATCACGGGAGTTTAGCAAACGACAGAACTTAAAAGGCAGCCCTCGTAGGTTTATTGTTCGTAAGGGGGAAACTCTTTGCGAAACACCTCATTTCTTCTAAGATATTTAGCCTCTTTTCAAGGATAGTTAACAAACGTTTTTTGTAACGTTCATGACCTTTTAATACTTTTTCATCACACTTGCTCGTAAATAGTGTCCTAACATGCTAGAAAAATCGTCCGTAAATACAAAATAATACCCGCGGGCCTTATTTTTACCATTACGCCCTTACGCGTAATAGCTTTTTTTTTAAATATTATACGTAGACTCAAACTATCATAATACGCCAGGACCCCAATTCTTGTGCCATTCGATATGAAGTTTCATTCGAGATGAAATGTCAGTTGCATACAATTTTCTAAAAATCTCGCATATAAACTATTTATCTCGACTGTCACTAGAATCGGACTCCTGACCACTTTTGACATTATCTGTGGTAAGTCATAGACAATGATGTAGTCTGCCGCAAATTTATAAATACTGATTATAAACTGTGTGATTCGTGATTCCAAAATAATAATTAAAAGGGCGTCTTTGTGCACATATTAAAATTTATATATCAATAAAAACATGTCGTCACCAGAAGAAATGGATAATGCGACTCCGCCGGACATCGCCAACGCGGCTAAAACTATTAGTGAGAATCGTAAGTTAAAAATATGATCTTTTGACTGATTTTATTTCATTTCCTCGCAATTGTGATGAAAAACATTGTATGTTACACGGGTGGTAAAGAAAATACAAAGCTCGGGTCATTAAAGCCCTCAGCCTTCGGCTTCGGGCTTCTAACAGACTCTCTAACTCTCTCAGACTCTGTAATTCTGTCTTTACCACCCTTAATACACAATGTACTATTAAACATATTTTTTCCACCACTAAAAAACTTCAAACATATAAAAAACGTAAGGCATTTTCAAAATGGATTCCGTTCTTGAACAAGTATTTCAAAGATCACTGAAAGAGCTCTCGTCGTGTCTAGACATGTTAGGTACTGAAAGCCTTTCATGAGCGCTTGATATTTAGGGTTCCTTGAATGTAATAAGGGTTCCCCAGTAGTGTGAGCAACAGGATAAACCTAAAAGCTTTAAATGTTTTTAAAATGGGCCATTAATTTTTTGAGAAAGTATTTATATCTATGTTGGCTCAGAGTTTTTGGTTTCTAGTAAATGTTTTGCAAAGTTTGAACGCGTTGATGAATTTAGTATAAAAACCAAATGGTAAAATTTATAAATACAAATTTATGTATAACTTGTCGATAAAAAGTATTAAAAAAAATCAAATAATTGACGTACGCCAATTTTCACGAAAATCTTTAAGGGGTTAATTAAAAAAGTGACTTATGATCACTTACAGAAAAAAGATTAATTGAGTTTCATTTTCAAATACGGTTTAGTTATTTAAAAAAAATTATAGGATTACAATTAGATTTGTGACCCTTTATAATTTTACTAGCGTCCCCTAGCTTTGCTCCGGTTTACACAAATAAAAAATAGCCTATGTCCATCTGGAATAATCAAATCAATCAAATATTTTATTTCCATTAACAAATAAGGTGTACACAAATAAGGTTGAGATCCCCTTGTAGGTCTATAATGTACCAACGTTTCAAATGGTGAAAGAATTTTTCGAACAGGTTCCGAGAATTACCTTTTAGATAGATACAAATCTTTATAATATTAATCTAAATTAAAAGATCCTCGTGTGGTTGCCGAGTTAGAATAGTGCCACTCCATGTCTTCCCGTGGATGTCGTAAGAGACGACTAAGGGAATAAAGGCTTGTAGTACTGTTAGGCGATGGGCTTGCAACCTGTCACTAATACGCTGGTAAACATCTTACCCTAATTGTGCAAATTGTGGTTATAGAATTATCAACAAGTTTTTAGAGATTTTTGTTATTCTGTAGCTCTGCCTACCCCACTCTGGGAACGAAGGCATGAGATTATGTATGTGTATGTATGTATGTAAATTAAAAGAAAGTAAGCCTAAGTATACTTTAACGTATAATTACGCCAACACCATTTTACAGTTCCGTAGTCAACATGGAATGTTTATAGTTTCACCATGTCCGTCTGCCCGCGGTTTAACTCAGTGACTCTTGGTACTACAAACACATTTAAATAACGCCGAGAAAGTTGTGAAATAATATCCTCCTGAGACAAGTTTATACCTACTAAAAATCATCTAAGACAGCACCCAATTGTCTGTCAGTTAAAAAATGACATAGTCCCCAGATATTTATTTATTTAAACAACGGTCAATAGAAAATTCGTTCATACTTATTGTTTTTGAAAAAAAAAAAGTGTTTGAAGTCCGAGATGCTTCTGACCAGTTTTTAATTATTTGAAAATAATATGAAATTTATAATAAATAAATATGAATATTATATCACCTACTCGCACTTTGCCGTTTCCCCCCTAATCCTCCCCAGCGCTTTAGACGGGTAACTCCTAAATTGCTGAATTAGCGCGTGTGGCGTTTTAAAAGTCTTAAACTGGAGTTAACGCTCGCTAGAACGTTTCCATGCGTTGTAAAAGGTGAAGATATTTTAAGACATATTTTGCCGAATAAAGTTCAAAAACGCGCACAATAAACTTTTTTTTTAGGACAAACAAGCACATTTACCACTTGACTGGGGCTCTATTTTACCTACTTAGTAAAATCATATTGGTTTTCATAATGTTATCTTATTGCATTTAACTCGGCCGCCATTACTGTTAAGTAATAGTAGTTTACGTGACAGTTGCGTAATGACAGGCATTACAACATGAGAGGGGTTTATGAAACGAGCCGCAAGGCGAGTTTCATAATAGATCACACGAGTGTTGTAATGCTAATTACGCAGAGTCTCGTACAATACTTTATCTACACACATTTAATTATAAATAAACTAAAATGGGTTCAGAAGCCGAAAGGCAAATGACCAGCATTATCTGTGGTAGTAGGTGACAGCGATGACAGCTGTAACGTAATTTCATTACGTTATCGAATAAGTATTGTAAGGTAATGAGATCCAAATTTGGAACATCTTCCAGAATTACCAGCTCTCATCGCTGTCACCTACTACCACAGATAATGCTGGTCACTGCCTACGGGTTTTGAACGCATAATAGAGGACTTATGATGAGTGTAGATAAAAAATATTACTTTGCTTTCCTTGTAAGGGAGGTAGGTACCCGAAGATATATTATTTTCATTATTTTATTTTACAACTTTGTCGGTGTAATTTAAATGTTATAACTATGTTAAATTACAGATTTGTAGTACCAAGAGTCTCCGAGTGAAACCGTAGACGGACAAGCCGCAGACGGACATGGCGAAACCTGGTTCCTTGTTGACTACGGAACCCTAAAAACCGTTTCTAAATTATGTGGCCACCTTTTGTATAATGCGATTGTCCAGCTCTAAAATATAAATATAAGGGCGTAAAGATTTATCATCGATATGGCACAATCGACATATCTCCAATCCCCAAGCGACTCAAAACTAATTAGCAGAAGTTAGTTCATAACAAATTCTTCGGTTCATCGAAGGTACAACTTCGGCCTTTGCCGAACTTAGATTATTGAAGTTCCATACAATAGGGTATTGTCATGGTCGGACCGGCTTTCCGGCATACAATATGTTTTGTGCTATTATCAACTCATGTATGTGTTTACAGTCTACATAAATATCTTTGAACTAAGGCCCGTTGTTTGATCAGCGGGCCTTGTATATCTGCGTCTATATCGCGCGTCAAATGTGGATAAAGCATCCGTTACTCTCGCACTTATTTATGTGTCAGAAGATGACGGATGCCTTATCCAAACTTTCTCACGTGATAAATCATCCGTCACGTTCTGACACGTATATAAGTGCGAGAGTGACGGATGCTTTATCCACATTTTGTCACGCGATAAACGCAACCATACTAGGCCTGGGCCTCTATTTTACGACGTAAAACCATATTACTTTCGACGTGTCGTGTTTTATCTTGTTGGCCGCTATAACTGGCATTCAAGTAATGAGAGCTATCAAAAGGTTGCCATTAAGATAACTGGGGCCAGTTCCAGAAAGCCACTCTGCAACTCTGCACTCCACAAATCCCACTCTTCAAACGTATTTCTGTTCCACAAAGCCATTGCGAAGTTGAAGAGGCAGAGTCAAATGCAGAGTGTGGATTTGCAAAGTATTTCTGTCCCACAAGACAATTGCAAAGTTGAAGAGGTAGAGTCAAATACAAAGTGTGGATTTGTGGATTTGCAAAGTATCTTTTAGGAACAGATTTTTTGCAGAGTTCGCAAATTACGCAGTGTTTTCTGGAACATGTTTACTCTGCACTTTGCATTATCGTGGATTTGCAGAGTGCAGAGTTGCAGAGTGGCTTTCTGGAACGGGCCCCAGGTCAAAAGCAATATGGTGTTACGTCTAGTCGTAGAAAAGAGACACTGGGCGTCTAATCAAATTGGCAAAACCATATTTGTCTTTGACCTGTTATGGTATTGTTTTTAATTCGGCCGCCATTACTGTCAGGTAAATAAGAGCTATTAAAACGTTGACAATACCTATCCCACTAATATTATAAATGAGAAAGTACGTGTGTGTGTCAGTTCGTTACTCCTTCACGATGTAACGGTTGTATGGATTTGGGTGAAATTTGAACTAGAGATAGGTTATAAAAGTTCCCGAGAGAATAACGATTTAGTGATTCCCTTTGCATCTGTACCTATTACTTTGAGAGCTAGAAAGCTAGTTTAAAATAAATACGAGTAAAGTAAAGTAAAGTACTGATTTATTAACAAAAAGGTACAATGTTCTTAAAAGTTATATCCGGCGGACCCCAAACTAGGCTGAGCCTGTATCTTGGGCGTCCAGGGTTGTTAATCTCTCAAAAAACGGCGGCCGGTCGGACGGACGAGCGAATCGAAGCGGCGAGTTTATGTAGTCCCGTCCGACCGAACAAAACACATTTTGCGCGTGCATTGTCAATTAGGCAGCCTTATACGCTTGAATATACGCGCTAAAATGTGTTTTGTTCACTCTGACGGGACTACTTAAACTCGCCGCTTGGACAATCATTCGTTCGTCCGCCCGTCCGTCGTTGTTGACAGAAAGTCCAGTGAAACATATTATACTTTACACATAGAAATCAACTTAAGCTCATTGTATCAGCGCTACGTACAGACGGGTACAGTCAAGGACTTTAATTGTTATGCCACTATGGAACCCTGTCGCATAAAGTTAAAGATTCATTTAAGCTTAAATTTGTCATGTGGTTTGACGCTGGCATTATGACAGGGTTCCATAGTGGCATAACAATTAAAGTCCTTAACTGTACCAAAACAAGTAGAAGCCATGTTTCGTATTTAAACCGATCGACTTTTGTTTTATTGCGTTCAGTTTTTGTTTTGCGAGTTAGAAGGTTTTTTATTGTTTTCCGATAATAATTATCCTCGTTAGGCCACCGTACTACAAACAGCAAGTTTTTCGTGAGTGGGACTTTGAATCTAACAATATTGCAATAAAGTTCAATTACGTTTGTTCGAAAATGCCATTATCAATTTATGAAGATAGGAGAATAAACTTTATTCCCATTGTAATACAGTTCAAATGGAATTGCCTTGATAATTCACATACCATTGCACACTGGGCATTACGAGGTTATGTTGAAAAGTTTGAATTGTGTTTTTCCGTTTCGAAGTTCTTATTGTTCTTTGTTTTTTAATTTGGCGTATTTGTTGACGATTTCATGGTTTTCAAGGTAACAAAATTCTTGTTTAATAGTACATTATTGCCTAGGCATGGAAGTAGGCGATTGCGGGCGAGTATTGGATTAAAAGGACGAGCTTGCGAGTCCGTTTAAAAATACGAAGCCCGCAATTGCTGTTCCTGCCGAGGCAAATATAGTGCTTTTCTCAAAAATCGTAAGAAAATATTTGTGTTGGAGTTAAATTTTCATCGCTTGAACTAATTTTTTGAATTGCATACAAACAGAAACTTCATGTGAAAACACCATTACTCCTTACCGCCTTTTTGTTTATGACAAGGAGAAACGCAATTCTTGTTTTAAAAAAAAACATAAGCTATTCCAGGCACAAATAAAAAAGTTATGTTTCGAGTAAATTTCGATGTATAAGACTTGTGCCCTCATTTTATTATGGCCCTTTTCACTTTTTACAAAGTTACAAGTTAGATAGTAATGGAATTTGTATGCAACATTGCTGCGGGCTTGTGTAGCGAGCACGCATTTTTTTTGAGAACTGTCAGTAAACTGTGTACTTCGCGTCTCAATATGTAGATAGGAATATCAACAACTCCGGACATTTTTGAGAAACAAACTAAGTCGTACATTCGACTAAGAGGAGGATATCTATTTTAGTACCTTGTTGTAGCTATTATGTTTAATTCAACCACACTGAAAAAAATAATTAGTCGCTTCTAACAACATTGTGATTGTTGTGCATAAGCGTCTTGGTCCCATACGAGCCTGACAAGACGATAGATACACCAACTAAGTCGTTAGATACATCAACTAAGATGTTAGTTGAATCACTAAAGAAATTGCCGTCGTCAACTATCAGCTTTGGTTGATATAATTAATATCTTAACTATTGTAATAATTTTTTGTCAACTAAGTGAAAAACTCTCTTTGTTGGCTCTCATTTTTTTGAGTGCACCCTCACCTTACTACCACTAAAATTCTGGCGTCCTAGGGAAAAAGGGTGTAAGTCTTCTGAAGGTCAAGTGAAAAAGGGTTTAAGTCTAGTATACTCCGTTCATGCATATACCCTTTTGTAGAACGTGTTAAGTCGACTTATACACCTTTTCACTAAGTCCCCAGAATTGAGGTACTATAATAATAATAAATATATCACAGAAAACTCTCGCACAAATTGACCTAGTCCCAAACTAAGCTCTAGGCTTGTACTATGGGGTACTAGACAACGATAAATACAAGGTCAAGTAGTTTCGGAGATCAGGGGTTGTCAATTTTCGTCTCCTTTCATGAATAAAATCAAAACTATTTATTTTACAATAATAACAAAACTTTATTTCAGACCCTCATAACGAGGCCTTTCATTTGATATATGACACAGTAAGGTTTGCAAATCTTTTTCTTAGTTTCCTAATTTGTCCCCCGAAAATGAACCCTTATTTAAAAAAAAAATATATACCTTGCACATCTGTGTTTGGGTCATTAATTTACATATATGTGTACTATACTAAATTTCAACTCAATCGGTCCAGTAGTATCGGAGCAAATTGGCTGTGACAGACAGACGGACAGACGGACGCACCAGTGATCCTATAAGGGTTCCGTTTTTTTCATGTTTTTTATGGAACCCTAAAAACATTACACAAATATATAATCTTAGTATATTCGAACCCGGGACTGCTAGCTTCTTAGGCAGGGTCATTACCAATTACGCTAATGTGTCAATGTACAGTCAAAGACTGAAATTAGTGACCTGAGGTCACAAGTCAATCTAACATTGTACAGAAATAAGTTTGTGTTTCCTATCACAAATGACTTGGCATCTCTAATGATATTGACGACTTCAAGCATATTTTTTTGAAATTGAATAATACATTTAAGCTTCGGTTCGCAATCCCCTTAAGTCTATATTCTAAGCCACTAGGTCACCGCCCCCCCCCAAGAGAGACTAATAACTCAGTTTCTAACAGACAGTTTGCTATATCATCAGGCTATGTACTTAGCCAACAAACTCAATATTAAGGGGCTCTAATAATTGTTGATACCTAAGTTCCAGCGAAGGGGATAAAGCCATGATCTACTATAACTCTATCCCGTTCACTGGCTAGAATTTGGCAGGTTTTGACAGTTTAGAATACAGCCTTAATACAGTGCTTAGTAATAATTTTGAAGCATGATAAACGGTGGAACTTTGACAATATCGGCTTAAGTTTTGTTTGGTTTACACAGTTGGTTCGATAGCCGATTTACACTGGGAATTGAGTTATTGAAATTTATAGTTAGTTTGAGAAATTATGATTTTTTTAAGTTGACTAATATACAATAAAAAAAAAAATCTTAAAACCTTAAAATAGCCGTATTATGAGACCAGTTGCCATCGAATACAAACGCAATAGTTTTCCGTCTCACTGTCGCTTTGCGTTATCGAAAATGGAAAAGCTGGCCAAGTTGCATGTCTACGTTCAACACGCTCTCGCACAGCTGTTTCGTTTTCTTTTTCTTAAAATGATAAATGTGTCTATGCTTTTCAGTGTTAAAAGTCAAGTTGACGCTGTCGCAGATGTGTACATTGGAAAGAAACCAAAGTATAAAGAATGTAGTCATCGAAACTTTCACTATTCGATTAGAGAGATTAGTGATTACATTATAGCGTGTCGGTTGTAACAAGTGACTTAACTATCACGTGACTATCGTTTTATCTTATGTCAAATCCATACATTTTCTAACGAATCATAACAGATAATGATCATCGAATTCAACTTGTCTAGCCCCACCCCTTTATATTAAATGAAATTTCTGTGTAATGATATACTAGTTGTAAGTTATTTCGATAAATTAATAGTTACTTAGTTGATATACTTGTAGCTTAGTGCCTAAAGTGCGGAATCTGCCCAGACTGACTAGGCTAACCTAAATTGTTTAATCATAAAGGTATATTGACCTAGGCCATTAATTCAATTACAATTAATGTCTGTTCTACCTAGCATATACTCCCATTATTGACTGAATTTAACGCCAGCCATAATACCAGCTCGAGCCTGCAACAGCGGGTAATTGCATGAGTTGGTGCAGTCCAAGCGCAAAATTATGCATAAGTGCAAAGTGCAACATGCAAATACACATACATAATAATTATAAAATAATTAAGTTGAACGTAAGGATCATGAATATGTTTATTAACCGATTCAGCCATGTTATTCTCGGACTCAGTTTTTAACTCTCAAATGAAATGAAAAAAATAGTTATTTGTTATTCAAGGGGGGAAAGTTGTATTTAACCTGCGAGTGTTCATTTGAAACACGAGCTAGAGAAAGGATTTTATGATTGACCACGAGCGAAGCGAGTTGTCGCAAAGATGAAGGAAAACTGCTCTACTACCTCTATGCGTTGACGGCTTAATTAAAAAGTTTTACCTTAAGTTTTTTTTTTATTATTTTGGATGCGTTTTGTTCGCACATCGACTTACTTGGACTGTCTGAACATTTTATCCGTTTTTACAACAAGAATGAAGGTAAATGTTGAATGCTTATATTTATGAATTAAAATAAAGTTGTAAGATGCTGTTAAAAATTCAGCACTTTTAACGTTTTACGTTTTGTTAAATATCACTTAAGCTGCCTTCAAATGTCAAAACTCTTTCTTCACATGTGGATAAAAAGCGATTTTCTCAATAGATATCAAACAAACAAAAAGGGCTTTCCAAGCTAGTGAGATCAAAAGTATATTTCTAAAAAAAGTTACAAAACATCAGTTTCTCGCTGGGTCCTGAGCTAGGATACCCTCTGTTACAGGTCCCAGGATTAACCAGCCAGTTTAAGTCGTCCCGTAAAAGCTTAAAATGCTGGACTCGTAAGTATTATTTTCTGTCTAGACTCTCTCTCTAACCCTCAATATGAGCAGATGAACAGACTACGAAATTTTTCGTATCAACCATCGACATTGACCCATCAACTTTTTTATTACAGTACCTACTCAACACTCAACTCCCTTGAATTCGAAACTACCCGCGAATTTGGAACTCTCCAAACAATGACGCGAGCTGTTGAGGACCAGTTATTAAAGCGGCGGCGGTTTTAATAGGTCAAATAACTTGCTAACTATACAGGGTGACTGCGGGGTCGTGATACAAATGATCAACTCTGTGTTCTACCCACGAATATGAAAAACTTTCCCTATAGGACCAACTCTGAAATCAGGAAAAAATACAGCTGTTTCATAGAAAAGTTCAATACTTAATCGACCAAAATGTATGAAGCAGGTGATTTATTGTTCCTTATTTCTGAGTTGGTCCCATAGTGAAAATTGTTTATATTCGTGGATAGAACACAGAGGTGATCATTTGTATCACGACCCCGCAGTCACCCTGTAGAATTTGAAGTTCAAAACTTGAACCCTTTTTTTCATCTAACAAGCCAACAATGCAATAATACAACCTATAAGTATTATTTAAATCCTAAAAATACAAAAGATCTGTTACCGTCTCAAATAAATTGGTCACCCTTTAACGCATCACCTGCACACCTTGTATACTCTTTATTGTACAAGAATAAAATAAAAATACAAAAAAAAACAAAAACAAAAAAAACTATATAACAAAAAAACAAGTACAAAGACAAACTTATCCCTTTAAGGGATTTCTTCCAGATAACCCTTCTTGAAAAAGAAAAATGATTAAATAATTACCCTAATGACAAACAAACAGTCATGAATAAAAAGAGTCATGTGTAGGTACTCGTTTGCCTTCTCTATCATAAAAAACCGGTCAACTGTGACTCGCGCATCGAGGGTTCTGTATTTTAGAGAATATGGTTGGAAAACGCAAAAGACAATACTCATTTTGTTATAAACTTTATTACGAGTATCTATGCGATGCAATGTATTAAAATTTAGTCTAGTCAAAATGGACCTTATTTTGTCTAGACTAAATTTTAATACAGATTTTAAAAGTTTTTTGATATTTTTCCCAAAACTGTAAAGTTTGACAATATTAATATATTTTTCGCGTAAAATATAAGTAATAGTTTTGAAATTTACAGACAGCCCTTTTATATGACACCTCTTTCGCTACAATCAAATCACTTTAATTTTTCAACCCCCCGTTCTAGACCCCTTTTCAAATATTTAGAAACATAATTTCATATTTTTTACTAAAAACATATGCGGGTAAGCTAGTTATACAAATATGCCAAATTTCAAGTTGAAAGCGTCTATAGTTTCTGAGTAAAACTGCTGTGACATACAGACAGACACCGAAGTCTCACCATAAGGGTTCCTTATTTACCATTTTGATACGGAACCCTAAAAACTGGTGCACTAATCTGTCAAAGACGTCTGGGTAAAGCGACATGGTACAGCCGACGTCAAAGATATGTTTACACTTTATTACCTTGTCACTTTATCCGCTATGGCAATTCCATATGGCAGTTAAAACATGAAGTTAAATAGACAAGGTACTAAAGTGTAAACATGTTTTCCTACTCCTGTACTTTTATCTGTCATTTATATAGTCACGAACACTAATATAAGAATATAGATAATATGTCCGCAGAACATTCCGTAGAAAAGTCTATCTAGTCTATTCCCCTTAACAGCACTTGTGCTTTTTTGAGCCAAAACGATATGCCTAGCTGCCAAAGCTTACACCTAGGTTAATTTGACCAATCAAAATACTTCACCAAATTAAACCACCAATCACAATACACATTGACTGTCAATCGGAACGTTAGGTTCTTTTTGGTATGTAAACTCTTTTACTAATTTAATTCTTTAAAAAAAACGTTTTATTTGGTATCAACCAACCAGAACGCAGCTATATTAAAATCGACCAATCAGGTAAAAGAATTCATTTCTCAAATCATTAGTTGTTTTTTAGTCCCTATTTCACAAGTTAAATCGATTGTGCAACTTTTAAAAAAAATATGAAACCTGGCAAGTGCACATCAATTTAAAAACAAAGTTAACCATAGACACATATTTTATTGTTTTCGAATGTTTCTCGCTCGTTTGTTGTTCTGTGCTTCGTTCGTTCGTATTCTAACCTAGGTATATTAATAAAATTTTGTTAATTTAATTTTGCATTTTATTTGAAACCTAGTCGTAGAAAAAGTATTCTAGTAGTATAAAAGTAGGCGTAGTAATACTCGTGGCGTCTTGCTTTACGATAACCACACCACTCGTCTTTTTTGACCTAGTCTTATACAACTGTTGCATAAACTACTATTATCTACATCCATATCATAACTTCCCTACAATATGTTCAGAAGCGATAAGCATATCGTCTATATTAAGAAACCTGTATCTGTGGTTGCATCTTAATATTTACTTTAAAGTATAGTGCATCGTAATGTTTACATTAAAGTGTCGGTACCAAAACATTAAAGTATCGGTAATACTGTAGCACTAACTTGAAAATGCAAGCCATATCTGTACATTATAAATAAAGTTTTATTTTTATTTTTTATTATTTTTATTATTATTTTATTTATTTAAGCTTTAGTACTACAAACAAGTTAACAGTAACACTAACTTAATAAAAATACAGGTAAGGCCATATCTGAACATATTATAGAAAACTTATGATATGCATGTAGATAAAGTTTTATTAGTGCAGACCGCGCCGCCCAACGCTACGCGCGACGCCCCGCGTCTCCGTAAACAAGCACCAACCAAAATATTGTAATCTTAGCAATATTACCTATAGTCTGACTTTTCTTTCACTGCAGTAGAATGACAGTTCCAGTGTTGTCAGTTTTTGGTGTATAAAAAATAGTGATGTTCATTACTAAATTCATTCATAAAAAAATTAGCAGTGATTCACTACTTTAATATTTTGAATATTTAGGAGTCTGAGGCTTACTCGTGTCTCTTATTAATATTTTAAACATTATGTTGCAAGCAAAATGATCAGCTAAATATGATAAAATAATATACTTAGCTAGGTACGTAATATTCATAATATATATAGTTCGTTCTTTGATCAAATCATTCATTAGGTGATCGTGTGAAGCACTATTAAATTAAATGTGGTATCATTATTTCACAGAATGACATTTGGGTCTGTCATTTACTGTAGTGAATTAAAAGTCAGACCTTAGAGTATAATTAACCAGACGTAATTTCAAGTTTCTCTCGTGTTACGTACTCTAATATCTAATTCAAGACGTCCATCTACATATTCAGCAGGGCACAGAGGAACTGAGCTGCAGCAGTGCTGTGTGGACTAACGATATTACTAGTCATTCACGAATAAGGAATGCAAATTAACCGGTTATTAACCCTTTTTGTATGAAAATAACCGGTTAAAATCGGTTAAAATCGGTTATTTGCATTCCCTATTCACGACGCGACACGACGTAGATTAACAGGTGGTAACCCTGGGGTGTGATTCTCAGCCTTATACGTTCGATCTCATCGACAGAAGCCTGCCAAATTGAAAATGCACGCGCTAAAATGTATTTTGTTCGCTCTGACGGGACTACTTAAACTCGCCGCTGCCTGCGACATTCACTCGTTCGTTCGTCCGACCGCGTTTTTGAGCGAATCACAACCCTGGCTACGAAGCTAGCGGTCTTGGGTTCAAATCCTATTATGAGATTTTTTCCTGAGTCATGGATGTTTTCTATGTATTTAAGTATGTATTTCTCTGTACGTTTATCGTTGTTTAGTACACATAGTACAAACCTAAAGCTTAGTTTGGGACTAGATTAATTTGTCTGCATGCCCCCTGATATTTATTTATTTATTCGTTTTTGTCCCCCTTACTAATAAACGCTGAGTAACGGTGGTATAGCTATACAATGTTTTGTCCTTATCTGTCATTGTGACATTTGAATTTGAAAGAGGACCTTATTATCGATGGCGCTTCCGCCATTGTTAAAGATGCTTCGATATAAATACAACGTCGCGTGACGCAGTGCGGCGTAAGCGCTATCGACAATAAGGTCCGTTTTCATAGATAATGCAACATAATATATTTAGAATAACGAGTAGGTCTACTCGGTAAAACCATGTTGCCTTTTACATGTTACGGTATCGTCAACGTTATGATAGCTCTCATTTACTTAACAGTTTTTTTTCACTCAGGCCTCCTGCCGGATCATCACAGGCTGCCTCAAGCCGACTCCGACCCAGATGCTATATCCGCTGGCCGGTATTGCGCCGCCGGTGGTGCAAAGGAACGTCGCTGCTGCTGTTGAGAGGTGCCGCCAGGAGCAGGATGCGCGTCACCCTCTACGTGGACGTCAAGCCGTAGCGAGTCGGTTAAAAAGCCGCAAAAGCTTTCTCGGCTGCGTATCTCCCGTCACCAACGCCCCAAAAGCCCGTTCCCGTCTGGGAGGAGGAACATTCTCTGCCGACCTTTGTTCTACCTGCGGAGAGACTCCCACCGGGTCACTCATTACCGTGGCGCACGTGGAAGTCGCTCAACAGTCTGCGCGCTCAGGTCGGTAGATGCCGAGAAAACTTGGTAAAGTGCGGCTACACCGCCGAGGACCACTGCAGCTGCGGCGCCTCATCACAGCCCATGGTGCACCTCCTGCAGCCCCGCGTGCCCCGACACCTGCACCTATGTGACGCCACTAGCAACGCCGGTCGCGTGGCAGAATATTGGTCATCTCATTTATGACATGCCGTCGACACGCTAAGAAGAAGATGGTAAGCGGGATCTGAGACCCATATTAATTAGAATTCTAAAGACTACCATCTCAAGACTGCAACCTTAAGACTGCAATCCTCAGACTACAAATGCGTTGCCATCCCTGAGGACAAAGACAAAAGCAATAACAGTAATGGCTGCCTAGTTAAAAACAAGACGATTCCCGATTTACCCAGGAGAGTAGTTAGTTTGAAATTCGTCGTACAGTCAACGTCATCAACGTCAGCGTCAACGTCTGCCCCGTTTTTGTAGTGCATCAGGGATGTTTGCAGAAGCAAGAATAGATTGCTTTTATGCAACTATGCGCAAAAGAGCCGCATCCCTGGTGCGCCGGGTGCGTGGCAGTCCCGATAACATCCTGAGAATGATAGGGGACAGGTACGACTGCCCCTACATCCGTCAGTGTTGTGGGCTACATGCCCCAGTCAATTATTAATAATTTATAATAATTAATACTAACACTTAGATCTAAGATACTAACAACACTTAATTAGAGATGAATGTATGGACTTATGTTGTCTGAAATAAATGATTTATTTTTATTATTATTATTATTATAAATAAGTGATCATTTATGTACCTAAACTTAAACGTCGTGTTTGAAATGTCATACAAAATTGTGAAACGATTGAAAGCGACAAGGTACATAAATGATCACGTATTTATGCTGTTGACTGTACCATTCAGCTGTTATTGTATGTTTGCGTTTAATTTATTATGTACTGGACTGAAATTTTTCATCCTACCTATTCGCCACATATTATTTAGCGTATTAAATGTGATATAAAATACTTTTCACCGAATAAACAGCCCGGTGCAAATCGTCTCCCATTCGGATCTTAGACCATTTGTCGTAGCGTTTAACATTTCCCAGTTAGTCAGCAGAAATATCGCTATAATATCGTTCCTTAGACCAAAAGTTTCTGCAAGAGGTGAAAGATTGCAACTACGGGTTCTCTTTTAACGCCAAATTAACTGTAAATGTGCTGAGACTCGCCTTTATTCAACAGTTAGTTCGTAACTAACAAGTTTATTTAAATATGGAAGGTTGTTAACTGAATCAGAAATTTAATTAAGAAGAAATAATTTAATATGTAAGGTCAAGAAACCGAGAGCATACCTTTTTTGTTTGTATTTAAACGAGTGATTTGGTTACCTTGTGTATTGATTTATGAAAAAAAAACTGATTTATTATTTATTTACGAGTAACAATTTACTGATTTAAAGCAATTTTAAGGAAATTTCAGAACGACTTTGCGGCGAACAATTTAATTTTTTTACTAATAGTATTGTGGCTTTTGGTACAGATAAAGATTTATTAAGAGATGTTTCGTTTTTTTTTTTGTGGAGTCGTTCGAGCACTCATGCCTCCTGATAGTAATTCTCAACCTAAAATGAACTTCTTTAGTATGTTATGGTAATAGGCTAGTGTCCTAAAAAAATCTAATTAGCCCGTCATTTACATTATCAAAAAATATTCAACACATATTTTTTCTTTTGCCAATTACAAAAAAAAATACTAATATAAAGTGCGTTGAAGTTTATTGTGACGTCACGAGACCCCACTCCCGAACTTTGATCCGCGTTATATTTGTAAATTTTAATTGATTTGGTAAAAAAAAAAACGTCAACATTTTTTGATAATCTTACTGACGGACTCATTCAATATATTTTTTTACCCAGGACGCATCCCTATTCCCTGGCCTGTATATTCTTTGGTTTTTGACCAATATAGAACAACTATAACTTCCTCGTGTGGTTGCCGAGTTAGAATAGTGCCACTCCATGTCTTCCCGTGGATGTCGTAAGAGACGACTAAGGGAATAAAGGCTTGTAGTACTGTTAGGCGATGGGCTTGCAACCTGTCACTAATACGCTGGTAAACATCTTAGCCTAATTGTGCAAATTGTGGTTATAGAATTATCAACAAGTTTTTAGAGATGTTTGCAATTCTGTAGCTCTGCCTACCCCACTCTGGGAACGAAGGCGTGAGATTATGTATGTATGTATGTATAACTTCAAGTTATTCACCAAAACATTTTCAAATGCACTTTATCTCAACACAAATATATTTCTCAAATCGGCACCGAGTCCGTCGTAAGTCGTAAGTAGATTCATGTATTGTTATGCTAAGTAGAATCCGATATGGTTGCCGGCGCGTCAAATATTATGTGATCGAGATGAAATATAGGTTTTCGTACGAAAGGGATTGGAGGCAATCGCTGAATGTGATTCGGTGTCAGGACTGGGGAGATCGTAGGCTACGCGTTATGGGGTAAGAGCTGCGATACTTGGAGGAAGGTTTCAACAGAAATAGTGGCAAAGAAAAATATTTTTGAGTATTTTTTTTCTTAGTCATCATTAAAAAAATTATACATAGTAGCAGCACCTTCCCCCCACCACCTTCAAATTCGTCATCAGAATATCAAATTAGAAAGTATATTATTTCACTGTCATCGGGTTTACTACATTATGTTGGTAATTTCCTCCTGTTAAATCGACAAAGTCGGGTTAACATTGATTTACAAATACACAAACCCGTGAAGTTAAAAAAAAAGTGGAAGTAACATGAAAATAAAAATATTAAATTATATTTTTATTATGTTACTTCCACGAAATGTGGTGCAATATTTTTTTTTCCAAAGTTTTTAGGTTCAAAATATATTAGAACCCTACATTTTTTTTATTAAGTCGGTGCCAGCCTGTGGTGCCAGCACTTAAAAATAGTACTAAAATGACTTTTACCTCCATTTTCAACGGATATATTGTTACATTTTTGATTAATTATAATATTAGCTGGCTTTGCTGACACCGACCAAGCTTTCTTTAAAAAATACATACAATCACGCCTCTTTCCCGTAGGGGTAGGCAGAGACCACTTCCTTCCACTAGCTACGATCCAGACAAACTTCCCTCGCTTCCTCCACACTCATAAGTCTCTTCAGGTTTAGGGTCTCCTGACCTGGCCCTTTCTTAATACGTCCCCGATCTGTCGTGGAACGTTCGTCTTGGCCGTCTTCATCCAACATTCCCATTTACTCTTGCCTCATATATCTGTTTCATCAATCTCACTTCATCTACATTACGTCTAAATCGGTTAGTCCGTTTGGAAGCTACGATTCCACACACATATTATAAACACAGATGCATACATACACAAATACACGCTTTAAACTTTTAACACCTCCGCCCTTTTTAAGTTACCAGGGGTTAAAAGAAAAGGATCAATAGCGTCTACATTTCCTAGCTCCCTGAAAACATAAGCTTTGGTTATGCGTGAGGATCTTCAAAGATACGCTTCAGCCGCCCAATGCCAGCAGTCAATTTTATTGAACGGTCGTAGCGTTTAGGGAAACGCAGCGGTAGAAAAACGTGACCTAACAAGGAAACTTTTATGACATTTGGAAACTTTTTTATTAATTATTTGAAAAGCTGACAGCAATAAATAAATGTGTATTTTTTTTGGTAAGTGGGACTAAACTTTTCTTAGGCAAGAGCCTAAGAAAATTTTACGGTTCCAAGTAAAAAATATGAATAACAATTTTATGAAAACAAAAAAGTTATTTGAAAAAATGCGCTCCCTTCTAGGTCTTAGTGTGTGAGATTGTAACCGAATATTTGTAAAACAGACTGTCTGCTGATTTTCTTGCGGCGTTTCTTCTCAGCAGTGGTGCATAAAACGAAATGCATAATTTCAAATACTATAATGTTTATTAATTTAAAAAATAAATATTTCTAACTGCTTCCATTACTATTAGTGTGGTCACAGTTCTAACCTAACCTAGTTAGAAGAAATTGACTTAAAATGCATAATAACTAGAAAATAATAGTTATGCTAAATGAGTGTTATGTTATTTGATCGTATGCCAGATAAAATTATACAAATGGTTTTTATGCTTTTCGTGGTTAGTTAAATTAAATTATGCAAAAAGTTTGTATACTGATTGAAACGCACCCGTAAAAATGGCCGGGCGACCTACTTACTGAATAAATAACTAAGTTATCGTTTAAACGCATGGTTCGCAAGCATTTTCTTGATAACCTTAATAACTAGTTTCTGCATAGTGTTGTAATAGTGGCTCATAAATGTACAGTCAAGGAATTTAATTTGTGACCCACCTTAGGTCCAAAGTCAATCTGACATTCTACAGCAATAACGTTGAGATTCCTATCAATTACAAATGACTTGGCACCTCTATTGACAGTGACATCTTCAAGCAGATTTTCTTTGAAATGGGGAGCAAATTAACATCCGTGACCGTACAGTACCCCAACGAAAATGTTAAGCACTTTAGTGCGTTGTCATAATAAACTTCAAACAGAACATCAAAAATGACACACATGGCAATGACAAGGTTCTAAGTATGCTCAACATTTTTACTGGGTGACTTTACCTATATATTATGTTGGTATTATATTTATGTATGTATTATGTATGTAGTTAAGTATTGCGGAATAGATCGCTTAGTTAGTTTAACTAAGATTTAAAACGTAGTTCGCTGATTCGGGCCGTGTGCAAAATACCAGCCCTACTTTGTATCTATAACAAATGTTTCCTTGTTAAAGTAAATCCCAAGAAGCGAGACAATCAATGCGAAATGACAGGTCGTAAATATATATATTTTATTACTTCATTTTTATCAAATACTCCTTTGTTAATAATGTTATTCCAAGAAAGGAAACAATTAATTATAAAATATGTGCCACAAGCGTAGCCAGCCTATTTAGACAAGGTGCCCATTGATTTCCAGATCAGAGGATTTTACGACTTTGCTTATCGAACGTATTTCCGTCTAGAATTTTCCATGCTCCCACTACTCACTGGAGCGTCAGCGGGCTAGCGTATATATAGAGATAAGCCTTTAGGATTACTCATTCTATCCTGAACTCTGCTTGAGCTAACTGTAAACCTAAATATTATTTTCAAGTTGTAATTGAAATAAAATAATTATTTAAAATAAAACAGTATAATTTCTGAAGCCCGTAATATCCATTCTTCGAGTGCGAAAGTTCCTGCCACATCTAAAACTGAACGCGATTCGAGCCTTCGAGTTCCGCCTACCGTTCCAGAGCAGCAGAAGCTTCGCACCAGCCAGGACGACCCTGAAACTTCTTTGGCGCAGCCGGGTAGGATCCATTCCTGCGGCAAAACCTGTGAGTTGCACAATTTATATTCACTAAACGCCGTGGACCTTTTAAGGACCTAAAGGAAGAAACGGATCACGCACCCAAACAAATTTTTAAGAATTCATTCGTCCGGATAGAGGAAAACTTTACAGCTTCATCAACAGAGAAGGATAGGATCGGGAGGATCCGTAGAACGGAATATCGTTTTTCCTTCCTTAACAAATCCTTTATTCCTAAATTGTTATTTTAATTTTAAGGTGCACCATTCTTTTATATTTTTGTGTCTCTTTCTATATATTTTTTTATTTTTGTCTATCAAGAGCGTATTCAAACTTGATTAACCCTCATGGCTGAGAATACCTCTTTTAATTAAAAGCGCGCTAGATTTAAGAGAAATAAAATTAACACCTTAAACTCTCACTGTTGGGCACAAGCCAATTCTCATAAGTAGAAGGTTTGAGGCATTATTCCCTTCGCGGGCCCAGTGCAGATTGGTGAAATTTTTTTTTGAGTTCAATGCGAACCATTATATAAGTTCTATGAGAACTATTTTGAAAGCTTTTTAAGCGAATAAAGTGAACAATTGTGTACATGAATGATAATAATAATTCTACTGAAGAACGCCCCCAGCCGAGCGCAAGTAGGGCAGCAAATCCTATAAATGCTACAGCATTTGGTCTTAATATACCTGAAGTAAATATTCGTGCAGTTTTGCGAACGATTCTTACGTTCTTGCAAAGTTTAGTTGATAAACTAGCCGAGTTATTTTCATATGTGTTACGTATGCTAATTCAGAGCGAATATTTTATTGTGTTTTAATTATAGAGTGTGTGTCAATTTCATAAATTTGTGTTTGTGTCAATAAAAAGAAAAAAACTAAATATTTAAAAATATGGAAGGCGTACTCGCTGCAATAACAAATACTGTACGCGAAAGTGTGGAACAAATCGCAGCCGAAGCTATGACAAGTTAACGCGAAAGGGCGAATATAAGTACTCCTTTGGCAATTCCACACGAAACTGTAGAACAGCTAGGTAATAATGTTCTTATAAAAGAAACAATGGAGTTATACAAAATTAATTTACATATTGGAACACCCAACAACCCATCCTCAATGGGAATTGTAGAAAGATTCCATAGTACGCTAATCGAAATTTATCGTTTAGCTCGTTACCAACAGAAATCATCCGACGCAGCAACCATAATGACTTACGCTATCATGGCATATAACAATACGATACACTCTGTAACAGAACTTACTCCTTTCGAAGTAGTATTAGGTCATACCGAAAGTCGAAGTATTTTCGATATTAATTATGATAAACAACTTTATCAACAAATGATTAGAGATCATGCAAAAAGAACTAAAGTTCTATATGAGCATTTGACCCATAAAATAATGGCTCAAAAGAGTAAAAATTATAATAAAAATCCAGGTGAACCTAGCACAAGTTTCGATACTGGAGATATTATCTATACCAAATTAGTCAATAGACGCAAGGGACAAGATAAGCCTAGATATGAATCAGCTAAAGTATTGGACACAGCGAACCGTAACGTAGTTCCTGTGGAAATAACAGGACGAGTCACAAAAGTACCTATTAGGAATATTAAACGTCCTACAAATCATTAAATATAATAATAATAAAATATTGAGTTGACACACTCTCACTAAAATCAAATACATAAGTATTAGTTAAGTTTAAGTTTAAAATTCATATTAACTATGGGAAACTTACGCTATAAAATAGAATATAAGTCAATATGATGTTAATTAGAATCGACCATATATAATCGCTTTAGTTTGTTGTAAGTAAAGACAAAAGCATGATTGTCTTTAGTTTTTTTTATGTTACCAATAATTGTACTAATAAGTTAGAATAATATTATGATTGTCCCTTATCCAACAACCCTACCTTTTATCCTGGAAAAACATTGAAAACTCCTAAAGATGAGTAGTCGCTCTAGTCATTGAGCAATCGATTTGGACCATGATGACCTGCAGTAATTTTATGATCCGATCTATTGTCAATGGAAAGCCGAACTACAGAACTACAAGGACAAGGATAATGAGGAAAACAAGGAAGAAAATGTACCGTTATCGAACTCATTCATGTAGAAGCATTATGGCACATATATATGATACTTTGTAACGACTACAAGTTCCTATACGTGTGCTCAAATGATTAGCATGCGATACCCAGAGACATTGTGGATATGTGCAGATAAACTAAAAAGTGTTAAGTGTGTTCAAGTGAAAAAAAAAAAAGTGTTCCTTCAGTGTTAAAAAAATAAACAATTACCGAAGAGTTCCCTTTGTATACTTAATTATAAGTAATTAATGTTAATATTAGCCTTTAATCATATAACCGTATTACCTCTATTAACTGTATAACCTTTAGTATTAAAGAAGTATTATTCCGAATTAAAATTGTAAGACGCATAGCAAAATTACCTCCTTTTCAATTAGGTAATTTTACTCTAAGGGGGAAGGAGTTAAGTATTGCGGAATAGATCGCTTAGTTAGTTTAACTAAGATTTAAAACGTAGTTCGCTGATTCGGGCCGTGTGCAAAATACCAGCCCTACTTTGTATCTATAACAAATGTTTCCTTGTTAAAGTAAATCCCAAGAAGCGAGACAATCAATGCGAAATGACAGGTCGTAAATATATATATTTTATTACTTCATTTTTATCAAATACTCCTTTGTTAATAATGTTATTCCAAGAAAGGAAACAATTAATTATAAAATATGTGCCACAAGCGTAGCCAGCCTATTTAGACAAGGTGCCCATTGATTTCCAGATCAGAGGATTTTACGACTTTGCTTATCGAACGTATTTCCGTCTAGAATTTTCCATGCTCCCACTACTCACTGGAGCGTCAGCGGGCTAGCGTATATATAGAGATAAGCCTTTAGGATTACTCATTCTATCCTGAACTCTGCTTGAGCTAACTGTAAACCTAAATATTATTTTCAAGTTGTAATTGAAATAAAATAATTATTTAAAATAAAACAGTATAATTTCTGAAGCCCGTAATATCCATTCTTCGAGTGCGAAAGTTCCTGCCACATCTAAAACTGAACGCGATTCGAGCCTTCGAGTTCCGCCTACCGTTCCAGAGCAGCAGAAGCTTCGCACCAGCCAGGACGACCCTGAAACTTCTTTATGTACTGTTTATTTATACTTATACATATATAATTATCTTGATTGCTTTGTGACAAAAATGTTATTTTCATTATTTCCTTCTGAGCACCAACCTTAAATTGTTTCTGTTTGGCCCACTGGTTGACTGGTAGAGAATGCCTTAAGGCAAGTCCGCCATTTGTACCTGCTTTGTGTATTGTGCAATAAAGTTTAAATAAATAAAATAAATACCTTTTATCTTTTTCAGTATCTCCAACTTATTATTACTTGTGAAGATCACACAATCCTAAATCCATTCCGTTGTTACAGTTCCAGACTACGCTATTAGTTTAAATTTAACTGTGTACAAACTTTAATGAATTCCGAACTAGTATGCCAACCAGTTTAAACTTGTATGCGATTGTTTGCGCCACGGAACCCCTAGTTTGTGAGGTTAAGTTAGCCTAGTAGCATGGTTGTAGAATACTTTAAAAAATATTCGGAATAAAATAGGCAATGTTGAGATTAGGCGCAGGATTAAAGTGGCGGATGTTGGCAAAAGGATAACGCAACTAGGTAGGTAGGTAGGCATTTATTTCATACTGAAAATTACATTATTCTATGTCACATAATCATAATGAATTCACAATAAGATCAAAATGTAAAAAATTACAATTTTCAGGTTAAAAGTTTCCATCTGACACAACCTCGACCAATGACGACCAGCCATTTGAGCAGTGTTGCCAGTTTAGACCCGTAAAATTGTAACTTGTAGCGTTATAAAACGTGCCCCAGGTGGTTGAGGACGGTAACAGAGTGGTGGCCGAGATTAGGTCACAGATCAGTGTGCGGACCATCAGCTCGTTGGTCTGATGACATTTGGCAGACAGTTGGGAAAGGATGGATGGCGTTAGCACGAGACCGGGCAAAGTGGAGTGAAAATGAATTGGCGTTTACCCTGCAAATGCAAATGAAATGATGATGAAAATAGGCAAGATTCTGTTCTGCTCGGCAAATCCATTGCTTTTGACATGTTGTCGTATTGCCATCGATAACTTACTTAATAATAATAATAATAGCAAAGAGTCTCGACCAACACCTCAAGAGTCTCGACCAACACCAGAAGGCAGTACTCCTCGACACGGCACGTATTGTGAGGAGGTTCCTCTCTCTGCAGCCCTAACCACCGGTAGCTTGAGCCTTGCCCCGCTGCCGGCGGCACTCGTAGGTTAGGTGTTTTATAATGTTTATTTTTTGTATTAGTATTGTTATTTTACTTTTATATTTGAATATTTGTTACAAAAAACCTAATTTACAGAAAATTCAATAAATAACTAAAAAAAAGTAATTTATTTCAGGCAAGTGTACCCATAAATCATTGAAATTTACAAAAAGTAATTAAAAAATAAAACTATAAATTAAAATTAAATACATTAAAATAACGGGAGCCCTTTGTTTCCCATAATTTTATTGGTCATAGTGTAATTGTTGAAATAATTTTTGATAGTCATAATTTTTTATATCGCTGAAGCTGTAAAGTTTTCAGAAGTTCTGAAATATCTAAAGTGTAGACAAGGCTAGGTTAGGTTAGGTTTGATTTATAAAAATCCTGAAAAAGTAACAGTTTCTTTAAAAAAAACACGTTATGACTTGCGATGATATGACCTAAAGCACATTATGACTAAAAATAATTATGTCAGTCAATATAGACCCTAAAATAACACATAAGACATACAACTACAGCATAAACTGGAAATTATTTTTTGTTAGGCTCACGGTGCGCTTTTAGCCAAAGTCGGAGCATCCGGCAGTCCAGGCGATCGGACAGGGTACAGAGGATCCCGTTATTGGACGACCGAATGCGATCTCGACATGACGCTATGCGTGACCTTATGATAGCGAAGAAATCGGGAACGCCAGCCTCCGCCAACATACTCGACGCACTGCAATAACGTGGCAGTTTCATCAAGGTGCGAAACTTACTCGTAATGCCCTCCTATTTTATGAAGTCGGTAAAAGTAATACACAATGAAAAATTATTCAATTGCTTATAACTTAAGTTCGTTCGATTCGCCGCTTTTTATATTTCCATTCGACTTTGTCATTCATATTTCACATTAACATTGAAATTAAAATCGCCAGTTGTCGACAACATTTTACAAATTTTAAAAATAAAACATTCGAGAAGCGGTTCATTCAGTGCGTGATTGATGGCACTCTGTTTATCGTTTTAAATTTTTCTCGGGCGCTAACAATTTTCGCGCTTTTGTTCGAAAATTTTCGGGGCAATTTCGTTTTCAAAATGGCGGCTTAATGGGGGCTAAAATGGCTGGTGTTTCGTATTGTTGGCTCGTTATATAAACGATATTCATTCAAAAAGCTTACTTAAGGAAAGTGGGGGATCGGAGGTGAATCTTTTACGTTGTTGGCGTAATGGATGCGAGTTAAGAACCTTAGAAAGTCATCAGCATTGAGGTGTTGTATAGAAATTGTAATGTAATTTTAAGGTTATTTGCTTCCTATTATGCATAAGGTGATGCTTTTAGTCGGGTTGCTAAACAAAATAACATCAATATTTAAGCAGATTATCTTTTAAAGACTGCTGATGTTGTATTGTTTTTTTTAGGGTTCCGTAGCTTAGCTAAGGAACCCTAATAGTTTCGCTATATCCGTCTGTCTGTACACGGTTTAACTCACAGGCTCCTGGTACTACAAAGTGGTTATTTATACAAAATATTTTTCCCGGTACTACAGGACACATGTAATGCAAACGTACATTCAAAAAAAATCATAACATCGACTGAGGTATTATTTTTGGTTAAGTCTTAAAAATCATAATGTATGTTTTTATACATTTTTACATTAGTAAATATTGAACTCTAAAAGCGTCACTTTCACTAGAGTTACGTGGCCCCACACCCTACAGCCAAAACAAACAATCTACAAGTACTAAAAATCTGTTAAATGTTTATTATGAATATACATATTAACGAATGTAAAAGAAAAGCTATCACGACTTCGTAAACTTGATTTTTCCTGAGATACAGATAACTGATAAAGTGTTAATGCATACCAAAAATCATCTAATACAGCACCAAATACCGAATTATAGATAATTAGTTTATACTTGTGGTTTCTGAGATAGATTTTAACTCCACACTGACCATGGCCCGACATGCTTTTACCCCTTTTTTTTCAGAACGTGTCTTATTCATGTAAAGTAATGATCAGCTGAAAGCTGCTGGCTATAGGCCTACCCCAAGGATCTTCGCAGCTTTTGGTTTCATGTTAATGCGTCTACTTATCAGCTTTCTGCGATCTTTAAACAAGTAAAGATAAACAATAACCTAATAGTTACATTTGTTTTGATTCGTAACTATAATAATAGGTTATTTAATGTTGTATTTTACTAACAAACAATCTGGTATTAATAAAATTAACTTAAATAAGTAAAATTGCTTACTATACAATTAAATACGCAATTAAAGACCTGACCTTGAATTGGTAGGTATTGATCTTTATTATCTTATAATTTAAGTCCATTATTTTAGGTTGACGACAGCTGGCTTGAGCCATAATTCTCCCTTTTTAAAGAAAAAGTAAACAACTCAAGAACACACCGTTTTAATTTGAACTTTACAGACAAAGTTTAGGATTCACTTTTGAATAATTTTGTTAATCGAGTTACTATTTTTTGGTTAAACATGCGTATTATTTTAATTTGCGACTCAGAGCCTTCAAGAAAACGAACGGAACTATCAGCACGGGTAGCACAAGTGGTTTTCTCGCTTGTCGCTCAGTACGTCTCTATCGTTACAGACTAGAAAGAAAGGGAGATCCGAGCGACAAACAAGTCGCGGACAACATGTGCTATCCATGCTGGGTTTCATCGTCTTGTTTTCTAAAAGAGAAATATTACAGATTCTTACGGAATAAATGAACCGTTTTTAATTTAGATTCAAGTTAATAACAAAAAAATACGCGTGTATTTTTTTTTTCGTACTTTGTGAAAAGCGGGAATTTCGTCTTGAGGGAACACTGAGTTAATAAAAAAATATGATATAAGGTCAGGGTCTGTAGGGCTGTCGTCGTAATCTAGAATTCTAGACCACCTTAACTCTCTGTACTATCATGCATTGCTTAAACGATATCATATTCACTGAGACGGTATGCCGCTTACAGTCTACACTGTGATACAGTGGGTAAACTGGTTAACCGATCAAAGACAGCTCTTCATGACAACTCTCATAGTAGGATATCCGAATAGGAGACGATTTGCACCGGGCTGTTTATTCGATAAAAAGTATTTTATACCAAATTTAATATGCTAAGTAATATATAGCGAATAGGTAGGCTGAAAAATTTCAGTCCAGTATATAATTAATTAAAAATTAAAAAATTAACTCTGTTTATAAAAAATACAATAGCTTGTTTAATGGACAAATTACATACCAATCGAAAGTATGAACACTATAGAATATGCAAATGTTAGGTTGACTATTTGTTTCCCGTCAAACTATTGGGTAGGCAGGTATAAACAGGTAAGTCGGTACTAATAATTTGCACCAAACCTAACGTTAGCATATTTCATAGACTTACTTTCAATTAGTATGTAATTTGCCTATTAAACAAACATTTGCAATTTTAAAAAAAAGTTCATTTTTCATTATTTTTTTAATGATATAAGTACTGGACTGAATTTTTTCAGCCTACCTATTCGCCACATATTATTTAGCGTATTCAATTTGATATAAAATACTTTTCATCGAATAAACGGCCCGGTGCAAATCGTCTCCTATTCGGATCTTAGACTATCACGGTTAAGCTGGGCATTCACGGACGCGCCGTTTGTCTCGGCGACAGATGGAACGTATACAACTGGATGGGCGTAATATTTTGACCACATTCACGGTGCGACATCACGGAGCAGACTGATTAGGAAACGGCAGCCAGAGAACGCATTCACGACGACGCCATTTGGCTTGACCTTTTATCCCGGAAAATTGGGTAGTTCTCGAGGGAACAGTGATAAATGATTTCTACGCGAACGGAGTCGCGCGCCAAAGTTAGTTTATAAACTAGCGTAGTAGATTTCCCTCGAGAACTTTTAAATATTTCGGGGTAAAAACTATGTCCTATTCCAGGACCTAACCTACGTGTGGCAAGTTTCATCCAAATCCGTTCAGTGGTTAAAGCGTGCTTGATTAACAAACATCCTAACTTTCTCATTTATAATATTAAAGTAAGATAAGATGAAGAAAATTGCTCCAAATAGTTTTTGACACTAACACCCGTAATGACTAAGGTAACGATTTTTATATGACTTTTGAAATTACTAATACTCAAGTAATTACTTTTCTTGACTATAAATACGGGTATAAGTATACCACTGAATATTCGACAAGAAACACGAGTCTAAGATCTATCTAGCTCCAGATACTAAGCCGGCCTGAGTCTAGATCGAAGCGATACGCTACCAGATTGCTCCTGCGTCTCTAATGCGACAGAAACGAGCGCCTGATTACTAACAGAGCTGTACAGGCACCTGCGCAAATATGCAACAATGTGGTTAAAAATGTCTGTCAAGTTTGATGCCTCCTTAGTAACTATATTACGAGTAGAAATAACTTTATCAAAAAGCAAGCTTTCAAAACCCGACTGTTGCTAACCAACTTTAAATCGTTATAAATCCTAAATGATCACTCAAAATGAAAAATGATGAAAGAAACATAAAGAACATTTTTAAATCCCTATTTAATGATACCCCACTTGTCATACTTGGTCAACTTTTTTTTTAATTTACACAATATGGCGTCTCGTTGACTCCATATTGAATTTAGATTATTGTCATGCCTTTAGTGACACTCACCAGATTAAGAAAAATCGATTGACATAAGAATCATCAAAATCGGACAACGGGTTTAGTTTTTATAGTGACACGAAGGAACAAACATACATAGATAGGCTGTGAAACACATTACCCTCCTCCTTCAGCAGTCGGGTAAAAATAATGTCATCAAATTTTTAACTTAACTCCAAAATATCTGCTCAATCTTTATTACTAGAGAGGTAAAATCATCTTTGAAAAACCAGAACAATTATTTTTTGCAATGCTGTTGTAACAGCACAAAACAAATATTACTCAATGAACCAGTTTTTTCCCTATAAAGATATGTTTTTTTTGGGAAAAATTGGTACATTGAGTAATATTTGTTTTGCATATTCAAGATTTTATAAATAATTGAATTACGTTACATAACATACATGAAACTCGCATAAAAAATGCCTATATTTTTTATAACTAGTCTCTCTTCTATGAAATACTAGCGGCCAGTCCCGACTATGACCTGCTTCCTATTTGACCACCCTAACAATTACAGGTGATAGGTGACAATTCCCTATACATTACAAAGTTAATACGCTATCACATCACTGGGTTTCATATCAGCTGGACCATGTTCACTGAAATGTCACCTGTTACCTGTCATTATCAGTATGGAGAAATAGGGGACAGGTGATTAATAATACTATATCACAGCCCATCTTGAGTACTCGTAATGTTTTCAAATTAAAAAAAATCGAATGATTGCTGTGGTTCCGGAAATAATCCTCCATAGTATAAACAAACTTACAAAAACCGTTCTCTCTTAATTTTTATAGATTACGAAGGAAGGTGTGGTCAGTGTAGGTATATTATTGGTGTCTATCCGTTAAAAGTGTCGAACAGGCTAGTAAGTAGATTTAGTTTTTTATTTTATAAACACAGGGGCCAAAAAATAAAAAAACTACGCTTTGTGATTGGCTAGTATTTACCCAATCACAGCACAGTACTGCAACGTTACGGACGCCGGTGATGTGATAACTTTTCTTTTCAACCGACTTCAAAAAAGGAGGAGGTTCTCAATTCGTCGGGATTTTTTTTTTTTTTATGTATGTTCCCCGATTACTCGAAGACCACTGGACCGATTTGAATTTTTTTATCGTTGTTTGAATGGGTATACTTTCTAGTTGGTCCCATTGTCAACACGTCAGGATCTGATGATGGGATCTTGGAGAAATCAAGAGAACTCCTCAAATATTATAGGGACACCTATAGCGATTTTGGTATTTTTCACAGTAACTCGTGCATTTGCTTTTGGAAAGTACTATAATATGGTGAAGTGGAACTGATGATGAAGACCACAGATGGCCACCGGAACTCCTTAACGGTACCTATTTCAAGGGTCGCGATAAGATATTTCGATTACGGTAGTTGAGCGACTATGACGAAGCACATTTAGGTTTAAATATGACTATGACATACCCGCGGCGTTGTCTGCGGCGAGCTTGAAATGTTCTATAGTTTCTCATTAATATTTAGAAGTGGAGCTACGTAACAGCATAAATAGGACCACTAAAAAGTATAAAATAAAATAAATGTTTAAAAAAACAAAAACCCGCCTTCAAAAATGCAAGAAATAATTTCTTTTAAAATGGTAGGTCAGTCCAACTGAAGTCGGCGTCCCACAATATTTTAAACCAAAAGCCGAATGCAGTTGGACTGACCTACCATTTTAAAAGAAATTATTTCTTGCATTTTTTAAGGCGGGTTTTTGTTTTTTTAAACATTTATTTTTAAAGCTAAGCTTAAAAAGTTAAAATAAAAGCTAACCATTTAAATTATTAATTTTAATGAACTCGTACAAAAAGTATTGTTCACAATAGCGTCATAATCAAAAGGTTGTATTTTAGCGCGTGCATTCTCAATTAGACAGCCTTATACGTCCGATCTTATCGACAGAAGCCCTGCTTGCTGCCTAATTGAGAATGCACGCGCTAAAATGTGTTTTGTACGCTCTGACGGGACTACTTAAACTCGCCGATTTATTTAATCTGCGCCGCATTCACTTGTTCGACGTTGTTAAGAGAATAACACCCCAGAAGACTTAAATACCTTTTTGACTAGGACCCCAGAATTTTAAAAATTAAATAGTAACCTTTACGCGACTGAGTGTACCAAAAACCAAGCAACGTAAATGAGCCCCAGTGGGAACTTAACTCGTTTTGCCACCTGTACTCGTCTGCTATCCAATTAGAGGCGTCTTAAACAGCTTTGGTATCCTACGATACAGCCATGAACTTACTGAAACCACACTCCGAGCTTTGAAGTAAAACCGTGTTTAAAATGTGGATTTTAAGCTAGCTTTTGGTGTATCCTTTACCACTTTTCGACACTATTTGTATGAATTTAAGGTCCAAAACTGGTAAAGAACTTTCATGGTCGACTATACATGTTCGGTATGTTGATATATGATTTTATCACAGTAAGAAGTCTGGTCAATATAATTAAAATTGTAGACTATTCTAGGCGGTAAAAACCATGTCGTTTTTGACCTGTTATCGTATTGTCAACGTTTTGATAGCTCTTATTTACTTGACAGTAATGGCGGCCGAGTTAACAACAATACCGTAAGGGTGGGTTTAGACCAAACGCTCAAATGCTTTAGAACATGTTTTCTCTTTATTTTTACAATGAAAACGTAAAAGATAATAATAAGGTTTCGTCATAATGACGTATTCATATAAACACACAGGATCTTTCAAAAAACGTAATGACAGAGATAGTCTATCAACGTTTGATTATAACTAACATAATAGTTTCTGAAATATAAAAAACTAGCTTCTGCCCGCGACTTCGTCCGCGTAGAATTAGTAATTTTGCCATCCCACGGGAACAGTGATTTATATCGGGATTCAAGGTAGCTCTGTGTGTTAATCCAGTGTATAAGCAAACTCTATTCCTAATTGTATGTAACCAAATTCGTCCATCCTTTTTAGCAAAAAAAGTAAGAGACCCGCGCACGCATAACCTTTCGCATTTATAATATATATGTAGTACAGGATGTAAATAGGTAGTCGCTCTGACCGAAATCGTAGTCGATAAAAATACCCTCGGTATGTGAGTCCGACTCGCACTTGACCAGTTTTCAGTATTTTTGTTTTTTTAGGGTTTGTATTATGTATAATCATACCAAATTTTGAAGCTTTTGTGTTTTTTGTTTTTATGATACAACAAAAAGAAAAAAAAATCGCAGATTTTTTTATCACAATTTAGTATTAATACAAACTGACAATATCCCAAACAAAGCAATAAGGACGAAGTTCTTCGATAAATGAGCGCGTTGAGCTCGAGCGGGCTTTGCCGCTCCTATTTAAACTCCTGGCGTCCGCGGCCCTGCGAAGAACTTTGTCGCTGTACTTTTACGTACAAACTAAAGTCGCACAATTTTACCCTGAACCAATTTTATGATTTAGATGTTAGTGCGTAAAGTATTATAGTAGATGTAAGTTCCCAATTCGTTTTTAAAGAATAAAGAATAGTTAGAGTATTTAATTGCGGTCAAACCAACCAACTGTACTTACTCTCAGTGCATTACAGCTATTATCATAGCTCATAGCTATGATTTTTTTTAATTTCGATATACTACTTCTATTTTCTATTTCACCCCCTTTACGACTTTTTTTCTGAATCCCCATAAGTAATACCTATTTTTTATGTATGCCTTAATGCCAATTTTCACTTTTCTAACCACAAACATGACTAAATTCATACAAAATTCTACATCTACTTTTATCCCTTAGGGGTAGTTTTTCCAAAATCGCTGAAAGCTTTATTTTTTATTTATAAATAGTAGCCTATATACCTACCAATTTTCACGTTTCTTCAAAAATGACGAAACTCTCATACGCACAAAATTCTATACCCTCCTTTACCCCTTAGGGGTAGTTTTCCAAAATCGCAAAAGTTACTTTTTTTTAAATAGCTTCATCCCGCGACGGCTCAATCCGGGTTACACCTAAGCTATCTCCATTTCAAACTTCATCCAAATACATCCATTTGTTGCAGCGTGAAAAAGTAACAAACTAACACACAAACTTTTGCATTTATAATATTTAATGATCGGCGACCGGTAGCATTTTATGTCACTTTAACGTCAAACGTAATGACTAAGTAATAAAGATAAGTGTCATTAGTAGGATTAGTAGGATACTGGCATTAATAGGATTAGTGGATAATACAATAGCTTTCGCTCCCTCGGGAACGGTCCAATTTTCGGGGATAAAAACTATCCTATGTCCTATTCCAGGGCCTAACCTATATGTGTGCCAAGTTTCATCCCGATCCGTTCAGTGGTTGAAGCGTGAAAGACGGACAAACATACACACTTTCACATTTATAATATTAGTATGGATAAGTATTTAATGGGTTGGAAATTATCTTTTTTCTTTTATCTTTTATCTTTAACAAGTTGGAAAAAAAAAACGCAATATCGGTTCAATTCAAATGTTATATAACGTTCTTTCAATGTCCGTCTCAAGTGTCAATATATATCTACTTAAACGGAAGAGGTGGATTAGATAACAGTGATTAATGATTAATCATATTTTCCATTATTAGGTAAGGATAAATAAACGTTCGTTATTCCGTTGCTCTTTTCAAACTTGTTGACTACGGAGAAGACGAAACTGAGTGATAGTACTTAATGTCATATTACACAATGAAGCATTTTGTTTCCAACCCATTAAATACTTATTTTTTATATTTCATAAACTATTACGTTAGTCATAAATTATACCTAATTAATTTATCTCTAAATAACACGCCTAATTAAATGAAGAGATAGTCATGAAAACCAACAATTCGTTTTTTCCACCTATATTTATGTAGCTTGACGTCGTACGCCTGTCATCGGCATGAAATGTACGCTCCCTAGTAATTGTACAATAGTACATTATTGCCTAGGCATGGAAGTAGGCAATTGCGGGCTGAGTATTGGATTAAACGGACGAGCTTGCGAGTGAGCGAAGAAATATAGTGCTTTTCTCAAAAATCGCAAGAAAAAAATTGTGTTGGAGTCAAATCTTCATCGCTTGAACTCATTTTTTTAATTGCATACAAACAGAAACTTCATGTGAAAAAACCATCACTCCTTACCGCCTTTTTGTTTATGACAAGGAGAAACGCAATTCTTGTTTAAAAAAAAACATAAGCTATTCCAGGCACTAATAAAAAAGTTATGTTTCGAGTAAAATTTGGATGTATAAGACTTGTGCCCTCATTTTATAATGGCCCATTTCACTTTTTAAAAAGTTACAAGCTAGATGGTAATGGAATTTGTATGCAACATTGCGGGCTTGTGTAGCGAGCACGCAATGTTTTTTTTTTTAATTTGAGAACTATCATTAAACTATGTACTTCGCGTCTCAATATGTAGATAGGAATGTCAACATTTCCGGACATTTTTGAGAAAAATATCCTAAAGTGTCGAAGTGTATCCGAGAGGGCCCATCTGTAAGACAAGACCGCCTAGAATAGAGGCGCAGGTTTTTCACGACGCGTCGTGACACGGTTGGTATGGTTGTTAGTGACCCAGATTACGAAGCTAGTGGGCCCGGATTCCTTTCCCAGTAACAAAATATTTGTATGGCAAGCGCGAGTATTTTGGTCCTGTACCCTTACCATGAGTTACAAATACCGTACTCGGTAGCGAGTCGAATGCTCTGTCCCTCGCACTCTATAAGAATGCTGCGAGGTCTGCGAGGGACAGAACATTCGACTCGCTAGCGAATACGGTAATTGTAACTCATGGTAAGGGTACTGAGTGTTGGATGTCAGTGTAATGTAGGAATATAACTATTTAAGAAACAATACGGAATATGAATGGATTTTTTTTAATCGTATTTCTCAACAAAATATGAAAATACCGTATTAAGAGGCCGTATACGAAATTTTGCCGATTTTGCTTATTTTTGTGATTTTACAGTTAAAATACTGCTTTTCTACATACATAATAATCTCACGCCTTCGTTCCCAGCACGGGTAGCACAAGTTGTATTTTCTCGCTTGTCGCTCAGTGCGTCTCTATCGTTACGGACTTGACAGGAAGGGAGATCCGAGCGACAAAGAAGTCGCGGGCAACTTGTGCTAGCCGTGCTGAGTGGGGTAGGCAGAGCTACAGAATTACAAACATCTCTAAAAACTTGTTGATAATTCTATAACCACAATTTGCGCAATTAGGCTAAGATGTTTACCAGCGTATTAGTGACAGGTTGCAAGCCCATCGCCTAACAGTACTACAAGCCTTTATTCCCTTGGTCGTCTCTTACGACATCCACGGGAAGACATGGAGTGGCACTATTCTAACTCGGCAACCACACGAGGCAAAATTTCTATAAGTTTTTTTTTCTATAAGTTTCAATTAAATGTAATTTTAGTTATGATCGAATAAATGAGTTACGAATAAATGAGCCACTTTTTTATTTTTATCGAGTATTACAATGCGAGATTTAGGTTGTTTTAAAACATTATTTATTGCCAATTCTTTTGAATTATTTGGATATTTTTTAGGTAATAGATTGATTTTGAACTAAAGTTCATTTCTATTGTTTTAATTTTATGAACGACAGTTCTGAGTAGCCGAAATCAAAAATAATTTTTGCCCGTTTTCTATAGAAATTTACCAAGTTTATTATTTTTTTTACTCGAAAAATTTATATGAATGTGGTAAAATGTAATTCATAAATTTTTTAGACGACTTTCACAGTAATACATTGTAAATTTTTCATACCGTTAAAACGTCAAAACGATTCATGAATATGTGACTTTCTAAACCTCTTCCAGCAAAATTCACATAACAGTCGCCGGTGTCAGGTCGATTAATCAAAATAAAATAATAAAAACAAAAAAGTAGCTCACACATTCGTTAAAATTAGCAATTATCTTTCGTGTTGTGCATTAAAACTTGTAGAAATACAGTATTTCAACTGTAAAATCACGTCTGTGAAATCACGTAAATCAGCGAAATCGGCAAAATTTCATATACGGCCTATTTCATATATATACATTTCAATTAAGAGATAATCAAAATTGATATTAAAATTAAAATCGGCCAAGAAAGACGGATGATAAAGCATTTTAGGCCGCATTTCATCAAACTGGAATAAGACTTCCTCCGAGATTAGTCTATACAAATTCGGTGTTTAATCTAGGTGTAAGATCATATTCCCGTTTGGTGAAATGCGGCCTTAAACTGCTAATTAAACAGCGATTAGACAGAAAGCTCGGATATGCACTGTGACGGCATGTACCACGTCGGCCATTAACACATAAACTACCACAACCATTCTCCAAATCAAAGCAACATTTAATCTAACTCATTAAGCGTCCAAAAAAAAGATGTCTGACTCTCTGTCTCGTAATTAGAAGCGGGCTCGCTCTCACCACAAGTGTCGCGAAGTGTCGCGGAGTGTCGCTCGAGCGACACTAATTGCGTAGCGCGGGTGCACACGGGAGTGATGGAGCTGTGGCTAAACTACATTGTGCTAGTTGGTGTAGTCGAGTTGGGTAACTAAGTAAAATAGAATAAATGAATTTTTCGTAGCACCAAGTCCCTACGTTTTTGTAGCGACTACGTTGAGACTAGAATAGTTTGTATTGCACATCACTAATGTTAGGTAGCCACCAAACTGCCCGCTTGGTAACGGGGTCTAGTCATTACCTTATTATTCCAAGACACAAAAATAAAATGCAATGTAATTTATAAAATAGGTATGTACAAAGGTACACAGGAAAACAGACAGGAAAATCCTTTTAAGGGATTTCTTGTGGATAATATTGGTTAGCACAGCATGACTAAAATCATCTTTAAGCAATTACTGGATTCAATTCAGGTACTTGTTTTCCCGTCATGTAATTTGAATCACGCTACAAGCTTGCGCTAACTTCGAAATGCTTTTAGCGAAATCATTTTACAAATATAGCTACATTTCATTTTCTGTACCTAAAATGCGCCAGTAAATTATATTTTTATTAAAACTAAAAATGTCTGGTTTAGGTTGATGTGGTGCTTCAAATTGATGGTATTTGTTTGGTATCATCCCTTAGTTGTTTTGTTTGTATATTTCATGCGATTTACAATAAGTATGTAGTTTTCATCAAGCAAAATCATTAAACTGTCGATTTGTCTGTTTATTATTATAGCGGCTTATCTCAATAGTGTGATGAGCTGCAATTTGCTATGATCAAGCCAGTTCAGCACAATATAGGTACAATTAATTGATATCAGAAACTGTCCACTGTCAGGACAGTAACTCGCACGGTGTGCTCTAGCCTTAACAATCCGCTGCGTAAGGCGACAGTTTTGTAAATGACGTTAAGTTTGTTTTGTGTTCTTACTAATTTGTAAACGAGAATATTAATTCGTTTGTTTGTGACATCTGTTGTGCATTAAAATATCAGATGCGCAATAAGCCCTCTACATCTATACTTATAAAACTCTTTCGTGATTGCCTGACTGACAGACAACGACAGCCTCAACCGCAGGACCTTGGGACTCATTTTTAGGTTCCCGTACAAAAAATTAAAAAATGGAATTATAGGATAACTCGTGCGTCTGTCTGTCCGTCCGACTGCCACAGCCAATTTGTTCCAAATCTACTGAACCAAACAGGTGAAATTTGATGGTGAATCCTATGAACACAGATGTGCAAAGTATATATATTTTTTAAATAAGGGTTTTTTTCGGGGCACCCTTTAGGAAATTAAAAAAAAAGTTTTGCTAACCTTACTGTGTCATAAATCAAATGAAGATCTCAAATATTATTTTTGTTATTATTGTAAAATAAATAGTTTAGATTTTATTCATGAAAGAAGACGAAAATTTACCCCCCCCTGATCTCCGAAACTACTATTTAAGCCTAAATTTTGAAAAAAATACAAAATATAGTTCATTGCTTGTAGATTACAGGAAAATCTATAAGAATAATATCAAAAAAAAAAGTATGTACCTACCCTCTCCACGCGAGTTCAACTCGCACTTGGCCTGTTTTTTTTAGAAAATTGACTCCCTAAAGAAAGAAAAAGGGATGAAGCGGAAGACTAATTCTACGCGTACAAAGTTGCGGGCGTTTGAAGTTTGGATGTTTGTGTATCAATCACGCCTTCACAGCTAAACGGATTTGAATCAAATTCGGTGTATAGATAGTTTTTATTCCGGAAAATTATGACAGTTGACGACGCGCTGGCCTAGTTGGTAATGATCCTGCTTACGAAGCTAGCGGTCCTGGGTTCAAATCCCGGTAAGGGCAGATATTTGTGTGATCAGCGCGAATATTTGTTTTTGAGTCATGGATGTTTTCTATGTATTTAAGTGTATATTTCTCTGTATAAGTATTTATATCGTTGTCTAGTACCCATAGTACAAGCCTAGAGCTTAGTTTGGGACTAGGTCAATAGGTGTACCATTGTCGCCTGATATTTATTATTTATTATTATTAGTTATTGTCCCGGAAAGTAAGGAAATCGGCAAACGACTGTAAACCAATTTAATATTTAATATTAAGTCCCCAAGCCACATAACGCCCGCGTCGAGACAAGTGTACCTAAGTACAAAGTTTCAGCTTTGTTACTTAGATAGTAGTTAGCAACATGCAATAAAGCGTGTGTATTCCATACGATCCTATATTTTAAGGGCAGTTAGATAAGACCCTAATTAACGTAAATTGGTACATTAAGTTAACAAAAGAAAACATTTTTTTTTCATACAAATTAATTCGGCACGCAATGTATTCAAATAACCAAGTTGTCTACGTAAGCACTTTGTGTTCATTGATTTATTGACGACGTTATTGTCAACTCAATATTTGCATTACATTGCTGGCCGGGAAAACTTTAATAAAATCATTACGCTTAATTATTGAGAGTATTTGTTAAAATTTATTACTGTACCTCTTACTACTGCTGAAATCTATCGTATGTTAAAATTTAGGATCGTATGGAATACAGACGCTGTATACAGACAGACTTGCTGGACGTGGTGAAACTATATCACTACCCAGTTAGACTACGCACCTCACAAATCAATATTTTTGCTAGAAATTACGGCCTCCCATTCAAAAAGTCATACAGTAACAAACCGCCATGCCCGCAGTATCCGGATATGATACAATGCTCAAACAGCATATGTCCACAACTGTCGATACGCGGGATTTACCGCCAATGAAATATAGCAGTAGATTACCATATTCCTGGAGAGATGTCGTTCGTTATTGCTGTGCGTGTTGATATATGTAAAACTGCTTCAATGAATAAAATAATAGTAGTTTACGTGACGGTTGCATAATGACAGGCATTACAACATGAGCGTGGTTTATGAAACGAGCCGTGTTGTAATGCTAATTACGCAGAGTCTCGTACAATACTTTATCTACACACATATTATAAGTACTCTGAGATGGGTTCGGAAGCCGAAAGTCAAATGACCAGCATTACCTTACCTGTGGTAGTAGGTGACAGCGATGACAGCTGTAACGTAATTTTGAAATTACGTTATCGAATATTGTAAGGTAATGAGATCCAAATTTGAAACATCTTCCAAAATTACCAGCTGTCGTCACTGTCACCTACTACCACAGGTAATGCTGGTCATTGCCTACGGGTTTTGAACGCAAAATAGAGGACTTATGATATGAGTGTAGATAAATAAATAAATCTCACACAAATTGACCCAGTCCCAAACTAAGCTCTAGGCTTGTACTATGGGTACTAGACAACGATACAAATACGTATATAGAGAACTAAATACTTAAATACATAGAAAACATCCGAGATTCAGAAATAAATACTCGCGCTCATCACACAAATATGTGCTCAGACGGGGAACCGAACCCAGGACCGCTAGCTTCATAGGCAGGGTCACTACCAACTAGGCTAGCGCGTCGTTTAAATAATGAAGAGAGGTGTAAATAAGTCAGGAATGGTAAGTCAAGAAAAGGTACACATAGAGAAGTAATTTAAAAGAAAAATGGTAAGGAGAGGGCAAATAGGGCCGTCTGATGGTGAGTGTGATCTTGAGATCCATAGTCATGAATTCTCAAGACAACAATCCTAAGACTCCAAATGCGTTGCCAACTCCGAGGACTGAGATGGATCCCTCTATGCTAGTTATTTTACCGGTTGTCCTATCCCAACACTGGAACACAACAATGCGAACACTGTGGCTTAGCGGTACATTAAAGGAAGATGACGGTAAGGATCTGAACGGACCTTGCACAAAGTCCTTGTTGTGTTCCGGTGTGGGGATAAGATAACTGGTGAAATTACTAGCATAGAGACATGTCATCTTAGTCCTATGGGTTGGCAATGGATTAGCGGTCTTAAGATTCAGTCTTGAGTCTTGATTCGGTCTTTCAGACTTGAGATTGTAATCTTGAGAATTCAAATGTCTATGTGTCAGAAATCCGATCGTTCGCCTTCTCTATGCCATAAAACCAAAGAAACTTTAATAAATACATAAATACAACGAAAAACATTGCCCTCCTTTTTTGGTAGTCGGTTAAAAACAAACTAATTCCATATTCCTCTGACTATAAGAGTATAAAATTCAAAATAGAATTGTCTTGTTTTGACTTGAGCCATTTGGTCGCTTAGTTATAAAAAGGCTTAAGTCAAAACAAGACCATTCTATTTTGAATCTTAAACTCTGTGACTTACATAGGAATATGGAAAGGCAAGTTTATAGGAATAACCGAAGCTTAACTAAACCACGAATATTGAAGTCTGGCAGCCGAGAGAGCTTACGCTTGGATTGAATCTGTCGGTGTTGTTCGGAATTCAAATGCGGCGCACGCTTCGCACGCACAAGTTACACGTGAGCCACGTGGATCAGTTGTTCTAGGCGTGTGTCACAGTGATGTGTGTGGCTGTAGGAGTATCTACATACATTTTGATAAAAATATCGAACTCTGGCAGCCGAGAGAGTTTAAGCTTGGATTGAATCTGTCAGTGTTGTTCGGAATTCAAATGCGGCGCACACTTCGCACGCACAAGGTATACGTGAGCCACGTGGATCAGTTGTTCTAGGCGTGTCTCACAGTGGTATGTGTGGCTGTAGGAGTATCAACATACATTTTGTTTCAAATATCGAAGTCTGGCTACCGAGAGAGTTTACGCTTGGATTAAATCTGTCGGTGTTGTTCGGAATTTAAAACCGGCGCACGCTTCGCACGCACAAGATACACGTGAGCCACGTGGATCAGTTGTCGCCACGTATTCCATAATCATACATGTCTCGTTATGCCTCTGGTTCAAGACATTATCGTAATAATGGAGCGACAAACTCACATGCATGATAATATAGAGAGATAGTAATGTAAATCTGCTTCGCATTAATTTACTGTTAACGTTAACTCCTTGGGTGCCGCGTTCGACACTACAGGGGTCCCGTTCGAGAGCAATTTCTCCCTTATTACGGGTTAGACCCTGTCGTCTAGCACGGAGCCCAAGGGCGGGACCCGAAGGCCCCCTGTTGACCCTCCTCACTCCCCTACAGATCAACCACAGCCTCCAAAATAATATCAATCTTTTGTCATCTATTTCTTTACATCGTCAATACCAGTGTACAGAACCATTATCTCTCACCTCACAAACTTGTCACAAACAACAATTCCAAACCTTAACCGTCGTCCATCTTTTTTCATCTACTCTTCCCTCCAAAGCTATATCACCTCCATCCAGAGTTACCAGTCATAATTATTTCGTCTAAAAATTACTACCGAACTAAAGGGGTTCATTCACTAGCATATTTCATGCATATCGCGATCATTCGCGACATCAGTTGTTTTAGAGGTGTGACACAGTGATGCATGTGGCTTTAGGAGTATGATATCTACATACATTTGATACGAATATTGAAGTCTGGCAGCCGAGAGAGTTTACGCTTGGATTGAATCTGTCAGTGTTGTTCGGAATTCAAATGCGGCGCATGCAACGCACGCATGATACACTCGTGAGGCATTAATTTGTCATTAATCCACTGTAGGTAATAAAATGTTTTGGCCAAGTTCATGTTTGGACACATTCCGAATGTAGTATAGTCGAAGCATTTTAAATTTAATGTGGTTACCAATAGAGTATAAAATGCTTTGACAACATTGCAGTTAGCCAGTCAGTATCAAAAGTAGCTAAGCAGAATAACATACTCAAAATGATCTAGACACGACGTATTTTCTTGGCAATAGAGTCGAGTGCTGATCATTTTGACCTTTTCGGTTGCGTAGCTACTTCTGCTGCGGACTGTACCACCACCGGCAGATGCTGTACAATCGTCAATATAATTAACCCTTTACCTCCTTAAGGCCCAGTGTGCTATGGGATGCACAATGCACATAATGAAGGCAATTTAATTTTCAACTTTACTGCAATGGGAATAAAGTTTAATTTCCTGTCTTCTTAAACTGAAAATGGCATTATTGAACAAACGTATTTGAACTTTATTGCCTTTATGGTAGATTCAAAGTCCCACTTACAAAAAACACCCTATTTGTAGTATGGACTTACGAGGTTAACCAAGCCAAAGGATTCATGTGTCCCATATAAAACCTACTAGAGTTTCAACCTTAGGTATTGAAACTCTAATATGATGTGTGATAAACTCTTTCCTCGTTGATGTCTCCCTCTAATCTCTCGTGGTCGTTACGTGCTCGGAGACGTGTCGTGACACTTCAGCCTGTCTCCACAATACCGTCTGAGATACTTCAGTGAACAAGCCATGAATCAAAGAGTACTGGAAGAGGTCCAGTTTTTTATGTTTAGAAGGCAAACGAGCACACATGCAACCTTATGGTAAGTAGGATCTGAGACCCACTTGCAATCTCAAGACTATAATCCTGAGGTTCCAAATGCGTTGTCAGCCCTGAGGATTAAAATGCCTCATATTCACATCAGAATGAAATACGCTCGCGCCTTGAATGTCTAATTCAAATTAAATAATGTTTACTTTTAAACCATAACATACTAAGAAAATAGTTTACCAGGATTAATAAGTTATAAATACTCAACTTTTAAAAATGCCTAGGCTGTCCGTCCGTTCCTCTATCCGCCCGTCCGTCCGTCCGTGCTCACTTTAAACAGCTGTCTTTTGAACCGTAATAAATTGTATTCTTTTCAGTATAAATGAGATCGTGTGTTTGTGACCAGGGATTTACTGACAATTCTTTTTTTTAAAGAAACGTGTTTTTTCATATTTTTTTTGTATCGAAATACGCTAAAATATTCACGCGTCAAATTTGGTAAATTATGTAACAACCCCTGAAGAAAAAGAACAAACACTAAACATATGGTCAAGCGTGAGTCGGGCTCGCGCTGACTCGAATCGAAATCGAATTCAAATATGAATATAATAATACTTACTGTGTGGCGGTTCGGAACCCTCGGTGCGCGAGTAAGACTGGCACTTGACCGGTTTATTACTAGATTTTGCCCGCGTTTCCGTCGGCTTACTAGTTGATTGTTAATCCCTCGAAAACTATCTAATTATCCGGGTAAAGTACCCTTACTTAATCCATCTCCGGGATATAAACTAGACCACGTGACTTTTCGTATCACGTCATCTACCAGTGACGCGATTGGTTTAAAAACGAATCGAATAGAAACGTTAGTTAGCGTAGCGCATCTTGACAGGGCCCTCAGGGTCCTATTCTACTGGGTAAAACCATATCGCCTTTAATAGAAAATAGAAATAGAAACATTTACTCGACAAAAAAAAAACCCGAGAAAAACATCATAAAAAAGAAAGGCAACACAGAAATCAAAATAAAAACAATAAAGAAGGAAAAAAAATCAACTGTCGGATAATGTTGCCATTCAAAATTGACGCCACTCAGCACTATGTCACGGCATAAACCGTGACGCTGGTTTTAGTGGCGCCAACGTGACACACGAACGAAGATTTAATGTTGGCATAACCATATGTTATCGTATTGTTTTTTGGCCACCTTTATTGTCAAGTACATAAGAGCTATCGTAACGTTAGTAATACCATAACGGGTGAGCTTCAATCAGATTATAAACATTGATCTATGAAAAGCATAATGAACGTTTATCATAAATTAAAAACAAATTGTATAATTTTATCATACGATCAAATAACATAACACTCATTTATCATAACGATAATTTTCTTGTTATAATGCATTTTAAGTCAATTTCTTCGTATTCTTAGTACTAGGTTAGGTTAGGTTAGAACTACCACATTAATAGTAATCAAAGAGGTTTGAAATGTGTACTTTGTAACCTATGAGGGCCGTTTTCAGAGAAGATGTACATAGTTAAAGCCTCAATTAAAATCTTTAACTTTTTTCCATTTCGTAACGAAAGTTAACCATAATCGAAGCTAAAATGACGATTGGCGTAAAGGACCACTAAATTGTACTGTGAAATTGTCCTTTACGCCAATTGCCATTTTAACAATCGAATGATTTAAGTATATTAATTTTAATTAAGGCCTTAACTGTCCTTAACTATGTACAATGTTTTTGAAAACGGCCCATGAATTGACTTAAGAAATCATGCATAACGTTGTTATACAAAATATTTATAATATTGTTGGCTTTTTATACAATTTGTATTATGTAAAATGAAAATGAGTGAGTACATTAGTTCTTATGCAATTCGTTACACACCCTACTATAACATGTCAAAGGAAATAAGTAGAAGCGATGAAGCGTGAAGACGGAACAAACATCAAGCAATAATTAGGTACAAGTAATATTAGGGTAAAGGCTTAGCTGTAACACATAGCTGCCCTTTGATCTGTGCGTGCGCGTCAATACTTGTTAAAGAGCTCTGACAAGGGTCAGGAAATAGTGCACTAGTCAACTCTATCCGCGTAGCGTTAATCGCTATTCCCTCGGGAACTTTCTAGTAAAAAGTTCCCAATGTCCTTTATTAATATTTTTTTATTTAAACTTTACTGCACAATGCACAAAGTAGGTACAAGTAGCGGACTTAATGTCATAAGGCAATCTTTACCAGTCAACCAATGGGCTAAACAGAAATAATTTAAGGTTGGTGCTAAGAAGGATAAAATACTTTCCCGGGGTTCAATGTCTCCTTACCAAATTTAACCGAAATCGGTTCAGCAGTTTAGCTGTAAAAACGTAACTGGCAAACACACAGAATTGCTTTCACATTTAGGCTGCGGCTCCACTGAGGCGGAGACGAGCGGAGCGGTGCGGAGCTGTGCCAATATTAACCAATAGAACCTAAACTAACGTGCGCAAGGCGCGCTCGACGTGACCGCATGAGCCTTCTATTGGTTAATATTGGCACAGCTCCGCACCGCTCCGCTCGTCTCCGCCTCAGTGGAGCCGCACCCTAATAATAATAACCCTTCTTCATAAACTCACTTTAAACCTGTTTCAGAAAAAGTATTATTTATCTCTTTCTGTCAAACTCACATGTCATAATGAAAGATACAGCATCAAACTATTGTGCGTTTATGAATGAAGTTTATACTATTAAATTATTAAAAATGTCTATTTATCCACGCTTCAAACTCCTCCATTGTATTCTACGTCCATGTTCCATGTTTCTTTGACGACGAAATTGTTTCATGAGAGCCTGCAGCATCGAATATGGTATTCGAAGTATAACTTGGTATTCGTAATGTGTTTAGACTTCGACATTGTGGATATCGCGTACCGTAAAACGAGTTGAATAGGAATTAAGGGGTGAGTAGGGATACAACCTAAAATGAATCATATGTCACTAATTATAAGACTGAAATTATTTCCAATAGACGTAACGTTACTGTCCATTTAATAATTGTTCTTATTTGTAACAAGTTATGACTTATTTTAGGTTGTGTCCCTACTCACCCCGATTTACTCAGCGACTAAGTGGGTACTGCAAGATGGGCAATGTGGATGAGTGGGCCGAAACCGAGACGGAGATGACTAGACGATTTCAATGTACAGTCAAAAGCATTAATCTATGCGGCCATCGCGCCAAATTTATGTACACATAGACCTTGTTATCAGTGGCATAGAGGTAGTGATAGTGGTAGTTGTGGTAGCTGTGTAGATATTTTTGACGCATTGGGAACGGGTACATATTTATGACTTTGACTGTACTCCTCAGCCACTGGCCAAAAATGAGCGAAATAGGGACTCATGGAAATCTAGAGAAAAGGTTTTCGCGCAAAAAAGTACTTAGATAAAAAAAAACACAGTGTAAAATATGAATAACATTAACGAATAACGAATTTGTGGCGCTTGCAGTGGAAACCATGGGACCTTGGTCAGCTGATATGAAAAGCTTTACTAAGGTCTTCTCGGCTCATAGAATCCTCCGGAGATCCTAGAGCTGCTGCTTACCTCTCCCAAAGGATTGGGCTAGCTATCCAGAGGTAATGCAGCCAGTGTCATGGGGACCATGCCGCGAGCGGACCTGCTAGAGGGGGTGTTCTTTTTATAGTGGTGATTATTATTTATATCTTTAATATTTAAGTAGCTTAGTTTAATTTTAATTTTAATACGTTTAGTTTTAATGTTTTATTGTATTAATGTTGAATTCTGTACTTAGTTGGATGTAAATAAAGTCTCAATAACATTAGCATTTTCAATACCAAAATCTTGAGGCTGCAATCCAAAGACCGCGCATGCATTGCCAACCCTGAGGACTAACATGAAATGCAACATGAAATTTATAGTAATTTCACCGGTGATCTTATCCCCACACCGGAATAAAACAATGCTAACACTGCTGCTGGGCGGTAGGGTTGGCTTGTACATTAAAGAGTTTACTTATTTACTTAGAATCTTACACAAATTGAACTACAGTAGCGGCATCGAGTGATGGCACTTTTGAAGTTTGCTCGCTCATGAAGTTCCCTAAATATCGACAGCAAGTATAAAGGAACAGATGTCAAACTTCATTGTTGCAGGTACCGGAATAGTTGGCGCTGTAATTTACAAAAACGCATTTCGTAACTAGCTTCATTTTGAGGTTGTTTTTATTTGCTCGCAGTCTAGCGTTCATCGTTTAAATCATAACTAACAAAAAACATCTCAAAAAAACAATTCACGTGATGATAACAAAGGATCGCTGACTGGCACAACAACGTATGACAATGAAGTCACTGCACTTTCACGTCACCGCCGTGGCAAACTCGCGTCCTAGCTCTGAATTTACGTGGTTTAATGGTTATTTATTCACTCATTTAATAAATAATATAATAAATATCAGGGGACAATGTCACACCAATTGAGCTAGTCCCAAACTAAGCTCTAGGCTTGTACTATGAGTACTAGACAACGATATAAATACTTATATAGAGAAATATATACTTAAATATATAGAAAACATCCATGACTCGGGAACAAATATTCACGCTCACCACACAAATATCTGCCCTTATCGGGATTTAAACCCAGGACCTCTAGCTTCGTAGGCAGGGTCACTACCAACTAGGCCAGCGCGTCGTCTACCTATTTATCAATAATTTCACATTTTGTATATTTTGACGCAATATTTAAAATTTCTGATAATATCGTCTTCTGCTAGCCATACAGTTTATTTCGAGAGTTTGATCTACAATTTATGGCCTTTTATTTTTATGCGTTATTTCTTTAATAAACTTTTTAAAAATATACTTCTCGCACTTGACTGAAATATTTACGATAATAAAATGGAGTGTTCCATAACACTATTTGTCAGCTATCAAAAGTGCCATCACTCGATGCCGCTACCTACTGTAGATCTAAAATAAGATCAAGGCTTGTGTCTGTGGATCTTAGACCACGATCATGTTTTATTAATATAGAAATACCTACTTACATAAATACATGCTGCGTAGTTCAAAACTCAGCATAAATAACAAAAAACCCAAGATACCCCTTTTTACTTATCAGGAATATATAATTTACCTTCAAACATGTCCATTCCTTTCAGTTATTATTATATTTTATGCAAGTCGTAAAACACGCAAATTTTCGAATGCACGAACAACTACATAAGTTAAAAAGGAGCGTGACAAGAAGCCTTTATCATCAAGAGCGTATTCTCGCCTGATGCGGGAATTTATAGTTCTTGAATTTGAATCCGAACGCAAATCCGAGGTAGTGTCGAGGCAGCTTTGAGGCGCAATCGAGGCACGCCTGGGCGGTCTTAATATCGCCTCTGCCTCAATAGCACCTTGACTTTAGTTAGAAAGGGTACAGAAGCGTATAGCGGAAAACTGCTAGTATCTGCTACGAGCTATGAGCTACGAAGTACGGGATATTATTCCAGTAACTTTAGACATCATGAGTTTGCGTCAAATCCGGTAGTTCTGATTTTTTGCAGACTTGTTTATGATGTTGGCCCAATGAATAATCTAAGTTTTCTCAAAAATGTCCGGAAATGTTGACATTACTATCTTCATATTGAGACGCGAAGTACATAGTTTACTGACAGTTCTCAAATTAAAAAGAAAAAACATTCCGTGCTCGCTACACAAGCCCGCAATGTTGCATACAAATTCCATTACTATCTAGCTTGTAACTTTTTAAAAAGAGAAAAAGGCCATAATAAAATGATGGCACAAGTCTAATACATCCAAATTTTATTCGAAACATAACTTTTTTATCTGTGTCTGGATAGCTTATGTTTTAAAAAAACAAAACTTGCGTTTCTCATTGTCATAAACAAAAAGGCGGTAAAGAGTGATGGTTTTTTCACATGAAGTATCTGTTTGTATGCAATTCAAAAAATGAGTTCAAGTGATGAAGATTTTACTCCAACACAATTTTTTTCTTGCTATTTTTGAGAAAAGCACTATATTTGCCTCGGAACTCGCAAGCTCGTCCGTTTAAACCAATACTCCGCCCGCAATTGCCTACTTCCATGCCTAGGCAATAATGTACTATTGTGAACTCGAGCGCCGAACGCAACTTTGTCAAAAATAAAAAATAAACGAGAAAATTTCGGACTTTTTTTAGATTTTGGCGATTACAACCCTAAAGGACTAGTTTTTGATAGTACCTTCTCAGGATGTTTTTAAAGTAGACTAAAGTCTCGTGTAGGCGATAACCAGGCCATATTGAAGCTGGTTTTCGTCACAGTCCTGGCAGCTCGTATGGTTGTTAAAAAAAATGCGAAGTTCGAAAAAATTATAAACTTTGAAAAGCTTTGTCTCAGAAACTATTGGGTCTGCGGAGACAATTTTAGTCTCATATAAATTTGCTACAGCAAATTTAGTCTTATTAAACTTTCTGAAAATATACTATCAAAAACTAGTTCTTAAGGGTTATAATCGCCAAAATCTTCAAAAAAGGCCGAAATTTTCGCGTTTATTTTTATTTTGACAGAGTTGCGTTCGGCGCTCGAGGTCACAAACTTGGATTATTTATTGGGCCAACATCCTAAACAGTCTGCAAAAAATCAGAACTACCGGATTTGACGCAAACTACCAGCACTTTCAATCGACAACGTTACTGGAATAATATAGGCTACGGCGTAGCGCTTGTAGCGATGCCAATTGCTAGGGGCAGCTCTATTATACTTGGTAAAACCATGTTTTTGACATGTTTATAACCATGGAGACGCCTGATGGTAAGGGGAATCTGTGACCCATAGACATTTTCATTGCCAAGACTACAATGTTAAGACTGTAATCCTAAGACCGCAAATGCGTTGCCAACCCATGTTATCATGTTATATGTTATGTTAAAAAGTCGAACTTGTCCCTTTTAGGGATCTCTTTCAGCTTACCTTTGAGATGTTGAGTAAAGTGAAAGGATGTGCATCAATGCAAACGTACAAATTTATTCCAAAACCTATGAAAAATATCTAATTATACAAAAATAAATATTTATACAACTATAAACATACTTAAACCTACATAAACTTAGCTCTGTAAGTAGGGGGTGCCAATATATCAAATGTTTTTATTTATTTAGTACATATGCTAATAACAGCGATACGCTAACAACATCCCAATTTATTCTAAAATCAGCTCAAACTGTAAGATAAAGTACCCACGTTTCATTGCTTTAGAGCGTATTACGAACTAAATCTAAGCTACCCTACTAAACCAGCAAAACTATAAATTTCAATCTAACAAATAATGCTCTTACTGCACCACAGTGCAATATCCACTTTAACGATTTATTTTATTGCGAAACGAAACGTCGCATTCGTTTGTCTTTTGCTAAACAATTTACAAAATTGCTACCGATATCGATACAGTTTATTTATCTCACGAAAGCGGGTTTGCCATACTTGTGTGTAGCAAACGTCGCTATCGCGGGGGCAAAAGCGATTTGACAGTACTAAAAGATTATGGCAAAGCAATAACAGAAGTGACACTCGTATCGAGAAACGTTTATGCCTACCGAGTTCAAAATGTATCAATTTTCTTTCTAATATCTTACCCCCGTACTTAAATTTATTGATTTAATTGTTTAGATAAAAGGAATTAATTGTCATTTTATTGCACCTACCCACTTTTTGATTTCTGTTTCACCTTAAGGTTGACTGGTAGAGAATGCTTGTAGCATTAAGTTCGCCTTTTGTAGACTTTTTTAATTTTGTGCAATAACGTATTAAAATAATAAATAATTAGTAGTACATATTTAAAAAGATTAACTACGCAATCCTAACGTCAACCTCTTCAGTCACTTTTCATGCTACTTTAGACATTTGTCATTCTTGATTGATTTGATATGTACAAAAAATATACAAAAATATATCTGAATTAAATTTGAGTGCAAATGGAAAACATATATTTAAAAATTTACATTTAATTTATTTTGTGTGTTTAGGGCTTGACCGAGCTGCATACGTCGCCATTGTTAGTAGCTCGGGATATATCTTTCAGGGCTGACACGTGTCGTGTTTTGATGTGTGAAAAAAATGTTGCATACGACATCTGCATTGCGAGAATGCAAGTCGTCATCTCGCGCAAATAAAGAGCTACGATATTATCAATTAAAAATATAATATATTATTTTATGGTGCTTAATTTATAACATTTTTGTCATGTCATGCCAACGTACACAAAATGGCGGATGTAAAAGCGTGAAGCCTGCCAGCAAAATTGAAACTTTTGTCAAATTTTTTGTTTCTTAACAAATTTAAAATGGCGGACATGATTTTTATAAATAATTATAATGGTTGTCATTATCTAAGTTTTTGGGGGCGCTGATTACGAAAAAGATATCCATATTGAAATCCAAGATGGCGGACATTATTTTTTCTTAAAAATTGATATGGGTGTCATCTTCGAGGTTCCTTGGGGTGCTGATTAGAAAATGACATTATTTTTGGAATCCAAGATGGCGGACGTTTTTTTTTTAAATATAATGATATGGGTGTCATTTTCGAGGTTCCTCGGGGTGCTGATCACGAAAATGACATTATTTTTGGAATCCAAGATGGTGGACGTATTTTTTTTAATATAATGATATGGGTGTAATTTTCGAGGTTCCTCGGGGTGCTGATCACGAAAAGACATTATTTTTGGAATCCAAGATGGTGGACGTATTTTTTTTAATATAATGATATGGGTGTCACTTTCGAGGTTCCTCGGGTTGCTGATTAAGAAAATGACATTATATTTGTAATCCAGATGGCGGACATAATTTCTTGAAACAAAATTGTATGGGTGTTAAAGATGAAATATTTAAACTTACGCACACTAATCCAGAGTGACACACACTAACAAACCTAAAAATTAGTTTGATCTAAAATGTTCACTAACATTAAAAATGTTTCAAAAGTAAGTTATCTGGTTTTGTTAGGCGACCATTTTTTTAAATCTGATTACGGGTTCGCAATTTTAGACCCCACGGGCCCTCAGATATCGACTTTCAAGACAATCGAACCAGTAACAAAAAAGTTCAAAATGGCGGCCACTCTTTTGAATTTGAATTACGGGTCCGTATTTGGAGTCCCCATGGACCCTCAGATATCGATTTTCAATGCAAACGAACCATAAACAAAAAAGGGAAGCCAAACAGACTGGCGCCGTAACGCGTTACGTAACGAAGCGGATTACCCTTCCATAAAAAGTTATCACCTCAAAAAAAATACCAGCCTCACTCGGGACGATGTAAAAATTGTAACTATAGCCCATAATGTCCATACTGTTGAGGCATTTAGAAGTTATAGCGGAACAAAGAAACGTACAAACATACATATATGACAACCCTAGGTAAGTACTGTGGCCTTATGCGGTGTCGGCATTTACGCAAACATCAAAGGCGTCGGCCCACTGTTAGTTACTCTTTACACTGTGCCCGCGATAACGACTGTTGGTGTGTAGATGCACGTGCACGTTGTCTCTGTGTGCGGAGCTGTCGTCGGTATGCGACGCAGTAGTGCAAACCCGCTTTCGTGAGATAAAACAACTGTTTTAATACTAATCCAGGGTCTCTACACTATTATACTTAGTTGTTGGTAGTTTCTTTTTTGATGTGCCATGGTATTGTTTTTCACACGTCAAAAGCGATATCGTGGTTTGCCTGTTATGGTATTGTTATGACGTCAGCCGCCATTACTGTCAAGAAAATAAGAGCTATCAAAACGTTGACAATTCGATAACAGATCAAATACGATAATGTTTTTACCGTTTTGAATAGAGCCCCTGATCAAATACGATATTGTTTTTACCGTCTTGAATAGAGCTGCAGGAGTGCAATTTGTTTACCCACCAACTAAAATGTATCTTTTTATACAAGTGTGATTTGTTTAAATTAAAATAGTGCAAAATTGTATTTTTTTTGACTACTAAAGCTATAGGTATAAATATCTTATACATTCATACTTTAGAATAAATACCTTATCACTGACATATCTTAGAAAAAATATTAGAGATCTGTATGTTCTCTCCTTTCTTCCTTCGTAGAAGCTGAACGAATGATTTGATTTCATCGAACGAGATATCATTCGATTTATTGTATATTATTCATTGTATATTTATTTTCAAGATAAAAGTAAAAATAATTACTGGTAGAGATAAAAAATGTCTCCTTAAAGTCCACCCGCCACGTTTATAATGACTCATTTTTCGAGCATGAGAGCTAAAACTTTTACTTTATGACCAAACCCTTCAATAAATACGTGTTTATCATTGGACCGATCTCAAAACATCTTCACAGCTGCCCATGAAAAAATAACCTCAATATGTTACACTGCAAATCCAAAACGATCCCGTTCTTTTTTTTACCGTACAACTTTAAACCCTATGTCTATGTTGTTAGAGTTCTGTCGATCCGATTGCACTGTAGCAGCAAACCACTAGTCCTGGGGGAAATTTCAAAGCATTGAACCGCGGTATTTATGCGATCCTAGTCTTCCGAGTAAAGTACGGGATTTACATGGAATATGTTACTACGAGTAGCTTTCTATTTTTTTTTTATTTGCGTACTATAAAACACTGGTATTAATATCGTTAACGGTACCAGAATACCACCTTTAGCGTAACCGAAGCGTGAAAACAATTGTATAATGAGCGTTGCTATGGTAATAACCGTTCTATAATAATTATTATAGCATTGTAATTACGCTTACGCTTCATTATGTACCAGTTACATAAATAACTATTATGTGTGCTGTTGAAATTTACTGAAATTTGAGTCCTAATATCTTATTCATTATTATTTTATTACATTATTAGCTGTTGCCCGCGACTCCGTCCGCGTTGAAGACGTTTATCGCCATAAAATTACCCTTTTTCCTTTCTCTAGGTTCAAGCTATTTCCATCCCAAATTTCATCCAGATCGGTTCCGCGGTTTAGCCGTGAAAATATAACAAACAAACAAAGTTACTTTCACATTTATGATAAGTATGGATAATGTTGTTTTACGAGTAGTACCATAAATATATTATGAATTATCAATAATTAGGGTAATATGGATTAGTACATACAAAATAATTAATTTTATTCTGACTACGAAATTTAATGCAACCCCAGAAATCATTTTGGTGTTATTTAACCTCGTGAGGCCCACCATACTGCAAACAGGGAGTTTTTTGTAAGTGGGACTTTGAATCTACCATCAAGGCAATAAAGTTCAATTTCGTTTGTTCGATAAAGCCATTTTCAGTTTATGAACATAGGAAAATGAACCTTATTCTAATTGCAACACAGTTCAAATTAAATGGCCTTGATTATGTACATCCTATTGCACGCTGGGCCTTACGAGGTTATGATTTTTCTCAAACATGCCATGAAATATTGATGTTATGTTCCTTATAATACTGCCCTCCTAAGCAAAAATGCAATAACTAAATAAAATAGCCAAAGCAGATTCAACTCTCTTCTGTTTGTAACTAGGTTGCAATTTCTACAGATGTTTTGTTTGAGATAACGCCATTATGCTTAGTAGGGCAGAATAGGCCGCCAAATATGACGTTTCAGGTGCGGCTAGGACAAGAGGTCGTTAATGGAGTTTCATACAAATCGTGCAGGCCTAGGCCTGCAAAGTCCCCTTTTTTAATTTCCATTCCACTTAAATTTGTGGCACAGGCATCATGGCATTCTGCCAATATGCGTATTAAAAAAAACAATACACGTTTTTTTTTTGTGTAAACATGGCGGCTGTGTTTATGAACAGGCTAGATGGCTGGTTTTTTTTAAATATACTAAGCCGTGCATCCAATCAAAGCGTTTTTAATTATCTAAATTACTAGGAGAACAAAGGTATTTAGGGGTGCGCTGCGGGGCACCGGCGGGCGGGTGCACACGACACAGCGCGGATGACTGAGCACTGTAGGTTACTTTTAATGTTTTCATCACACTTGCTCGTAAATAGTGTCCTAACATGCTAGAAAAATCGACCGTAAATACAAAATAATACCCGCGGGCCTTTTTTTTACCATTACGCCCTATCGTGCTTTTTTTTAAATTATACTTAGACTCAAACTATCAACACGCCAGGACCCCAATTCTTGTGCCATTCGATATGAAGAAATGTCAGTTGCATACAATTTTCAAAAAATCTCGCATATAAACTATTGATCTCGACTGTCACTAGAATCGGACTCCTGACCCCGTTTGACATTATCTGTGGTAAGTTATAGACAATGATGTAGTCTGCCGCAAATTTATAAATACTGATTATAAACTGTGTGATTCCAAAATAATAATTAAAAGGGTGTCTTTGTGCACATATTAAAATTAATATACCAATAAAAACATGGAGAAATGGATAATGCGATTCCGCCGGACATCGCCAACGCGGCTAAAATTATTAGTGAGAATCGTAAGTTAAAAATATGATATTTTTTCTGATTTTATTTCATTTCCTCGCAATTGTGATGAAAAACATTGAATGTTACACGGGTGGTAAAGGAAATACAAAGCTCGAGTCATTAAAGCCCTCAGCCTTCGGCTTAGGGCTTCTAACAGATTCTCGTTTGTAATTCTGCCTTTACCACCCTTAATACACAATTTACTATTATGCACTCCTAGTAACTTGACTTTGTAATAAAAAAAAATAATGAATTATTATTATGTTTGATGTGTGAGAAAAGCACTATACATACCTCGGCGGGAAATATGGGTTGCCCGCCTCAGACCTATCCGGCCTCGATTTGCTCGGCCGTCTATATGTCTTCGGCCGGAAACCCCTTTTGTCCCGGCCTCTGTAGTAATGTACTATTAACTCTATCAGAGACTAAATACTATGTATTCTAGGACTCTATTGTACTGTTTAAAACCATGTAACGTGTATTTTTTTTAACTTGGCCGCCATTTTTATCAAATGAGTAAAAGCTATCCTATTGACAATACGATAACATGTGAAATGCAATATTGTTTTACCGAATGAAAAAGAACCCCTTTAGTAATAAAAATAATAACGTATCCCATAGTGAGCTACGCTTTTATATTTTAGTAGAGTATTCATACGTATTTCAGTGGAATACAATGGAATACTTTGTTTTTTTTGTGAAGAGACAAAAAATAACTAGAGATGGGCCGACTACGGAGTTTGCCGACTGGCCAGTCGGCCGACTAGTCGGCAATGCCGATTGTAGGATTTTGCTAAGTTCGGGTGAACTCAGAAACGTTCGTTTGGCTTCGCCCGTCGCGCTATTTGTTACCTACCTACTACTACCTACTGTTTTGTTTACGTTTTTGCTGTACCGGCTTGGTGCACGACAAAAAGAACAATTAAAACGAACTACATACTGCTTTTTATAACTATTTCGAAAAGAGAATCGCGTGTGTACGATATTGGAGGTGATTTAAGTAAAGTGAGGTGCAACCGAATATTCGGCACTTTTTGCCGACTAGTCGCCGACTAATCACCGACTAGAAATCATGCCAAATAGTCGGCTTTCCCGACTAATCGTCGACTAGTCGGCCCATCTCTAAAAATAACCCTTCTCATAACACACGTAAACGTTTCGTATCAAACTAACAGATTTCTTTTCTCACTGCAGAAGGAATATGCGTCGTTTGAAGCCTTAGTACACACATGGTAGAGTCAGACAAAAATTGGTCTTGCAATTGTTCAAAAGTTCCATCGAAATTAGGTAACGACATAGCCAACCCTTTGGTTCACTAATGTTTGACCAAAAAACGTTTCACAAAATGATTCATTTCACAAACATATCATTTGACAAACCGCTTTTTTTCCAAAACTGTAAATATTTCAGGATTTTGAAAAAATGAACCTAACCTAACCTATAGGGTTCTACACGATGGTCCTGAAATAAATCCTGAAATATTAACACTATCGGATAAAATAGCGGTTTGTCAAATGATAATTATGTTTGTGAAATGAATCATTTGGTGAAACGTTTTTTGGTCAAACGACAAGGACCCCCAACCCTTTATTGGACCTTGTGCAGGGTCCGTCCGGATCGCTACCACCATCTGATCCATTAACCCACCGCCATCAGTAGTGTTCCCATTGCTGTGTTCCGGTGATAAGACAACCGGTGAAATTACTAGCATAGAGCCATTCCATAGTAGTCCTCAGGGTTGGTAACGCGTTTGAGGTCTTAGGATTGCAGTTTTGAGATTGTAGTCTTGAGATTTCAAATGTCTATGGGTCTCAGATCCCACTTACCATCAGGTGGCCTGAGTGCTCGCGTGCCTTCTCCTTGCCATAAAAAAATACTTTGTTCCACAAAATTAAAATAGTGTACAAAAGGCGAACTTAATGCTACAAGCATTCTCTACCAGTCAACCACAGAAATCAAAAAGTAGGTAGGTGCAATAAATTGACAATCCCCCTTTATCTAAATTTGGAAAAATGTTGAACTGTTATTTGATTTTATTATTCTACATTATATTATACATTGACAGACGGATCCAGACCTTTTTAACCCCCATCGCAAATAGAGGTGTTACAAAAGCACTTTTGTATGAAAATTGGGTGTGGTACCATCAGAATTGAAACCATACATTTAAAATGTACGATTTGAGATCCCCAACCTAACGCCTTTATTCTGGGCAGTAAAATCTAAATCGTATTCGACCTATTATGGTATTTTTTTTAACTTGGCCGCCATTACTGTCAAGTAAAGAAGAGCTATCAAAACGTTGACAATACGATAAAAGGTTAAAAACGATATGGTTTTTACCGTGTGGAATTGAGGCCCAGAATAGTCGTTATTATTTCGGGGGAATTTATCTATTATTTATGATGTGCAAGCGAAATTCAGCCTTATGGCAGGCCGCTTGTTTTGCCAGCTGTACCTACAAGCCTCAGTTTTCTCCCCAAGGACTTATTGTTTTGTTAAAGGAGGGCTGCAGAGCGTCGTAAAAAATGCATGCGTGTGGCGAGGAGACCGCTATCGTTTGTAGGTATGCAGTGTTGAAAGAAACGTATTTAAAAAAAACCGGCCAAGTGCAAGTCGAGCGGCATGCGAAGGGTTCCGAACTACGAGTATGAAGAAAAAAAACACGTTTCTTATGTGGAAACCCATTTTATTTTTTTCAATTATTTTTAAACCGCGATGCAAAAAGAGGGCTGTTTTAAAAGTTTGACCGCTACCTAGCTCTTGAACGGGTGAACCGATTTGGGTGCTGTTTTTTTTATTTGAAAGCAGGTTTTCTAGCGATGGTTCTTTGCTAGATTTTATAAAAAATATAAAAGAGGGGGTCACCATTATAATAATATAAATAAAATAAAATAAAAATCATTTATTTCGGACTCTGGGGTCCATATTTTGTTAGTTATAATAATCTTAAAAAACTAGTGTTAGTAGGTACACAAAATTACAACAAACGATAAACAACTAAAAACGCCGGACGGGGGCACACACCGGTGCATGCGCCTCCGACCAGTGTCGCATCATTGGACAGTCTGCCCGTTCAACAAGCGCGCTCAGGATGGTGTTGAAGCCGCCGCGTACCCGGCGCATAAGCGAGGCCGTTCTGGCGCGTATGATGGCGTGAAATCCCGGCACGCTCGCCGCCGCGAACATGCCGGGCGCGCTGCAGTAGCGCGGCAGTCCCATCAGCACCCTGAAGGCGTTGTTATACTGCACTCTTAGAGCACTGACGGCCCTTTGCGTATACCGAACCCATAGTGCAGACGCGTAGAAGGATTGGCAGAAAGCCTTAAACAGTGTTATCTTAACACCCTCACTACAACGCGCGAAACGCCGAGCTAGCATATTACATCGGACCGAAAGTGCTCTGCGCTCCCTCTCATAATAATACATGGTTTATTTCAGAATTAAATTCCATAATAAGTTAGTTAGGTACACAAGTTCATTATTCTATGTTAGTAGACAAATACATTAAAATAAACTAAAATATTATATCGGGGATTTTTATTTATCTAATAGTTTTTTTTTATTATTTACTGTTATATTCACCATAGTTACTCGTAAGTAAACATACTCTGTACACGATTCAAGTGCCTAGCTAAATGGTTCGTGAGATATTGCCCGCTGACGGACATGGACGGATGGACGGACAGGCTAGCAGGGATTCCGTATGAAATGCATTCTCGGGATTCTACGTTGTCCTCTATTGTCATTGTATAGTTTTAGACTCGGTCGCCATTATTATCAAGTTATTAAGGGCTATAAAGTTGACATAACGATAACAATTAAATATGAATACATACATACATACATTAAATCACGCCTGTTTCCCAGAGGGGTAGGCAGAGACCACTTCTTTCCACCTGCTACGATCCTGACAAATCTCTTTCGCTTCTTCCACATTCATACATCGAGTCATGCAAATGGTAGGTACATGTACAGGGCGGGTGTGTAAGGTTTAGCATAAAAACAAATGGTATAATGATTATTTTACATAAAACGAATTGCATAATTTCAATCTGCATAATAAACCATCGATATAATAGTCATGTTGCATAAAACGAAATGCATAATTTCAAAAATTATAATGTTTATTAATTAAAAAAGTAAATATTCTAACTGCTTCCATTACTACTAATATGGTCACAGTTCTAACCTAACCTAACCTAGTTAGAAGAAATTGACTTAAAATGCATAATAACTAGAAAATTATAGTTATGCTAAATGAGTGTTATGTTATTTGACCGTGTGCCAGATAAAATTATACAAATGGTTTTTATGCTAAACGTTCATTATGCTTTTCGTGGTTAGTTAAATTAAATTATGCAAAAAGTTTGTATACTGATTGAAACGCACCCGTACAGGGCGTCTATTCTACTGTGTAGAAGCATATGTCTTTTACATGTTATTGTTCTGTTTTTTAACTCGGCCGCCATTACTGTCGAATAACAAAAAGATCTTTTAAAATTGACGGAGAAACTGGTGAACACAAAAAACATACATACAGCCCAACATTATGGAACCTCCTCCTTTTTTGAAGTCGGTTAAAAAAATGGACACACTTGTAACGAGGTTGTTACAACCTCCTTTGTTTGCGTTCCTGGCCACTCTTACATTTCGATCTAAATCTTTCCAAATTCAAATTTGTTTGTGATCTATTCGGATATCGATCCATAAGCTCATTCTCTAGAAAATTTCAATAAAACCAGACATAGGATCTCGTGTCTTGGTGCTTCTTTAAAATTAATTATTTTATTTTTGTTTACTTATCTTCATGTAATCTTATTATTTGAAAAAGTATTAAACACATAATTTATAAAAGTGATTCATTTATTTACAACTTCATTACAACTTCTCCGTGTGGGTCTCAGCGATACTACCCTATACCGTCAGACACTGTTGACAAAATGCCGCTCTTTGTAAATTTTATATGGATCTGCATACATAAATAAACTCATGCCTTCTTTCCCAGAGTGGGGTAGGCAGAGCTAGAGAATTACCAACATCTCTAAAAACTTGTTGATAATTCTGTAACCACATTTTGCACAATTAGGCTAAGATGTTTACCAGCGTATTAGTGACAGGTCGCAAGCCCATCGCCTAACAGTACTACAAGCCTTTATTCCCTTAGTCGTCTCTTACGACATTCACCGGAAGACATGGAGTGGCACTAAATATGGTTCTCATTTCCTGAAATAAAATGTTAAGTGTTTGTCTATTAAGTAATAATTTAAATAAACTGTTCCATAAACATGGCATATCTAAATTATTGTTTATACAGACTGCAGCGAAACGTCTGTGATTCACTGAGATCTCGGTTTATGTTTTATGGCTAAGAGAGGAGACACGAGAGAGTTTTTTATAGCACGAACAATTCGAACTGGCGGGAGCCCTTTGTTTCCCATAATTTGATTGGTCATAATGTAATTGTTGACATAATTTTTGATAGTCATAATTTTTTATATCGCTGAAATTAGTGTGTTAGTTTTAATTATGAATTTTTATATCAAATTTAATTGAATTCTTATTAGTTGTATTAGTTAGTGCCTACGTTGCATGTATTGTGTGTACGTCTGAAAAGATAGGGTTTGGTGAAACTTTGACAGCAAATGTAACTGCATTCCTACCTGAATTCCATACGCAATAAATATTTATGATTTATGATTTATGATTTAGACAAGTCTAGGTTAGGTTAGGTTTGATTTATAAAAATCCTGAAAGAGTAACAGTTTCTTTAAAAAACACGTTATGACTTGCGATGATTATGACATAAAGCACATTATGACTAAAAATAATTATGTCAGTCAATATAGACTCCGAACAGGCACTCAGCCACCTGATCTATGGGATCTGTGAACTTAAGATATTTTCATTCTTCACAGTCTTGAGACTGCAGTTTTATGCGTTGTCAACTGAAAACTAAGTTGGAATGCCTCTATGCCTGTTATTTTACTACCGTCTCATCCTCACAATGGAACGCAATAATACGAACACTGATACTTCGCGCTAAGTTAAAGTAGAAAATGGTAGTAGCGATCCACACGCTGCACGATGTCTTATTACCAGAGCCCGGAATTTTCGTAGCACTTTTGAGCTGTCATAGGGACTTCTCGTGTATCGACTTCCGATATACAATATGTATGTATTTAAAATATGATTACGAGTAGAAGTAAACAACAGGCAGTCTTATCGCGAATGAGCGATCTCTTCGAGATAACCTTTAAATGCCAAATTTCGGATATTATACATAGGAGTTTAAATAATATTTTATTGTTTTAAATAAAATAAAAATGGATTTCCTATGCCTTTTTCGATAGAAATTGAAACAAGAATTGCTATCGATGAATTTTCATTGCAAATCTCTATTTCTCTATTTTATTTGACCTTTATTACTTTTTGTATATTTCACGTCGGAACCTGACCATTTATTACGTGTTTATTAATGTTGTCTTTAATTATTTGAGTGTTATTTTTGTATTATTTTTTCATTATTTTGTATGAATGTTGACGATATCAATGTAATTTCGTATTTTTTGACATGCAATGCAATTTATATTGTAACATTACTTAAATAAATAAATAAACTAAACTAAACTAAACTAAACTAAACATATTTTCAAGTGCTTGAACTTTTGAAAGTTATCTGAAAGACATCGCTCTTTAGTGATAAGACCGCCTGTTGTTTACCTCTACTTTTAAACTTCTTTAATATATTGTATTCTATAATGTATCGATGAAATATGTATATCGGAAGTCGATAGACGAGAAGACCCTATGACAGCTCAAAAATGCTACGAAAATTCCGGGCTCTGCTTATTACTGGTATACACAGTCAAAAGAACCAATATATATACGGCCATGGTGCCAAGTATATGTAAACATAGACCTTATTATCAGTGATATAGGGGTGTGTATATTTTTGACGCCTTGGATAAATATATAATGACTTTGGCTGTATGTATCTTGGCAAGGTTGCCATAAGGCGACGACTTCCATTTTTTACTCCGTTTTGATGCAATGTGGTAAATGCACATAATTAACCTTGCGACATTTTTGTCGGGTCCATTTTTTCCTGGTTACTTATAATAATAATATATAATAAATTATTTATTTGAGACAACTTGGATCTATATATTTGTTAGTAACAATTATGCTTACGTAACTATGTTAGTTCTTAACTACTTAGGATTACTATATACTGGTCTAAGATCCGAATAGGTGAAGATTTGGACCGGGCTGTTTATTCGATGAAAAGTATTTTATATCAAATTTAATACGCTAAATAATATGTGGCGAATAGGTAGGCTGAAAAATTCCAAAGCCCGGTCCAAATCTTCTCCTATTCGGATCTCCTACTATGCGGGGCAGTGGAGATCAGCCCAGCGGCAAACTATGCGGTTGTCGGTTCTATCCCAGATAGCAGCTAAGAAACTGTTGGCGCAGCCCCGTACGCGATTCATCAGGGATGAATCTTCCTCATGATGGCGTGGAAAACATGCAAGCGAGCCTCTGCAAACATCCCCGATGCGCTTCAAAACCGGGGCAGCCCCATCAGCATCCTATACGAGTATTATATGATTACTTATAATGGCTTTAAGACGATTACTAAATAATGCTTTACACAAAATGACAATACATCAGGAGCCAAAACAATTGTGCAAAAATTGTGCTATCATTTCTTTATTTTATCCAAATTAACAGTCAGTCGCCTCTCAAATCATCTCTATTATATCTCGTTTAACAAACACTCTCAAAGAAATTAGATTGCAGTATAAAGGGACATAAAATGAACGAGGAACTTAAATGTGCCATTATGCGCACTCTCGGTTATACTCTCTGCGAGCTTTATGAACGATTTTATTGTTTATTTAGAAAAGCGTATGAGTAGAGTTGTTTTATCTGAATGAATTGAATGTAGAATTTAAATATTTTTGCTATAAACAAAAGTTTTTTTCTTTATGCCGACATAATAATAACGGTCTAAGATCCGAATAGGAGACGATTTGCACCGGGCTGTTTATTCGATGAAAAGTATTTTATATCAAATTTAATACGCTAAATAATATGTGGCGAATAGGTACGCTGAAAAAATTCAGTCCAGTACTTATATCATTAAAAAAATAATGAAAAATGTTTTTTTTTTTAAATTGCAAATGTCTGTTTAATGGACAAATTACATACTAATCGAAAGTATAAAGTCTAAAGAATATGCAAACGTTAGGTTTGGTGCAAATTACTAGCACCGACTTACCTGTTTATACCGGCCTACCCAATAGTGTGACGGGAAAAAAATAGTCAAACTAACGTTTGCATATTCTATAGGCTTCATACTTTCGATTGGTATGTAATTTGTCCATTAAACAAGCTATTGTATTTTTTTACAACAAAGTTAATTTTGAATTTTTTAATTAATTATTATTTTAAATTTTTCAGCCTACCTATTCGCCACATATTATTTGGCGTATTAAATTTGATATAAAATACTTTTCATCGAATAAACAGCCCGGTCCAAATCTTCTCCTATTCGGATCTCCTACTATAATGTAAAAGGCATAACTAAAACGTTTAAACTTATTGTTGAATTGCAGACATGGAAATTTAAAGCAACCTACTTTTACAATAATATTAAAGGGGTTTGGGTAAAAGTGTTGTCTATACTATCTATACTAATCTATACTAATATTAAAAAGAGGAAAGATTTGTATTTTTGTGTGTGTGTGTATGTTTGTAACGAATAAACTCAAAAACTACTGAACCGATTTCAAAAATTCTTTCACCATTAGGATGCTACATTAACCTTGAGTAACATAGGCTATGTTTTACTTTTTTGCGCGTACGGCTAGTCGTTTATAAAAGTATTTTTTTTTTTCAAGTGAGCGGCTATTCGTAAAAGTGGTATACTGTGGTAGATTGATTTGAAACTAAACATATTTTTCTATGAACTCTTTATCTACATCCATGTCATAACTTCCCTACAATATTTTCAGAAACTATAAGCAATGGGCTTTAATTAAGAAACATGTGTCTGGGGTTGTATTTTAATATTATTATTAAATTATTGCATGTCATTAAAGTATTGGTTATCGATGTAACTGCATCTTAATGTTCATTAAGATACAGGGCAACTACAGATACAGGTTTCTCACATATTGTAGAAAACTTAATGATAATGCATGTAGATAAAGTTATGTATGCGACTGTACACATAATTAGGCATTATGGAACAGTCACGTAACCAACTACAGGTATAAGCGCATCGGAGCCGAGATATTTAAATATTGATACATGGGCGTACTTTTAGTACAGTCAACAGCATAAATAAGTGATCATTTATGTACCTTGTCGCTTTCAATCGTTTCACAATTTTGTATGATATGATATTTCAAACACGACGTTAAAGTGACAAGGTACATAAATGATCACTTATTTATGCTGTTGACTGTATCTACTAAAACGTAATAATTTTAATCTTTGATATCTCAACTCCATATTATGTATATGTATTTAGAGGTCCTCTAAACAATTATAAGAAAATCAGCTGAGGCCGCTGAAAAAAAATACATTAATCTTTATACAAACTTACCCAATGCTCTTCATAATTTGAAAAAAAAAAACTCTTACGAAACCGAATAGGTATTTGCCTTTAACGATCGAACCCTGGACCGCTAGCTTCGTAGGCTCGTCACTACTTAACCATCGTATTTACTGATGTGCAAGTTACGGAAAGTTTCCAAAAAGTTGGTAAAATTCTAAGAAATTTCCAGAAACTTTCACTAGGAATATTGGAAATTTAAATTTAAGAAACGGAAAGTTTCAATCCCCGTATAAAATTGTGAGAAGTTTCCGAAATTTTCCTACATGAAATGTTCCGCAATTTTGGAAAGTTTCCTTTGGCACATTAGTAATCGTATTACAGGTTAACTATGTAGTAAACACACAGCACCGGTTTATTAGTTTCTGAGCCGGGTTGTAACACATAAACACACATACTAGCCTATAGCACGGGACAGGGGCCATAAATTCTGTCAGAGACACTTTTGGCGCGAGGCCAAATGGTCTCGGTCCGTTGAGGCAATACGCCGATTCGGCAAGGCAATATTGAATAACTTTAACAAAAAGCAAGCTTTCAAAACCCGACTGTTCAGTTGCTAACCAACTTTAAATCGTAATGAATCCTAAATGATCATTAAAAATGAAAAATGATGAAAAAATCTAAAGATGATTTTTAAATCCCTATTCAATGATAACCCACTTGTTATATTTTTGGTCGAATATTTTTTTTAATTTTCACAATATGGCGTCTGGTTGCGGCCATATTACATTTTGATTACTGTCATATCTTCAGTGACACTCACCAGATTCAGACATGAGAATCATCTAAATCGGACAACGGGTTTCGTTTTTATAGTGCCACATATATAGGCTGTGAAACACATTACCCTCCTCCTACGGCAGTCGGGTAAAAATCAAAGTTTGTTGCAGGTTTAGAATACGCCTACCTAAATACTTCCTTTACGAGTGCGTATAGATCAGTTACGAATCGATTTAATTATTATTTATTACATTGCATATTTTGTTTTAAATAACGTCCATGGCTCATTTCATCTATGACACTCAATTACAAATTATTTGTAAGTATTCACATTTTCGAGTTCATTGCTTGATACACTATAAAAAAATTGTAGTTCTTGTTTTCTTACTGTGATTATTGTCAAAAAGAAAAACATCAACTACCAAAGTAAAATACATTAGTTTTGCATACTCAAACTCATACTCACTACACTCATTTGACTTAGCTTTGTAAGATTTAAGTAACTGTTAAATAGTCATTTAATGTCATAAACTGACTGATTGACTTTAACTAAGAACTTATTATTAACTTATTATTTATTAAGAACTTTATTAAGAACATATTATGTACTAACTTATTATGTATTAACCAACTTATTATGTATTATCTGATATGACCAATCGGATTCTTGTAAAGGAGTCGACCCCGCGCGCCAGCGTCGTAAGTCACAGACCTTTTACTGTTCGCCTCAGATACAATCCGCATTAGCCCGGCGGCATGAATCATTAGCTGATGCTTATCATAGATATACGACAGCGATTGAACATATTTTATACAAATATAAAGGATTTACAGGGGCTTTTTTGGTTTAAATTTTATTTTAAGAGCGTAAGTCGATTCTGACAGATTGCACGAGAATGAACTTACAGGGTCGA